>CM042693.1:293777537-295118535 GCA_023614405.1 Avena insularis | reverse complement strand
CTTTGGCTTTTGTCCCGTCCAATTCCGAGAATATTTCCTTACTAGATTTTCTGGAAGCAAAAACAGGAGAAAACAGGCAACTGGCACTGTGGCAACTTGTTAATAGGTTAGTTCTAGAAAAGATATGAAAAGCACCTCAAAGTGTGGACAAAGCAAAGAAAAGTAGATACTAAACAAGCATGGAACATGACAAATTATAGATATGTGTCCGACGTATCAAGCATCCCAAGCTTAAGTCATGTTCGTCCTCGAGTAGGTGAGTGATAAAATAATAATTTTTAAGGTGACATGCACCATCAAAACCAAGATCAAACAATTTGCAAGCATTGAAAGCTGGGATCAAAGAACTCTAAACATGTACATGAAAGATGGAGTTCTAACAATAAGACAAAGTAACTACGTATGCAACATGAAAGGCTACAAACAAAGATCATGAATAACATGTATTGAAAAACGTTTGTTTGTTTGACATACAGAAAACATGGCATAGTGGCATTCAGCTTGTCCCTCATGGAGTAGCAAATAGATGCATAGGACACCTTCGAAGTTCATAAGAGTGACTAGATACAAAAAGCACAAGAACAAGTAATATCAACAATTTGCATCAATCAATAAATTTTGGGACACTACACATAGAACTAAGAATGTCAACTATGCTCTCTTAACTGGTGCCTAAAGGTAGAAGGTGGAGACTCAATATAATACTGGAAGAAAGGCCCTTCATAAAGGGAAGCAGGGATTTTAAGTTTCAAAAAGAGCTTACAAAAATTATGGTACTTGTTAGCTTTCAGCCCTCATTGCCCCTATCATAAGAATCTTGAAGTGATTAAGGTTAAAGTGAACAAACTATGTAGTATATGCTTGAAAAAGTAGAAGTTGGCAATCTCATGTCCCTTGAACATATGTATCATAGAGAACCGCCAACGGTGTACCCTTTGCACATGGTACAGGAGCTATCCCATAACCAAAATGACAAGGCAAGCAGAAAATGAGCATCTCAGCGATATTTTTATTTGCTATTTGCATAGGTTTTTATTGAGGATGCTTCACATATTGCTCATAATGGTGATGATGCAAATTTCCACCATGATTAGGCATGGCTTAGGCTAGCGGCCCAGGCGTTTCTCTAACACAAAATACATAACTCCATGGACTCACAAGCTCCCTTTTTATTTCACACCAGCGACATTCATAGACAAAAGAGCATGATATCAACTGTGTACAAAGTACAAGTGCAGTGTTGAAAACGTTACCCATGACAACATGGTTATGCTAATTCCAACGTATAAGTGCAATCATATACAACACAGATGATACAATGGTTCAAGTTTATTAGGGGCAAGGAATATAAAGTGTGTTATCAAGTTCGTGAGAGCTTTAATCACTAAGTTTTGTAGGGGTTCGTAGCATGGAAAACAAAAAAATTCTACCGCATGCACACAAACAAGCCAAGATCTATCTACTAGATTGTAGCAACGAGTCGATAGAAGCACTCACCCTCGAAGATTCCAAAGCGGTTAACGAGAGCAGATTCTCGTGGGTGATGTAGTTGTACACTTGCCGATCTCAAGATCGTGTAGACGATCCTTCCGGCGCTGCGTTTCGGCAGCGCTTCCGCAGTCAGTCACATGTTTGGTACTCGATGAAGACCTTCCTCTCCCTTGTTCCAGCAGGCAGTGGAGGTGGTAGTTCTCCCCTTGCGATTCCGGCAACACGACGACGTGGTGTCCGAAGTAGAGGGAAGATCCCGTAGGGCTTCGCCTAAGCTGGTGCGAGTTATGGTGGATTAGGGTTTCCCGGTGATCTTGGGTATAGAAGACCGAGAGGAGGAGGAGGTGTCGGCGGCGGCTAGGGCGGCGGCGCGGGGAGGCGGCGCGGCGGGAGTGGCGGTGAGCGGCGGTGGGGCTGCGGTGGCGGCTCGTGTGTGGGGAGAGGGGCTAGGGATTATGTGCTTTGGGCAGCCCTCCCCCTCTATTTATGAGAGGGAGGGTCAGCCTTGGGAGGGGTGAGTTTGAATCCAAACCCAAACCCAAGTTGGATTGAGAGAAGGATTTGTTTCTTCTCCCACTAGGAAACCATTGTTCCAGTTTGACTTTTCAAACTCCCGTTTGACTTTCAATTTAGAGCTTTAATTCTCTATTACAAATGCACACAACATGTGACCTAGGATATGATCCAATCATTCCACTTATCCATGACACATTCATGGTCCATTCCCCTTCCGGTTCGGTGAACCTTCTAGAACCTCTCCGATGAAAACATCGGAATCTTTCCCGAACTCTGGAATTGGACTTTCCTTATATGAATCTTATTCTACGGACCATTCCGGATCTCCTCGTGATATCCCGGATCCCATCCAAGTCTTCGAACAACATTTGGTATTCCTAATAACATTCCATATCTACTAAACAACATCGAATCCTTAAGTGTGTCTCCCTACGGTTCGTGAATTATGCGGACATGACCGAGACACTTCTCCGATCAATAACCAATAGAGGAATCTTGAAATTCATATGGCTCCCACATATTGCTACGATTACTTTGCGATCGAATGAACCACTTACATACGATACCAATTTCCTTTTGTCTCGCGATAGTTTACTTATCCGAGGTATGATCGTCGGTATCTCTGCATACCTAGTTCAACCTCGTTACCGATAAGTACTCTTTTCTCGTTCCCGTGATATGTGATCCCTTGTGAGCCAGTCACATGCTTGCAAGCTAATTGGATGACATTCCACCGAGAGGGCCCAGAGTATATCTATCCGTCATATGGATGGAAAAATCCCACTCTTGATCCATGTGCCTCAACACATACTTTCCGAGCACTCAATGCCACCTTTATAGCCACCCATTTATGGTGTGGTGTTTGATGTCATCAAAGCATCCTTCCGGTGATGGTGATTAGCATGATCTCATGGTCGAAGGAATTAGGTTACTATGTATCAGAAAGCTTATAGAAAATGAACTATATTAAATGACTTGATCTTTATGCTATGCTTAACTATAGGAGTATGTCCATCACATCATTCTCCTAATGATATGACCCTGTTGTTAATAACATCTCTATGTTCATGATTAGGAAACCATGATCACATATTAACCAACAAGCTAGTTTAATAAGAGGCTTTACTAGGGACTCTTTTATGTTTACAAATCACACAAGTATTAATGTTTCCGGTTAATACAATTATAGCATGGTATGTAAACATTTATCATAAGCATGAAGATATGATAATAACCACTTTATTATTGCCTCTTGGGCATATCTCCAACAGTCTCCCACTTGCACTAGAGTAAATAATCTAGTTTCAAACATTTGTGCATTCAACACCTATGGCTTTCCGGTGTTGTATTTACACGATTTCTAGTGGTCAACTGATCTCCGGATTCGACACTTTCAGGTCCGTGTGTAATTGCATGTCTTTGCGTCTCTACGCATCACTCATTCTCTAATGAGATGACTTTGTATAAATTTGGTCCTTTGGTGAGACCTTTAGTTCCTAGGGGTTAAAACATGTTGACAATATTGTCGTACAATATATCTTCATAGTATTATCCCACTGTGAACTACACCAGTTTGATAACAAACTACTTGACACAAATGCCCTCTTTTGCTGCTATTATAGCAGTCATATACTTAGCCTTTTGTTGTAGTATCTGTCACAATCTCTTAACTTTGGAACTCATCCAAATCCATTATGGAACTTACTTTTCATCATATTATGCCACCCTTAGTTTAGATAGAGATAAACTTAATTTGTACTTTTGTGACAAAACTAGTATCAATGTAATACTTTTACAATGAACTAACCATCTATTTGTCACTTCTACAAAATAATATATTCTTAGTTCTTCTAAAAGATCATAAGAATATCTTTACTATCGTCCAATAATCATCTTATGAATCATTCTGGTATACACTCATAAAATTTAGAGTATAGGACATATCTGGATTTGTACACATCACAACATGATTGATAAAGTACTCTTTGTGATTTTATATATCAAGTAAAAAATACTTGAATCTTTATTCAATCCTTCCTGTGCAACAAGAACCTTTCTTGTAGTTTCTATATTGAACTCATTCAATATCTCATCTATGTACTTCTTGGCACAACCATATTAGCGTCTCAATTTTATTCATATAGACATTGATGCCAAATATTTGGGTTTTGCCTAAGTATTTCATCAGGATGAAATTCTTAATATGTGTTAATAAAATATACATCATTTCCAATCAATAATATTTCTTCCTCATAATGTATTAGAAATATATCTTAGCGCTCCCACTTAATTTCTTGCAAATGCAAGCATCTTCATCGTCTCTGATGAATTTAAACTCTTTTAACAATTTCATCATTGTGAAGATTCCAACTCCGCGATGCTTACTTCAACCATTGAAGTTTGCATATGGTTTTAGCATCCTTTGAGTTAACAAAACCCTTTGGACCGTGTTATGCACACGTCCTAGGTAACAATTATATTAGAAGAACTTGTTTTGTTTATTCAACTACCACATAACAAAATTATATGTAGTGGTTGCTACATTAATCCGTCTAGACTAAATATCGCTATGAAAGATCAAATCTTGTCATATACAACCTTTGAACATTGTTGTGAACTATTTCCCAACATATCGACTATTTCATAGATGTGAAACATCCATGTACATTTCTTTATAGATCCAAACACGACTGTAAGGTCTTACACCTTTCTCGAGGGTCCTTCAAGTTCAAAGCTTGATTTCTCATGTATGGAACTATCACAGATTTTATGGCTTCAATCCATTTGCGGAGTTAGGGCTCATCATTACTTATTTGTATGTAGTCCATTCATTATTCTCAAATAATGATTCAACCCTCAAATCTTGGTATTTGATTGTTTACCCGACCTAATTGGTTCAATAGAAACTTTGACCTCCATAACCACAACCTTTGAGACACGTGAGCCATGAGCATTGTTGCTGCCTCCGGAACACTTTTCGGCGTTGCGCAACTTTGCACATATAACTAAGGTTCTTTTAACCTTATCAAAGTTCTATTGTCCTCCCACTTATATTTTCACGAAAAATTCCTTCTCAAATAAACTTGACGTTCTAAGCGACAAACACTTTTGTATCTGATGTTATGGAGGAATACTTAATAGTTATTTGAAATAACATACAAAGACAGGTTCATCCGAATTTGGTTGCAAACATCTTTCTTATGCATAGCATACCAATGTTTAAGAAAGGACAACTTGGGTTTTATCCCAAACCATAACTTTATATGGTGTCATTTCAACGGATTATGATGGAGCTCTTTTTAGTGGAAAAATGGTAGTCTCTAAAGCTTTTAATCTTTAAAATATAATGGCAGTTTTATGAATTACACCTTTGATCTTACCATGTCAAACAAGGTTTAATTACATATCTTGAACGCTCCATACTCTTATGGTGTTTCGGGAAATGCAAATCCACGGAACGATTCCTTAAATCTTAGGTATTATGCTAAACTTGTAACTCAAATATCTTACTTTATGATCTTATCATAAACTATTTGTATTCTTGTTACAATGATTTTGCACTTCATCTTGAAAGTCTTTGAACTTTTCAAATGTTTCATACTTCATCCTTATTAAGTAAATATTCATATATTCACTCAAATTTTTGGAGAAAGCATATGAAGTTGGAATCCATCGCTCTTGACTACACATAATGGACTTCATACAACAATATGTACAAGTTCCAATAAGCTAGTCATTCGTTCCCTTTTGGCCTATGAACGAAGTTTTAATTATCACTAGGAAAGTTTCACAAGCATCATTTGATCAAAAATCAAAAGACTCCAAAATTCCATCCACATGGAGTTTCTTCATGTTTTCTTTCCAATATAATTTAAACAGCGATGTCACTTCCTAAGTGATCTTTCAATCAATTTGTCTTTCGACATTTTTCGCACTAGTTTTATGGATGTGATTTCTCCAACGAGATTTGTAAATCATCCATCTTTTATGGATTACGACAATTATTTGAACAACCCTTTTGTTCTCATAATACCTGATAAAACAAATCTTGAAGGCAAGCTTTGATGTTTAACGAGCAACACAATAACCCTTTATTTGTTCTTGATGAACATCATCACATATTCTTTTGCTAGTTACTTAGGCCATTGTAGTTCATGAATTCTGTTGTTTCGTATGACGATTCATACCAACAAATTCAGTATCCAATACTTAAGAACCACATTATTTAACAAGCAAAGAATACAGCCATAACACGTATATCCTCTATATACCTAAGCTGAACAATTCTAGTCTTTTCTTTTCTACCATATATTTATGAGATTCTCTTTCAGTATTTCCTTTTCTGTTTGAAAGAATCTATCAACATCAATAGTGGAGCCATACACATGACACATAGTCCAAAGCATGTATAGTTAAATACCAATGTCTTTAGACTTGCACTTTGAAGCAGATCACCATCATCAAATGTTTGGTGTTCTTTCAAATTCCATTCTTTAGTAATCTTTTAGTGTAGCAAACATTTTACCTGCATCAAATATTCATCCTTATCATGGAACTATTCATGATCAAGCTACTTTATCTAATTATGGTGAATCGCGAGTATAATGTTGCTCTCCAATACCTTTTGGAGGATTAGGACAACTAGTGTCTCCAACCCTTTGTAAATTCTCATCAAATATGAGAACATAAACTTTGCCATATTATACTCTATCATGTTGTAACCAAAACATCATTTCAGATATCGCAATATCTTCCATACATGATGGTTTCTGAAACAACTCTTTCAACTCCTAGATTACCTTGATATTGAAACTATCTTTTGAATATCAAGAATCATGGAGACAAACATGATACTTATATACTAACACTGGAATTGTTACTCTTGATTTAATACCAACTATTAAACTTCACGAAGTAATCGAAACTTACTGAAAGTTTGCAATAGGACTTTTAAACTTTAGATTAACACTTCAAAACAATACGATACCAGTTCGTAAAGTAACTAACCAGAATTCTATAGTTCTATCATCTCAATTATAACTAAGCGCAAGATGGTAAACGGATGCCAATGACTACAACAAATATGCAAATTCACTTTGATTTAATTTATGATAAATAGTGTTCAGCTTTTAATCATATTGCTGTTGAACTCCCACTCAAAACAATATCCCTCACATTTTTTTAGTGATTACATGAACCAAATCCACCATATCAAAACCGATCATCACGAGAGATGATGTAGCTTCAAAGGCGAACAATCAACATGTTCATCATATCTACTATATGACTCATGCTTTACCTTTCGGGTATCCGTGATCCGAGACCATGTCTGTACATGCTAGGCTCGTCAAGATCAAACCTTAGCTTCCGCATGAGCAAATCTGGCTTGCTCACGTTGTATACACTCGCAGAATCTAACACACCCGATCATCACGTGGTGCTTCAAAACAACGAGCTTTAGCAACGGTGCTTACTAAGGATGAACACTTTAAAACTTGAAATTGTGTGCTTGAGGGATCATCTTATAATGCTACCGTCGTGAACTAAGCAATACAAGATGCATAAAAGGATTAACATCACATGCAATTCATAATATGTGATATGATATGGCCTTTGTTCTTGTGCTTCCGATCTCCATCTTCAAGCACGAACATGATCTCCATCATCACCGGTGTGGCGTCAAGGTCAATGGCGCCGCTTCATGGTTGTCTTCCACCAGCATCAACTATTACAACTACTTTGAATAATAGACACACAGGTCTTAACAGAATTACAAGACAACCATATGGCTCCTGCCGGTTGCCGACTTACAATAAGGAACATTGCATACATCATATATAATCACAATCATGGCCATATCACATCACAGCACACCCCTGCAAAACAAAGTTAGACGCCTCTAATTTTCTTTGCATGTTTTACGTGGTTTGGGGCTTTCAATAAGTGTCGCTCTAACTTACGAACAAGAACCACAACGTTGATGTTTGAACTATCAAGTGCCCGTTGTAAATTGAATCTATACTATGATGGGAGAGACAGACACCCACAAAGCCACTTATGAAATACAAGTTGCATGTTGAGCGTGGAGCAAGTCTCATGAACGATGTCATGTACGGTTAGCCCGGGCCGCTTCATCCCATCATACCGCAAGATGCAAAGTACACAAAAATTAATTGATAATAAAAGCACCACCGTCCACAATGACCATTGTGTTCTACTCGTGCAACAGATCTACATATAGACACGGCTCTGATACCACTCTAGTGGTTCGTCGCATGGACAACAAAAAATTTCTATCGCATGCACACAAACAAGCCAAGATCTATCTACTAGATTGTAGCAACGAGTCGATAGAAGCACTCACCCTCGAAGATTCCAAAGCGGTTAACGAGAGCACATTCTCGTGGATGATGTAGTCGTACACTTGCCGATCTGAAGGTCGTGTAGACGATCCTTCTGGCGCTGTGTTCCGGCAGTGCTTCCGCAGTCGGTCACACGTTCGGTACTCGATGAAGACCTTCCTCTCCCTTGTTCTAGTAGGCAGCGGAGGTTGTAGTTCTCCCCTCGCGATTCTGGCAACATGACGACGTGGTGTTAGAAGTAGAGGGAAGATCCCGCAGGGCTTCGCCTAAGCTGGTGCGAGTTATAGTGGATTAGGGTTTCCCGGTGATCTAGGGTTTAGAAGACCGGGAGGAAGAGGAGGTGTCGGCGGCGGCTAGGGCGGCGGCGACGAACCGGTAGCGGCGTGGCGGCGCGGGGAGGCGGTTGCGGCATCGGCGCAACGGCGGGGCTGCTGCTGCGGCGGCTCGTGTGTGGGGAGAGGGGCTAGGGATTATGTGCTTTGGGCAGCCCTCCCCCTCTATTTATGAGAGGGAGGGGCAGCCTTGGGAGGGGTGGGTTTGAATCCAAACCCAAACCCAAGTTGGATTGAGAGAAGGATTTGTTTCTTCTCCCACTAGGAAACCATTGTTCCAGTTTGACTTTTCAAACTCCCGTTTGACTTTCAATTTAGAGCTTTAATTCTCTATTACAATTTCTCACACCATGCGAGTTATAGTGGATTAGGGTTTCCCGGTGATCTAGGGTTTAGAAGACCGGGAGGAAGAGGAGGTGTCGGCGGCGGCTAGGGCGGCGCAAGCGCGTGGCAGCGGTGTAGGCTGGGAGGCGGTTAGGCATCTTGCCAAGCCATGGCTCGTGTGGGTAGAGGGGCTAGGGATTATGTGCTTTGGGCAGCCCTCCCCCTCTATTTATGAGAGGGAGGGGCAGCCTTGGGAGGGGTGGGTTTGAATCCAAACCCAAACCCAAGTTGGATTGAGAGAAGGATTTGTTTCTTCTCCCACTAGGAAACCATTGTTCCAGTTTGACTTTTCAAACTCCCGTTTGACTTTCAATTTAGAGCTTTAATTCTCTATTACAAATTCTCACACCATGTGACCTAGGATATGATCCAATCATTACACTTAACCATGACACATTCATGGTCCATTCCCCTTCTGGTTCGGTGAACCTTCTAGAACCTCTCCGATGAAAACATCGGAATCTTTCCCGAACTCCGGAATCGGACTTTCCTTATATGAATCTTATTCTCCGGACCATTCCGGATCTCCTCGTGATATCCCGGATCCCATCCGAGACTCCGAACAACATTCGGTATCCCTAATAACATTCCATATCTACTAAACAACATCGAATCCTTAAGTGTGTCTCCCTATGGTTCGTGAATTATGCGGACATGACCGAGACACTTCTCCGATCAATAACCAATAGAGGAATCTGGAAATTCATATGGATCCCACATATTGCTACGATTACTTTGCGATCGAATGAACCACTTACATACGATATCAATTTCCTTTTGTCTCGCGATAGTTTACTTATCCGAGGTTTGATCGTCGGTATCTCTGCATACCTAGTTCAACCTCGTTACCGATAAGTACTCTTTTCTCGTTCCCGTGATATGTGATCCCTTGGGATCCAGTCACATGCTTGCAAGCTAATTGGATGACATTCCACCGAGAGGGCCCAGAGTATATCTATACGTCATATGGATGGACAAATCCCACTCTTGATCCATGTGCCTCAACACATACTTTCCGAACACTCAATGCCACCTTTATAGCCACCCAATTACGGTGTGGTGTTTGATGTCATCAAAGCATCCTTCCGGTGATGGTGATTAGCATGATCTCATGGTCGAAGGAATTAGGTTACTATGTATCAGAAAGCTTATAGCAAATGAACTATATTAAATGACTTGATCTTTATGCTATGCTTAACTATAGGAGTATGTCCATCACATCATTATCCTAATGATATGACCCTGTTGCTAATAACATCTCTATGTTCATGATCAGGAAACCATGATCACATATTAACCAACAAGCTAGTTTAACAAGAGGATTTACTAGGGACTCTTTTATGTTTACAAATCACACAAGTATTAATGTTTCCGGTTAATACAATTATAGCATGGTATGTAAACATTTATCATAAGCATGAAGATATGATAATAACCACTTTATTATTGCCTCTTGGGCATATCTCCAACAAGTTTTCACATAACAATTTTTTTTAATCGGAACATAGCTGAAAACAAAGAATATACTTGGAATGGTGTAACACGCCATGCATAGGAATTTATAGTGGACACACTGGAATAACTTGGTTTCTTGGAAGTTGGAAGAATGAGTAGAGCTTACTCATACAAGTGGAGGCTAGAAAAAGACTGGGAGCAACCAACTAAGAGAGCAATAATGGCCATAATCATGCAGAGCGATAAAATATTACTAATCAAAGCATAGAGTGGTACTATAAGTCAAGGACTAAATGATCATAGAGGCTATGGTGACTTGTTCATAGTCATAACATGGTGTGATCATGTGCCAAGTCAACCCAAACAAAGCATCAAAGGAGAATACCATAATACTATGCTTTTGCATGCTAAAACAACACATGATTCCTTCAAGGCACACTAAGCAATCCTAATTGTTTGGAACAAGTCATGCTACAACAATAATCACTAAGCATAAGTTCAAAACAACACCTAGCATGAGATGCTAAAGTCTAAGTCACATTCAATGCAAGCTCCTCTTGCAATTTCAAGCAAGAACTTTCCACTCCTTTTCAACACCAATCAACTTATTTGAAACAACACAGCGAGAACGGGGGTCCAAACTACTTTATTCAAGCAAACTAAGAAAATTAAGCAAATCAAACAAAAACTAAGATGCTCCAAGAACAACACAACAGTGCATAAAAAAATAAAAACGAAGTGTCTAGAAAGACCTGAGCTTTTTATTGATGAAGAAGGGGATGCCTTGGGCATCCCCATGCTTTGACGCTTGTACCTCTTGGATATTTCTTGGGGTGACACCGGGGTGGGATCCCCAAGTTTGATCTTTTGTCCATTCTTCATCTTATTACATCATTCTCTCTCCACACCTAAAATTTTTCCTTCATACAAAACTTCACACAATCTTCATTAGCAACATTAGTGTATTCAAAAGATAATAGACCCTTGGGTTTAGCTTTAGAACAAATTTTTGTTCACTAAAAACACAATATACTGTAGCAACTCCTTAAATAATCTCAATTTCCCAAAAAGAACCCAAAAAGAACCCAAAAAGGAATCAATAAGAAGCAAATGCAAATAATGGCAGAAATCTGTCAAAACAGACCAGCAGGTAGAAACAGATTTTTTCGAAGACCTTGTGTTTCTCAAATCAAAAAGTGTTGAACTAACAAAAGTTAGCTAACATACTGGAGGATTTATTCGTAAAGTTTGAGCTTAATCCGACTTACAGAGACTCGTCATGAATTTTTATGGTGGAGGACAGAAATCTGTTTCGGGACAGCAACTCCCCAAATCTTACTTCCCTCTCATTAGAGGTCATTCTTGGCATAAAAAGCAAACAAAAAGGATAAGGAGAGGTCATTACTGAAGTAATAACTTCCAAGACTCAAGGAAACTCTTGGGTTATCTCCCGACAAGTACTTTTCTTTAACGCCTTTAAGTTAGGCACAAGAAGCAAGAATCAAGTATTTTCAAATGAAGAAGCATTAACATCAAACCTTGCTTTCAAAGGAGGAGCAAAAAGCAACTTCTATCTCCTCATAGGGAAGTGTTCAATACCTTTCTTGAATGTATATTGATAATTAATGGAGCCTTCTTTCATATCAATGATGGCACCAACAGTTCTAAGAAAAGATTTTCCCAAAGTAATAGGATAAGAAGAATTGTATTCAACATCCAAAACATAGAAATAAACAGGGACATAAGCATTGTTAACCATAATGAGAACATTATTAACGCTCCCCATGAGTTTCTTCTTAGCATTATCATTAAGTGGGACATCCAAATAACAATCTTCCAAAGGTGGCAAATCAAGCATTTTATAAATCTTCCTAGGCATAATAGAGACACTAGAACCAAGATCACATGAAGCTTTGAGATCAAATTCACTTGCATATTAATAATGGGTTCCCAACTATCTTCTACTTTCATAGGAATAGAAGCTTTGTGTTTTAACTTCTCTTCCTTAATCTTAACAAGAGTATCTGTAATGTGTTTAGTGAAAACAACATGCATATCACTAGCATCCAGACTTCTAGCAAGCTTTTGTAGGAACAAAATCACTTCAGAAATATTGCAACCATCAAGATCAAAATCAAACTTAGCATCACTAGTAGTAGACTCATTAGGCTTAGGCATTGTTGGAGGAGGAATAGGGACTTCTTGTGGCTTAGTGGTATCCATATTAGTGGTGATGGTACACACACTATTGTTTCTATCAATTTCAGCTTTCCTTTCCCACTTAGCATGAAGTTAGGCTAACAGTCTAACATTTTCATCAATAGTAACATGTATGGCATGAGTAGCAGCAAAGGTACTTTCCATGGTTTCAGGTTTAGCAGCCATTTTATTAATCAAAGAGGACTGTGCTTCAGACAAATAGGAAATATTTTTATCAACATTTAAAAGTTATTCCTCCACAGTCTTGTTGAAAGTGGTTTGTTTACTAATAAAGTCTTTGAGCATGACTTCAAGTTCAGAGGGGGCACTTCTATCATTGTTGTAGGAGTTTCCATAGGAATTGCCATTGTTAGGAGGATAAGGCCTATAATTGTTGTTACTACCAAAATTATTCCTATAGGCATTGTTGTTGAAATTGTTGTTTCTAATGAAGTTCACATCAACTTGCTCTTCTTGAGCAACCAAAGAGTCCAAGGCAACATTATTTGGATCTAAAGGAGCTTTCCCATTAACAAGCATAGCCATAATAACATCAATCTTATCACTCAAAGAAGAGGTTTCTTCAACAGAATTTACCTTTTTACCATGTAGAGCTCTCTCAGTGTACCATTCAGAATAATTAATCATCATATTATCAAGGAGTTTTGTTGCAACACCCAAGGTGATGGTCATAAAGGTACCTCCGGCAGCTGAATCCAACAGGTTTCTTGAAGATAAGTTCAAACCTGCATAAAAAGTCTGGATAATCATCCAAGTAGTAAGTCCATGAGTGGTACAGTTCTTAACCAAAGTTTTTATTCTTTCCCAAGCTTGAGCAACATGTTCATTATCAAGTTGTTTAAATTTCATAATATCACTTCTCATAGATATAATCTTAGCAGGAGGGTAGTACTTTCCAATAAAATCATCTTTGCACTTAATCCAAGAATCAATACTATTTCTAGGCAAGGATAGCAACCATTCTTTAGCTTTTCCTCTCAAGGAGAAAGGAAACAACTTAAGCTTAATAATATCTCCATCTACATCCTTATACTTTTGCATCTCACAAAGTTCAAAAAAGTTATTGAGATGGGTAGCAGCATCATCAGAACTAGCACCAGAAAATTGCTCTCTCATCACAAGGTTCAACAAAGCAGGCTTAATTTCATAAAAGGTAGCATTAGGAGCAGGTGGAGAAATATGAGTGCTTAGGAAATCATTGTTGTTTGTGCTAGTGAAGTCACACAACTTGGTGTTCTCAGCAGAGTTCATTTTGGCAAAAGTGGAGCAAGCCAAAAACAGCAGCAGCAGCTAGAGCAGGAACTAATTTTTTTGTGTTTTTGATAAGAGAAAGCAAACCAAACTAAACTAATTTTTTTTGGAGTTTTTTATAAAAAGAGGCAAACAAAACCAAGAAAAATAAACTAAGCAAACTAAAAACAAAGTAAAGAGAAAGGTTTAGGAGGACTCCCCTTGTGAAGACGTCCTTAGCCTCCCCTGCAACGGCGCCAAAAAACTTGTTGATGGTGCCCGAGAGCGCTTCGTCGGGAAACCCCAAGAGAAAGGTATGATGCAGCACAGCAGCAAGTCTTCCCTCAGTAAGAAACCGAGGTTATCGAACCATTAGGAGGAAGGAAACGTCTCAAATGTGTTGCAAGCAACGTGGAAACCTACACAACACAAACTCAAGACTTTGCCCCAACTAACAGTGAGGTTGTCAATCTCACCAGTTGTTGTAACAAAGGATTAACTGTATGGTGTAGAAGGTGATAATGGTTTGCAGCAAATAAACAGTAACGGTGGAAGATGTATCTGTAAGGGTTTGTAGCATGGAAAACAAAAAAATTCTATCGCATGAACACACACAAGCCAAGATATATCTACTAGATTGTAGCAACGAGTCGATAGAGTACTAACCCTCGAAGATCTAAAGCGGTTAACGAGAGCAGATTCTCGTGGGTGATGTAGTCGTTCACTTGCCGATCTCAAGATCACGTAGGCGATCCTTTCGGCGCTGTGTTCCAGCAGTGCTCCCGCAGTTGGTCACACGTATGGTACTCGATGAAGACCTTCCTCTCCCTTGTTCCAGCAGGCAGCGAAGGTTGTAGATCTCTCCTCGCGATTCCGGCAGCACGACGACGTGGTGTCGGAAGTAGAGGGGAGATCCCGTAGGCCTTCGCCTAAGCCGGAGCGAGTATGGTGGAGTAGAGGGAGCCCCGATGATCTAGGTTTTATAGGGCCGAGGTTTAGAGGTAGCTAGCAACTAGAGTTTAGCTAGTCGGTAGAGGTTTAGAGGAGATCTATATTGGTCGCAACTAGAGAGGGGGGCGGCGGCCAACCTAGGGTTTCTTGGGTGCCTAGGGCAAGGGGGATAATGATGAGGACATCCATATACTTACACCTACCCAGTTACTACTGATGATGTTCCAGCTGCTACTAACAAGGATAAGTCCAATGATATTAGGATTGGACCAATTAAAAGAGCTCGTGCTAAGCTACTAGAACAACAGGTGAATTTGTTTCTTAATGAGCCTGATGTTTTACTTAATGAGAATTTTATACTGCCTAAGTCTATGTGTTATTGTATGATCAGGTACGTTGGAAAAGAAGGTATAGCACGTAGCGAGGAGGCGAAGCACATGGATCAAGGTGTGTTGATCAATAGAAGCCTTGAGGAGGATAGGGAGGAAGCGCAAGGAGCTACAAAGGAAGGGATCAACACCTGGCAGAGTCTCTGCCGCGGCAGAGAAACGATGCCAAATCCTGCCACGGTAGGCTACCGTGGCACAGAAAGTGGCTGAAATCCTGCCATGGCAGAAGAGTCCTGCCGCGGCACGCTTTAGGCCCAATATGTTGCCACGGCAGGAACAGGCCTATGCGCTTAGAAAGGTGTCCCACTTGGGTCGACATGTATCTTAGTTGTAGTCGTTTGCGTCTTGGACTCTTAGCCTAGCCGCCCCTCTCTCTTAAATAGATGGGGGTACCGTTTCTTTCGAGAGAGATCACGTTAAAATATTTTGGAGTTGATTCTTTTTAGAACCTCTGAAATTACCCTGTGATCGAATTATCTACTGCAATTGAGTGTGATCTGTTGTTCCATTGGGAATTAGTAGATTGCAAACTACCGTTCGTGGTAATTTGCGTGCGCAAGAGCATGGTGTTGTGAATATCCCACAGGGTTCGAGAGATGTTGCATTGGCATCAGGGTTCGAGCGGGAGAGTTCATAGCTACAGGCTAGTTATCTATCATCCACCAACATCATCGACAAGTGCTTGCTGAGAAGATCGGGCCACCCCATATCATCTTGGTATCAGATTTCCTCGTTTACTCGATGAGCATCCAAAAATCCATCCATAGATTAGTTCTTGTTTTTGTCCTATACAGAAAAATCCATACAAATATATTTGCCTTAGCCTAGATTGCATCATTTTTCAAGTTTTAGTTGCTGGTCGTGTCTTCTCGTAGATTCGGTCTGCAGGTTTTTCTCATAGGAGTCTAGTTTTCGTTTGTGTTTAAAGTTTAGGGTTTTGATCTTGTTTTCCACCGAGTCCACCATCACCGTTTTCCGCAAGTTTCCATCTACTTTTCTGAGTCCACATAGCGTACTTTGGTGTTTCAAACCTAGCTACAGCCTATCTACCGCATCCGTTCTTAGGAACGTACCCACGAGACTAGTTGCTTTGCTCTGACAGGCTGCTCATTAGGGTTTTGAAAGTGCTCAATTTTCGCCCCGACAAACCGGATTATCCGTCCCTCCCTAGTTTGCATTCGTTTTGCATCGAGTCATATAGTTAAAAAAACAGAAAAGGAAAAGAGATTCAGTATTAAAAAAAGAGCAAGAATAGAGCTACAAGCATGACAAAAAAAGATATCAAAGTGTGCTTTATTGGAGGCCTAGTTGATCATAGCACTTGTAGATTGAGCAATCTTGTGCCTGTTTATTTTGCTATTACTAGCGTCTCTCTTGTGCATTGCAATATTTCTGTTCATAAATTGCTTTGCCACGTTTATCTCCACCGTGTGTGTTTCTTGGGTTATCATAACGATCAGCACTAGGACTTGTCTGCGGTGTAGTTAGGATTACATACCTACAGCTCCACCATAAATAACCTGTGTGTCATGTGATCGTCTCTATACCCTTGATATTCACTTCATCACATCAGTGCATGAGTCTTGATCTCGTTTTGGTTACACATCTCTATTCACTTTGGAACGGTAAGATCTACTTTCTTGTCAGTGTGAGTGAATTGAGTGTTTCACCAAACATATTTTATTTATTGCACTAATATACTAATCATGTCTACTAGTGCTTCTGATGTTGTAGCAAAGAAAAAGAAGGATGATGAGTGTGTTAATTGGTGGGAATATGAAGCATTGAGATCCCATTTGACACTAGTGTTTAACAACACAACAGATGCCATTGACAAGAGTCTTCAGGACGTGCAAGTGACTTTGGAAGCAAACGTTCGGGACGTGGCTACTATCAAGAACAAGTGACAGACCTCAACACGAACGTGACAGCTTTGCAGCGTTCCGTAGAGGCCTTGACACTTGCTATTGAGCAACATCAACATCAACCAATGCATGAGGAGCTCGAGGATGAAGCTGATGGCAGTGTTATTGGTGTTGCGCCACTAGGAAGGGGACGCCCTAATGATCCTGCACCTGCACCATTACATGGTCGTGGTTTTGCCCCTATAGGTCATGCTCAGCGTGTACCTATATAGCAGGTTGATGATGGTTTGGGCAAGCCTAAATTTTCAATTCCCAAGTTTGATGGTTACATTGATCCTGAAGATTATTTGACATGGGAGTTGAAGATAGAGAAGCTCTGGCGCTTGTATGAGTATACTGAAGAAAAGAAGGTCAAGCTTGCAGCGTCAGAATTTGATGGTTATTCTTTGCGTTGGTGGGATGCTCTTGTTCAGCATAGAAGGGATGACAATGACCTTTCGGTGATGACTTGGCGAGAGATGAAGCGTATCATGAAGGAACGTTTTGTACCCACCAATTACTTGCGCTCTATTTTTGACAAGTTGACACAATTGAAGCAAGGGAACTTGACAGTTGATGAGTACTACATGGAGATGGAGATGCTTATGCAACGTGCTCGAATCCGAGAATCACTTGAGATGACCATGCAACGATTTCTCAACAATTTGAGGTTACCCATAAAGATCATAGTGCGTCATCACAAGCATGAGAACATGAACGAACTGTTGCATCATTGAAAGGATACGGATGTCGCCTAGAGGGGGGGTGAATAGGCGATTAAAACTTTTCCTCGAGTGGCTCAACAAAGGCGGAATAAAACTAGCGTTTTACTTTTTCAAGCACAACCTAGAACAACTAGGGTTCACCTATGTGCACCACCAACTTATGCTAAGCAATACAAGCAACAAAGTGATAGCAAGGTATAGATTACTTCAAGCACGAAGGCTATCACAATGTAAAGTGCATACAGGGACGACGATATTTTACCGAGTTCCTCCCAACATGGAGTACATATCGTTTGGAGAGGGGGTGGTATCAAACCACCAACGCCACAAAAGGCCTCCCTTATTCTCCGGTGAATCTCACCCCAACGGGATCGATCCACGCTTCCACTATCGGTGCACTTGTCGGTGGCAACCGGAACCTCTCACAAAGTTGGGGCACAACTCCACAACTTAATTGGAGGCTCCCAAGAAGTGCCATAAAAGGCCTCAACAAATGCCACCAAGCCACAATGCCACCAAGGCCACAAAACCGTCTAGGGTTCCAAGAACCCAAGAGGGACAAGCTCCAATGAGCAATTCAACCCAAATCCTCGTAGGAGAACTCAAACCGATGCAACAAATGCAAATGGCAAAAACACCACAAAGATGCTCAAATCCCTCACTCTCAAGTTCCAACAAAGCTACCAAAGCTATTGGGGGAACAAGAGAGGAGGAATCAAAGAGAGACACAAAATCCCCCAAAATTTAGATCCCCAAAGATGCACTCACAAAGAGATGAATCGGTTATGTCAAAACGTGGGGCAAGATCTCCTGTCTCTTCCACTCAAAAATGGGCAAGAATCATCGGAGGGAAAAGATTAGGCAAGCTTCAAGATCTAGAGCAAGTGTGGACAAATTTTAGACTAATAGATAATAGAGGAGCACTCTAAACTGAAAACGGGCAAAGGGTATAAATAGCGGCCCAGAAAAACTAGCCGTTTGGGCATTTTTCTGGAACGGTCCGGTACTACCGGGTTTTACCGGTAGTACCGCACAGGTCAAACCAAAGAGAAATGAGCAAATAGAATCGGGGCAACGCGATTGAGAAAAGCAGTGCGGCGCATGGGGTAGACAGCGATGCGCGTGCAGCGCGGGCCCCAGCAGCAGCATGCATGCATGCGCGCAGCAGCAGCTAGCAGCCGGCGCAAAGCAGCAGCAACGCAGCAGCTCGCACGCGGCCAGCACGCGCGCATGGCAGGAGGCAGCTGGGCCCAGCGAGCAGCGGCAACCAGCAGAGCATGCGCAGGCGCTGCCCAGCAGCTAGGCAGCTAGCGAGCGAGCGAGAGCCAGGGCGTGGGGCGGCCGCGCGGGCCCAGCTGCAGTGAGCGGAGCGGCATGCGCGCACGTGAGAATCCGCGTTGCATGCACGCGAGTGGCCGGTCCGGTAGGACCGGAAAATGGTACCAGGCCAGACTGAAGGCGAGCGGGCTGAGTCAGACGCGTCCGGTACTGGGCCCGGTAGTACCGGACGGCCCAATAACGCTGTTTTTCTTTTTTCTTTTAGAATTAAAACGACAAATATTTAAACGGTCAAAACTTTTAAACAGTAGCTCCGATTGACCCGATTCCAATTGCATTGGATAAAGGACGACGAGGGCTTCCCAATAAAAAGTGGAAATATTGATTATCACCAAGTGAGAAAGTATCAAGTAAAATAATGTGAGATATCTCATTTGGTGAGAAACCGAAAAGCCGCATAAATCAAAATCGCAATAAGATATATATGGGAGATCCGATTTTGATGAACAAGAGTTTGTTATGGAGATTACCACAAGCTCTATATCCTCACATGGACAAGACCAAATAACAACCAAATATGATGATGCAAGTATGCAAAGGTTTGAGCTCTCTCCGAATGATGTGACCGAATTACTCATTCGAGAGCCCCTCTTGATAGTACGGTTATCTATCCTAAACCCGGTCTCCTAAACACAACAAGAGACCGGCAAAAGGGAAAACCTATCAAGATTATACCTTTGCCTTGAGCATTCCACTTGAGTTCTATGTAGACGATCTTGCCCTTCTCAAGATGGAACGCCTTTCTTAATTCCTCATCATCGATCTTGCATATTGAGCTTGCATGACAAATCTTATTTGCAATTCATTGACCTTGAAGCCACCACATGCTCCAAGCGATGCCAATGCACAAATCCTTGAAGCCACCACATGCTCCAAGCGATGCCAATGGACAAATCCTAGAAGTATAACTTAATACACACATTAGTCCATAAAGATTGTCATTAATTACCAAAACCACACATGGGGGCCCAACATGTTATTTTAATCATGCTAGAGAGGCTGAGTCACAGCTCGTGGAGGAAGCTAATGCACGTCGTTTTCCAGCCACTAGCCGGTTCCCCAGGGCCACACCATCTCCTATGGCTCCTCCTGCAGCGACCAGCTACCCTACTAAATCGGCGACCAAGCCTGTCCCCTCTCCCTCTTTTGGTTCTAATGCTAAGAAACCAGCTGCTCCTGCTACTAGTACGGGTTCGAATATGTCAACTGCACGCACTCGCGATGTGGAGTGCCACACTTGCGGAGGTCGAGGGCACTATCCGAGAGATTGTACAAACCGCAAGGTGATGTTTGTCAATGACCAAGGAGATTATGAGAGTGGAGATGATGTTGATCCTGATGATCATAGTGCTAATTATGAAGAGGAAGGTCTGGATGCCTTTCCTGCGCACGCACCTACTATCGTGGTATCTCCACGCATTCTTAGTGTGCAGCCCATTGTTGACTCTCAGCGCTGCAATTTGTTCCAAACAAAAGCTCTCGTTGGGCCTAACAAAGCTTGCAAAGTAATTATTGATGGAGGTAGCTGCAGGAATCTTGCAAGCAAGGAGTTATGTGCTAAGCTGAATTTATCTTATTTGCCTCATCCTAAGCCATACTACATTCAGTGGTTAAGTGACAGTGGTGAGATGAAAGTAAACCATATGGTGAGAGTGAATTTTGAAATAGGACCATACAAATATTCTATTGATTTTGATGTGGTTCCTATGACCGTTTGCCATTTGTTATTGGGTCGGCCTTGGTTATATGATCGCCATGTGCAACACAATGGCCATGCCAATACTTATCACTTGGGTTTACAGGCAAGAAGATTAACCTGCAACCAATGACACCACAACAAATTGTCAATGAGTCTAGACAGAAAATAGAGGTGACTTTGAAAGATGCTTCTGTTGGAGGCCGTGAAAGTGTTGCAGCTGTACATGATGTTATAGAGCCTACAAAGAGTGATATAAAGAAAAGAGAGAGAGCGTGCCTAACCTAGTAATGCTAGACATCAAGGAAGATATGAGAGAGTTTCGAGAGGATCCTAGTGCCATGCCGCTTGTGCTCATGTATAAGGGCGAAGTTTTAGTTTCTAACGACATGACCCCTATTTCTCTTGGTGTCTCTACTATTTTGCAGGACTTTGGTGATGTGTTTCCATAGGAGGTGCCCGCTGGACTTCCTCCCATGCACGGAATAGAGCATCAGATTGATCTTATTCCAGGAGCCACATTACCTAACCTTGCACCCTACCGGACCAACCCCGACGAAACTAAGGAGATACAGAAACAAGTACAAGCACTACTCGACAAAGGGCACATTCGTGTTTCTCTTAGCCCTTGTGATGTTCCTGTTGTTTTAGTTTCTAAGAAAGATGGTACATGGCGCATGTGTGTAGATTGTCGAGCTATTAATAACATCACTATTCGATATCGTCATCCTATTCCACGCTTAGAAGATATGCTTGACGAATTGAGTGGTGCTGCTATTTTCTCTAAGATTGATTTGCGTAGTGGTTATCATCAAATTAGGATGAAAGAAGGGGATGAGTGGAAAACTTCTTTCAAAACTAAATTTGGTTTATATGAATAGCTAGTCATGCCTTTTGGGCTTACTAATGCACCTAGTACATTCATGAGATTAATGAATCATGTTTTGAGAGAATTCATTGGTCGTTTTGTGGTTGTTTATTTTGATGATATTCTTATCTATAGCCACAACAAAACTGAACATTGTAATCATATCCGACAAGTTTTGCAAGTGTTGCGTGATAATCAATTGTATGCTAATCTTGAGAAATGCACATTTGCAAAAGATAAGGTCATATTTTTGGGTTATGTTGTATCTAAGCATGGGGTAGAAGTAGATCAATCTAAAATTGAGTCAATTCAGAATTGGCCTATTCCCATGAATGTTAGTCAAGTGCGTAGTTTCCATGGATTAGCTGGATTCTATAGACGATTTGTGAAGGATTTTAGCACTATTGCTGCACCATTGAATGATTTGACTAAGAAAGGTGTGCCATTTGTGTGGGGCGTAGCCCAAGATATTGCATTTGATACATTGAAACATTTGCTTACTTCTGCACCATTACTTGCATTGCTTGATTTTTCAAAGCAATTTGAAGTTGAATGTGATGCTAGTGGTATATGTATTGGTGGCGTTTTGATGCAAGAGGGTCACCCTATAGCATATTTTTCTGAGAAACTTACTGGTGCTAGATTGAACTATCCTATATATGATAAATAATTGTATGCACTTGTTCGTGTACTAGAAGTTTGGCAACATTATTTGTGGCCAAAAGAGTTTATCATACATTTTGATCATGAAGCTTTAAAGTATCTAAAAGCTCAATCAAACTTGCATAGGAGATTAGCTAAATGGGTTGAGTTTATTGAATCTTTTCCGTACACCATTCAATATAAGAAAGGAAAAGAGAATGTCGTTGCTGATGCTTTGTCTAGGAAAACATTCTATTAATGAATCTTGATGTTAAAATTCCTGGATTAGAGAGTATTTGTGCACTTTATGCAACTGACAATGATTTTTCTAAACCATATCGTCTGTGTGCTCTTAGAAACGCATGGGATAAGTATCATATACATGATGGGTATTTGTTTCGAGCTAACAAACTATGTATTCCAGAATCGTCGTTGCGTTTGTTCTTAGTGCAGGAATCACATGCTGGTGGTTTGATGGGTCACTTTGGGCGTGAGAAGACATTACTCATGCTTGCTGATCATTTTTATTGGCCCAAGATGAAGCGTGATGTGTACAGATTTGTGAGTCGATGCATTACATGTCACAGGTCGAAATCCAAATTGAAGCCTCATGGTTTGTATACCCCTCTCTCTGCGCCAACTGCACCATGAGAAGACATTAGTATGGATTTTGTGCTAGGTCTACCTAAAACCCAGAGAGGGCATGATTCTATATTTGTGGTAGTAGATAGATTCTCTAAGATGGCTCATTTTATTGCCTGCCACAAAAGCGACGACGCGTCGCATGTTGCTAACATGTTTTTTAGGGACATTGTGAGATTACATGGAGTACCAAGAACAATTGTTTCTGATCGGGATGTGAAGTTTATGAGCTACTTTTGGAAGACTTTATGGGGGAAGCTAGGAACGAAGGTACTATTCAGTACTACTTGTCATCCCCAGACAAATGGTCAGACAGAGGTGGTGAATAGAACATTATCACAACTCTTAAGGACTATGATGAAGAAGAATCTGAGGGAGTGGGAAGAGTGTTTGCCACATGTCGAGTTTGCTTACAATAGGGCAGTGCATTCAACCACTCAACTTTGTCCTTTTGAGGTGGTGTATGGTTTCAAGCCATTGACACCACTAGATTTATTGCCTCTACCATTACATGAGAGAGTTGATATGGAGGCATCAAGATGTGCAAACTATGTGAAGAAGATTCATGAGAAGACTCGAGAGGCTATTGAGAAGAAAGGCAAGAACATTGCTGCTGCAAGAAATCAAGCAAGGAAGGAAGTGTTGTTCAAACCTGGTGATATGGTTTGGGTACATCTGCGCAAGGATAGGTTCCCATTGCTGCGCCAATCCAAGTTAAAGCCGCGTGGTGCTGGTCCTTACAAGGTGTTAGCCAAGATTAATGATATTGCCTACTCATTTTATATACCTATTGCTGAATTCGGTGGAGCTAGCAACAGTTTCAATGTTGCTGATTTATCACCATATGATGGAGAAGACCTTGGAGCGTCGAGGTCGACGCCTTTTGAAGGGGGGAGATGATGAGGACATCCATATACTTACACCTACCCGCATTACTCGATGATGTTCAATTGCTACTAATAAGGATAAGTCCAATGAGATTAGGATTGGACCAATTACAAGAGCTCGTGCTAAGCTACTAGAACAACAGGTGAATTTGTTTCTTAATGAGCCTGATGTTTTACTTAATGAGAATTTTATACTGCCTAAGTCTATGTGTTATTGTATGATCAGGTACGTTGGAAAAGAAGGTATAGCACGTAGCGAGGAGGCGAAGCACATGGATCAAGGTGTGTTGATCAATAGAGCAAGCGCGAAGGAGGAGAGGGAGGAAGCGCAAGGAGATACAAAGGAAGGGATCCACACCTGGCAGAGTCTCTACCGCGGCAGAGAAACGATGCCAAATCCTGCCACGGTAGGCTACCACGGCACAGAAAGTGGCTGAAATCCTGCCATGGCAGAAGAGTCCTGCCGTGGCACGCTTTAGGTCCAATATGTTGCCACGGCAGGAACATGCCTGTGCGCCTAGAAAGCTGTCCTACTTGGGTCGGCATGTATCTTAGTTGTAGTCGTTTGCGTCTTGGACTCTTAGACTAGCCGCCCCCTCTCTCTTAAATAGATGGGGGTACCGATTCTTTCGAGAGAGACCACGTTAAAATATTTTGGAGTTGATTCTTTTTAGAACCTCTGAAATTACCCTGTGATCGAATTATCTACTGCAATTGAGTGTGATCTGTTGTTCCATTGGGAATTAGTAGATTGCAAACTACCGTTCGTGGTCGACGGCTGCGTGCACAAGAGCGTGGTGTTGTGAATATCCCACAGGGTTCGAGATCTGTTGCATTGGCATCAGGGTTTGAGCGGGAGAGTTCATAGCTACAGGCTAGTTATCTATCATCCACCATCATCATCGACAAGTGCTTGCTGAAAAGATCGGGCCACCCCATATCATCTTGGTATCAGATTTCCTTGTTTAATCGGTGAGCATCCACAAATCCATCCATAGATTAGTTCTTGTTTTCGTCCTATACAGAAAAAGCCATACAAAAATATTTGCCCTAGCCTAGATTGCATCGTTTTTCAAGTTTTAGTTGTTGGTCGTGTCTTCTCGTAGATCCGATCTGCAGGTTTTTCTCATAGGAGTCTAGTTTTCGTTTGTGTTTAAAGTTTAGGGTTTTGATCTTGTTTTCCACTGAGTCCACCATCACCATTTTCCGCAAGTTTCCATCTACTTTTCCGAGTCCACATAGCGTACTTTGGTGTTTCAAACCTAGCTACAACCTATCTACCGCATCCGTGCCTAGGAACGTACCCACGAGAAGAGCACCTCTAGTGAACTATGGACCCCGGTACAATCTTTACCATTGATACATCTTCCACTGTTACTTGTTTACTTGCTGCAAACCATTACCTTTCACACCATATGTTTAATCCTTTTTTACAGCAAACCGGTGAGCTTGACAACCTCACTGATTCGTTGGGGCAAAGTCTTGAGTTTGTGTTGTGCAGGTCTCTGCTTGCTTGCAACACCTGTGTGACATTTCCTTCCTACTTATGGTTCGATAACCTCGGTCTCTACTGAGGGAAGACTTGCTGCTGTGATCATCACACCCTGCTCTTGGGGTTTCCAACGAAGTGCTCCACGTCAGCACCATCAACAAGTTTTCTAGCTCTGTTGCCGGGGAGGCTAAGGACGTCTTCACAAGGGGAGTCCTTCACTTCCTTTCTCTTTAATTTGTTTTTAGTTTGCTTTGTTTCTTTTGCTTGGTTTTGTTTGCCTCTTTTCAAAAACACAAAAAAATAAGTTCATACTCTAGTTGGTGGTCTGTTATTGCCTTGCTTGGTCATGATTTCTATCAATGCATGGTTTATTTGAAACTAGTTCTTATTGGCAAGGTGGGTTCATGGAAGAACAAAAGTATCATTATAAGGAACACCGTTTGTCACAAAAATGGAAAGACTTATGGGAACAAATTGATAAGTTGAATACTATTGGTAGAGAGGTGTGCTCCACTTATAATGTTACTTATTGCTTTGATAAAGCTTGTTGCTGCAGGAGGTATAAACACCTACCCTTTCAATGTGAGTATAATGATAATGTTACCATATCCTCTTATGTTAAAGGAAATTATGACTTTGATGATGTGGAACAAATTGAAGAATTTATTGCTTTCAAGGGTGCATTTGAACTTGCCGGCTTGAAAGCAGAAATCTTGATGCACCTTATGAACATGAGGTTTATGAGATACTTAAATTATGCTTTGATAATTACAAGGAATAAAATGACTATATTCTTGAATATTTTAATAGGTGCTTTCCACAAATGGAAGAGACTAATGCCTTGCAGGAGCCTATGGAAGAAGAAATTGCTGAAACAGGAAGCTCATTAGATGAAAAAGAGGAGGATGAATGTTATGCTCCTGTGGATTCTTTTGAAATATCTATTATAGGTAAAACTTGTGATGATGTTCCTATGCCTGTTACCTATAGTAGTGATCATGATTGGGAAAATCTATTTGGTACCAATTCTGAAAATTCTATTGCCTATGATGATACTTTACCTCCAATTTATGATGATATTGATATTTTCGGTCCACCTACTATTTCGGAGAAAATTGATTGTGATTACAATATGCCTCCTATATTTGATGATTATGGTGATGAGAATAATAATGATAGCTATCTTGTTAAATTTGCTCCCACTACTTATGTGGAGAGTAATAATGATTTTATGCATGTGGCTCATGATAAGAATGTTTTATGTGATAGTTATATTGTCAATTTTATTCATGATGCTACTGAAAGCTATTATGAGAGAGGGAAACATGGTCTTATGTATCTCAACAATATTAAGTTTCCCCTCTTTATGTTGAAAATCTTAAAGTTGCACTTGTTTTCCTTTCATATGCTTATTGCTTTGTGCTTTCATGACTTGTTTCTTTACAAGATTCCTATGCATATTAAGAGGGTTATACTTAAATGTGTTTTGAATTTGCTTCCTGATGCTCTCTTTTACTTCAATTCATATTTCTTATGTGAGCATCTTCTCAAGCTATCAAGCCTAACTTAAAGGCGTTAAAGAAAAGTACTTGTTGGGAGATAACCCAAGAGTTTCTTTGAGTCTTCGAAGTTATTACTTCATTAATGACCTCTCCTTATCCTTTTTGTTTGCGTTTTGTGCCAAGAATGACCTCTAATGAGAGGGAAGTAAGATTTGGGGGGTTGCTGTCCCGAAACAGATTTCTGTCCTCCACCAAAACAATTCGTGAGGAGTCTGTAACTCGGATTGAGCTCAAAATTTACGAATAAATCCCCTAGTATGTTACATAACTTTCATTAGTTCAACAGTTTTTAATTTAAGCAACATAAGATGTTCGACAAAATCGGTTTATACCTGCTGGTCTGTTTTGACAGATTTCTGCCATTATTTGCATTTGCTTCTTATCGATTCCTTTTTGAGTTCTCTTTAGGTAAATTGAGCTTTTTGAAGGAGTTACTACAGTAGCTTGTGTTTTTAGTGAAAAACCTTGCTGTTCCAAAGCTTTGCCAGGGGTCTAATATCTTTTGAATACACTAATGTTGGTAATTAAGATTATGTGAAGTTTTGTATGAAGGAAAATATTCAGGTGTAGAGAGAGAATGATGCAATGAGATGAAGAATGGAAAAAAGCTCAAGCTTGGGCATGCCAACATGGTGTCACCCAAATAAATATCCAAGAGGTACAAGCGTCAAATCTTGGGGATGCCCAAGGCATCCCCTTCTTCATCAATAAAAAGCTCAGGTCTGTCTAGACACTTCGTTTTTATTGTTTCATGCACAGTTGTGTTGTTCTTGGAGCGTCTTAGTTTTTGTTTGATTTTCTTAGGTTGTTTAGTTTGCTTTAATAAAGTAGTTTGGACCCCCATTCTCGCTATGTTGTTTTGCAAATAAGTTTCTTGGTGTTGGAAAGGAGTAGTAAGTTCTTGCTTGAAGTGCAAGAGGAGCTTGCATTGACTGTGACTTAGACTTTAGCATGACATGCTAGGTGTTGTTTTGACCTTGCGCTTAGTGATTATTGCTGTAGCATGTCTTGTTCCAAAAAGTTGGGATTGCTTAGTGTGTCTTGAAGAAATTATGCGTCGTTTTAGCATGCAAAATCATAGTATTGTGGTATTCTCCTTTAATGCTTTGCTTGGGTTGACTTGGCACATGCTCACACCATGTTATGACTATGACAAGTCACCATTAGCCTCTATGATCATTTAGTCCTTGACTTGTACTACCACTCTTTTCTTTGATTAGTAATGCTTTGTTGCTCTACATGATTATGGCCATTATGCTCTCTTAGTTGGTTGCTCCTAGTCTTTTGCTAGCCTCCACTTGTATGAGTAATCTCTAATCATGCTTCCAACTCCTAAGAAACCAAGTTATTCCAAAGTGTCCACTATAAACTCCTATGCATGGTGTATTACACCATTCCAAGTATATTCTTGTTTTCAGCTATCTTCCAATTAAAAACTATTTTGTTATGTGAAAACTTAGTGATTAAAGCCCTGACGAACTTGATGGCACACTTTATATTCTTTACCCCTAATAAACTTGAACCATTGTGACAACTTTATTGTATATGATTGCACTTTTACGTTGGAATTAGCAGAACCGTGTTGTCACAGGGAATGCTTTCAACATTTCACTTGTACTTTGTACTCGGTTGATAAAGAGGGAACTTGTAAGTCCATGGAGTTTGTATCCTGTGTTAGAGAAACGCCTAGGCCGCTAGCCTAAGCCATGCCTAATCATGGTGGAAACTTTCAACATCACCATACTGACATCTATAAAGCATTCTTCTTATAAAAAAAGAGACACATTGAGAAAAGAGGAAAGAGAGAAAAAAGCACCATATTCCCATGGTACATAAGAAGATTGCTGAGATGCTCATTGTCTGTTTGCCTTGTCATTTTGGTTATGGGAAAGCTCATGTACCATGTGCAAGGGGTACCCTGTTGGCGGTTCTCAATGATATGCAAATACTTATAATGCCAAGAACTTACCTGGGCCCAAATTTGAGTATGCATGAGGTGTAGCCCTCGTATTCAAGGGACTTGAGATTGCCAAGTTATACTCCGTCAAGCATATACTCCATCTTTGCCACTTTAACCTTAATCACTTCAAGATGCTTATGATAGGGGCAATGAGGGCTGAAAGCTAACAAGTACCATAATTTTTGGAAGCTCTTTTTGAAACTTGTAATCCCCGCTTCCTTTATAAAAAGGCCTTTCTTCCACCATTATTGAGTCACCACCTTCTACCTTTAGGCACCATTAAGAGAGCATAGTTGTCATTCTGTGTGCAGTGTTCCAAAGCTTATTGATTGATGCATATTGTGATATTACTTGTTCTTGTGCTATTTGTTTCTAGTCACCCTTGTGAACTTTGAAGGTGTCCTATGCATATATATTGCTACTCTATGAGGGACAAGCTGTTGCCACTAAGCTATGTTTTCTGTATGTGAAACAAACAAACATTTTTCAATGCATGTTATTCATGATCTTTGTTTGTAGCCTTTCATGTTGCATGCATAGTTACTATGTCCTATTGTTAGAACTCCAGCATTGAAAAATGCATGTTATTCATGAAAGATGCATGCATAGTTACTATTCTTGCAAATGGTTGGATCTTTATTGTGAGGGTGCATGTCACCTCAAAAGTTATTCTTTTATCACTTACCTACTTGAGGATGAGCAGGAGTTAAGCTTGGGGATGTTGATACGTCGGAAATGTATCTATAATTTTTGATGCTCCATGCTTGTTTAGTATCTACTTTTCTTTACTTGTCTACATTTTGAGGTGCTTTTTACATGTTTTCTGGTACTAACATATTAACAAGTTGCAACAGTGCTAGATGCCTGTTTTCTGCTATTTTTGGTTTTAGAAAAGTTAGTAAAGAAATATTCTCGGAATTGGACGGGACAAATGTTAAAGTCAATTACTTTCTGGTGGGGAACAAGAAGTCCAGAGGGGAGCCAGAGAGGCAAGCCAGGGCGGCCATACCCACCCTAGGTGCGGGTGGGCCCTGCCCTGCGTCTGGGAGGGGTGTGCGGCCCCTGGCCGCTGCCTCGCCCCCTCCCCCCTTCGCCTATAAGAATCCCCCGATGCAGAAACCCTAAGCACCCGATAAAATCTCCATGAAACCGTCTGTAGCTGCCGCCACCATTGTCCCAAGATCGGGGGATTTGAAGTTCTTCCCGGCACCCTGCCGGAGGGGAGATCATCCCGGAGGCCTTCTCTCTGGTATGATGCGTGAGTAGTTCCACCTTGGACTATGGGTCCATGTAGTAGCTAGATGGTTGTATCTCCTCCTTTGTGCTTTCATGTATAGATCTTGTGAGTTCCGTTCATGATCAAGATCTAATCTATTTGTAATCATGCATGTTGTGTTTGCGGGGATCCGATGGATATTGAGATTATTATGTTGGTTTGATTAATGGTTTTGTCTTTATGATTCTATCATGTCTGTGTTGTTTGTGGTCTTGCATGCTCTCCGTTGTTAGTAGCTATCTTGGCCAAGTAGTTGCTAGTGACTCCAAGAGGGCGTATTTATGCTCGATAGTGGGTTCATGCCTCTAGTTTCCAAGGGAAGTGACATAAATCTCTTCGGTTGTAGATGTGTTGTTGCTACTAGGGAGAAAACAATGGTCTCTTGTTCATGGAACATGTGGACTGTTTACCTTACACACTTTGCTTAAAGCAGTTGTCTCTTGCTTGCAACTTAATCTTTGGAGGGGTTGGATGATAACCTGAAGGTGGACTTCTAGTCATAGATGCAGTTGGATGGCGGTCTATGTATCTTGTTGTATTGCCCAATCGAATCTCATAGGATCTTTATGACTAGTAATTGCATTGTTATGCCTTGCTCAGTTCCTGTCAATTGCCCTGTTGTAATTTGTTTACCCTTCATGCCATGTTGTTTATCTAAGGAGACCACCTCTAGTGAACTATGGACCCCGGTCCAATCTTTACCATTGATACATCTTCCATTGTTACCTGTTTACTTGCTGCAAACCATTACCTTTCACACCATACGTTTAATCCTTTGTTACAGCAAACCAGTGAGCTTGACAACCTCACTGATTCGTTGGGGAAAAGTCTTGAGTTTGTGTTGTGCAGTTCTCTGCGTTGCTTGCAACACCTATGTGACGTTTCCTTCCTCCTTCTGGTTCGTTAACCTCGGTCTCTACTGAGAGAAGACTTGCTGATGTGCTCATCACACCTTGCTCTTGGGGTTTCCAACGAACCGCTCCACGTCAGCACCATCAACCATTACACTTTGTCATGACACATCCATGTACCCTTCCCCTTCCAGATCGGTGAACCTTCTAGACCCTTCTAGAACATTCAGGTGAAAACACCGGAATCATTCCCGAACTCCGAAATATGACTTTCCTTATATGAATCTTATTCTCCGGACCATTCCGAATCTCCTCGTGATATCTCGGATCTCATCCGAGACTCCAAACAACATTCGGTATCTTTACTCACATTCCATATCTACTAAACAACATCGAATCCTTAAGTGTGTCTCCCTATGGTTCGTGATTTATGCAGACATGACCGAGACTCTTCTCCGATCAATAACCAATAGAGGAATCTGGAAATTCATATGGCTCCCACGTATTTCTACGATTACTTTGCGATCGAATGAACCATTTACATATGGAACCAATTTCCCTATCTCGTGATATTTTACTTATCTGAGGTCTGATCGTCGGTATCTCTACATACCTAGTTCAACCTCGTTACCGATAAGTATTCTTTTATCGTTCCCGTGATATGTGATCCCTTGTGATCCATTCACATGCTTGAAATCTAATTGGATGACATTCCACCGAGAGGGCCCAGAATATATCTATCCATCATATGGATGGACAAATCCCACTCTTGATCCATGTCCCTCAACACATACTTTCTGAACACTCAATGCCACCTTTATAGCCACCCAGTTACGGTGTGGTGTTTGATGTCATCAAAGCATCCTTCCGGTGATGGTGATTAACATGATCTCATGGTTGAAGGAATTAGGTTACTATGTATCAGAAAGCTTATAGCAAGTGAACTATTTGAATGACTTGATCTTATGCTACGCTTAACTATAGGAGTATGTCCATCACATCATTCTCCTAATGATATGACCTTATTGTTAATAACATCTCAATGTTCATGATCAGGAAACCATGATCATATATTAACCAACAAGTTAGTTTAACAAGAGGCTTTACTAGGGACCCTTTTATGTTTACAAACCACACAAGTATTAATGTTTCCGGTTAATACAATTATAGCATGGTATGTAAACATTTATCATAAGTACGAAGATATGATAATAACCACTTTATTATTGCCTCTTGGGCATATCTCCAACAATGTCCCACTTGCACTAGAGAGAATAATCTAGTTTCAAAACTTTGTGTATTCAACACCTATGGCTTTCTGGTGTTGTATTTACACGATTGCTAGTGGCCAACCGATCTTTGGATCTGACACTTACAGGTCCGTGTGAAATTGCATGTATTTGCGTCTCTACGCATCACTGATTCTCTAATGAGATGGCATTGTATAAATTTGGTCCTTTGGTGATACCTTTAGTTCCTTGGGGTTAAAACATGTTGATAATATTGTCGTACAATTTATCTTCATAGTACTAGCCTGCTGTGAACTACACCTAGTTTGATAACAAACTACTTGACACAAATGCCCTCTTTTACTGCTATAATAGCAGTCATATACTCAGCTTTTGTTGTAGTATCTGTCATAGTGTCTTAACTTTGGAACTCATCCAAATCCATTATGGAACTTGCTTTCCATTATATTGTGCCACCCTTAGTTTAGATTGAGATAAACTTAACTTGTACTTTGTGACAAAACTAGTATCAATGTAGTACTTTTACAATGAACTAACTATCTATTTGTCACCTCTACAAAAATAATATATTCTTAGTTTTTCCAAAAGATCATAAGAATATCCTTACTATCCTCCAATGATTATCTTATGAATAATTCTGGTATATGCTCATAACATTTAGAGCATAGGACATATCGGATTTGTACATTTCACAGTATGATTGATATAAATACTCTTTGCGATTTCATACATCAAGTATTAATCTATACTTGAATCTTTGTTTCACTTACCAAGCGTCAATACACTTGAATTTCGATTCAATCCTTTCTGTGCGACAAGAACCTTTCTTGTAGTTTCTATATTGAAATCATTCAGTATATCATCTATGTACTTTCGGCACAACCATATTAGCGTATCAATCTATCTATATAGATATTGATGTCAAATATTCGGGTTTTGCCTAAGTCTTTTCATCAAAATGAAATTCTTAACTTGTGTTAACAAAAGATACATCATTTCCAATCAACAATATATCTTCCACATAATGTATTAGAAATATGTCTTAGCGCTCCCACTTAATTTCTTGTAAATGCAAGCATCTTCATCATCTCCGATGAGATTAAACTCTTTTAATAGTTTCATCATGGTGAAAATTCTAACTCCGCGATGCTTATTTCGACCATTGAAGTTTGCATTCGCTATTAGCATCCTTTGAATTAACAAAACCCTTTGGATCATGTTATATACACGTCCTAGGTAACAATTCTATTAAAAGAACTTTGTTTTGTTTGTTCAACCACCATATAACAAAATTATATGTAGTGGTTGCTACATTAATCCATATAGACTAAATATCGCTATGAAAGATCAAATCTTGTCACCTTTGAACATTGTTCTGAAGTATTTCCCAACATGTCGACTATTTCATAGATGTGAAATATCCATGTCTATTTCTTTATAGATCCAAACACGACTGTAAGGTCTTACACCTTTCCAGAGGGTCTTTAAAGTTTAAAGTTTGATTTCTCGTGTATGGAACTACCACGGATTTTATGGCTTCAAGCCATTTGACGGAGTCAGGGCCCATCATCGCTTCTTTGCATGTAGTCCATTCATTGTTGTCAAGATTCAACCCTCAAATTTTGGTATTTGATTGTTTACCTGGCCTACTTGGTTCAATAGGAACTTAGAACTCTGTAACCAGAACCTTTGAGGCACGTGAGTCATGAGCATTGTTGCTGCCTCCGGAACACTTTTCGACGATGTGCAACTTTGCACATATACCTAAGGTTCTTTTAACCTTATCAAAGTTCTATCGTCCTCCCACTTAACTTTTCACGGAAAATTCCTTCTCAACGAAACTTGACGTTCCAAGCGACAAACATTTTTGTCTTTGGTATTATGGAGGAATACTCAACGCCTTATTCGAAATAACATACAAAGACATGTTCATCCGACTTTGGTTGTAAACATCTCACTTATGCATAGCATACCAATGTTTAAGAAAGGACAACTTGGGTTTTATACCAAACCATAACTTTATATGGTGTCTTTTCAACGGATCATGATGGAGCTCTTTTTAGTGGAAAAGCGGTAGTCTCTAAAGCTTTTAATCTTTAAAATATAATGGCAGTTTTATGAATTACACTTTTGATCTTACCATGTCAAACAAGGTTTCATTTCATATCTCGATTATTCCATACTCATATGGTGTTTCGGGAAACACAAATCCGCGGAATGATTCCTTAAATCTTAGGTGTTATGCTAAACTTGTAACTCAAATATCTTCCTTTATGATCCTATCATAAATTCTTTATTTTCTTGTTACATTGATTTTGCACTTCATCTTGAAAGTATTTGAACTTTTAAAATGTTTCACACTTCATCCTTATTAAGTAAATATTCATATATTCACTCAAATTTTTGGAGAAATCATATGAAGTTGAAATCCATCGCGACTACACATAATGGACTTCATACAACAATATGTACAAGTTCCAATAAGCTAATCAGTTGCTCCCTTTGGCCTATTAACGGAGTTTTAATTATCTCTAGGAAAGTTTCACAAGCGTCATTTGATAAAAAATCAAAAGACTCCAAAATTCCATCAAGCATGAGGTTTCTTCATGTTTTCTTTCCACTATAATTTAAACGGCGATGTCACTTCTTAAGTGATCTTTCAATCAATTGTCTTTCGACATTTTTAGCAATGGTTTTATGGATGTGATTTATCCAACTAGATTTGTAAATCATCCATCTTTTATTAATTACGGCAATTATTTGAACAACCCTTTTGTTCTCATAATACCTGATAAAACAAATCTTGAAGGCAATCTTTGATGTTTAACGAGCAACACAATAACCCTTTATTTGTTCTCGATGAACATCATCACATATTCTTTTGCTAGTTACTTAGGCCATTGTAGTTCATGAATTGTTTTGTTTTGTATGATGATTCACATCAACAAATTCAGTATCCAATACTTAAGAACCACATTGTTTAACAAGCAAAGAATATAGAAATAACATGTATATCCTCTATATACCTAACCTGAATAATTCTAGTCTTTTCTTTTCTGCCATATATTTCTGAGATTCTCTTTCAGTATTTCCTTTTCTGTTTGAAAGAATCTATCAACATCAATAGTGGAGCCATACACATGACACATAGTCCAAAGCATGTATAGTTAAATACCAATGTCTTTGGACTTGCACTTTGAAGTAAATCACCATCATCAAATTTTTGGTGTTCTTTCAAATTCCATTCTTTAGTAATCTTTTAGTGTAGTAAACATTTTACCTACATCAAATATTCATCCTTATCATGGAACTATTCATGATCAAGATACTTTAGCTTATAATGGTGAATTGCGAGTATAATGTTGCTCTCTAAAACCTTTTGTAGGATTAGGACGACTAGCGTCTCCAACCTTTTGAAAATTCCCATCAAATATGAGAACATAAACTTTTCCATATTATACTCTGTCATGTTATAATCAAAACATCGTTTTAGATATCGCAATATCTTCCACATATGATGTTCCTAGATAACCTTGATATCAAAACAATCTTTTGAATATCAAGAATCATGGAGATAAACATGATACTTATATACTAACACTGGAATTGTTACTCTTGATTTAATACCAATTATTAAACTTCCTAGAGTAACCGGAACTTACTGAAAGTTTGCAATAGGACTTTTAAACTTTGGATTAACACTTCAAAACAATACGATACCAGTTCGTAAAGTAACTAACCAGAATTCTATAGTTCTATTATCTCAATTATAACTAAGTGCAAGGTGGTAAACAGATTCCAATGACTACAACAACTATGCAAATTCACTTTGATTTAATTTATGATAAATAATGTTCAACTTTTAATCATATTGCTGTTGAACTCCCACTCAAAACAATATTCCTCACATTGTTTTAGTGATTACATGAACCAAATCCACTATACCAAGTCCGATCATCACGTGACATGATGTAGTTTCGAAGGCGAACAATCATCATGTTCATCATATCATCTATATGACTCATGCTTTACCTTTCGGTATTCTGTGTTCCGAGACCATGTCTGTACATGCTAGGCTCGTCAAGATCAAACCTTAGCTTCCGCATGAGCAAATATGGCTTGCTCCCGTTGTATACACTCGCAGAATCTAACACACCCGATCATCACGTGGTGCTTCGAAACAACGAGCTTTGGCAACGGTGCCTGATGACCCACGAGTATAGGGGGTGTATCGTAGTACTTTCGATAAATAGGAGTGTCGATCCCAACGAGGAGCAGAAGGTGCTGAACAGTGGTGTGGAGCAGGAAATCCTTGTGAATACTTAGCAAACGGATTTTTAGTGGTTTTCTGATATAGGCGAAGGGGCAGAGTCGGGAGCCGGGCAGATGGGCCACACCTTCCCTAGGCGCGGGGTCAGGTGGGCCCGCGCCTATGGGAATGTGGGCCCCTGCGTCCCTTCTTCGTCCCTCCTTCTAGCTTCCTCAATCTTCTAGAAAAATAATATTTTCCCATATTTTTCTAGTATTTTCTGATCTTCGTGAAATTGCATCAAAACGCCTTCTTTTCCATCAGAATCCAGACTCCGGAAGTCCATCCTCCAAGAATAATCCAACATGCATAAATAGATGAAAAGCCATAAGTAATACCTCATAATAATACATATATCAATTAATAGAGGTAAATTATGATATAGAATGGTGATGCAAATTGGGCGTATCAACTCCCCCAAGCTTGGACCTTCGCTTGTCCCTAAGCAAAAACTGAGCTCAGTAAACATGTCCACAGGTTTATGGAGTGAAGTGTCGCTAAAAGAATACGAACAAGAAGCATCACACTTAAAATGGCACAACTCATAGAAGAAAGCAGCTCACCATTATATAACTTAGCTTGCAACCAAGTACAACAGTCACAATAGAGATGCATAAAGATAAATCATAATTGGAATTGTCAAACTTGTTCTTGGTCAGAGAACACCTAGCAAACAGTTTCACAAAAAACTTTTTGTAGAAGTTTTACAATAGGAGCACTCTTTGCTCAAATAGGTTTTTCACAAGTGAAGGCTTTCAAAGTAATACTCAATAGATAAGAGTTTTGTGCAAACAAGGAAGATAAAGAACATGATTGAATAAATTACCATATGAATGCTTGAAACACAACAACTCAAATGCTTGCTGGAGATAGAGAGGAAGTAGGTTTACTGACTCAACATGGTAACTAGGAGAAAGGTCCCTTCAAAGAGGGTAGAAGGGATTACAAGTCATAAAGAGCTTCCAAAAGATTATGGTACTTACTAGCTTTGAGCCCTCATTGCCCCTATCATAGGCATCTTGAGATTATTAAGGTTAAAGTGCACAAAGATGGAGTATATGCTTGACGAAATATAAGTTGGCAATCTCATGTCCCTTGAATATGAGGGTCACTCCTCATGCTACTCAACTTTGGTCACCGGTAAGTTCTTGTCATTGTAAGTACATGCGTATCATAGAGAACCGCCAACGAGGTACCCCTTGCACATGGTACATGAGCTTTCCCATAACCAAAATGACAAGGCAAGCAGACAATGAGCATCTCAGCGATCTTTTTATTTACTATGCGCATAGCTTTTTACTGAGGATGCTTCATAGATAGCTCACTATGGTGATGCTGCAAGTTTCCACCATGATTAGGCATGTCTTAGGCTAGCGGCTCAGGCGTTTCTCTAACACAAAATACATACTCCATGGACTTACAAGTTCCTTCTTTATTTCACACAGTTGACATCCATAGACAAAAGAGCATGATATCAACTATGTACAAAGTACAAGTGCAATGTTGAAAACGTTCCCCGTGACAGCATGGTTCTGCTAATTCCAACGTATAGATGCAAGCATATACAACTTCGATGGCACAATGGTTCAAGTCTATTAGGGGCAAGAAAATAAAGTGTGCCATCAAGTTCGTGAGAGCTTTACTAACTAGTTTTCACATAACAAATACTTTTTAATTCGAAAGGTAGATGAAACTTGAGAATTTGCTTGGAATAGCAAAATCTACTAGGTAGATATGGTGGACACAAGTGGCAAAGGTTTTGGTTTCAAAGGGATTGGAAACATGAGAAGTATGCCTTCTCAAAACAGGTTTTTGGCTAGCAAGGCTGGGTAGCAAGCAAGAGAGTTGAAAGAAACAAGCAAACATACAAGTAATAAAGCCAAACATGCAATCTTCCTTGAAGACACAAAATATATTAAATAAATAATACTAAGCTTATGAGCCAACAAGAAAGAAAACAAATGATACAAAATACCTGTAAGCTTTTTTTTTCTTTTTTTCTTTAAAACCTCAAAAGGTATTGCTACTGACCAGAACTCCGTTTGCCAAAACCAATTTAGATCCACTTGATGATACCAAAGTGGTGCCAATACTGATCAACAAGATCCATCATATAATAGAGATTGCAAACTAAAATAAGAAGTGCAAAAAATAAAAGATGAGACTTCTAATTAATATTCCAATAAAGGCACTCACACCAAGGGATACATAGATAATCAAGTAAAGGAGAGATACTTCCACATGAAAACCAAACTATAAGATAACCTCTCTACCAAAGATATGAATCCACTAAAAAGGTGAAAGATAAAAGATAATGGTGGTGATACCGTGGCACTCCCCCAAGCTTGGAACAAGCCAAGGGGATGCCAAACCTGATGACGAATTACTCCTTCGGTGGTGGTGTTCTCTTGATAAGCTGCTCAATAAGATTCCTCAACTCCTCAATCTCAAAGGTTAGAGTACGAATCAACTCTGAGTTTTGCTTAATGCGGTTCATGATCATGTTGGAATGAGAGTTCCAGTCCTTGCTATTCTTTCCCCGCTCTTCTTTCTTAGTGTGTTCCTCCCCTGCATGTTTAGAACGAGGCATATACCACATCGAGGGCAAGTTCCTTTGGGCACATATTGATATTGACGCTCATGTATAAGAGTATGGAAAGGTCTCTTGGTGCATGGAGGAGATGACCGTGGATTGTAGACAAGACGCGGAGGTTTCCCTCCTGTAGACATCCGTGATGTCCTCTTAAGCTTGGTAGGTTTTTCCTCCAATCAAATGCTTGCGACAGTAGCGCGGGTGTCCGGTTGCTTGTCCTCCGCCATGTCTCCTTCATAACCTACCAAAATCTCCTCCTCCTTGGGTTTGTGAGGATCGTCTTCCTCGGGCTTCTTGCCATTGTCGTTGGCGGAGACCATGGTGCTCTAAACTTGAGAAGATTTCCTGACAGAAACAGATCGAAACGAAAACACGATGCACGAACCTTGGAGGATCCAGGGGGTTATATATTACGAAGTTTCAATGCATAAGGAAGGTTTTGACATGGAAATGAGGCGGAGGCGGAGTTCGGGGGTGGCACACCCCCTCCAGGCGCGGCCAGGCAGGGGCCCGTGCCTGGGGTGGGTTTGTCCACCCCGTACTCCGTCTCCTCCTCTGTTCCGTCTCGTAACTTCCCTTATGTATTAAAAACATCAAAAATATAAAAGATTGGGGTTTCACGAACCTTCTGTTTTCACCACTTTTACCTATTCGATGACGAACTCTGCAGACTCTGGTTTTTGGCTTCTGATAAATTCTTCTAGAGTCACCATTCGAATATCATCCACATCTTCATTATAAGAATCTCCAGAAATATAATGTTTTAGTCTTTTCCCATTAACCACCTGTGTTGTGTCATCCTTCATAGAAGAAATTTTGATGGCACCTGAACGGTATACTTCCTTGATAACAAAAGGTCCTTCCCATTTTGAGAGTAGTTTCCCTGCAAAAAATCTGAGACGAGACCTATACAAAAGAATTTTCTCACCAACATGGAACTCCCTTTTGAGAATTCTCCTATCATGCCATCTTTTTACTTTTTCCTTAAAAAGCCTAACATTTTCATAAGCTTCACCTCTCCACTCATCTAGATTACTTAAGTCGAGCAGTCTTTTCTCACCTGCAAGCCTAAAATCTCTATTCAACTCTTTCACTGTCCAATAAGCTTTGTGTTCTAATTCTTAAGGCAAGTGACAAGCTTTCCCATAGACCATTTTGTAAGGAGACATCCCCAAATGATTTTTATAGCAGTTCTATAAGCCCACAAAGCGTCATTCAACTTTTTAGCCCAATTTTTTCTAGATTTATTGACAGTCTTCTGCAAGATAGATTTAATTTCCCTATTGGAAATTTCTACTTGCCCACTAGTTTGAGGGTGATAAGCTGAAGCAATTCTATGGTTTACATCGTACTTAGAGAGATTTTTTTCTAAAACTCCCATGAATAAAATGAGAGCCTCCATCAGTCAGGAGATATCTAGGCACACCGAACCTAGGAAAAATAACATCCTTAAGCATTTTCAAAGAGGTCTTACCATCAGCACTATTTGTGGGTATGGCTTCTACCCACTTTGTAACATAGTCTACAACAACAAGAATATGAGTGTACCCTTTTGAAAGGGGAAAAGGACCCATAAAGTCAAATCCCCAACAATCAAAAGGTTCAATAACAAGAGAATAATTTATAGGCATTTCATTGCGTCTAGAAATGTTACCTACTCGTTGACATTCATCACATGATAAGAGTAGGCCAATAAAATCCAGATTGTAAAACCTTTTGTGCAGTCCTGTCCCCTGCATGATGTCCTCCATAAGCACTGCCATGACATTTTCTCAATATCTCTTGTTTTTCAAATTCTGGAACACATCTTCGCATAATGCCATCTACTCCTTCTTTATATAAGTGTGGGTCATCCCAAAAGTAATGCCTTAGATCATAAAATAATTTCCTTCTCTATTGAGCTGTAAAGGTTGGAGGCAAATACTTGGAAATAATAAAATTAGCATAATCAGCATACCAAGGACTCTCATGCGGACTTACCCTTATCGCAGCTGTAGCACCCCGGGTAAACCCTAATTATAATATCGTCTGTTGTCATATATTTTGTGCACCATCTTTGCATCATGCATTTATTTTGCCTCTCAAAATGTTTCAACCAAAGCTATTTTGTTTAATGCAATACCTCTTCTCTTGTTTCAAAACAAAATCCTATATTTATCTGCTAAACTATTTGCCTAAAAACTATTTGCTAAAATATTACAAAACAAAAATAATATTTTATTAAAATAATAACCCTAAAAACCTAGCCCTAAAACCGGCCAGGCCCAACAGGCCCAGCCGGCTGAACCCTAACCAACCCTAGCCCCACCTAAACCCTAACCACTCACCCCAAATCCTCCCTGCCGCCGCCACCCAGCGGCAACGCACCCACTCGCGCGAACGCCCTGCACAGCCCGCTCGACACGATCCACCCGGAACCTCCCAGCCCGCCCGCGTGGACCCCACCTCGTGGCCACCTCGGTCCCTCCGCTCGCAATCCCTGTTCCACACCCGCACTCGACCTCCACGAACCCTGCAATCCCCATCCTCTCGTCTCTCCCTGTTTCCGCATTCGCTGCCGTCAGCGACCTCACCCTGCCGCCACTCCCGAACAAGCTCCTTCCCCCGTCCACCATTGACAGCGCACTTCTCGGCCCCAACTCGATTCCCTCCTGCGCCGTCGCCACGTCCCTTCCCCCTCAGGCTCTCCGTCGCCAGCGACCAGCCCTGCCGCCTTCCGCGTGTCCCCGTCCCTCCAGCAGCGCCGCCCGGCCACAACCTCGACGTCGTCTATCGTCCTCCGCATCCGCCAGCCGCCCCTGGCTCCACTCGACCTTTGCGTCCGCCGTCGCGCACCCCTCCCCGACGTGCCCAGGCGCCACCGCCTCTCCCCCTGGGCTCCCTCGCCGGCAAGAACGAGTCTGGTACCAGCAGCGCGTCCTCTCGTCGAACTGCCCCGACGACCACCTCCAGCGCCCGCGAGCTCCGTCGCTCTCCCTCTTTGGCCGCCGCCAGGGGTGCAACCGGGCTCCCTTCCGCCTCCGCCCTGAGCCTGCGTCGCTCCGGCTCTGCCTCGAGGCGTCGGCCTCGCCACGGCCCCTCTCCTCTGGCCTCCGCCTCGCCCGTGTTTTGCCGCCTCGCGTCACTGGCGCCATCTTCCTGTGAGCACCACATGAACGTGAGGCCTTATGAAGCGTGCTCCTGTGATGTTGTTGGTGTTGACCTGTAGGGGACCCTCTTCTGATGTTGGTGTGCATCAATGTGGGGAGGAGTCTCCGTTCTGCCCCGTCTTTTGATGCCAAGTTGGCCTCCTCCTGTGACACCAGGATCTTCGATGCAGATGCGGGGATCCAAACCTGATGAACCATATTGAACCCGGTGTCGTATCTTCAAGTTCACCATCTGATGGAGGTGCCAAATTCCCAAAAGCTCCGACAAGGACCATCCGATGTCAAGGTCTCCTTCCCGGAACGCCATGTTCTCCCTCACGGATCCGGTGACCGGAACCCCGAAGACCCGTTCTCGGATGCCGAGACCTCGAAGACTGACCCCGTCGAACCCCGAGACCACAAGATCGTCGAGCCCCTCTAATGTGTGACCCCTATCTTATCCGCCCCTATTTTGTAATATAACACCTATCTTGTTGCATAATTAAATTGTCATGCTTGCATACATATTGTGGGTGTTTGGGGGTGTTTCGACAATTCACCTAAATTAAATATGGAGGCCATATGCGGGCAAATCTAGCCTTATATTGGCCCCATTTAAACTTGTGTAGCGAACCGATGCCATGTTTTGACTTATTAAGACATATTTAAAATGCGGGGTATCTAAACAACTAGAACCATATAATTAAATGTCGGGACCCCGGTTCCGCTTAATATTGCCTAATTGCATCGCATCCTTGCCATGTCATACATCATATATGCATCATGCCCGATCTTTTGCCGTAGTATTAAATAGTGCATCCGTGTTTATTCTAGTGCTTTGCTTCTTCACGGATTAGGCCTATGAGTTGATGCGAGAGTCGACCCGATCTTTGGATGAACCTTCGGCAATGTTTTCAGGCGAGCATTCTCCCCCTTTCTACCTATCTTACTTTTATAGTCTTTATTTCCTCTTGTTGATCTATTGCTGACTGTGTTCCGATGCTTTAGTTTCCGTACCCGTGATATCCCTTGCAGCCATTATATTGCCTTGGAAACCTCCTATTACCTGTTATTTGGTAGATAGTCGGCCTTGCAAATCATAGTTGCTTGCCCAGGTGTTGTTTCGATGTTCTCAAATACCACAGTTGTTGGAGAAATGCCTTATGCTTTATGTTGGAGATGATCATGGCTTTAATTATCGTTTAATAACTAAAATTGAAGTAGGTAAATGATGCAGAGGCACAGGTGGGCAATAGATGTTATTTGGTTTTTAACTGTCCACTTGTGTCTCGTAGGACCCCGAGTACTTGATACCTGTTCTTTGAATATTCGCACTATCCGCATGCGGGACCATGAATCCCCCTAGCCAGAGCTTTAGTCTTATTTATTTCTTGGGGCCACAAAGTAGTTTGGGGATTTATTACTATCATGTACTTATGCCATTTCTTACTGCTTTATTTACGATTGCGCGTGGAGCGTCTGTACTGTTTAGGAACAAATGTGGAATGTTTTCGCGGTATCGACAAGCCCAGTCACACTTTCGGGTTCCCAGTCGTTTACAGCCATTGGCACAAACCTCTGGGTCCGTCTCGGAGCCGGCCAACTTCGTCGCGGGTAGCTTGGTGGGGTGGCCCCTGAAATTTATATGAATCTTGTAATTGCTCTATCGTGATGCCTTGTTGGGTTTTCATTTGGTTTTTCTCGAGGTCGATCGTGCGTGTGTTGCTATTTCTGCCCCCTGCAGGGTAAAACTTTCTGAAAGCCGTGTCCGCGGTTATGGACGACTTGGAGCACAGTATCTCGATCATAGACAACTATAACTAAAGTAGTGCTATAAATTTGACTTTATGATGACTAGTAGTCATCTTCACTATAATGGAATGGCTAAATAAAAGTGCCAACAATTGCTGGTTTGGGTCGTCGCCTGTTACCATTGTATCTGACTAGTAAGTATTGCAATTACAACGGAATGGCTAAATAAAAGTATCAACAACTGCTAGGTTTTGGGATGCCTCATGCTATATGTATCTGACTAGTAAGTACTACAACTACCACGGAATGGTTAACTAAAACTGCCCACTGCTTATTATATCAGGATGACTCATGCTATCTATATCTGACTAGTAATTGCCGCAACTATAACAAATGAATAAAACTGCCAACTGTGTGAGTTCCTCGGTTGACTTCCTCGAATGGTTTTGAGGGGAAACACCAGGATGGGTATGTTTGGTGTTAGCATTAGGTTGGATCCAAATAGGTCTTTCTTATCCCTCTCTGATAGCCGCCAGTTGTATCGAGTCTCTATAGGTTGTTCAGTGCATGCTGTGCTGCCGCTTCAGTCCACCATACCTATGTAGGCGAGGACCGCCGAATTCTAGTCTCGCTGTCTTGGCCTCGATCTTGACCGCTCTCTTTTTCCTTTGCCCTTTGTCGGCACCCCTTTTGTTTAAGCAGGTTTTGAGATCGACGTCGTTAGCAGGGTTACCCTTCCGGCTTGGCCTGGGCAGGGTTATGGACGCCATTGGTTATTCTTCAGGGCTCTTAGCTCAATTTGCATCTTGTCCGTACTCGGACGCTGTATCGTTTTAAATGTGATTTGAATCTTTGTATTGTATATCTGTATTCTTGACTCTTTGAGTCATTGTTGTATATATCTGTTCTGGGGGTTCCATCGTGGACTATTGTGTAATGATAAAACTTCGTTTTCCACCCGCACGCAAGTGCCTGGTGGGCACCTTTGAATCGTTTCTATGCGGGTTTGGCTGGAATCGCTAAAACTTGCATAGGGCCGATTATGAGGGTGTTACAGAGTGGTATCAGAGCTCAGCAGTTATGATATCCTATTGGTCCAGCCTGTAGGACAACCTAGCTAACGGCCATTGTAGAGTGTCAAAACTATTTAAAAAAATCGGTTGGATAGATCTGATTAGGTCTGTTTTTACTCCTTACCCCTATGCTATTCTTCACTTACCTTTGCATGTTTTGAATCTGTCCTCTTATCTTTTCTTTGAGTCCAGGATTCTCGTGGGTGGGTTTCTGTCGTATCTTCAGAGTTTCGCTTCCTTCCTCTTGTAATGGTGCGTCTACAGTCGGGCTTCATGCTATCTGATGAATCTTTCATCTGTTGTATCTTTCAGTGGACCAAAAAATCTACTATTTTTTTCTCTTTATATCTTCCGATGTTTTCCAACACAATGACATCATCTGCAATCCGATCCGATGAAGAGCCTACATCATCCTTTTGAATCTGAAGCATTCCGAACCTCGCTTGTCGAGATCTTCAGTCTGAAATCCAAGAGTTGGTTGCATGATTCTTCTATTCGTGTACAGAGTAATGCTTTGAGTGCGGGATGGAGTCGCGACCATACCATTACTCTTATCATTCGCTTTTGTATATAGAATGGAGGACCAATGCAATTCTTACTACTTCGACGGAAGTTAGAGGTGGCCTTACCTCATGATACCTTTACCTTCATCCTTGTCTCTCCAGAGTATTCTCTCGATGAGCGTGAACAACAACCCTTGTTAGTGGTGTCGCAAAGATCTACACGAAGCACGAAAGTTTAGACCGTCGGCCTTCTTCCCCGTACCATGAGGCGGATCTCGAGGGCGAGATCCATTCTTAGTGGTGTCGAATTGTAGCACCCCGGGTAAACCCTAATTATAATGTCGTCTGTTGTCATATATTTTGTGCACCATCTTTGCATCATGCATTTATTTTGCCTCTCAAAATGTTTCAACCAAAGCTATTTTGTTTACTGCAATACCTCTTCTCTTGTTTCAAAACAAAATCCTATATTTCTGCTAAACTATTTGCCTAAAAACTATTTGCTAAAATATTACAAAACAAAAAAATATTTTATTAAAATAATAACCCTAAAAACCTAGCCCTAAAACCAGCCAGGCCCAACAGGCCTAGCCGGCTGAACCCTAACCAACCCTAGCCCTACCTAAACCCTAACCACTCACCCCAAATCCTCCCTGCCGCCGCCCAGCGGCAACGCACCCACTCGCGCGAATGCCCTGCACAGCCCGCTCGACACGATCCACCCGGAACCTCCCAGCCCGCCCGCGTGGACCCCACCTCGTGGCCACCTCGGTCCCTCCGCTCGCAATCCCCGTTCCACACCCGCACTCGACCTCCACGAACCCCGCAATCACCATCCTCTCGTCTCTCCCTGTTTCCGCATTCGCCGCCGCCAGCGACCTCACCCTGCCGCCACTCCCGAACAAGCTCCTTCACCCGTCCACCATCGACAGCGCACTTCGCGGCCCCAACTCGATTCCCTCCTGCGCCATCGCCATGCCCCTTCCCCCTCAGGCTCTCTGTCACCAGCGACCAGCCCTGCCGCCTTCCGCGTGTCCCTGTCCCTCTAGCAGCGCCGCTCGGCCGCGACCTCGACGTCGTCTGTCGTCCTCCGCATCCGCCGGCCGCCCCTGGCTCCACTCGACCTTCGCGTCCGCCGCCGGGCGCCCCTCCCCGACGTGCCCAGGCGCCACCGCCTGTCCCCCTGGGCTCCCTCGTCGGCAAGCATCGGCGCGCCCGTGCTCTCCCTCCTCTCTGAAGCGCCCGCCGAAGCGAAGCGAGGCCGGCCGCCTGCTCCCTTCCGCCTCCGCCCTGAGCCTGCGTCGCTCCGGCTCTGCCTCGAGGCGTCGGCCTCGCCAAGGCACCTCTCCTCTGGCCTCCGCCTCGCCCGTGTTTTGCCGCCTCGCGTCACTGGCGCCATCTTCCTGTGAGCACCACATGAACGTGAGGCCTTATGAAGTGTGCTCCTGTGATGTTGTTGGTGTTGACCTGTAGGAGACCCTCTTCTGATGTTGGTGTGCATCGATGTGGGGAGGAGTCTCCGTTTTTGTCACATCGCAAAATTTTCCAAATTGTGAAATGTGAAAAAATAAATAAACAAAATAAAACTATGTTGAAATTTAGGGTGAGAAGAAACTTTTTGAATCCAATTGGAAACTTTCAAAACCTATTTGGTTCAAATAAAATCCTAAAGGGATTTAAAAAGATAAATAAACAAAAAAAATTAAAATATTTGGAATCACTGTTTTTTGGATCTTTTAATAAAAAGATATGGTTTTTATAAAGAAGGGTAGATTTATAAATAAGGATTATTTTATAAAGCCAAAATTAAAACTTGGCTAAGCTTTTGAAATAAAATATTTCTATTTGATAAAAAGAGTAAAGGTCTATTTAAATAAAATAATGAGGATTATTAATATCCAATTCTATTAAAGTAAAGGCTTTTTCATTTTAAATAAATACTAAAACTTGTTAATTTATTTTCAATAAGTTTTCCAAGTATTTTATATTTTCAAATAAAACCTACTGAAATGATTTTGGTTTTATTTATTTTCAAATGGAGATTTTAGTAAATCAAATCCTATTTGAATTAATAACTAAGGACTATTTTATTTAATTATTAAATAGATCCTAAAAGAATAAAAGTATTATTTTATTTGGATTTTGGTTTGTGTTGTTAAACAGAACTAAAAATTATACAAAGTTTGGCAAAGATTTGAAATCTTTTGAGTGTTTAATTGTTTGATTGAAAATCAAAACAGAAAATCAAATAGAAAAAGAAAACGCAATCAGAATGAAAAAAAATAGAAACAGACTCAACCCACTAAGCTGGCCCAGCAAGCCCAACTAACCCCCCCTCGTGCGAAACGTTTTTGATGGGGATATGCCTACCGGGGTATACCCAGTGAGGCTTCGACCGCCCAGAACTGGCGAGTGGGCCTGCAAAATAGCGACTGGATCAAGGCCCGGTGTGGATCCAAGCGACTGGAAGCTGAAGGCCCAGGCGAGTAGATAGGCCCAGTCGGATTAGGTTAAACAAGTACCGAAGCCTTAACTGATTCGGTTGAGATATGTAAACCGTAGGGGAGGTAAGTCTATATAAACCTCCCTATAGGGCGTGTAGAGATACGTTCCATCATACACCCAAGCGACTCGCCGCCTAGCCGCCGAGCTCGCCCATTGTACCACCATCATAATACAATCTAGCAGGAGTAGGTCTTTACCCTCCGGGGGGCCGAACCTGGGTAAAACCTTGTGTCTCCGCCCTCATCTCGCACCGCAGATGGCTGGCCGCCCTTGCCCCTCGTTCTACTACTCGCTGCCGATTGCAGCATCTGCCGTGACCATTCCCACGACAGTGGCGCCCACCGTGGGGCCTGGCCGGTCTGGCCGGTGTTCTGCGGCGAGATCCAATCTGCCCATCAACGAGACGGTCGCCACCGGCCGCATGATAGCGATCGGCGAGATGCTCCAGATCTTGCCGAGCAGCTACGTCCCGGCGGCACGACCCGTCACGCACAGCATGATCCTGTCGGTCGGCATGATCAGCCTCTTCGTCGGCCTCACCGACGTCATCGTCTCAGAGGATTCGGCTCGCATCCGCGAGTCGCCGCCACACGATCGGCTCTCCGAGAGCCAGGTCCGCACGATCCATCGCCTCCCCTCCGAGTACAACTCGGCCCACAACAACGTGGCCGAAAACTCCACGGCCGCGGAAGACGCGGCCCTCAACGACGACGCCGACTCGGCGACCCCGGCGTCACTCGCCGGATCCATCACCGCGGCTTCACCCGCGGGCTCCATCACCCAGGTCTCCAACATGGGAGACTTCGAGGATCCTTCCATCCTTGGGATCTTCGACGTCGACTCCGGGTCGGAAAACTCCGCCAATCTCCGTGACGGTACCGGTCGCCACGCCGCGACCTACATGGTGACCGGCACCGACCCGCCGGAGGATCCCTTCTCCACCCCGATCCCTCCTAACGCCACGGCAACGGAGGTCGAGGAACTCCGCCTGAAGCTGGCGGAGGCAGTCCGCAAGTAAGTAAGCGGCGAAAAATTCGCCTCGGCGGTGTGGCGCGAGAGCTGTCGCGCTACCACCAGCGAATCAGGTCGCGCTGAACCCCACCGTCGGTAGCCTGAACCCGGCAAACGACGACCAGCCCGCGCGGCCGAGCGCGCGATCTGCGAGAACGCGCCACCAGGAGGAAGCGCCCGGCCCCTGCCAGGGTCGACGGCGATGGGCGACTACTGGCTCCCCAAGACCTGGAGCCGCCAGGACCACTCACCACGCCATCACCTGGCGATTACTGGTCGGAGCAGCCCATCACCTGGAGCCGCCAGGACCACTCACCACGCATCGAGTACCCAGGCCGAGTCGCCCTGGTGGTCAAGCCTAAGGTGGGCGACTACTGGCTCCCCAAGACATTGATGGACGGTGGCAGCTCCATCAACATCCTGTACTGACACCTTGGTGCGGCCGGCTCCCGCAGTCGATGATCGAGACGACCCACACCATGTTCCACGGCATCGTCCATGGTCGGAAGGCGTACCCGATCGGCAAGGTCACGCTGCCAGTCACCTTCGGCACACCAGCAAACTTTTGCACCGAGCGGATCGTCTTCGAGCTGGTACCCTTCGACAGCCTTTACCATCGCCCTGGGCGCCAGGCGTTCGCCAAGTTCATGGCAGCACCCCACTACGCGTACAACGCGATGAAGCTCCCCGGGCCGTGCGGCGTCATCACCATCAACGGCGACCCCGACATGGCCACCGACTGCGAGGCCAAAGGAGCCGAACTCGCCGACGCCGTCATCGTGGCAGAGGCCAACCACGCCGACGAGCTTGCCAAGTACGTGAGCGGGGTGAACAATGACGACCCCACCATACTCAAGAAGCCCAATTCGTAGGGCGCAAACACCTCAGCCTTCGAGGCAACAACGCACACCCGCACCGTCGAGCTGGTCCCAGGCGACTCCAGCCAGACGGTCATGATCGGAACAGGGATGAGCCCAGCCTAGGAAGGCGCGCTCATCGAGTTCCTCCGTGAGAACAGGGACATCTTCGCATGGAAGCCCTCTGACATGCCTGGTGTCCCTAGGGAGCTCGCTGAGCACAAACTAAACGCCGACCCCAAAGTGCGACCCATTAACCAGTCGCTGCGGCCCTTCAATGAAGAGCGCCGCCGAGCTATCGCCGAGGAGGTGCAGCGTCTACTCGCTGCAGGCTTCATCCGGCCAATCAAGTACTCCAAGTGGCTGGCAAACCCAGTCCTGGTCGAGAAGAAGAACGGGACCTGGAGGATGTGTATCGACTACACAAACTTGAACAGCGCCTGCCCGAAGGAGCAGTTCGTCATCCCGCGGATCGACCAAATAATCGACTCCACCGCAGGCTCGGAGTCGCTGTGTTTCCTCGACGCCTACTCTGGGTACAACCAGATCAAAATGGCTGTTGAGGACGAGGAGAAGACGGCGTTCATCACGCCATTCGGAGCCTTCTGCTACACTGCCATGACCTTCGGCCTCAAGAACGCCGGGGCGACCTACTAGCGGTGCATGCAGGAGTGCCTCGCAAGCCAAATTGGCCGCAACATCCACGTCTACATCGACGATGTGGTCGTGAAATCCGCTCGCCAGGGCGATCTACTCGCCGACTTGGCGGAAACATTCTCCAACCTGCGGAAATACAAGATAAAACTCAACCCAGGCAAATGCACCTTCGGTGTACCAGCAGGGCAACTACTAGGGTACGTCGTCTCCAAGCGCGGGATCGAGGCGAACCCCACGAAGATCGACACGGTCGCTTGACTCGGCAAACCCGAGTGCATGCGCGACGTCCAGAAGCTTGCCCTGCGAGTAGCGGCTCTCTGTCGCTTCATCCCCCGCCTGGGCGAAAAGGCGATGCCCCTATACCGCTCGACAAGAAGAACCCCACCTTCGAAAGGGGACAAGGAGGCGGATGACGCACTCCGCGACCTCAAGAAGGTGCTACTCGCAGCACCATTACTCGCCGCCCCCGTCGACAAAGAACCCATGCTGGTCTACATCGCGGCTTCCGAGCGTGTCGTCAGCACCGTCATGGTCGTCGAGCGACCGAAGGAAGGAAAGGAGCGCCCGGTACAGCGACCGGTGTACTACATCAGCGAGGTCCTCACCGAGTCGCGCCAGCGATACCCGCAGTACCAGAAACTGGTATACACGGTCTTCAGAGCACAGCGGCGCCTGCCGCACTACTTCCAGGAGCACCCGATCACGGTCGTCTCCTCAGCACTATTGCAGGACATCATCCGCAACCGTGAGGCGACTGGGCGAGTCACTAAGTGGGCCGTCGAAATCGGCGTCCATAACATCAAGTACGAGCCACGAAAAGCGATCAAGTCGCAGGCTCTAGCGGACTTCATTGCCGACTGGGAAGAGGCCCAGCAGCCAGAAAAGCTGCCATACCTCCACTACTGGAGCCTGCACTTCGACGGCTCCAAGAACGCGGACGGCGCAGGGGCAGGGATCGTACTGACTTCACCAAAGGGAGACAAGCTCCGCTACGCCCTTCCGCCGACTTCACCCCTGCACCAACAACATGGCCGAGCAGGCACTACTCCACGGCATGCGAGCCGCCAAGGAGATGAACGTCCACCGCCTACGCTGCTACGGAGACTCCGACCTCGTCGCGGGGCAAGTCGCTGGCACTTGCGACGCCGTCTCCCCCACAATGGCTGCATACCGCCAAGCAGTAGACAAGCTGGGGGGACACTTCGCAGGCTACTCCGTTGAGTGGATCGACAGGCGGAAGAACGAGGAGGCTGACGCCCTCTCTCGCATCGGGTCGGCTCGACTCGCGCCACCCACCGGCGTCTTCCTCGACACGATCACCAAGCCGTCAGTCTCACCCCCAAGGGAGATCGACATCGGATTCCCGCTGCAGCCAGAGGAGGCCCTGGTCACACTCGTCGCCGAGCCAGACGACTGGACCAGGCCCTACATCGCCTACATGGAGGCTAGTACCTTGCCGGCAGACGAGACGGACGCCCGGATGATTGCACGCTGATGCAAATCCTTTACCATCATCGACGGCGAGCTCCACAAGCGCAGCTTGACCAGCGTGTTCCAACGCTGCGTCCAACCCGCCGAAGGACGCCAGATCCTCCACGACATCCACTCCGCGATCGCGCCACCACGCCGCGCCGCTCTCGGTCGCCAAGGCTATGCGACACGTTTCATCGCCCACCGACACGCCGATGCCGTCGACATCGCCCAGCGCGCCGGTGCCGGCACGCCAACCAGACACACGTGCCGAGCTCAGCGCTCAAGACAATTCCCATCACCTGGCCATTCGCCGTGTGGGGTATGGATATGGTAGGCCCCTTCAAAAAGGCTCCTTCTGGCTACACCCACCTTCTGGTCGCGGTCGCCAAATTCACAAAGTGGGTGGAGGCCAAGCCAGTCCGGAAATGCGACGGGAAGACCGCCACCAAATTCCTACGCGAGCTCATCTATCGCTACGGGTTCCCAAACAGCATCATCATGGACAACGGCACCAACTTCGCGAAAGGATCCATGGACGAGTTATGCGAGTAACACCACATCCGGCTCGACCTGGCGTCAGTCGCCCACCCGGAGTCCAACGGCCAGGCGGAATGGGCCAACCAGAGCATCCTCCATGGCCTGAAGCCGCGGCTCCAAGTTCCACTCGAGCGCACTGCCGGGTGCTGGGTCGAGGAGCTACCCTCTATCATCTGGGGCATCCGCACCTCAGTCAACAGATTGACAGGGTTCACCCCCTTCTTCATGGTGTACGGTGCCGAGGCAGTCATGCCCACCGACCTCGAGCACGACTCACCGAGAGTCGTCCACTACACGGAGGCTGCGAACGAACTCGCACGACAAGATGGAATCGATCAAATCGACGAGGCACGCGACCTAGCTCGCTCACGCACCGCCATCTACCAACAAGGACTCCGATGCTACCACAGCCGGCGGGTGAAAACTCGCACCTTCCAAGAAGGCGACCTGGTGCTGCGCCTCATCCAGGACAAGAAAGGCATGCACAAGCTTTCCCCCCCATGGGAGGGACCATTCGCCATCGGGCGAGTACTCGGCAACGACGCCTACTACCTCATCGACGTCCACGGGGACGGCAAGCTCGACGTCAAGCGACCATGGAATGTAAACCTCCTACGGAAGTTCTACTCCTAGAACCCCACATATGTATCCTCCAGTCGCTATGAAATGAAAAAAATTGGTTACCGCAAATTGCGCTACTCTCCGTGTCTTGTGCCACTCGCACTCGTAATAACAGCGTCAAGCTAATTGCAGAAGTCAACCTCTGCTACAACGACCGGCACGGCCAAGTAGTGCGCTACAAGGGCACTGGGGTACCCCAGGTCTTGTAACGTCCACGAAAAACGCCTACCCGGAGCCCCATTGGAGTTGCCTTGCTCGACTGGCTCAACGAGCCAAGACGACTGCCTTCGCTTCCCACAGCGACCATGATCCTCCGCATCCTCGACATAGCGACTCGAACGGTCAAGTACCGCGCTCGGGGACTGACGACCAGTTCAGCGCGAGCGGCTAGGGAAAACGCCAAGTATGAGAGCATGCCCAGGACTCGCCATGCGACTGACCCAACGGGCCAGGCAAGAGTGATGCGCTCAAACTAACGCGCCAAGTCCTCACCCACCCTCGAGTCGCGCCTAGAACAACCAAGTACCACTCTCGGGGACTCGGCCACCCGACCTCGTTCGCGCAAGGGAAAACGGTGAAGTACAGAGCACTCATGGGAGTCGCCTTGCGACTGGCTCTCCGAGTCCGGGCGAGTCGACCACAATAACAAAACATTCAAAAACCGCAAACACATAACAAACGAGGTAAACCCCATAAAAAGGGCGGACGCGCTCGGGGACTCATTCAACCCTCAATCAAAAAACACACGATAATTAACAAAACAACACGATATCTCATTAATAGCATGTTGCAATCGTCACAAAATACAAAGTATGCCCAACGACAGAACTGCTACTAACGCCCCAGGGCAAACTTTTCTACTCCGCAGGCTTCGACGACGACTCGCCAGCACCCTTGCGATTGCGAATGAAGGGAGTATAGGGTTTGATGGGTACGTCGTCAGCTCACCCGCCATCGCCGCACGGAAGGGTTGCTCGATCTTGAAGTCCCTGTGCTGCGGCTCGGGGTCGTTGGGTGCGACGACCGTCTCCTGATAAGGAAGGAGGTCGCCCATCGCCCAGACGCGCTCGGAGTACACCACGGCGCGGTCCGTCAACTTCAGCACCTCGGAGATCTCCACTGAGCCAGTCGACGACGGGTAGCCACTCGTCATGTCGTCCAGGTCGAAGTCCTCCGGGAAGTGAGCGAGCCCAAGGCTAAGCGCCGTCGCCGCTCCGCGTCGGAATGCCGATCGCGTCATGAACTCGACGACCGACGGCGCCTTCTCCAAATATCACCACACCTCAACGAGGTCGCTGGGAATTACTTCTGTGGGCGACATCTCCTGAAGGTACACCCATATGCATGTTGCCGACAACGTCGCCGAGTCGACGAGTGTGGCCACACATTGCCGCGCGTCGAACGAATTTGCCTCTTCCGCGCTATCAATGATCCGACCTGCAGACAGAAGATGTCAGCGAACACATCAAAGATTACACAATGCACATGTGACAAACAGAAGCAAGCACACTCACCGATTAAGGGACGGGCGAGATCCGTGATGAAGCTCTGAAGAGAGGTGTAGTCATCCTGAAGCCCAGCAACAAGGGCGTCAGAAACCTTACGCTCTTCGGCGGCGGCTATGACAGCGGCCTTGGCTCGCCCATCCGCCGACCTCGCCTCCTCCTTCGCTTCCTTCAGCTCGCGTTCGAGGTCGGCGATGCGCTTCTTAGCCGAGCTCAACGCGGATTGAGCTACTGCCAACTCGCTCGCTGGGACAAGTTCCTGGCGGACCTCCTCCGCCTTTGCAGCGATCGCCCGGAGCCCTTCGTTCGCTTCTCGAACGGCGGCCAGCTCCTTCTCTGCGAGGCGTTTCGCAGCAAGCCGCTGTTCTGACTCATGCTGCAAACCCTGCACACAATTCAAAAGTTTAACAATAGCGGAATCCTATGTGCCCACCCGCTGAAATTCAGCGAGTGCGCACTCGGGGACTGGCAATCAAAAATCCTAAGTGCCCACCCGCTGAAATTCAGCGAGTGCGCACTCGAGGACTGGCAATCAAAAATCCTAAGTGCCCACCCGCTGAAATTCAGCGAGTGCGCACTCGGGGACTGGCAATCAAAAACCCTAAGTGCCCACCCGCTGAAATTCAGCGAGTGCCCACTCGGGGACTGGCGACCAAAAAATCCTAAGTGCCCACCCGCTGAAATTCAGCGAGCGCGCACTCGGGGACTGGACGCGAGAATTAATAACAAGGAATTAAAAGAATCAGACCACTGCAACACAGCGGACCGATCCTCGGGGACTGGACATACCTGGATGGCCTCGCCCAGCATGCCATGAATCTGCAGTGCATCCACGGAGGTAAGAAGGGCCGGAGTGTGCCCGCGCCGCTGCTCGACCTCCGTCTCGGCGATTCCGGGTGCGCGGCTCGACGGTGTGGTACCACTCGCTGTAGCCGCTTTGGCCATGAAGCGCGGGAACGTTGCGATGGAGGAACCGACACCAAAGGAGGCCAGCTCGGCCGCCCCAGGCGAGGGAGCACCCTCCTTGCTCGGCAAGGCCGCCTCCGCTACGGGTTCACTCGGCGCGATCGCCGTGTCGTCAGATACCGTGACGACTTCGTCGCCCTTGGCCTTCTTGGCGCTATCCGCGGGGACGACGACCTTGTCCGCCTTCCTCTTCCGGGAGGGATCCTCCTCGCTGACGACGGGTGGCACCTTGGCCACGGTCGGATGACCTATCTTCTTGGCTCCGGTCCTACGAATTGATCGCGTGAGCAAAATAATCCGAGTTCAATGAAAGACAAAAGTAGGTGAGCAAAACTCACTTGGCGACTGGAATGAAGTGTAGCCCCGTGCGGATGCCGGCCGGCTTCTCCAGTTCGGGGCCCGCCGCATCGAGGCCCATCTCCAGGACATCGCGTGCCCAAGACACGGACGGTTTCTTCGTTGTCAAGGCTGCGACCGGAGCTTCCGAAACATTTTCGGCATGAGCATCCTTGGGCGGCGAAGCTACCGCGATCGGAGCGGCCCCCGACCCAGAGACTGGGGCGAACGGCGGAGGCATCGAGGCCAGAGGCACCTCGTTCAGGATGGCGGTGATATTTGGCGCCGTCGCCATCTGTGGGGCTTCGCCCCTGGCCAGGCTGGTGGCGTCGGAGCTGCTTGGCGAATGAGGCGGAGACGCCTGTTTCGCTGGCTTCGCCTTCTTATTTGGAGGGGCCTTCACCTCCTTCTTCTTCTTTGATGGAGTGGCCTCGCGACGCGAGGTGTGCTTGGGGAGCTCGGCGTCATCATCGTCATGACGCTCGAGGCTTTTGCTCGCTTTGAGCTCACGCTGCCGCTGTCCGCGCGTTTTCCGGACCAGCGGGGCGACCTCTTCCTCGGATTCGTCGTCGTCGCCACTCCCGTCACTCTCGATGCCTCCCCTCGCTGGAGGCGATTCACCCACCTCCTGGACGGACGAACTCGAGTTCTCGTCGTCCGCGGGCGGAAGCAACCCTTCAACCACTTGAAATAGCTGCAATAGGCATAAACAACATCAGTATGACCGCGACCGCACTTAACTCCGACTGCGAATGACGAAAGGATGACTTACCGTTGGGGCTGGATGCTTCACGGTGTAGGGGGCGACCCCGGCCTTCGCGTCGAGGTACGCCGCCTGGGTGATCTTCTTCAGCGCCAGGAGGTAATCCTCGAGTTGCCACTCGACGAGGCAGGACTTCATCGAGTCCTCCGCCCCAGATTGCATACATGTAGTGGTCGCGGCGGGCAAGGGGACGAAGTCTGCCGAGCCAGTTAGTACAAATTGATGGGCAGGAGACCCCTCTTCTTCAGGCCGCGAATGGTCTGAAGCATTTCGTCCACGACCATCCGCTGGTCTGTTGGAAGCTTCCTGACTTGAAGTCGACGTGGTTCAGGCCGGTCGGCGGAGTATATTGGGATCTCCACCTCGCCGTCTGGAGTCACCTTGGTGACATAGAACCAAGAATTCTTCCATTGGCTCGCCGCCTTGGCGGGTAGCATCAGATCGAAGAAGGAAGCCTTCGATTTCAGCTGAAACGTCAGGCCGCCCGCGGCGAGCATTGGGCTGCCCGCTTCCTCGCGACTGATCCACCCGTGGAATAGATCTTGCCATGGGGAAGTAGGGCTCAGATCTGTAGCACTCGCAGAACTCCACGAAAATGGCGAGCTGCTCGATGCTGTGCGGGCCCAGGTCCGACGATTGGATACCGTAGAAGGCGTAGAAGCGCCGGAAGAAAAGAGATGTTGGGAATCCCAGCCCCCGCTCTAGGTGGCTGGTGAAGCAGATGAACTCTCCCTCGCGCGGGTCCGGGGTCACCTCTCCGGCCGCAGGGATGCGCCACCGCCGGCGGTAGCAGATATCCGGCCTCGAAGGACGCCAGATGCGCTCAGACACTTGGATCTACCCCAAGGCTCGGTGGAGGGGGCCATTGGCGGAAGGATTCGTGGGGGTCGGAGGATTTCGGGTCGGCTGGATCGCGATGCAGAGGAAGACGAAGGTGCGTGCAATCGGAGGAAATGACGAGGAGGTGGTTCTCCGATCGCCTACCATCCCCTTTATATAGCGGTTGTTACCCGCCAAATCAGGGAACCGTTACTACGCGGTGATTACGCCAAAAGTTACCGTTGGATTACCCCAACGGCTAGTTTGACTGTGTTTGACGGTCCAACTTCAGCCACTGCTCGCCGACCATCACCACAACAAGAATTCAAATATTTCCCGACCCGATCGCCAAGCTGCGACCGGAATGACTAGTTTCCTCCTTTACTCAGAGCTCACGATTCGACCGGATGCCCGCGTTGAAAGTCAGATACTCCGATCACAAGAACCACCGCGCCCAATCAACGACGGTCTCGGGACTACTGATGGGGATATGCCTACCGGGTATACCCAGCAGACGCTTCGATCGCCCAGAATCGCGAGTGGGCCCACAAACGGCGATCGGATCAAGGACCGTGTGGATCCAAGCGACTGGAAGCTGAAGGCCCAGGCGAGTAGATAGGCCCAGTCGGATTAGGTTAAACAAGTACCGAAGCCTTAACTGATTCGGTTGAGATATGTAAACCCTAGGGGAGGTAAGTCTATATAAACCTCCCTACAGGGCGTGTAGAGATACGTTCCATCATACACCCAAGCGACTCGCCGCCTAGCCGTCGAGCTCGCCCATTATACCACCATCATAATACAATATAGCAGGAGTAGGTCTTTACCCTCCGGGGGGGCGAACCTGGGTAAAACCTTGTGTCTCCGCCCTCATCTCGCACCGCAGATGGCTGGCCGCCCTTGCCCCTCGTTCTACTACTCGCTGTCGATTGCAGCATCTGTCGTGACCATTCCCACGACAGTTTTCACCCGGAAAAGAACCCACACAGTCACTGACGCAGAGGACCCACTCCCACTCTCTCTCTTTCGCTGACATCACGACCCCATGCCACCTCAGCATCGTCTCCCTCGCGACCGTTCTTCCTCGCTGTTGCTGCCATTGAATGCGGCGATGAATGCGAGTTACTGCCGGTGTTATTCTCGCCCCTGACCACGCGTACAAAACTTCCCACGCCTCCTCTACCTTTCCCCCCAAACAGCGCCTCCCCTCTGCCCCTAGGCTGCTCCGATTTTGAGCTCAACCACCGCCATCTCCGACAAGCTACGCGAGCAATTCCGGCCACATCCCGCCACCTCTCGCCTCCCACTGCACACGAGTTTGTTCTCCACCCCCAGGCGCATCTGCCAGTGCCTCGAACTTGCCCGTGAGTGCCCCACAGCCTCGGCTTTGACATCATCTGAGCGCCACCGCCGTCTGCTGACGCTCCGGTGAAGTATCCCCGTAAGCAGCCGTCCTCCCCTCTCCTTCCCGATGACACTCCTGCACTCGCCACACTCGCCCGCGTCTAACCACGCCTTTGTTTTTCCTTGGGGTGAACTGCAGCATCGCCCTCGACGACCTCCAGAGCCGCCTGACGCCGCCACCCACTCCGACGAGCAATCGTCGCCGTCCCTGAGCACCCCTCGCCAAGCCAGCGCCACCTTGAGCTTCACCTCGACCTCGCGAGAACGGTGAGCACCTCCGCTTTTTCCCTTGCTTCCTATACCGCCGGCACCGCCGCATCCCGAGCGTGCACCGCCAGTCGCCGCCACCAGCGCCGCCAGATCGTGGTCGAGCTGCTGTGAACCGTTAGATGCAAAGTGTCTGGTTGCGATTAGAACTAGACGAAGGGATACACGCCCATCTTATCCATTCGTTTTAAGTTAGATCCAACGATCCACGGAGGCCGATCCACCCGAAGCGGTACCGGCCAATAAGATTGCGCCGCGTGGCACTGGTTTGATTTAAAACAAAATTCTGAATCTGATTTATATGCAAACTTGTAAAATTCATAACTTAAAATCTACATGTCCCAATTGTACAAATTTTATATCAATGGAATCAGTAGAACAAGTATTTTGCAACCTTGCACTTTGTTTAATGATTTGCTTCTGGAAAATTGGTTGAATTTGCAGAAACGTGTGTAGGCTTATTTTGAATATAAAAATTGTTCTAGATATATTTTTAATGTGAAACCTTTGAAAAATGGTTTGTTGTGAACCTACTGACCCTAGGAACCAACTTATGGATTTAAAAATGTATTATGTGAAGTTTAGGAATAAATATTTGAATTAGCACATTTCTAGTCAAATAAAAATATTGTTTTTGTTTTAGAAATGATTTTTGAGTGAAACCTTTGGGAAATGTTTTGATTAAAACCTTCTGACCCTAAAAACCAAGTTTTGAGAATTAAAACATATTGGGTGAACCCTTTAAATAATATTGCTTTGCTAAAAACATTTTCAACCACATAAAATAATGATTTGATTTAAAAATGGTTTATAGATAAAACCTTTTGCAAATGGTTTTACCACTTTAGTAAATGACCACTTTGAACCTTATAATGTTTAGAGCCTAGTAGAAACCACCTTTGCAAATAAAACTATCTTTTGCATGCTTTCATGCATGACTTTGTTTCTATTATTTTATGTGTGATGAATTGTTTGAATATTGGTTGGAATGCTAGTTGAATCTATGTTTGCTTGATTGATTTGTAGTGAAGTTAGAAGAGTGTGATATTAGCAAGATCAAGAAGTGAACCAACATTCTCTACCAAAAAGGCAAGTGACACTATCATCCAAGTCCTATTATTTTCATTACACTTAGTGGATTTTTGAAACATGCATGATAATGATTTCTATATTTTATGCTATGCTAGATCCTAATAGGATACCCCTATATATTCCTTAGTGGAAACATTGTAGTTGTAGTATGCTTAGCCCTGCTATATATTGGGATGGGATACATGTTATGAATATATGAAGAATTGAAAAGACATATGTTTATATAATAAAACAAGTACTCAATGAACCACCTGGGTGGACAAGGATACTCAAGCTTGGACAAGGTGGCAACAAAAGGAACCATGTTTATATGGCTATCTCTTTTGTATGTGCACTAGAAGGAAACCACCCAGGGACTTAGAGATTGAACATGTTTCTCGTACAGTGGCTTCCATGTACAGCCACATGCTAAATGGGCTCTGGCTTAGTTAACTACATAGTGGAAGACCCATGCATTGGCATCTTCAGGTTAACTAGATTTGTGCTAGGGAACTTGGAACCCTACATTGGTGCCTGAATGACAAGCTAGCATTGTGTATTGGGAGGACTCCTATGGAAAGACTTTGTCACATTCTCAATCTGCCAGTACTCCATCTTGGTGAGTACTTATCCAGCGGCCACTGGTGGCATCAAGATGAGATTGTGTCATGTGGGTAAAGTGTACAACTTCTGCAGAAGATCAAAATTCTAAGTACTTAGCCGTGTCCCCGGTTATGGACAATACTGAGCAACTAAGGCCTGAAGCTATGGGAGATCTCGACATTCCAATTTCTCAAAGTTAAAACTTGAGGGTGACAACAAGGGATTTGAAGCACTTGGAGTTTTCCAAGAAGTTCAAAAATATTTGACAAAGATCAAAACCTATTTTGAAAATATAGGATAAAACTATATTGCTTTCTGCAAATGAGCCTCCACCCCACTTAGCCAAATATGCATGTAATGATAGGATCCACTAAATTTTACATAGTAGTGAAACTTGCCAATACAATTCAAATGTATTGACCCTTGTGGCTGCAACTTATTATGTTGCAGGTTTGTTTGATGTTAGTGAAGTGTGTTGAATAGGATTACAAGCCTACAACCAACATGATTGCATGTGGCACTTTGAAGATGAAGGACCCCATGCTTATAGATATTCTGCTGCAATGTAATGAGATAGCCAAATGAGCTATGTAAGATGTAATGAATTATTTTATTCCTGGTTATAAAGTTGTATTATGACCTTTGTTTCTTGATATTACATCTTAACTGTGGATGCTAGCTATTGATCCAGGGACTAGCATTGTAAACACAGGGATCTCTACCTTATTAAAGGTTGGGAACCTTACAGTTTTGCCCTGTCTTTTGATGCCAAGTTGGCCTCCTCCCGTGACACCGAGATCTTCGATGCAGATGTGAGGATCCAAACCTGATGAACCATATTGAACCCAGTGTCGTATCTTCAAGTTCACCATCTGATGGAGGTGCCAAATTCCCAAAAACTCCGACAAGGACCATCCGATGTCAAGGTCTCCTTCCCGGAACGCCATGTTCTCCCTCACGGATCCGGTGACCAGAACCCCGAAGACCTGTTCTCGGATGCCAAGACCCCGAAGGCCGACCCCGTCGAACCCCGAGACCACAAGATCGTCGAGCCCCTCTAATGTGTGACCCCTATCTTATCCACCCCTATTTTGTAATATAACACCTATCTTATTGCATAATTAAATTGTCATGCTTGCATACATATTGTGGGTGTTTCGACGATTCGCCTAAATTAAATATGGAGGCCATATGCGGGCAAATCTAGCCTTATATTGGCCCCATTTAAACTTGTGTAGCGAACCGATGCCATGTTTTGACTTGTTAACACAATATTTAAAATGCGGGGTATCTAAACAACTAGAACCTTATAATTAAATGCCGGGACCCCGGTTCCGCTTAATATTGCCTAATTGCATCGCATCCTTGCCATGTCATACATCATATATGCATCATGCCCGATCTTTTGTCGTAGTATTAAATAGTGCATCTGGTGTTTCTTCTAGTGCTTTGCTTCTTCACGAATTAGGCCGATGAGTTGATGCGAGAGTTGACCCGATCTTTGGATGAACCTTCGGCAATGTTTTCAGGCGAGCATTCTCCCCCTTTCTACCTATCTTACTTTTATAGTCTTTATTTCCTCCTGTTGCTCTATTGCTGACTGTGTTGCGATGCTTTAGTTTCCGTACCCGTGATATCCCTTGCAGCCATTATATTGCCTTGGACACCTCCTATTACCTGTTTTTTGGTAGATAGTCGGCCTTGCGAGTCATAGTTGCTTGCCCAGGAGTTGTTTCGATGTTCTCAAGTACCACAATTGTTGGAGAAATGCCTTATGCTTTATGTTGGAGCTGATCATGGCTTTAATTATTGTTTAAAAACTAAAATTGAAGTAGGTAAATAATGCAGAGGCACATGTGGGCAATAGATGTTATTTGGTTTTTAACCGTCCACTTGTGTCCCGTAGGACCCCGAGTACTTGATACCTGTTCTTTGAATATTCGCACTATCTGCATGTGGGACCATGAATCCCCCTAGCCAGAGCTTGAGTCATATTTATTTCTTGGGGCCACAACATAGTTTGGTGATTTATTACTATCCTGTACTTATGCCATGCCTTACTGCTTTATTTACGATTGCGCGTGGAGCGTCTGTACTATTTAGGAACAAATGTGGAATGTTTTCACGGTATCGACAAGCCCAGTCACACTTTCGGGTTCCCAGTCATTTACAGCCATTGGCACAAACCTCTGGGTCCGTCTCGGAGCCGGCCAACTTCGCCGCGGGTAGCTTGGTGGGGTGGCCCCCTGAAATTTATATGAATCTTGCAATTGCTCTGTCGTGATGCCTCGTTGGGTTTTCATTTGATTTTTCTCGAGGTTGATCGTGCGTGTGTTGCTATTTGTGCCCCCTGCAGGGTAAAACTTTCTGAAAGCCGTGTCCGCGGTTATGGATGACTTGGAGCACAGTATCTCGATCATAGACAACTATAACTAAAGTAGTGCTATAAATTTGACTTTATGATGACTAGTAATCAGTTTCACTATAATGGAATGGCTAAATAAAAGTGCCAACAATTGCTGGTTTGGGTTGTCGCTTGTTACCATTGTATCTGACTAGTAAGTATTGCAATTACAACGGAATGGCTAAATAAAAGTATCAACAACTGCTGGGTTTTGGGATGCCTCATGCTATATGTATCTGACTAGTAAGTACTACAACTACCACGGAATGGTTAACTAAAACTGCCCACTGCTTATTATATCAGGATGACTCATGCTATCTATATCTGACTAGTAATTGCCGCAACTATAACAAATGAATAAAACTGCCAACTGTGTGAGTTCCTCGGTTGACTTCCTCAATTGGTTTTGAGGGGAAACACCAGGATGGGTATGTTTGGTGTTAGCATCAGGTTGGATCCGAATAGGTATTTCTTATCCCTCTCTGATAGCCGCCAGTTGTATCGAGTCTCTATAGGTTGTTCGATTGCATCTTTGTCCGCCGCTCACCACCATACCTATGTAGGCGAGGACCGCTGAATTCTAGTCTCGCTGTGTACTGGCCTCCGTACTGACCGCTCTCTTTTTTCCTTTGCCCTTTGTCGGCACCCCTTTTGTTTAAGAAGGTTTTGAGATCGACGTCGTTAGAAGGGTTACCCTTACGGCTTGGCCTGGGAAGGATTATGGATGCCATTGGTTATTCTTTAGGGCTCTTAGCTCAATTTGCGTCTTGTCCGTACTCGGACGCTGTATCGTTTTAAAGGTGATTTGAATATTTCTATTGTATATTTGTATTGTATATCTGTATTCTTGACTCTTTGAGTCATTGTTGTATATATCTGTTCTGACGGTTCCATCGTGGACTATTGTGTAATGATATTACTTCGTTTTCCACCCGCACGCAAGTGCCTGGTGGGCACCTTTGAATCGTTTCTATGTGGGTTTGGCTGGAATCGCTAAAACTTGCATAGGGCCGATTCTGAGGGTGTTACAGCAGCCAACTGCTCATTTGGAAAACTATCATTAACAAGCAATGGGTCAAAAGAAATGTTTTCCAAACAAGATAAATTGTCAGCAATAGGATTTTCTGCACCTTTCCTATCTACAATATGCAGATCAAACTCTTGTAAAAGCAAAACCCACCTGATAAGTCTAGGCTTGGCGTCCTTCTTTGTCATGAGGTAGTTAATAGCAGCATGATCAGTATGAATAGTAACATTTGAATCAACCATATAAGGTCTAAACTTATCACAAGCAAAGATTACAGCTAAGAACTCTTTTTCAGTAGTAGCATAATTCTTTTGAGCAGCATCTAGAGTCTTGCTAGCATAATGAATAACATTCAACTTCTTATCAATACGTTGTCCAAGGAGAGCACCCACAACAAAGTCACTAGCATCACCCACATAATTTCAAAAAGTAAACTCCAATCAGGTGGTTGGAAAATAGGAGCAGTTGTCAAAGCTTTCTTCAAAGTTTCAAAAGCTTCCTTACAATCATCATCAAAAACAAAAGGTACATCTTTTTGAAGAAGATTAGTAAGGGGCTTTGAAATTTTGGAGAAATCTTTAATAAACCTCCTATAGAAACCAGCATGACCAAGGATACTACGAATACCTTTGATATCTCTAGGACAAGGCATCTTCTCAATTGCTTCAATTTTGGCTCTGTCAACTTCAATGCCTCTTTCAGAGATCTTGTGTCCAAGAACAATCCCTTCATTAACCATGAAATGGCATTTCTCCCAATTAAGAACAAGGTTGATTTCTTCACATCTCTGCAAAACTTTATCAAGGTTGTGCAAACAGTTATCAAAAGAAGTTCCATAGTCGGAAAAATCATCCATGAAAACCTCCACAATTTCTTCACAAAAACTATGAATGATAGCAGACATACATCTCTGAAAGATAGAAGGAGCATTACATAAACCAAAAGGCATACGCCTATAAGCATAAGTACCATAAGGACAAGTGAAAGTAGTTTTCTCTTGGTCTTGTGCTTTCACAACAATTTGAGAAAACCCAGAATAACCATCAAGAAAACAAAAGTGGGTCTTTTTGGACAACCTCTCAAGCATTTGATCAATAAAGGGCAAAGGATAATGATCTTTCTTAGTAAATTTATTGATCTTTCTAAAATAAATGCACATTCTATACCCAACCACTACTCTTTGAGGTATAAGCTCATTATCTTCATTAGGCACAACAGTTATTCCCCCTTTCTTGGGAACGCAATGAACAGGACTAACCCATTGACTATCAGCAATAGGATAAATAATACCAGCATCAAGGAGTTTTAATACCTCATTTCTTACCACATCCTTCAACTTAGGATTTAGACGGCGTTGGTGCTCAAGAACTGGTTTTGCATCAGGCTTAATATTAATGTCATGCTGACATATAGTAGGAGAAATTCCTTTTAAATCATCAAAACTATAACCCATAGCTCCTCGGTGTTTCTTCAACACTTCCAAAAACCTTTCTTCTTCCTTTCCTAAAAGTTTAGAACCAATAATAATAGGATACACTTTCTTATTGTCAAGATAAGCATATTTAAGATCATCTGGTAAAGGTTTTAATTCAAAAACAGGGTCCTCTTTAGGTGGTAGTGTGGTACCCAATCTTCCACAGGTAGATTATGCTTAAGTAACTCAGGATGACGAAGGAAAACCTCGTCAATCTCATTTCTTTCCTTCATGAAGACATCACTTTCATGATCTTCCATGAACTGCTGCAAGGCATTGTTAGGAGCAAGAGAAACAACATAAAGTTGTTCATTCTTGAAATCATCATTAGGCAGTTCATTTTCATAAGGAGTTTTAGCAAATTTGGAAAAATTAAACTCATAAGATTCTCCATCAAACTTAGTCAAAACTTTTTCCTTCCTACAATCTATAATAGCCCCCACAAGTATTCAGGAAGGGTCTACCAAAGATAATAGGATAGGTTTTACTAGCTTCTTTACCAAGTACTAGAAAATCAGCAAGATATTTAATCTTACCACAAAGGACCTCCACATCTCTTACAATGCCAATGGGGCAAACTTGCTCTCTATTGGAAAGGTGAATAACCACATCAATGTCTTCAAGCTCACAAGGAACAATTTCATGCATAATTTCCCTGTAAAGCTCATAAGGAATAGCACTAGAACTAGCACCAATATCACATAAACCATAATAGCTATGATTACCAATTCTAACAGAAAGCACAGGGACACTAGCTTTTCTAGTTTTTTTAGGATGAGAAACAATATTAGTAGCATCTTCACAAAAGACAAATGCTCATCCTCTATATTTCTAGTGACAAGATCTTTCACAATAGCTACCATAGGCTCAATATCAATGTCACATCCCAAGATTTTCCAAATATTGTAATGTGAAAAATAAATAAACAAAATAAATATTTACTGAAATTTAGGCTGAAAAGAAACTTTTGTTTCTAATTGGAAATTTAAAATCCCATCTTGAACAAACTTTAATTAAAGTTTGAATCCAACAAAATCCAAATCAGGAGAAATGCATTCCTCAATGAATGTATCTTGAAATTTAAACACTTGAGAAATGAACCAAAACCCTAACACCCTAATGGAATAAAATCATTTCCAAGTATCTCCAAGCCTATGGATTTGATCCATATAAAAATTTGTCAACAAACATTTACAAATTATCAAGAAAGACAAATATAAATAATATAAGACCATAGAAATTGGTTTCACTTAATTTGGAACCATGGATAAAATCTTATGAATTTGATAAGATGAAGAAAGAAATATTGAATAAATAATATTTAAAAACCAAATCAAATCTTGGCCTAAACCATAAACAAGTGGAATGATTATAATCCAAATCCAAATAAAATAAAAGGATAAAGAATTTCCAAAGAAAATAAAATGGCATTAACCAAATTTCATTTCCTTTTGAATAAAGACAAAATCCCTATTAGAAATGATTAACTAAATCATAGGAAAAGATATTTTGAATTTACCCAAGTGGATTAAAAGTTGTTTAAATAACTTAAATAATAAGATCAAAGGAAACTTCTAAATAAAAAATTATGGAATTAAAACTTTAATTAATATCATTGGAAATAAAGCAAATACCCAATTCAAATGATTTATGAATCATATTAAATTTATTCCAAATGATCCTAGGTGAATATTTTGACACCCTATTAAGTAAATAAAACTTACTGAAAAAGATTTGAAAGAATTTAGAAACTTAAGTGGTGTTTGAAAATATTATTAAATCTTATTTGATTTAAAACAAGGGCCTTTTTGAATAATTAAAAATGACCCCAAAAAGAATAAAGTTTTATTCAAAAATTGACTTCAGATTATATTACTAATCAGTATTTAAACCTACACAAATTTTGGCAAAGGTTTGAATTCAAATGGATGTTTGAATTGACCAAACAAAATCAAAACAGAAATTAGAAATAGAAAAAAGAAAAACAAAACAAATAAAAAAAATGAATCTGGCCAACCCAGCCCAGCTAGCCACTAAGCCCAACTCGCAGCCCATCTCCCCTCTCACCCGAACGAACCGTTTTTCACTCAGAATAGAACCCACTCGGTCACTGAACGCCCGGACCCACTCCCCCTCTCTCTCTCTCTCTCTCGTTGCCAGACGACCCCACCGCCACCTCACAATCGTCTTCACCCGCCACTGACTGCGCCCCTCTTTCCTCCTTGCCGTTTCTGGCCGTTGAAGCCGGCGTCAATACGCATTACTGCCTGCATTACTCCACCCCGTGACCACGCCCTCTTAATCGCCAGCATCTCCTCTCCATTTTCCCCTAGACGCCACACCACCGGAGCCCCCAGGCTGTCCCCAATTTTCCCTGCACCCTCACTGTCTCCGGCAAGCTCCAGCAGAAATTTCGGCGAGCCCAGCTACTCCTCTGCCCCCTGGAGCACACGAGCACCTTCCCTAGCCTCTGTCGCACCTCACTGTACCTCCCGTTCATCCGCGCGAGCACCACAACGTCGACAACAACGACACCAACCACCGCCGCCGTCTGCCTCTTCTCCGGCGACTCCCCTGGTAATGTTCTGACCGCCCCTCTTCTTTCCGATGATGCGCCTGAGACCAGTGACTTCTCCCGCAACTAACGCCACCGTTTTCGTGTCCTAGATCGCACCATAGCATCGCCTCCGTCGTCGACTGTGAGCAACCGCCGTCTGTCTCGTCTCCGGCGAGCAATCCCCACAACCCCAGCGCGCCCCTCGACAAACAGAAGGCACCTCGAGCACCCCCACGACACCGCGAACTCGGTGAGCACCTCCCTTCACTACCTCACTTCCTAGACTCACCGAACCACCGCCACTCGCCGCCGCCAGCGCCGCCCACCTTTGGTCAATCGCACAGCAGCCGTCTGATCCCGATCCAAGGCACACGATAGATTCACTTAAAAATGTAGGGGTATGCGATCTGTGCCGTGCGATCAAGTGTGATCCAGTGGTCCTCAGTGCATGATCTGAACGAATCGTACCAGCCAGTAGGAAAGCGACACGTGGCCCAGAGTCTGTTTTAAAAACCAGAAATGATCTATGTGATGATCCAATTTGAAAAAATCATAACTTTCAAACCACACATCCAAAGTTTGCAAATTTTATATCAATGGAATCATCAAGACAAGCCCTATCCAACCATGCACTTTGTTTAGTAAAATACTTCTGTTAAATTGATTGTTTTTGCAGAAACTTGTGTATGCATGTTTAAAATATAAAAAATGTTCTAAAATGATTTTGGGGATAAAATCTTTGGCAAATGGTTTGTTTTGAACCTACTGACCCTAGGAATCAATTGGTGGTTTCAAAAATGTATTTGGTAAAGCAAAAGAATAAAACCTTGATTTAAAACATTTCTAGCCAAATAAAAATATGGTTTAATTGTTAAAAATGATTTTGGAGGAAAACCTTTGGGAAATGTTTTGATTTAAACTCTCTGACCCTAACACCAAGTTTTATGACTTAAAAATATATTTGGTAAACCCTATAAAGATTGCTACTTTGATAAAGGCATTTTCAACCACATAAAATAATGATTTGGTTTGAAAATGGTTTATAGGTAAAATCTTTTGCAAATAGTTTTGCCACTTTATAAAATGACCAATAAGTGTTTTAGAATGTTTATAACCTATTATAAACCACTTTTGTAAATAAAATAATCTTTAGCATGCTTGCATGCATTGTTTTGTTTCTATCATTTTATGTGATGAAATTGCTTGAATGGTAGATTGAAATATTGTTTGCTTGATTGAAATGTAGTGGAACTGGAAGAGTGTGATTGTTACAAAGATCAAGGAGTGAACCTATATTCTCTACCAAAAAGGCAAGTGATGCTCCATACTTTTGTCCCATTATTTTCACTATGCATTAGTGATATTTCTAAGTAGGACTTGCATGGAAATTTTGCTAAGTGTAACTATGCCATGGGAAATCCTAGTAGATGAAACCTTAGTAGAAATTTCCTAAGTTAATATTCCTACTACTATCATGCTTAGCTTATCTAGTAGAAAACAAGGGTGGAATATATATTCATGCTATGAAATATTTCCAAATCTGTGGACTTGTGTTTTGTTTAATAAAACAACTAAGTGTATGAATCACCTGGGTGGAATGGAAGGAATAGTTTGTCTTGAGTGGTTCACAAGGCCCATTTCTATGGTTTACCTTGTGTATCTCACTTGTGGATGGCCACCCAGGAACAAAGAGATTTGAGATGTCAAATGTTGAGAAGCTTCAAGTGCAGCCACTTGGCATTATGGGCTCTGCCTGGATCATATAGGTTGCAATAACTTAGCCAAATGGACAGTTGGTGGTAGGGGTTTGATAGGTTGGAGCGCGTCCATTCTGTTCTAAGGGAAGGCTTCTGAAAGATCTTGTCTTGGGAAACCAAGTCTTGTGGGGAAAGTGCACCACCTCTGCAGAGTGTAAAATCTAAGTACTTAGCCATGTCCCTGGTAAAGGACAATTTGAGCATCAAGACATGGAAGCTATCAAGAATCTCATCATTCCAATTTCTAAGTTAAAATCTTGTGGTTGAACAAGGGTTGAAGGATCACCAATTTCTATTGGGAGATGCCTTGGGAAAGATTTTGTCAAGCAAAAACTTAGTGTTTTCAAATGATAAGGAAAATCTATTTTGAGCAAAGCAAGCCTTAGCTCCACTTAGCCAAATGCATATAGATGATAGACTCCACTATACTACCATAGTATCACTTGCCAATACAATTCAAATGTATTGACCCTTGTGGCTGTAACTTGTTATGTTGCAGGTTTGTTTGATATTAGTGAAGTTTATTGATTAGGATTACAAGTCTACAACCAACATGTCTGCCTGTGGCACTTTGAAGATGAAGGACCCCATGCTATTGTTATATTCTGCTGCATTGTAATGAGATAGCCAAATGAGCTATGTAAGATGTAATAAATTATTTTATTCCTGGTTATAAAGTTGTATTATGACCTTTGTTTCTTGATATTACATCTCAACTGTGGATGCTAGCTATTGATCCAGGGACTAGCATTGTAAACACAGGGACCTTTTCCTTTATAAAGGAGGGATCTTACAGATGGTATCAGAGCATTGTGTTGCCTGTAGGATTGTAACCCTAGTATTGGACAAAACCCCTTAGAAAAATAGGAGTTGTATTTGTTCCAAAACTTATTTACAAACAATCTTGTAAACTCTTTCCTTAACCATTTTTGGTTTTGATTCTACATCTCTTCTATCTCAAACTTGATGGACAAAGCCTACCCCATAGCCAAAGACTACACCATGAGCAAAGGACTTCATCAACTCTAGTGACTTCAACATCTTCAAGTGATTTCAACATTATTCTCAACAAGGACTTCAACCTGGGATATCACTAAGGACTACAAGTGAGACAAGAAATGTTGCTCAAGACTTGAAGACTAAGGAAACACAACTTAGAAGGAATCATCATCACCTTTGAAGTTTTGTGATCAAGACACAAGAATTTTCCCAAGGAAACCATGATCTCATGCAAGAAGAATCAACCAAGAAGGATGGAAAGATCTCAAGTGAACCATATAGATGGACCACCATATTAAGTAAAGATCAAACACACCAACTTATGTGGTGTAACAAAAATGTTTTGTTGCCTAAAAATGTGCTTAAACCTTGTTGTTTGAGTGAAATGTTTGTTTGTGATTGCTTGCACATTGCTTGTGTGAATTGTGATGTGTGTGATTAGAATTATTTCCTTAGAAATATCTTGCCTATTCTAATCCCAATCCAACCCAAACAGATGACTACTCCAAGAGATTCCAACATCAAGGATGGTGACAACAACAACAACCAAGAGGACAACATGAGAGAACTCATAGTAACCCAAACCCAGTTGAACCAAGTGACAGCTCAATTTTTAGCCAACACCAGTGAGGTAGATCCAACCATGCAAAGGTTTTTGGAAACCCAAACCCAATTGTTGCATAAGGTGACAAACCAAATGATCAACATGGGAGACAACTCTTCCCAAGGAGCTTGTAACAACAAAGATGACAATGATGATATTTTAGAAGGAACTCAAGCTTGCAATATTTGTGGAGACAGGGATCACATTTCCAAGGAGCATGAAGATCAATGCCCCAATTGTGAAGAGAAACATCCAGCTGACCAATGCCCCACATCTCAAGCTACTTGTTACCTATGTGAAGGAAATAATCATGTCCCTATCCAATGCCCCATCTATTCCATAGTTCAACAAAGGAAACAAGGTGGAGTGCAACAACTGATTGCAGATTACCATGAGAGAGCAAAGTCTACCAAGAAAGATGAAGACAAAGGAAAATCTCAGCTTGTACCTCCCAGCAATATGACTCAATTTGATGGACCAAAGAGGAGACGTATGTATTATCCAAGGAAAAGGTCAAGGAGACCAGGAACTATTCCTACCTTTAAGATAACATATGAAGAACATGAATTAGAAGCACTCCTAGCTTTGGAGAAACCCAAGAAGAAAAAGTATAAGGAGATTATCCAAGTGTGGTTCAACAACTGCAAGGAGTTAGGCCATTATGTGTCAACTTGTCCACAAAAGATACGTGAAGAACTCAACCTTATCACATGTTACAATTGTGGTAACCAAGGACATTATGCAAGCAATTTTCCAGAAAAGATGAAGCACAAGATAAAGCCTATGAAGGATCTCAGCCTTGTCACATGTTTCAAGTGTGGAAACAAAGGACACTATGCAGATGTTTGCCCAGAGAGATTTCAACAAGATCCCAAGAAAGCCAAGATGTAATCTAGTTGGAAATTTTTTAAGGGTGGTAGTACCCTAGTTGTTTTGAGACAACTTGTAACCCTAGCCTTCCCAAATCTCGGGACGAGATTTATTTTAAGGGTGGTAGCCTGTCACATCCCAAGATTTTCCAAATCTTGTAATGTGAAAAATAAATAAACAAAATAAATATTTGCTGAAATTTAGGGTGAAAAGAAACTTTTGTTTCTAATTGGAAATTTAAAATCCCATCTTGAACAAACTTTAATTAAAGTTTGAATCCAACAAAATCCAAATCAGGAGAAATGCATTCCTCAATGAATGTATCTTGAAATTTAAACACTTGAGAAATGAACCAAAACCCTAAAACCCTAATGGAATAAAATCATTTCCAAGTATCTCCAAGCCTATGGATTTGATCCATATAAAAATTTGTCAACAAACATTTACAAATGATCAAGAAAGACAAATAGAAATAATATAAGACCATAGAAATTGGTCTCACTTAATTTGGAACCATGGATAAAATCTTATGAATTTAATAAGATAAGGAAAAGTAATTTCCAAAGCTAATAAAGCACCTATCTAGAAACCCATACCAAATGATGAACAAAGGATCCTAAAGGGATTTAAAAGGATAAATAAATATCAAACAAGATTTCACAAATTGGAATCACCAAGTTTGGATCTCTAAATAAAAAGATATGGATTTGATAAGATGAAGAAAGAAATATTGAATAAGTAATATTTAAAGACCAAATCAAATCTTGGCCTAACCCATAAACAAGTGGAATGATTATAATCCAAATCCAAATAAAATAAAAGTATAAAGAATTTCCAAAGAAAATAAAATGGCATTAACCAAATTTCATTTCCTTTTGAATAAATACAAAATCCCTATTAGAAATGATTAATTAAATCATGAGAAAAGATATTTGGAATTTACCCAAGTGGATTAAAAGTTGTTTAAATAACTTAAATAATAAGATCAAAGTAAACTTCTAAATAAAAAATTATGGAATTAAAACTTTAATTAATATCATTGGAAATAAAGCAAATACCCAATTCAAATGATTTATGAATCATATTAAATTTATTCCAAATGATCCTAGGTGAATATTTTGACACCCTATTAAGTAATAAAACTTACTGAAAAAGATTTGAAAGAATTTAGAAACTTAAGTGGTGTTTGAAAATATTATTAAATCTTATTTGATTTAAAACAAGGGACTTTTTTTGAATAATTAAAAAAGACCCCCAAAAGAATAAAGTTTTATTCAAAAATTGACTTCAGATTATATTACTAATCAGTATTTAAACCTACACAAATTTTGGCAAAGGTTTGAATTCAAATGGATGTTTGAATTGACCAAACAAAATCAAAACAGAAATTAGAAATAGAAAAAAGAAAAACAAAACAGATCAAAAAAAATGAATCTGGCCAACCCAGCCCAGCTAGCCACTAAGCCCAACTCGCAGCCCATCTCCCCTCTCACCCGAACGAACCATTTTTCACTCAGAATAGAACCCACTTGGTCACTGAACGCCCGGACCCACTCCCCCTCTCTCTCTCTCGCTGCCACACGACCCCACCGCCACCTCACCATCGTCTTCACCCGCCGCTGACCGCGCCCCTCTTTCCTCCTCGCCGTTTCTGGCCGTTGAAGCCGGCGTCAATACGCATTACTGCCTGCATTACTCCACCCTGCGACCACGCCCTCTTAATCGCCAGCATCTCCTCTCCATTTTCCCCCAGACGCCACACCACCGGAGCCCCCAGGCTGTCCCCAATTTTCCCTGCACCCTCACTGTCTCCGGCAAGCTCCAGTAGAAATTCCGGTAAGCCCAGCTACTCCTCTGCCCCTGGAGCACACGAGAACCTTCCCCAGCCTCTGGCGCACCTCACTGTACCTCCCGTTCATCCGCGCGAGCACCACAGCATCGACAACAACGACACCAACCACCGCTGCCGTCTGCCTCTTCTCCGGCGACTCCCCTGGTAATGTTCTGACCGCCCCTCTTCTTTCCGATGATGCGCCTGAGACCAGTGACTTCTCCCGCAACTAACGCCACCGTTTTCGTGTCCTAGCTCGCACTGTAGCGTCGCCTCCGTCGTCGACTGTGAGCAACCGCCGTCTGTCTTGTCTCCCGCGAGCAATCCCCGCAACCCCAGCGCGCCCCTCGACAAACAGAAGGCACCTCGAGCACCCCCACTACACCACGAACTCGGTGAGCACCTCCCTTCACTCGCTCGCTTCCTATACTCACCGAACCACCACCACCAGACACGCCGCCGCCACTCGCCGCCGCTAGCGCCGCCCACCTTTGGTCAATCGCACAGCAGCCGTCCGATCCCGATCCAAGGCACACGATAGATTCACTTAAAAACGTAGGGGTATGCGATCTGTGCCGTGCGATCAAGTGTGATCTAGCGGTCCTTAGTGCATGATCCGAACGAATCTGTACCAGCCAGTAGGAAAGCGACACGTGGCCTAGAGTCTGTTTTAAAAACCAGAAATGATCTATGTGATGATCCAATTTTAAAAATTCATAACTTTCAAACCACACGTCCAAATTTTGCAAATTTTATATCAATGGAATCATCAAGACAAGCCCTATCTAACCATGCACTTTGTTTAGTAAAATGCTTCTGTTAAATTGATTGTTTCTGCAGAAACTTGTGTATGCATGTTTAAAATATAAAAATTGTTCTAAAATGATTTTGGGGATAAAATCTTTGGAAAATGGTTTGTTTTGAACCTACTGACCCTAGGAATCAATTGGTGGTTTCAAAACTGTATTTGGTGAAGCAAAAGAATAAAACCTTGATTTAAAACATTTCTAGCCAAATAAAAATATGGTTTAATTGTTAAAAATGATTTTGGAGGAAAACCTTTGGGAAATGTTTTGATTTAAACTCTCTGACCCTAAACACCAAGTTTTATGACTTAAAAATATATTTGGTAAACCCTATAAAGATTTCTACTTTGATAAAGGCATTTTCAACCACATAAAATAATGATTTGGTTTGAAAATGGTTTATAGGTAAAATCTTTTGCAAATAGTTTTGCCACTTTATAAAATGACCAATAAGTGTTTTAGAATGTTTATAACCTGTTATAAACCACTTTTGTAAATAAAATAATCTTTAGCATGCTTGCATGCATTGTTTTGTTTCTATCATTTTATGTGATGAAATTGCTTGAATGGTAGATTGAAATATTGTTTGCTTGATTGAAATGTAGTGGATCTGGAAGAGTGTGATTGTTACAAAGATCAAGGAGTGAACCTATATTCTCTACCAAAAATGCAAGTGATGCTCCATACTTTTGTCCCATTATTTTCACTATGCATTAGTGATATTTCTAAGTAGGACTTGCATGGAAATTTTGCTAAGTGTAACTATGCCATGGGAAATCCTAGTAGATGAAACCTTTGTAGAAATTTCCTAAGTTAATATTCCTACTACTATCATGCTTAGATTATCTAGTAGAAAACAAGGGTGGAATATATATTCATGCTATGAAATATTTCCAAATCTGTGGACTTGTGTTTTGTTTAATAAAAAACTAAGTGAATGAATCACCTGGGTGGAATGGAAGGAATGGTTTGTGTTGAGTGGTTCACAAGGCCCATTTCTATGGTTTACCTTGTGTATCTCACTTGTGGATGGCCACCCAGGAACAAAGAGATTTGAGATGTCAAATGTTGAGAAGCTTCAAGTGCAGCCACTTGGCATTATGGGCTCTGCCTGGATCATATAGGTTGCAATAACTTAGCCAAATGTACAGTTGGTGGTAGGGGTTTGATAGGTTGGAGCGCGTCCATTCTGGTCTAAGGGAAGGCTTCTGAAAGATCTTGTCTTGGGAAACCAAGTCTTGTGGGGAAAGTGCACCACCTCTGCAGAGTGTAAAATCTAAGTACTTAGCCATGTCCCTGGTAAAGGACAATTTGAGCATCAAGACATGGAAGCTATCAAGAATCTCATCATTCTAATTTCTAAGTTAAAATCTTGTGGTTGAACAAGGGTTGAAGGATCACCAATTTCTATTGGGAGATGCCTTGGGAAAGATTTTGTCAAGCAAAAACTTAGTGTTTTCAAATGATAAGGAAAATCTATTTTGAGCAAAGCAAGCCTAAGCTCCACTTAGCCAAATGCATATAGATGATAGACTCCACTATACTACCATAGTATCACTTGCCAATACAATTCAAATGTATTGACCCTTGTGGTTGTAACTTGTTATGTTGCAGGTTTGTTTGATATTAGTGAAGTTTATTGATTAGGATTACAAGTCTACAACCAACATGTCTGCCTGTGGCACTTTGAAGATGAAGGACCCCATGATATTGTTATATTCTGCTGCACTATAATGAGATAGCCAAATGAGCTATGTAAGATGCAATAAATTATTTTATTCCTGGTTATAAAGTTGTATTATGACCTTTGTTTCTTGATATTACATCTCAACTGTGGATGCTAGCTATTGATCCAGGGACTAGCATTGTAAACTCAGGGACCTTTTCTTTTATAAAGGAGGGATCTTACAATCAATGGCGATGATCTCCCCTCTCCAGGAAGGAATTCCCCCGATAGAAATCTATCTGCCGGAGAGATCTTTCTCTATCGATGTTTTCCGCCCCCAGAGGCGGCGGAAATCTATCTGTGGTCGCTCCCTGAGGCTTAGGGTTCCGTAGGGAAGATATAGGCGAAGGGGTGGAGTAGGGAGCCGGGCAGGTGGGCCACACCTGCCCTAGGCACGGGGTCAGGTGGGCCCGCGCCTAGGGGGTGTGGGCCCCCTGCGGCCCTTCTTCGTCCCTCCTTCTGGCTTCCTCAATATTCTGGAAAAATAATATTTTCCCATATTTTTCTGGTATTTTTCTGATCTTCGCAAAATTGCATCAAAACGCCTTCTTTTCCATCAGAATCCAGACTCCAGCAGTCCATCCTCCAAGAATCATCCAACATGCATAAACAGATGAAAATCCATAAGTAATACCTCATAATAAGACATATCAATGAATAGAGGTAAATTATGATATAGAATGGTGATGCAAATTGGGCGTATCAGTGCCTACTAAGGACGAACACTCTATAACTTGACATTTTGTGAGAGGGATCATCTTATAATGCTACCGTTGCAATCTAAGCAATACAAGATGCATAAAAGGATTAACATCACATGTAATTCATAATATGTGATATGATATGGCCTTTCTTCTTGTGCTTCCGATCTGCATCTTCAAGCACGAACATGATCTCCATCATCACCGGCGTGGCGTCAAGGTTAATGGCACCGCTCCATGGTTGTCGTCCACCAGCATCAACTATTACAACTACTTTGAATAATAGACACTCAAGTCTTAACAAAATTAAAATACAACCCTAAGGCTCCTGCCGGTTGCTGACTTACAATAAGGATCATTGCATACATCATAGATAATCACAATCATATCCATATCACATCACATCACACCCCTGCAAAAAAAGTTAGACGCCTCTAATTTTCTTTGCATATTTTACGTGGTTTGGGGCTTTCTATAAGTATTGTTCTAACTTACGAACAAGAACCACAACGTTGATGCATGAACTATCAAGTGCCCATTGTAAATTGAATCTTCACTATGATGGGAGAGACAGACACCCACAAAGCCACTTATGCAATACAAGTTGCATGTCAAGCGTGGAGCAAGTCTCATGAACGATGTCATGTAAGGTTAGCCCGGGCTGCTTCATCCCACCATCCCGCAAGATGCAAAGTACACAAGAAGCAATTGATAATAAAAGCACCACCACCCACAATGACCATTGTGTTCTACTCGTGCAACATATCTACATATAGACATGGCTCTGATACCACTATAAGGGTTCGTAGCATGGAAAACAAAGAATTTCTATCGCATGAACACACACAAGCCAAGATCTATCTACTAGATTGTAGCAATGAGTCGATAGAGTACTAACCCTCGAAGATCCAAAGCGGTTAACGAGAGCAGATTCTCATGGGTGCTGTAGTCATTCACTTGCCGATCTCAAGATCGTGTAGGCGATACTTCCGACGCCGTTTTCCGGCAGCGCTTCCGCAGTCGGTCACACGTACGGTACTCGATGAAGACCTTCCTCTCCCTTGTTCCAGCAGGCAGCGAAGGCTGTAGCTCTCTCCTCGCGATTCCGGCAGCACGGCGACGTGGTGTATGAAGTAGAGGGGAGATCCCGCAGGTCTTCGCCTAAGCCGGAGGGAGTATGGTGGAGTAGAGGGAGCCCCAAAAATCTAGGGTTTAGAGGGCCGAGGTTTAGAGGTAGCTAGCAACTAGAGTTTAGCTAGTCGGAAGCGGTCTAGAGGAGATCTATATTGGTCGCAACTAGAGAGGGGGCGGCGGCCAACCTAGGTTTCTTGGGCGCCTAGGGCAAGGGGGATACCTTGGGGTGCACCCCCACCACTCCTTATATAGGTGGGGGCCATCCAAGGGTGTTCCTAACCCAGGTGGAAACCCTCCCTAACTCGGAAACCGTGTTGGGATTTGACTTTTTCAAACTACCTTTTTGACTTTCAATTTAGAGTTTGATTTATCTCTTCCAAGTGTCCAGCCAAGTGACCTAGGACATGATGAAACCATTACACTTTGTCATGACACATCCATGTACCCTTCCCCTTCCGTATCGGTGAACCTTCTAGACCCTTCTAGAACATTCCAGTGAAAACACCGGAATCATTCCCGAACTCCGAAATTGGACTTTCCTTATATGAATCTTATTATTCGGACCATTCCGAATCTCCTCGTGATATCCCGGATCCCATCCGAGACTCTGAACAACATTCGGTCTCTTTACTCACATTCCATATCTACTAAACAACATCGAATCCTTAAGTGTGTCTCCCTACGGTTCGTGAATTATGTAGACATGATCGAGACTCTTCTCTTATCAATAACCAATAGAGGAATATGTAAATTCATATGGCTCCCACATATTTCTATGATTACTTTGCGATCGAGTGAACCATTTACATACGGAACCAATTTCCCTTTGTCTCGTGATTTTTTACTTATCCGAGGTCTGATCGTCGGTATCTCTGCATACCTAGTTCAACCTCGTTACAGATAAGTATTATTTTCTTGTTCCCGTGATATGTGATCCCTTGTGAGTCATTCACATGCTTGAAAGCTAATTGGATGACATTCCACCGAGAGGGCCCAGAATATATCTATCCGTCATATGGATGGACAAATCCCACTCTTGATCCATGTGCCTCAACACATACTTTCCTAACACTCAATGCCACGTTTATAGCCACCCAGTTGCGGTGTGGTGTTTGATGTCATCAAAGCATCCTTCCGGTGATGGTTATTAGCATGATCTCATGGTCGAAGGAATTAGGTTACTATGTATCAGAAAGCTTATAGCAAATGAACTATTTGAATGACTTGATCTTATGCTACGCTTAACTATAGGAGTATGTCCATCACATCATTCTCCTAATGATATGACCTTATTGTTAATAACATCTCAATGTTCATGATCAGGAAACCATGATCATATATTAACCAACAAGCTAGTTTAACAATAGGCTTTACTAGGGAGTCTTTTATGTTTACAAACCACACAAGTAGGTTAATACAATTATAGCATGGTATGTAAACATTTATCATAAGTACGAAGATATGATAATAACCATTTTATTATTGCCTCTTGGGCATATCTCCAACAGTATCAATGGAAAAGATTGGACCGGGGTCCATAGTTCACTAGAGGTGTTCTCCTTAGATCAACAAACATGGCATGCTGGGTAAACAAACTATAGCAGGGCAATTGACAGGACTGAGCAACGCATAACAATGCAATACTAGACATAAAGATCCTATGAGATTCGATTGGGAAATACAACAAGATACATAGATCGCTATCTAACTGCATCTATGACTAGTAGTCCACCTTTGGGTTATCATCCGAACCCCCTCCAGTATTAAGTTTCAAGCAACTGACAACTGCGTTAAGCAAAGTGTGTAAGGTAAACAATCCACTTGTTCCATGAACAAGAGACTGTTGTTTTCTCCCTAGTGGCAACATCACATCTACAGCCTTAGAGATTTCTGTCACTTCCCTTGATTAAATAGAGTCATGAACCCACTATCGAGCATAAATACCCCCTCTTGGAGTCACTAGCAACTACTTGGCCAAGATATCTACTAACAACGGAGATCATGCAAGATCACAAACAACACAGACATGATAGAATCAATAAGACAAAACCATTAATCAATCTGACATAGTAATCTCAATATCCATCGGATCCCCGCAAAAACAACATGCTTGATTGCAAATAGATGAGATCTTGATCATGAACGGAGCTCACAAGATCTAGACATGAAAGCACAAGGAGGAGATAGAACCATCTAGCTACTACATGGACCCGTAGTCCAAGGTGGAACTACTCACGCTTCATACCGGAGGCTGGCATGATGAAGAAGAAGGCCTCCAGGATGATCTCCCCTCCGTCAGGGTGTCGGGAAGAGCTTCAGATCCCCTGATCTAGGGACGATGGTGGTGGCAGCTACATACGGTTTCGTGGAATATTGATCGGGTGCTTAGGGTTTAGGCATCAGGGGCTTCTTATAGGCGAAGAGGCGAGGCAGGAGGCCGGCCAGGGGGCCACACCCTGCCTAGGAACGGGCCCACCCTAGGCCGCACCTGGGGGGTGGGGGTGCAGCCGCCCCGTGGCACCCCTCCATCTCTCCTCTGGACTCCGTGTTCTCCTCAGTGAAATATTGACTTTGGCTTTTGTCCCGTCCAATTCCGAGAATATTTCCTTACTAGCTTTTCTGGAACCAAAAACAGCAAAAAACAGGAAACTGGCACTATGGCAACTTGTTAATAGGTTAGTACCAGGAAACATATGAAAAGAAGCTCAAAGTATGGACAAAGCAAATCAAAGTAGATACTAAACAAGCATGGAACATCAAAAATTATAGATACGTTTCTGACGTATCAACGTTAAGACAACTTTCCTTAATGGAGAGTTGGATGAGGAAATTTACATGGATCAGCCAGATGGATTTGTGGTAAATGGTCAAGAAGGAAAGATGTGCAAGTTTTTGAAGTCTTTATATGGCCTAAAACAAGCCCCTAAGTAGTGGCATGAGAAGTTCGAAAGAACTTTAACTGCTGCAGGCTTTGTTGTAAATGAAGCTGATAAATGTGTGTACCATCGCCATGGTGGGGGTGAGAGAGTCATCCTTTGTTTTTATGTTGATGACATACTGATTTCTGGAACCAACCTTAATGCAATTAAGGATCTGGGAGTAGCTGATGTCATCCTGAACATCAAGCTATTGAGAGATGATGACGGTGGTATTACATTGCTTCAGTCCCACTATGTGGAAAAGGTCTTGAGTTGTTTCGGGTATAACGACTTCAAGTTTTCTCCTACACCGTATGATCCTAGTGTGTTGCTTCGAAAGAATCGAGGAAATGCTAGAGACCAACTGAGATACTCTCAAATTATTGGCTCGCTTATGTATTTAGCTAGTGCCATGAGGCCTGACATCGCCTTTGCTGTAAGCAAACTCAGTCGTTTTGTTTCAAATCCAGGAGATGATCACTGGCATGCTCTTGAAAGAGTTATGCGCTATCTAAAAGGCACTGCGAGCTATGACATTCACTATACCAGGTATCCGAGGGTACTAGAGGGTCATAGTGATTCAAATTGGATATCTGATGCTGACGAGATAAAGGCCACGAGTTGATATGTATTCACACTTGCTGGTGGCGTTGTTTCTTGGAAGTCTTGCAAGCAGACCATCTTAACGAGGTCAACTATGGAAGCAGAACTCATAGCATTAAACATAGCCACTATTGAAGCAGAGTGGCTTCATGAACTCTTGATGAACTTGTCTATTTATTATGGGTAATTCGCTTGGTAAATTGCTCTTTTTCTCAACACCCCCTAACCATGTTAAGCAGGCTTGCGATGTCTGGTTGTACTTTGCTAAAGACCGTTGGGTGCTTCAGGATCCATAATACAGTAAACAAGTTTAGTGAGGACTTACCTTTGTGGCCGTTGAGCAAGGAGGATCGAACGACCTCCTGCCATCAATACAAGAAGACATCTACAACCGGTAGACTTGTTGTGCATCGAATCAAAAGCACCTCATCCTAGTGAATCCATAATAAGGGGTACCTTGTGAGGAGGGGAGAAATCGTGTCCTCCAATTGTTCATAGATTAGATATTACGAATTATGTTGCGACTCCCACCCTGCCATTTTATCTATCATTCAGGGTGGGATTCGCAACATAACTCGTAATATCTAATCTATGACCAGATGAAGAACTTCACCCTAGGTTCTAGGATCCAAGTAAACCAAGAAGTTTGGATGCTCTCAAGACAATAGTCCCGCTTCCTTGTAAGGGTACTTGGAAGTGTATTGTGCGCCGATCGTTTCACGCCAAGATCCATGTTATTTTCTAGGAAAAAATGACTTATAGGGTGTACTATACAAATAAGTCAAAACTAGTACTATTGTTCTGAGCGTAACGATTCATATCGACCGACCGATATAATCAATTGGTCGGTTGGTTCCTCTAGCGTGTTTTGAGTAAATTCTCTCAATCAACTCCTCCCACCTTCATCCTCCGCGTCCTTAGAAACTCCCTTGCTTCATCTCTAGCGCTCGAGGCCAGTTTTTCCCCAATGAAGACGGAAAAAGATTTTCATGTGCTGGGTTGATCTGGAGCTCAACACGGAAGCCATCCATGTGGCCGACCTTAGGGTGGCTTGGTCTAATGGCTCCAATATTTGGTATTTGGTGAACCATGGCGACAAGGTATGTGCTTAGAATTTAATGTTAGTATTTGTTGGTTTTCAGTGATACATAGATTCGACGAACATGCTATAGACCCTTGCAAGTAATGCGGATTATGGTGCAATTTTTTCCGTTGTGCCGCAAGCATTAGCCTCCATGTTGCACACACATGATAGTTCTTACACACACCTTTTTACTACATTGATGTGTTAGAAATGATGTGACGTTTTTTTTGCTTGTTTACAATGTTGCAAAAGTATAAAAAGGATGTTGCATGTGAGGTATGCATGCCACAATGGTTGGATGACCCCAAGACTCACGCTTAAGTGAGATGGAATGGTGGCAGCTGATCCCGATCCCAATCAACTTCCTCTCGCCGACCCCTAGAAGTGTGTCTGTATCTAAAGATGTAATTGGTGAGGGGTCAAGGGGCTCTCACAGCGATCTGCGATGCTGGCCGTCGGATGGTGGTGCTGGGGTGAATCAGAGCCGTTAGTTTTTTTACAGCTAGGTATAAATGACACCCCAAACCGGTTGAAACCCTAGCCGCCTCAGTCTCTCCCCAATCCCAACCCGTAGAAACCCTAGCCGCCATCACTCCCGATGCAGCCCCCGTCGCTCCTCGCTACCCACGCGCGCCCCCTCCCTGTGGCTCCTCCCTCCCAACGTGCGCCTCCTCCTTCCCTCCTGCGGTCGTCCGCCAACCTCCTCTCCACCCTGCACCGCCCGAGGTGCACGGTCCAGCCCCCATCGCCCCCACCCCTTCTCACTCGTCCTCCTCCTCTCTCCAATCCCCGCCGTCATCCATCCTCCTCGTCCCTACTCCTCGCGCGTGGGGCTTAGCAAGGAGGCAGGAGCAAGTGGGGAAGAGGACTATAGGAGCTGGCCGCCGCCGCTGGCCTTCTCCTCCACGCGCTGGTGGTCCGTACTCACCTCATCTCCTTCTTCTCCTGCTGGAAAGGCCAAAGAGTAGGCTCGGGAATGGAGGAGGTCGCCCTCACATCGTCGGCAAGTATAGCTACTCCCCACCCTCTTCTTTGAACATCTCTTCCTGTTTTTTGCCGCTGATCTACAACATTTTTCTCCCTATTGGGAGGTTGCAGGCGTGCATGGAAGTTGTTTTCTGTAAATGCCAAAAGGCGCTTGCTTATGTTCAATCATTAGTTCCATACATGTGTTATTGGTGAAAATCATGAACCTGTATGTGTATTTTCATTTACTGTTTGGCTGTTCTTTAGTGCTACGAATATGTAATTTTGATTTTCAATTGGTACATGTGACACACACATAACAGTACATGGTGTAAAGGCCAACGAGGAGGCCCGTTTGTTATGGTTAATAAGTGATACTGCTGCTACTAACTTGCTGATATTCCAAATCTTGAGTTAGAATCAGAAGCTGTGAGGCTGAGAAGCATGTATCCTCGGGTAAGCAAGCTACGGGCGGTTGCTTTTAATTTTTTAACTCATGTGTTATGTTCATCTCAGATTGTAATACAGTCATAAGATATTCTCTTGCAAGTGCCATGGGGATTCAGGAAATTGATGATCATGTAGCCATTGAGCACTTGGAAAGAGGAAATAAATATGGTAGTATTTTTAACTCTCTTTGTCTTTAATACATGGCATTTTATTGCTTATTTATATATATACTACTGTATCTGTGTTGCCGAATTGGTACATCGTAGATATTCAACATTGTATTGTGATTTAGGACTAAGTTTTCTATATGAAGCTACTATCAAGTTAGAGGTTCTGTTCTTCATTACATTTCATGTTTAGTGTGAATGCTACATTTATCTACAATGTGGACTCACTAATATATCCAAAGAAATTATTTTTATGTTATTATGTGTACTACACTTATAAAGTATATTAACCTTTAAAGAATTATTGGCATAAATTGGGAACTAAATCTCACCTCGGTGGCAGGGAAGGCTAGCTAGCTAGCATCGGATCAAAGAGTGCAATGGTGGCCAGTCCTTTCTCTCCCTTATTATCCTTTGATTTTTCATGTGTGATCTGGATTTGGTATCTGATGGTTGTTTTAAATATGCTTGGTATTGCCCAGGTCGCGAGGTACTGCCATGTGGTGGTTGCTGCATATATGCAGAACCAAAGGGTGCAAATATAGGGACTTTCCAACAAATATGGTATTTTTTAGTGTGTTGTTGCCTCTATTTTTGTGTGTTTCTATTTTCCTCAGAGATACTCGTGAACAATTGACGTTTCAACGTATTTTGGGCAGGTTGGTAAGCTCCCTTCCGCTCACCAAAATCTTTGGTTGTATTTCAATAGGTACCATGGAACATGCTCCTGCTAACTTTGGTTGTATTTCTATTTTTGTTTAGCACAATATCATCTTACTGGTCTTCTTTCCACTTCTCACTCTAGGGAAATCTGTGGGACTCAAAAAGTTGTCAGGTATATATTCACTATCCATGTATATGTTGTGTTGCTGTGTACTGGCTAATAATAAAATCCATGTAAATGAGGGTTGGATTGGACAATATAATGTGGAATTGTTGTCCGTGATGATTATATGTGAGAATATAGATAATTCTAATGCGCCACTTTTGTTTAGGAACATGTATTTGTTTTGGGTCTTTTAGAACAGAGATATATTTGTTCTGCAGGTGTCCATGCTCTTTTGGTGCGCTAGGGTGTTGCAGGATGATTATAGGTATAAATTTGACATTGCATAAGCTCTTCTTATGGATGGGTCATGGTTGTAACTTTAAGATTCTTCAATCCAATGGAAATGTCCCAATTAAATTTGTTATTTGATGAATTAGTGATTTCTGCTAATTTTTTGAGCTAGACATCAGTTGAGCATGAGGCTCTTGGTACAAGCTCTTGGTAGTGGGTACAGATCGTTCTAATTTTTTGGTAAAATAGCTCAGGTGTGTGGTAACTTACAATGACAAAATAAACAGACACCATCAATTGTTGCAGAAATTAGAAATTATAAAAGACTTGAATTTTCTTTATTTAATGTTTTTCGTCCATTTTTTAAGCTATAGGTGTGGAGTCTGTTGAAACCTGCAGGGATGTTGTTCGTTGCTTCCTGATTTTTGTTTTACGTAGTTTGGCATTTTGGATCTGAAAAGGATTCAAAATAAGGCCGTGATGATTGAGGCTAAGGCAGATAAGCATATGGAATGGACAAGAAATAAATTTTAATAGAGATACTGCATGGTAGCATGTGTTGTCAGAAAGATCTATTCCCAGTTTTCTATTTTCCGTTCTGTGATGCTGAATTTGGATTGCTCATAAGGCATTTGTTTCACTTTCAGCATTGTATGGGAAATTGCGATCGAGTTCACCATATAGGACTACATTCAAGGTACGTGCTATGTCCTTCGTTAACTTTTCCTTTTTTCCATTCACTATATTTTTTAAATGTTAAGTGGCTCTAAAAAAAGGTTCTATTTGAATGATATGCTTTTTGTTCCTTTTGACATGCAACAGATGCTAATGATATTTTATTCTGGAGTATCACATTTACCGAGGAATGGTAGGTTATTTCAGCAGCGAGGGGCAATGTAGTGATCAGTCTGCAGGGTAGATAGAGTCTAGAATGGTCTTCCATTAATCATGCTTGAATAATCTCTTCTGTATCATGGCCTTACAAGATATCCATTTGGGGGATTCTCCTTTTTGAAAGTCTAGAGCAACGATGTTGTTAAGGCTGCTCCCAAAGCAAAAATCTCCCATGGAAGTGCGGGATGGTCTCAATGCCCACATGAGCTCCTCCATTTTGTGATGTCAAACGGTGAGTCTTCAACACATATACTTGTGACACATGGATGCATATATGGTAGTAAATAGAACTTATCCCGCCTCTCATTTTTTAAACTATAAGTTATCAATAGGTGTTGGCGACAATAAACGGTGAGTCATTTTTTAAACTATAAGTTATTGTGTCGGTGAAAAGGACTGTTAAAATGCTTGGGATATACAGAAGAACATGTCTGCTTCTTAGGATTGAGTCAGATGTGACGATGCAGATTCAGATGTTCGGTTATTAGGGAGGATAGACTATTTGCCTGCCTTTGTTTCGTTCCAATCGAAATTGTTGTTACTTGTTGGTGTCTGTATGGGGTCAAGCTTTGAAAGTGTTGGCTGCCGCTGCATACATACTCAATTCAGTTGGGTCACTAATTTTTTAGTATTATATATTCATTTCTATTTAACAGTTCTCATTTTTAATACCGTTTGCATATTGAGGGACTTGCCTTGCTTTGCTTAAGTGCTCGCAGATGAGACTTATAAGTGCTCGCAGATGAGACTTATGGAAACAAACAATGCTTCTGCCTCTACGACTGCTTGCTGCTGTTTGCATCTGCTTTTATGTGTGCTTTATTGCCCTGTTTTTTTATTATTGTTCCCTACTGTTATCTGTTTGTGATATCTGGTGCTATTGGTTTCTCCATTTCTTCTACCGCTAGGTAATCCTCTTTCTCTTTGTTCATGATGTCCATCTGGATCAGGTCCTAAAAAGGAGAGACTGTCCATCAAATAAAAAACACTTTATCCTATGTCAAAAAATGTGTACACAGAAGTACATAACGCGATCTATTTTTTGACATATGTATAGAAAGAAACAACCTATTGCCCACTTAATAAATTGGAGAAGATACCCAATCTGTCAAGGAAGACAGCGGTCGCGCTTGCGCTTGCGCTTGTGCTTTTGCACTACAGCCCTGGTCGCTGTTACCACTGGATACGCAGCGTGCTCCTCGATCCCCTCGCTGCTCTGTCTTGGGCGCCGGAACGCCGCGTTAGCTCTCTCTCCTTCCACTCCATCTCCCTCCTCGTCTCATCTCACCTCATTACCTACTTCGCTTTCTAGGCACACAGCCAGCAGATTTTTCTCGGACGTCCTTTCGATACTGGCCACGGGTTTGTTCGCTGTCTCCATTATTCTGCAGCGATTTTGGTTAAGGTGATTTTCCCCTCTCTGTAAACTGATTTCCCCTCTCTGTACACTGATTTCCTGCCCCTGCTTTTGCCGGACTGCTTACTTTTCACCTCATGAATACTGGGCTTCTAGATGTCTACGGCAATACACTAAGAAACAGGACAAATCTCTTTATTTTTTCAATTTCTTAACTTAGATCTGAGTATTAAGATTGAGAATGACGGCCTGTTATAAAAAAAACTCTGTAGCACGGCTGCTTCTTCAGGAACACCCGTACCTGTTTAAAAAAACAATTACTTAAGCCTCTGCTGTGTGAGGAAAATACTAAATACACTTGTATACAATAATGGTAGTCTACATCTACATGTTATATATCATTTTTATCAAATGCATCTTGGTTGAATTGCTTTCAATTCGAAGACAGCATCGGTCACTTGATACATGACATAAATTGGCAGGGAAAACACTGATCATGTCCGATGAAGGAATCCACAGTAAAGTGTCGTCCTTCCGTGCTCGTGGTTGATGATGAACCGGATCAGGCAAGCTAACCACTATCTTTGTTATACAACATCTTCTTCTACTAAATGTCGAAGGTTTGTTTTTCCTCGGTACAGTCCAACTACTCCATGAAAACAATGGCTTTGGAGTCCTATGTGATACGTTTAGTACATTTTTGCAGCAGGCCTAGCATGAAACAATGTACAGAAGAACGCCTTTTAGAATAGTTCCGATTACTGATTGCAAATCACTCTTTTTTAGGTTGAAGCAAAGTGTGTATACATCTCCAAAGAAAATGTTCTTCAGCAAGCCTTAGAGAACCTATCTTTAGAGATACAGGACATAAAGTCATGTGCTATTGGTAAGGATGAGATAATTGCCTCCGTCTGCATCAATGTACTACCGTATGGCAAGTACTCTATGCTACACCAGAAAAGGATACTTGATGATTATAAATTAATGGCAGAAGATGCTCTTGAGTCCGCAAAGCTTGCTGCTCTTCTCCATCTACAAAATATAGGTTTTATCTATGTTGATGACATCAATCGTGCCGAGGTTACGGCGTGTGAAACTAAACTTAAAACCTATCAACAGAAGTTAATGGCAGCTTCAAACTGGACAGCCATATTTCAAGAAGAGACGGAATGTCTTAAGGCTAAGCTGGATATTGTCTACAAAGAGAATGAAAAACTTGTTGCCGCGGCCAAGGTAATATCTTTTCTTATTACTTTTTGAAGATTCGATATCATTGGAACCACGTTTATCGGTGTCTTTTTTATTTCCCTGTTATTACTGTCAGGTGGTGAACATTAAGAAAGAAGAGTTAATTCCAAAGCAGATCAACATCAAACAGGAACTATCTGTTACACAAATGTCCACTCCACCATCTTCTAGCCACCATACCGATGCTAGGTGAGCAAGACGCTGTCTACAACCATCCTTTCAATACATGAGTTGATTCGCTCAGTAACACACTGTTTTTATTTTTTGGTAAATAGATATCTGCAGCACAAGAAGTGAACCATCTCGCATGAAACCGTTGTAAAGATGACACTTTTTACAAAGGTTTGGACTGATAATTGCAAATCAGAGGTATGTGTTCCTTACATGATTACCGGTAGCTTGTTACTATGCCATATACAATATCAAAAACTAACTGGCTCTGTCTTATATTTATAGACCATCAAAGCTGAGAAAGAAAGTACTTGAAATGGATCTCACTCTATGAAAGATATAGGCTAGGTGTAATTTTGTCTGCCCATGTTCCTGTAACATCTACCTCTCTAATGTCCTTTTGAACTACTACACTTTCAGTAAGGATCCTTACACCTATGCTTCCGGTGAAGATCCTTACACCTATGCTTCCGGTGAAGATCCTTACACCTATTATCAGCCCTACTTAAGTTTGCTGTGGGCTAAGATGCTATATATTGTGGTATAAGAACTACTTAGATCGCGTGTGATATGTGTTTCGTGCTATAAAATTGTGTGGCTACTCTAATGTTGCTATTTATTTTCTATGGGTACATCTGTTGCTCTGTTCGAACCAAGTATCCTGCTCCCTTTTGATGTTCCTGCTACTCTTTCTAATGTTACATTCTATATGTTCATCTACTTCCTTCCTTTTTAATGTTCCTACTACTCTTTCTAATGCCACATTCTATACGTTCATCTACTGCTTTCTCAGGAACTGCTATATTGCTCTTCTTTATATTCTCCTTAAAGAATAACGCAAAATGCCTCTAAACCAACGGAGTCGTGCACCAAGGCGCACTATTCAATCTAGTTAATATACTTCCTGCAATCCATAATAGGGAGTAAATATCATCCTCCGTCCAAAAATGATATTGTATATTTGCTAGATTTCTTTTTAAGGGGAATGAAACCCGGCCTATGCATCGATAGATGCACACGTTCTTGTTTATCTAGATTTTATATGAATCTATACACTAAAACGTGTGTAATAAATATATGAATCTAGACAAATAAACGTATATTTTTTCAGAGAGAGGAAGCACAAATTATGATGTATTTCCTTCTCGGCCGACATTTAATTCAAGACCGAGGGAGTATTATACAATGCACATATTTTCCAATCGCTCCCACCATGCTTACCATTGTGAGATTGTTACAGCACGCAACACCCGAGAGCATCTTCACTCCCCTATCCAGGACGCCGATCCGGATGCCGAAATTTGGCTCGGACGCTAAAAATCGGCCCAGTCGCGTATCCAGAAACCTGTTTTCATCCGGATTTGGACGAACTTTGGTTCGGGCTTCCCAGGCTGAACCCAGATTCCCGGGTACGCCATGGGAACGCCGGACGCAGCGAAAATGGGTGTGGGCCAGCTCTGTCAGCAAGATAGTTCCATTCTCACCCACTCAGTCGCCCAGACTGTGGCTCCTCCACGCCGAGACATGCCCACGCCTCTAGATATGCTCGCCGTAGTTGCCGCCCACTTTGCCGCCCGTCCGGCCGCCGCTTTCGCCGACAGACCTTCGCCGTAGCTCTGCTTCGCTGCGTGCTGCCACCACCGCGCCCGCTAAGTGTTCGGCATTTGGCCGGTTCGACCATGGACTCCGACGACGATATACTCGCCATGGACTCCGACGACAAGGAGATCCTCGCCGTACTGCTGGAGGAGGAGAGCACCGCGGTCGCCGACGGAGCTCCTCCACGCCGACACATGCCTCGCCGCCACTTCGCCGCCGTCTGCCACCGCCGCCGATGCACCTTCGCCGTAGCTCTGCTTTGCTGCGTGCAGCCACCACCACGTCTGCCAAGTGTTCGGCATTTGGCCGGTTCGGTCATGGACCCCGACGACGACGAGATACTCGCCATGGACTCCGACGACGAGGAGATCCTCGCCGTACTGCTGGAGGAGGAGAGTGCCACAGTCGCCAAAGGTGAAGAGCACTTGGAGATCCTTGCCTCGCTCGCCCAGCTGTACATGCAGATGGCGAAGCCGAAGCGCGGTGGTTCGGCGCCAGGTCACCGGAAGTGCAAGGCAAGGCAAGGCAAAGGATAGAGGGCTACTTCTTGTTGTACGCTGACTACTTCACCGACCAACCACTCCATGGAGAGGACGTGTTTCGCTGCCGTTTCAGGATGAGCCGAAAGATCTTCCTCAAGATCGTGCATGCCATCCGGGAGTTCGACCCCTATTTCGTTTGCAAGAAGGACTGCACCGGCTTGGTTGGGTTTTCCTCACTGCAGAACTGCATCGTGGCGATGAGGTTGCTTGCATATGGAGCGACGGCTGACAGTGTTGATGACTATCTCCGCATCGCCGAGTCCACCGCCATTGATTGCTTGTACAAGTTCTGTAGGGAAGTGATTGCAGTTTTCAGGAAAAAGTACTTGAGATCACCCACTGTTGAAGACACTGCTCGGATCATCGCAGTCAATGAAAGTAGAGGATTTCCTGATATGCTTGGAAGCATAGATTGCATGCATTGGGAGTGAAAGAACTGTCCATTTGCATGGCAAGGAATATACAAAGGTCACAAAGGAGGTTGCACTGTGATACTTGAGGCAGTTGTTACACATGATCTTTGGATCTGGCACTCCTTCTTTGGCATGGCAGGATCGAACAATGACATCAACGTCCTCAACTCCTGAACTGTCTTTTCCAAGCTTGTTGAGGGTCATTGCTCCCCCTGTGAAATTTGAGATCAGAGGGCACCACTACAACAAGGGATACTATCTAGCGGATGGCATCTATCCAAGATGGCCAACATTTGTGAAGACTATCTCAAACCCAATGCTTTCCAAGCATTCTCACTTTGCCAAGGAGCAGGAAGCTTGCAGGAAGGACGTGGAGCGGGGCATTCGGTGTGCTCCAGCAGAGGTTTGCAGTTGGTCGGTTTCTTGCTATGACCTGGTCGAAAGATCAGATGTGGAAAGTGATGAACTGTTGTGTGGCTTTACACAACATGATCATTGAGGATGAGAGGAAGGATCCAGTGAGTTTGCTCGAGGAGAACGAGCCATACTACAGACAGGGTCCTCTTGCCGAGCCTGATCATCAGATGCCTCCAACCTGGGCTGCATTCATCGCCATGCGTCAGGAGATCCGAGATCCGGCGATGCATCAACAACTGTAGGATGATCTTGTTGAGCACCTATAGATACGCAGGGGCAACACGTCATAGATGTCCAGCATGAACTGACTGAACTAGGCCGAAATATGTTGTATTTTCACTTCTGGCCGAACTATGTTTATATTTACGCCGAACTTTGGTCGTAAAATGTTCTGTATTCATTGTATGCCGAAATATGGATGAACTTAAGCCAAATTTGAGCGGGAACGGGAGTCCCGGAAACTCGGACTAGATACGCGAGTGAAAAACAGGACGTATTCAGGCCGAAAACTTGCGTCATCCAGCCAAAGTTTGGTCCGGATTTTGGTCTAGGTTTACCCAATGACTGGAACTCTGATACGTTCGACTATTCAGGTTTCAGGGTCATGTATTTCCCGATGCACAGACGCAGACATGAGGACTATCACACTGACACTGTGAGCAGCACAATCGACTACGGATGCGTGACTCTATTTTTTTTTGGTGTGTGTATGGGGGTGGGGGAGGTGCGAATGGTGAGCGAGTGAGGGTGGGTGGGTGGGGAGGTGCGAGTGAGGGTCGATGGAAGGGCGCTATCGGCCTGTCGGATTAGACGTGGGCCGCCCCGCCATGGTCTTTAATGGGCTTGGGCTGATTAGCAGCACCGATACTGACCCGGAAAGTTTCCGCGCGGTTGGTCTTCACTTCCCGCTCCACTGAGCGCCTCCAAATCCACTCCGATCCCCTTCTCCACCACACCACGAACGTGAATGCCACACGGCGGCCGAGGAACCGATAAGCCCGAATACCAAAGCAATCAAGAGGCAACGCTAAGCGATGTGTCCAGCCTCTTCCCCGAGAAACCCTCCCTCCAGGCGGCCCCTCCTCTCCGGCACCTCCACATCCTCCTTCGCATCCGCCACTCCCATATGTAAGGCGATATCTGTTCGACGTTTTTCCTCTGTAATCTCCTTTCATCACTCTCCAAATTGGTCTGAACTAATTTTTGCTTTTCCTGGGGTTCACTAATTTCTGTCCAATCAGACCTGTTTGATTCAGTTGACCACTGGAGTGGTTGCAGTATACAAGTTCCAAATTCTGGAATTGTGTAGTTCTTTTTAAGTTAAGGACTTATTCCAGCAATAGATAATGGTTGCACTATAAGCTTTATTAACCGAATTATACTTTCCGTTAATCATTCCATTCGTTCAAGCTCAACTGGGGAAAATCTCAGACGCTCACAATACTCGGTCCAGTTCATCCTTGGTTCCTCGTAAATTCGTCATCAAGCAAAAAGGCAGGAGGCGACATAAGTAATGTATTTACCAAGTTTTACTCTTTGATTCATCCATTCACATGATGACGACCGTCTGTTCTGCTTACTCGTTTTAGCTCATATGCTCTGCATTCCCTCTCTCGCAAGCCCTTTTTAATGTGCATCTATCCCAGAACGTTCATGTCATCTTGCACATCAAGACATGATCATTGGCACTGCATTGGTGCACTGGCCCAAATAGTATGCACACAAATAATTCAGATACTTGTGACCTCTTGTTTCCTGTATTGAGTTTTTTTCTTTTCGAAATGGGGTAGTCCCGGGCCTCTGCATCAAATGATGCATACAGCCTTTTATTGCAAGTTTCAGAAGTCTCTCATAAAAGAGAGCAAAGCGTTATCATCAAGATAGCTCCATGAGTAGGATCTGTTACACAATTTTGTTCCACTTCTGAATGCAAATGCCATATATAGGTAGCATGGTGGCTGAGAAAAAAATAATACTATGAAGGTATTATGAGAGCAGCGGTCCTAGTGTCTCAGGGTATCCATGATGTTTCACATTTCTGATTGTTTGCCATTTTATACAGAACAACACCTGACAAAGGATAAAATGTACTCAGATAAATGAAGATTATGGAATATTCTTTTCACGAAGCAGAGATCATGTTTTGAGGAGGTTGATGCCTTCGAATTGACAGATTAGGAGGCCTCAGAGAATGAACTGGAGTGAACAATCCAGTTAACCCACCAACCCACCCTGAACGGTACTACTCGAATTTGTGACCTTTTCTGTACAGAGGAAGAAATGCTTGCATTACTTTGGCAACTTAAGTAGTATACTAGTATAGTATGATTTAAAGTGTACCAACCTACAATTCACTAGCCAAAGCCCTTTTTCATTTATGTGCATATAATGTCCAGAGCATGATAATTATAGATATTTTTCTTCTGCTGCACGGAATGGTTAAAGACGACCTTAACTACATCAAGCATAAATCTCTAAAACTTTGTAATAAGTATGGCTGTGTGCATTAATCATGCTGGGTTGTCCCCTTTTCGGGAAAAACTACATCAACCTTATGTGTTCCGGTTCTGTTATTTGCTTGTGTTCATCAGGGAATCTTCCCTAGATTTAATAGTTTGTTGTGCTGTCCGTGTGTACGTGGATGTACTCTTTTTAATGTAGTTTTGGTCATTAATACTATTGATTGCGTTTGCTTCTCAGTTTTAAGTTTGCCCAATTTTAATCAGGCCAATGGCAAGTTTTAAATATTCATTTAAAGGGTAGAGTACAATGGCTTCTCTGGTCCATAGCTGAAGTGTCGATATGTCCGAGTGGTTAAGGAGACAGACTTGAAATCTGTTGGGCTACGCCCGCGCAGGTTCGATCCCTGCTGTCGACGTTCTATTTTTTGAGCTCGGGTGCCGAGCCAGCGCTGCACAAGTCACATCTACCTAATTTTTGAAGCTCGGGTGCCGAGCCAGCGCTGCAGAAGGGTCGTTTCCTGTTGGTTAACGTTTTTATTTTACTTTACGACTACTCTACATTAGCCAAGAGAAGGGTCGTTTCCAGTTGGTTAACGTTTTTATTTTACTTTACGACTACTCTACATTTAGAGAAATTTGATTTTGTGTTGATAGAAAGTTAGCGGTCAAGTTTCATCCACTCAAAACAAGTAAATAACAACGGGGTAGTATATTTAAGAAGCCTGAAATGGCGCAGTTCAAAAATTATTATATTGCCAGAAGGGCCCTTTCTTTTGCAGATGAGCTTCCAACATCTTGAAAGTCGGTACTAGAAAGGGAACGTGTCTCCCAATTTGATTTGTCCAATCAATGCACTTTCTACCATTTGTAGTTAGCACTCCTAATTAAGCCAGCGATTGTGAAATGATCTTATCTGAACGAACTTAATTAGTCGAAGCACTGCAGGGCTGCACGCGCACGCCCTATATAATTTTCCGGCCGGCCTGCCGATCCATGAGCTCAACCTCGCAGCCTCCGCAGCATCGGCAGCCACTATGCTGCACATGTGAACTAAGCAAACAACAAGAAAGCAAATACCTACATAGGCACCAGTGAACTAAACAAAGCAATCAAGAAGACAAGAACAGATAACTGAGATATGCCACTGAGCTCGCTCTCCGTGGACCTTGCGAGGGGTGCCATGGTCGCCCTGTTGCCCAAGCTTGTGGAGCTCCTCAAGGGGGAGTACAAGCTACAGGCAGGGCTGAAGAAGGACATTGAGTTTCTCGAGAGGGAGATGAGGAGCATGGATGCTGCCCTCCGCAAGGTGGCGAGGGTGCGGCGTGATCAGCTCGATGAACAGGTCAAGATCTGGGCCGACGACGTCAAGGAGCTATCATATGAGATGGAGGATGTCGTTGATAGATACCTCACACGCGCCGATGGCTCGGAGCCTGCGCCTTACCCAGACAGCTTCGGGGGGTTCGTGAGGAAGGTGGTAAGTATGTTCAAGAAGCGCAAGACTAAGCACCACATTTCCGATGCAATCAGAGAGATCAAGGATCAGGTCCATGAGGTGGCCTCCCGACGTGACAGGTATAAGATTGATGATGTTGGTGGTGATCCGGTTAGCATAACTACTGTTGATCCTCGCATTCTATCTTTGTTCAAAGATAAGAAAGAGATCATCGGTATCGATGCGCCAAGAGATGAGCTGATAAAGAAGCTGTCAGGTAATCATGATGATGTGTTCAATACCGAGCAGCCACTCAACATACTTTCCATCTTTGGATTCGGTGGACTTGGTAAGACAACCCTTGCCAAAGCAGTCTACGACAAGCTACAAGGATTTTCTCGCAGGGCTTTTGTCCCGGTGGGTCAAGATCCTGACGTCAAAAAAGTTTTGATGGATATTCTCCTCCAAATTGACGAGGGCTCCTGTTCGAACATAACAATGATGGATGAGTGGCAACTCATTGGAAAACTTCGACGATTGCTTGACGGCACGAGGTATGTACATACCTGCGATATATTGTCTGAACATTCATGTTTTGTAGATTTATCTCAATGCCATTCCGAATGAATTATGGATGGCATCAACACATTGTACTGGCCAATACATACACACTACTTAGTACAATGATTGATTATATAATTAGTTGGCATACAGTTGCGAAACCTATAGAAGAGCAAGACAAACACATGTGATTCATGTCCTTGGAGATGTTTTACATCATGATTTTGATTTTTTCACATATTCTTAAATGCTTTGAAACAAAATAGTATATATGTAAAAGGATTTACCCATGTTCATGGCTACTCCATCCATTCCAAAATATAATACTACATAGATTGTCAAAAATCAGAGCTCTCTAAGCTTTATCAGGTTTATATACAAAATTTCAACATTTGTAATATCAAATTAATGTCAATAGATCCACCATGAGATGTTTCTTCTATGCATTTGTTCAAACTTATAGAACTTTGACTTCTAACAAAACTTATGCACCTACACTCATTTTCTTCTATGCATTTGTTCAAACTTATAGAACTTTGACTTCTAACAAAACTTATGTCTTTGCACCTATTTGGCATAAGTTCAAGTTGAGGGTCAGAACTCAAACTAGATTTCTTAGATAAGTACACTTCAATTGTCATGTAAAATTATAAAAACTCTTGTGGAATGAACTCTGGTTATCATAGTTCTTTTATCTGGTGTGTACTTTATATATGTTGTTTTAGTAGTGATAGATCTTATGCTACCATGTCAATAGGTACCTTATCGTGATTGATGACATATGGTCCATAAATTCATGGGAGATAATCAGGTGTGCTTAGGTTGATGATGATTGTGGAAGTGTAATCATCACAACTACTCGTATTCTAGAAGTTGCTGAAGAGACTGGCCATGTTTACAAGCACAAGCCCCTTTCTAGTGAGAATTCGAGAGAACTATTCTACAGAAGATTAGTTTTTGGTAAAGGCAAAAACTCTTTTGATCAGTCGGTTGAGATATCTGAAAAGGTTTTACGAAAATGTGGTGGCGTACCACTAGCTATCATTGCAATAGCTAGCTTGTTGGCGGGTAAGCCAAGGGAGGATTGGCCTAAGGTGTACAGCTCTATTGGTTTTGGCGATGGAAATAACATACATGTCGATAACACAAGGAAGATATTGCTATTTAGCTACTATGATCTAGAATGCCATCTGAAGACTTGTCTCTTGCATTTGAGCTTATTCCCGGAAGATTCTGAGATAGAGAAATATGCTTTGATATGGAAGTGGGTGGCGGAAGGTTTTGTCCCTGAGAATTACGAGAAAGGGTTGTTTGAGTCTGGTGAAAGCTGCTTTAACGAGCTTATAAACAGGAGCTTGATCCAGCCAGTAAAGTCACCTCACAGGGACACCATATATGCTTGTCGTGTGCATGATTTAGTGCTTGATATGATCCTTTCCTTGTCAAAGGAAGGAAATTTTGTTACCGCATTTCATGGTAACGAGCAATGCACCTTTTCAGAAAGCAAGGCTCGTAGGGTAGCAATCATCCAAAAGAGAGTCTTAGGCAAGCAACATAGACAAGTCCCCAATTTGGCTAACATAAACATGCGGCAAGTGAGGTCATTTATGGCAACCATGTGTCATCTTGACACAATGACATCACTTTCAGGCTTCCAAGCATTACGTGTCCTAGATCTTGAAAGGTGTACATTTACAAAGGACCGCCATTATGATCTCATGAATCTCGGGAGGTTACTTCAGCTGAGGTACCTGGGACTCACGGACATGCCTATTACTGATCTTCCGACCGAAATAGGAGACCTGAAGTTCTTGCAGACACTGAACCTGGACAAAACAGAGATACATGAGTTACCACAGAGTGTTGGCCTGCTAGGGCAACTGAAGTGCCTGTCCTTTCATGGCATAGTGTCAGATTGGATTGGGAACCTAACATCCTTGGAAGAACTGTCATTTGTCAATGTCTCCCCGAGTTCTGTGAAACAACTGGGCAAGCTGACAGAGCTGAGAGAGTTCCGCGCTGATTTTGAAGAATTCGATGATGAGTCATTCAGGAATCTAATGGAGTCGGTAGGAAACATGCAGAGACTCCAGGGCTTGGCAATTGATTCTATTTATTCGTGGAATGTTGGACTGTCACTTCAGTGGGCAGATTGTGAAAGCTATGTACCTCCCCGGGGCCTTCGGTGTCTAACACTGAACGGTGTTGTGTTTCCTAGGCTGCCGGCCTGGATTAGTTCCTCATGTCTCCCTCATCTTACCCAATTAGATTTGAGGCTGAAGGTCGTGGAAGCGCTGGGCGTGGAGATCCTAGGGATGTTCCCGGAGCTCGTTACCCTCAATCTGTCGACTGGTCATCACGACGGCGTTGAACCTGCCGACCTCATTGTGGAAGCAGGTGCATTCCCCAGGCTGAGATGCCTTAACACGAGTGCGGCCCTCATTTTTATGCCAGGAGCCATGCCCATCCTTGAATGTGTTTTCTATTGGCTCAAGGCGCCGCAGGCCATGCATCATGCCTGTGATAGCATTGGGAACCTCCTTTCTCTTGAGGAATTCACAGTCTATGTGACGCGTCCCAGTAACGATCCGGGCTTCTTCCCGTGTTGTTCTCTTTCTCAGTTAAGCTAGCACCTTCAGTTATTCTGATGCCGATCAGACTCACCAGTAGGTCCAAGAGGTACTCCCAGTCTCCTGCTCGACTTGACAAGTATATTTCAGAGAAACTGCAAGAGTTTCTTCTATTTTCGCTTCTCTATGTAACTATCCTTAATTTTATTTCTAGGCGCGTCACTACTCTTGATGTCGTACGAGTACTTCTAAAACTATGCAACAGCTGCTAAGACAGCCGTCATGCTCATCAATTCTTGAAATGAGTTGATGGCTGAAGAGAAATGCACATGGAAAAGAACAACAAAAATCACGACGAAGGTATCCATGTTTGTCATATATTTAGAGACATATGCATGTGCATATACTTTATCACTCCAATGATCGCATTTTAATTAGTTCTTTTGTACATCATGTATTGAGTACTTTATCTGGAGACTGGTGACACAACTATTTAGATTTGTGTGCAGCTGCTTGTCTAAATTATTGCAGCCTGTTTCAGTATGGTTACAGTTTGTGCTGATCGACGCTGCACTAATTTTCTTGTATGTTACACACAAAATTATGTTGTTGATTTTGTCCACACACCTGTCCTGCTTCGTTTGGTGGCATAGTACGAGTGTGTGTGAGAGAGGGGAAAAGACTGATCATATGAACATTGCCACGTAATAAATAGGTGTTCCCCGAGGTTAACAACTTCAAAATTCTGGAATTCTGTAGTTTAATCATTCAACTGAGCCATAACTAATGAATGCACTTTTTTAACTGATCCATCTTGCCGCAAATGCTTATAGAAAGATCCATCTAAAATTAACCATTAACCACTCCAATCCAGCAGGTTTCCATGGGCTAGCTATATTGGATGAATTGGTTTTCACCTCAGATGATGTTCATTGTGCAATTTGGTCATAACTCTGCACCTACATTTAGTGTCAGCATGTTTTTTCAGGCCAGCGAGTTCATCTTCCAATCAACCATGCCTCAATCGATTGATCTCGATTGCTCCTCCCTGCAAGAAGAAACAAACAAGAAGGAAAAAATATCCAAGACGGATGCGTGGCTTAAATCCATGGGAACTCAAAGAAAAGCAAATGATAATTCTTGTTTGTGAAACTTTAGACTCCCACTAAAGAAAATTTTAGTTGTGGTACTGAATTAGCTACTTTGTGTATCACCATGAAACTTTAGACTCCCACATGAGACTCATTCTTATTGATAAAATTCAGTACTATACACACTGGAAATGCACCAATGAAATTAAAGGGGCCATAGCATATTGAGTTGCCCCCTTGATATTTGCTGCTAACATCTTAATGGAATGTTGAATAATCAATATTGTAAGTAATTCAACCTTAGTTTGTTTATTTTAAGAGTAAATTCCAGTTTTTACCCCTTTTTAAAATTTTGACACTAATTACCCCATTTAGCAAATATTCATCCTAATTACCCCATTTAGGAAAAGGTGTGCCAAATTTTACCCCATGTAAAATTTTATGAGTGTTTTGGCAAGGGGTGTCTAGTACAGGTTGCATGCTACTTCGTCTTTTTTCTGTTTTCTGTTTCTTACGAGAAGCGGTCTGATCATGAGTTGAACCATCTGGTCTTGTCTGTTCCTCAAACCGTGTCTTCCTTTAACAAAAAAGGTGTCTTTCTTAAGCCAAAAGAAATCCTAGTGCTACGTCAAACTAACTGAATACAATTCATAATCGATTGATCTGCTAAGCAAGATCATGTTACTCTCAAATATTATAAAGCCCTTCTAGTTCTTATTTAAACCGCAGCTACAACACTATCGTTGAACCATACCCAGCTCCGCTAGTTCTTCATTAGCGCAGACTAAAACAAACACAACACTGAGATGGAAGATTGGAATGAAAAAAACCTTCCAGGAGAAAACAACCTCAACAAAACAAGTCTACATGTCACCCACATGTATTTACAACATGGATCCACCTGTCAAAACGTTCATAAAAATTTAAGGGGGTAAAAATTGGATCAACTTTTATTAAATAGGGTAATTAGAATGAAAATTTTCTATATGGGGTAATTAGTGTCAAAATTTTGAAACTAGAGGGTAAAAACTAGAATTAACTCTTATTTTAATTATTGGCAGACTATCCAGATAGTTCCACCCGTATTCTTGAGTAGCAAATGTGAATGGAAGGAGAGCAGCTTGAACTTCTCGGCAACAATTACTACTTAAGAAAGGAGCACCAATAGTTGTGTGATCTGAATCACTTTTTTAGTACCGAAGTATCATCAAGCTTAACGTGGCCAATCGATGCTTCCAGCCTCAAGCTTTTTGGATATGTATGTTGACGTGAATAAAAATATTTAGTATTATCAAGCTCCATGACACTTCAATAATGCATTAACTAAGAATACTATACTACTGGAGGAAGACTGTACGTCCAAGTCAAGATGACTGTTCTGACACTTGGCTTCACGATGGTGTATACTTAAGCTAGGAGGAGTAGCCAGAGATATAGTCACAATGAACAGGAGAAAGTGTAACATCCCAGGATTAGCATCTCAAAATAGATAGGACACATGTTTGTGCATTGCATTCATGTATAAAAAAATCCGGGGAATTTTCACGCAAAACTAAAGAAGCTATAGAAGGATCAAGATCTCTCTTGTTCTGACAGAAACATCAGGGCAGGTGCGATAGATTTTGACATGACCTCTACTGTAACTTTTGTGTTTGGGGAAGAGAAAAACTCAAAGATGAATATTCAATTGATAAATTTGAATTCTAAAAGAATTTGAAATAGAATAACAACTGGAAAGTAAATTGTAATAATAAATAAAAGGTGAATTCTTATTTATGAATAAGATACAGTATTTCTAATTATCTAAATATAAAATATAATTGAAATTCAAAAAAGAAAAAGATTTACAATAAGGATTGATTTCATAATTATAAACAAGATATAAATATTACAAGAATGTAGATTACAAATAGAAAGAAAAGTTAAGCTTTATTAATATTATACAGTATTACATTGTCTTTACAAAAAAATTATAAAACAAGTAATTTTATTGAATAAGATACAACCATACAATGTTTCTACAATAAATCAAACAGAAAAGAAATTACAATAGCTGATAAAAAGAAAACCTAAAATATTTTTTATACTATTCCTTGTAACTTCTTCTCTGCTTATTATTCTTCACCTGCAAAGACAAACAAGAAAAGAAACAAAATAAAAAAAAAAAAAAAAAGGTTATGTTAGTGTTAGTTGTACTCTCAGGATTTAGCAATGTAACGCATTGCTTTGCCTCATCGTTGAATAGTATTCAAAAAAGGGGCCAATGTAAAAATATGTTCTTATCCAGAATGTTTGCCTCAGAAGTGATGCATCATAGGCAGGGGCAAGTTTCACCATAGAGGGCATTTGTTCTTATCTTATGTGTAGCCTCGGTACCATCTTATGGGCTAAGAAGCTAGTTTCACCAGATAGGAACATAGTAAAGGAGTAGAAGTAATAGCCAAATTACTTGATATGATCCAATCACTGGAGGTAAGCAGGCAGGCTTCTCACACATGCATGCAGATGTATGTGCTTTCGACATAGCAACAACAGCAGGGGGTAGATAAGAGAGAAACCAATCGGGGCACAACTGCTAGCTTGTCATTTTCTTCTCAACACACACCTCCCTCCATATCCTCACATGCTATACCACATAGCCTAGAACACCATCCAATCTCATCACAATAGCCAGTAGCACAAGAATAAGACCAGAAGCTTAAAAAGTAGATCAGGTAGAAGCTCCAAAACAAACCAATCAGGTGCATAGCATGGGGTAGATGGAGCTGATCTAGAAGGATAGGAATAGGAGTAGGCCACCAAGATCCATAATATTTGAATAAGATTACCACTGGGAGGAACAAGCAAAGCCAACAGCTCATCAAGAGGATCTCTACAAACAGTAAGTGAATCTCCTCAAAACCAGATGTAGTATTTATTCTTAGTAACTTATCCAAGGAATGGTTTTAAAAAAGGAGGAAGCTCTCTGATTCACATAGAGTGCTATGTGAATCTTATCATTTATCTATAAGGGGAACACAAGGTCAAACATCAGGTTAGCAGCCACATACATCAAGGTAGAAACCCAATAAATCACTAGCTAGATCTGGTAACATACTTGTTCTTATTAAACTACACCATCAAGCTAGAGTAGAATAAATGTTGTGGTCCAAACTCATCCAAATCCAATTTCCTTTCAACTAGATTTTTATCTAGGAGGATTGGATAGGGTGGAACTCTCAGCATGGCAAAGAGATGCTTTGCCAAAATCATCATAGAGTGATACAAAGCCAAATAGTAGCATATGTTTTTCTTTAATTTAGGGCCTCAGCCTGTGTGCATCATTGGCAAGAAGGGGGGTCCTGGCATCATGTTTTAATGTAAATAATCAAGATTTAATCATCAGAACAAAATGAGAGAACTACAAAGCTAGACATAAAGTGATAGATTGTTGCTGTGCACACTCTTGTGAGGCACCACAACAACTAATTATACACTTGGAGGCTATATAGCTAATCAAGTTGTCCAAATCATTTGCCACAAGAAAGGAAAGCCACAATTGATCTCTAACTGAATTTATCTTCCCAAAATGGATTTGAGATTATCCTCAAGGTTACACTCTAATGAAGTGTAAGATTAACACTGTGTATTGGACAACTAAAGAGAATATCATTGTTCTTTAGCCATCAAAAGCCTAGGTCTCAGTCTTTGCATCCTTGACCTAATCTGGAGCAAGGAGAAGGTATAGCCAAACAACAGAGCTGTCAAACTTACTGGCTGGCTAATACTGGGCACAATCCAAATATGGGAAGAACCTCAGTAGCAACCTAGCCACAAGTGCCGCTAGGGCCTTTACCAACTTAAGCTACAGTTTAGCATTCACCAACAATTTCTAGATTAATGGTCTCATTCAAATCATTTTCCTAAATATAAATATTAGGAATCAAGCATATATGTATTCACTTCTCAAAATAACAGGAAACCAAAGTGTCGTCCACTTAAGTATGCTTCCCACATAACTGATCACAACAGTGATAGCTCAGGCACAATTGTGCATGCTTGAAACATGTGCTAGTTAGTAGAGAGCATTCCAAGGGGACCCTTTCACTATCACATAATCCCTGTCATGTAGACAGTAACAAGAATATGAGCAAGCTTTACTTGTAAAGCTTATCCATACAAGAAAACAAATCATTTTCCTAGGATTATTACCAGGAATCACCTTCATATTCAAATCTATTGCCACTCATGACAAACATCCTGATCAGGAGATAACAAATTAAGCCAAAGTGTAGTTATAATAGATTCGAAGCACCAATCACTGAAGCAAACTTCAACATATTAAATTCTAGGCATGAAATCATCAGAGTACAATTGAGGCTCATTATATTTAATGCTATTAACAACTTATACCAATAGTAGCATGATCACTTAATCAAGATAAGAGTCATAGGCACACAGTTGTTCACTGAGAAAACCACTGTGAAACAACAAGCATCAAAATAAGGAGGAAAATAAACCTAATTAAGGTCGTACACTAAGATAGGGAGAGATTTGTGAGAGGAGAGTGGTACCTACCTGCTGGCAAGTCCAAGCTCGCCGACTAGGCAGCAGCAGTGGCGACGGCAGAGAGGCGAAGCTCAGCATGGCGGCACAACCACATGAGGAAGAACCATCGCGCTTCACTGCATCAAGCCACACCACCAGCAGGGTGCCAGCAACCAAACACCCACGCCATACCACCGGGGTTGCAAAGAACCTTGCCATCTCGCCGGAGTAATGGTAAAAGAGGAAATTAGGGTTTCGAGGTTGGTGGTGAGCACGTAGTAGCGTAAGACTCGAATCGAATTGGATAGGCGAATGAAGCTCGACGAGGCGCGTAGATTAGGAACCATAGCACCGGCCGGAGTGGCCGGAGTTCGCTGGAATCGAAGCCAGAAGCAAGTAGGAGAACAGCGGCGTCGAGCCGAGTCAGGAGAGGAACGAAAGAGAACATAGGTGTGGGTGAGACGTGCGTGAGGTGAGGGAGTGGGCCGGGGCCAAGATGACCCCGAGCTGGGTCCAAATGGGCCAGGTCGACCCATGTGCCCAATCAAACGGCCCAGGTTAAGTAGAATAAGAAATAAAATAAAATAAAACAAATAAATTACCAAAATTCCCTTTTGACATTTAAATCTATAAAGAATTATAGAAAAATCATAAAAATTCATCTAATATATTAAAATCATCATAAAAATAAGATCTACCGAATAAAAATATAAATTTATTTGTTTAAAATAAATACAAAGCAAATAAATATTAACACCATTAAGTCCCAAGTGAAGTCTCATAAAATAAAGAAAAATCCTAAAAATGAATAAAAATCATTTTTGTGCATAAAAATAAATCTACTATTTTATAAAAATACTAGTCTAATTTTTATATATATATAAAAATTGAAGTAAATATTTAAATACATTTAATCCTTTATGGAATTTTATAAACATAAAAATAATACTTAAAAATAAATAAAAATCATTTTAAAGTCTTGAATAAATATATTACACTAGAAAAATGTTAAATATATTATTAGAAAAGTTTTGAATATTTTAAAATAATAAATCCTTATCTATTACCTATTTTGTAAATTCTTTAAAAACAATTCTTAAGTAAGAAATAATCACAATTTTTATAAAACCTTGAGCAATTAGTATCTAATTACTAATTCCAAAACCATAACTTGAATTCATAATCAAGCTTAAGTATAACTTTTAACTTTAAAATATTCTTTTAAAAATCTTAAAAATTCAAATTAAAACCCCTCTTTAATAAAACATTGTGTATCACTCATATATAATATGGTGAACAATCATTATATCTTAATCATTCTTAACATAACTTCAAATCCTAACAAATTACTAAGATTATCTAATTATTCTCCTATTAAATAAATACATATTATTTTCATAATAGCAAAACAAATTTAAGCTGATCATTCACTTAAATATAAAGTGAATAACTACACACCTTAGTCATACTTATCATAAATCCAAAACTTGAGAATAGTTAGAACCAATTACACCTTAAGTTTATTTACCCTTTTAAAGTTAACTTTAAGTCGACAAGCCTTTAAATATAATGCTAAAGACCTTGTTATGTGTTTTATAGTTAACTTTGGTCTGTTATAATTAAGCCGTAAAGCATCTCAAGTCCAAACTATTCAAACAAGCACAAACAACATCGACCACATTTGATTAACCACAAAGATTGTTTAGACCTTGGAAAAGAAATCTTTTCTTCAAATGATTGCCACTTGAAATAACAAATCTATAATAGTTCCTCCAACTCTTAACAACTCAACCCAAAGACTTTTACCATAGTCACTAGATAAGAATTAATCATAATCACATTGCTTAATACTTTACTTGTATATTTTGATTGTTAACACCTAAGATCCTTATAAATGCCATTATTTGTAAAGTAAAACTTGAAGATGAACCAACTCTCGAAATAATTACCTAAACTCACTTCACTCAAAGTATTGGGGATTCACTTTGGGAGTTTTCCAAAATGCATAGCATTACTTATGCACAAAAGCATATTGCTTCTTTAAACATTAATCCTTACCAGACCAATGATGTTGATTTCAGATATTGGATCTCGTATTTTCTCGAAGACCGTGAGTGCATAATCTTGCAATCACAACAGGCAAGTTCACACTTGCTCATGTCCTTTGATTATTTTCTGTAAAGTATTTTGCAAATCCAGTGTTGTCATCACCTGCATTTCAAAAATGTCAGAAAACACTATTTTCATAATAATATGATTATAGGTTATGTACCATGAGATAATAACCTATTATGAAAGTTCTGGTGGTAAAGGAACATATTACCTAGGACTTAATAACCAATGTCGCCAGTGATTCTTGCGCCGTATATTACGCGTTAACCATGAGATTTGGAATGGGACGGAGAAGTCAGCTAGATCGTCTCCCTTTCGCATACCAACGGATGACCGAGACGTTGTTGCAACTCCTCTTGTAGAGGGTTAGCAGGTTATGGGTGGGATCCCTCAACGTTCCACGGCTTCTGGTATCTATGAGGGTTGTACACCTTAGGCTGCTATTGGAAACAAGTTTTATCCTAGGCCTGATGTGCAATCCGTCGGGTATGCGGAGTCACGGAGAAGGACAGTGATTGGCTTGGATCTTAGGTTGGGCCTCAAACCAAGGAAGTTTGAACGGGGACATACTCCCGGTCGTGCAACAAAGCTTAAGATCTCTCATGGGTAAAGTGACGCACCTCTGCAGAGTGTAAGAACTGTAACTTGTTACTCCCTGTTCTGGGAAGGAACTATGAACGCGGTGGAAAAGGAACTCCATGAAAGTTCTGGTAAACCCGTGAAGGCTGACGGACATAGCTTTTCAAAATAAAAACAACCTTTAAATAAATATTTACGAAAACTTGCATTGCCTACGACCTATGGTCCGTGGCTGTAGATATAGTGCATCAAACACTCCTTTTCTAGTGAACTTGCTGAATACGCCCGTACTCAACGTATCTTCTTAACCCTTGCTAGATTCTGGAGCCATAAAGACGACAACTACATCAAGTTATTTTCCAGGAATTATCATCAAAAGCTAAAGCTCTTCAATAAAGCCAAGAAAGTCAACATATACATCTACTCAAGTGAAGACAAAGTTGTTGATTAGATAGGAATATATTATCTAGCTATAGAACCTACTTCTGTAGAGTATTGCAATAACAGCAATGCAAACCCCAATAGTTCAGATGCTAGTCTATTAGTATGTTGGTTATGAGTTGATTATTTATGATTCTTCTTTGTAAGAAGTTTCTTTCTCTTTCTTTAACCTAGAGTGTTCTCTGGATCTTATGTAAAGAGTCGATTTGTAACCTTTAGCCATGTCTTGGACCTGATGTGTTTCTGTTGTACCACTCTTAGGAATGTAATACTAGTAAACGGTGTTTTATTGGTGTTATGTCAACGACTATAGTATACTATATCATGTAGTAATGCTGGGTCACCGCAGAAAGGCAGCTTGAAAACAATTCAGAATTTCTCGCATCAGTGTAGATATTGAGGGGAAGACTGGAATTTCTCGAACTTGCGTCGATTCCCTCTTTTCTCTCTTGGAACTAACCTCACATCGGTGGAAACTAGTTCCAAAAGACAAAAAAGGCAATATGGAACCACTATTAGCACAACTCTGTGGGTGCCCTTAGTAGCCCCCGAACCTTTTGGGTACATGATCCTCCACGACGCACTCCGGCATGTCGCCGTTTGCCGTATGCAGTCCATATTGATCAACTTGACATCCTGCTACGCAATCATGTATAAAATTCTGAACACCTGTAGCAAAATAGTTTAAAATAGTCATTGATAAAAAATCACCAATTTCTGCTGATCTAGCCGACAAAATAGATGAAAATAACCCAAATGATGAAGAAAATTTAAAACTAAACCATTGGGAAAACTATTTTTACCGACTAGCCCTTTTTAATAACGCTTAACACGAAGGCGCTATCCTAAACATCATAGCGCCTAACCTAGGCGCTACACCCCTTCCAACATGGCGTGGTGGGTCCCAGCAGATGGTAGCATAGCGCCATTGCGTGGGGCGCTACCCTATATATTCTAGCACCCGAGAAAAATGCTCTATTGTAACTAACACTTTTATTGTTTTTTATTGTCCAGGCCAGGATTTATGATAATTTAGATAGATGTAAACTGATATCATATCATAACACTTTCCTCTATCCCAACCAGTTCATCTAGTGATTTGGTTTTGATAGGATATCGGTTCGCATCTATCTAAAATATCATAAATCCTGGCATGAACAATAAAAAACAACGAAAGTGCTACTTAGCATAGCGCCTTGCTCTCGGGTGCTAGAATACGTAGGATAACGCCCACAAAAAGACGCTATGATATCGGCCATTGGGACCCGCCACGTCACACTGGAAGGGGTGCATAGCCTAGGTTAGAGGCGCTATGATGTTTAGGATAGTGCCTTCACATTAGGCGCTACTGCAAAGGGTTAGTCAATGTAAATAATTTTATCAACGGTTTATTTTTCCAATTTCCTTGTCATTTGGGTTATTTCCATCTATTTTGACGATCTAGCCACGGACTTTCTGACTCATGTATGGAATCACCGCACCCATCCGTACAGTATCCACGGTATTGTAGGGCGTGTTTGTTTGATCGGGGTTTAATTTCTCGTTTTTTCTACTTGGCCAACTAAAAGCTACATGCGACCAGATTTGGCTTAGGCCAAGTTTGACACTTTATTTGACTAGAGTGATTGAGATTGAAAAGTTCCTCTGGAGTCCTAGGATATTTTTTAGCAGATAAATCATTGAGATGGTATCTTGTTGACCTGAAGGGTAAAAGAATTCCAGGACAACAAGCATATCCAGCATCTTTTAGGTAGAATTTTCCTTCAGGGATCTTGAGGCCATCAACTCTGCTAAGGCTGTCATTCCGAATTATAGCATCATGGGCTAATCCTTCCTGGCCATCAAGTACATATGTGAATTTTATGTTGAAATCAACTACGGAAAGCACATTCTAGTGGGGTAATGTTTTCCCATGTATGCAGCTGCATGGATTATAACCTTCAACCGTTGGCCCTAAACATAGCGACATTGCATAAGGACTCTAGGTACTACCCTAATGTCCAGCTAACTACCTAGGTACTAACGTTGGGAGGAGGCAAGGACGTGGTTCTTACCTCCATGGTTGCAGTCTTGCAGACGTCGACAACCTGCCGCATACGAAGAAGAAGGCTAGGGAGAAGCCGGTGCCACAGATCTGTGAGACCATAGATGACGGAGTCGGAGAATACGTAGCATCGGCTGAGTGGTCGTACCAGCCGCTGCCGGAGATCTAAATCGTATCGCCGCTGCCAAAGAGAAAAATGGGGATGGATTTGTCTGCCAACGGGTGATGATAACATAAAAGAGAGGTGAGCTTACATTTTGCGCCTTACGGCGCTGCAACTTTTTTTTGGCTCCCGCCGTCTTCGCATTGTCTCCCCGCGCACATTGTTGCACATTGTTCCTCTCTACACTTGCTAGAATTTGTTCCGGTAAAAACGCTCGATTCTCACGTTTCTCCGAAGCCAGCATGCGGGATGCTTTAAAACCTGTGCACGCCAAATTTGCGAAACGCCGTGACACACTAAATAGTCTTATTTTTTCCGCTGGATGTGAGGAGAGCGTCCGTAAATACCAAAGAAAGATAGCCAATCCTTGGTAGCCATCACGTGTCTTGAATCATGGCACGAACTTCCATTGACATTTCTTTCTTTTCTTTCTCATACCCCGATGGTATCCACACACACCTGACACCCTTTTTTTTCACATATCAAAACTCCTAGTCGTAGCTTCTGATTTTATTGCTTAAAGTTTAAGTCTTATACCCGTTATTTTCATATCTAAAATATACACAGTGGATCCAAGTCCAAAGTCTAGAAAATAAAATAAAAGACGAATCACGTACCATCATGAGCAACTGTAACTACACCTAAGATGGCAACGGCTCAATCCATATTTATGTTGTTATCCATGTCGGATAAATAAATCACTCGTTGTATCCTTCAGTCACATAAAATTAACCTCATAACACTAGAACAAACAAGACGTTTAGAGTCGGTTCTCACTCATAGGAGAGGCGGTTTACTCATCGGCCACAGCTACACAACATCGGGAGCTCCGTGTGGCCATCGCATCCTCCTCATCCTCCACATCCACCCAACATCGTCCCAGGAGGCCCCCCAGTCCCATGGCAGCACCGACTGGCGGATAGGAGTCGGCTAATGTTCCCGCCGCTATCAGAGGCCCTCCTCACGCAAGGCGCCGACAGGACGGCGCGCGCATGTCACTACATGGATGCCTTGCCGCTCGCCATATTCAAAATTTCCTTTTCACCTTGTGTCCTTCCCCTCTCATATTGGTACAGTGCCATCTCTCTCAAGCTTTCAAGCATTGTGTGTGCTAGCTTTAGGGGCGTGTTTGGTTGCTTGTTCCCCCATTTTTTGCATGGGGCGAGAAGAAATAAGGACGTTTGGTTCCACGCGGGCGAAGAAATCTTTGCACTGCACAAGTTTTAAAGCGCCCCTTAGCCTGGCCCTAGAGGAACGTCCGAATCGGGCGTTTCCACTGAGCCAAGTTCTTCTTGCGCTCGCGAGGGAAGAAGATGCACGCAAGCGTGCAAGGGAGGGATGGAGGGAGCTCGCAAAATCCGGCGGGATAAACTGGGGTTACCGCCCGCCGATTCGTGGCGGCTATTTACACTGCCCCTCCACCGGCTCCAAAATCCCCGCCACCATTTCCCCCAATTTCGAGCTCTCCCTCCAAATCCTCTTCCTCACCAACGAGCAGGTAAGCGGCGCCTCCTACTCCGGTGGGTCTATCTCATCTCCGGCAAGTCTTCTTCCTCGGCTATGTCCGACATGTCGTCCTCGTCGGTCGAGATTGAGATCGTGGTAAGAAACACCTAACCTTAGCTCTCACAGCTTAGATCTGTTGCCATGTTCTAGATCACAGTTCTAAGCTATGAGCTTTGGTGTTCTAGATCTAGACCTGAGCATTTTGGCTGTCAGTATTCATTCTATAAGTAGGATTAGTGTTACAAGTATAGTTCTTCCCTCTAGAACTGATTATCTTTGGTGCCGTAGGAGAAGGTTGCGTCCCCTGATCTGTCTGCAACCTCTTTGGTGCCTCTGTGTTATGTGCCAATGTATGATACGGTGACCAGTAGGAAGTTGGTCATTTCATGGCCAACATCTCTGTCTAGCTTTGTCTTGAATTGGGTCGTCTAGTTCATCGAGAAAGGAGATTCAGTAGCTCGAGGATTCAGACAGGCAGACATGCACTTGATTGCAGAGGATGTCTACAAGTTTTGTGTCCAGACAGTTACTCTGGACCAGGTGTACAACCACATGAGGCACTGGAGAGTGCGCTGGGTTCGAATGCTGAGGATCAAGGGGATTGAGAACGTGCACTGGGTTGAGAAGACCTCTGCTATCATGATGGACGATAATGATTACTATATACACATCAAGGTATGATATATTTACACTCGCGTCAGTAGTTATAAAACTCATATATGAACTACATGTATTAAACTAACTGTGATTCTCATGTAGTGTTAGCCATTAGACACCGAGTTGATCAACAAGCCCATTGAGAACTATGCTCAGATGAAGATCATCTACGGTTCTCGTATTCCCGTTACGTCTGTCTCTATGATCGCTATACACCGTGCTCTGAGCCACCTGATGGAGCACAATGGACATGCGACCAGGTATCTTTCCATGACCCCTGAGCACATGTTGAACTGATTCATGGCCTTCCTGAACAAGCACTACCTCTGAGCAGCGGACTGAGCTATTCGAGGAGGTGCTGGTAGCTAGAGGTTGACCCAGAAATTTATCGAAGCCTAGGTGCACTTCAAGGAAGGAAAAAATTTCTCGGATAAAATATGCATCACATGAAAAAACATCATAGTAGTTCCTCATGTTCATATAGACACTAAAATTCATGTTTAATTCCACCTTTAGTAAAATTTCATTCCACTTGGCCTGGTACTCCCTCCGGTGCGGTTTATAAGTCATGCGTGTATCTCTAGGTTGTCAATTTGATCTATGTAATATAAATTCTTTCACATATTCTCTAAGAGCAACTCGAAACAGATGCGCGGTAAAAACCGCTGATTTAGCACGGGGGGAGATTGATTTGCACGCTCCAATAGGCGATGTATAATAGCGCATGTGCTAATTTTTTTCCAGCGAGGGGCATTTTGCCCTATCGCAAGAGGCATATTTGGCGCTCGAGCTACATCGCCCTGGAAAAGTTGATGATGCGAGAATCCCAACTACCGCCCTAAAAAATCCGCGTGTGAGCGTCGTCGGCTGCCCCATTTCCCCGTCCGGCGAAGCGGCAGACAACAACACACGCGCGAAGTGCAAAAAACTTTTTAGCGCGTCGGATTTTGCAGAGCATGCTATCAATAGTGAGACGAGATCCGTAATAAGGATTACTTTACTCCTCTAACCGAACCCTTAAACTTTAGAGGAGTAAAACTTTTTTTGTAGAAATCAAACTATCAATAGCCAAACGTTCGAAATAGTTCACATACAATCAAATAAATTGTTTACGAATGAATAAATATTAAATTTACAAACCAAATAAATTCAAAGCCAAACACATGGTAGGGTTGAAGTTCAACAAATCATCATAATAGTTTAAACCCAACTAGGTAGCACTATAGAGAGTGATGACCCACAAGTGTAGGGGATCGCAACAGTCTTCGCGGGTAGTATTACCCAATTTATTGATTCGACACAAAGGGAGTAAAATAATACTTGCAAGCCTTAACAACTGAGTTGTCAGTTCAGCTGCACCTGAAAATAGTTCTTGCTTACAGAAGTTTATCAGTAGTAACAGTTTGTAATAGCAACAACAATAGTGAAACAGGAGCAATAGTAATAGTAATGGTAACAGTAGGATTCTAGTGCGGTAGGCATAGGGATGGATGGACGGGCGTTGCATGGATAAGTCTAAACATGTAACTTTAAGATCTAGGGCATTTCAGATAAATAATAACAAGCATACAAGTACTAAACAATCCTAGGCATGTGCTCCATATATAGTCATACGTGCTCGCAATGAGAACTTGCACAACATCTTCTGTCCAGCCAGCCCGTGGCAGCGGGGTCTCTAGGGAACTATTGGCAATTAAGGTGCTCCTTTTAATAGAGCACTGGAGCAAAGCATTAACACTCCATAAACACATGTGATCCTTATACCACAGCCATCCCCTCCGGTTGTCCCAATTATTATCACTTTGGGGCCTTTGGATCCGGACAATGATATGTGTACACAACTTGCAGATAAGATCACAAACAATACTATCATAATGATTCAATAATAAGTTCAGATCTAAGATCATGGCACTTGGGCCCTAGTCACAAGCATTAAACACAACAAGTCGCAACAAAGTCAAATAGCACTAATAGAGATACTAGGCACTATGCCCTAACAGATCTTATTCGATTACATGATAAAACTCATCCAATCCCTACCATCCCCAAGCCTACTGCGGGGGATTACTCATGGATGAGGGAAACATCGGTGGTTGATGGAGATGCGTTGGTGATGACGATGTCGATGATCCTCTCCAAATTCCCCGTCCCGGCAGGGTGCTAGAACGGAGTTTCTGGATCCGAATCTTGGTTTCTGGTGGCGGCGGCGAAGCAGAACTCTTTTTGGAAAACACAATCGAAACCCCCTCGGTTTTTAGGTCGAAAGGCAACTTATAGGCGTAGAGGGAGGCCAAGGGGTGCCTGGGGGTGGCTGCACCCCCTCCAGGCACGGGGTCAGGTGGGCCCGCGCTTGGGGTGGGTGTGGGCCCCCCAGGCCTCCTCTCTGTCTCCTCTTCTGGCTCTGTAGATCTTCTGGTGAAAAATAGTTTTTGGCATGTTTTTCGGAATTTTTTCTGATAGTTGATTTTCTGCAAAAAAAAAACAAGACACCAAGGTAATTCTGCTGAAAACAGCGTCAGTCCGTGTTAGTTGTATCCAAATCACACAAGTTTAGAGAAGAAACAATAGCAAAGTGTTCGATAAAGTAGATACGTTTTGGACGTATCAACTCCCCCCAAGCTTAGCTTATTACTTGTCCTCAAGCAATTCAGTTGAAAACTAAGTGCGATAAAAGAACTTTCACGAACACTTTGCTTCATATGATGTTTATATTCTCAGCACAGGACTAGATGCTTAGATAATTCATAATAAGAAGTATGCAACTAAGTCTACTCAATAGTCATTGCAAGCTATGAAGAGAAACCAACTCAATAATAATAAGTAGCATGAAACATAAACATAAGCAACATTGCAATGCTCATAATAAGGTATGATAGAGTGGTATGTCGCTTGCCTTTGTTTGAAGAGCACAATATAAATGCCAAAGCACCTCTGAAGTTCAAGTGAAGACTAGAGATAAAGATATCAGAGATACAAGCATCAAAGTCATGACATAATTAACCAAGTTTTGGAACAAACACAAGAATGACAACTATGCTCTCAATAAGGTGCTCATAGAATAAGTGGTGACTCAACAAAATTGTGAAAACGGTTTTGTGAAGGTTTGAAAGGCTTCCCAATGATGAAAGGAAGGTACTCATTAGCTTTGATCTCTCATTGCCCCTATCATAGGCATCTTCATGTGGTTAAGGTGAAAGTGAGGTCCACTCTGATCATATGCTTGAAAGATCATAAACTGGAAATCCCAAGTCCCTTGAGTATGAGGGTCGCTCCGCATGCTACTCAACTTTGGTCACCTGAAAGTTCTTGTCATTGCAAATACATGCATATCATCGAGAACCGCCAATGGGGTACCCCTTGCACATGGTACAGGAGCTTTCCCATAACCAAAATGACAAGTCAAGCAGACAATGAGCATCTCAGCAATCTTTTTATTTACCATATGCATATATTTTTATTGAGGATGCTTCATAGATGCTCAATATGGTGATGCTGCAAGTTTTCACCATGATTAGGCATGGCTTAGGCTAGCGGCCCAGGAGTTTCTCTAACACAATGTATAAACTCCATGAACTCACAACCTCCCCTTTTATTTCACATCGTCGACATCCGTAAACAAAAGAGCAAAGTATCAACTGGATAGGATATCCAAAAGGTGTTGAAAGTGTTCCCCGTGATAGCACGGTTCTGTTGACTCCCAGCATATAATAAGCAAGCATATAACTTTCATGGACTAGTCACAATGGTTCAAAATTATTAAGCGCAAGGAATAAAGTGTGTCATCAAGTTCATGAGAGCTTTACTAACTAACTTTCTCAAAACAGACAAACATTTTATTTTGGAAGAAAATAAGGCATATATAAAATATGCACTGAAGTAGCAAATGATGCTAATAGGTAGGTATGGTGGACACAACTGGCAATATTGGTTTTGAGGAGTTGGAAGCTCAGGTAGAGCACATACTCAGTGCAAGTGAAGGCTAGCAATAGAGAGGGAGCGACAAATGAGAGAGCAATAACTGTCACAATCATGCTTGCAACAAAACATGACTAATTATGGCATGAAAGTGATACAAGAACTCTGAGGCAAAATAAATCATCGAGGCTTACTAACTATTGATTAGTCATATGCATGCATGAGCTGTGCCAAGTCAATTCACATGAACATTCAGAGGAGGATACCACAATATCATACCAAAGTATGAATAAAACAATGCAAGCAAACATTCATATGACATGCTACAAACTATTAGCAAGCTGGAGCTAATCATAGACAAGCAAGAACTACTAAGCATCCATAATGACATACACCTTACACAAACATGCTAAGCATGCTCACAATGATGAGTATATGTATAAAAATGAAAAACAAATAGAGTTCGTTACCAGCCTCTTACTACACCTCAAGTTGTCTTAATCTTCATTATTGCCCTTCACTTGTGTGACTTGAATATTAACATGAAACCAAAATCCACTGAGGACGGCTAAACCCTCCAAAGAACTCACAAAACCAAAGAAGAACAACAAATATTTTTGGTGTTTTCGATTTTTTTAGAAACAAGCAAACAAAGAAAAACCAAACAAAAACAAAGCAAACCAAACAAAGCAAACTATTTTTGGATTTTTTTCTTTTAAGGCAAACCAAAGCAAAGAAACAAACCAAGAGAAATAACGAAAATATTTTTTGGTATTTTTTTGTTTTTGAGAAAGAAGCAACAAGAACCAAAAAGAAAGCGAAATAATGGATATACAAAGAACCGACCGAACATGATATATATATGAGTGTGACGTCAGTATACCTCCCCCCAAGCTTAGGCTTTTGGCCTAAGTGGGGCTCAATAGCATGGGTAGTACCCCCATGCTGGTGGGTCATCATAGGAATGATCATAGTCAGGCACCTGCGACGAAGAAGAAGACGCGCCCCAATCAAATGAGGGTTGCTGGTATGAAGACTCTCCCAAGTTGGAGGGTTGAATCGAATTGTCTTCGGTATCCTATTCAACATTCTCCTCTTGTTGGGAGAGTTCCCCCACATAAGAGTCAACCTCCTTCTCCGTAAGTGACCATCCTTGCCTGTTATCAAAGTTAAACAAAGCAGGTGCAGACAAATAAACTATTTTCTCAGTCCTACCCTTTCTCCGACCTTGCTGGGCAAAAGATAATTCATATGGTAAACTTCTCACATTAGCCCCCAAGTAAGCAAAATCATGCTGAATCATGGATTCAATATCAAGCCTCTATATGGGGAACTGAAAATCTGAATAATGAGGCTCTAAACCATGGAAAGCTAGCAACCTAGAAGCAATGAGACCTCCACAAATTCCACCCTTATCACGGTTGGTGGTAAGACGGTGAGCTATCAGCGCACCCAAACTATAAGACCTACTCCTATTCAGAGCAACTGCAATAAAAGCTAGATCAAAAGAAGACAACTTTCTAGCAATCTTCCTAGCAAGAACACACTTGGTAATGAAATAGGCAAAGTATCTAATAGCTGGAAGCTAAATGTTCCGAATTTTATCACTTTCCTTTGAGAAGTCGAAACCTTGGCAAATCTCAGCATATAAATCCATAAGTGACTTGGGACTCTCCTTGATCTTCTCACAAGATCCCCACTGAGGTACTCTAATTGCTGCACAGAAATCAGCAAAAGGCAGGTCGACAGGTATATTATATATTTTGTAATGGACCATGGGATTAGAAGTAGACCAAGTGAACCGGAAGTCATGCACAAAAGCCATGGTTATCTTAACATATTGGAATGGTTCACCTTCAAAAAAGTGTTCCAACCCTGCATTTGTAACCATAGTTTGGAAATCTTGGAGGATCCCCGCAGCTCTCATAAATTCATGGCATGGATATATGGAAGTAAAAACTGCCTCCCCACGATGAACCTTCATGGGATCATGCACCATGAAGTCATATTGATTCAGTGGATAAGCACTCATCTTCTTTGCTGAAATTTTTAGACAACCATCAAACCAAGTGATTTCTAAGTTGATAAATGATGAGCAACTACTATAGGAACTTGCTAGAGGACTACACATGCATCAAAACAAAGTTTCTAAGCATATAACAAGCATGCAAGCTCAAATAACCTGTCACCTATAGCAGCAAAATACTCAAGATACAATCTACCAATCACAAATCTAATTGGACAAGTGGAGGAGGCACATACCAAGGAGCAATCCCTCCAAAAATCAGCACTTGAGATGGGCTAAACAAGGAGATTGAAAATCACGATCAAGAACAACAAGAACTCGAGCTTGAGAAAGTTTTTCGGTGTTTTTCGGGAGAGAGAAAGAAGGTGGCTTTGAGGAGGTAGCCTGGAGGTGCCCAGGTGGGCCAGACCTCCCCAGGCGCCACCCCCTGGTAGGTCGCGCCTACCATGGGTGTGGTGGCCTGGGGTGGCCCCCTGGGTCACCTCTGGTGCCTCTCTGCCCATTTTTTGGAGGAAAAATTTATTTTGAATTTTCTGGGATTTTCGGGAAACTTTATTTTTGGCCAATTTTTAGGGTATGAAAATTGATTTTCTCGCAGAAACAGTTTTTTAGAAGAAGCAAAAGCAAACCAAAATCCAAACTACAGGAGCTCTAAGAAACTCAAACAAGCAAACTACTAGCAAAACTAAAACTAAAGCAAAGACTAGGAAGGAGGAAAGTAAAACAAAGCAAGTATAACCACAATGGAAACATTATTTTGTTCATTAAAATTCTTTTGTTAACAAGGTTGATCAAGTCTTGTTACCAAAACAATATTATATGAAACAAAACTTTGCATTCCACAAGGTGATTATGTTACCTCATACTTGATAGCAGCGGTCCCAATCATAATTGTTTCAAAAATTTCTTGTGGAATGGGACAATATATTTTTTCCAACCTTGATGCTCTCAATGTTTTCAATGGAATTCAGGCAGTAGCTTTTAACAACCTTCTTGGAAAAATAGACAATATGCTCTTTATCATTAATATTGAATGTTACTTTTCCTTGATTGCAATTGATGACAGCACCTGCAGTATTAAGAAAAGGTCTCCCAGGAATAATAGACATGTTATCATCTTCAGGCATTTCAAGCATAACAAAATCAGTTAAAATCATGCAATTATGAGCAACCTGAACAGGAACATCCTCACAAATACCAACAGGAATAGTAGTTGACTTATCAGCCATTTGCAAAGATATATCAGTTGGTATCAACTTTTCTAGCTGGAGTCTCTTGTAGAGAGAAAAAGGCATAACACTAACTCCAGCTCCCAAATCACATAAAGCAGTTCTAACATAATTGTTCTTAATAGAGCAGGGAATAGTTGGTATACCTGGATCACCAAGTTTCTTTGGAACCTTACCATTGAAGGAATAATTAGCAAGTAGGGTAGAAATCTCCTCATTAGGAATCTTCCTTTTATTAGAGACAATATCCTTCATATACTTTGAATAATGAGGCAACTTAATAGCATCAGTCAAAGGAATTTGCAAGAATAAAGGCTTCATCCACTCACAAAACTTGTTGTAGTGTTCTTCCTCCTTTGACTTGTGTTTCTTACCTGGAAAAGGCATAGGTTTATGCACCTATGGTTCTCTCTCTTTACCATGTTTATTAGCAATAAAATTTTCCTTTTTGTACCTAGTGTTCTTAGTGTGTTTCTCAGGTTCTTCTTCAACTTCCTACTTATCAGGAGATTCATTTTTATCAATACCACTCTCAGTTTCAGCATCAGAGACAGATATACTATTAGGATCTACAGCAGGTTCAAGTGGTTCCTCAACTACTTTATGTTTCTTTTTCTTTCTCTTACGAGGATTACCACTATCTTCACCTTGTTGGGAATCCTGCTCTATTCTTTTAGGGTGTCCTTCAGGATATAAAGGATCTTGAGTAGCTATACCACTCCTAGTTCTAATTTCATAAGCATGTTTATCTCTTGAAGCATTAACTAGCATATCCTTTTGTACCTTAGCAAGTTAATCAAGTTGAGTTTGAACCATTTGAAAGTGTTTACAAAGCATTTTAAAATCATTAGAAGTTATTTCCACAATATATTTCAACTCATGGATAGCTCTAGAGTTTTCCAACAAATGATTCTGAACTTTTTTATTAAAATTACCTTGTTTAACAATAAATGTGTCAAGTTCCTCTAAGCATTGACCAGGAGGCTTACCATAGGGAATATCACCTTCATTAAATTGGAGAGAGTGTACCTCAATAGTAGATGAGTGGGGAATTGGCTTACATAATTCTACTATAGGAGGTAGATTATTCACATGTTCAGCTCTAATACCTTTCTCCTTTAGACACTTCTTAGCCTCCTTCATCACTTCATCATTTAATGCAATAACTCTCCTCTTCTTTGTTGTTGGTGCTGGAATTGGTTCAGGAACAACTGGTTCAGGAGTAATAGGCTCAGGTGCATTCAGCTCAGTTGAAGTCCAATCATCATAATTCTTGTTTATATTGGTCATTAATTCTTCAGCATCTATAGGAGTCCTTTTCCTGAAAACACAATCAGCAAAGTTATCTAGGTATGTCCTAGAATCATCAGTTAGTCCATTATAATAAATATCAAAAAGCTCATTCTTAGGTAATGGACATCTAGGATGTGCATGAATCAAGGCACAGAACCTTGTCCATGACTCAGGCAATTTCTCTTCTTCTCCATGTTTAAAATTAAAAATTCTCTGCAAAGCAGCATGGCTAGCACTAGGAGGAAAATATTTCTGAAAGAAAGAAGCAATCAAGCAATCAGGGCTATCAATGGAACCAGGAGGTAATCTATTAAACCAAGCCCTAGCTTCTCCTTTTAATGAAAAAGGGAAGATCTTAGTAACAAAGTACTTGGGCATCTTAAAATCATCAAAGAACAAAGCACTCATAGTAGAAAACTCATTCATATGAGCCACAACACTCTCATTTTCAGTCCCACAAAAAGGTTCTTTCTCAACAATATCTAAATAAGACAAATCAAGAGAGAAATCATAATCTTCATCTTTAATATCTATGGGAGAAGTGGCAAACTTAGGATCAGAGGACAACTTAGGCATAATAGTACGTCTAGCAAGGAGACTCTTCATAGCACTAGTACCATGTGTGTTTCGGCACCCTTCAACAAAATCATCAGTGAACTCAATGTAACCATCATTAATATCATAACTCTCACTAGCCTCAGGTGAGCTAACAGGTGTAACAGTGTCTTTACTAGGAGTTCGGTATTTCCTAGACTAGCCATAGTAGCATCTAGAGAAGGACCTAGTGAACCACTCGCATCAAGCACAGTAGAAGTAACATCATGGACATCAAAAGCAGTTTCAAATTCAGCAGTAGTAGTAGTGTGTGTAGCATGTGTATGTGGTGGTGGTGTAACAAGCTTACTAATAACAGGCGGTGAATCAAGAGCAGCAGAGGTGTTTAGGACTGTACCTCTTCTTGTAGTGGATGGTAAAATAGGGAACTTTCCATCACGAGACTTCCCCATGATGAAAGGAGTAGCAGTGAACAATAATAGATCCAAGTGAACTTACAAATAAAGCTATGCTCCCCGGCAACGGTGCCAGAAAATAGTCTTGATGACCCACAAGTGTAGGGGATCGCAACAGTCTTTGCGGGTAGTATTACCCAATTTATTTATTCGACAAAAGGGGAGCCAAAGAATACTTGCAAGCCTTAACAACTGAGTTGTCAGTTCAGCTGTACCTGAAAATAGTTCTTGCTCACAGAAGTTTATCAGTAGTAACCGTTTGTAGTAGCAACAGCAACAGTGAAAATGAGCAATAGTAACAGTAACGGTAATAGTAGGATTCGAGTGCGGTAGGCATAGGGATGGATGGACAGGCGTTGCATGGATAAGTCTAAACATGTAACTTTAAAATCTAGGGTATGGCAGATAAATAATAACAAGCATCCAAGTACTAAACAATCCTAGACATGTGCTCCATATATAGTCATACGTGCTCGCAATGAGAACTTGCACAACATCTTCTGTCCAGCCAGTCCGTGGCAGCGGGGCCTCTAGGGAACTACTGGCAATTAAAGTGCTCCTTTAATAGAGCACCAAAGCAAAACATTAACACTCCATGAACACATGTGATCCTCACACCACAGCCATCCCCTTCGGTTGTCCCAATTATTATCACTTTGGGGCCTTTGGATTCGTACAATGATATGTGTACATAACTTGCAGATAAGATCACAAACAATACTATCATAATGATTCAATAATAAGTTCAGATCTGAGATCATGGCACTCGGGCCCTAGTGATAAGCATTAAGCACAACAAGTCGCAACAAAGTCAAATAGCACTAATAGAGATACTAGGCACTATGCCCTAACAGATCTTATTCGATTACATGATAGAACTCATCCAATCACTACCATCCCCAAGCCTTTAGCGGGGGATTACTCACTCATGGATGAGGGAAACATCGGTGGTTGATGGAGATGCGTTGGTGATGACGATGACGATGATCCTCTCCAAATTCCCCGTCCCGGCAGGGTGCCAGAACGGAGTTTCTGGATCCGAATCTTGGTTTCTGGTGGCGGCGGTGGAGCGGAAGTCTTTCTGGAAAAAACTATCGAACCCCCCTCGGTTTTTAGGTCGAAAGGCAACTTATAGGAGCAGAGGGAGGCCGAGGGGGTGCCTGGGGTGGCTGCACCCCCTCCAGGCGCGTGGTTAGGTGGGCCCACGCCTGGGGTGGGTGTGGGGGCCCCCAGGCCTCCTCTCCGTTTCCTCTTCTGGCTCCGTGGATCTTCTGGTGAAAAATAGTTTTTGGCATATTTTCTGGGATTTTTCCTGATAGTTGATTTTCTGCACAAAAACAAGACACTAAGGTAATTCTGCTGAAAACAACATCAGTCTATGTTAGTTGTATCCAAATCACACAAGTTTAGATAAGAAACAATAGCAGAGTGTTCGAAAAAGTAGATACGTTTTGGACGTATCAGAGAGCCCACTGATGCTCAACAAGGTCCTACTACAGCTGTTCATGCACCTCCTTGTTCTCAATGCACGCATGGGCTTGAAGGAATGCTTGGATCTTGTTTCCATCATGTGTAGGTTCAACCTGATCACCATTGGAGATGTACCGGAAGTTCTTGGACATGCCGCGCTCATCTTCAATAATCATATTATGCAAGATGATGCAACGCTTTATTATTTGCCAAAGCACCTTCGGCTTTCAATACTCAGCAGGGCCTTTGATTATGCCAAATCTCTTCTGAAGCACACCAAAAGCACACTCCACATCTTCCCTCGCATACTCTTGAACCATTGCAAAGTGAGACTTCTTGGGATTGTTGATGAAAGTTTTTGGAATTGTCTTCACAAAGGTGGCCCATGGAGGATAAATGCCATCTGCAAGGTAGTAACCTATGTCGAACTGCGATCCTAGCCTCGGCCGCCGAACTTCATCGTTCAAAATGATGGCCATGACCATCTCGACGTCGTCATCGTCCTCCTCCTCCTCTTCCTCCTACTATGATTCGTCCAAGATGTACTCCCTCAACCTCTTCATCTATATGACGACGGCTCCGGTCAAATTTGAAAACCAAAACAAACAAATTCGGCTAAAAACCCTCACCTTACTATTCGGTCGAACACCTCACGGGCAGAGGAGGTGACGAGGTTGGTCAGGCGGTTGTCGGGTAGGGCAGAGGAGGCATCGAGGGCGACGGTGTCTGCCTTCTGCAGCCTTCCCAGCCTCCGACGGCTCGAAGTTGCGGCGAATCAACGACGACGGAGCCCGATTTGCTCCAAATCGGGACGGCGACCGGCAAAAACGAGCTCGCCCCGTCGATTTCGGCGACGGCGAGAGGCGGCGAGCAAGGGAGAGGTAGGCCGGAGGACGGCGGAGGGACCGGGGTGGGGGCGGCGGGGTATTGGGGTCACCGGCGGGAATGGGTGCGGCGGGTCGGGAGGTTTTTTCGGAAGTGGCCCCAGAGGAGTAAATTTAGGAGTCGGGACACCACTTTTACTCCTCCGATGAGTAATAATTTTACTCCTCTAACTGTTTAGGAGTTCAGTTAGGTGTCGCCGGTGCGCATTTTTATTCTTCTAACCGATTTTAGGGGATCGGTTAGAGATGCTCTAAAGTTCTTACAGGCGCTGCATCTGATCCTAACATCCAAACAGAGATAAAAGAGTTGCGGTGTTAGCCTTCCAGGGCAACTGAAGTGTCTGTGCTTTGACGGAGCTATTGTTTGTGAATGTCTCCCGTAGCTCTGTAAGAAAGCTAGGCAAGCTAACAGGAGCTGAGAGAGTTCCATGCTGATCTTGAAGAATTTGTTGATGAGTGGTTCAAGGATCTGATGGAGTCCGTTGGAAACATGCACACACTCCAGGCTTGTAGTAATTAATTCATGGAATATTGGATTGTCACTTCAGTGGGCGGGTTGTGAAGACTACATATATACATGCCTCCGCGAGGCCTCCGTCGTCTAACCGAGGGTTAGTTCCTCATGTCTCCCGCACATTTCCCAACTGAGACAAGTGACAAATCACTTCCTCCCCCCTCTCCTCCTTGCACGAAACGAGAGGCAAGTCTCCTTGCTTTTTTCGGTGCCGTCCGGCTTCTTCCTCCCTCTCCCTCCGACGGCCTTGCCGTCCGAAGGGGGGGGAGGGAGGAGCCTGGCTTATAGATAGGGTTTGCGGCTGGTTGTCGGGATTGGGCTCTATGCCCGTAGATCGAAGTAGAGCTTTGGATCTGTACAGCCAGATCTGGAGCGCCTTAGGATTCTTCCTTCTCTTCCTTTGCCTGCTCGGTGGCGAGCAGACGGCGGCGGAGGAGACCACTGCTTCTGCAAATAAAGTTGTGTTGGATGGTGGGTTTGGTTCTAGGACCTCGGTGTCCTCTTTTTTGCTGGCCAGCCGTGGCGGCGGGGGGCGAAGAGATGATGCTGATGTGCGGCGAACATGTCTGCTGTCGCCGAGCTACTCCTGGGTGTGCTGGAGCAGCGCCAGGAGGTCGTGGCGTTTCCCTTTGTTCGGTGCTCCTCCGGTGGGAGAGGACAACAGATGGGAGGGCGTCTACGTCTCGGGAGATCTGCTCTTGCTTCATCGTCGGATCTTCTTCTACGAAGTCCTTCTTCGACTTGTGGCCGACTGTGGTGGCGGGGGCGAGCAGAAGGTTGGTGCTGTGGAAGATCTTCTGGGCGGCAAAGATGGTGGCCCGGATTTCCCGGGCGGCTCTGCGTCTCCTCCGGCGTTTCCCAAGCGGAGCCCAAGTTCGGTAACCGCTATCCTTGGCCTTGATCTAGGCCGCGCCGAGCTCGTTGGCCAAGATGGCCAGAGCATCTTCAACCTCCAACATGGGAGGCCCTCTCTCTCCCTCAGTCCGGCAAGCTGCGCCGCTGCAAGCCCAAGTGGTGTCGTCCCCGGCGCCTGCAGTGGTGGTCGGAATCTGAGGCAAGCTATCAACGGCAAGGGAGGACCTGATTGCGTTTCTGTGTTTCTTTCTAGGGTGTTTGGTGTAAAAGTCTTGGACCCAGGTGTAATTTCCCTTTATTTTGGGTCTCCTTTGTATGTTGTAACCCCCACCCTTGCCGATTAATGCAGAGCCTTGGCCCTTCGGGACCTACCACGTTCAAAAAAAAAACTTTCCCAACTGAGTTTAAGGCTGAAGGTCATGAAGGAGAGGGGCATGGAGATCCTCGGGAGGTTCTTGGACTGGTTATCACAATAGGCTGTCAAGTGGGATCCCACCAAAGTTCCACCTTTAGTTTATTTGAGATTTGTAGTGTAAAATTTTGGCAAAATTTTGCACTATAAAATTCAAATAAACTAGAAGTAGGATCTAGATGGGATCCTACTTGACACCTTACACAAGGGCGTCGGACTTGGCATCAGTGCGTTCCCCATGCTGAGAAGCCTCTCCACGAATGCGGCGCTCACGTTTCAGCGGGGAGCCATGCCCAGCAGCCTTGAATGTGTTCTCTGTTGCCTCGAGACCCCGCAAGCTGTGTGTCATACCTACGCTACTAGCATCGCGAGCCTGCCTAGTCTCGAGGTCACACACTCTATGTGAAGGGTGCCAGCAATTCAGCCTTCTTCAAGGAGGCAAAGGCAGCGTGCATGGACGCACTCAAGGATCGTCACAACAAGTCAGCGTCTTACGTACACTAATATATATTTATCCAAATTTTGACAAACTATACTACTCATCAACATCTTATACTAATGGACAACATCATATATACGAAGAAAATACGTATTCTTTGTCTTTTCTTTTAGGAGTTTCTTTATCTGCTCACAATACAAGATAGCTGATCTATCAATTATTTCTATCTTTTGCAGTTAAGTACCTTCTGATAATCCGATTCTGATCAGACATAAGCTCAGAGTATGCTGCTTCTTTTTTTTTTTTTGACAGGAACATGAGGCGGCTCTCCTTTTGCATTATATAAGAGGGAAAAACTGCACAATGGCAAAACCAGGGAAACAAAAAGGAAGGAAAAACGAAAAAAAAGCAAAGGCTAAACTAGGCGATTACTCTCGTTAGGCTGTGCAGATGTCAGCCCAGTCCGCTCTAATATGGACTAACAACCCTGCAGGGGAGCAGCTGCAATTCTCAGAAATTCTTCAATCTCTTTCGTTCCACAGATGCCAAGCAGTATAAACAGCTATGGACGTCTGATCCCTGCGCACTTTGTTCTTTCTGAACCCAGACTGTTGTCCATCTAGAAGCAATATTAGCAGCAATTGGGTGCGTGTCTGTTAATCCATTGCCAAAACTTCCTTAGAGTAAGGACAGGCATTCTCAATCTCCTGATCACAAAAGGAGCATCGATCTTGGTGTGGCAATCCTCTAGCTTCCAACATTGCTGCCCGTCCAGAGACGGTTTTGAATCAGCAGCCAAGTATAGAACCTGATTTTGCCCTCAGCTCCAACATCCCAAACTAAGCAAGATTCGGCCGAAGCGAGTTTACATCTAGACCAGCAGCAGAAGCCGAAGCGACTGAGTAGGTGCCGTTTGCCGCCTTCTTCCAGGTGATGGAGTCATCTTGCTCTCAAAGCTGAACATTTTGAATGGAGTACCAAAGGGTGACAAACTGATCAACTGAAGTTGGCGAAACAATTCTGTGCAGGCCCTTCGTTCATCTTCCATTTGCCATTGCATCTTGTACTCATAGATTTTTTCGGCAGGCAATCTTGAATAGGTCTGGGTAGCTTTGCTGCAAAGGGGTGTCATTGAACCATGCGTCTTTCCAGAGTATGCATCAAAGTCTAGAGTTTGTACATGATACATTCGTCCATAGATTCCTCATGCATGTCCAAGGCACTGTGCCTGCACCCGGTCCAGACAGTTTCGGGGTTCATGAGGAAGGTGGTAAGTATGTTCAAGAAGCACAAGACCACCGCTGATGCAATCAAAGACATCAAGGATCAGGTCCATGAGGTGGCCTACCGGTATGACATGTACTCCCTCCGTGCAGGAATATAAGACGTTAAAGGATTTTCGGACACAACACAAAATCAGCGATATGGACAAAATTACCCCTGTGAACTGTCGAAAACAGAGATCGATCGTATTTGAATTTTAAATCCAGATCGGGATCTTCGCCCAGCTCGTCGTCCCCATCCACCTCGCCCACGCGCACGGGATCATCTCCTCCCAGCACCACGCCCACCCGGCTCAGATCAGAACCAATCATCCACGTGTTGCTGTCCAGGGGAGAAGGCCAGGAAGCCAGTCGCCGGACCCAAGCCGCAACACCATGCCGGAGTAGCTCGCCGTCGTCCACGCGCGCCCAGGACCTCCAGTCTTCTCGCCGTCGTCCACGAGCCCAAGACCTCCAGCCTTCTCGCCGACGTCCACGCGCCACTAGAAGCTCCAGCTCGGCGCACCTCCAGCCTTCTCGCCGACATCCACGCGCCGCCAGAAGCTCCGGCTCGGCACACCTCCAGCCTACTCCTGGCGTCCACACATCCCTAGCAGCTCTGGCTAGGCGCACCTCCAGCCTCCTCGCCGGCGTCCACGTGCCCCAGCAGCTCCGGCTCGGCGCACCTCCAACCTTCTCGACGACGTCCACACGCGTGCAGGAGCTACGGCTCGGCGCACCTTCAGGATCGGCATCTCCAAGGTCGTCTGAGGCGCCCAAACCTGTCGCCCCTAAAGAACAATGGTGGTTCCAGATCTTAATTTTAGCCCACCTGAAGAACAAGAGGATGACACTAATCAAGGTACTACACTACTCCATGAAAGTACAAGAAGTATTTTCTAGCTACTCCATGAACAATGGTGGTTCCAGATATTACACATATTTATAGGAACATGGAACTAAGTACTGTACTTGTAAAAGAAACAACTATGAAATGCTTGAATATTGACAACATGACAGAAGCCTGATATACTGTACTCCTGACATATTATTGACAACATGACAGAACCTTGCTTGAAAATTGACAACATGATGGTTGAGAGATTATTGATAACATGACAGAACCTGAACCTTGCTTGAAAATTGACAACATGATGGTTGACAGCTTATTGACAACATGACAGAACCTGAACCTTGCTTGAAAATTGACAACATGATGGTTGAAATGCTTGAATATTGACAGTATGACAGAAGTACCTAACAAATTGTTAGCTCAATATTATCCCCATGAATCAGTCCTAGTAGTTGTGACTAAACTATATTGTGCAATCAAAACTTCACACATAGTTATTACACAATTCACATGAAATCAAATGTTTATTTTTGAGTAACAATGACTTCTCGTGACTTGGTGTGTAAGCTCAAATAGTTCCAGTTCTGCATGTAAGATGAAACAATGCCAATTCAGTGACTAACCTTTCTATGACTTGGTGTGTCCTATAACTATGCTACACCAAATTATACTTGGTTAAGTAATACCAGTTCCAAACATCACAGAAAATGAAGAAGACGCTGGAGGTGGTGAGCAAGTACTAGATGATCAAGACGCTGGAGGTGGTGCTACAGGTACTGTACTCACGTGTTAGAACAAGTATAGACATTGTATTATGCTACTCAATTTTGAACTAATACAAACACAGTTGACAATTGCAATTATGCTAACTATGCCATGAACCAGAACATAACACTTCATCGGCTTGAGGGATAGTCACATAAGAGACTCACCAGATCAACCATTGCAACTATGCTAACTTATTACTCAACTCAATGCAGAAACAGATGAATATGAAGAACAAGGTGGTGGTCAGCGAGAAGTGAGGCATAGAAAATCCCTAAGTGATACGGACAGATATGCTGCTTATGTAGCAATGCATACACTGTGTATGAGGAATGGTGGCAAGTTTAAAAGGAGTGATAAGAAAGGCATAGCTGCATTTTTCAAGGCAGATATCCAAATTATACAAAGAATATGGAAAATGGCTATGCGGCAGATTGCTCAGGGTTTGGAGGTTGATGTTTCCAACAAGAGGAAAGGAAAGTGTGGAAGAAAACTAATCAACATTGATCTATCCGGTGTCCCCACCATCCCACTAAACCAGAGATCAACAATTAGATCACTTGCTTGGCAATTGGGAGTAAGCCCGAGTACATTGTACACAAGATTCACAATGAAGCTATTAAGGAGGCAATCAAATTCTTTGAAGCCGGCTCTAAAGGAAAAGAATAAGAAAGAGAGACTAGAATTTTGCATTTCAATGATTGATGAAAGAACCATAGGAGATGCATCCCCAAAATTTACCAATATGTACAATATGGTGCATATTGATGAAAAGTGGTTTTACATGACCAAGAAAGACAGAAATTATTACCTGCTCCCAGAAGAAGATGTCACTATAAGAGTTGTTCAAAACAAAAACTGCATTGGAAAAGTAATGTTCCTAACTGCTGTTGCTAGAACAAGGTTTGATAGTGCAGACAATGTCACATTTTTAGGTAAAATAGGTATTTGGCCATTTGTAAAGGAAATACCAGCAGCAAGAAGAAGTGACAATAGACCTAAAGGGACATTGGAGATAAAGTCGATCAAAGTTAATAGGGATGTAATGAGGGAGTTTCTAATTGAGAAGGTACTGCCTGCTGTTGTAGCTGCTTGGCCTGTGGAGGATGTTGGACAAACAATTCTAATCCAACAAGATAATGCAATGCCTCATATTCTCCCTAGTGACCAAGCATTTAAAGAAGCCGTAGCACAAATTAAGGCCAAAACTGGACTGACGATGAAACTGATTCAACAGCCAGCAAATAGCCCAGATTTGAACGTGCTTGATCTTGGGTTTTTCAGGTCCCTACAGTCTCAAACTGATACCAGAAGCCCTAAAACTCTATAAGATTTCATTAAAGGCGTGCAACAAGAGTTTGATAAGTACGATGTTTCTAAGCTAAATAAGATCTTCCTAAGTCTACAAACATGCATGATTCAAGTAATGAATCATGGAGGAGGAAATGGGTACGAGCCCCCTCATGTGCACAAAGAAAGATTGGAAAGACTAGGTTTGCTACCTAAAAGGCTTAAGATTCCAGCAGCAGTTTATGACTATGCCAAACAAATCCTACAAGCAGCAAAGGAACAAGAGGCAAATGAACAAGAGGTGCGTGAACAAGTGAAGCAAACAAAGAAGAGGCAAAGGAAAAAGAAGAAAGCACCAACGGAACAAGAAGCAAGTGAACAAAAGACAAAGGAACAAGAGGCAAATGAACAAGAGGCACGTGAACAAGTGAAGCAAACGAAGAAGAGGCAAAGAAAAAAGAAGAAAGCACCAACGGAACAAGAAGCAAGTGAACAAGAGACAAAGGAACAAGCGACAAGCGAAGAAGTGAAGCAAGCGAAGAAGAGACAAAGGAAAAGGAAGCAAGCACCAATTGGACAAGAAGCAAGTGAACAAGAGACAAAGGAACAAGCGACAAGCGAAGAAGTGAAGCAAGCGAAAAAGAGACAAAGGAAAAGGAAGCAAGCACCAATTGAACAAGAAGCAAGTCAACAAGAGGCAAAGGAACAAGCGACAAGTGAACAAGTGAAGCAAGCAAAGAAGAGGAAAATAAAAAAGAAGCAAGCACCAATGGAACAAGAAGCAAGTGAACAAGCGACAAGCGACAAGCGAACAAGTGAAACAAGCGAAGAAGTGAGCAAGTGAACAAGTGTAGCAAGTGAGCAAGTGAAAAAGTGTAGAAAATGAGCATGTTGTTATGTGTTTATCTAGCCTACTGAATCAAGAAGTATTCCAAGAACAACATCAGTAACACTAGCATAGCGACTAACTACTCCTACATCATTTATGTTGTTATCAGAAAAATATGGAGTACTCCACTTTATGTTGTTATTATATGAAGTTAAGCAATAAAATATTGACAATAGCAAGCAAGCAAGATGAAAAAATGGAGTACTCCTAAACACAAGCAAGACTAACTGAATGCTAGGATGGTCAATTCCTTCAGGAGTATACTGAAAATGTTGACAGTTCATGTATTGTACTAATTAAATTTTCTAAAGGAAACACAAGCATGCTAGAAGTATTTTCTAGCAATATGCACAAGACAACCATGTACTGTACTAACAATTATGCTACACCAAACATAAAAATCCACACTGCACACTAGAGTATGAACTCATTGTATTATTGGAGTATACCTGAGTTATACTACCATCTCCAAAAAAAACAATACACAACCTTCTATTGAAATTATTCCGGTTGATGAACTTTTCTTCATCTCATTTAATCTGGAACATGACAGGGCCATAATCAAAATATATGAAGGAGTATTTAATAATGGAGTACAAAATACTCAAGCATATATATAATCAAAATTACCAGAATTGCATGACCGTGCAAGGACCCAACCTACCGACAAAACCCAACATTACATAACATGCGCTTGCGGCTGCGGCACAACCTAATATAAATTGAGTAGACAAGTTTAGTTTGAGAACAAAAAACTACTCGTTCTAGCACATCAGATTGAGTATCTTCCTAGTCCAACCAGTACCAGAATTGAAACAAGAACTAGAGTACAGTAGCACACAGCATTGTTCTTCTCTGAATCTTAAACATTCAAAAGAGCAAGAGCGCAACACAAGATTCTTATATACTCCAGTATATGCATGTTGTGATATTGGATATATTTACAGAAGCAACATTTACAAATTCACTTACTCCCTCCGACCCATATTAGTTGACTCACATTTGTCTAGATACGGGTGTATCTAGCACTAAAACTTGAATAGATATATTCGTATCTAGATGAATCTAAGTCAACTAATATGAAGCGAAGGGAGTAATATATTTCTACGTACAAGCAATACCTGAACATTGACAAGCAAGCAAGCATTATTTCTCTCTGAATTTATTTGACTACTCAAATGTGGAAAATGGAGCTGAATTTCAGTTATACGCACAAGAAAACAGTCTATAGCAGCAGTAGACTCTATGCAACAAGTTTGCTCAGATCGATTTTGAAATTAAAGCTGGCCACGCTAGGAGATCCGAAGAATTAGAAAGAAGAAAGCACTCACCCTATCATGCTTCCACGAGCTGCGTGGAACTGACCATATCCATCCGCCCAAACCGTGTAGCCCAGGCACCATGCGCAGTCCACTGCAAGATCCCACGCGCACTGTGCCAGCTGCGGAAGAACGTGACAAAGAGGCGCAGCTTGGGGAAGAGATCCTAGGGTGGTCAATGACGGGCGGACGGACTGCAGGAGGCACACGCAGAGGTGGAGAAGGCCGGGGGCGCCGGGATTGCGTCAATAGCACCGTCCCACCGGCGTCGGGGTCGAGGTAAAGGATGTTCAAGCCGTGGCCGAGCAGCATCCCCATCGCGGTGACTTCGTCGTCGTCGCACGGCTGGGGCAGATCAGCACGAAGCAGTCCAGCGCCGGAGGCTAGGACCATCAACCAGAATGGGCCAACGCCGGTGGGCAGGACGCTCCCTTCTGCTCCAGGCACGGACGCACCCTTCTGCGCCGGTCATGGACCAGCAGCTGGGACATCCTTGCTGTTCCCGCAGATTAGGGGCATAAAAATGCAACCTTTGACAGCGGAGATGATCTCTGTGGGAATAAAGGCAGCGGCGGGGAGAGAGATGGAGCGGCGGCGCGTGAGCTCGTGTGAGAAACGGCGGAGTGCGGGCTCGTGTGAGGGACGGCGGCGCGCGATGCTCGGGTGGTGGGAGCCAGATCTGGCGTCTGAAGCTCGGGAGGAACAGAGCGTCGAGGGGGAAAATGACTCCGACACGAGACCGAGATCTGAGGGGCAAAAGTGGAAACCCCGGAAATTTCGTTGCCTAAATTTTTTTGACCGTGAGATTCTTTAACGTCTTATATTACTGAACCGAGGGAGTATAAGATTGATTATGTTGGCAGTAATCCGATTACCACAACAACCATTAATCCTCACATGCTAGCTCCATACAATGATAAGGGAGAGATCATCATGAGATATGAGATAAGAGGCAGCTAATAAATAGGTTGACATATAAGGATGATGGTGTGTCCAACGCAAAGCAACCTCTCAAGAAACTCTCGATCTTTGGATTTGGTGGACTTGCATAGACAACTCTTCCAAAAACGATTTGGTCACAGGGCTTAGCGGGTCACAAACCTCATGTAAATCCCATAGAAATCTTCTCAATTATTCTTAGACGACAACTTATGGGCAGTGGGCATACAATACCCTTGTGGTTCAAATGTATGCATGTAGCACCTCTGGGTTGTTAACGCTTTTACACGAAACGAGGATGGAACTGTAATAATGATGATATGTACATGTGGATTTGCGCAGCCAGGCAGCTGGATGGAGCAAATTTAGGCTATGGTGTCAGAATACTAGACTGTAATCTACACATATTTCATATTTGAGACAACAAATTTGTTTGCCTGACATCCGGTTTGAACCATACCTTCCTTCGGATCAACGCGCCACGATGCGTGAAATCCACACTTCAGAGTCTTTTCCCTTGATATTGTTTCTCAATGCCTCGAAAGATTCAGGTATGTAGAGTAGTGGTACTCGTGAAACATGAGTCCCTTTGTCCTACATAATGGAATAAGAGAAGACCATCAGAATACAGAACTTGCACAAAATATCTTGCAAGGAAGGAAGCTGAGAAAACAGACTTACTACTCATAAAGATGGCAATATGTGAGAAGATGATCGACCTTCCTTTCGTTTATTTGCCACGACACAGATAGCTGCTCGAAGAGACCAGTCCTTAGCAAGTGCACCACGACGGGGTCACGGTATACAGAGAACTAAATGGAGTTGTTTCTCGCAGAAGGGATGTCCCTAACCAAAACAGACAGGCGGTGATCGTCCTTGAGGCGCATGGTCACGGTGGCAGCTCACCGGGATCAGCTTACAGCGGTCGATGTCCAGTGCATATATCTTGGTGGCAGCAAGCAGCACACTCACACCGGACTCCACGAGGGAGTATCTGCATATCCTCGGATCACCCAAATAATCCGGAACATGAAGCACAGGAAAGAGTGATCTTGGGCACAGCTGCATGATCTCTCTAAAGGTGCTCCTTGGTACAGGACCTCCAAGACACTTATCTAATTACTGTACTTTTGTTATGAATGCAAGGTGAGCAATTCATCTTTTTTCTGTCATAACTCATATCTAAATATATATATAAACATTTTTCAGAACTCAAGAAAGATAAGGTACCATTTCAGTACACTTGGTAATAATTGGTTCTCAAATGTGTACAACACTCGAGGTAATAAAATCTATACAAGAGTCAAGAGGATTCACAGTTAAAAAAAATCAGACTGAGAAGAGAAGGGAGAGAACACTTCCTAGCATCATACGCCAGGCAAGATCATGACCTATGAATGTTACAGATGGCTGCACTGATACATTTACAGTAATCTTAATCCAGTTTTCAAAGTGTCAAATTTCCTATAAACAAATGAAAGAAAAACGCTCCATAGCAGGCACCAGACAGAGTCATGACCTATGAATGTTACGAATGGCTGCATTTATACTTTTACAATCAAAATCCATGATCTTCATCCAGTTCTCAAAATCTCCAATTTCCTATAAACAAAATTATGAAGGGATCTTTTAGCAATGACAAGTGACACAGATAATTATAAGAAGGTTGAGAAAGGAATTACGTGGTTTGTTCAGCACTACATCCTTCGATCTATTCGGTATCTAATTAACATCACGAGTTTAGTGTTGCGCACTGATGATAGCTTTTGGTAGACAAAAAAGCTAAATGTGACGATCTAACGGGCATTTCACCATTCTAGATTTAGAGACAAGTGATCACAACATATGCACAAAATTCATGCACTAATCAGTGTAATGGTAGGATTCTGATCTGCTGCAGGCAAATGTTATGTAACTAAAATAATAGCAGCTAGGAGTACATTTTAATGGTAAATTCAGTGTAGCATCCATTTTGTGCATAATATTAACAATGTCAAAATCTATTGATTAGACAGGAATAGGGAGGGCAGCGGCAGAGTATACACACCTTTATGACCGAGTTAACCGCGTTGGTGGCAGCGAGCCACTGGTCGGTCTGCTTCCTGTACCGCGCGATGGTTCCCAGCAGCGCACGGGCCTCGAGCTCGATGCGCTTCTCGTTGACGAAGAGCTCCTGCACGCCGCCGTCAACGGCTTCCACGAGGTGCCCGGCGACCCGCGACGCGCTCCTCACGGCATTCTTCTTCGCCCTCTCTGCGTGCGCGTTGTTGTGCGAAGTGCTTAGCAACAGAAGATTGGGTCGCCGACCACCTCGTGGACGCCGACGGGAGGGATTGGGAAGTTTGAAGAGATCGTTGGTTGATTCTTACCTGTTTGTTGGCGCTGGCGGAGGGACTGGTGGTGGTGTTGCTGCATGATGTGGAGGAGCGCCGATTCCAGCTGCCCGCCCGCCGGCGGATCCGCCGCTGCCTTGGCTCCTTCCATCTCCTCCGATCTGAGCTGTGGTTTTTTTTTTTTTAGATTAGAACTACTGTACTTGTGTTCCTCCTCCGCCTAACTTTTTCCCGTTCCAATTTCTTTTTGTCGTTTCCTCGTCGGCCACGCGAAAATTCTGTGCAAATAGACACCAGTGATCTTAGTTTAAAAAAAAATCATATTTTTAAGTTTCAAAAAGTTCTAAAAATATTCGGGATGTAGCCAATGATTTATCCCACAAACATATAAAATACTAATTTAGAATACTTTGTATTATGAGCTACATAAAAATGACAAAAATATAAATATGAGTATACATAGTTTTACATCTTTAAATTTTATTATATTTTATTATTTTTGTGTATCCCACAATGTAAAAAACTTTGAGTTCATTAACTATGTCCATTTATTTAAAAAATTTAAAAGTTATAAATACGATGTTTGAATTTTTTTTAAACAAAAGAAAACACTCGACATCGGAAGGCAACCTTTTTTGTGGAAGCATTATGCTACGGTGATGCAACCTTTTTTCTAGAGCAACCACGTATGTCATTAATAGAAAATCGTAAACAAACGTGGAAAACTAACAAACATGCCAAGAGAAAACAGACTTCCTGAAAACTTTGCAGAAAACTATCGCTAGGATTTTCTGTACTTGCCGAAGCCAACGGCCGTCGCCAAACACCAACACCGCCTAGACGTGCGCTGGAATAGACGTCGAGCCTCCACCATTGCTAGATTCAAGGGAGCACCATAGCCAACGAGGCTTTGTGAGTCGATGAACATGTCCGTTGCAAACAGAAAGGCACATGTCGTTTTGGCACGTCGACCGGGGGACGTCCTTGTACTATCTTGAACCAAGATCTGCCGCATATCATCGACAAAGTCGAGGAATAACAGCAAATCCACCACCTCTGGACCAGTATCCTTGCTCCAGAGCATCCACCTTGCCCCGGGCCCCAGCGTCGCCGTAGATAACGACGAACGCCAGCAACACGTCGAGATACAGATCTCGCTAGATCTGAAGATCCGCGAGAAGAGCAAGTCGCTGATCTAAAGAATCGACAAGAACACGTTGCCATCAACTCAGAGACGCCGCCGTGAAGGTCGCCGCCGGTGTGGGAGAAGAGTTGAGGCAGATTTTTCGCTCGTGCATCGCTCCCACCACCCCAACGACACAACACAGTAAAAAGACTCTAACCCTAACTATAGAACGAAGGAACGAGGTCCCTCCTCCCTCCTGCCGCCGGAGCGACATGGAGAGAGAGGGGGCTCACGCTATGGCCAGTGGAGATTGGGAGGATTTTTGTCGCGACCGCCTCTCGTACAAGAGGAGGAGGACGAAGGGTTAACCTATAGGTGGGACTTTCAGGTTTAGCTCAAACGGATGGAGTACTTGGATGGCTCCTCCACAGTGATGCAACCTTGTACCTAAGAGGACCTGAGGTTGCCTCCGCTCACTCTTCTTAATCTCTTTCACCTAAGTCCTTACAAGCACAACTATGATATGATTCAAAATAAGTTCTACATAAAAGATATGAATGTCAATGATATGATTCTGTTTTGACAATCCTTTCTGAGTTCTGCTAACTATACATCTTAATGTCTGGAGCTTTTTTTTAGCAAATTTCATCAAATTGATTGCATACACTTGATTGTTTGAAATTTCTTTAAAGGAGTAGCTTCTTCTCACCATTACGCACAACTCTCCTATTGTAACCTGCAAAAAAAAACTCTCCTGATGTAAATTTCTTGTTTCTATGGTTGTATACATATAGATGAGCAACTCTCTAGTACACTTAAGGTTTTTAGGTGAGTAGTTCATGTTCTTGTACGGTAACTTTGTGGCTCAACATCTTGACTCTTTATCATCTATTTATTGATCCATCGCTTCCTCACGAGGTTTACATGAAAAAGATATTGATTGAGGATTTGATTCCATTCCAACAATCTTTCAAGTTTTGTTAACTAGAACTTCTCAATTTTTTTATAAGGACTCCAGAACCATAACCGGCCATACCCTACCCCACATGCATGTGGAACTGTGGTGACCTCGCGTCCAAATTACATGCTGAGCACGAAAATCTCCACGATGTGAGCATCTCCAATGGAGGCGCTTATTTATAGACCATAAATTTGCTTCTGACCGAAGGGCAATTATAGCTGTTAGACCATATATAACACGAGCTTTAATATTGTGCATCACGATTTGTTTTCTTGATGTTACACATTTTTCCTAGCCGATTACTGATTTATGGCTTGCGTCGATGCTAAAAGTCTGCCACTGCACTTCAGGCGACTCTGTAAAGTAGATCTACAGCCCCTCATTGACAAGATTGCAGGAAAGCTTCTTGGGTGGAAAGGGAAGTTTCTTGCTCGACCTGGAAGAATTGCCCTTGCCAAGTCCGTCCTCATCATGGCCATCGCAGTCTACCATGCTACAGTCATCCCCTTATCCAAATGGGCTAGAGATAAGATTACTCGTATTGCAAGGAACTTCTGCGGGCGGCTGACGAAGAAACCTGTGCAAGAGGAAGAGCTTTAGTTAGCTGAACGACGCTCTGTAGACCGAAAGATCTGGGCGGGCTTGGGATGCCTCACCTGCAACGGACAGGACGGGCCCTCAGACTCCGATGGCCTTGGCTACAGTGGACTGACCCCCAACGCACCTGGGCGGGTTCTAAGCTCCCCTGTGAGGCCGACATGGATCTCTTCAGAGCTTCCACGAAAATCTCCCTAGGAGATGGTGAGACGGCCTCATTCTGGCACGACAGCTGGTCTCAACATGGCCCCATACGGCTTTGGGCGCCGGACCTTTTCAAGATTGCTTCGAGAAAAACCAGAAGCGTGGCCAAAGAACTAGCTGACGGAAACTGGATACGCGCCATTTCTAGCCTGACCACTCCGGTGCAGCTTGCCCAGTTCATCAAAGTTTGGGATATGGTTGCGAGCACGCAGCTGACTCCAGGACAAAAAGATGGGATAGTTTGGATTTTGACGGCGGATGGAAACTATAGTGCTACCTCTGCGTACCTTGCGCAATTCCACGACAGTCACCCCAAGTTCATTGCCCAAAAGTTGTGGACTGTCCATGCCGAACCCAAATGCAAGATTTTTGGTTGGCTGGCCATGCATGGCAAGCTCCTTACGGCTGATAACTTAGCCGCTAGGGGGTGGACGCACGACCCTATCTGCGCTCTTTGCCTTAGCGCGCCTGAGACGGCCGATCACCTCTGCAAAGATTGTCCTTTTACTACAGCAGTCTGGACCCTCACCCAAGTTTGGGACAACGCTGCAGGGGTGTTTCATGGCCACGACTTCCATTCCCTCACTCACTGAATGGTGGGACAATCTGATTGTCGGAATATACCATCGAACGCAAAAAGAACTTTAAGTGGTCGACTCTTATATGTCCTCCGGAACGCTTGGAAAGAGAAAGCATTTAATCTTCACGGCGGCTGACTTATGTCGAGGTGGCTGAGATCGCTAGGGAGGATATCCGGCAACGCGCCCGGGCTTCGGGCCTGCCATTCCCGCGGAGCCTGATTAGGCGTTTTTTGGGTTTTTGTTCTGCGGTGTTTTTCCGCATGTTTTCACCTTAACCAAAACATGCTCCCATGCACCGTGTGTTTTGTTTTTCCTCTATCTATTTGAAAAGGCAGAGCTCCTACCGGTTGCTCCAAAAAAAATAAAAGAGTTGTTGGGCGTCATTGTGGTTTATTCCTCGAATTTTGAGTTTTGATCGTTGCATGTGCTATGGAAGGCAATATACTTTCTAAGAAGACGTCTTTCCTGATGGCGTTTGCATCCTTTGCGTTGGAGATAAGCGGATGCTAACGCAAATTTCAACCGCCTACACGTCTTCATTTTTCTACTAGCAATACAAACTCTTAAAAAGAAGCTATGTAATTAATCTTTTATTCTTCAAGGGTCTTGCATTGAACATGCGCGTAGGCAGCCCATATAAACTTACTCTTTGTAGGGTAAACAAGACAACAATAGGTGATGTCTCAGTGCGACACATGGCGAGCAAGAGATACATAGAATGGGAGAAGCGCCAAACTTTTTTCTTTCTAAACAAAGCATGCAATATAACTTAAAATCATCCAAAAAATATGAAATATTTTTATCATTGTATTTTGTATCGTGGATTCTTTAAAATTAAATCTTAGAGACACTACGACTTGTAAGTTGTAGACTCATATCCTTTCTTTCTTGGTTTATTTTTGCATGAAACTGGATATTCCATAAGTTCCTCAAAATGAGATATCAAAAAGCAAAAAATCTAAGACTACTAATAAAATAAGAAAAAATTGAATGATTAAATTATTGCTCCTGAATATTCAGTTGGCTGATTAATTTTTTATAACAAACTCTATTTTTCCTTTGTTAAATAAGCTAGCAAATGTCGATGTTTCTTAAAACTTTTTTGGATGATTTTTTTCTATAATTCCAAATGGGAAGATCTCTCCATGTCTTATTGGTGTACACTGAATTCAACACAACCCTTCTTTATTCCTTTTCTTCTTAACCATAAATCCCCAAATATTTCTACCTCCTTTATTTTTCATATATTTCTCTAATCAAGAAAAATAAAAAATTTATTTTGGATTTATTCCAATCTTCTGCACACAAAATTTGCAATTAATTCATCTAATACTAGAATTTAGATTTATTTTACTCGATGCAAACTATTTTCTTTGATTTATTTATTGACATGTCCAATTTATGGAATTGATACACTACTTAATTAATGTCATTTAGCTTAAACACAACATTGGCATCCATATTTTGGCTCGAGAATGGTATAAGAAATAGGGAACCGCTAGTAATCGGCGTCTGATCGTGGCTTCCCATTGGCCTCCTCTAGAGACGTACGATTTGTTTTGTCTTGAGGGTCCGATGGATACGTGGGCCTAGGTTGTTTTGCATGTAGAAATTCTTAAGTAACTGACACTAATTTAGTGGGGCCTGAAATTTACTGCTCCGATTTGAATTATCTTGGATATTTTAGTAACCTAATTCCAAATATTATTACGAAGCAAATCTTGTTTTTGGTTATTTAGATACTGAAACATTTTTCTTCTGGTGGATGCAAAACTATTTTATGTTTCCTAAAGTAGCATGGCTTTGCTTCCGTTGACAAGATTAACGCTTCCAACATACTAATATGAATTTTTGTTCTGTCAGCAATGAAATTATTCAATACGCCTGCTTTAAAGGAATTGGGCATGTTGTTTCGATAGAAATGAATATTTGCTACAATCAAATGGAAAATTGCTTCATGGAAAAACATTTCTCTTGAAACAGGCTTCCACCCTGTTTTATAAGGAAATCACGTTACATTATGATATAACACTTATTACAAGATAGGTAATTACAATGTCTCCACTATTTGTGCTACTTTCTTTTGTATATGCTTCCCAACTCAGATGCCGCTCTGCTGGACAAAGCACAATTTTCGGATGACTGGACATCATCAATTTTCAAGTGTAGAAGAGAAGGATCGACCCTTGCCCAATAAATAGATTGTCAACCTCAAAAATGTTTAATTAAATTACTATATTATAATTAGATTATCAATATATTTTTTACATAAAAATATTACATTAACTAAAAAGTATTTTATTGAAAAGATTGAAAATTCTTTATGGTTATAAAAGTATCATACTTCCATACTTCTTCGACTTGAAGAAAAAAACGAGAAAACATATGTGATTAAATAAATAGCCAAGGCATATCCTAAATGTGCCTAATAGACATCAATTTCTTCATAAAATAAAATATTCAGTTTGATTGGACTTAAAACTTTATTATGTTTTCTGAGTAAGAAAATGAATGCTTAGAAATGCATCGAAGCTAAGAGTTCATAAGATATCATGATTCTCTTTAATAAACTGTTGTCTCGTATGGAGTACTATCCGGAACAATGTGGGATGAAATGATTCGAACCTACAAAAAACAGGGCCAAAACACGCTACCTTACCACTTGGCCATGCCCCCATTTCGGGTTTTATGTGGCACTAATAAACACTTATGTTTATTTTTATTTGCCAATCCCATTTCAATTACATAATGATGAGGGATATTCTCTTGCTAGTATTCTAGACATATAGACAATATAAAATAAAAATAATGCATTAATCATTGCATGGAATTCTATTAAGATACTATAGGAAAGACAAATTTATTCCACATTCATTTCAGAGTGCAAAACAAGAAGGTATTTTGTGTTTGGGAAAGTCCGAAGAAAAAAGATTTAGAATCTGCCTTTTCCTTTATTCCCTTGGAAAAATAACTCAATCAAAATCCAATTATTTACTATAGAAGGAATTTTTGTTATGCCTAATATACTTAGTTTAACACATAGATGTTTCATGGATTTAAGGCACGGTGACCCGATGACCCGATGACGCAGCTCATAGCGAACATAAAGCTAAACCTTGCCTTGACATGTTTTTTTATACAAAAAATTAAGGTTCACCAACAAGGCTACAGCTTTGTTTTTCTATCAAAGTTACATTGTGAAATACTTGGAAAAGATATGCTAAATTTGTCGGGAAAACCAGCTGCACCTAAAAAACACACCTTCGCACGACTATTTGAGTCTTTTTTAATAATCCAAAACAATGTTTATCCTTTTACCCTAGAAACAAAATGAATTGTTTCTAATACTTCACTCATGTTTTTGTGTTTTAGTAGAACATACATAAATGATCTCATGTTTAGACGAGTGCTAAAAAATGGAATCAAAACGATGATACAGCCCACTAGAAATTGAGTTGCCTCTTATATTTCAGACCATGAAGACTTGACTCACTGGTCCAAACATCTTTCATCTTTCCTAATAGAAAAAACAATGTGATAAATATTTTTTAGCACATATGATATGATCTGAACAACTCATGAGAGAGCCACTTTACGTATGTACGTAATTCCAAGTATATGGTTTCTTTCGAGTTTAAGCAGAAAATAGTAAGAAAAAAACCTAAACTAGCTGCAAAAAAAACACTGATGCTATGTATAATTTTCATCCACACGAAAGTTAAAAATAACATGTAACGTTGATAAGGTTGCTATGCTCCTGTTTGATTCTCCTTGGTGTGATCAGTCCAGCCTACTTCATGCTTTTATACATGTCGTCGACAATGTCCTGTAGAAAAATTAGCACCGAGGTCAGATAGATTACCTTCAAATGTATGGAAAGTACAAATAATAATGAATTGCAGGTATAAATAATACCTGATAGTATTTGAGGAGCTGTGGCCGCTTCTTCTTGTAAGTTGGGGTGATGAGGTCACGCTCCATGTCGAAGGGCACTGAATCCAGATGAACAGCCCTGATCATCTCAAAGCCTTTGAGCTGTTGCAATAGGATCACAGAGATGATGTATCATATATATCTGCTGAGGTCACCACATGTGGCATTTTTTGTAAAATGCCAGTACGATCTCTACTACTAGCCAGGTTAACATCTCACCTTCTTGTCTTTGCCAGTTTTGCCCAGTTGCTCCAACATGAATTCTTTTATCTTGGGATCTGCACATATCGAGGCGAAGTCTCCGCTTACCCCGTTAGTCTCTGCCCATCGTTCTAGACCTTGCTTGTTGGGGTTGACAACCGCAACGAGGCACGATTCGAAGCTGTTTCCGTACACCCAAATCTGCAGAAATTCGAAGTCACTGAGTATAGCCAATGGAAAATTGTCGATATATGCTGCGAAACTCTCAAGAGCAAATGAGCGGGTGAAGGTTGTCCCCGGACTGACCGAATCCACATTAGGAGCTTGACCAAATATGTTCTCTAGATTCTCGACCGCGACGTATTCTCCTTGGGAGAGCTTGAAGATGTTCTTCTTGCGGTCAATGATCTTCAGGCTTCCATCATGCTGCCACTCACCAATGTCTCCTACAGTATGACATGAAGATGAGCACACCCCAGAAGAAGCATTTAGAAAGATGGATATGTCAAAAATCTTATATTGGAAGGTTAAGTGACTGTTTCAGTATAGCTTGGAGAAGATATCTAGTATGAAATATTGGTTTCCCTTGGCCATTCTTAACTGACAGTGACATCATACCTGTGTGGAACCAGCCATCGATCAAGACTTCCTTGGTGAGGTCTTCTCGTTTGTAGTACCCTGAGAATAAGGTGTCCCCTCTGATGCAAACCTCTCCACGAGGTGATTCTTTTGACAATGCATCATACCCCATCTCAGGAACAGATTCAAGGCGTACTTGCACATATGGGACCGGAGGGCCGACAGTTCCAATCATGGACATGTTATTTGGCAAGGAAACAAAGGACCCAGCACAGGTCTCTGTGAGACCTGTACAAAAGAAAACAGGCAAAGGCAATTAAGTTAGTCAGATGTCTCAGTAACTACTCAAGATTTTGATTTTTTTTTCTGAATTTAGTATAAATCATAATATAAATGGCTTCATAAGCACACCATAGCCTTGAAGAACATGGGAGCATGTAACCACGCGCAGAAACTCCTCGACATGATTAGATAGAGGAGCTGCACCGGATAGAATTACTCGTACTCTTCCACCTAGTCCTCGTTTCACCTAAAGTTGCAATGTAATATTAAACTGAATTCAGCACAAACATCAGATATTTTTATGTCATAATTGAACTTTTAGCTTTTCTCGTTTTGGTATACCTTGGCAAAGACTAGTTTGTCGAAAATAGAAGCTGCATCTTCATGCTTGCTTCCTTTTATCATGTTTCCTTGTTTGCTGCAAAACAATTTAGAGTTTAGAATAGAATATTAGGAGTATGATCAACATGTCAGAGAATAGATGTTCCTTGATTGATCAAACATTAGAAAAGCTTACTATTTGTAAGCAACATTGAACACTGTCTTCCTTAGGAAACCACTGGTTGAATATTTATCTTGCAGTCCTGAATCACAAACGCAATGCAACTTTATCATCCAGAACAACATCAGCGTACATATTACGTCTAGGTTGCTGAACAGTTATGATTCTTTAAGTTTAAATGCAGCACCTCCATAGATTCTGTCAAGCACACGTGGAACAGCACAGAATATTGTTGGCTTGAGTTCTCCAATGTCTTCAACCAAGAGTTTGACATCCTAAAGAAGAATACTTATGGATCATAATGTGCTACATTGACATGAAGAAATCAACAAGAACGGTATGTGTCTCATATCCTTACTCCACGCCAGAATCCGATTGAGGCCCCGTGGTGAATGAACACCTCCTCGATCACACGGTCAAATATATGGGCAAGTGGAAGGTAAGAAATGTAAACATCGTCCTCGCGAATCTGGTATAATGAAATCGGATTCAGAAAAACGAAAAGATGGCTCAATGGTACAGAGGACTGCAGTGAAACATGTATGGCTGTACCTCTTCATTTGAATTGCTAAGGAACTCGTCTACTGCTGTAACAATGGCGATAATGCTCTTATTGGAGATTAAAACTCCCTTAGGATCACCAGTCGTTCCACTAGTGTACATTATTGTGCATATGTCGGCCTTTTCCTTTGGAGGAAGTTCATACTTCTCTTCAGCCCCATCTTCCTGCAGACGTAACAGAAAAAAAGTCAGTCATTCTACTGTCAGATAGATATCAAATCATGTTGATCACAAGGATGTCCTTAAGACTATACATAGAGTTGAGGCATAGACAAGAAAATGTGCAGTTAATATATCAGTAGTAACATTTCAGAAAACCAGTAGTCTCAGGAAGTGAGAATCTTACCTTTAGTACAAACTCGGGCCATGAGTAGATGGACAAGCCGTTCTGCTCAACCTTTTCCTTCTGGTCAGAACTGACCTTACCAAAGCTCACGATTGCTGAGAGCAAAATGTGACCATATCAAAAAAACATATACGTGACACAATAGCTTAATAACACTGATAAACTTATTTCTAACTCACTCTTCAAGAATTTGGTCGCATTTGGTAATGTCTTGAGTACCTGAAATAGTAACCCCGGAAAAATCTTTAAAACACTCAAAGCAGAAGGTAGATCACATTTATTTTCTTGATAAAGTCGCCAACTTCAAAATGCACTGTGCTACGATTATTCTAGTAATCAACTAAAACATTTGCATGTCAAATCTTACAATATCCTTTGGTGATTATTAGTAAGCCACCTGATGATTATAGAATTTACAACAAGATTTAGCAGGGAATATAAAACTTGAGGCTATTCTCTGCAAGATAGATAGTCATTTTACTTTAGCTGATTACTTCGAAAAAGATTCTTAAAAGAAGCAGCAAAATTAGCTACATAGACATATAGTGACTCTTACTACAACATGCTTCCTATTACGGGTAACTTATAGTTAAACTAGTTGGCGTTCAAGGGGAGGAATGCACCTCTTCAATCTTCTTCTCCTCCACAAAAACAATTTCGATCTCTGCATGGCACAATATGAATTCTATTGCCCCGGCACCTATTAGCATCAATTGATAGGAAATGTCAAAACACCACTGTTAACAGTAAAAACGAAAATTCTGAAATGTGACTGTGTGCATATGTGTTCGGATGCTCATAGCTGCTTTGCAAGATACCATGTCATTAGTTTTCGGAACACAGTGAAACCAGGAAAAACTTACCAAGTGTGTCATACAATGGAACACAGTAAATACCATGCGCATTGCAGGCCTGAAAATTAAGCAAAGAAGAACCTCAGTGATAAAGAAACAGTAACAGCATTTCTGAAGTTGTAATGTGATAAACAAAAGATACAGTAACTCTTCTTTAGAGAAATATTAATGGAATATTACTTGAACACAACATAGTTTGGAGGAATAATATACTCCCTCCATCCTAAAAAGGATGTCGCAGATTTGTCTAGATTCACATGTATATCTATATACTAAAACGCGTCTAGATATATGCAAATCTAGGCAAATTTGCGACATCCTTTTTAGGACGGAGGGATTACAATTTGTTTCCTCATTTTCTTCTTAAAAGGATCAAAACAGTTGAAAAAAATATGATAATATGAATTGACAAACTATCTTTTTTTTCTTTGGGCAGAACAGGAAAATTTTGCAGAGGACTTGTAGCTAAAAGAGGGGTCATTCTTTTAGAATGTTGGGGTACACAAATTGGACTAAAGGTCTCGTAGCAATGTGTGCAATGAACATGGATGTAACCGAGTGGTATTACATTAACATCCATCGTTCCTATTTATTAAAAGTCGCCAATCCATGCAGTGCTCAATGTGTATGGTTTACCTGCATACTGACAACCCACTCAGGGGAATTGCCTCCGTAGATGCCACATCGTCCTCCCTGCAGATGATCAAGGAGCAATCAATCAGCAGAATAATACTGAGCACTAACCACACATAATAATAAGGAAAGGAGCAAAGAACTGTTCCCAACTTCCCAGTGTTATCACAAAGAGAAAGGATCAGGTCAGATGTGCAAGATCACTGAACAAGAATCAAATGCCCACAACGCTTCCAGTGCATACCTTGCCGACACCACAACTCCGAATTGAAGCCCCCACCTTGAGCACAGTGTCATATACTTCTTTGTAAGTCACCCATGTGTACTTGCCAGCCTGATATGAAATTAACACAAGAGAGACGGAAAAATCAATCCGCCAGATCAAAGCTGAACGTATATAATCTAGTTTGAGAAACTGAGAGCCATTGAACAACCTTTCCATCCATGATTTCACGGCGGCCCAGCATCGGGTTACCAGGGTACTTTTCCACAGACAGACTGTACACATGCAAACAAGCGTAATATTAGAAGGAAATTAATGGAATTTCTTTGGAGAGAAATACATTGATTCATATAGAAACTGGATATAATTCTTAGCGTTCAGAATGAAGTTCCTGTTCTAATATACTTCGGTTTCCTGGTTTCAGATGTAAACTGGACATAAGGATAAGGCTGGTATGAAATAGGTAGAAATTGTGTCAGCATTGTATTTTTTCGTTGTTTGGTCCACCGGCTCGGTGGATTGTACTTTCTCTGTTTCAAAATATAAGATGTTTTAGCTTTGTGAATGAAGTGTATCTAGACCCCTTTTAGTGTGCAGGTTCACTTCGAATCTAAACATTAAAAGTAGTCTAGATACATTTCTTTTACAAAGCTAAAACATCTTATATTTTGAAACGGAGAGAGTACTCATAACTCTTCTGTGCAATGAAAAGAAACGCAATGTCATTGCGTTTTTCCGAAAAAAAATGTACTATTATACCGATGCAGATGCTCCTTCTAGTTTTGTGGTTCACTTCAACATGAAAATATTTTATTCCCACAAGTTTGGAAACGCCACAGGGAAAAACATGGTTGATGCTTTCATTAATATTTTTCGGTCATCTTTCTATGATATGTATGTACCTACATTCTTCTACGTGGCATCAGGTGCATCTAATCTGTAAGATCAGTCTGATAAATCTCTAGATTATCTAAGGGCTTTTAATCCTTTAGATGTTTTAACTTTGTTCTTCTCTACTGTATGATACATGAATCTTGTTTCTAATCTGTGATCGCTCCAACGCACTTGGACAAAATTCAGCAACAATTAAAACACTGAGTTTCTCCATGTGGATATCGGAAGCCAGATTAGAAAATCATCCATGATTGTAATAACTGGCCAGATTAGAAAATCAGCCATGATTGTAGTAACTGTTACGTGCAGCAATTGCGCATGTAAAATAACGGATCACATACGCATTGGTAAACTGTGGCAGCATTGCAGGAGTTGTTCGAAGGATTCAGAAGCTATTCATGTTGGGGGTGGATAATTTTTTTATTTCTTGGCATCCAGCCTGAAATTCGATCACCTCTGCGGATTGATCAGAGGCGACGGCGGATCTATGATCTATCCCGAGACCGACCGAACGATTAACAGCTTTGAAAATTATAATTCCCGAGAGGGAGAAGAGAAACAAATCGACGAGGCGTACCGGAATATGTCCCAGCAGGAATCGAGCCCCGGCACGGCGGGCGGCGATGCGCTGCCGCTCCCGGCGGCGCAGCGGTACGCGGGACCGGCCGACGGCGGCCCGCCCTCCTCCGGCGCCGCCTGCCTCGCCTCCTCCACCTGCACCAGGTACTTCATCATGGAATCCGCCATCCTCGTATCTACGCGACGCGTGCTCTCTCGTCTCTCTCTGCCTCACGAGGAAGGAATCCACAGGGGGGACGGGAAGGGGAAGGAAACGGGAGGGAGATGGCAGGAAGGAAGGAAGTAAGGCCAGGCTTGGCTTGCGCTCCAATTTATGAGGGATTCAAAAAATAGAATTAAAAAATTAATTGAGTAGCACGTCGTGCGGGGTACGGCCGTGTTTTCCCTTTCTTGCTTCTCAATGCAGACGTTCAGACGTAGTAGTTGGTCAGCCAAATAAAGCGGCCCATAACTATGATGAACGCAAAAAACATGTTAGTCACGTTTAATTCCAGGGGTCCAACTCGGCTAGCTAACTAGGGCGGCAAACGTGGTAGAGTTCGAGCCAGTTAGACTAGGATCTTTTTTGAACTTCGGCAATTTTATTACTGATGAATCAAAACACGGTCTTGTACAAGTACAGAGAGAATAAAAGGAGGATGATCCGTAAACCAAAACTTCCTAGCACCATGTGTCGAACCAAAACGAGCAAGCTCATGTGCGGCACCATTAGCCTCTCGGGGGCAGTGTTGGATTGTTGCCATGCCAAGCATCATAAGTAGATGCCGACAATCATCGATAACCACCGCGCTAACTCCTCTATATGCCGACGGATCAGTGACAGCTTGTACAATCTCTAGGGAGCCAGATTCCACCACTAGAGACATGGCCCCAAACTGTTCTGCTAAGCGAAGTCCGTCAAGTAAAGCCAGGGCCTCCATAGCTGCAGCATCAATAGCATCATCATTAAACTCACAACAAGCCGCAATGAAATTCTCACCAGAATCTCTGATTATAGCTTCGGTTGCACCAATGCCAGAGTCCTCATCATAAGCTGCATCCGCATTCAGTTTATACACTCCAGAAGCTGGTTTCGACCAACCTACACGACGGATTGCATTGCCATTTCCTCTTAGTTTAATACTGTTTGCCAGGATTCCCAGAATATTAATTATGGACCTCTCTGGCGTAGGCACTGCCTCTTTATTCTTGATCTGTCTCCGAGACCACCATAGGTACCAACATGTGATCATAACTGTTTCCAGCCGATGTTCCATATTGCATGTAATTCCACCCGGGGTTGGTGAACACAACAGCTCTTCCAGGACCATAGACCCTGACCGATCAATTGCAACCACCGATCTAATGATTTCCCCCAAGTGCAGACCATACCAAACCTCCAACGCTCTAGGGCATTGAAATAGCATATGCCGGAGGTTCTCAGCATTTTTTGTACATACTGGACAATTAACCGATGTGGCAACATGACAATCTGCCAGTGTACATAAACATGGAACGATTCCATGTAGGGCGCGCCAGCTGAAAATTTGTATCTTCCGAGCAACTTTAGTACTCCAAATTCTCTTCCAAACTACATGAGGAGTCGATCTATCCGAGGAATCAGGGCGCATCGCCCTTCTCCTATACTCCACCCTCCACTCAAGGTGATATGCCGATTTGAGAGAGAAACAACCATTTTTATTCGGATGCCAGGCAATGAAGTCAGATTGCCAAAATTTCGGTAATGGTATCCGTAAAATACGGTTCACATCCATAGGCAGAAAATATCCCGAATCAATACTTCATCCCACTTTCCAGAGGTTGGATCAATTAACTCTTCCACTCTCGTGAGTAAGCAGTTACCTCTTGGGGTGACAATCATTCTGGATGGGCTATCAGGAACCCACATATCAGACTAGATATTAATTGTACTACCACTCCCTGGTCTCCAGATACATCCTCTTTTGAAAGTTTTCAGACCTGCCATGATACTCTGCCAGGTAAAAGAAGACCCTTTCTTCAGTTTTGCATTGATAAGATCTCCATCTAGGTAGTATTTAGCTCTTAGTACCTGTGCACACAAAGAATCAGGGTCACTAAGGAACCTCCAGCACTGTTTTGCCAACATCGCTTGGTTAAAACAATGGAGGTCACAAAAGCCCATTCCTCCTTCAGATTTTGGTATACTCATTTTCCACCATGCCATCCAGTGCATCTTGCGTTGGGTTTCAGTTCCACCCCACCAAAATCTCGCAATAGCATTACAGATGGCTTTACAAATTTGTTTGGGGATATTGAACACCGACATAGCATACGCCGGGATAGCCTGTGCAATTGCTTTCAGAAGTATCTCCTTTCCACCCATCGACAACAATTTTTCATTCCATCCGCAGATCCGTTGACAAACTCTTTCAAGTTGAAAACAATCTGAACGATCAATACCCACCAAAGATGGCAGCCCAAGATATTTATTTGTTAATGCCTCCACCATAATATTCAGATGGATACAAACCTCCTCCCTAACTAAAACATTTGTGTTCGGGATGAAGAAAACACTGGATTTCGAATCACTCACCAGTTGTCCTAAGCTTGCACAATACATATCTAGTGCATTACAAAGAGTCGTGGCGTTGGTCATATTGGCCGACATCAAGATTAAAGAATCATCAGTAAAAATAAGGTGTGATACTGACGGTGCACCCCTGCACACTTTAATCCCTTGAATACCACCATTCATATCCTCATACACTAGAAGGCTCGACAAACCCTCAGCACAGATCAAGAACAAGTACGGTGACAGAGGATCCCCTTGCCGAATCCCCCGAGATGGGGTAAAACCTTCTGTCTCCTCAGAGTTAAACCGGACCCTGTAGTTTACATAAGTAACATATGGGGTTAACCCAAACTTGATCAAACCCCAATCTTAACATCATATCTCGTAGAAAACTCCATTCAACGCGATCATATGCTTTGTGCATATCCAACTTCACAGCACAAATACCATTATTTCCTTGCCTTTTGTTTTTGATAGTATGAAAACTTTCATATGCAACGAGGATGTTGTCAGTAATTAGACGACCTGGTACAAACGCACTCTGCATGTTAGAGATTATTTCCGACAGAATAACTTTCGGTCTCTTTGATAGGACTTTAGCAATCACTTTGTAAATAACATTACAAAGGCTAATAGGACGGAATTGTGTGACCAGCTCCGGACTCTAGATCTTAGGAATCAGAAAAATAGTGGTTTCATTCCATCCCTCCAAAATAACACCAGAATTCAGCGCATGTAGAACTTCCTGGGTAACATTGGCACTAACCACATCCCAAAACGTTTTGTAAAAAAAAGCATGAAGAACATCTGTACCTGGTGCTTTGAAATCCCCGATACTAAACATTGCACTCTTCACTTCTTCCACTGTAAAGGGTTTTAGGAGTGCCTCATTCATCTCCGGGGTTACTCGAGGGATAACCCGGCTTAACAATAGCTCATTGGTTTGTTGCACTTCAGAACTAAACAACGATGAGAAATAATCATGAATCGGCCTTCCCATATCCTTCTTGCCTTCTATCCATTGGCCATTTGCATCTTTCAACCTCAAAATGGTATTCCTCTTCCGACGTGCTTTCGTATAATTATGAAAAAATGTTGTATTCCTGTCACCATGCATAAGCCAATTAGCACAACTACATTGCATGTAATGAACTTCCTCCTCTTCTAGGGCTACTTCAATTTGCCTTGTAATCTCTTTCTGTTGTTGGGCCGAATCCTCAGTCATCGGCCCACTAAGGAGTTGGTAAAGTTCTTGGGTAAGTTCCTTGACCTTCTTCTGTAGAGCTTTAAGCACTGATCGGTCCCACTCATGAAGTTCTGAGTGTACCGCAGCCAATTTCTTCATCACAGACGCACTTGGTGGAGCATGCGTCCATGCCGTGGTCACTATGTCACCAACCTTCTCCTCCTTAAACCACTGACCTTCGAACTGGCGTCGGTACTTTGATTTGTTGACAGTTACAGCGTAAAAATTGGAGTTGAGACTAGGGTCAGATCTGTAGAATTCGAGCGAGCTGAGACTGACTCGAGTTAAAAGTCGAGCTGTAAAAATTGGTTCATGCTCAGTTTATAATCCTGAGGCGATCTTGAGCTAGTTTCGAGCTAAGAAAAAAATAGAAACAACAACATTGCTTACATATATGAGAAAGAAATATCGAATCCAATGAGGTTTTTTCTTGGTGATCTGGGTCTTGGAGCACTGATACGTTGGAAACGTATCTATAATTTTGATGCTCCATGCTTGTTTTGTATCTACTTTGTTTTACTTGTCTATACTTTGAGGTGCTTTTTACATGTTTTCTGGTACTAACCTATTAACAAGTTGCAACAATGCTAGATGCCTGTTTTCTACTATTTTTGGTTTCATAAAAGTTAGTAAAGAAATATTCTCGGAATTGGACGGGACAAACGCCAAAGTCAATTACTTTCCATGGGGAACAAGAAGTCCAGAGGAGAGCTGGAGGGGCTGGCCAGGGCAGACCACCCTGCACGGGTCAGTGGACCAGCGCCTGGTAGGGTTTGAGATCTGGTCGCCTCCGGACTCGCCTTCGCCTATAAGAAGCCCCGATCTGAAACTCCATCAGTAGCTGTCGCCACCATCGTCCCTAGATCGGGGGATCTGAAGTTCTTCGGCACCTACTGGGAGAGATCATCCCGGAGGCCTTCTCTCCGGTATGATTCGTGAGTAGTTCCACCTTGGACTATGGGTCCATGTAGTAGCTATATGGTTGTATCTCCTCCTTTGTGCTTTCATGTATAGATCTTGTGAGCTCCGTTCATGATCAAGATCTAATCTATTTGTAATCATGCATGTTGTGTTTGCGGGGATCCGATGGATATTGAGATTATTATGTTGGTTTGATTAATGGTTTTATCTTTATGATTCTATCATGTCTGTGTTGTTTATGATCTTGCATGCTCTCCATTGCTAGTGGTTATCTTGGCCAAGTAGTTGCTAGTGACTCCAAGAGGGAGTATTTATGCTCGATAGTGGGTTCATGCCTCTAGTTTCCAAGGGAAGTGACAGAAATCTCTTCGGTTGTAGATGTGTTGTTGATACTAGGGAGAAAACAACGGTCTCTTGTTCGTGGAACATGTGGATTGTTTACCTTAGACACTTTTTTTAAAGCAATTATCTGTTGCTTACAACTTAATACTGGAGGGGGGTCGGATGATAACCTGAAGGTGGACTTCTAGTCATAGATGCAGTTGGATTACGGTCTATGTATAATGTTGTATTGAATAATCAACCTCGTAGGATCTTTCTGGCTAGTAATTGCATTGTTATGCCTTGCTCAGTTCCTGTCAATTGCCCCGCTGTAATTTGTTTACCCTTCATGCCATGTTGTTTATCTAAGGAGAGCACCTCTAGTGAACTATGGACCCCGGTCCAATCTTTACCATTGATACATCTTCCACTGTTACTTGTTTACTTGCTGCAAACCATTACCTTCCACACCATACGTTTAATCCTTTGTTACAACAAACCGGTGAGGTTGACAACCTTACTGATTCGTTGGGGTAAAGTCTTGAGTTTGTGTTGTGCAGGTCTCCGCGTTGCTTGCAACACCTATGTGACGTTTCCTTCCTCCTACTGGTTCGATAACCTCGGTCTCAACTGAGGGAAGACTTGCTGATGTACTCTTCACACCTTGCTCTTGGGGTTCCCAACAAGACTCCACATCAGCCACCAAGTTTTCTGGCGCCATCAAGGAGTCATCAACAAGTTTTCTGGCGCCGTTGCCGGGGAGGCTAAGGACGTCCTTCACTTCCTTTCTCTTTACTTTGTTTTTAGTTTTCTTTGTTTCTTTTGGTTTTGTTTGACTCTTTTCAAAAAAACCCAAAAAAATAGTCTAGTTTTGGTTTGCTTGCTTTATTCAAAAACACAAAAAATTAGTTACTGCTCTAGTTGTTGCTGCTGTTTTTGGCTTGCCCACCTTTGCCAAAATGAAGTCTGCTGAGAACACTAAGTTGTGTGACTTCACTAGCACCAACAACCATGATTTCCTAAGCACACATATTGCTCCACCTGCTCCTGATGCTGACTTTTATGAAATTAAGCCTGCTTTGTTGAATCTTGTGATGAGAGAGCAATTTTTTGGTGCTGGCTCTGATGATCCTGCTGCCCATCTTAATAACTTTGTTGAACTTTGTGAGATGAAAAAGTATAAAGATGTAGATGAAGATATTATTAAGATCATGATTTTTCCTTTCTCCTTGAGGGGAAAAGCTAAAGAATGGTTTCTTTCTTTGCCTAAAAATAGTATTGATTCTTGGACTAAGTGCAAAGATGCTTTTATTGGAAAATACTACCCTCCTGCTAAGATTATTGCTATGAGAAGTGATATTATGAAATTTAAACAGCTTGATGGTGAACATGTTTCTCCTGCTTGGGAAAGAATTAAATCTTTGGTTAAAAATTGCCCTACTCATGGACTCACTGCTTGGATGATTATCCAAACTTTTTATGCAGGTTTGAACTTCTCCTCAAGAAACCTGTTGGATTCTGCTACTGGAGGTACTTTTATGGGACTCACTTTGGGTGCTGCAACAAGGCTCCTTTATAATATGATGGTTAACTACTCTGAATGGCATGTTGAGAGAACTCCACATGGTAAGAAGGTAAATTCTGTTGAGGAAACTTCCTCTTTGAGTGAAAAGATTGATGTTATTATGGCTATGCTTGTTAATGGGAAAGCTCCTCTAGATCCTAATAGCGTTCCCTTAGCCTCTTTGGTTGCTCAAGAAGAGCAAGTTGATGTGAACTTCATTAGAATCAATAATTTCAACAACAATGCCTACAGGAATAATTTTGGTAGCAACAACAATTATAGGCCTTATCCTCCTAATAATGACAATTCCTATGGAAGATCTTACAATAATGCTAGAAGTGCCCCCCTCTGAACTTGAAGTCATGCTCAAGGACTTTATTAGTAAACAAACCACTTTCAATAAGACTATATAGGAAAAACTTTTAACTGTTGAGAAAAATATATCCTCTTTGTCTGAAGCTCAAACTTCATTGGTTAATAAAATGGCTGCTAAACCTGAAACTATGGAAAACACCTTTGCTACTGCTCATGCCATACAAGTTACTATTGATGAAAATGTTAGGCTATTAGCTCAACTTCATGCTAGGTGGGAAAGGGAAGCTGAAATTGATAGAAACAATAGTGTGTGCACTATCACCACTAAACCACAAGTAGCCCCTATTCCTCCTCCTACTATGCCTAAGCCTAGTGAGCCTACTACTAGTGATTCTAAGTTTGACTTTGATATTGATGGTTGCAATATTTCTGAAGTGATTATGTTCTTGCAAAAGCTTGCTAGAAGTCCTGATGCTAGTGATATGCATGTTGCCTTTACCAAACACATTACAGATGCTCTTGTTAAGATTAAGGAAGAGAAGCTAAAACACAAAGCTTCTATTCCTAGGAAAGTAGAAGATAATTGGGAACCCATTATTAATATGCAAGTGAATGACTTTGATCTCAAAGCTTCATGTGATCTTGGTTCTAGTATCTCTATTATGCCTAGGAAGATTTATGAAATGCTTGATTTACCACCATTAGAAGATTGTTATTTGAATGTCCCACTCAATGATAATGCTAAGAATAAACTCATGGGGAGTATTAATGATGTTTTCATTATGGTTAACAATGCTTATGTCCCTGTTGATTTCTATGTTTTGGATGTTGAATACAATGCTTCTTGTCCTATTACTTTGGGAAGACCTTTTCTTAGAACAGCTGGTGCCATCATTGATATGAAAGAAGGCACCATCAAATATCAATTTCCATTCAAGAAAGGTATTGAACACTTTCCTATGAGGAGAAAGAAGTTGATTTTTGCTCCTCCTTTGGAAGCAAGATTTGATGTTAATGCTTCCTCATTTGAAAATACTTGATTCTTCTTGCTTTTTGTGCCTAACTTAAAGGCGTTAAAAAAAGTACTTGTTGGGAGATAACCCAAGAGTTTCCTTAAGTATTGGAAGTTATTACTACTGTAATGACCTCTTCTTATCCTTTTTGTTTGCTTTTTGTGCCAAGAATGACCTCTAATGAGAGGTAACTAAGATTTGGGGAGTTGTTGTCCCGAAACAGATTTCTGTCCTCCACCAAAAAAATTAGTGAGGAGGCTCTGTAACTCGGATTGATCTCAAAATTTACGGATAAATCCCCCAGTATGTTGGATAACTTTCGTTAGTTCAACACTGTTTGATTTGAGCAACAGAAGATGTTCGAAAAATTCGTTTCTACCTGCTGATCTGTTTTGACAGATTTCTGACATTATTTGCATTTGCTTCTTATTTATTCCTTTTTGAGCTCTGTTCAGGTAAATTGAGTTTCTTTGAAGGAGTTACTTCACTAGCTTGTGTTTTTAGTGAAAATACTTTCTGTTCAAAAGCTTTGCCAAGCGGTCTAATATCTTTTGAATAAGCTAATGTTGCTAATGAAAATTGTGTGAAGTTTTGTATGAAGGAAAAATTTTAGGTGTAGAGAGAGAATGATGCAATGAGATGAAGAATGGACAAAAGCTCAACCTTGAGGATTCAACCATATTGTCACCCCAAGAAATATCCAAGAGGTACAAGCGTCAAAGCTTGGGGATGCCCAAGGCATCCCCTTCTTCATCAATAAAAAGCTCGGGTCTGTCTAGACACTTCACTTTTATTGTTTCATGCACAGTTGTGTTGTTATTGGAGCGTCTTAGTTTTTATTTGCTTTGCTTAGTATGTTTAGTGTGGTTTAGTAGTTTGGACCCCTGTTCTCACTGTGTTGTTTTACAAATAAGTTTGCTTGGTGTTTGGAAATGAGTAGTAAGTTTTTGCTTGAAGTGCAAGAGGAGCTTGCATTGACTGTGACTAAGACTTTAGCATGACATGCTAGGTGTTGTTTTTGCATTATGCTTAGTGATTATTGTTGTAGCATGTCTTCTTATAAACAATTGAGATTGCTTAGTGTGTCTTGAAGAAATTATGCATTGTTTTAGCATGCAAAAGCATAATATTGTGGTATTCTCCTTTGATGTTTTGCTTGGGTTGACTTGGCACATGCTCACACCATGTTATGACTATGAAAAGTCACCATTAGCCTCTATGATCATTTAGTCCTTGACTTGTAGTACCACTCTTTGCTTTGATTAGTTTGCTTTGTTGCATTGCATAATTATGGACATTATTGCTCTCTTAGTTGGTTGCTCCCAGTCTTTTGCTAGCCTCCACTTGTATGAGTAAGTTCTACTCATCCTTCCAACTCCCAAGAAACCAAGTTATTCCAAAGTGTCCACTATAAAATCCTATGCATGATGTGTTACACTATTCCAAGTATATTCTTGTTTTCAACTATCTTCCAATTAAAAACTATTTTGTTATGTGAAAACTTAGTGATTAAAGCCCTCACGAACTTGATGGCACACTTTATATTCTTTGCCCCTAATAAACTTGAACCATCGAGGCAACTTTTTTGTATATGCTTGCACTTATAAGTTGGGATTAGCAGAACCGTGCTGTCAAGGGGAACATTCTCAACATTGCACTTGTACTTTTTTGTACTCCGTTGATATCATGCTCTTTTGTCTATGGATGTTACAGTGTGAAATGAAGTTGGAACTTGTAAGTCCATGGAGTTTGTATTCTGTGTTAGAGAAACACCTGGGCCGCTAGCCTAAGCCATGCCTAATCATGGTGGAAACTTGCAGCATCACCATAGTGAGCTATCTATGAAGCATCCTTAATAAAAAGCTATGCATATGGTAAATAAAAAGATTGCTGAGATGCTCATTGTCTGCTTGCCTTGTCATTTTGGTTATGGGAAAGATCCTGTACCATGTGCAAGGGGTACCCCGTTGGCGGTTCTCAATGATATGCAAATACTTACAGTGAGAAGAACTTACCTGGGCCCTAAGTTGAGTATCCATGAGGGGACTTGAGATTGCCAACTTATACTTTGTCAAGCATATACTCCAGCTTTGCCACTTTAACCTTAACCACTTCAAGATGCTTATGATAGGGGCAATGAGGGCTAAAAGCTAATAAGTACCATAATTTTTGGAAGCTCTTTTTGAAACTTGTAATCCCTGCTTCCTTTACAAAAAGGCCTTTCTTCCACCATTAATTGAGTCTCCACCTTCTACCTTTAGGCACCATTAAGAGAGCATACTTGTCATTTTGTATGCAATGTTCCAAAGCTTATTAATTGATGCATATTGTGTTGTTACTTGTTCATGTGCTATCTGTTTCTAGTCACCCTTGTGAACTTTGCAGGTGTCCTATGCATTATATTGCTACTCTATGAGGGACAAGCTGATTGCCACTATGCTATGTTTTCTGCATGTGAAACAAACAAACGTTTTTCAATGCATATTATTCATGATCTTTGTTTGTAGCTTGCCATGTTGCATGCATAATTACTATGTCCTACTGTTAGAACTCCATCTTTCATGCACATGTTTAGAGTTCTTTGATCCTAGCTTTCAATGCTTGCAAATGGTTGGATCTTTATTGTGAGGGTGCATGTTCACCTCAAAAATTATTCTGTTTATCACTTACCTACTCGAGGACGAGCAGGAGTTAAGCTTGGGGATGTTGATACGTTGGAAACGTATCTATAATTTTTGATGCTCCATGCTTGTTTTGTATCTACTTTGCTTTACTTGTATACACTTTGAGGTGCTTTTTACATGTTTTCTGGTACTAACCTATTAACAAGTTGCAACAGTGCTAGATGCCTGTTTTCTGCTATTTTTGGTTTCAGAAAAGTTAGTAAAAAAATATTCTCGGAATTCGACGGGACGAACGCTAAAGTCAATTACTTTCCGTGGGGAACAAGAAGTCGGAGGAGAGCCGAGGGGTTGGCGGGGGCGGACCCACCCACCTGGTCAGGTGGACCCGCGCCTGGGTAGGGTTTGGCGAACCTGGTCGCCTCCCGGACTCGCCCTTCGCCTATAAGAATCCCCCGATACAGAAACTCTCGGGACCCGATCAGAAATCCACGAAACCGTCTGTAGCCGCCGCCACCATCGTCCCTAGATCGGGGGGATCTGAAGTTCTTCCCGGCACCCTGCCGGAGGGGAGATCATCCCGGAGGCCTTCTCTCCGGTATGATTCGTGAGTAGTTCCACCTTGGACTATGGGTCCATGTAGTAGCTAGATGGTTGTATCTCCTCCTTTGTGCTTTCATGTATAGATCTTGTGAGCTCCGTTCATGATCAAGATCTAATCTATTTGTAATCATGCATGTTGTGTTTGCGGGGATCCGATGGATATTGAGATTATTATATTGGTTTGATTAATGGTTTTATCTTTATGATTCTATCATGTCTATGTTGTTTATGATCTTGCATGCTCTCCGTTTCTAGTGGTTATCTTGGCCAAGTAGTTACTTGTGACTCCAAGAGGGAGTATTTATGCTCGATAGTGGGTTCATGCCTATAGTTTCTAAGGAAAGTGACATAAATCTATTCGGTTGTAGATGTATTGTTGCTACTAGGGAGAAAACAATGGTCTCTTGTTCATGGAACATGTGGACTGTTTACCTTACACACTTTGCTTAAAGCAGTTGTTTGTTGCTTGCAACTTAATACTGGAGGGGGTTCGGATGATAACCTGTGAAGGTGGACTTCTAGTCATAGATGCAGTTGGATTACGGTCTATGTATAATGTTGTATTGCCCAATCAACCTCATAGGATCTTTCTGGCTAGTAATTGCATTGTTATGCCTTGCTCAGTTCCTGTCAATTGCCCCACTGTAATTTGTTTACCCTTCATGCCATGTTGTTTATCTAAGGAGAGCACCTCTAGTGAACTATGGACCCCGGTCTAATCTTTACCATTGATACATCTTCCATTGTTACTTGTTTACTTGCTGCAAACCATTACCTTCCACACCATACATTTAATCCTTTGTTACAGCAAACCGGTGAGCTTGACAACCTCACTGATTCATTGGGGCAAAGTCTTGAGTTTGTGTTGTGCAGGTCTTCGTGTTGCTTGCAACACCTGTGTGACGTTTCCTTCCTCCTATTGGTTCGATAACCTCGGTCTCAACTGAGGGAAGACTTACTGCTGTACTCTTCACACCTTGCTCTTGGGGTTCCCAACAAGACTCCACATCAACCACCAAGTTTTCTGACGCCATCAAGGAGTCATCAAGCACCGACATCGAAAAGTGGGGGCGATAGTACATGAGGATTTTGGAGTCCAAACTTGTAGGGTGAAAATCTAAGGTATGACCTTAATTGGTTGTCTCTGTCAATTGCCTTGTTAAAAATATTATTTCGTGGGCGCGAACTTTCTCCAGGGTGAAAACTCATGATCGTTGATCAGGGTAATGATGACGCATGTGCACTTTTTCTTTCTTGGAGGCGTTGTTTTTGGAGGGGATGATTTTATGGTACTGTCTCGGTGGTTTTTTGTCTGCTGTTGTAAGGCATAGATCATTGTAGCGGGACTTTTCTTTTTTCTGTAGTTCTTCCTTTTTGGCTATATGCATCCGTAATGCCAATAAGTAATATGTTGTTGCAGAGGCTAGGTGTAATTATATCTTGCGATATCAATATATGCTCCTTTCCAAAAAAAAAAAGATAGAAAGAATATTTGAACCTTCCACATTTTCTTAATTAAACCTTATCCGTATTATAAGGAATAGATCAAATCCACGACATATAAGGTGTTGTAAATAGGTCGAATATGCGTATAGGCTACAGCTAAACTTGAATTAACGGAAGGTTAGGTGTTTAAGTCGAACACTTGTAACCTAGGCTAATATATAAACGCATCTAAAGTAGCCAAAATATATTAGATGCAAGCTAGGTTAGAGATAAGGTCGCGTTTAGAGGACGGCCCGACGCTCGTGACAGAGGCACTGGACTGGCGTGGCATTGTAGATCTGATGTGTCTATACACCGTGGTGGGCTTGTCATCGACGGTGCTATGATAAGTACCCCAAGGAGAAACGCTCGTAAAGCATGCCCGCAGATTTAGGTGTTTATCGGTAAATTGTGTTACTGAACATTGTCTTCTGTCTACTTTCTGTGATGATCTAATCGTGTGTTTAGCTAATACAAATATAAATTTTCCAATTTTCTTCTATTATAAAAATATAATTATTACACAAAGTTATATTTTTTGAGCTATCAAACTAAATCGATAGGGTTAGTGTTGGCTCAAGATCAACTCTTTTTAATCGAGCTATATATATAAGATGCTCATACTCGGTTAGCCGCTCACTTCTTGCAGGTCTAGCCCCAACAGGACTGACAACCTTTTGCTGAATGTTGGCAGCATCACGAATCACCTTATGACAACACGCGGGATCTCTTCCTCTCAAGATATATACAAGGGTCGAATCTAATGTGTTCATAGTTAATATCATGATGTCCATCATATTTATGTATCACATAAAGAGGGATTATAGAATATGTTGATGTATTATTGAGCCTCATGGACGAATACGTATAGGAATCATCTTAAAATGCAAGACAAGACATAAGATTTATCTGTATCCTAGACTAGATTACCTAAACCGTAATCTCTATCTCTATCTCTATCTCTACTATATAAAAAGTGTAGAGGTGGTTTTCGTCTAACACGTTTTCGTCCGTCGTGTACAGCTAGAGCGCGAGAGAAGTGTCTGTCTTATCCTCAAACTGAAAATCGTACAATCAGGCTGACACGGGAGTCGAGTTAGAATCGAACGCCATGGGATTTTTTTACAAATATGACCCTCTGCAATTTGTCATCGTCAAAAATACCCTCCTCGCACCGCAAAAGCCAAAAATGTCCTGGCGGGAGGCTGAAAAGGCGACACGTGTCACCTCCCGCCACGGGGGATGGCGGGATGTTCCTCCCGCCACAGGGGGTGGCGGGATGTTCCTTCCGCCATAGGGAATGGCGGGATGATGTGGGCCCCACGGCCAGGCCAACGAGGAGGTTCGACTTGGCGCTGGCGAGAGGTTCGACTTCGTGCTCGCACTGGTGGGCCCCACGGCGTCATTCCGCCACCGCCAAAGGCGGAAGGAACATCCCGCCACCCCCTGTGGCGGGAGGAACATCCCGCCACCCCCCGTGGCGGGAGGTGACATGTGTCGCCTTTTCAGCATCCCGCCAGGGCATATTTGGCTTTTGCGGTGCGAGGAGGGTATTTTTGGCGATAGCGAATTGCAGAGGGTTATATTTGTAAAAAAATCACGCCATGGGTACTGTACGTCCTCAATAAATAACTACTCATAGTCTTACGTGGTTTGTTTGAAAACACTCGATTCGCTTGGCCGCCACGCGCGATCGATCGGCTCGCCATGGCCAGCCACAACGAGTCTAGGACTACTATGAAGAAGACAAGGACGAGGATGCATTGAAGCCGGACGAGGAAAAGATGGATTGGATCCGTTCAGCTCTACATGTCCAGCCACAACGCTAGGACTATGACCAAGATGGATTGGATCCATACCTGGATACGTCGCTGACCGTGATCAGTTCCTAGACATCCTCCCTGCCATGATGCGTGCTCTAGCCGACTCGCTCAACTGTTGTTGTAACGAGGACTCCGTGCAGGAGGCGCTGGAGATGATGATTCAGTTCACCCAGGGGCCAGGGCGGAGTTTCTCTGCCGCCCGCTGACTGATGCAGTTGCCTCCATGTTGTAGATCGCTGAGCCCAGGTAACTGGAGGATCGGCGGATGGCACACATACACCACCTGCCCACCTCGCTGTTCAGATCATTGTAACGCTTGTTGAGGCACTCGAGCGTGCCATCGAATGATGAGAAGCTTCCGCACACGGTGCAATGTTACTTATGTCCAGGATTAACCCACATGCTATTCATCGTCAATGCAGTAGGCAAGCATTCGACGAACCTCGGTCAGATTTGCAGAACCAGTTGCACTATGTTGTACTGCGTGGATTGGCTTCAGCCATAGATGATTCTCCCTCCGACCTATATTAGTTGACTTGCATTTGTTAAAATTTGGATAAACCTATATACTAAATAGTATCTAGATTCATTTAAATCTAGATAATTGTGAATCAACTAATATGGGTCAGAGGGAGTACAAAAACCCACTCGTGCACGCAAGTGATGTCTGACTATTTGCAGTCTAATAAACGTTTGTCGCCCTCGCTCTATCGTGCTGATTTAGCTGGAACCTCACCTTGTCGCAGTTCTACCGATGTAGCCATAACACTTGTTTGCCTCGAGTTCCAAAATTACAACACGCCTACATATTATGTCGCTGGAAGCGACGGGTGGAGGCTCCAAAAGATTTTCCACCTGAATCGAGTCCCTCCCCTTCCCCAATATCAGAATCTGTTCATCCTGCAGTTCCTGCTTTTCGCATGGTGGACTGCTGATTAGACTGAACTAATTTTACAGCTTGCTTTGCCTTTTAGATTGACATGGTAGCTAGCTTCGCTATGGAAATACATATTCGGCTTTTACGGCTGTCGCTTCTTGTGTCTACTGAATCGGTGAAGCTGGCTGTCTCTTTTTTTTCCTACTACTCAACCTACTGGTGTCCCTTCTTTGATTTTTCCTCCCTTTGCTGATACACTGGTAAAGATAGTGTATTTCTTTTTCCTACTACAAGATATATACTGTATATGTTTACAAGGTCGCTTCTTCAATCGTCAGACCGAGAAGTTCAGATAATTTTTGTCTGAAAGCTCATTATTTCTTTTCAACAAGTTTGTTTTATATCGTGTGGAATCTCAAGATTTCATTTCATTATCATTTCAAACAATATCCGTGCGCACAAAACATGAGTCCTGCATGGTCTTTAAAGATATCATATTTGGTTATTTTTTCATGGGCCGGCAGTACAAAATAAAATATCAGATATTCTAATTGAATCAAGATAGACACTTGGAAGCATTCATATACAAAATAAAATAATATGCTTCTAAGAAACAAAAGACTGACGTGGTGACACATTTATATAGATTAAAAAAAGTAGTGTCTTCAACCTTGCGGGTAAACCAATCCATTGAGCGCTACTGTTCGAAGTCCCCGTTTTACCTTGTTTTGCCTTTCTAAGGTGATTAATTCTTTTTTTGTGTGTGATCTTTGATTTACATAGAATCGAATAAACAATCACAAGCAGTTCATCTACGGTGATGGCCTACCGAAGACAACCAATTACAAATATTTTAGATAGAAATTGAGCAAGACATGATCATGATTATGCTTGTCAAAATAGTTTGACAGCGGAAAAATAGGAGAAGATTACTATACATGAATACTTTTGTGTGTTTTTTATATACATTTCAGACATGTGATACCGTAGCAATGCACGGGCATTCCACTAGTATACTCTAATAATGTCATTTGACATCATAAAGAGCATGTAGCTCCACCACTGCTCTTGGGGGCTGGATTAGAGGCGATATAGTTTTTGCGACTTTTGATGCATGAAAGAAAATCTTTTGGCTCGTGTTTTAGAAAACTTCCGACCCATAAGAAAAAAACGCCAATTTGGTCTATGAAGTTGCCGTGGATGTGCGTTTTGGTCACAAACTTGTAAATCATGAATTCCGGATCACGAAGTTGCCCCACGCGTGCAATTTGGTCAGACCGTGACGGCGCCGTTGACAACAATCATTAAGACATCACGTATGGGGTATCTCTGGCAACGATATTATTGTAAACCCCTTGATTTTTTCGCATCTGGGCTAAATTCAGTCATGGATATTTGGAGCAGATTTAAATCTAGTTATGTAATGGATATTTCTAGCAGGTTCTAGCATTTTAAATTCAATGATATAATATTAGGTTGTAAAAAATAGCAGATATAACCATAAAATGTATGTAAATAGATATCAGGCTATACATATATATTTCGGCCATTATATGACCGCATAAATGTATGTAAAAAGATAGCAGGTATGATTATATGCAATTCAACCAAAAAACATAGATAGCACTAGAAGTATGCAACATAGAACAAACTAAGACACACATGTCTCACATAGTTTTAGATATTGCAATTCACAGAAATTGTAGCAGGGACACATGTTTCTCTCTCCAAAAACCGAGACGTAGACCCATGTCTCACATAGTTTCTTTCCCAAGAGACAGTCATACAAGCATAAAAAATGGTGTTGTTCATCTCACTTTTCTCTCCCATAGTTTCTCTCCCAAGAGATATTGCAATTACAGTAGTGTTGTTCATCTCACTTTTCTGTACTCTTCTATATGAGCCGCAGATGTTGATGCATCTCCATCTCCAAATAGAAGCCATTTTGCTCCCTTTTCTTTCTTCCTATTCTGCCTATGCCTCTTCCTTTTATCGTGCACATCTCTGCAATTTTTCTTCATGTGCCTCTAGTTCATCTTCCTCTAACTCTTCCTCTTCCCCTCCCTCTACCTGTAGGTGTTGCTGTGACTTCTGTCGCAACTTTTGAATTTCTCCAGTTAGCAAGTGTAGTACTGTTTCTCTCAGTCACTGGAATGGCTTCTCTATGCTCAACAACATATGATGATTCCTCGGGCATCTCTTCTCTAATTATTGTCTTTCTTGTAGTAAATTTTTTAGTGAACAAGAGAAAAATATCATGTACATAAATATGTGAAATTCATATGTAGCAACGAGATACTTGAAATTATACTTACTTCATGTTATAATTGATAAACAACGGATGATTACAGCTGAGTTGGATCATGTGATGGCACAAAATTCTTGGGGATGATGTGCTAATTAAAAAAATACTATTATAAGTAATAGTAGTAAATACAAGAAAATACAAGTAGAAATAACACTTACGATTAGTATTGTAGGGTCATTAATATCCCCATTTTCATCAAACATCACTACCCTTTTCTTTCTAGCCTCATATTCCTTTTGTGCCTCTTGTTGCTCCATCTTCTTTCTACTAAGTTTTCTTTTCCCTTTGCCTATATTGGAAGCATGATCTGCTCCTGCTTCTTCTTGTTATGCTGGTACATGATCTGCTCCTTCTGCTGCTTCTTAACGGCTGTTTTCAACAGCGTCGTCACGGTCTGACCAAATTGCACGCGTGTGACAACTTGGTGATCCGGAATTCACGATTTGCAAATTTGTGACCAAAACACACATCCGCGGCAACTTCATAGACTAATTTGGCTTTTTCTCGACCCATAATAACTAATAGTGATTTGCTGACTTGGTGATGGCCGATTTGGGTAACTTTGTGTCCTCTACACATGGACTCCATATTTGGTGGGTCCACTTGTCAGTGACTCCTGACTATGACTCTTGATAACTTACATGCTCGAGTAGTATTAAACACGATTAACCTTTGTAAATAAATATTATTACTGTATTATGAGCACAATTCTCGAGTCTCCCCTAGGCTCTTCGGTGCCTAGATCGACTTCAAGGTGAACGGACCAAAGGACCCAAGAGCATCTCCAACAGAAGCGCTAAAATAGCGCGGCGCACAAAAATCACCGATTTACCGTGCGGAGGCATGTTTTTGCCACTCCAACAAGCTACAAATTTTTTAGGGCACGCGGTTTGCACAATTGCGCATACCATATTTGGCGCCTGCGTTCCAGCGCGCGACAAATCTCGAAGACAGCATGCGCACCCAACGAACGTCCTGAAAACTCCTCGCGCGCGTCTTCTCCATTTCCGCCTCCCACTGCGCTGCTGCCTTGATTTCATGCCACCCTTGCTCGCCACGGTATATTAGCGGGCGACGATACTCCACCAAAGAATATTTGGGAGGGGGGGTGCCAGTGCTGCTAAATCGACCGGTGACCAACTGTGCCGCCACCCCGCATATTTTGCTGGAGGTCACGCCCCGAAAAGCATCGCCACCGTGGATTTCGCGGCTCGGCGAGCACCTCCGCCATTTCGCCCATGCTCAGGCAGGAGTACCAACCCGGAGGCTTCCACCCACGTGACATGAGTCGCGCAGAGGTATGTGGTGCCCAAATCGATTTTTCTATTGTATATAGTTGATTTGGAGGCCAATTAAAATAAGGATTTTCATTGTAGATGAGCTTCTCATATGACTCGTCTGATGAGAAGATGGATTTAGCGAAGCGGCCGAAACATGGTGGTTCCGTCTTCGGTCTTCAAAAGTTGTGGAGGGAGCGTATTGAGGGGCACAACAAGTTGATTCATAGCTACTTTGCTGAAAATCCAACTTTCCTCAAGAGCTACTTTGTTTCGCAACTATTTAGCGGTAGATCAGCAACCGGCATCTATCCAAAGTGGCAAACATTTATGAAGCCACTTAAATAACCAAAAGGTAAGAAAAGACTTCAGTTTCATAATGCACAAGCGGCGACTAGGAAAAATGTGGATAGAGCGTTTGGTATCTTGCAAGCCCAATTTGCTATTGTTAGGGTACTGGCTAGATTTTAGGATCAAAATATTCTTTGGTATATCATGGTCACGTGTGTCATCATGCATAACATGATCATTGAGAATGAGCATGGCCAAGCTATTTATTGATGATTTTATTTATGTGTGTTTGATCTTCTTTTTGAGATGGATGTGTGATTTGTGTTCCTGCCGCTGCGCGCGCTGTGTTTTGCAGCGTTCTTTTACCGCGCGGCAAAATACAGCCTTCGGTGGAGCGCCGCACGTCCATGCATTACAAACCAAAAAACGACGTTACCAAGAGATTTTAGCACGCGCTATTATAGCGCTTGTGTTGAAGATGCTTTAAAAGCGATTCATATACGCGGTTGTCTATTCAAAAAGCATGCAAGGATTATTGGCTGAATAGTGGTTGTAGTCCAATTTTTTCTAAACAACAAGGGGTCTAGAAGACCCCAAAAGCTACATTACAAAACAAACACATGGTAGGTACAAATTTACAAAGAAGCTCTTTTCATCACTCGTATAAAGAACCTAGTATTTGAAGATAAGGGCTTACAATTTGCAAAAAAACACCCTAGAACAAAGAGTTGAAAAGCAATCAGGTCCTCGGGTGCCTCTGCTAGCAGACGCCGGTGACCTCAAAGCGCTGGTCGCCGCACCGCCTACAGAAGCCGACGAAGGAGCAAAAGAACCAGACGCCAAGATCCAGAGAACAACATCAAACACTGCCAATACCATCCTCTTCGGTGGAACTCGCCGCAGGCCAACCCTTTCTTGCCGGGGACGGACCACTTGGGAAGAAGGAGCGGTCGAGCTCCTGTGGCAGGAGCCAGAGACCTCCACACAGGAGGAAGAAATAGGGACGCCTTACCGACCAAAGATCACGAGAGGGATAAGCATCCTCGCCGTGGAATCCGCTCGAAGAAAAAGGCGCAGCTTCAGACGCCAACACCGCAAGAACGCCGACACTCTAAGCCCATTGCTCTCCTCGCCTCCATGGACGGCCAGAGAAAAACGCAGAGCCCCGCAACACCACCAACAAAGGCCGCCAGGGCACATGCGTTTATTGAAGAGGGGGCTCGCCGTCGCCTTCTTCCACCATGTAAGCCAGAGCATTGACGACGACTATCTGGTGCCACGCCGGAGCACCATAGCATCATAAGACCACGTGGGCGTATTTGCAGAGATGCCTGGTCCAAGCTCCTCCACATGCTCCACATACAGCCACCAGAGTAGAACAGTGAAGAACACCCAAATCAAGAACAGCTAGATCTTGCCCAAAAATCTGGTCCTCTACTCCAAGACTCCACTATGGGAAGAAAACCTAGACTACAACCTACTCTACAAAAGCCAACGCCGCACCTCAGCCATCGCAAAGCGGCAGCGTCGCTGAGGACAACTTCGGCTTGGCCTGGCGCAAGAGGAGCGACTGTCAAATAGAGAGACTACTGTAGTGATGACAGAGAGAGAGTTGGGGAGAAAGTGAGCGCACTATAGGAATGGCGCGCTCGGCGTTAGCCCCGATCCTCGTCGGTGTAGGCTACGCCAAGGGTAGTCGTCGGCGTAGCATCCTCGGCAAAGCCCTTCCTCGGTGGAGGCACTCCTGGCCATCGGCGTAGCTATAGCCGTCAGCATAGCCTAACTGCATGTTGTAAAAAACATTTTTTTGATTTTTTTCTCAACTTTTTAAAATATTTAAATTGTTTGAATCATTAATCTTTCACTTGGAACATTTTTAACACTAATTACCCTTAATCTTTGATCAAATTGCAGTCTTGGTCAAACTTTCCGATTAATCACCTATTCTCACACTGCTCCACCTCCAGCATGCTTAACTTCTCCATTCCTTCTAAATCAGTTTTCGCGAAGCAATTTATACCTAATTGTCAATACTATGATATCAATCGTATTAACTCTTATATCATTATGTCACATGTTTTTATTTTTAAAAATTATAAAAAATTATTTAAGTACACAACAATGAATAAGTGAAAATATTATTGAATTCAAATAAAAATATAATGATTTTACTTTTTTGTATTTTTCTATTTAATATGAAATAATTAATATCTTTAAATCCGTAAATCGGAATTTGATAAATAATATGTCTAAATTGATTATAATATTGAGAGGAATCCAAAAATGATATCCATATCAACTTAACATAAACCATGTCGTGGTTTTTATCCATAACATTGGTATTTGACACGAAAGCCAGAAAACCTCGAATGAGATAGGTCATTATGTAAACGTTTTTTGGGATATAATAAATATACCAAGTTTGATATTTTTCCTTCTAACTATGTCATATAATATGACACCATGCGAAGGTTTCACATTGTTTCGATCGTTTTTTAATCTCTTATGCCTGTTTTAAACTATCGTTAAACTTTGTCGAACGACAGACATGAAGATTCTTAGCTCGGGGATGAGTGATACGTCATAAAAGTATCTATAATTTTTGATGTTACATACCTTTTTAGTATCCACTTTGCTATGCGTTGTCTATACTTTGAGGTATTTTTATATATTTTTTGGGACTAACCTATTAATAAAATGCCGCAGTACCAGTTGTCTGTTTTCTGCTATTTTTGGTTTCAGAAAATTTAGTAAGGAAATATTCTCGGAATTGGACGGGACAAAAGACAAAATCAATATTTCACCGAGGAAAACACAGAGACCAAAGGGCGACCGGAGGGGAGCCACAGGGTGTCCACACCCCCCACGCACGGGCCCACCCTAGGCTGCGCCTGGGCGGGGTGTGGGCCCCCTGGCCGCCCTCCCGCCTCGCCTCTTCGCCTATATAAATATCCCGATGCCAAAACCCTAAGTACCCGATCATATCTCCATGAAATAGTCCTTAGCCGCCGCCACCATCGTCCCTAGACCGGGGGGATCTGAAGCTCTTCCCGGCACCCAGCCGGAGGGGAGAGATCATCCCGGAGGCCTTCTTCATCACCATGCCAGCCTCCGGTATGATGCGTGAGTAGTTTCACCTTGGACTATGGGTCCATATAGTAGCTATATGGTTGTTTATCCTTCTTTGTGCTATCATGTCTAGATATTGTGAGCTCCGTTCATGATCAAGATCATCTATTTGTAATCATACATGTTGTGTTTGCGGGGATCCGGTGGATATTGAGATTATTATGTCAGATTGATTAATGATTCTATCTTATTGATTCTATCATGTCTGTGTTGTTTGAGATCTTGCATGTGATAACCCACAAGTATAGGGGATCGCAACAGTCTCGCGGGCAGTATTACCCAATTTATTGATTCGATACAAGGGGAGCCAAAGAATACTTGCAAGCCTTAACAACTGAGTTTTCAGTTCAGCTGCACCTCAAAATAGTTCTTGCTCACAGAAGTTTATCAGTAGCAACAACAAAGCAACAGCAACAACAACAACAACAACAATAGTGAAACAGGAGCAATAGTAACAGTAACGGTAAACAGTGGGATTCGAGTGCGGTAGACATAGGTATGGATGGACAGGCGTTGCATGGACGAGTTTAAACATGTAACTTCAAAGAACTAGGGCATTGCAGATAAATAATAACAAGCATCCAAGTACTAAACAATCCTAGACATGTGCTCCATATATAGTCATACGTGCCCGCAATGAGAACTTGCACAACATCTTCTGTCCAGCCAGCCCGTGGCAGCGTGGCCTCTAGGGAACTACTGGAAATTAAGGTGCTCCTTTTAATAGAGCACCGGAGCAAAGCATTAACACTCTGTGAACACATGTGATCCTCACACCATAGCCATCCCCTTCGGTTGTCCCAATTATTGTCACTTTGGGGCCTTTGGATCCGGACAATGATATGTGTACACAACTTGCAGATAAGATCATAAACAATACTATCATAATGATTCAATAATAAGTTCAGATCTGAGATCATGGCACTCGGGCCCTAGTGACAAGCATTGAGCACAAAACGTTGCAACAAAGTCAAATAACACTAATAGAGATACTAGGCACTATGCCCTAACAGATCTTATTCGATTACATGACAGAACTCATCCAATCCCTACCATCCCCAAGCCTACAGCGGGGGATTACTCACTCATGGATGAGGGAAACATCGGTGGTTGATGGAGATGCGTTGGTGATGACGATGGCGATGATCCTCTCCAAATTCCCCGTCCCGGCAGGGTGCCAGAACGAATTTTCCGGATCCGAATCTTGCTTTCTGGTGGCGGCGGTGGAGCGGTACTCTTTCTGGAAAACTATCGAACCCCCCTCTGTTTTTAGGTCAGAAGGCAACTTATAGATGCGGAGGGAGGCCGAGAAGCTGCCTGGGGTGGCCAAACCTCCCCTAGGCGCGGGGTCAGTGGGCCCGCGCCTGGGGTGGGTCTAGCCCCCCAGGCCTCCCCTCTGTCTCCCCTTTGGCTCCGTGGATGTTCTGGTGAAATATTTTTTTGGCATATTTTCCGGGATTTTTCCCGATAGTTCATTTTCTGCACAAAAACAAGACACCAAGGTAATTCTGCTGAAAACAACGTCAGTTCGTGTTAGTTGTATCCAAATCACACAAGTATAGAGGAAAAACAATAGCAAAGTGTTCGAGAAAGTAGATACGTTTTGGACGTATCAACTCCCCCCCAAGCTTAGCTTATTGCTTGTCCTCAAGCAATTCAGTTGAAAACTGAGTGCGATAAAAGAACTTTCACGAACACTTTGCTTCATATGATGTAAATATTCTCAGCATAGGAGTAGATGCTTAGACAATTCATAATAAGGAGTATGCAAATAAGTCTACTCAACAGTCATTGGAAGCTATGAAGAGAGACCAACTCAATAATAATAAGTAGCATGAAACATAAACATAAGAAACATTGCAATGCTCATAATAAGGTATGATAGAGTGGTATCTCGCTTGCCTTTGTTTGAAGAGCACAATATAAATGCTGAGGCACCTCTGAAGTTCAAGTGAAGACTAGAGATAAAGATATCAGAGATACAAGCATCAAAGTCATGACATAATTAACCAAGTTTTGGAACAAACACAAAAAATGACAACTATGCTCTCAAGAAGGTGCTCATAGAATAAGTGGTGACTCAACAAAATTGTGAAAACGGTTTTTGTGATGGTTTGAAAGGCTTCCCAATGCTGATAGGAAGGTACTCATTAGCTTTGAGCTCTCATTGCCCCTATCATAGGCATCTTCATGTGGTTAAGGTGAAAGTGAGGTCCACTCTGAATCATATGCTTGATAGACCATAGACTGGCAATCCCAAGTCCCTTGAGTACGAGGGCCGCTCCGCATGCTACTCAACTTTGGTCACCTGAAAGTTCTTGTCATTGTAAATACATGCATATCATCGAGAAACCGCCAACGGGGAACCCTTGCATATGGTACAGGAGCTTTCCCATAACCAAAATGACAAGGCAAGCAGACAATAAGCATCTCAGCAATCTTTTTATTTACCATATGCATAGCTTTTTATTGAGGATGCTGTTGGAGATATGCCCTAGAGGTAATAATAAAAGTAGTTATTATTATATCTTTGTGTTTATGATAAATGTTTACATTCATGCTATAATAGTATTAACAAGGAAACATTAATACTTGTGTGATTTGTAAACTTAATTTGAAGTCCCTAGTAAAGCCTCTATATAATACTAGCTTGTTGGTTAATAGATGATTGTGGTTTCCCTATCATGAACATTGAGATGTTATTAACAACAAGATCATATTGTTAGGAGAATGATATGATGGACATACTCCTATAGATAAGCGTAGCATAAAGATCAAGTCATTTTAATACTTCAATTGCTATATGCTTTCTGATACATAGTAATCTAATTCCTTCGACCATGAGATCATGCATATCACCTTTACCGGATGGATGCTTTGATGACATCAAACACCACACCGTAACTGGGTGGCTATAAAGGTGGCATTGAGTGTTCAGAAAGTATTGGTTGAAACACATAGATCAAGAGTGGGATTTGTCCATCCATATGACGGATAGATATACTCTGGGCCCTCTCGGTGAAATGTCATCCAATTAGCTTGCAAGCATGTGGTGGCTCACAAGGGATCACATTTCAGGAGCGAGAAAGAGTACTTATCGGTAACGAGGTTGAACTAGGTATGCGGAGAATCTGAAGCGATCATAACCTCGGATAAGTAAACTATCGTGAGACAAAGGGAAATTGATATCGTATGTAAGTGGTTCATTCGATGTAAGTAATCGTAGAAATATGTAGGAGCCATATGAATTTCCAGATTCCTCTATTGGTTATTGTTGGAGAAGTGTCTCGATCATGTCGCATAATTCACGAACCGTAGGAGACACTTAAGGATTCGACGTTGTTTGAGTAGTTATGGAATGATGAGAAAGAGACCGAATGTTGTTCGGAGTTCCGGATGGGATCCGGGATATCACGAGGAGATCCGGAATGGTCCGGAGAATAAGATTCATATAAGGAAAGTCCCGTTTCGGAGTTGGGGAATGATCCCGGTGTTTTCATCGGGAATGTTCTAGAAGGTTCCGGAATGTCCGACACTCCGGAGGGGAAGGGTACATGAATGTGTTATATCAAGTTGGTATGATCGCATCATGTACTAAGTGTCATCGCTATACCAAATAAAGGATTAATTCAAATCCTAGTTTTAAAAGTCAAATAGCTAGTTTGAAAAGTCAAACGGCTAAATTTGGAAAGAGGAAAAGAGGAGGAAGGGGGAAACCGAGTTGGGGAGGAGTCCCTCCTCCCCAAGCCGGCGCACCACCCAAGCCGAGTTGGGGAGGGACTCCTCTCCCTCCCCTTGGCCGGCCGGCCCCTCCACCTATATAAGGAGGGGCAGGGCTCCCTCCTAGAGACACACAAGTTCCCTGCCCCAAACCCTAGCTTGGCGCCACCACCTCCTGCAGCTGCCGCCGCCTCCTAGGGTTGCCCTAGCCGCCGACTTGGGCTGCCCCAAGCCCTAGATGCCGGCTCTAGCACCTCCTCCTTGGTGTGTCTAAAACCTAGATCCCCGAGGAGCTCTCTCATACTCCACCATACTCGCTCCGGCTTAAGGCGAAGCCCTGCGAGATCTCCCCTCTACTTCCGGTACCACGCCGTTGTGCTGCCGGAATCACGAGGAGAGTGCTACATCCTCCATTTTCTTTGGAACAAGGGAGAGGAAGGTCTTCGTCAGTACCAAACATGTGACCCATTGCGGGGCGCTTTGGAGCATGGCCTTGGGAAGGATCGTCTACGCGATCTTGAGATCGGGAAGAGTACGACTACATCACCTACGAGAATCCGCTCTCGTTAAACACTTTGGAATCTTCGAGGGTGAGTTATTCCATCGACTCGTTGCTACAATCTAGAGATAGATCTTGGCTTGTTTGTTTGTATGCGGTAGAATTTTTTTGTTTTCCATGGTACGAAACCCTACAGTGGTATCAGAGCCGTATCTATATGTAGATCTGTTGCACGAGTAGAACACAATGGTCATTGTGGGCATTGATGCTTTTATTGTCGATTGCTTCTTGTGTACTTTGCATCTTGCGGGATGTTGGGATGAAGCGGCCCGGGCTAACCTTACATGACATCGTTCATGAGACTTGCTCCACGCTTGACATGCAACTTGTATTGCATAAGTGGCTTCTTGGTGCTGTTTCTCCTAGCATAGTTAAGATCCAATTTACAACGGGTGATTAACAATACTAGTATCAATGTTGTGGTTCATGTTCGTAAGTTAGAATGACACTTATTGAAAGCCCCAAACCACGTAAAACATGCAAAGAAAGTAGAGGCATCTAACTTTGTTTTGCAGGGGTGTGCTGTGATGTGATATGGCCATGATTGTGATTATATTTGATGTATGCAATGTTCCTTATTGTAAGTTGGCAACCGGCAGGAGCCATATGGTTGTCTTTAATTTCTGTTAAGACCCGCGTGTCTATTCAAAGTAGTTGTAATAGTTGAAGCCGGTGGACGACAACCTTGGAGAAGCGTCATTGACCTTGATGCAATGCCGATGATGATGGAGATCATGTTCGTTCTAGAAGATGGAGATCGGAAGCACAAAGAAGAAAGGCCATATCATATCACATATTATGAATTGCATGTGATGTTAATCCTTTATGCATCTTGTATTGCTTAGTAGACAACGGTAGCATTATAAGATGATCCCTCTTGCACATGAATTTCAAGTCATAAAGTGTTCACCCTTAGTTAGCACCGTTGCTAAAGCTTGTTGTTTTTTGAAGCACCACGTGATGATCGGGTGTGTTAGATTCTGCAAGTGCATACAACGTGAGCAAGCCAGATTTGCTCATGCGGAAACTAAGGTTTGATTTTGACGAGCCTAGCATGTATAGACATGGTCTCGGAACACGGATCACCGAAAGGTAAAGCATGAATCATATAGTAGATATGATGAACATGTCGATTGTTCGCCATTGAAACTATATCAACTCTCGTGATGATCGGTGTTGATGTGGTGGATTTGGTTCGTGTGATCACTAAAACAATGTGAGGGATATTGTTTTGAGTGGGAGTTCACCTAGATTAATTTTATTATTAATTTGAACTCAATTTGTCATAAACTTAGTCTAAACTATTGCAAATATATTGTAGATCAATGGCAGCCCCTACCATCAATTTTAATGCGTTCCTAGAGAAAGAAAAGTTGAAAAACAATGAAAGCAACTTCGCGGATTGGTTCCGCAATTTGAGGATTGTCCTCACAGCTGGTAATTTGACCTATGTCTTTGGATGCACTCATTGGTGACCCACTGCAGCTGATCTGCCGATGAAGTAAAGAACGTTTACCTCACTCGGAAGACTCGGTACTCCACTCAAAGGTGCTATCTTGTATGGTTTAGAATCAGAGCTTAAAAAGGTTTGAGAATTCAGACCCATATGATATTGTCGAGGATCTCAAATTGATCTTTGAGACTCATGCGGCAATTGAAAGCTATGAGGCTTCTGAAAAGTTCTTTAACTGCAAGATGGAAGAGGGCAGCTCCGTCAGCGAGCATGTGCTTAAGATGTCTGGGCACGCAAACAAACTTCAAAGCTTGGGTATAGTGATTCCCAATGCTTTGGGGATTTACCGTGTCCTCCAATCACTACCACCAAGTTATAAGAACTTTGTGATGAACTACAACATGCAAAACATGAACAAGACATTGCCAGAACTCTTTGCCATGTTGAAGTCTGCAGAAGTGGAGATCAAGAAAGAGCACCAAGTGTTGTTGGTCAATAAGACCACCAAATTCAAGAAAGGCAAGTCTAAGCAGAAGGGACACTTCAAGAAGGGTGGTAAGAAAGTTACCACGCCAACGAAGAAGACCAAGGCTGGACCTAAGCCTGATACTGAGTGCTTTTACTGCAAGGGAGAAGGTCACTGGAAGCGGGATTGCCCAAAGTACTTGGCGGATTTGAAGAACGGCAACATCAATAAGAAAGGTATATCTGATATACATGTTATTGATGTGTATCTCACTAGTACTCGTAGTAGTGCCCGGGTATTTGATACTGGTTCGGTTGCTCATATTTGTAACTCGAAACAGGTGCTGCAGAATAAACGGAAGCTAGCGAAGAACGAGGTGACGATGCGCGTTGGAAACGGATCAAAGGTTGATGTGATCGCGGTCGGCACGCTACCCCTTCATCTACCATCGGGATTAGTTTTATACTTAAATAATTGTTATTTGGTGCCTACGTTAAGCATGAACATTATATCGGGATCTTGTTTATTGCGAGACGGTTACTTGTTTAAATCCGAGAATAATGGTTGTTCGATTTATATGAGTAATATGTTTTATGCACATGCACCTTTGATAGATGTTCTATTCTTATTGAATCTCGATAGTGGAAATACACATATTAATAACATTGAGGCTAAACATTTGAAATCGAGTGATAACTCGACCTATATGTAATCGTCGTCTTGGTCACATTGGAGTGAAGCGTATGAAGAAACTCCATTCCGATGGACTTCTTGAATCACTTGATTTCGAATCACTTGATAGATGCGAAGCATGTCTGATGGGTAAAATGACTAAGACTCCATTTTCTGGTATGATGGAGCGAGCTACGGACTTGTTGGAAATCATACATACCGATGTGTGTGGTCCAATGAGTGTAGTATCACGCGATGGTTATCGTTATGTTCTTACCTTCACGGATGACTTGAGTAGATATGGGTATATCTATTTCATGAAGCATAAGTCCGAAACTTTCGAGAAGTTTAAGGAATTTCAAAGTGAGGTAGAGAATCAACGTAACAAGAAGATTAAATTTCTACGTTCTGATCGTGGAGGTGAATATCTAAGTTACGAGTTTGGCGAGCATTTGAAGAAATGCGGAATACTTTCACAATTGACACCATCGGGAACACCACAACGTAATGGTGTGTCCGAACGTCGTAATCGAACTCTCTTAGATATGGTTCGTTCTATGATGTCACTTACAGATTTACCGCTATCATTTTGGGGTTATGCATTAGAAACAACAACATTCACTTTAAATAGGGCACCGTCTAAATCCGTTGAAACGACACCGTATGAATTGTGGTTTGGGAAGAAACCTAGATTGTCGTTCCTTAAAGTTTGGGGGTGCGAAGCCTATGTAAAGAAGTTACAGCCGGACAAGCTTGAACCCAAAGCGGAAAAATGCGTCTTCATAGGATACCCGAAGGAAACTATTGGGTATACCTTCTATCATAGATCCGAAGGCAAAATCTTCGTTGCCAAGAATGGATCCTTTCTAGAGAAGGAATTTCTCTCGAAAGAAGTGACTGGAAGGAAAGTAGAACTCGACGAGGTTGTTGAACCTTCTCTCGAAATTGCGAGTAGCGCAGCACCGAAAGAAGTTCCTGTGGTGCCTGCACCAATAAGAGAGGAAGCTAATGATGATGATCATGAAACTTCGGTTGAAGTTGCTACAGAGCCTCGCAGGTCAACGAGAACTCGTACCACTCCAGATTGGTATGATCCCGTTATGAGTGTCATGTTGGTGGACAACACCGATGACCCTGAGACATATGAGGAAGCGATGATGAGCCCAGATTCCAATAAATGGCAAGAAGCCATGAAATCCGAGATTGGATCCATGTACGAAAACCAAGTATGGACTTTGGTGGACTTACCGGAAGGCTGTCGAGAACAAATGGATCTTCAAGAAGAAAACAAATGCTGATGGTAATGTTACTGTCTATAAAGCTCGACTTGTCGCAAAAGGGTTTTGACAAATTCAAGGAGTTGACTACGATGAGACTTTCTCACCAGTAGCGAAGCTAAAGTCTGTGAGGATTATGTTAGCAATCGCTGCATATTATGATTATGAGATATGGCAGATGGATGTCAAAACAACATTCCTCAATGGAGACATTGATGAAGAGTTGTATATGATGCAACCCAAAGGTTTTGTCGATCCTAAAGATGCTAACAAGGTATGCAAACTTCAATGGTCCATCTATGGATTGAAGCAAGCATCCCGAAGTTGGAATCAACGTTTTGATAAGGTGATCAAAAGTTTTGGTTTTATACAAACTTATGGAGAAGCTTGTATTTACAAGAAAGTGAGTGGGAGCTCTGTAGCATTCTTAATACTATATGTGGATGACATATTATTGATTGGGAATGATGTAGACCTTCTTAATAGTGTCAAGGAATATTTGAATAATAGTTTTTCAATGAAGGATCTTGGCGAAGCAGCTTACATATTAGGCATAAAGATTTATAGAGATAGATCGAAACGCCAAATATCATTGTCACAGAGTACATATTTGGACAAAGTTCTAAAGAGGTTTGGAATGGAAGATAGCAAGAAAGGGTTCTTGCCCATGTTGCTAATCGACCTTGAGTAAAACTCAAAGTCCGACATCGGCAGAAGATAGAGAAAGGATGAGTAAGACTCCCTATGCCTCAGCCATAGGATCTCTAATGTATGCCATGCTATGTACTAGACCCGACATTGCATATGTTGTTAGTTTAACTAGCAGATATCAAAGTGATCCAGGAGTGGATCATTGGACAGCGGTCAAAAACATCCTTAAGTACTTGAGAAGAACTAAGGATATGGTTCTTTCTTATGGAGGTGATGAACAACTCGTTGTTAATGGTTACACCGATGCTAGTTGGAACACCGATTCGGATGATTCTAAATCACAATCTGGATACGTATTTATTTTGAATGGTGCAGCAGTTAGCTGGAGGAGTGCAAAGCAAAGCATTGTGGCGAGATCTTCAACTGAATCGGAATACATGGCTGCTTTGGAGGCTTCACAAGAAGCAATATGGATGAAAGAGTTCATTACAGAGCTGGGTGTGGTTCCTAGTGCGCTGGACCCAATGTCTATCTATTGTGATAACATGGGCGCCATAGCCAATGCGCAAGAACCAAGGTCACACAAGAAGCTGAAGCATATCAAGCTACGTTTTCACGCTATTCGAGAACATATCCAAGATGGGGATATAAAGATTTGCAAAGTACACATAGATCTGAATGTGGCGGATCCGTTGACTAAACCTCTCCCGAGGGCAAAACATGACCAGCACCAAACTGCCATGGGTGTTCGGTATATTACCATGTAATCTAGATTAGATGACTCTAGTGCAAGTGGGAGACTGTTGGAGATATGCCCTAGAGGCAATAATAAAAGTAGTTATTATTATATCTTTGTGTTTATGATAAATGTTTACATTCATGCTATAATAGTATTAACAAGGAAACATTAATACTTGTGTGATTTGTAAACTTAATTTGAAGTCCCTAGTAAAGCCTCTATATAATACTAGCTTGTTGGTTAATAGATGATTGTGGTTTCCCTATCATGAACATTGAGATGTTATTAACAACAAGATCATATCGTTAGGAGAATGATATGATGGACATACTCCTATAGATAAGCGTAGCATAAAGGTCAAGTCGTTTTAATAGTTCAATTGCTATATGCTTTCTGATACATAGTAATCTAATTCCTTCGACCATGAGATCATGCATATCACCTTTACCGGATGGATGCTTTGATTACATCAAACACCACACCGTAACTGGGTGGCTATAAAGGTGGCATTGAGTGTTCGGAAAGTATTGGTGGAAACACATAGATCAAGAGTGGGATTTGTCCATCCATATGACGGATAGATATACTCTGGGCCCTCTCGGTGAAATGTCATCCAATTAGCTTGCAAGCATGTGACTGGCTCACAAGGGATCACATATCACGGGAACGAGAAAATAGTACTTATCGGTAACGAGGTTGAACTAGGTATGCAGAGATACCGACGATCATAACCTCGGATAAGTAAACTATCGTGAGACAAAGGGAAATTGATATCGTATGTAAGTGGTTCATTCGATCGCAAAGTAATCGTAGAAATATGTGGGAGCCATATGAATTTCCAGATTCCTCTATTGGTTATTGTTCGGAGAAGTGTCTCGATCATGTCCGCATAATTCACGAACCGTAGGGAGACACACTTAAGGATTCGACGTTGTTTGAGTAGTTATGGAATGATGAGAAAGAGACCGAATGTTGTTCGGAGTTCCGGATGGGATCCGGGATATCGCGAGGAGATCCGGAATGGTCCGGAGAATAAGATTCATATAAGGAAAGTCCCGTTTCGGAGTTGGGGAATGATCCCGGTGTTTTCATCGGGAATGTTCTAGAAGGTTCCGGAATGTCCCAAGACTCCGGAGGGTAAGGGTACATGAATGTGTTATATCAAGTTGGTATGATTGCATCATGTACTAAGTGTCATCGCTGTACCAAATAAAGGATTAATTCAAATCCTAGTTTGAAAAGTCAAATAGCTAGTTTGAAAAGTCAAACGGCTAAATTTGGAAAGAGGAAAAGAGGAGGAAGGGGAAACCGAGTTGGGAGGAGTCCTCCTCCAACCGGCGCACCACCCAAGCCGAGTTGGGGAGGGACTCCTCCTCCCTTGGCCGGCCCCTCCACCTATATAAGGAGGGCAGGGCTCCTCCTAGAGACACACAAGTTCCTGCCCCCAAACCCTAGCTTGGCGCCAGGCTCTGCATTGCCTCCTAGGGTTGTCCTAGCCGCTGACTTGGGCTGCCCCAAGCCCTAGCCGCCGGATCTAGCACCTCCTCCTTGGTGTGTCTAAAACCTAGATCGTTGAGGAGCTCTCTCATACTCCACCATACTCGCTCCGGCTTAAGGCGAAGCCCTGCGAGATCTCCCCTCTACTTCCGGTACCACGCCGTTGTGCTGCCGGAATCACGAGGAGAGTGCTACAACCTCCGCTGCCTGCTGGAACAAGGGAGAGGAAGGTCTTCGTCGAGTACCGAACATGTGACCGATGGGAGGGCGCTGCCGAACGCAGCCTTGGGAAGGATCGTCTACGATCTTGAGATCGGGAAGAGTACGACTACATCACCCACGAGAATCCGCTCTCGTTAAACACTTTGGAATCTTCGAGGGTGAGTTATTCCATCGACTCGTTGCTACAATCTAGTAGATAGATCTTGGCTTGTTTGTTTGTATGCGGTAGAATTTTTTTGTTTTCCATGCTACGAAACCCTACAGATGCTTCATAGATGCTCATTATAGTGATGCTGCAAGTTTCCACCATGATTAAACATGGCTTAGGCTAGCGGCCCAGGCATTTCTCTAACACAATGTATAAACTCCATGAACTAACAACTTCCCCTTTTATTTCACATCGTCAACATCCAGAAACAAAATAGCAAAGTATCAAATGGACAGGATTATCCAAAAAGTGTTGAAAGCGTTTCCAGTGACGACACGGTTCTGCTGACTCCCATTATATAATAAGCAGGCATATAACTTTCATGGACTAGTCACAATGGTTCAGAATTATTAAGCGCAAGGAATAAAGTGTGCCATCAAGTTCATGAGAGCTTTACTAACTAACTTTCTCAAAACAGACAAACATTTTATTTTGGAAGAAAACACAACTTATATAATATGCACGGAAGTAGCAAATGATTCTAATAGGTAGGTATGGTGGACACAACTGGCAATATTGGTTTTGGGGAGTTGGAAGCACAGGTAGAGCACATACTCAGTGCAAGTGAAGGTTAGCAATAGAGAGGGAGCGACAAACGAGAGAGCAATAACTGTCATAATCATGCTTGCAACAAAACATGACTAATTATGGCATGAAAGTGATACAAGAACTCTGAGGAAAAATAAATCATCGAAGCTTACTGACTATTGATTAGTCATATGCATGTGTGAGCATGTGCCAAGTCGATTCACATGAACAGTCAGAGGAGGATACCACAATGTCATACCAAAGTATGAATAAAACAATGCAGGCAAACATTCATATGACATGCTACAAACTATTAGCAAGCTGGAGCTAATCATAGACAAGAAAGAACTACTAAGCATCCTGTCGTGGTATTGCCGATGAGTACGCCATGGAGGAGTCCTCACAGTGCGTGTTTAGAGACGTGGGGTAAGGCGGACGGTTGACGGGTACGAGGTAACACAGCTTACCCAGGTTCAGATCCCACAACGGTGGCGAAATCCTACTCATGCTATAAATCACTATAAGGGCACTACGCCGAGTTACAGAGTTAGGTTCGCTGTGCGAGGTTGTATGAATCGATACTAGGTTGTCTGAAGTTGTGCCTAAAGGCTCCCATAGGCCCGACTTATATAGTCGCCAGGTCCTAGGGTTACAGGGAAAAGTCCTAGCCGGACAGGTTACAGAGTCCTACACTGTCTATTACTAGTCTTGTGTATCTTGCACTCCAAGGCTCAGGCTACATTGGTGACTCCACCGTAGCCTTCCTTTATCCGGCATGGGCCTCCCTTCTGGATCCGTATAACTGGGCCGCCCAGCAGGCCATAGGCCACCCGGGTTATCCGGATAAGTGACATGCTATGAGGATACCCATATAGCATATCCCCAACAGTAGCCCTCGGAGAACTCCGAGATCTTGCGCCGTCTTTCCTCTTCAGATGAATGCTCCGTCTAGTTGGATGTCGGCAAATCATCAAGCAATATCTTGTAGTCCTCCCAAACAACCCTGCAAAGTTTTCTCCGTCTTCAACTTGTAAGCCGAAGAAATGCTGAATCTTCCATTGTACTCTTCCATAGTCGGATTGAATCCGTCTATGTCGGAATCTTTGATGTGACGACTCATCTACCCATGTCAGCTAGGATGAAGTAGGCTTAGGTCAGTGACTCCTCGTAACTCACACATGCAGAGAACGCAATCATATCCGATTTTCCCACGCGAGCGATACAAACCGTTGGCGGCGACGGTTGGAGACGTGGCGAAATTTCTGCGCACGTTCACGAACATGTCGTCTACGCGGCAACCATCTGATCAAGCTGCACGAATCTTGACGCCGAGGATGATAAATAGTAACCATGGGGAAATTTCCACTTTTTACATTCTCCTTGCATCATCTTCTTCCTCCAGCCACGTGTCTCCTCGAGCTCTCCGCGAGAACTCTTGAAAAAACCCTAGCTCCAATCTGCTCCAGTCGCACCCAATCTTCACTCCATGGCTAGCAGGAACACTTCTCCATCAATGGCGGCGTCGAGCGAAGCCGCGGCGAAGCCGGCGAGCTCCGTCGTAGTGCCCCCAAAAGGTTTGGTCATCCCCGCGTCGGCGGTGATCGAGTCCACCAGCGGCGACCCAAATTTGGTGGTGCTAGAGCCACTGGAGGAGGAACCAGACTCGCACAAGGGTGACTGGCGCGACTCGGATATCATAGACCGTAATATCCAAGAGATGGTCGCCGAAGGTTACCTTCCTGCGACGGAGGGACCTGCCTGGCGGGCGGCGCTGACCGGCGAGGTGACACCTTCTCCCCAAGCCGGAGAAAGGGTGTACCTTAAAGCTCGACTGGTACGCGGCGTCTCCCTTCCCATCTCCAACTTCTTCCTCTCCGTCTTGAACCATTATAGAGTCCAGCCCCAGAACCTTTCCCCCAATAGTATCTTAGTGCTTAGCAACTACACGGCACTTTGCGAGGGATACTTAGGGATAAGGCCTAGGTTAGACCTTTTTGTGTACTTCTTCACCATCAAACGTGAAGCCGGACATAGCAAGGAAGAGCTTAGGAACTGTGGCACCATAAGCTTCAAGATTCGACCTGGCCGGCGGTTCCCCGACATCGTTGGCAACGAGTCCTGCAAGAATTGGCAACGGACGTACTTCTACGGCCTAGACATTCCGCTGGCTGGCCGACAAGTTACATACCCGGACTTCGTTGACAGAGCCGCCGCTGAAGCCTCGTCATGGAGATCCCAAGCTTCCCTTCCTTACGATCTCGATGCTTCTCGTGCGATAAGGCGGATCGAATGGTTTGTAGAGACGGGATTGACTGGCTTGGACCTAGCCATGTGCTGGTTCATCAGGCAAATCCAACCTCTGCAGCACCATGCGAAGCTCATGCACGAGTATACCAGCGATAGAAGGGATAGCCTCCGCATCTCTGTGGACAACTTCTCGAGCGACTCCGTCAAGCTCCGCCTTAAGGACATCATCAAGGTGAAGGATAAGAAGCACGACTTCACCATCACCTATGACATGTTCATAGACGGCAAGTGCCCAAAGGTAGGTTTTTATTTTCTGTTTATGACATATACTCCAGTTCTTCCGTCTTGCAAATGTCATTTTATCTAACACGGTGATTTCTTACTTAACAACTTAGCGATCTAGAGGAGGGCAACCTGGCTGCCTAAATCTATGATCCAAAGATGAAGGAAGTCACGGTCGTGTCCGACGACGAAGCTCCGTTGGCGCGGAAGCGGAAGAGCTCCACCTCTGACGCTGCCGACGGAGGCAAGAAGAAGAAGACGGAGGGTGGAGCCTCCAAAAAGACTACCGCTGCCCCAGAGGCGGAAAAGAGAAGAATTACCGGGATCCCCTTTGCTAAAGCACCCCCACTTGTGTAAGCTTCTCATTCTCCGACATTGTATATTTATCTGTCTTGCTCCTATACTTATGCATTTTGCACGTTTTAGGAAGAAAGCCACGACCAGCCTCAAGAAGACCTCCAAAACTTTGGGGGCTTCTCGAAATATCAAATACATGCTGCATCGCGACGCCTCCCCCGCCATCGCCCCTGCCACTCCTGCCGTCAAGCCTTTGTCTGCCCCGACAAGCTCACAAGCTAAGGAGGCATCAGGCCCTTCCGCCATGGAAGTGGATTCTGGCTCCTCTACTGAACTTGCTGTTGTCGGCGAGCAGGCAACGTTGGAGAGCACCGCTCAACAAATGGTTGAAGCTCCGGCTAAGGATGCCATCGATGGCGGCAAGGAGGTGGTGGAAGTTGGTACTTCTGCCGTTGGCGGTGCCCCCGCACCCCAAAAAACCATAGTCTACCCGAAGATAGTCTATCCGGTACTTACACCGGGTAGCACTGCTTTGGTTCCTGGTGCGGCGCCGACGTCTCCGACGTGCGGTCTAGAGGAGCTCCACCGGCAAGCAGAAATCTTGCAAGGAAATAGCGAATCCTTTGCCAAGCTGCTGGCCGAGAGCGCTATGAACCTCAAGATCGTCGCTCTTGTAAGTTTTCTTTGCCTTTTGATTTTCATATGAGTATCCCACTGTAGCCCCCGAGGATGTAGACGGAAAACCATAGGTTTTGCATCTATATGCTCTAAGAGTGACTAAGCTAGAAAACCTCTCACTGTATCCCCCAAGCATTTAGATGGAATGAACTATTCTGACTAGATGCTTTAAGAGTAGCATACACATTCTTTATAAATTTCAATACTGTAGCCCCCAAGCCTTTAGTTGTAACTGAATTAGTTCCGACTAGATTCTTAAAGAAAAGCTAAGCAGATATCCGAGTTAAAAACTTTATACTGTAGCCCCCAAGCTTCTAATCGAGAACTGAATTAGTTCCGACTAGATGCTTAAAGAAAAGCTAAGCATATTGCTAAGTTAAAAACTCTCGCTGTAGACCCCGAGCGTCTAGGTGGAAATTTTCCGACTAGATGCTCCAAGCAGACTAAACAACGTTTTAACTTTGTTATTTTTTCCACAAAACAAGAATGCTCGGAGGGGCATGGCAAATGACAAGTACCAGAAGATGCGTGTAGAACTAGAAGCTGAAAAGGGTAAAACTGCCTTCTTGAAGGAACATATCACCAAGAGCAAGCGTCTGTTTTCTAAATGCGCATTCCGACTTGGTTTTGTGCCCACATTCTCCGAGTACTCACTGTGTACTTTACTTTCTCCGACTTGCAGAAACCATCGCCAAGGCTAAGAACATTGTCTAGCAATCCAAGCATATTCAAGAGCTGGATAGCGAAAACAAGATTCTTAAGCAGGAGAGGAAGGACATGCTAAAAATGCATGAGGAGTCGATGAAGGCCCTGCAGGACTCCGCCACCAAGGAAATCAACCGCTTGAAGGAGGATATCGTGATCTTAAAAGATCAGAAGCAAGCTGTCGATGAGCAGAATCACCGCCATAGCGAGGCGTATCAACTCCTCCAACAAGAGAAACAATCCTTGGCGGACACCCTCTGGCAAGCTGAGGCCAGCATCTTCAGTAAGTTTTGTCCGACTTGGATTTCTGTAGTCTGGATACTTTGAATTGTTGAACTCATGTGCTCCTTGTCGGAATTTGCAGCTCCTATGGGTTTAACCAGATCGCCACCTACAGCCAAGGAATGCATGGTTCTTGCCGGCAACTTCATCAACACCGCCATCAACCAAGCCAAGGAGATTGCCAAGCCCCTCCAGATAAACATCAAGGCATCGGACTCTGTGGCAAAGTAGTCAGAGATTCTATGCCGAACCCCCGAGCGTATTACAAGCTAGAAAGCTTCATGTGCACGGGCTGGCACAAGGATGGCGATGTCAATGGTGAAGGCACACTACGAAGGTGCCGACATCGACACAGTGACCTCTGGTATCCCCGACATCGACGATGACAGCAAAGAGATTGATCATGAAGCCATCTTATCGTCACTCGCGGGTTATGACACCAGAGTTGCCGAGTTGGTGGACATCCACGTCTTCGTGCCCATGAACATCATCGACAGCGGCAACCAAGATTCCTCCGAGTCCCACCACAGTGCTGACGTTGAGGGTGATTCTCTGGCTGGTGACGATGCTGCTTCCAAGTCTCCTACGCCAAAGGAATGAAAAACAACTTTGTAATATTTGTTTCAACTTTGGTGTATACGCGGAAAAAACTTGTTGATGTAACTTAAGGCGGAAAACAATGTTTGTTTATTTCCTGCTGCTTAAGAACTAGTTTCCAGCATGTATATATATTTTTTAAGCAAGTGCTAGTTTATCCATTACTTTGGTTCTTATGCTTGACTTTTCGTGAGTCAGAAGACTCGTTGTTGGAACCATGCACTTAGGTGATGATGCCCAATGGCACCGTCAATAACCTGAGCACAAAATCACCGACAATAAGTGCCGAAAGTCACTACTCAAGAATCCACATAAAAACAACAAAGAACGTGTAGACCAGAAAACTTAAGCTAATGCCCGTAGGCGGAATTTTCACAAGTGCAAACGCAAAGCTTGTGCATAAATGTTGTTACATGATCCAAAAATGAACACTAAAGGAGGTAAAAGACTCAGAAATATGAGTGAACCAAAGAGCTTTATTTCATTGATCATATAAAAGGTACACAATTAGATAAGAAATGCTAAGTGTGGAAAGGACGTAGCTATGCTATGTTCCATGGCCGATCAAGCTCTGGGTAGTCATCATCCGGGTCACGTCGCTTACGCTTATGATCCTTGTTAGGTATATCCTTTAGTTCACGATTGTCAACAAGGTAGTAAGACCCATTGAGTAGCGCCTTGCTTATGATGAACGGTCCTTCCCATGGTGGGGATAGTTTGTGCGACTTCTTCTGCTTAAGTCGGAGCACCAAATCCCCCTCTTTAAACGAGCGATGCCGAACGCGGCGACTATGGTAGCTGCATAGCTTCTGCTGGTAGATGGCGGATCTTTGGCATGCCAAAACGCGCTCCTCCTCGAGAAGGTCCACATCTAGGCGTCTGGATTCTTCAGCGTCATCTTCATCGTAGGCGGCAACTCTTGGTGCATCGTGAAGAATGTCGGAAGGCAGGATGGATTCTGCTCCATATACCATGAAATAAGGGCTATAGCCGGTGGATCTGTTGGGTGTAGTTCGTAAACTCCACAACACAGATGGCAATTCTTCCGCCCAGGCTCCAGCTGCTCTATGTAGCGGTGCCTCAAGACGTGGCTTGATTCCCTGCAGAATTAATCCATTGGCTCGCTCAACCTGACTATTGGATTGTGGGTATGCCACAGAAGCAAGATCAAGTCGGATGCCTTTCTCCCAACAATATGCCTCCACTTCTCCGAGTGACAAATTGCTTCCGTTGTCGGTGATAATGCTATGTGGGAGTCCAAATCTCACCACTAGATCCCGGACAAACCTGAGGGCAGTTGCCCCATCAAGCTTTCTAATGGGTTTAGCTTCTATCCATTTAGTGAATATATCAACTGCTACAAGCAGATGCGTAAACCCATAGGGTGCTGTTTGTAACGGTCCCACTATGTCTAGCCCCCAGACTGCAAACGGCCAAGTTATTGGTATTGTTCGCAGTTCTTCAGCAGGAACATGCGGTTGTCGGGCATAATACTGGCATCCCATGCATGTCTCAACCAGCTTGTCAGCATCCGCCTTCGTGGTCAGCCAGTAGAATCCTTGCCGGAAGGCTTTCGCGACCAACGATCGGGGAGCGACGTGATGCCCGCAATCTCTGAGATGGATTTCGCGTAGGATTTCCATAGCTTCTAGCTAGGAAACACACTTTAGGTATACACCAGTAGTGCTCCTTTTGTAGAGTTGCCCATTGATTATGGTATAACCCTTTGCTCGTCATACTTTTTGCCGTCTTTCGACTTTGTCGTCGGGCAAAGTTCCGTGTTCGAGATATTCCATGAACGGTTTTGTCCAAGCCGGAGGGACCTTAGTCACCATGTTGACGAAATAGTCAACTCTATCCGGGTTGTCGATGTCGCCCCCCTTCACAGATGGTGTGCGCAGGTGCTCTAGTAAAACTCCTGGCGGAATTTGCTTGCGCCCTGATCCAAGCTTAGACAGCAGATCAGCTGCCTCGTTTTGTTCCCTAGGTACATACTTGACTTCGTAGCCCAAGAAGCTCTTGGCTATCTCGTCCACTTTGTCTCGATATGCCACCATCATAGGGTTTCACAGATTCGTGTGCCACCACTTTGGGCAACCAAGTCGGAATCTCCACAGCAAACTATGCGCTTGATGCCAATATCCTTGGCTACACACAGTCCGTGAATAAGTGCTTCATACTCCGCCATGTTGTTTGTAGCCTCGAAGTGGATCTGCAGAACATAGTGTAGCTTGTCTCTTGTTGGTGACTGTAGCAATACACCAGCCCTCGAGCCGTTGAGCAGCTTTGATCCGTCAAAGTGCATCACCCAGTACTCTGGCTCTGGCAATGGAGTAGCATCTTGCATCTCCGTCCAATCTGCAACAAAATCCGCCAAGGCTTGTGACTTGATAGCGTCGCGTCTCTTGTAGGTGATCTCGAAGGCGGCGAGTTCAATGCCCCACTTCACGACCCTTCATGTAGCATCGCTATTATTGATAATGTCGGACAGTGGAATCTTGCTCACCACTGTGATTGGGTGCTCCTAAAAGTAATGCCTCAGCTTTCGAGAAGCAAGGAATACTCCATAAGCTATCTTTTGCTAGTGCGGGTAACGTTGCTTGGACTCCGTCAAGACCTCGCTCACATAGTAAACTGGTCGTTGAACTTCGTGCTCATAGCCTAGTTACTTCCGCTCTACCACGACGATGATGCTGATAACCCAGTTGGTTCCGCCATGTAAATTAACAGGGGCTCTCTAGGCTCGGGTGCTGCAAGGATGGGCGCTGAGGAAAGAATCTCCTTGAGCTGCTTCAATGCTGCATCTGATTCGTCCGTCCACATGAATTTGTCCGCCTTCTTCAGCAACCTGTACAGTGGCAGATCCTTCTCTCCAAGTCGGCTGACGAACCGACTAACTGCTGCAACACAACCTGTTAGTTGTTGAATCTCCTTTAGGCATGTCAGACAGTTTATGTTTAAGATGGCCTTGATTTTCTCCGGGTTGACCTCGATTCCACGTTGGGAAACGATGAAACCCAACAATTTGCCGGCTGGGACCCCGAATATGCACTTCTTAGGGTTAAGCATCATGTTGTATTTCCGGAGATTATCAAAGGTTTCTTTTAAGTCGGAGATTAAGTCATTTGACTTTTTAGACATCACCGCGATATCGTCCACATAAGCATGAACGTTTCGACCAATTTGGTCGTAGAGGCAACGTTGCATTGTCCACTGGTACGTAGCACCTGCGTTTTTCAGCCCAAAGGGCATCATGACATAACAAAACGTGCCGTATGGGGTAGTGAATGAAGTGGCCAATTGGTCCGACTTCCTCATCTTGATCTGGTGGTATCCTGAGTATGCATCGAGAAAACACAAAAGCTCCAAGCCAGCCGTCGAGTCAATGACTTGGTCAATGCGAGGCAAAGCAAACGGATCTTTGGGACATGCTTTGTTCAAGCCGGTGTAATCAACGCACATTCTTAATTCATTGGTTCCCTTTTTGGGGACAAGTACAGGATTGGCCACCCATTGGGTGTGAAGGACTTCTCGGATAAATCTAGCCTTAAGTAACCTAGCTATCTCTTTGCCAATGGCGCGTCTCTTCTCATCTCCAAAGCGTCGTAGAGGTTGTTTCACTGGTTTACATTTTGGATCAATGTTTAAGCTGTGCTCGGCAAGTTCCCTAGGTACACCTTTCATGTCGGCAGGTTGCCAGGCAAATATGTCCTTATTCTCACGGAGGAACTCGACGAGCGCACTTTCCTATTTGGGATCCAGGTTCGTCCCAATGGCGGTGATCTTGGAGGCATCGCCTACCACAAGTTCCATCAGCTTGGTCTCGATGGTGGCCTTGAACGCAGGAGCGGAGTCGGAGATCTGCTTCTTCGACGCGGGCATCTCTGAGTCATTGACCTTGCTCTGGATCTCTTTGAATTCTTCACTGTAGAGGATAGCTTCTGCAACGGCTGCTTCATTGATCTTGCAGTCCCTTGCCTTGGTAAAGCTTCCGGATACGATGATGACACCGTTTGGTCTGGGTATCTTGAGTTTGTTGTAGACGAAGCATGGCTTGGCGATGAACGTGTAGAATATGTCGCGGCCGAATATGACGTGGTACACGCTCTTGAAGGGGACCACCTCGAAGGTCATGCGCTCTTGGCGGTAATTTTTAACGTCGCCAAAGGCAACCTGAAGTTTAATGCACCCAAGGGACCGAGCCTCTCGACCAGGAACTACGCCGTGGAAGATGGTGTTGGTCCGCCTTAGGTTTGCCTCCGTCAAGTTCATCTTTTGCAGTGTATCCAGGTACATGATGTTGATGCTGCTTCCACTATCCACCATACACTTGGTGAACTCCACGCCGTCAATCAAGGGGTTGATGACCATGGCGTACTGGTTCTCCGTAGGTATAAGGTCTGGGTGGTCCGTCCTGTCCCAAGTGATTGGAACTTCCAACCAACGCAGGTACTGGGGAACTGGGGGGAGTGTAGCCATCAGGATCCTCAGAGAGGTCTTCTATTGTCGGACGGTGGGGGTGCCAAGGAAAGTGTGGTAGACTGGAGCCTTCTTTGCGAAGGGGTTCTTTCCCTTGTCGTCGCTCTTGGCGGCATGCTTGGGGTCAATGTCTTCGTCCATGTCACTCGAATCCTTGGACTCCTCCTCCTTCTTCTTCCCCTTGCCCTTGCCTCGCGGTCTGTTCTTCTGACTTTGCTTGTAGCCGGACTCCAGGTCTTCCTTGAGGTCGTTGAAAAACTTGCAGTGTCGATTGGTATGGGTGGCCTTGCCGTTGGCGGAGAGGTGTACGAGGCACGACATATCGCGGTACTCCTCGTAGGTTTGGGGAATGCAGAGCGGTGCCGAGGTTGTTTCACTGCCTCCCTGCTGCCCATGGCCAGCTCCCCTTCCTCGGCCATGTTGTCCGCCATCACCTCGTCCTGCAAAAGTCATAGCGACCATGTCGGTAGATTGATTTTCTTCTGGAGCGGTTTTTCACTTTGTACTGCTGTTCCTCCGAGCTTGAGTTGGAACGGCTGTTGCCGGCAAGGAGCCACGAGCATCGTCGTTGGCGGCTGCGAACTCACTAGCCAACTGAATCATCTGGTTCAAGTCAAGCTGGTGATTGTCCTGCAAGCTCTTCAGTTTATGTCGGAGCAACGTGCCTCTTTCCAATCCGTCGATGAAGGCGGCCATGGCGGTCTGGGCGTGCACTCCTGCGCAGGAATTCTTCATGTCCAGCCAGCGAGAGAGGTAGGCGCGAGATGTCTCGTCTTTCTCTTGCATGCACCGCTGTAGATCCCGCATAGTGCAGGGACGCTTGTATGTACCCTCAAAGTTCTTGGTGAATGCTTCTTGCATGTCCAACCAGTTGTAGATGGATTTCTCTGGCAAGTCGTCGATCCATTGACGGGCCGTGCGTGCCAACATTAATGGGAGGTACTTTACGGCGACGTTGTGGTTGCCTCCGGCAATCTCCACCGCGTTGCCGTAGTCCTGCAACCATGTGGCTGGCTTGGCGGTGCCGTCATAGGGCTTGATGGTCTTGTCAATCCGGAAACCTTTGGGGTAAATTGCGGACCGTATTGCAGGTCCAAAGCAACATGGTCCCAGGTATGGTCCTTCCCGGGCCTCGTGGATCTTATCGATCCGCGAACGTGCATCGTACGACTCCGGGTTCTTCTTCTTTTTGTCAACAGGGGATGGGCCGCGTGAACGACGCGGGCCTCCTCCGCCATGGTGACTGCTCGGTGGCGATGGAGGCGGAGGTGGCGGTGGGCTAGCCTTCTTGCTGTTACCCTCCTGCGACGCCTCACGCCTGTCACGGTTGCTTGTCGGACGCGGAGGGTCATGGCGTGACCTGCTCTTGTGTCCTTAGTTGCGCTCTCCGTCATGACGGGTCTGCTCCGCGTTATCGCAGATGACGATGCTGCACTGCTTTGGTGGGGGCATATCCGCATGATGGTGAGCCTTGTAATCTTCGCGATGTTGGGGGGATCGGGGCGGTGGGATGGGCGACGAGGTCGTGCCTTTTCTCCGTGGTCGGAGGATATGGGGATAGCATCCTTCCTTTTGCGCGCATCCCTCCGTCTTCGTTCTGATGAACCCTTCTGGGACCTGACATCAAGAGGAGATCTGTCCCTTGGCGTCTTGTACTGGCTAGATTGGCAGAGCGCTGGGTCAGACTCAAGCCTCTGAGAGGTGGCCTTTTCCTGCTGCTTCACCTCCTTGGCCACTAGGTCATAGACCTGTTCCACTGCCTCGGGTGATCTATCCTGCTCCAGAAGGGTCTTGGCGACGACGAGGTTAAGGAGCGGGGTGGGCATCACCTGCTTGCCTTCACTGTCAATGTATGGCTTGGCCTGTGCCGGCTTCGAGGGAGCCCATCCTAGGTTGCGCCGTACACCAGGATCGTTGATGACGCGAGCCAGAGCTTTCTTAGCCTTCTGCTGCTGCAGTAAAGTCTTGTACTCGGCCTCCATTGCTCTAGATTTTTCTATGGACTTCTGCGCGTTGACCAGATCTCGATCTAGTTTAGCGCCTTGCTCCGTGATGGCCTGCGCTTCCTCCAGCAGCTGCTGGCGCTTCTCGTCAAGATGGGTCACATTCTGGATATGAGAAACGGTCAGTGGCTCGACAAGGAGATTGCCGTACATCACTCTATTAGCTGGAGTAACTTGGGCTGCTGCAGACGTAGATGCTGGAGGCAGCAAGTTTGCGGTGTTGTTGTTGCTCGGGCCGGTGCCGAGTTCCTGCGGCTGCTGCACTGCGTTAGGCGGAGGAGGCATGACTTTTGCGCGATCATCGTCAGCAGCATTAAGTGGCCCCTTCCCCTTTTCCAGTGCTGTAGGCGGAGCTCGTCTGGGTTGATATTCATCCATCGCCGTCCCAATGGTGATGAACACCCCTCGATACGTGACGATGTTGTTGGCTTGCTCGTCGCGCGAGTACTCCTCCTCCATCTCCTGCATAGCGGAGTCTAGCTCTTCTGGACTAAAGTCTATCTCCTCTGAATCTGCACCGAAATTAGCATAAAGCGCGTCAATGACAGAGTCGGAGGGTGCCAGGACTTCCTCGATGACGGGCGGTGGAGGTGCAACGGCCTCAACAATGACTGGAGGTGGTGGTGCTGCTGCGATGATGGCGGCGGGAGGCGGTGGCAGCGGTTGCTGAATCGGAGGTTCTTCGTCTCTGAGTGCAAGCTCCATCTGGGCTGCTGCGTTAGCTTCCGTGTAGTTGTTGACGGTGCTCACCATCTCTTCGAGGGTAAGGCGTCCTGTTGCTTGCTGCCGTCTTAAAGAATGTCGGAGAAGCGTGCCATGGTCTAGTCCTTCCATGAAGTGATACAAAGCGTTATCATCGGGGTAGTGAGCTAGATCGGCTCGTATACGGAGCCACCTGGCCAGGTAATCGCGGGGTTTTTCGCCTTCTCTCTGAATGCAGCACACCAGATTGAAGATGGTAAGCACGCCGACGAACTTGGATCTCTGCTGTCCAGACGCACGGGCGAAGCCGGCGGATTTGCAGTGATCTTCCACCTTTATGTCCTGCACAGGGGCGGTTTGGGTGGGCCTTGATTTTTTTCGATCTTTGCCGGCGAGCTCCAAGGAGAGATCCAACATCGATCCTTCCGCGAACGTATCCTGCCCGTAGGCGGTCCGTGCGGGCCTTGATGCTTTTCCGACTCCCAGGGAACTAGTGCCCGAGTCGGTTTCGCCGATGAAGAGGTGGATGTCTCTGATAGGAACGGTTGAACACCGCATAGGATTCGTCTTCGCCGGGATCCAGAACTCGTCAGGAGGGACGATCGGAATGTTGCCGGAGAAGAGAACACGACCGATGGCTACGGTTTCGCCGATTCCCGCGAAGATCTTGGTCCTCGCCCGCTGAAGAGCCTGAAGCGCCTCTTGCCCCACGGTGGGCGCCAATTGTCGTGGTATTGCCGACGAGTACGCCATGGAGGGGTCCTCACAGTGCGTGTTTAGAGACGTGGGGTAAGGCGGACGGTTGACGGGTACGAGGTAACACAGCTTACCCAGGTTCAGATCCCACAACGGTGGCGGAATCCTACTCCTGCTATAAATCACTATAAGGGCAATACGCCGAGTTACAGAGATAGGTTCGCTATGTGAGGTTGTATGAATCGATACTAGGTTGCCTAAAGTTGTGCCCTAAAGGCTCCCATAGGCCCGACTTATATAGTTGCCATGTCCTAGAGTTACAGGGAAAAGTCCTAGCCGGACAGGTTATAGAGTCCTACACTATCTATTACTAGTCTTGTGTATCTTGCACTCCAAGGCTCCGGGTACGTTGGTGACTCCACCGTAGCCTTCCTTTATCCGGCATGGTCCTCCCTTCTAGATCCGTCTAACTGGGCCGCCTAGCAGGCCATAGGCCATGCTATCGACTATGGGCCACCCGGGTTATCCGGATAAGTGACATGCTATGAGGATACCCATATAGCATATCCCCAACACATCCATAATGACATACACCTTACACAAACAGGCTAAGCATGCTCACAATGATGAGTATATGTACAAAAATGAAACAAATAGAGTTCATTACCAACCTCTTACCACACCTCGAGTTGTCTTAATCTTCATTATTGCCCTTCACTTGTGTGACTTGAATAATTAATATGAAACCAATATCCACTGAGGACGGCTGAACCCTGCGAAGAACTCACAAAACCAAAGAAGAACAACAAATATTTTTGGTGTTTTTGATTTTTTAGAAGGCAACCAACGCAAAACCAAACGAAGCAAAAGAAAAACAAAAACAAAAACTAAGACGCTCCAAGAACAACACAACTGTGCATGAAACAATAAAAACGAAGTGTTTAGAAAGACCTGAGATTTTTATTGATGAAGAAGGGGATGCCTTGGGAACCCCCAAGCTTTGACGCTTGTACCTCTTGAGTAATTCTTGGGGTGAAACGGAGTGGCTCCCCCAAGCTTGAGCTTTTGTCCATTCTTCATCTCATTGCATCATTCTCTCTCTACACCTGAAATTTTTCCTTCATACAAAACTTCACACAATCTTCATTAGCAACATTAGCTTATTCAAAAGATATTAGACCACTGGAAAAGCTTTGGAACAGCAAGGCTTTTCACTAAAAACACAAGCTACTGTAGTAACTCCTTCAAAGAAACTCAATTTACCTGAAGAGAGCTCAAAAAGGAATCAATAAGAAGCAAATGCAAATAATGGCAGAAATCTGTCAAAACAGACCAGCAGGTAGAAACAAATTTTTTCGAACATCTTATGTTTCTCAAATAAAAAAGTGTTGAACTAACGGAAGTTAGGTAACATACTTCGGGATTTTTTCGTAAATTTTGAGCTCAATCCGACTTACAGAGCCTCCTCACAAATTTTTTTGGTGGAGGACAAAAATCTGTTTCGGGACAGCAACTCCCCAAATCTTATTTCACTCTCATTAGAGGTCATTCTTGGCACAAAAAGCAAACAAAAAGGATAATGAGAGGTCATTACTGAAGTAATAACTTCCAAGACTGAAGGAAACTCTTGGATTATCTCCCAACAAGTACTTTTCTTTAATTCCTTTAAGTTAGGAACGACGAAGATCAAAGATTGGAAAGGAGAAAAATAAAAGTGAGCAAGTATAACCACTATGAAAACATTATTTTGTTCATTAAAATCCTTTTGTAAACAAGGTTTATCGTCTTGTTACCAAAACAATCTTATATGAAGCAAAACTTTGCAATCCACAAGGTGATTATGTTACCTCAAACTTGATAGCAATGGTCCCAATCATAATAGTTTCAATATTTTCTTGTGGAATGGGACAATATATTTCTCCAACCTTGATGCTCTCAATATTTTCAATGGAATTCAGACAATAGCTCTTAGCAACGTTCTTGGGGGAAATATACAGTGTGCTCTTTGTCATTAATGTTAAATGTTACGTTTCCTTGATTGCAATTGATGAAAGCACCTGCAGTATTAAGAAAAGGTCTCCCAAGAATAATAGACATATTATCATCTTCAGGCATTTCAAGCACAACAAAATTAATTAAGACCATGCAAATATGAGCAACTTGGACAGAAAAGTCCTCACATATACCAACAAGAATAGTAGTTAACTTATCAGCCATTTGTAAAGATATACCAGTTGGTATCAACTTTTCTAGCCGGAGTCTCTTATAGAGAGAAAAAGGCATAACACTAACTCCAGCTCCCAAATCACATAAAGCAGTTCTAACATAATTATTCTTAATGGAGAAAGGAATAGTTGGTATACCTGGATCACCAAGTTTCTTTGGAACCTTACCATTGAAGGAGTAATTAGCAAGCAAAGTAGAAATCTCCTCATTAGGAATCTTCCTTTTATTAGAGACAATATCCTTCATATACTTAGAATAAGGAGAACTTAATAGCATCAGTCAAAGGAATTTGCAAAAATAAAGGTTTCATCCACTTACAAAACTTGTTGTAGTGTTCCTCCTCCTTTGACTTGTGTTTCTTACCTGGAAAAGGCATAGGTTTCTGGACCCAAGGTTCTATCTCTTTACCATGTTTATTAGCAATAAAATCTTCCTTTGTGTACCTAGTGTTCTTAGTGTGTTTCTCAGGTTCTTTGTCAAGTTCCTCCTTATCAGGAGGCTCATCAATATTACCACTCTCAGTTTCACCATCAGAGACAGATATACTATTAGGATCTATAGCAGGTTCAAGTGATTGCTCAACTTTCTTATGTTTCTTTTTCTTCCTCTTACGAGGACTACCACTATCCTCACCTTGTTGGGAATCCTGATCTATTCTTTTAGGGTGTCCTTCAGGATATAAAGGATCTTGAGTAGCTGCACCACTCCAAGTTCTAATTCCATAAGCATGTTTATTTCCTGAAGCATTAATTAGCATATCCTTTTGTACTTTAGCAAGTTGATCAAGTTGGGTTTGAACCATTTGAAAGTGTTTACAAAGAATTTTAGTATCATTGGAAGTTATTTCTACAATATCTTTCAACTCATGAATAGCCCTACAGTTTTCCAATAAATGATTCTAAACTTGTTTATTAAAATTACATTGTTTAACAATAAAAATGTCAAGTTCCTCTAAGCATTGATCAGGAGGCTTACCATAAGGAATATCACCTTCATCAAAGTGTTGGAGAGAGTGTACCTCAATAGTAGATGAGTGGGGAATTGGATTACATAATTCTTCTATAGGAGGTAGATTCTTCACATCTTCAGCTCTAATACCTTTCTCCTTTAGACACTTTTTAGCTTCCTTCATCACTTCATCGTTTAATGCAATAACTCCCCTCTTCTTTGTTGTTGGTGTTGGAACTGGTTCAGGAACAACTGGTTCAGGAGTAATAGGATCATGTGTATTCGGCTCAGTTGAAGTCCAATCATTTTAATTCTTGCTTATCTTGGTCATTAATTCTTCAGCATCTGTAGGAGTCCTTTTCCTGAAAACACAATCAACAAAGCTATCTAAGTAGGTCCTAGAATCATCAGTTAGTCCATTATAATAAATATCAAGCAACTCATTCTTAGGTAATGGATATTCAGGATATGCATGAATCAAGGAACAGAATCTTTTCCATGAATCAGGCAATTTCTTTTCTTCTTCCTGTTTAAAATCAAAAAGTCTCTGCAAAGCAGCATGTCTAGCACTGGGAGGAAAATATTTATGGAAGAAAGAAGCAATCAAGCAATCAGGGCTATCAATGGAACCAGGAGGTAATCTATTAAACCAAGCCCTAGCTTCTCGTTTTAGTGAAGAAGGGAAGATCTTAGCTACAAAGTACTTGCGCATTTTAAAATCATTAGAGAACAAAGCACTCATAGTAGAAAGCTCATTCATATGAGACACAACACTCTCATTTTCAGTACCACAAAAAGGTTCTTTCTCAACAATATCTAAATAAGATAAATCAAGAGAGAAATCATAATCTTTGTCTTTAATATCTATGGGAGAGGTGGCAAACTTAGGATCATAGGACTTCTTGGGTATAATACTATGTCTAGCAAGGAGACTCTTAATAGCACTAGCACCATGTGTGTTTCGACACTCTTCAACAAATTCATCGGTGAGCTCAATGTAACCATCATTAATATCAAAACTCTCACTAGACTCAGGTGAGCTAACAGGTGTAACAGTGTCTTCACTAGGAGTTTTGGTATTTCCTAGACTAGCCATAGTAGCATCTAGAAAAGGACCTAATGAACCACTCGCATCAAGCACAGTAGAAGTAACATCATGAGTATCAAAAGCAGTTTCAGATTCAGCAGTAGTAGCAGTGTGTGTAGCATGAGCATGTGGTGGTGGTGTGACAAGCTTACTTATAACAGACGGTGAATCAAGAGCAGCATAGGTGTTTAGGACTGTACCTCTTCTTGTAGTGGATGGTAAAATAAGGAACTTTCCATCACGAGACTTCCCCATGATTAAAGGAGTAGCAGTGAACAATAATAGATCCAAGTGAACTTACAAATAAAGCTATGCTACCTGGCAACGGGTGCCAGAAAATAGACTTGATGACCCACAAATGTTGGGGATCGCAATAGTCTTCGTGGGTAGTATTACCCAATTTATTGATTCGACACAAGGGAAGCCAAAGAATACTTGCAAGCCTTAACAACTGAGTTGTCAGTTCAGCTGCACCTAGAAATAGTTCTTGCTCACAAAAGTTTATCAGTAGCAACAGTTTGTAGTAGCAACAATAAAGCAACAACAACAGTAATAACAACAGTGAACAGTAGCAATAGTAACAGTAACGGTAAACAGTGGGATTCGAGTGCGGTAGGCATAGGGATGGATGGACGGGCGTTGCATGGACGAGTCTAAACATGTAACTTCAAAGAACTAGGGCATTGCAGATAAATAATAACAAGCATCCAAGTACTAAACAATCCTAGGCATGTGCTCCATATATAGTCATACGTGCTCGCAATGAGAACTTCCACAACATCTTCTGTCCAGCCAGCCCGTGGCAGCAGGGCCTCTAGGGAACTACTGGCAATTAAGGTGCTCCTTTTAATAGAGCACCGGAGCAAAGCATTAACACTCCATGAACACATGTGATCCTCACACCACAGCCATCCCCTCCGGTTGTCCCAATTATTGTCACTTTGGGGCCTTTGGATCCGGACAATGTTATGTGTACACAACTTGCAGATAAGATCATAAACAACACTATCATAATGATTCAATAATAAGTTAGATCTGAGATCATGGCACTCGGGCCCTAGTGACAAGAATTAAGCACAATAAGTTGCAATAAAGTCAAATAGCACTAATAGAGATACTAGGAACTATGCCCTAACAGATCTTATTCGATTACATGATAGAACTCATCCAATCCCTACCATCCCCAACCCTACAGCGGGGGATTAATCACTCGTGGATGAGGGAAACATCGTTGGTTGATGGAGATGCATTGGTGATGACGATGATCCTCTCCAAATTCCCCGTCCCGGCAGGGTGCCAGAACGAAGTTTCTAGATCCGAATCTTGGTTTCCGGTGGCGGCGGCAGAGCGGAACTCTTTCTAGAAAACTATCGAACCCCCTCTGTTTTTAGGCCAGAAGGAAACTTATAGACGCAGAGGGAGGCCAAGAAGCTGCCTGGGGTGGCCAAACCTCCCCCAGGCGCGGGGTTAGTGGGCCCGCGCCTAGGGTGGGTCTGGGCCCCCCAGGACTCCCCTCTGTCTCCCCTTCTGGCTCCGTGGATCTTCTGGTGAAATATAATTTTTGGCATATTTTCCAGGATTTTTCCTGATAGTTCATTTTCTGCACAAAAACAAGACACCAAGGTAATTCTGCTGAAAACATCGCCAGTCCGTGTTAGTTGTATCCAAATCACACAAGTATAGAGGAAAAACAATAGCAAAGTGTTCGAAAAAGTAGATACGTTTTGGACGTATCAGCCATCAAGTTCGTGAGAGCTTTACTAACTATCTTTCTCAAAACAGACAAACATTTTATTTTGGAAGAAAACACGGCATATAAAATATGCACTGAAGTAGCAAATGATGCTAATAGGTAGGTATGGTGGACACAACTGGCAATATTGGTTTTGGGGAGTTGGAAGCACATGTAGAGCACATACTCAGTGCAAGTGAAGGCTAGCAATAGAGAGTGAGCGACAAACGAGAGAGCAATAGCTGTCATAATCATGCTTGCAACAAAACATGACTAATTATGGCATTAAAGTGATACAAGAACTTTGAGGCAAAATAAATCTTCGAGGCTTACTAACTATTGATTAGTCATATGCATGCGTGAGCATGTGCCAAGTCGATTCACATGAACAGTCAGAGGAGGATACCACAATATCATACCAAAGTATGAATAAAACAATGCAAGCAAACATTCATATGACATGCTACAAACTATTAGCAAGCTGGAGCTAATCATAGACAAACAAGAACTACTAAGAATCCATAATGACATACACCTTACACAAACAGGCTAAGCATGCTCACAATGATAAGTATATGTACAAAAATGAAACAAATAGAGTTCGTTACCAGCCTCTTACCATGCCTCGAGTTGTCTTAATCTTCATTATTGTCCTTCACTTGTGTGAGTTGAATAATTCACATGAAACCAAAATCCACTAAGGACGGCTGAACCCTGCAAAGAACTCACAAAACCAAAGAAGAACAACAAATATTTTTGGTGTTTTCGATTTTTTTAGAAACAAGCAAACAAAGAAAACCAAACAAAAACAAAGCAAAATCTTTTTGGATTTTTCTTTGAAGGCAAACCAAAGCAAAGAAACAAACCAAGGGAAACAATGATTTTTTTGGTATTTTTGGGTTTTTAGAAAGAAGCAACAAAAACCAAAGCAAAAACAATGGATATACAAAGAACTGACCGAACATAATATATATATGAGTGTGATGTTGGTGTACCTCCCCCCAAGCTTAGGCTTTTGGCCTAAGTGGGGCTCAATCCCATGGTGCCCAAGTAGATGCACCTCTGTAGTATGCCGAGGAAGCTCCCTCGTCCTGGTATGAGCTCGAGGCCTCCCCTGTGTAATATGCATGGGGATCGTATGATGGTGCTTCCTCCTGATAGTGCCCATGGAAGTTAAGAGAACGCAAGTTGTCGTCCATCTCCGCCTTCGAGCGTGACCAAGGTCCCTGAGAAATACTGGACAAAGTGGTTTGGGGTAGAGGGATCTCTCTCTCTTCCCCATTAGTAAACAACATTCTATAAACCGAGTTCTCAAGAGTAGAGCTAGTGGTGACAAAGTGGTGCGCCTTCATGGCAGCAAGATCAAGCCTCCGAGGATCCAAAACTATATCATGTGGATCAATAGCAATGTCCAAGGCAGCAGCAATATGAGTAGCAATAATTCCCCCATAAATGGGTCCCTTAGCAGCTAAACGATGATCAATGAGAGAACCAAGATTGTACTTATCCTCATTGTTGAGTGCAACATCTAAGAAGGCCAATTGATAGTTGGAAATATTACTAGTGTTCTCCCTACTAAGAACACTGGTGGCAAGATAGTAGGCAAAATACCTGATGGCTGGAAGTTGAATGTTCTTTATCTTCCCTCGCTGAGCTCTACGGTCATCATCATTGGTTATTCCTCGGTAAAGCACTAACAAATTAGCGGGTAGAGCTTGAATCTTCTTTGATGACCCAGTTGTACCAAGTCCAAGGGCCTTTCAAAATTTCTTCAAAGTCATAGAATGAGCCCTGCCATAGATTTTGAAAGACACAGAAGGCTTGAACATACTATTAGTAAAGGAGAAACTCTCCTCAAATGTTTTAGTAAGAAAAGTATATTGTGCACTCTCATCCTGCATGTAACTTGTTAGTCCAGCTCTCTGCACCAAAGTCATAAATCATTAAAAATCCCAGCAGCTTGCAAGAAGGCTTGGCAAGGAAAGGTGGAGGGGTGCGCATCCCCTTCACCCCCCTCGTCACCAAATCGCGGAGTGATGAGATCCTCATTGTATGAGGGTCTAGTACTGGTATATGACCTTGGAATCCTTTCCCTTCTAGGTGCATCACTCTCAAATATGTCACCAAAGGTGTGGTGGTCCATGACTTCCCTATTCAAAAAAATTTAAACACCCATCAAACCAAGTGATTTATAAGTTGATAAATGATGAGCAACTACTATAGGAACTTGCTAGAGGACTACACATGCAACAAAACAAAGTTTCTAAGCATAGAACAAGCATGCAAGCTCAAACAACCTGTCACGTATAGCAGCAAAATACTCAAGATACAATCTACCAATCACAAATCTAATTGGACAAGTGGAGGAGGCACATACCAAGGAGCAATCCCTCCAAAAATTAGCACTTGAGGTGGGCTGAACAAGGAGATCGAAAATGGAGAGCAAGAACAACAAGAAATTGATCTTGAGTGACTTTTCCGATGTTTTTCGGGAGAGAGAAAGAAGGTGTCTTTGAGGAGGCAGCCTGGAGGGGCCTAGGTGGGCCAGACCCCCCAGGCGCCGCCACTTGGTAGGGCGCGCCTACTAGGGGTTTGGTGTCCTGGGGTGGCCCCCTGGGTCACCTCAGGTGCCACTCTGCCCCTTTTTCAAGGAAAATTTTATTTTGAATTTTCTGGGATTTTTCAGGAAACTTTATTTTTGGCCAATTTTAAGGGTATGAAAATTGATTTTCTCGCAGAAACAGTTTTTTCAGAAGAAGCAAAAGCAAACCAAAAGCCAAACTACAGGAGCTCTAAGAAACTCAAACAAGCAAACAACTAGCAAAATTAAAGCTAAAGCAAAGACTAGGAAGGAGAAAGGAAAAAGAAAGCAAGTATAACCAAAGTGGAAACATTATTTTGTTCATTAAAATCCTTTTGTTAACAAGGTTGATCAAGTCTTGTTACTAAAACAATCTTATATGAAACAAAACTTTGCATTCCACAAGGTGATTATGTTACCTCATACTTGATAGCAATGGTCCCAATCATAATAGTTTCAAAATTTTCTTGTGGAATGGGACAATATATTTCTCCAACCTTGATGCTCTCAATATTTTCAATAGAATTCAGGCAATAGCTCTTAACAACCTTCTTGGGGAAATAGATAGTGTGCTCTTTGTCATTAATATTGAATGTTACTTTTCCTTGATTGCAATTGATGACAGCACCTGCAGTATTAAGAAACGGTCTCCCAAGAATAATAGACATATTATCATCTTCAGGCATTTCAAGCACAACAAAATCAGTTAGAACCATGCAATTATGAGCAACTTGAACAGGAACATCCTCACATATACCAACAGGAATATTGACTTATCGGCCATTTGCAAATAAATATCAGTTGGTACCTGTAACATCCCAAAAATATTAAAATGGATCATCAAACTCTAATCATCAAATTTAGGGTTAACAAAAACTTTCCCATCTCAAAATATGAAAGCATTCATATGTATGTGTATTTAAATTAGGATTTCTTTTGAATTGCCATGGTTCTGTGATTCATTGCTTTTAAAATGATTCTTAGGTGAAATAATCATCATCTAAATCATTCCCAAACTTTTCCCAAAGAAAAACAACTCAAATTGAATAAATGAAGTGAATGGTCATTTTTGCCAAATTAACTATCATGCCTACTTTGGCTATTCCTAGCACTCAAAACTTAACAGAAACATTTGTGGAGCTTTGCACCCCTTGTTAGTACACATAATGAGGTACCAAGGCCCACTTTGTGATCTGCCAAAAACATTCAAATGCTAAGTTTAAATGACAGTTTAAAATTGAATCTATCTCATATGGGAAGATCCCACTATTTCAAAAACTACTCAAACAAACTCAATTTTCAAAACCCAAGCAACCACAGAGTCTCCAGCTTATGCCTAGCACACCCACCAAAGATCTTTTAAAAATTCAAAAAGAAGTTTCTTGTGGCCATTTCATCAAACACTTGGCAGGCAGAATTTAAACCAAATCAATTTCACTATTTCAAATAGTGTTCTGGCCAAACTTGTCTCCCATTTGACATTCAATTTATCACATTGTCCCCTCTGGATCAAACCAGAACCTAACTAACCCACCCCTACCTCCTAGCAGCATGGCCATTGCCAAGCCGAGCCCACCTCGCCGGCCAGCTTGGTCGCCACCGCAGCAAACCACCTAACCCTCTCTCGCCATGTCTAGGAGTTAGACAGCACCTCACGCCACCCACTGTCCCCTTCCCTCGCCAAGCCCAGCCATGGACCACCGAGAAAACCCCGCGCCCAGTGCCACATCGACATGCCGAGCACGCGCCATAGCGCTGCACCCGGCACGCGTGCACATGTCGCCACTCGACCACAGCCCGTGCTCACCGCGTCGCCATGACCCAGAGAGCACGCCAGACACCCTCGTTCATCGTCCAATGCCCCACAACCACCGCTCGCCATCGAAGACGCCGCCTCTGTCGCTCAGAGCGCCAGCTTCGCCCGACCGCTTACCACCGCCCCTAAGCCTGCATTGAAGTCCTAGAGCACTGCCAGGAGACCACGCGTCGATCGCCACCCTCAGCCATGCCGCTAGTAGCCCGTAGCCATGTTGCCACTGTCGCCTGCCCATCCCTCTCGGTCTCGCCGTCGAGCCTATAAAAGGAGGCCACCCCCAGCCGTTTGCAGCACACCATTCCACTCTCCTCACCTCACTGATCGTCCCACACCTCTAGCCGGAGCACGGGGAGCAGCAGCTCGCCGGAATTGTACCGGAGCAGGCCGCTTCTGGAGGAGAAGGGCGCCTCTAGAGGAGAAGATCCCTACTCCTATCTCAGTGATGATGATGACTTTCTGGAGGATCAGGCCATGGACTTCTTCACCGATGAGGAGGATTTCGCCTTCATCGATGACGATGATGATGATGATGAGGATGATGAGTACACCGACTCCAAGGAGTAGTAGCACTTGAGCACTAGCATAGTGAATTGTATTCGGTCCCACTGTATCGTAGTTTCCAGAATGGTTCTTAAAACCATCTATTTTCCTTTGTTGTGGTGTGTGTTTGTATCGTGTGCTATGAATGAATGAATGAAAAGCAAGTTGCTAAAAAAATCTGAGTCAAACTTTAAACAAAATTTTAGCCACCTCTGAACCTTAGAAATTTCCCTATTTTCTCTTGATCTATCTCAATCTTCAGATGCCTCGCGGAGGAAGTGGTTCATCCCCGGACCCAATGTTGCAGATCCTGCAAATGTTGGTTTCTAACCGCGAAGCTGAAAGAGCGGAACGTCAAGCCAACTTAGCCACCCTTCAGCACATAGCTCAGATGGCCAACAACAATCAAGGCCCAGAGGAAACCACAACAACCCCGACAACTCTAGCAATTTCAACCGTGCACCACCCAAGTTCAACAACAACAATGCCGCCACCAACACCAACACTACCCCAAGGACTGGGAGCAATGTTGTGTCTGTTGCAGCGAAGGACAAGTCGCAAGTGACTTGTTATGACTATGGAACCAAGGGTCACTACTCCAATGAGTGCCCCAAGAAGAATGCCGCAGCCCCCAATGAAAATGCCCCAGCTCAGCAGCAGTGTCGTGTTCAGGCCGGAAGAAGGTTTGCCCCAGGGAATTCGCTCAACCGCAACGGCTGTATCTTTCTCATGCATGCTGAAGAAGCCCAGGAAGCGCCAAATGTCGTGTTGGGTATGTTTTCTGTTAACTCAGTACTTGCAAGAGTGTTGTTTGATTCTGGTGCATCGCACTCATTTGTCACCGAAGAATTTGCATGCACTAGTAAGATTCAACCTACCAAACTGAAGCATGTTATGATTGTTCAAATCCCCGGTTCAACCACCAAAGCTAGGCAAATTTGCAAAGCCGTCCCTATCCGAATCCATGGCATAGATTTTTATGCTAATCTGATAGTACTCGAACCTAAAGGTTTGGAAGTAGTACTAGGAATGGATTGGATGTCCAAACATAAAGGATTAATTGACTTTGCCAAGAAAGCCATAACCATGACCAGTACAGCTGGAGTATCAGTCGAGCATGTATCTGAAACCTTACCTCGTCAATTCAAGTGAAACAAGAGTATAGCCCAACCTACCATTGACCAAGTCCGGATAGTCTGTGAATACCCCAATGTGTTTCAAGATGTTTTGCCCGGTATGCCCCCAGATCGGGACATCGAGTTTATCATCGAACTAATCCCTGGAACCAGACCCATAGCCCAGAGATCATATAGTATGAACCCGTCTGAACTAGCAGAACTGAAGCAGCAACTGGATGCCATGCTGGAAATTGGATTGATTCAACCAAGTGCGTCACCATGGAGATCACCTGTTTTGTTCATGGACAAGAAAGATGGAGGTAACCGTTTGTGTACGGTTTATCGGAAGTTGAATGATGTCACTATCAAGAACAAGTACCCATTGCCAAAGATAGAAGATTTGTTTGACCAGTTGACTGGTGCCAAGGTGTTTTCTAAGATTGATCTTAGAACTGGCTATCATCAACTCAAGATTCATGAAGAGGATATTCCCAAGACTGCCTTTACCACCAGATATGGATTATACGAGTATACTGCCATGTCTTTTGTATTAACCAATGCCCCCGCTTATTTCATGAACCTCATGAATAAGATTTTCATGGACTTCCTGGATAAGTTTGTCGTTGTTTTCATCGATGACATTCTGATTTATTCCAAGTCATAAGAAGAACACGAGCTACACCTAAGGACCATTCTTGGAACCCTTAGAGAGCATCAGTTGTATGCCAAGTTTAGCAAATGTGAATTCTGGTTACAGGAGGTAGGATTTCTCGGACATATCGTATCAGCCGGAGGAATTACCGTTGACCCTGCAAAGGTGAAAGATGTCGAAGATTTGCAATCCCCAACCACTCAAACCCAAGTTCGTGCATTTTCGGATTGGCGGGATATTACGGCAAGTTCGTAGAAGGATTCTCGAGTATCGCCAGACCCATGACCCAATTGCTGAAGAAGGACAAGAAGTTTGAATGGACGGACAAATGTGAAGCAAGTTTCCAGGAACTCAAGAGAAGATTGATTTCAGCCCCCATCTTGATCATGCCGGATATCACGAAGCCCTTTGACGTGTATTGTGATGCATCCAAGATCGGCCTCGGATGTGTGCTAATGCAAGAAGTAAAAGCTATATCCTATCTATCCCGACAACTGAAGCAGCATGAACAGAACTACCCAACCCATGACCTCGAGCTCGCAGTCGTAGTTCTAGCTCTGAAGACTTGGAGGCATTATCTCATGGGAAACCATTGTGAGATTTATTCGGATCACAAGAGCCTGAAGTATATATTCACTCAGAAGGAGCAGAATATGAGACAGAGAAGATGGATTGATCTAATCAAGGATTATGACCTGGACATTCACTATCACCCCGGTAAAGCCAATGTGGTAGCAGATGCCCTTAGCAGATTGCCGTGCCGCTTGAACTCCATTATTTTGAAGGAGAAACCAAGTTTGCACAAGGAGATGGAGGATTTCTGAATGGAATTAGTGAGTGAAGGATTTTTTGCTAGCATAGAACTTCAACCCACTTTGATCAGCCAGATCAAGGAGGCGCGGAAAGGAAATGCTAGCATCAATGTAATCAGATCGCAGACAGGCAAAGTACCCGGATTTACCGAAGACGAAGAAGGAGTTCTGTGGTACAAAGGACGTCTTTGTGTACCAGGAGATTCAGAGTCAAAAAAAGTTATTCTGAAGGAAGCTCATGATACTCTTTATTCTATCCACCCCGGAGGAACGAAGATGTATCAGGATTTGAAGGAACAATTTTGGTGGCATAATATGAAGAGAGAAATCGGAAGCTATATCGCCAAGTGTGATATATGTTAGAGAGTCAAGGCAGGACATCAAAGACCCGGTGGATTGTTGCAACCTCTACATATTCCGGAATGGAAATGGGATTCAGTAGGAATGGACTTTATCACCGGATTGCCTACTTCTAGTAGGGTAAATAACTCTATCTGGGTCATAGTTGACAGATTGTCCAAAGTCGCCATTTCTTACCAGTCAAGACCACCTACCAAAGTTTGAAACTAGCTGAGTTGTACATCGCTAGAATCGTTAGTTTGCATGGAGTCCCCAAGAACATCGTATCGGATCGAGGAACTCAGTTTACCTCGAGATTCTGGAAGAAAGTCCAAGAAGGTTTAGGAACCCGACTAGATTTCAGCACAGCTGATCACCCTCAGACCAACGGACAAACGGAGCGAGTAAATCAAATACTCGAAGACATGTTGAGAGCATGTGTGTTAGAGTATGGATCTAAATGGGAAGACTGTCTATCATTCGCAGAATTTTCATACAACAACAGTTATCAAGATAGTTTGCAAATATCCCCATTTGAATTCATGTATGGATGGAAGTGCCACACCCCTTTGAATTGGTCGGAAGTAGGAGAGAGTCAGATTTTCGGACCCGTCATCCTACGAGAAGCAGAAGAGAAAGTTCACAAGATTCGTGAGCACCTCAAGACCGCCCAGTCAAGACAAAAGAGTTATGCCGACAAGAGACGTCGAGACCTCACTTTCAACATCGGAGAGTTCGTGTATCTGAAAGTGTCGCCATTGAAAGGAATGCAGCGTTTCCAGCTGAAAGGAAAGTTAGCCCCCAGATATACCGGACCCTTCAAGATTCTGAAACGTTGAGGAGAAGTATCATATCAATTGGAACTGCTAGAAGAAATGTCAGCCGTGCACAATGTGTTCCATATCTCATTACTTCGTAAATGCCTCAAAGTTTCGGAGACGACTAAAGCTTTCAGGAATATTGATCACCGGACCATAGAGATCAACGATGACCTGACCTATCCTGAAGTACCCATCCGTATTTTGGAAGAAGCTTTCAGAACTACCAGAACCCGAAGCATAAAGTTTCTCAAGATTCAGTGGAGCAACCACACGGAAGAAGAAGCTACCTGGGAGCAAGAAGATCACATCAGGACAGAGTTCCCAGATCTCTTTAAATCCTTGGTAATCTTTTTCGTCCTTTTTCAAATCTCAGGACGAGATTTTGTTTAAGGGGGTAAGGTTTGTAACATCCCAAAAATATTAAACATGGATCATCAAACTCTAATCATCAAATTTAGGGTTAACAAAAACTTTCCCATCTCAAAATATGAAAGCATTCATATGTATGTGTATTTAAATTAGGAGTTCTTTTGAATTGCCATGGTTCTGTGATTCATTTCTTGTAAAATGATTCTTAGGTGAAATAAACATCATCTAAATCATTCCCAAACATTTCCCAAAGAAAAAACAACTCAAATTGAATAAATGAAGTGAATGGTCATTTTTGCCAAATTAACTATCATGCCTACTTTGGCTATTCCTAGCACTCAAAACTTAACAGAAACATTTGTGGAGCTTTGAACCCCTTGTTAGTACACATAATGAGGTACCAAGTCCCACTTTGTGATATGCCAAAAACATTCAAATGCTAAGTTTAAATGATAGTTTAAAATTGAATCTATCTCATATGGGAAGATCCCACTATTTCAAAAACCACTCAAACAAACTCAATTTTCAAAACCCAAGCGACCACAGAGTCTCCAGCTTATGCCTAGCACACCCACCAAAGATCTTTTCAAAATTCAAAAAGAAGTTTCTTGCGGCCATTTCATCAAACACTTGGCAGGCAGAATTTAAACCAAATCAATTTCACTATTTCAAATAGTGTTTTGGCCAAACTTATCTCCCATTTGAAATTCAATTGATCACATTGTCCCCTCTGGATCAAACCAGAACCTAACTAACCCACCCCTACCTCCTAGCAGCATGGCCATTGCCAAGCCGAGCCCACCTCGCCGGCCAACTTGGTCGCCACCGCAGCAGACCACCTCCCCCTCCCTCGCCATGTCTGGGAGTTAGCCAGCAGCTCACCGCCGCCCACTGTCCCCTCCTCGAGCTAGCCCAGCCGTGGACCACCGAGAAAACCCCGCGCCCAGTGCCACAGAGACATGCCGAGCACGCTCCAGAGCGCCGCACCCGGCACGCGTGCACACGCCACCACTCGACCGCAGCCCATGCCCACCACGTCGCCACGACCCAGGGAGCACGCCAGACACCCCATTTGCCGTCAAACGCCCCACTGTCACCACTCGCCATCAAAGACGCCGCCTCTGCCGCTCAGAGCGCTAGCTTCGCCCGACCGCTTACCACCGCCCCTAAGCCCGCATTGAAGTCCTAGAGCACCGCCAGGAGACCGCGCGTCGATCGCCACCCTCAGCCATGCCGCTAGCAGCCTGTATCCATGTCGCCACCGTTGCCAGCCCATCCCTCTCGGTCTTGTCATCGAGCCTATAAAAGGAGGCCACCCCCAGCCGTTTGCAGCACACCATTCCACTCCCCTCACCTTACTGATCGTCCCACACCTCTAGCCGAAGCATGGGGAGCAGCAGCTTGCCGGAATTGTACCGGAGCAGGCCGCCTCTGGAGGAGAAGGGCGACGCTGATTGCGACCACCCCCGGAGCTGCCTCGACCGTCCCTGAGCTCGTCGTCGACCACCAGTTCGTTTGCCCGCCCCGCCGTCGTTGCTGGATCCCTGGTATGCCCCCTATGCACCCCCACCGAGCCGCTAGGGTTAGAGGTCGCCGGCGACAGGTCCGTCATCAACAACGATCCCCAGCCGTTGATCTCCACTCTAATCCAACGTCCCACACAGCCCCGTAATGCTTCGCGCGTTATGAGACGCTGACTGATAGACCCCCCTGTCAGCTGAACCCCATGGTGCGAAATGACACTGGGCAGGCCCATTAGCATGTCCCGCGTGACCCAGCAGTTTAAATTTAGTTTTTTCCATTTAATTTGAAACACAGTTCTGTACATAGATTCAAAATTCAACCCAGCTCGATTCTATGAACCAAAATGCATGAAACCAATTTTTTTAGAAAGGTACTGAAATGATTAATCCAAGCCCATTGGAGTCAAATCATTTGGTGTTGGGGTTCGTAGCATGGAAAACAAAAATTTTCTACCGCATGCAAACAAACAAGCCAAGATCTATCTACTAGATTGTAGCAACGAGTCGATAGGGGAACTCACCCTCGAAGATTCCAAAGCGTTTAACGAGAGCAGATTCTCGTGGGTGATGTAGTCGCATTTTGCCGATCTCAAGATCGCAGAGACGATCCTTCCTAAGTGCTCCGCAGCGCTTCAATGATCGGTCACACGCTCCTGCTCGATGAAGACCTTCCTCTCCCTTGTTCTAGCAGCGGAGGTTGTAGCACTCTCCTCGCGATTCGCAGCGACGACGTGGTACCGAAGTAGAGGGAGATCTTGCAGGCTTCGCCTTAAGCCGGAGCGAGTATGGTGGACTATGAGAGAGCCTTGGTGATCTAGGGTTTAGACACACCAATTAGAAGGCTAAACCAGGCTAGGGCAATTAGAAGCTCTAACTCGATTTGGGAGAAATCCCTAGGCTGTGGCTAGGGTTTAGGTTTAGAGGGAGGCAACTTGTGTGTCTAGGAGGGGAGCCCTGCCCCTCCTTATATAGGTGGAGGGAGGCGCCGGCCAAGGGGAGGGAGTGCCTCCCCAACTCGGATCTCTAGTGGGCCGGCGGTGGAGGAGGAACTCCTCCCCAACTCGGTTTCCCACTTCTTCTCCACTTTCCAAAATAGCCGTTTGACTTTTCAAACTAGGATTTGATTAAACCCTTTATTTTGTACAGCGATGACACCTAGTACATGATGCAATCATTCCAACTTGCAATGACACATTCATGTACCCTTCCTCCGGAGTGCCGACATTCGAACCTTCTAGAACATTCCTGAAAACACCTAACCATTCTCCAACCTCAAACAGGACTTTCCTTATATGAATCTTATTCTCCGGACCATTCCGAATCTCCTCGTGATATCCCGGGTCCCATCCGAGACTCCGAACAACATTCGGTCTCTTACTCATCATTCCATAACTACTCAACAACATCGAATCCTTAAGTGTGTTTCCCTACGGTTCGTGAAGACATGATCGAGACACTTCTCCGATCAATAACCAATAGAGGAATCTGGAAATTCATATGGCTCTCACATATTTCTACGATTACTTTGCGATCGAATGAACCACTTACATACGATACCAATTTCCCTTTGTCTCACGATATTTTACTTATCCGAGGTTATGATCGTCGGTATCTCCGCATACCTAGTTCAACCTCACATCGATAAGTACTATTTTCTCGCTCCTGGTATGTGATCCCTTGTGAGCCACATGCTTGCAAGCTAATTGGATGACATTCCACCAAGAGGGCCCAGAGTATATCTATCCGTCATATGGATGGACAAATCCCACTCTTGATCGATGTGTCTCAACCAATACTTTCCGAACACTCAATGCCACCTTTATAGCCACCCTGTTATGGTGTGGTGTTTGATGTCATCAAAGCATCCTTTCGGTAAAGGTGATATGCATGATCTCATGGTCAAGGAATTAGGTTACTATGTATCGTAAAGCTTATAGCAAATGAACTATATTAAATGACTTGATCTTTATGCTACGCTTAACTATAGGAGTATGTCCATCACATCATTCTCCTAATGATATGACTCTGTTAATAACGCTCTATGTTCATGATCGTGAAACCATGATCATATATTAACCAACAAGCTAGTTTAACAAGAGGCTTTACTAGGGACTCTTTTATGTTTACAAATCACACAAGTATTAATGTTTCCGGTTAATACAATTATAGCATGGTATGTAAACATTTATCATAAGTATGAAGATATGATAATAACCACTTTATTATTGCCTCTTGGGCATATCTCCAACAGTCTCCCACTTGCACTAGAGTCAATAATCTAGTTTCAAACCTTTGTGTATTCAACACCTATGGCTTTCTGGTGTTGTATGTACATGATTTCTAGTGGTCAATCGATCTCCGGATCCGACACTTCTGTCCGTGTAATTGCATGTCTTTGCGCTCTATGCATCACTCATTCTCTAATGAGATGGCTTTGTATAATTTTGGTCCTTCGGTGAGACCTTTAGTTCTTTGGGGTTAAAACATGTTGATAATATTGTCGTACAATATATCTTCATAGTATTACCCCGCTGTGAACTACACCTAGTTTGACAACAAACTACTTGACACAAATGCCCTCTTTAGCTGCTATTATAGCAGTCATATACTTAGCCTTTTGTTGTAGTATCTGTCACAATGTCTTAACTTTGGAACTCATCCAAATCCATTATGGAACTTACTTTCCATTATATTGTGCCACCCTTAGTTTAGATTGAGATAAACTTAATTTGTACTCTATGACAAAACTAGTATCAATGTAGTACTTTTACAATGAACTAACCATCTATTTGTCACTTCTACAAATAATATACTCTTAATTCTTCCAAAAGATCATAAGAATATCCTTACTATCGTCCAATGATCATCTTATGAATCATTCTGGTATATGCTCATAACATTTAGAGCATAGGACATATCAGGATTTGTACATATCACAGTATGATTGATATAAATACTCCTTTTGATTTCATACATCAAGTATCAATCTATACTTGAATCTTTGTTTCACTTACCAAGTGTCAATACACTTGAATATATCATCAATATTGAACTCATTCAATCCTTTCTGTGTGACAAGAACCTTTCTTGTAGTTTCTATATTGAACTCATTCAATACATCATCTATGTACTTTTGGCACAACCATATGAGCGTCTATTGATGCCAAATATTTGGGTTTTGCTTAAGTCTTTCATCAGGATGAAATTCTTAATATGTGTTAATAAAAGATACATCATTTCTAATCAACAATATGTCCTCCACATAATGTATTAGAAATATGTCTTAGCGCTCCCACTTAATTTCTTGCAAATGCAAGCATCTTCATTGTCTCCGATGAAATTAAACTCTTTTAACAGTTTCATCATAGTGAAGATTCCAACTCCGCTATGCTTACTTCAACCATTGAAGTTTGCATATGCATTTAGCATCCTTTGAATTAACAAAACCCTTTGGACCGTGTCATGCACACATCCTAGGTAACCCTTCTATTAGAAGAACTTGTTTTGTTTATTCAACTACCACATAACAAAAATTATATGTAGTGGTTGCTACATTAATCCGTCTAGACTAAATATCACTATGAAAGATCAAAATCTTGTCATAGTCAACCTTTGAACATTTTTGTGAACTCTTTCCCAACATGTCGACTATTTCATAGATGTGAAACATCCATGTCTACTTCTTTATAGATCCAAACACAACTGTAAGGTCTTACACCTTTCTCGAGGGTCCTTCAAGTTCAAAACTTGATTTCTCGTGTATGGAACTATCACGGATTTGTATGGCTTCAAGCCATTTGACGGAGTCAGGGCCCATCGTCGCTTCTTTGCATGTAGTCAGATCATTATTGTCAAATAATGATTTAACTCTCAAATCTTGGTATTTGATTGTTTACCCGACCTACTTGTTTTAATAGGAACTTAGATCTCCGTGACCAACCTTTGAGGCACGTGAGCCATGAGCATTTATTGCTGCCTCCGAACACTTTTCAAGCGCCAAGAATCAAGCACATATAGCTAAGGTTCCTTTAACCTTAGCAAAGTTCTATTGTTCTCCCACTTATCTTTTCACGAAAAATTCCTTCTTAAAGAAACTTGACGTTCTAAGCGACAAACACTTTTGTCTCCGGTGTTTATGGAGGAATACTTAACAGTAATACAAAGACAGGTTTATCCGACTTTGGTTGCAAACATCTTTCTTATGCACAGCATACCAATGTTTAAGAAAGGACTACTTGGGTTTTATCCCAAACCATAACTTTATATGGTGTCATTTCAGCGGATTATGATGGAGCTCTTTTCAGTGGAAAACGGTAGTCTCTAAAGCTTTTAATCTTTAAAATATAATGGCAGTTCTATGAATTACACCTTTGATCTTACCATGTCAAACAAGGTTTTAATTACATATCTCTAACGCCCATACTCTTATGGTGTTTCGGGAATTGCAAATCCACGTAATCCATTCCTTAAATCTTAGGTATTATGCTAAACTTGTAACTCAAATATCTTCCTTTATGATCTTTATCATAAACTATTTATATTCTTATCACAATGATTTTGCACTTCATCTTGAAAGACTTTGAACTTTTTCAAATGTTTCATACTTCATCCTTATTAAGTAAATATTCATATATTCACTCAAATTTTCGGAGAAAGCATATGAAGTTGAAATCCATCGCTCTTGACTACATATAATGGATTTCATACAACAATATGTACAAGTTCCAATAAGCTAGTCATTCGTTCCCTTTTGGCCTATGAACGAAGTTTTAATTATCTCTAGGAAAGTTTCACAAGCGTCATGTGATCAAAAATCAAAAGACTCCAAAATTCCATCCACATGGAGTTTCTTCATGTTTTCTTTCCAATATAATTTAAACGGCGATGTCACTTCCTAAGTGATCTTTCAATCAATTTGTCTTTCGACATTTTTAGCACTAGTTTTATGGATGTGATTTCTCCAACGAGATTTGTGAATCATCCATCTTTTATGGATTACGGCAATTATTTGAACAACCCTTTTGTTCTCATAATACCTGATAAAACAAATCTTGAAGGCAAGCTTTGATGTTTAACGAGCAACACAATAACCCTTTATTTGTTCTCGATGAACATCTTCACATTCTTTTTGCTAGTTACTTAGGCCATTGTAGTTCATGAATTGTGTTGTTTCGTATGACGATTCACACCAACAAATTCAGTATCAAATACTTAAGAACCACATTGTTTAATAAGCAAAGAATATAGCCATAACATGTATATCATCTATATACTTAAACTGAACAATTCTAGTCTTTTCTTTTCTGCCATATATTTATGAGATTCTCTTTCAAGATTTATTTTCTGCTTGAAAGAATCTATCAACATCAACAATGGAGTCATACATATGACACATAGTCCAAAGCGTGTATAATTAAATACCAATGTCTTTGGACTTGCACTTTGAAGTAGATCACCATCATCAAATGTTTGGTGTTCTTTCAAATTCCTTTCTTTAGTAATCTATTGGTGTAGTAAACACTCCTACATCAAATATTCACCCTTATCATGGAATTATCCATGATCAAGCTACTTTTAGCTTATAACGGTGAACTGCGAGTATAATGTTGCTCTCCAAAACATTTTGGAGGATTAGGACAACTAGTGTCTTCAACCTTTTGCAAATTCTCATCAAATACGAGAACATGACTTTTGCCATATTATACTCTATCATGTTGCAACCAAAACTTTGTTTCAGATATCACAATATCTTCCACACATCATGGTTTCTGAAACAACTCTTTCAGATCCTAGATAACCTTGATATTAAGACAATCCTTTGAATATCAAGAATCATGGAGACAAACATGATACTCATACACTAACACACTTGGAATTGTCGCTCTTGAATTAATACTAATTATTAAACTTCATGGAGTAACTGGAACTTACTGAAAGTTTGCAATAGGACTTTTAAACTTTAGATTAACACTTCAAAACAATACGATACCAACAGAAAGTAACTAACCAGAATTCTATAGTTCTATCATCTCAATTAAAACTAAGCGCAAGGTGGTAAACGGATGCCAATGACTACAACAACTATGCAAATTCACTTTGATTTAATTTATGATAAATAGTGTTCAACTTTTAATCAAATTGCTGTTGAACTCCCACTCAAAACAATATCCCTCACATTGTTTTAGTGATCACACGAACCAAATCCACCACATCAAAACCGATCATCACGAGAGTTGATGTAGCTTCAATGGCGAACAATCAACATGTTCATCATATCTACTATATGACTCATGCTTTACCTTTCGGTGATCCGTGTTCCGAGACCATGTCTGTACATGCTAGGCTCGTCAAGATCAACCTTAGCTTCCGCATGAGCAAATCTGGCTTGCTCACGTTGTATACACTCGCAGAATCTAACACACCCGATCATCACGTGGTGCTTCGAAACAACGAGCTTTAGCAACGGTGCTTACTAAGGATGAACACTTTAAAACTTGAAATTGTGTGTTGAGGGATCATCTTATAATGCTACCCGTAACTAAGCAATACAAGATGCATAAAAGGAATAACATCACATGCAATTCATAATATGTGATACGATATGGCCTTTCTTCTTGTGCTTCCGATCTCCATCTTCAAGCACGAACATGATCTCCATCATCACCGACATTGCATCAAGGTCAATGACGCCGCTCCATGGTTGTCGTCCACCAGCTTCAACTATTACAACTACTTTGAACAGACAAGAGGGTCTTAACAGAATTTAAAGACAACCATATATTCCCGCCGTTGCCAACTTACAATAAGGAACATCGATACATCATATATAATCACAATCATGGCCATATCACATCACAAGACACCCCTCGCAAAACAAAGTTAGACGCCTCTAATTTTCTTTGCATGTTTTACGTGGTTTGGGGCTTTCAATAAGTGTCGCTCTAACTACGAACAAGAACCACAACATTGATACTAGTATTGTCAATCACCCGCTGTAAATTGAATCTTAACTATGTTGGGAGAAACAGCACCTGAAAGCCACTTATGCAATACAAGTTGCATGTCAAGCGGAGCAAGTCTCATGAACGATGTCATGTAAGGTTAGCCGCCGCTTCATCCCACCATCCCGCAAGATGCAAAGTACACAAGAAGCAATCGACAACAAAGCATCAACGCCCACAATGACCATTGTGTTCTACTCGTGCAATGATCTACATATAGACACGGCTCGATACCACCTGTTGGGGTTCGTAGCATGGAAAACAAAAAATTCTACCGCATGCAAACAAACAAGCCAAGATCTATCTACTAGATTGTAGCAACGAGTCGATAGGGAACTCACCTCTCAAGATTCCAAAGTGTTTAACGAGAGCAGATTCTCGTGGGTGATGTAGTCGCATTCTTGCCGATCTCAAGATCGCAGACGATCCTTCCCAAGGCCATAAGTGCTCCGCAGCGCTCAATGGGTCACACATTCGGTACTCGATGAAGACCTTCCTCTCCCTTGTTCCAGCAGGCAGCGGAGGTTGTAGCACTCTCCTCGCGATTCTGGCAGCACGACGGCGTGGTACCGGAAGTAGAGGGGAGATCTCGCAGGGCTTCGCCTTAAGCCGGAGCGAGTATGGTGGACTATGAGAGAGCCTTGGTGATCTAGGGTTAAGACACACCAATTAGAAGGGGCTAAACCAGCGGCTAGGGCAATTAGAAGCTCTAACTCGACGGCTTGGGAGAAATCCCTAGGCTATGGCTAGGGTTTAGGTTTAGAGGGAGGCAACTTGTGTGTCTAGGAGGGGAGCCCTGCCCCTCCTTATATAGGTGGAGGGAGGCGCCGGCCAAGGGGAGGGAGTCCCTCCCCAAATCGGATCCCTAGTGGGCCGGAGGTGGAGGAGGAACTCCTCCCCAACTCGGTTTCCCACTTCTCCACTTTACAAAATAGCCGTTTGACTTTTCAAATTGGCGTTTGACTTTTCAAACTAGGATTTGATTAAACCCTTTATTTTGTACAGCGATGACACCTAGTACATGATGCAATCATTCCAACTTGCAATGACACATTCATGTACCCTTCCCCTCCGGAGTGCCGGACATTCCAAAACCTTCTAGAACATTCCTGCTGAAAACACCGGAACCATTCTCCAACCCCGAAACAGGACTTTCCTTATATGAATCTTATTCTCCGGACCATTCCGGATCTCCTCGTGATATCCCGGATCCCATCCGAGACTCCGAACAACATTCGGTCTCTTACTCATCATTCTATAACTACTCAACAACATCGAATCCTTAAGTGTGTCTCCCTACGGTTCGTGAATTATGCGGACATGATCGAGACACTTCTCCGATCAATAACGAATAGAGGAATCTGGAAATTCATATGGCTCCCACATATTTCTACGATTACTTTGCGATCGAATGAACCACTTACATACGATACCAATTTCCCTTTGTCTCACGATATTTTACTTATCCGAGGTTATGATCGTCGGTATCTCTGCATACCTAGTTCAACCTCGTTACTGATAAGTACTCTTTTTTCGTTCCTGTGGTATGTGACCCCTTGTGAGCCAGTCACATGCTTGCAAGCTAATTGGATGACATTCCACCAAGAGGGCCCAGAGTATATCTATCCGTCATATGGATGGACAAATCCCACTCTTGATCCATGTGTCTCAAGCAATACTTTCCGAACACTCAATGCCACCTTTATAGCCACCCTGTTACGGTGTGGTGTTTGATGTCATCAAAGCATCCTTCCGGTAAAGGTGATATGCATGATCTCATGGTCGAAGGAATTAGGTTACTATGTATCAGAAAGCTTATAGCAAATGAACTATATTAAATGACTTGATCTTTATGCTACGCTTAACTATAGGAGTATGTCCATCACATCATTCTCCTAATGATATGACCCTGTTGTTAATAACATCTCTATGTTCATGATCAGGAAACCATGATCATATATTAACCAACAAGCTAGTTTAACAAGAGGCTTTACTAGGGCCTCTTTTATGTTTACAAATCACACATGTATTAATGTTTCCGGTTAATACAATTATAGCATGGTATGTAAACATTTATCATAAGTATGAAGATATGATAATAACCACTTTATTATTGCCTCTTGGGCATATCTCCAACATTTGAATCTATAGATCAATCTTGGTAAAAATAACAAGGCAGAAGCTTTTCTGCATTCAAACATTTTTCAAAATTCAACCATAAGAGCTTTTGAGTTGATTCCAACTCTCAAAAATCACATTTGTTCATACCTTTTGGAATATATAAAAACATATGGGGTTACTTACAGAAATAATGTTCAAGTAATAAAAGAATGCCACATAGGCATTTCTAGTCACTTTATTTATTTAAAATAAAAGGTTAAACTTTATTAAATTGTGACACCACTTTAAATCACATTCCCATGGACTGAAATATGTGGTGATGACATGTGTCAACATGATCCCATGTTTGAGTTGGAGCATATTAAATCTTAAGTAGTTTTTCAATGAGTAGAAATTACTTTTCTCAAATTAAAATAAATAAGACAAATGCTTTAATCTTGTAATGTTAAGTGATGATGCTAGATCATCTATAGTGCACCTTTGTGTGATGATTGAAAATAGTTAAGTATTGTTTGGTGATTGTGTACCTCGTATTTATTTATAGACGCTAGTACCGACCAAGGGTACGAGGAGGAAGGAGGATACTACGAGGAAGAAGCAGAGGAGAACTTCAACCACTGCTCTGCACAAGGCAAGCCTTACTACCCAAGTTGACCTATGCAAGCCAATACATAAAACCTTGCAAGCTAACACTTGCAACTATGAAAGTTAGATCACCTATGCAATGCATTAAGCATGCTTGGTTAGACCCATTTGATGATACCCAATCCTAGTTTTACTTACAAGTTTAATACTTTATTTATTTATCAAAGCTTTCCCTTGGAGTTTACTTAAGTGACTTGTAGATTCTAAAAAGATAACTGAAGGTAGCATAAAGAGCATTAAAATTGGCCTAAGTAGATAATCTTGATGTCATCCTAAGGCATGAGATTGAACTTAACTAATCTCCACTTGTTTACCACCCCTCATTAGTACTTACCCCCACTTGTAGATGCTAGTGCTAAGCATAAAACTGGATCAACTTTAGATGGGAATACTTGGTGAAAAGGGTTATGAAAACCTTAGAATGATGAGTCATTCTACTGAAATGTTTTGACACGTGTTCTCGAACACCAGATGATTTTGATGATGAAAATGTTGAGGCATGAGCCTTAGACCTTGATAAAACTGATGGTTGTCTAGATGCGATACCATTCCAATTTTACCGTACAACCACAATACTCTAAAATTGGGCAGGGCTTGACTAGAAATTTATATACCTTAGTATGGGTTCCCTCGCGGCCAAGGTCTGAGTTGAGGCTACCTTGTGAAGATTGTCCACCTGTGCAGTACCCAAGATGACAGTTGGTCATGGTTGGGAGGCCAAACTCACAGGAGAGGTGCCTATACTAGGGCGTGTAATTGAAAGGTTAGGATTGATTATCCGCATATAGAGTATGGTGAATTCAGGATTGTTCCTAACGGATGTATCGAGTGTTGTGGTGAAAGTGTACAATCTCTACAGAGTGTCAAACTATTCGAATAGCCGCGTCCACGGTTATGGACAGTTGGAGTGGGCATACTATTCCCCCGTTAGATGTTTTCAAAATGACTTGTGAAATGAATTATGACTTTGACTTGACGACAACAGGGCTGTGATATGAAATTCAAGTTCCCACTTAGGTGTTATATAACTTTCAACTAGTTTTCTTTGCTTCTGAACTTAGTAGAGGTAAATATGGATTTTTGCAAAACAACCCTAGAGCTTAGTGTCCTACTACAAAAACCCCTTAACTTGTTAGTATTAGTTTGTGAGTACTTAAAGAGTACTCATGGCTTTGTCCCTGGCTATTCCCGTGGCCAGACTATGAAGAGGAGTACCAGGATGATGGACCGCAGGAAGGTTACAACAACTAGGATCATCTCCCATCGTCAGCATTGCCTATGACCCTGAAGATGGAGCTTCGCCTACGCTATCGTTATTATTACATTATTCCGTTGCTTGAGTTGTAGTAAGAACTGGATCATGAGATCCTTATTTGTGTAAGACCTTATGTATGGTTTGTAATGGATGATGTACTGTGATATCAAAATCTGTTATGCCTCGCAAAAATGGTAATCCTGGGATTGCGATGTATGGCATAATAGGCATCTGGGATTAAAAATCCGGGTGTTGATAGTATCAACTTTTCTAGATGGAGTCCCTTATAGAGAGAAAAAGGCATAACACTAACTCTAGCTCCCAAATCACATAAAGAAGTTCTAACATAATTATTCTTAATGGAACAGGGAATAGTTGGTATACCTGAATCACCAAGTTTCTTTGGAACCTTACCATTGAAGGAGTAATTAGCAAGTAGAGTAGAAATCTCCTCATTAGGAATCTTCCTTTTATTAGAGACAATATCCTTCATATACTTTGAATAAGGAGGCAACTTAATAGCATCAGTCAAAGGAATTTGCAAGAATAAAGGCTTCATCCACTCACAAAACTTGTTGTAGTGTTCTTCCTGCTTTGACTTGTGTTTCTTACCTGGAAAAGGCATAGGTTTCTGCACCCAAGGTTCTCTCTCTTTACCATGTTTATTAGCAATAAAATCTTCCTTTGTGTACCTAGTATTCTTAGTGTGCTTCTCAGGTTCTTCCTCACCTTCCTCCTTATCAGGAGACTCATTTTTATCATTACCACTCTCAGTTTCAGCATCAGAGACAGATATACTATTAGGATCAACAGCAGGTTCAAGTGGTTCCTCAACTATCTTATGTTTCTTTTTCTTCCTCTTACGAGGACTACCACTATCTTCACCTTGTTGGGAATCCTTCTCTATTCTTTTAGGGTGTCCTTTAGGATATAAAGGATCTTGAGTAGCTATACCACTCCTAGTTCTAATTCCATAAGCATGTTTATCTCCTGAAGCATTAACTAGCATATCCTTTTGCACCTTAGCAAGTTGATCAAGTTGGGTTTGAACCATTTGAAAGTGTTTACAAAGCATTTTAATATCATTAGAAGTTATTTCCACAATATCTTTCAACTCATGGATAGCTCTAGAGTTTTCCAATAAATGATTCTGAACTTGTTTATTAAAATACCCTTGTTTAACAATAAAAGTGTCAAGTTCCTCTAAACATTGATTAGGAGGCTTACCATAAGGAATATCACCTTCATCAAAGTGTTGGAGAGAGTGTACCTCAATAGTAGATGAGTGGGGAATTGGCTTACATAATTCTTCTATAGGAGGTAGATTCTTCACATCTTCAGCTCTAATACCTTTCTCCTTTAGACACTTCTTAGCTTCCTTCATTACTTCATCATTTTAATGCAATAACTCCTCCCTTCTTTGTTGTTGGTGCTGGAACTGGTTCAGGAGTAATAGGATCATGTGTATTCGGCTCATTTGAAGTCCAATCATCATAATTCTTGCTTATCTTGGTCATTAATTCTTCAGCATCTGTAGGAGTCCTTTTCCTGAAAACACAATCAGCAAAGCTATCTTGGTAGGTTCTAGAATCATCAGTTAGTGCATTATAATAAATATCAATAAGCTTATTCTTAGGTAATGGACATCCAGGATGTGCATGAATCAAGGCACAGAATCTTTTCCATGAATCAGGCAATTTCTCTTCTTCTCCCTATTTAAAATAAAAAAGTCTCTGCAAAGCAGCATGTCTAGCACTGGGAGGAAAATATTTCTAGAAGAAAGAAGCAATCAAGAAATCAGAGCTATCAATGGAACAAGGAGGTAATCTATTAAACCAAGCCCTAGCTTCTCCTTTTAGTGAAAAAGGGAAGATCTTAGCAACAAAGTACTTGTGCATCTTAAAATCATCAGAGAATAAAGCACTCATAGTAGAAAGCTCATTCATATGAGCCACAACACTCTCATTTCCAGTACCACAAAAAGGTTCTTTCTCAACAATATCTAAATAAGTCAAATCAAGAGAGAAATCATAATATTCATCTTTAATCTCTATGGGAGAGGTGGCAAACTTAGGATCAGAGGTCATATTAGGCATAATAGTACGTCTAGCAAGGAGACTCTTAATCGCACTAGTACCATGTGTGTTTCGGCACTCTTCAACAAAATCATCAGTGAACTCAATGTAACCATCATTCATATCATAACTCTCACTAGCCTCAGGTGAGCTAACAGGTGTAATAGTGTCTTCACTAGGTGTTTTGGTATTTCCTAGACTAGCCATAGTAGCATCTAGAAAAGGACCTAATGAAACACTCACATCAAGCACAGTAGAAGTAACATCATGAGCATCAAAAGCAGTTTCAGACTCAATAGTAGTAGCAGTGTGTGTAGCATGTGTATGTGGTGGTGGTGTGAGAATCTTACTTATAACAGACGGTGAATCAAGAGCATCAGAGGTGTTTAGGATAGTACCTCTTCTTGTAGTGGATGGTAAAATAGGGAACTTTCCATCACGAGACTTACCCATGATGAAAGGAGTAGCAGTGAACAATAATAGATCTAAGTGAAATTATGAGTAGAGCTATGCTCCCCGGAAACGGCGCCAGAATATAGTCTTGATGACCCACAAGTATAGGGGATCGCAACAGTCTTCATGGGTAGTATTACCCAATTTAATGATTCGACACAAGGGGAGCCAAAGAATACTTGCAAGCCTTAACAACTGAGTTGTCAGTTCAGCTGCACCTGGAAATAGTTCTTGCTCACAGAAGTTTATCAGTAGAAACAGCAAAGCAACATCAACAGTGAAACAGGAGTAATAGTAACAGTAACGGTAACATTAGGATTCGAGTACGGTAGTCATAGGGATGGATGGACGGGCGTTGCATGGACGAGTCTAAACATGTAACTTCAAGATCTAGGGCATTGCAGATAAATAATAACAAGAATCCAAGTACTTAACAATCATAGGAATGTGCTCCAAATATAGTCATACGTGCTCGCAATGAGAACTTGCACAACATCTTATGTCCAGCCAGACCATGGTAGTAGGGCCTCTAGGGAACTACTGGCAATTAAGGTGCTACTTTTAATAGAGCACCAGAGCAAAGCATTAACACTCTGTGAACACATGTGATCCTCACACCACAGCCATCCCCTCCAGTTATCCCAATTATTGTCACTTTGGGGCCTTTGGATCCGGACAATGATATGTGTACACACCTTGCAGATAAGATTACAAACAATACTATCATAATGATTCAATAATAAGTTCAGATCTGAGATCATGTCACTTGTTCCCTAGTGACAAGCATTAAGCCCAACAAGTTGCAACAAAGTCAAATAGCACTAATAGAGATACTAGGCACTATGCCCTAACAATCTTATCCGATTACATGATAGAACTCATCCAATCCCTACCATCCCCAAGCCTACAGCGGGGGATTACTCACTCATGGATGAGGGAAACATCGGTGTTTGATGGAGATGTGTTGGTGATGGCGATGATCCTCTCCAAATTACCCGTCCCGGTAGGGTGCCAGAATGGAGTTTCTGGATCCGAATCTTGGTTTCTGGTGGCGGCGGCGGAGCGGAACTCTTTCTGGAAAACTATCAAACCCCCCTCGTTTTAGGTCGAAAGGCAACTTATAGGCGCAGAGGGAGGCCGAGGAGGTGCCTAGGGAGGCTGCCCCCCGTCCAGGCGCGGGGTCAGGTGGGCCCGCGCCTGGGGTGGGTCTGGGCCCCCTAGGCTTCCCCTCCGTCTCTTCTTCTGGCTCCGTGGATCTTCTGGTGAAATATAATTTTTGGCATATTTTCCGGGTTTTTTTCCTGATAGTTCATTTTCTGCACAAAAACGAGACAACAAGGTAATTCGAGAAAGTAGAGAAAGTAGATACGTTTTGGACGTATCAGCATGCTCTCCGTTTCTAGTAGCTATCTTGGACAAGTAGATGCTAGTGAATCCAAGAGGGAGTATTTATGCTAGATAGTGGGTTCATGCCTCTATTGAATCTGGGGAAGTGACAGAAATCTCTAAGGTTGTAGATGTGCTATTGCTACTAGGGAGAAAAAACAATCTCTTGTTCATGGAACAATTGTATTGTTTACTTTACACACATTGCTTAAAGAAGTTATCCGTTGCTTCCAACTTAATACTGGAGGGGGTTCGGATGATAACCTAAAGGTGGATTACTAGTCATAGATGCAGTTGGATGGCGGTCTATGTATATTGTTGTAATGCCCAATCAAATCTCATAGGATCATGAATGTCTAGTATTGCATTGTTATGCCTTGCTTAGTCCTGTCAATTGCCCCGCTGTAATTTGTTTACCCAGCATGTTATGTTATTTATCTTAAAGAGAACACCTCTAGTGAACTGTGGACCTCGGCCCAATCTTTACCATTGATACATCATCCACTGTTACTGTTTACTTTTTGCAAGAAATCATTTCCTTCCACACCATATGTTTAATCCTTTGTTTTCAGCAAACCGGTGAGATTGATGTGGTGACCCAGCATACCACTGCATGATGTAGTATACTATCGTCATTGACATAACACCAATAAAACACCGTTCACTAGTGTTACATCCCTCGGAGTGGTACAACAGAAACATAGCAGGTCCAAGACATGACTATAGGTTACAACTCGACTCTTTACAAAAGATCCAGAGAACACTCTAGGTTAAAGAAAGCGAAAGAAACTTCTTACAAAGAAGAATCAGGAATAATCAACTCATAACTATTATACTAATAGACTAGTATATGAACTATTGGAGTTTGCATTGCTGCTATTGCAATACTCTACAGAAGTAGGTTCTATGGCTAGATATTGTATTCCTATCTAATCAGCAACTTCTTCTTTACTTGAGTAGATGTATATGTTGACTTTATTAACTTCATTGAAGAACTTGAGCTGTTGATGATGATTTACTTGAGCATAAGTTGATGTAGATGTTGTTTGTATTGGCTTCAGAATCTAGCAAGGGTTAAGAAGATACGTTGAGTACGAGCATACTCAGCAAGTTCACTAGAAAGGAGTGTTTGATGCACTATATCTATAGCCATACACCATAGGTCGTAGGCAATGCAGGTCTTCAAAGGTTGATTTTATTCTAAAAAGCTATGTCCGCCAGCCTTCACAGGTTTACCAGGACTTTCATGGAGTTCCTTTCCTGCCGAGTTCGTAGCTCCTTGATGACCCACAAGTATAGGGGGTGTATCGTAGTACTTTCGATAAATAGGAGTGTCGATCCCAACGAGGAGCAGAAGGTGATGAACAGTGGTATGGAGCAGGAAATCCCTGTGAATACTTAGCAAACGGATTTTTAGTGGTTTTCCGACAAAGCAACAAAACAAAGAGCAAGTAATAGAAGTAACAAACAAACAGAGAAAGTGGCCCAATCCTTTCTTAGCAAAGGACAAGCCGGTGGAAATACTTATAAGGACCAAACGTTCTCGAGGACACTTGGGAATTCTGTCAAGTGCTTTCGCTTCAAATAGCTGAGTACTCTTCTTTGGTGTTTGTAAGTGTTGTGTGGGTGAACCTGTGCTAACATACCACCCTTCCTAGGACAAATACATACTTGTGATTAAACCCCCTACAAACATCCGTAACTACATGAAAGTAATTAAGATATAAATCTAACCACAGACTTAAACTATGAGATCCTGCGCTCCCTTGTGCAAAGGTGTCCTAACGGGGGTTCAGGTTTCTGTCACTCCGGCAACCCCACGCTTAGTAGCCAAATACACAATGCATTCCCCTAGGCCCATAAATGGTGAAGTATCATGTTCTCGATGTTCACATGACATCACTAGAAGAATAGAACCACAACTTAAATACTAAACCATTGAATAATAACTCATCACAGGTTCACTACTAACAACATGACTTCTCCCATGTCCTCAATAACTAAACGAACTACTCACAAGACATAATATGGATCAAGATCAAATATGATATGATAATGGATAACAATCTGAACATACACAATAATCCAATGGTTCCACTCACAAGCATCAACTACAATAGTAATTAACACCGAGAAAGTTTCTCCTAATGAACTAAAGCAATATCCAACACAATTGTTACAGCGGGACGGAGTGATGGTGCTGGTGGAGATGATGGTGTGGATGATGATGATGATCCCGATGAAGCCTAGCTTGATGACGGTGTTGATGGCGATGGTCTCCCCTCTCCGGGAAGGAATTCCCCTGGTAGAAATCTGTCTGCCAGAGAGATCTTTCTCTCTCGGTGTTTTCTGCCCCCGAGAGGCGGCGGAAATCTATCTGTGGTCGTTCCCCGAGGCTTAGTGTTCCGTAGGAAAGATATAGGCGAAGGGGCAGAGTCGGAGGCTGGGCAGGTGGGTCACACATGCCCTAGGCGCGGGGTCAGGTGGGCCCGCGCCTAGGGAGTGTGGGCCCCCTGAGGCCCAACTCCATCCCTCCTTCTGGCTTCCTTCGTCTTCTGGTAAAATAATATGTTTCCATATTTTTTTGGTATTTTTCTGATCTTCGCGAAATTGCACCGAAACACCTTCTTTTCCATCAGAATCCAGACTCCGTCAATCCATCCTCCAGGAATCATCCAACATGCATAAACATATGAAAAGCCATAAGTAATACCTCATAATAAGACAAATATCAATGAATAGAGGTAAATTATGATATAGAAAGGTGATGCAAATTGGGCGTATCACTCCTTCCCGGAACAGGGAGTAACAAGTTATAGTTCTTACACTCTACAGAGGTGCGTCACTTTACCCATGAGAGATCTTAAGCTTTGTTGCATGGCTGGGAGTATGTCCTCGTTCAAACTTCCTTGGTTTGAGGCCCAACTAAGATCCAAGCCAATCATTGTCCTTCTCCACGACCCTACATACAACGCAATTGTTGTATGTCCACACTCAAGGTAGACTTTTCCCCATATAAAAAGGCTATACCTTAGTTGGATACACACAACAACCATTAACAATAGAAATCGGTGTTTTGTAATCCCAGATCTATGGTAGACCCCTGTATAAAATGGCTATACCCATGATTTGCAACTTACAAATGCCTAGAACAGTGTCTGATGCATGCGAGAGGGAGCCGATCCAGCTGACTTCCCTAGATCCATATAGATCTCATGGTTAACGTGTAATATACCGTGCAAGAATCACTGGCGACATTGGTTGTTAAGTCCTAGATAATATGTTCCTTTACCACCGGAAATTTCATAGTAGGTTATTACCTCAGAGTAAATAACCTATAATCATATTATTATGAAAATAGTGTTTTCTGACCTTTTTGAAATGCAGGTGATGACAACACTTGATTTGCAAAATACTTTACAGAAAATAATCAAAGGACATGAGAAATTGTGAACTTGCCTTTTATGATTGCAAGATTATGCACTCACGGTCTTCGACACAATATAAGATCCAATATCTGAAATCAGCATCATTGGTCCGGTAAGGACTAATGTTTAAAGAAGCAGGATGCTATTATGTATAAGTAATGTAATGCAATTTGGTAAACTCGTATCCCCAGAATAAGTGTTGATCTAGGGTTTGGAAACTGGAAATGGTTTCTTTTGAATGTGTTATACTTTTAGATAAGCTTCACACTTGTGCTTCTTATTAAGGCTTGTGAGTGTGTGTGTGAAACAACATATACTAGTAAGATCATTCAAATTTTTACTTTACAAGTAATGACATTTATAAGGAACTTAAGTGTTAACAATCCTAGATATACCAGTTGTGTATGAAGTAATGTGATTATGATTAATTTGTTAGCTGGTGTCTATGATAGAAGTCTTGGAGTTTAATTATTAAGAGTTAGAGATATTATTACAAAATTTGTTGTTTTAAGTGGCAAAAAAAGGATAACCTTCGAACAAAGGTTTCTTTTCTAAGGTTTAAACAATCTTTATGGTTAATAGAATGTGGTCGATGCCTCTTGCGTTTGTTCGATTAGTTCGGTCTTGAGATAATTTATGTCTTAATTGGAATAGACCAAAGTTAACTATAAAAATATAAGTAGTTTATTAGACATGATGTTTATAAGCTTTGATACTAAAGTTAACTTTAAAAGGGTAAATAAACTTAAGGTGTAATATGTTTTAGTTACTCCCAAGTTTTAGATTTATGACAAATGTGATTAAGGTGTGAGATAATTTATTTGGTATTTAAGTGAATGATTGGTTTAAATTTACATTTAAGTTTTATTATGAATCATAACTATGGATTTAGGCTTAGAATTTACTATTATATAAGGAAATGAGATTATTTCTTACTTAGGAAATAATTTTAATGAATTAACAAAATAGTTATCTTATTTTAGTAAAATAGGTAAATATTTATTACCTAAAAATCTTAAAATGTCTTGGAATGTGATAATTAATATTTTATAGTAAATTATATTTATTTAGGATCTTGGAAATGAATTTTATTTATTTTTAAATATTATTCTTGTTTTTATAAAATTCCCCCAAGGTTTAGATGTACTTAATTATTTGTTTTAAGTTTTATTTGTAACATTCGAAATTAACATTTTTATACAATGGTAGATTGGTTTTAATACACAAAAAAATGATTTTTAATGATTTTTAAGACTTTTCCTTATTTCAAAAAATTTCACTTAGGATTTAATATTGTTAATATTTATTTGTATTTTATCTAACTTGAACAAGTAATATTATATTTTTACTAGGTAGATATTATTCTTGTGGTAATTTTGATATATCATATGTATTTTGGGATTTTTCTATATTTTCCTAGGGTATAAATTATGTTCAGGGGTAATTTGGTCATTTAATAATTGGGTAAACAATTTATTTGGTAATTTCCTTTGGAACTAGGCTAGGCTCACCGACTAGCCCAACTGGCCCAACTTTGCTCAAGTAAGCCCAACTGGGCTCGGGTCAAACCCTACCCCGGCCTAGTCTCCCCATCCACTCTCTCTTACACCTCACGCTCTCGCTTTCCCCTTCTGGCTACTGGTGATGCCGCCACCGTTGCCTGCCCGATTCCGATGGGGCAGGACGTTGCGGTTACTGTCGTTGTTCGCCAGAGCTTCGCCTACTCGAGTCTGCCCTAGCCCTCCAACTCGATTTGGGAATAGGTCTTGTACCAGGATGCATCCATCCCTCATTGGTGCTAGGGTTTTGATGCCCGCGGCACCGCCGTTTCATCGATGCTATACTGCTCTTATCACTAGGCTGCTCTGATGCTATGGTGGTCACGGTGTGGCAGTGTGGCTTGGCGCGAGTTGAGCATCGTGGTGTTCCTCGTGCCACCATGTCGTAGTGTTCTATTTTGCCTCTACCGTCGATACTACTTCTGCTTCCTCTCCAGCGAGATGTGACTCACCAAAGGTAGGTACTACTTCTGGCTACTCACCCCTCTTTATAATTTTGCTTCATCTGCTATTGACTCTAGTCTCACAGGAAAATGTCTCTGTAAAGATGTTAAGCAAATATTGCTCAGTGGTTCTATTTGTAGTGCTGCTAATCACATACCTATGAGTATTTTCTAGTGAGTTGGTTGGGTTTAGTATTACTATTCTCTCCACGGTTCAGACGATTCATATGATGTATAGCTGCTATTATTATGAAACACCCATGGATTCAAATGTTGATTTTGAATTTAAACACAGTCAGACTAGTCTCTGAACTGGTGTTGATGTTTTTTTGGTTTGTGCTTTACTAAATTATGTGCTCAATGTTACCTTCTATTTGAAATATGATCTGGATTCATTAGTATGCTCTGCATGTATATCCTGCTTTGTTTGCTTACACAGTCAACCTGGCAGATTACTTTAAACATGATTCCTAGAAATTAAAGATAGGGAAATGATTTAGATTACTTGGTGTGTTTGGAATTTGCTTTCTGGATCAGTTGGCTATTTCCTGTATACAACATGTGTGGCTTCTGTAGATGACCTTGTTGATGTGGTACCTCTTTGGAGGAGGCACAGTGGCCTAGATCATCTACATGATCTGCTACCTTATTGCTTGTTAAAAATATGGCTTGTCCCTAACCAATGATGCAAAAGACTGAGGCACTAATATTCATAAAAACAGATACTTACTCGATTGCCTTCTACTCTCTATGATGAATTTGCATAGCAGTTCTATGCAATTCTGAGAGATAAACTATTCTCCTAACTCTCCTAGACAGATTCTAGTTGCAGAGTAGTTGATTAGATATTGATTTGCAATAACCCCCTTTATTCCATTGTTTATGATGGTGAAATAAAACAAGAACAAATACTATGCATGATTAGTGGTATAGCAACCTTTTGTTGTTGCTGATTCTGTGCTGTGACTTGTGGTTCCTAGTGGATCTTGTTCCTGGATGCTTCTTGATCTGCTCCTCCTTGCCGCTCACTTGGCTTGCTCCTTCTAATACTGCTGCCTTGCACTTGATCAGCCTACATATGTGAATCTTGTGCTCCCGAACCTTGTCCTTCTGGATCCTATAGAACTGTCTTCTTATGATTACTTATATATTCTCCTATGATACACCTCCTTCCCCCTCCTTCTACTACTTGATCTTCTATTGAATGACTTAAGTAAGCAACCAGATGCTGATTGGGTGGTGGATTTGATGGTGGTGTGAAGAAATGAATGGGTGTTCTTGAGAAGAACATGTTGTGTGAATAGAACTAGATGGATGTGGTTGTGAATTGGTTTGGACAGAAAATAGAGCAGTGTTGGCTTTGCTGCTACGACAAAAGGTTGCCTTATCAGTTCCCTGGTGTCTCTATGTGTTGACAACACACACATTTGCATGTATTGTGCGAGCTGTCTGTGGGCTTGCCTCATTCAAATGGATTAGATCAAGTGAAAATCTGATGTTTTACCATTTGCCTTTTTATTTGACTTTGGTAAAAATTTCCCCTGGCCAATGATGGTGCTCTGAGGCTATTATCTGATAAGAACAGTTAGTATTCATTTGGTGAAACTTTCCCCTTCTAAAAACAACTCAGCTCAATGAGGAGACAAAACAGTGCACTACACTGTTGATATCTGAGAGCAATATATTATACTAACCCCTCCTTTCTAGCATGTGTTGTTGATCTTTTGTTTTGCAGGAAATAAAACAAAGAAGAAAGAAGATACCAGATTTAGTTTAGGTTTTCTTTTTTATATTATTGTAATTTCTTTTATGTTTGAATAATGTAAAGGCATTGTATTATTGTATTACTTTCAATAAAGTTTACTTGTTTTATATTTCTTTTATAATTCATTTGCAAACAATGTAATATATATCTTCTTGTAATAAAGAATTATTTTAGTTATTCCATTTATGGAATTTCTTTTCTCTATTTATTTTTTTCCTTTAATGTACTTTCAGTCTTCTATTTTAAAAGAACAACAATATTATATGTATATATGTAAAGATTATTATGGTAACCATTTCATTTATTGAATTGTTTCAATTTACTCAATTTTAATTATGATTATATGTTCATATTATATTATAGAATAATTCAATTCTTCTTTTTGTATTACTAACACTTGTGAGTAATTATATCTTACTTATAAATAAGAATTCCATTCTTATATATTATTATAATTCATTTCATTCAATTTTGTTTATTAACTGAGACTTGTAATTATTGTATCTTTACATAAATAAGAGTTCACCTCTTATTTCTTATTACAATTAAATTTCCAATTATTATTCTATTTCAAATTCTTTTAGTATTCAAATCTATCAATTAAATATTCTAATTTGTATCGGCTTCTCCTAAAACAAAAAAGCACAATAGAGGTCATGTCGAAATCCATCGCACCTGTCCTGATGTTTCCATCAAAACAAGAGACATCTCGATCCCTCTATAGCTTCTTTAGTTTTGCGCGAAAATTCCCTGGATTTTCTTATGCATGAAGGCAATGCACAAACATGTGTCCTGTCTATTTCGAGGTGCTAATTCTGGGATGTTACAGACTCTCCCCCTTAAAATAAACTTCATCTTCGAAGCTCGTATACTCTCATGTTTCAAAATGAGGAATTGCGATTGTATTGGTTACGACATTTCTCAATTCCATAGTAACTTCAAATGGGAATAATTGTAGTATCCCATATCCAGATTTTTCCCTTCAATTCTCATCATACTTGACATTCTCCAACTTGTTGTCTCTAATACTCCAATATTCATTTTACTATTATCCCTTAGGGATAAGTCATTATAAAATCCTTAAATTGGGGTCTCTTCTTTAGCTCATTACCCCGATTAGGTACGCTAATCCAACTCATTTACTTGATTATTGAACTTCCTTACTATACTATGTAAGGTCTAGGATGTCTCAGTAAAACAGGATTTTTAAATTTTATTAGACAATAGTTGTGGTCAAAAGACTAAATGTTTGGTTTGTCATTGTATGGTTTATATTGATAGTCCTTCCGAGGATTGTTTTGAACACATTTAGTCCATACTCATCGGAATTTTTTGTTCCTCAACACATGTCCAATTGGATGTGCTCTATTACCTCTTAAGGATCACTTAAGAGTTGTTTTCTTTAGAATTAGTCTGTTAGAATTAATTTATTTTATCACCTTCAAGCTTTTACTTTAGCTGGCTTTAGATAAGCTTTTATTATCACCTTAAGTACTTTTTCAACTTCCTTTTATAAATAGATTAAGGTCTAAGAACTACTATCTTGAAGTAAACTTCGATCTTTTATCGAGACATACTCCTGAAATCACTTTTGTAATGATGGCTTCTTTTAACCTTATGAAAATAAGGCTTAATGTTGTCATAGGTTAGTACTTCTTATCCAACCTTTACTCGAAAGTCAAATAACAATACTTCCATTTCTATTGTTACTCTCCCCCTTAGGGTTTACTAATGGTCTCTAAATTGTCTATATAATAACCATTGGCTTTATAACTAGGATGTTGGTCTCTGTTCAACTTATACTCTACCTATTTATGGTTTCAAGAAAGAGCTTACGGTATACCCACACAATTGTGGATCTCTGAAATGAATCTTCCAACATTATTTGTCTTACTTACTATTTGGACATTCTTGCGTTGGTAGGCCTCATTTCGCGAAGCGCCTCGCAAGACGGACGCTTTAATTTGCGTACTCCTTTATGTCTTACTTAATTTAGGCCAAGTTTTATGCTCTTTATGAAACACTAAGATGATCTGGTTAACTAAGTCAACCAAATACCAGCTGCGGAAAAAACCAGCTGCGGACCATTCTAGGGTGTATGAATTATCCTACGGTTTTCGACATACTACTGACATTCTCTCTGAACTGGTGTTGCTAGGGAGTTAAGGACGGCTTCACAAGGGGAGTCCTTCACAACCATTCTCTTTACTTTGTTTTGGTTTTGCTTTGTTTATTTTGCTTTCATTTGCTTGCTTCTTTTTATCAATAATTCCAAAAAAATAGTTTTGTTCCGTTTGCTTTTTCTTATAAAAAACAAAAAAATAGTTCCTACTCTAGTTGCTGCTGCTGTTGGCTTGCTCCACTTTTGCAAAAAAATGAATTCTGCTGAGAACACCAAGTTGTGTGACTTCACTAGGACAAACAACAATGATTTCTTGAGTACACCCGTTGCTCCACCTGCTCCTGATGCTACCTTTTATAAAATTAAGCCTGCTTTGTTGAATCTTGTTATGAAAGAGCAATTTTCTGGTGCTAGTTCTGATGATGTTGCTTCCCACCTCAATAACTTTGTTGAAATTTGTGAGATGTAAAAATATAAGGATGTAGATGGAGATATTATTAAGCTGGAATTGTTTCCTTTCTTTTTGAGAGGAAAACTAAAGTATGGTTGATATCGTTTCCTAGAAATAGTATTGATTCTTGGATTAAGTGGAAAGATGCTTTTATTGGAAAATACTATCCTCCTGCTAAGATTATATCTATGAGAAGTGAAATAATAAAATTTAAACAACTTGATAATGAACATGTTGCTCAAGCTTGGGAAAGAATGAAATCTTTGGTAAAGATTGTCCCACTCATGGACTGACTGCTTGGATGATTATCCAGACTTTTTATGCAGGGTTAAACTTTTCTTCAAGAAACCTATTGGATTCTGCTGCTGGAGGTACCTTTATGACCATTACTTTGGGTGCTGCAACAAAGCTCCTTGATAATATGATGGTCAACTATTCTGAATGGCACACTAAGAGAGCTCCACATGGTAAGAAGGTAAATTCTGTTGAAGAAACCTCCTCCTTGAGTGATAAAATTGATGTTATCATGGCTATGCTTGTTAATGGAAAAGCTCATATTGATCCAAATAATGTCCCCTTAGCCACTTTGGTTGCTCAAGAAGAGCAAGTTGATGTGAACTTTATTAGAAACAACAACTTCAACAACAATGCCTATAGGAATAATTTTGGTAACAATAATTATAGGCCTTATCCTCCCAATAATGGTAATACTTATGGAAATTCCTACAAGAATACAAGAAGTGCTCCCTCTGAACTTGAAGTCATGCTTAAAGAATTTATTAGTAAACAAACTACTTTCAATAAAACTGTGGAGGAAAAGCTTTTTAATGTTGATAAACATATTTCATCTTTGTCTGAAGCATAATCCTCTTTGATTAATAAAATGGATGCTAAACCTGAAACCTTGGAAAGTACCTTTGATGCTACTCATGCCATACAAGTTACTATTGATGAAAATGTTAGACTGTTAGCTAAATTGCATGCTAAGTGGGAAAGAGAAGGTGAAATTTCTAGAAACAATAGTGTTTGTACTATTACCACCACCAATATGGATGCTAGCAAACCACAAGAAGTCCCCATTCCTCCTACAACAATGCCTAAACCCAATAAATCTACTACCTATGATGTTAAGTTTGATTTTGATCTTGATGGTTGCAATATCTCTGAAGTGATTATGTTCCTACAAAAGCTTGCTAGAAGTCCTAATGCTAGTGATATAAATATGGCTTTCACCAAACACATTACAGATGCTCTCATTAAAATTAAGGAAGAAAAATTGAAACACAAAGCTTCTATTCCTAGGAAAGTAGAAGATAATTGGAAACCCATCATTAATATGCAAGTGAATGAATTTGATCTCAAAGCTTCATGTGACCTTGGTTCTAGTGTCTCTATTATGCCTAGAAAGATTTATGAAATGCTTGATTTGCCACCTTTGGAAGATTGCTATTTGGATGTCCCACTTGATGATAATGCTAAGAAGAAACTCATGGGGAGTGTTAATGATGTTCTTACTATGGTTAACAATGCCTATGTCCCTGTTGATTTCTATGTTTTGGATGTTGAATGAAATGCTTCTTGTCCTATCACTTTGAGAAGACCTTTTCTTAGAACTGTTGGTGCCATCATTGATATGAAAGAAGGGCACCATTAAATATCAATTCCCATTCAAGAAAGGTATTGAACACTTACCTATGAGGAAAGAGAAGTTACCTTTTGCTCCTCCTTTTAAAGCAAAATTTGATGTTAATGCCTCTTCATTTGAAAATACTTGCTTCTTGCTTCTTGTGCCTAACTTAAAGGTGTTAAAGAAAAGTACTTCTTGGGAGATAACCCAATAGTTTTCTTGAGTCTTGGAAGTTATTACTTCAGTAATAACCTCTCCTTATCCTTTTTGTTTGATTTTTGTGCCAAGAATAACCTCTAATGAGAGGGAAGTAAGATTTGGGGAAGTGTTATCCCGAAACAGATTTTTGTGCTCCAGTGTAAAAATTCATGAAAAATCTCCATAAGTCAGATTGAGCTGTAATTTGCTGAATAAATCCCCCAGGTTGTTAGCTAACTTTCGTAGTTCAAAACTTCTTGATTTGAGCAATAGAAGGTCTTCGAAAAAAATCGTTTTCACCTGCTGGTCTGTTTTGACAAATTTCTGCCATTATTTGCATTTGCCTTTTATCGATTTATTTTTGGGTTCTATTTGCTAAATTGAGCTTTTTGAAGGAATTTCTATAGTAGCTTGTGTCTTTAATGAAAGTTTTGCTGTTTTAAAACTAAACCCAAAGGTCTATTACTTTTGAATGCACTAATGTTGCTAATGAAGATTGTGTGAAGTTTTGTATGAAGGAAAAAATTTAGGTGTAAGGGAAGAATGATGTAATAAGATGAAGAATGGACAAAAGCTCAAGCTTGGGGATGCCACCCCGTGTCACTGCAAGAAATATTCAAGAGGTACAAGCGTCAAAGCTTGGGGATGCCCAAGGCATCCCCTTCTTCATCAATAAAAATCATGTGTTGTTTTAGAATACAAAAGCATAGTATTGTGGTATTCTCCTTTGATGCCTTGTTTGGGTTGACTTTGCACATGCTCACACCATGTTATGACTATGAACCAGTCACCTTAGCCTCTATGATCATTTAGTTTTTGACTTGTGGTACCACTTTATGCTTTGATTGATAATGTTTTGTCACTCTGCATGATTATGACCATTATTTCTCTCTTAGTTGGTTTCTCCCAGTCTTTTGCTAGCCTCCACTTGTATTGAGTAAGCTCTACTCATGCATCCAACTCCCAAGAAGCCAAGTTATTACAAAGTGTCCACTATAAATTCCTATGCATGGTGCGTTACACTATTCCAAGTATATTCTTGTTTTATCTATCTTCCAAATTAAACTTGTTATGTGAAAGTTAGTGATTAAAGCTCTCACAAACTTGATGGCACATTTTATTTTTCTTGCCCCTATAAACTTGAACCATTGTGTCATGTATGTTGTATATGCTTGCACTTATAAGTTGGGAATTAGCAGAACCGTGCTGTCACGGGGAACGCTTTCAACACTTAAATATCTACCCAGTTGATATCATGCTCTTTTGTTTATGGATGTCGGCGGTGTGAAATAAAAGGAGAGCTTTTAAGTCCATGGAGTTATGTATATGTGTTAGAGAAACTTCTGGGCCGCTAGCCTAAGCCATGCCTAATCATGGTGGAAACTTGCAGCATCACCATAGTGAGCAATCTATGAAGCTTTCTTCTTATATTAAAAAGAGAGATAGAAAAGAGGAAAGAAGAGAAAAAAGCACCATTTTCCCATGTTAAATAAGAAGATTGCTGAAATGCTCATTGTCTCTTGCCTTGTCATTTTGATATGGGATAGATCATGTATCATTGGGCAAGGGGTACCCCGTTGGCTGTTCTCTATGATACACATATACTTGCTATGACAAAAACTTACCGGTAACTAAAGTTGAGTATCATGACGAACGACCCTTATTGTAACATCCCTAAAATCATGTTTCAAAACTCATGCATATCATCCATGCATCCATGATCATGTAGGATTTCATTTCAAAAACAATTCAAAAACAGGAGCATATGAGCTCATTATTTTATGTGATCAGCATTAATTCAAATGCTACTCTCCAATGAGGGATTGTTGTTCATAAATCAAACCTTGTTACTTTTTAAAACTAGTGCATTGTCACTGTTTATTTTGTTTGATCAAAAGAACCAAGCTTGTATAGAGAAACCACATGTTTTCGTGCCCAGAAATATGAAGGTTGCACTCTACAAAAATCCTGAAAAGGTTTTAATTCAAACAGCTTTTGAAATCATTTGAAAATGAATTCTCGAAATGCAAATAGAAATAGAAAAGAAATAAAGAAAAGTAAAAGGCCGCCCCGCTATTCAGCCCAACAAAGAATCCAGCCCATTTAGCCCACCCGGGTTCCCCTTTTCTCTCTCTCACTCACGGGCAAACCCACTGGGTCGCTGATAGCCTAGACCCATCCCCACACCTTTTCTCTCGCTGATGACTGGGCCTCACTGCCGCGTCACCCTTCGTCCTCAATCAGCGCCGACGACCACCTCGCCGCTGCCGTTTCCCCCGCACTGATGCCGCACATAAATTGCATTGATACAACGCGTAATCGCCGCCCCCCTCCTGGCTACTTAACCCCCTCTGCACCGCGAGCATTTCCCCTCACCTAGCGCCACCATTCGCCACCAGGCTGCACGAATTCGAACCACTCCGCCGCTGCACAGACGCACTCCGGCGACCAATCTCGGTGAGTTCTGACCGCCCCCTGTCTCTGGTTCAAACCATCATGACCAGCGTGTCCTTGCGCGTTCACTGATGCCTTCTGTTTGCTTTCTCGTGACCCAGAGTGACGTCTTCGTTCACGCCCACGAACACCTGAGCCGCCGCTCGACTCCGACGTGCAATCCAGGTAAAACGCGACCGCCCCTTGCCTTCCCTTCGATGCTGTCTTGATCGCCAAGACCTTGCGCACCTCCTAACCCATCTGACTCGTGCTAGGCCGACGCAGAACCTCGGCAACATCTTCAACAACAAGCACCTGACGCCACCAGCAACTCCGACGAGACCCTACCACTACATTTGTGCGCCCCTTGACCAGCCACCGCCACGTTGAGCTTCAGCACACAGCCGCGAGTCTGGTAAGCATCTCCGACGACCCCAAACCCCACAGCCACCAAGGCCAGGATGAGCCGCCGCCGCTAGCACCGCCAGAGTATGGTCACTTTATCGCGAACCGTTGGATCTAGATCCGATGGGATAGATAGATCACTTACGCGAAGGGGTACGAACAGATCTGGCCGTGCAGATTAAGTTAGATCTAACGGCTCACGTGTGTGATCTGGTGCGAAACGGTATCAACCAATAGGAACGCGCCGCGTGTCTGTTAGTTTGTTTTAAATTTCTGATTTGAATCTATTAGATGTTTAAACTTGTTTTAATCATAACTTTTGTTTCCCACGTCCAAATTTGACGAATTTTATATCAATGGAATCAGGAGAGAAATCCTTTCCATATATGCAATGTGTTTAATGTTTTGCTTCTGTTAAAATGGTTTTATTTACAGAAACATGTGTAGGCCTATTTTGAGTATATTAAATTATTTGAGAAATGTTTTAATGTTCAAATATAGGTTGTTTGGCAACTTTTGAACTTGTTTATGAACCAGTACCGTGCACTTGTCTTTTTGAGTTTAGAAAATCATCACATATCATATTTCATGCATCCATATATTTTTGCTTGTATTTATTTTGTATGTGATTTGTTGCTATGATTTTATGTGTAGATTTTGGTGCAAATAGTGATTGTGATTGTGAGGAGTGTAGCTACTCTCCAAACTACCAAGGCAAGTGGTGCTTCATGACTTTATTCCTATGTTTTTCAAATATGCATTAGAAATATTTTGCTAGACTTGCATGGATAAATTTTGATCTTATATGCTATGCTTGGGAAATCCTAGTAGTTGTAGAATTGCTAGAAATTTCTAAGTAAGATGTTTATCTATGCCATGCTTAGCCTAGCTAGTAGCAACCAAGGGTGGTGAAACTATTCATGCTATGATAAAATATTTCTAAGTCTTTGGACTTGTGTTTTGCTTAATAAAACAACTAAGTGAATGAAACACCTGGGTGGAATGGAAGGAATGGTTTATGTTGAGTGGTTACACAAGGCCCATTTCTATGGTTTACCTTGTGTATCTCACTTGTGGAAATCCACCCAGGAACAAAGGGATTTGAGAGGCCAAATGTTAAGAAGCTTCTAGTGCAACCACTTGGCAATATGGGCTCTGCCTGGATCATATAGGTTGCCATAACTTAGCCATCTGGATAGTTGGTGGTAGTGGGATGATAGGTTGGAACACGTCCATTTGGTCTAAGGGAAGGCTTCTGAAAGGTCTTGTCTTGGTAAAAATCAAGTCTGGTGGGGAAAGTGCACAACCTTGCAGATGGAAGAATCTAAGTACTTAGCCATGTCCCTGGTATTGGACAATTTGAGCATCAAGACATGGAAGCTATCAAGAATATCCTCATCCCAACTTCTAAGTAAAACTTGTGGTTGAACAAGGGTGAAGGACCCCAATGTCTATTGGTGGATCCTTGGGAAAAGTTTTTGACAAAGAAAAACTTAGTGTTTTCAACTGATAGGCAAAACCTATTTTGAGCAAAGCAAGCCTAAGCTACACTTAGCCAAAATGCATATAGTATTTTAGTCCACCAATATTCTACTAAGGTATCACTTGCCAATACTATTCCAATGTATTGACCCACTGTGGCTGTAACTTGTGATGTTGCAGGTTATTCTGATGACGATTAGGAGTCATGAGTCTACACTCAACATGTTTGCTTGTGGCACATGAAGATGAAGACTTATTTATCTATTTACTTATTTAAACTCTTGTACTAGGCCTGTGGCCATGGAGTTGTAAAGACTATGTTTGTCTCTGGAATGACTGTAATAATGACCTTTGTTTCTTTGTACTTCATCTTAAACTGTGGATGGTAGCATTGATCCAGGGACTAGCATTGCAATCATAGGGATCCTTTTCCTTTATAAAGGAGGGATCTTACAGATGGTATCAGAGCACTGTGTTGCTTGTAGGATTATGACCCTTGGATTGGAAACCACTAAGGAAATTTTTTGACAACTTCCACACTTGTCTTTTCTTCTCGTAAACTTTTCTAATCTTCTTTCTGATCTCTATTTGTAGATGAACTCCATCAACGAAGCCGTAAGGAAGGGACCACTCATGACTATGACTTTGGAATGTGAGATAGAATTTCCCAAGGCTCTCAAGGACCTCATGGTTGCAATGGGAATACATGGTGCAGCTGTGTACAAAGGTTTTCCTGTGATGGATGAAGCAGTTGAGTACTGGTGGGTGCAACTTCACTTGTATAAAAACAAGGAAGACAACCACAAGGATTCAGGATTCTGCATGGTCACCAACAAATGATGCACACCACATTCTTTGATTCAGCAAGGGATGCAGCTTGGAGGGCCATCAAAGAACTTGGTGATAGAATCAAGTGCAGAATGCTTAACACCCAGAGTGACCTTAGAGAAGAAAAGAAACATACCCAAGAGTTGGAGGCTACCAACCAAACCTTAAGAGGAGACATTATAGACTTAGTAATGGAGTCATGTGCTCTAGATAGACAGATTGCCTCTAGAAATATCCTGTTAACCAACTTGGCAAGTGAGTTGGGATTGTAACGTACTTCGTTAGTTGTACCACCACTTAACCATTTATTTTCCAAAAATGTTGCTTGAAATAAGTTGAACCTTGGAATGTTTGTAATGATTTCATGTATGCCATGACTTGTGTGATTGATTTCCAAAGTTATGCATGTGATGCCTTGTCTTGTGATTTGTATTAAATGGTGTTGATTCTAACTTTTCCTATCTTATTAAATAGATGCCTAATGTTACCATCATCACTGTTGAAGAGTTCCAGGGAACTCGTTTTGTCCCTCGTATTATTGAGCTCACTAGTTTGCTCAATCTCCCTCTTCCTACCATCATGGTGCTTCCCCTCACCAAGTTTGAGAGGAAAGACCTTTGGGGCTTCAAGGTCAATCCGCCCGGACGCCAGACTGAGCCTACCACAGAGGCAATCATCTTGAAGCTCATGCATGATGACAAGGAGAGAGGCCTAGAGGTAGTCATGCAGGACTTGATTGGACGTCTGTTAGGGAGACACTCTCGACAGGTTAGAGGTACTCACTTCCACGCCTTCGGTAGACGTGATGAGGATGGAGAGGTCATCGACTTCGAGGACACTTCGAGGGAGACAGCAGAGCCGATTCGTCTATACCTCCAGGACTTAGAGGTTCTTCTTAGGCACGTGGACACTGATAGGACCAACTTCATGCTTAGCAATGACGAACTCCAGGTGCAGCTTCGTGAGAAGGACAAGCTCTTCGCGAAGCAAGATGAGATAGTCAAGGAGATGGAGGCTAAGTTCAAGAGTCAGGACAGAAAATTCAAGAGTCAAGAGAAGCAAGTCCAAGATAGGAACAAGAGGATTCGAGACATGACTGCAGAACTAGAGAACAAGGACTTAGAGCTCGAGCATCAGCAGACTGTGATCGAGAGGCTTCGTTGTCAGAAGAGGGCTCTCAAAGCCAAAGTAGAGACCTTGACCACCAGTGTCGAGGAATACAAGACCGCTATGGAGAATGCAGGTCTTACATTTGTTGAGGAGGAGTTTGATGCCGAGGAGTAGTGTTGACTACTCATTTATTATTTATTTATCATACTTTTATTTGAGTCGCAATGACCATCCAACATGTGGATGGCTTGCTATTGGTGTGTTTACTTTGCAAACTTGTCGTTTATGTTGTTGAACTATTATTATTATGATGCATGTTTGGTGATTGTTTATGTGATGTATTGTGCATGTTAGCATCTATGGGGTATCTCATTCTTATCTCTATTGAACCAACCACAGATGCCTCCCCGTCGTGCCAATCCCAACCCCAACAACAACAATAATAACATCACCCCTGAGATGCAGCAAATGATGACAGCTCAGACTCAACTGATGCAGATGATGACTACGTTCATCCAGAATCAGAACAACAACAACAACAACAATAACAACAACAACAACAACCCACTGGGTTTTGACATGCTTACCAGGTTCTTGAGATTGAGGCCAGCAAAGTTCTCAGGAACAACTGATCCTATGGTGGCCAATGATTGGCTACTCTCTGTGAACAAGGACTTGGTAACAGTTGGTTGTACTGATGAAGAGAAAGTCAGATTTGCAGCTCACTTGTTGGAAGGACCAGCAACCACATGGTGGGATAACTTCCAGATCACCACTCCCATTGTGGATGTGACATGGGCTATCTTCGAAGATGGTTTCAAGTGCAAGAAGATGGGGCATTATGCAAATGAATGCCCAGAAAAGAAAGTTGAAGGACCCAACAAGCCCAACCCTTTTCAAAAGGGACAAGTGAACCACATCACTGTGGAGGAAATTTATGAGGAGCCTGTTGCTGTTGCTGGTAAGTTCAAACTCAATTCTGTTCCAGCATTTGTTCTCTTTGATACTTTTGCATCTCATTCATTCATATCAAGATCATTTGTTGAAAGAAATGAACTACCGGTAGAAACTATTGGGTGTCCTATAAAAGTAAGTTCTCCTGGCGGAGAAATGATAGTGAATTCAGGATGTCATGATCTAGTCATAGAGTTTGGGAAGTATAAGTTTCCCGTTAACTTGATAATCCTAAACTACCAAGGATTGGATGTCATTTTGGGAATGGACTTGATGACTAAGCACAAGGGAGTGATAGATTGTGCCAACCATATTGTCTCACTCACAACTCCAGAAAATAAAAGGATCAAATTCAAGACCAACTTTGAATCAAAAAGAAGTAAGCTAAATTCTCTTAAGGGGGTTAGCATGGACAGTGTGCCAATAGTGAGTGAATATCCAGATGTGTTTCTGGAAGAATTGCCGGGAATGCCATCAGATAGAGATGTGGAATTTCTCATTGATTTGCTACCAGGATCTGGACCAATAGCAAAGAGACCGTACAAGATGTTAGTTGATGAGTTGAAAGAACTCAAGAAGCAACTTGGAGAACAGTTGCAAAAAGGTTTTATCCAACCAAGTTCCTCATCCTGGGGAGCACCAGTTTTGTTTGTGGAAAAGAAAGATAGAAGTCAAAGGCTATGCATAGATTACCGTTCACTCAATGAGGTGACTATCAAGAACAAATACCCTTTGCCTAGAATCAATGACTTGTTTGATCAGCTAGAAGGAGCTTGTGTGTTCTCAAAGATTGATCTCCGGTCAGGTTATTTCCAGCTCAAGATAAGAGAGCAAGACATACCCAAGACAGCTTTCACCACAAGGTATGGATTGTATGAGTATACCGTGATGCCATTTGGTTTGACCAATGCACCAACATACTTTATGAATATGATGAACAAGGTGTTCATGGAATTTCTTGATAAGTTTGTTGTCGTTTTCATCGATGACATTTTGATCTACTCCAAGAGCAAAGAAGAGCATGAAGGACATCTACGTTTGATACTTGAGAAGCTTAGAGAACATAAGTTGTATGCCAAATTCAGCAGGTGTGAATTTTGGTTGAATGAAGTTAGTTTTCTTGGACACGTTGTGTCAGGAGATGGTGTAGCAGTTGATCCTGCTAAGGTGTCAGCTGTAACCGAATGGGAATCTCCCAAGTCAGTGAAATAAGTTCGTAGTTTCCTTGGCTTAGCAGGTTACTATAGAAGGTTCATCGAGAATTTCTCCAAGGTAGCTAAGCCTATGACAGAATTGCTAAAGAAAGACAAGAAATTTGCTTGGTCTGAAGGTTGCGAACTCAGCTTTCAAGAATTGAAGAAGAGACTTGTGACAGCACCAGTCTTATGTTTGCCAGATTTGGAAAAAGATTTCCAAGTATATTGTGATGCATCTCATCATGGTTTGGGTGCAGTACTTATGCAAGAAGGGAAAGTTGTGGCCTATGCCTCGAGACAACTCAAAACTCATGAAGTGAACTACCCTACTCATGATTTAGAGTTAGCCTCTGTTGTCCATGCACTCAAAACATGGAGACATTATCTATTGGGAAAGCGATGTGAAGTGTTCACAGATCACAAAAGTTTGAAGTATATCTTCACCCAGAAGGAAATTAATATGAGACAAATAAGATGGCTAGAACTTATCAAGGACTATGACTTAAGTTTGCAATACCACCCCGGTAAAGCAAATGTTGTAGCGGATGCTCTAAGCCGTAAGGATTTTGTGAATGGCCTTACTAAGGGAGAATTGCCAGATGATCTGTGTGCCCAATTTAGAGACCTCAGATTGGAGATTGTGCCTGAAGGACATCTCATGTCTTTGGATGTTCAACCCACTTTGTTGGACAAAATCAAAGAAGCCCAGAAGACTGATAAGGAAATTGAAGAGATTAAGGAAAAGGTTGGCAAAGGAAAAGCCAAAGGATTCCATGAAGACGAACATGGTACTTTATGGCATGGAAAACGTATCTGTGTTCCACAAGATCCGGAGCTTCGGAAACTGATTTTACAAGAAGCACACAACTCACCGTACTCCATTCATCCGGGTAACACCAAAATGTACATGGATATGAAGTAAAGATTTTGGTGGAATAATCTCAAGAAGGACATCGCCGAACATATTGCTTTGTGTGATGTGTGTAGTAGAGTGAAAGCGGAACACCAGAAACCAGCAGGATTGCATAAACCACTACCTATTCCTGATTGGAAGTGGGACAAGATTGGTATGGATTTCATTACCGGATTGCCAAGGACCAGGGCAGGATATGATTCTATATGGGTAGTAGTGGATCGCCTAACTAAAGTGTCTCATTTTATACTTGTGAAGACAACTTATACAAGTGCTAAGTTAGCCAAGATTTATATGAGTAGAATTGTGTGTCTAGATGGTGTACCTAAAAGTATTGTGTCGGATAGAGGAACCCAATTCACCTCTCATTTTTGGAGGCAACTACATGAGTCATTGGGAACGAGGTTGGAATTCATCACCGCTTTTCATCCTCAGACGGATGGACAGACTAAAAGGACTAATTAGATTCTTGAAGATATGTTGAGGGCATGTTCCCTAGACTATGGAGCCAGTTGGGATGAAAGTCTGCCTTACGCAGAATTTTCTTACAACAACAGCTATCAAGCCAGTATTGAGATGGCACCATTTGAGTTTCTCTATGGGAGAAAGTGTACCACCCCAATTGCTATGGAATGGTGTGGGAGAAAGAAGTTTGTTCGGACCAGAACTAATCAAAGAGGCTGAAGAGAAAGTCAAACTGGTTAAGGACAGATTGAAGATAGCACAGTCTCGACAGAAGAGCTACGCAGATCCTAAGCGTAGAGAAGTCACCTATGATGTAGGTGACAGAACTTATCTTAGAGTGTCACCACTTCGTGGGGTGAAGAGGTTTGGAGTCAAAGGAAAGCTGGCCCCAAGATATGTTGGACCATTCAAGATTCTGAGTCGTAAAGGAGAAGTTGCTTATGAGATTGAATTGCTAGAGTCTTTGTCAGCAGTTCATAATGTGTTTCATGTGAGTCAGCTTAAGAAATGCCATCCAGAAATGGAAGAGACTTCTTTGAAGGATACCATACCTTTGGAAGAGGTCCAATTGGAAAGTGATATTACTTATGAAGAGAAACCTATCAAGATTCTTGAGACAGCATAAAGAGTTACTCGGACTAAGACTATCAAGTTCTGCAAAGTTCAATGGAACCATCATTCTGAAGAAGAAACAACTTGGGAAAGAGAAGATGATCTTCGGAAAGACCACCCTCACCTATTTTCTAGCCAATCCGAATCTCGAGGGCGAGATTCATCTTAAGGGGGTTAGATTTGTAACATCCCTAAAATCATGTTTCAAAACTCATGCATATCATCCATGCATCCATTATCATGTAGGATTTCATTTCAAAAACAATTCAAAAACAGGAGCATATGAGCTCATTATTTTATGTGATCAGCATTAATTCAAATGTTACTCTCCAATGAGGGATTGTTGTTCATAAATCAAACCTTGTTACTTTTTAAAACTAGTGCATTGTCACTGTTTATTTTGTTTGATCAAAAGAACCAAGCTTGTATAGAGAAACCACATGTTTTCGTGCCCAGAAATATGAAGGTTGCACTCTACAAAAATCCTGAAAAGGTTTTAATTCAAATAGCTTTTGAAATTATTTGAAAATGAATTCTGGAAATGCAAATAGAAATAGAAAAGAAATAAAGAAAAGTAAAAAGGCCGGCGCCAGTTATCTAGCCCAACAGCAGAACCAGCCCATTTAGCCCACCCGGGTTCCCCTTTTCTCTCTCTCACTCACAAAACCCACTGGTCGATAGCCTAGACCCATCCCACACCTTTTCTCTCGCTGATGATCGGCCTCTTTGCGCGTCACCCTTCGTCCTCAATCAGCGCCGACGACCACCTCGCCGCTGCCGTTTCCCCCGCACTGATGCCGCGCATAAATTGCATTGATACAGCGCGTAATCGCCGCCCCCTCCTGGCTACTTAACCCCCTCTGCACCGCGAGCATTTCCCCTCACCTAGCGCCACCATTTGCCACCAGGCTGCACGAATTCGAACCACTCCGCCGCTGCACAGACGCACTCCGGCGACCAATCTCAGTGAGTTCTGACCGACCCCCTGTCTCTGGTTCAAACCATCATGACCAGCGTGTCCTTGCGCGTTCACTGATGCCTTCTGTTTGCTTTCTCGTGACCCAGAGTGACGTCTTCGTTCACGCCCACGAACACCTGAGCCGCCGCTCGACTCCGACGTGCAATCTAGGTAAAACGCGACCACCCCTTGCCTTCCCTTCGATGTTGTCTTGATCGCCAAGACCTTGCGCACCTCCTAACCCATCTGACTCGTGCTAGGCCGACGCAGAACCTCGGCAACATCTTCAACAACAAGCACCCGACGCCACCAGCAACTCCGACGAGACCCTACCGCTGCATCTGTGCGCCCCTTGACCAGCCACCGCCACGTTGAGCTTCAGCACACAGCCGCGAGTCTGGTAAGCATCTCTGACGACCCCAAACCCCCTGTAGACACCGCGCCGCCGTGGACAGAGCCGCCGCCGCCAGTCGCCACCGCTAGCACCGCCAGAGTATGGTCGCTTGATCGTGAACCATTGGATCTAGATCTGATGGGCTAGATAGATCACTTACGCGAAGGGGTACGAACAGATCTGGGCCGTGCAGATTAAGTTAGATCTAACGGCTCACGTGTGTGATCCGGTGCGAACCGGTATCAACCAATAGGAACACGCCGCGTGTCTGTTAGTTTTTTTTAAATTTCTGATTTGAATCTATTAGATGTTTAAACTTGTTTTAATCATAACTTTTGTTTCCCACGTCCAAATTTGACGAATTTTATATCAATGGAATCAGGAGAGAAAGCCCTTTCCATATATGCAATGTGTTTAATGTTTTGCTTCTGTTAAAATGGTTTTATTTATAGAAACATGTGTAGGCCTATTTTGAGTATATTAAATTATTTGAGAAATGTTTTAATGTTCAAATATAGGTTGTTTGGCAAGTTTGGAACTTGTTTATGAACCAGTACTTTGCACTTGTATTTTTGAGTTTAGAAAATCATCACATATCATATTGCATGCATCCATATATTTTTTCTTGTATTTATTTTGTATGTGATTTGTTGCTATGATTTTATGTGTAGATTTTGGTGCAAATAGTGATTGTGATTGTGAGGAGTGTAGCTACTCTCCAAACTACCAAGGCAAGTGGTGCTTCATGACTTTATTCCTATGTTTTTCAAATATGCATTAGAAATATTTTGCTAGACTTGCATGGATAAATTTTGATCTTATATGCTATGCTTGGGAAATCCTAGTAGTTGTAGAATTGCTAGAAATTTCTAAGTAAGATGTTTATCTATGCCATGCTTAGCCTAGCTAGTAGCAACCAAGGGTGGTGAAACTATTCATGCTATGATAAAATATTTCTAAGTCTTTGGACTTGTGTTTTGCTTAATAAAACAACTAAGTGAATGAAACACCTGGGTGGAATGGAAGGAATGGTTTATGTTGAGTGGTTACACAAGGCCCATTTCTATGGTTTACCTTGTGTATCCCACTTGTGGAAAGCCACCCAGGAACAAAGGGATTTGAGAGGCCAAATGTTAAGAAGCTTCTAGTGCAACCACTTGGCAATATGGGCTCTGCCTGGATCATATAGGTTACAATAACTTAGCCATTTGGACAGTTGGTGGTAGTGGGATGATAGGTTGGAACACGTCCATTTGGTCTAAGGGAAGTCTTCTAAAAGGTCCTGTCTTGGTAAAAATCAAGTCTGGTGGGGAAAGTGCACAACCTCTGCAGATGGAAGAATCTAAGTACTTAGCCATGTCCCTGGTATTGGACAATTTGAGCATCAAGACATGGAAGCTATCAAGAATCTCCTCATCCCAACTTCTAAGTAAAACTTGTGGTTGAACAAGGGTGAAGGACCCCAATGTCTATTGGTGGATCCTTGGGAAAAGTTTTTGACAAAGAAAAACTTAGTGTTTTCAACTGATAGGCAAAACCTATTTTGAGCAAAGCAAGCCTATATAGTATTTTAGTCCACCAATATTCTACTAAGGTATCACTTGCCAATACTATTCCAATGTATTGACCCACTGTGGCTGTAACTTGTGATGTTGCAGGTTATTCTGAGGATGATTAGGAGTCATGAGTCTACACTCAACATGTTTGCCTGTGGCACATGAAGATGAAGACTTATTTATCTATGTACTTATTTAAAATCTTGTACTAGGCCTGTGGCCATGGAGTTGTAAAGACTATGTTTGTCTCTGGAATGACTGTAATAATGACCTTTGTTTCTGTGTACTTCATCTTAAACTGTGGATGCTAGCATTGATCCAGGTACTTGCATTTCAATCATAGGGATCCTTTTCCTTTATAAAGGAGGGATCTTACACTTGTACTCAAGGGACAGGAGATTGCCAACTTATACTTTGTCAAGCATATACTCCATATTTTGTTCACTTTAACCTTAATCATTTGAAGATGCTTATGATAGGGGAAATGAAAAGTGAAAGCTAACAAGTACCATAATTTTTGGAAGCTCTTTATGGGACTTGAAATCCCTGCTTCCCTTTGAAGGGCCTTTCTTCCACTTTTATATTGAGTCTCCACCTTCTATCCTTAGGCACCAATTAAGAGAGCATGGTTGTCATTCTTAGTTCTATGTGCATTGTCCCAAAACTTATTGATTGATTCATAATGTTGATATTGCTTGTCCTTGAACTATTTGTATCTAGTCACCCTTATGAACTTTGAAGGTGTCCTATGCATTTATGTTTTTCTACTCCATGAGGGACAAGCTGGATGCTACTATGCTATGTTTTCTGTATGTGAAACAAACAAATGTCTTTCAATGCATTGTTATTCATGAATCTTTGTTTGTATCCTTTCATGTTGCAGCATAGTTGCTATGTCCTATTGTTAGAACTACATCTTTCATGCTCATGTTTAGAGTACTTTGATCCCAGCTTTCAATGCTTTACAATATTTTGATCAAGATTTTGATGGTGCATGTCACCTCAAAAACTATTCTTTTTATCACTTACCTACTCGAGGACGAGCAGGAGTTAAGCTTGGGGATGCTTGATACGTCGTAAACGTATCTATAATTTTTGATGCTCCATTCTTGTTTTGTATCAACTTTGTTTTGTTTTGTCTACACTTTGAAGTATTTTTCTACACTTTTTGGAACTAACCTATTGACAAGATTCCGCAGTGCCAGTTGCCTGTTTTCTGCTGTTTTTGGTTTCAGAAAAGCTAAAAAAAGAATATTCTCGAAATTGGACGGGACAAAAGCTTAAGTCACTATTTTACCCAACACGACACGGAACCACGAACAAGAGATGGAGGAGGACACCAGGGTGGGTGCATGTAGGGGTTCGTAGCATGGAAAACAAAAAAATTCTACCGCATGCACACAAACAAGCCAAGATCTATCTACTAGATTGTAGCAACGAGTCGATTGGAGTACTCACCCTCGAAGATTCCAAAGCGGTTAACGAGCGCAAATTCTTGTGGGTGATGTAGTCGTACACTTGCCGATCTCAAGATCGCGTAGACGATCCTTCTGGCGCTGCGTTCCGGCAGCGCTTCCACAGTCGATCACACGTTCGGTACTCGATGAAGACCTTCTGCTCCCTTGTTCTAGCACGCAGCGGAGGTTGTAGTTCTTCCCTCGCGATTCCGGCAGCACGACGACGTGGTGTCGGAAGTAGAGGGAAGATCCCGCAGGGCTTTGCCTAAGCTGGTGCGAGTTATGGTGGATCTAGGGTTTCCCGGCGATCTAGGTTTAGAGGGTTCGGAGGAGGAGGTGGTGTCTACGGCGGCTAGGGCGACGGCGACGAGGCGGTGGCGACGGCTCATGGGGTGGGGAGGGCTGGCTCTTGCGTTGTTTGGGGCAGCCCTCCCCCTCTATTTATGAGAGGGAGGCAGACTTGGGAGGGGAGACTATGAATCCAAACCCAAACCCAAGTTGGATTGAAGGAAGGACCCTTTCCTTCTTCCACTAGGAAACTATTGTTCCACTTTGACTTTTCAAACCTCCCTTTTGACTTTCAATTTAGAGCTATAATTCTCTCTCGCAAATGCCCAAACCAAGTGACCTAGGATATGATCCAATCATTCCACTTACCCATGACATATTCATGGACCATTCCCCTTCCGGTCCGGTGAACCTTCTAGAACCTTCTAGGACATCTCCGATGAAAACATCGAAATCATTCCTGAACTCCGGAATTGGACTTTCCTTATATGAATCTTATTCTATGGACCATTCCGGATCTCCTCATAATATCCCGAATCACATCCGAGACTCCGAACAACATTCGGTATCCCTACTTACATTCCATATCTACTAAACAACATTGAATCCTTAAGTGTGTCTCCCTACGGTTCGTGAATTATGCAGACATGATCGAGACACTTCTCCGATCAATAACCAATAGAGGAATCTGGAAATTCATATGGCTCCCACATATTTCAATGATTACTTTGCGATCGAATGAACCACTTACATACGATACCAATTTCCCTTTGTCTCGTGATAGTTTACTTATCTGAGGTTTGATCGTCGGTATCTCTACACACCTAGTTCAACCTCGTTACCGATAAGTACTCTTTTCTCGTTCCCGTGATATGTGATACCCTGTGAGCCAGTCACATGCTTGCAAGCCAATTGGATTACATTCTACCGAGAGGGCCCAGAGTATATCTATCTATCATATGGATGGACAAATCCCACTCTTGATCCATGTGCCTCAACACATACTTTTCGAACACTCAATGCCACCTTTATAGCCACCCAGTTATGGTGTGGTGTTTGATGTCATCAAAGCATCCTTCCGGTTATGGTGATTAGCATGATCTCATGGTCGAAGGAATTAGGTTACTATGTATCAGAAAGCTTATAGCAAATGAACTATTGAAATGACTTGATCTTAATGCTACGCTTATCTATAGGAGTATGTCCATCATACCATTCTTCTAATGATATGATCTTGTTGTTAATAACATCTCAATGTTCATGATCGAGAAACCACGATCATCTATTAACCAACAAGCTAGTATTATAAAGAGGCTTTACCAGGGACTCTAATTTAGTTTACAAATCACTCAAGTATTAATGTTTATGGTTAATACTATTATAGCATGAATGTAAACATTTATCATAAACACAAAGATATAATAATAACCACTTTTATTATTGCCTCTAGGGCATATCTCCAACAGTCTCCCACTTGCACTAGAGTCAACTAATCTAGATTACATGGTAATATACCGAACACCCATGGCGGTTTGGTGCTAGTCATGTTTTGCCCTCGGGAGAGGTTTAGTCAATGGATCCGCCACATTCAGATCTGTGTGTACTTTGAAAATCTTTATGTCACCATCTTGGACATTCTCTCGAATAGCGTGAAAATGTAGCTTGATATGCTTCAGCTTCTTGTGTGACCTTGGTTCTTGCGCATTGGCTATGGCGCCCATGTTATCACAGTAGATAGACATTGGGTCCAGTGCACTTGGAACCACACCGAGCTCTGTAATGAACTCCTTCATCCATATCGCCTCTTGTGAAGCCTCTGATGCAGCTATGTATTCCGATTCAGTTGAAGATCTCGCCACAACGCTTTGCTTTGCACTCCTCCAGCTAATTATTGCACCATTCAAAGTAAATACGTATCCAGATTGAGATTTAGAATCATCTGGATTGGTGTTCCAACTAGCATCGTGTAACAACCCAAAAATCATGATTTCAAAGCTTGCATATCATTCATGCATTCATAATCATTTTAGGATCATTATCAAATGAGGTTTCAAAAACAGAAGCATTTGAATGTCTATTATTTTATGTAAGCAAGGCAATGGCCCACTGCTACTCTCTAGTATAAGATTATTTGTTTTTTAAACCAAAAAGATTTGAACTTAGAAGTTGATTGATATTTCCAAAACTTGATCAAAGTTTTCAAAACAAATTATGAAATGAAAACCATTCTTATGCCTATTATAATAATTTAATTAAGGCATAGTTTTAAACTTCTTTTTCAAACCCAATTTAAACTTGAGTGTGAATAGATTTTTTACACACCCCAGGATACAAGAAACACAAAACAAAAGTTTGGAGAAAATTTCATTTGAAACATAATTGTTTTGGGCATTTGAATTCAAACCAGAAAATCAAATCAGAAAAAGAAAAAGAGAAAGGGAGAAAAAAAATAAAAAAACGGGATAAACTAACCCAACCCAGCCCAGCTAGCCCATCTAGCCCAACAGCCCTCCACCCCGCAGAAAATGTTTCGCACCACGTTGTTAACCGGCGCCGTCGCTGACGATTGGACCCCACCCCGTATCTCTCTCTCACTGAACGCCAGCCCCACTCGCCAGTCATCGTCTCCACCCCGCGACCCCTTCTTCCCCAAATCATGCCGTCTGTTTCCGGTCGATTAATCCCACTTCAATTCGAATCAATGCGCCAGTAATTCCTCCCCCTGACCTTGCGTACTTAATCGCCCGTATCCTCCCTTCCTTTTCCCTAGTCGCCACCCCCTCTCTGCCCCTAGGTTGCTCGGAATTGGCCTAGAACCTCCCTCTGCTCCGACGAGCTCCAACTCAAATTCCAGCCAACCACCATCGCCCCTTGCCTTCCAGACACCACGAGCGAGTTCCCCATCATCCACTGCACCTGCCAGTACCTAGCACTCGCCCGCGCGCGCTCTCCTTCGTCGGCAACCTCAACGACATTCAAGCGCCTCCGTCTGTCTCGAATCCAGCGACACCCTCTGGTAGTTCCTGACCGCCCCCTTCTCTCTTCTGGTTACTCTCAGGTTCGCCAGACTTGTGTGCATCTAATGGCACCATTCTTTTTGCTAGGCGCAATCTTTTGCCTCGCCAACGACGACGAACAACCGTACCTGACGACCGATGCTTCTTCGGCGAGCAATAGACGTTGAGTCTGTGCGCCCCTGTCCCTCCTTCGACCACCTTGAGCACCGCGACGACCCCACGAGCTTAGTAAGCCCCTCTGTTTTCTCCCTTGCTTCCTAGAACCACCGGACCATCACTGGCCGAGTGCGCCACCACTCACCGTTGACTCGGCGCCGCCAGTTCTTGGTCAGGGCAAAGGTGCCCGTTGGATCTGGATCTCACGGCCGCGATTAGATGTTAGGTGAAGCGGTACGGGCAAATCTCATCCGTGCATAGTTAGTTAGATCCAATGGCCCGCGAGCGTGATCCAGTGCCAAGCGGTACCATCCAATCAGGAAGCGCCACGTGGCCTGTGTTTTGATTTAAAATCTGGAATTAGATCTATTAGTTGTTTAAACTTGCAAAATTCATAACTTTTGATCCACATGTTCAAATTTTGTAAATTTTATATCATTGGAATCAGGATAAAGAATTCTATCCAATTATGCACTTTGTTTAATAAATTGCATCTGTAAAATGGGTTGTTTTTGCAGAGACATTTATAAGCTTATTTTGTATATAAATATTGTATGGAAAATGTTCTAAGGGCCAAATTAATTTTATTTAGTGTATAATTGATTTGTTTATGATTTAGTACTGTTCCACTTGTCTTGTTTGATTTAGAAATCATCACATGGCATTTTCATGCATTCATATATTTTTTCTTGTTTAATTTGATATGTGAATTTGGTGCTATCATTTTATGTGTAGATTTTGGTGCAAGTGGTGATTGTGATTGTGAGGATTGTTGCTACTCCCCCAACTACCAAGGAAAGTGGTGCTTCATATTTTTTCCCAATATTTTGACTATGCATTAGAAATATTTTGTATAGGGCTTGCATGAGTATTTTTTTTCTAAAGTATCTATATGCTATGCTTGGGAAATCCTAGTAGTTGTAGAATTGTTAGAATTTTCTCTAAGTTAAGATACTTGTTATTGCCATGCTTAGCCTAGCTAGTAGCAACCAACGGTGGAATATATACATGCTATGGAAAAATATTGCTAAGTCTTTGACTTATGTTTTTGCTTAATAAAACAACTAAGTGAATGAAACACCTGGGTGGAATGGTAATTGCTTGGTGGTTTTTGGTTGAGTGGTTACACAAGGCCCATTTCTATGGTTTACCTTGTGTATCTCACTTGTGGATTGCCACCTAGGAACAAAGGGATTTGAGATGCCAAATGTTAAGAAGCTTCTAGTGCAGCCACATGGCATTATGGGCTCTGCCTGGATCATATAGGTTGCAATAACTTAGCCAAATGGACAGTTGGTGGTAGGGGATTGATAGGTTTGGAACGCGTCCATTCTGGTCTAAGGGAAGGCTTCTGAAAGGTCCTGTCTTGGTGAAACCAAGTCTTGTGGGGAAAGTGCACCACCTCTGCAGAAGGAAGAAACTAAGTACTTAGCCGTGTCCCCGTTAATGGACGACTTGAGCATCAAGACATGGAAGCTATCAAGAATCTCCTCATCCCAATTTTCTAAGTCAAAACTTGTGGTTGAACAAGGGTGAAGGTTCACCAATTTCTATTCGTGGTTCCTTGGGAAAGTTTTTGTTTGAACTTAGTGTTTTCAACTGATAGGTAAAACCTATTTTGAGCAAAGCAAGCCTAAGATACACTTATCCAAATTCATGTAGTAACTAGATGCTAATATTCTACTAAGGTATCACTTGCCAATACTATTCCAATGTATTGACCCACTGTGGCTGTAACTTATGATGTTGCAGGTTACTCTGGTGATGATTACGAGTTATGAGTCTACACTCAACATGCTTGCCTGTGGCACATGAATATGAAGACTTCTATTTTTATATTGTTAAGTTAAACTCTTGTACTAGCCTATGGCTATGGAGTTGTAAAAGACTATGTTATCTTTGGAATGACGATGTAATAATGACCTTTGTATCTGTGTACTTCATCTTAAACTGTGGATGCTAGCAATTGATCCAGGGACTAGCATTGCAATCACAGGGATCTTTACCTTTATAAAGGTGGGATCTTACAGATGGTATCAGGGCACTGTGTTTCCTGTAGGATTATGACCCTAGGATTGGATTATAAACCACTAAGGAAAATTTTCAACTATTTCCACACTTGTCTTTTCTTCTCGTAAACTTTTCTAATCTTCTTTCTCATATCTATTTGTAGATGAACTCCATCAACGAAGCCGTGAGGAAGGGACCACTCATGACCATGACCTTGGAGTGTGAGACAGAATTCCCCAAGGCCCTCAAGAACCTCATGGTTACCATGGGGATACATGGTGCAGCTGTGTACAAAGCATTCCCCGTGATGGATGAAGGAGTAGAGTACTGGTGGGTGCAACTTCACTTGTACAAAAACAAGTAAGACAACCACAAGGAGTCAGGATTCTGCATGGTCACCAACTCAAAAATGCACACAACATTCTTTGACTCTACAAGAAATGCAGCTTGGAATGCCATCAAGGAGCTTGGTGAAAGACTCAAGTGCAGAATGCTTAACACCCAAAACGATCTTAGGGAATAAAAGAAGCATACCCAAGAGTTAGAGGCTACCAACCAACGTTTAAGGGAAGACATCATAGACTTAGCTATGGAGTCATGTGATCAAGATCGACAAATTGCCTCTAGGGATGCCCTGATAGCCAACTTGGCAAGTGAGTGGGGATTGTAATGTACTTCGTTAGTTGGACCACCACACTTATCGTTCCATTTCCAAAAATTTGTCTAAGTTATGTTGAACCTTTGATGCTTGTAATGGATTTGTGTATGCCATGACTTGTGAGATTGTTGCAAAAGTTATGCTTGTGATATTTTGTCTTGTGATTTTTCTCTATTGATGTTGATTCTAACTTTTCTCTATCTTATAAAAATAGATGCCTAATGTTATTATCAACACGGCCGAAGAGTTCAAGGGAACTCGCTTTGGTACTCGTCTCATTGAGCTCACTAGCATGCTCAACCTTCCACTTCCTAGCATCATGACGCTTCCCCTCACCAAGTTTGAGAGGAAGGACCTTTGGGGCTTCAGAGTCACTCATCTCGGACGCCAGACAGAGCCAACCACGGAGACCATCACCTTCAAGCTGATGCATGACGACAAGGAGAAATGCCTAGATGTAGTCATGCAGGAGTTACTTGGGCGCTTGGTAGGGAGACACTCCAGGGAGCTTAGAGGTCTTTACTTTCACCCCTTCTAGAGACGCAACGAGGAGGGTGAGGCTATTGAGTATGAGGATGCTGCTAGAGAGACAATGGAGCCGATTCGTCTATACTTCCAGGACCTAGAGGGTCTTATTAGGCACCTAGATAATGATAGCACCAACATCATGCTTAGCAATGACGAGCTCCAGGTGCAGCTTCGTGAGAAGGACAAGCTCTTCACGGAGCAAGACGAGATAGTCAAGGAAATGGAGGCCAAGTTTGAAAGCCAGGACAAGAAATTCAAGAGCCAGGAGAAGAGAGTCCAAGACTGGAACAAGAAGATCCGCGAGGTGAAGGAAGAGCTGGAGGCCAAGGACTTCGAGCTCAAGCATCAGCAGGGTGTGATCGAGAGGCTTCGCTCACAGAAGAGGGCTCTTAGGGCCAAGATAGAGGCCTTGACTACCAATGTTGAGGAATACAAGACTGCTATGGAGAATGCAGGTCTTACACTTGTTGATGTGGAGGTTGATGCGGAGGACTAGTGATGACTACTCATTTATCTTTCATCTACCGTACCTTTGATTATTGAGTCGCAATGACCATCCAACATGTGGGTGGCTTGCTATGATATGTTTGCTTTTTCCAAACTTGTTGTTTACGTTGTTTGAACTTTATGTTATTTTGATGCTTGGTTTGGTGATTGTCTATGTGATGTATTGTGCATGACAAGCATCTATGGGTATCTCATTCTTATCCTTATGAAAACCACAGATGCCTCCTCGACGTGCCAACCCCAACCCAAACAACAACAATGTCACCCCCGAGATGCAGCAGTTGATGACAACACAGGCACAACTGATGCAGATGATGACCACTTTTATGCAGAATCAGAATAACAACAACAACAACAACAACAACAACAACAACAACAACAACAACAACAACAACAACAACAACAACAACAACAACAACAACAACAACAACAACAACAACAACAACAACAACAACAACAACAACAATAACAACAACAACAACCCGAACAATCCACCAGGATTTGACATGCTCACCAGATTCCTAAGACTGAGGCCTGCAAAGTTCTCAGGGACCATTGACCCAATGGTGGCCAATGATTGGCTACGTTCGGTGAACAAGGATTTGGTAACTGTCGGCTACACCGACGAGGAGAAGGTCAGGTTTGCAGCACATCTGTTGGAAGGACCAGCAACTACTTGGTGGGATAACTTCCAGATCACCACTCCCATTGAGGATGTAACTTGGAATATCTTTGAGGATGGTTTCCGCAGAGCTCACATCTCATCCGGGGTGATGAATTTGAAGAAGAAGGAGTTCCATAATCTGAAGCAGTGTCACCGCAGTGTGGCTGAATATATTGAGGAATTCAACAATCTGGCGCGTTATGCACCAGATGAAGTTGATACGGATGCCAAGAGGAAGGAGAAATTCCTCTAAGGACTGAGCGATGAACTGAATCTGCAACTATCTGTTGCCTAAGTCCCAACCTACCAATCACTTTGTGTCAAGGCTACCATCTTGGAGAACAAGATGAAACAGGTTGAAAGCAGAAAGAGGAAGCACAACTTTGACAATCACAGCTCGGGATCGTCTCAAAAGCGTTACCATCACGATGATAGTGGGAGTTCTGGATCCCACAAACATGGAAAGCACAACAACCACCACAGCCACAACCTCCATCATGACAATAAGCATCACCGCAGTCATGACAATGACAAGTACAAGAACCACAAGAGTGGACACAAGAGTCACCACGGTGGAGGTGGAAGTGGAAGTGGTAGTCAGCCTGCAAAGAGAGATATCAGTCAGGTTGAATGTTTCAAGTGTAAGAAGCTAGGGCATTATGCAAATGAGTGCCCAGATAAGAAAGTTGAAGGAACCACCAAGCCCAACCCTTTCCAGAAGGGACAAGTGAACCACATCAATGTGGAAGAGATTTATGAGGAGTCTGATGCTGTGGCTGGTAAGTTCAAACTCAATTCTATTCCAGCACTTGTTCTTTTTGATACTGGTACATCACATTCATTCATATCGAAAGCATTTGTTGATAGAAATGGGTTTCCAACTGAAAATATTGGGTGTCCAATAAAATTAAGTTCTCCCAGTGGAGATATGATAGTAAGTCTTGGATGTCGTGATCTAGTGATAGAATTTGGAAAGCATAAGTTTCCAGTTAGTCTAATAATCCTAGATTCCCAAGGACTGGATGTAATTTTGGGAATGGACTGGATGACCAAGTATGAAGGAGTACTAGATTGTGCCAATCGTACTGTCGCACTCACAACCCCAGAAAAGAAACGAATAAGATTCAAGTCTAACTTCGAATCAAAAGGGAGTAAGCTAAATTCTCTTAAGGGGGTTAGCATAGACGGTGTGCCAATTGTGAAAGAATATCCCGATGTGTTTCCAGAGGAATTACCAGGAATGCCACCAGATAGAGATGTGGAGTTTCTGATTGACTTGCTGCCAGGATCAGGACCAATAGCTAAGAGACCTTACAAGATGTCAGTTGATGAGTTGAAAGAACTCAAGAAACAACTTGGAGAACAGATGCAGAAAGGATTTATTCAACCAAGTTCTTCATCTTGGGGAGCACCAGTCTTGTTTGTGGAAAAGAAAGATAGAAGTCAAAGGTTATGCATCGATTATCGTTCACTCACTGAGGTGACTATCAAGAACAAATACCCTTTTCCCAGAATCAATGACTTGTTTGATCAGTTAGAAGGAGCATGTGTGTTCTCAAAGATTGATCTCCGGTCAGGTTATTTTCATCTTAAGATAAGGGAGCAAGATATACCTAAGATAGCTTTCACCACTAGGTATGGATTGTATGAGTACACCGTGATTCCGTTTGGATTGACCAATGCACCAGCTTACTTCATGAATATGATGAACAAGGTGTTCATGGAGTTCCTTGACAAGTTTGTTGTCATTTTCATCGATGACATTTTGATCTACTCCAAGAGCAAAGAAGAGCATGAAGGACATTTGCGTTTGATACTTGAGAAGCTTAGAGAGCATAAGCTGTAGGCCAAATTCAGCAAGTGTGAATTCTGGTTGAATGAAGTTGTATTTCTTGGACACATTGTATCAGGAGATGGTGTAGCAGTTGATCCCGCAAAAGTGTCAGCTGTAACTGAATGGGAATCTCCTAAGTCAGTGAAAGAAGTTCGTACTTTCCTTGGCTTGGCAGGATACTATAGAAGATTCACTGAGAATTTCTCCAAGGTAGCTAAGCCAATGACGGAGTTACTAAAGAAAGACAAGAAATTTGCTTGTACTGAAGGATGTGAACTCAGTTTCCAAGAATTGAAGAAGAGACTAGTGACAAGACCAAATTCTATGTCTGCCAGATTTGGAGAAGGATTTCCAAGTTTATTGTGATGCATCTCATCATGGATTAGGTGCAGTTCTGATGCAAGAAGGGAAAGTTGTGGCTTATGCCTCGAGACAACTCAAAACTCATGAGGTAAATTATCCCACTCATGATTTAGAGTTAGCCTCTGTTGTCCATGCAATCAAAACATGGAGACATTATCTTTTGGTAAAGCGATGTGAAGTGTTCACAGATCACAAAAGTTTGAAGTATATCTTCACTCAGAAAGAAATCAACATGAGACAAAGGAGATTGTAAGGTTCCCAACCTTTAATAAGGTAGAGATCCCTGTGTTTACAATGCTAGTCCCTGGATCAATAGCTAGCATCCATAGTTAAGACGTAATATCAAGAAACAAAGGTCATAATACAACTTTATAACCAGGAATAAAATAACTCATTACATCTTACATAGCTCATTTGGCTATCTCATTACAATGCAGCAGAATATCTATAGCATGGAGTCCTTCATCTTCAAAGTGCCACAGGCAAACATGTTGGTTGTAGACTTGTAATCCTATTCAACACACTTCACTAACATCAAACAAACCTGCAACATAATAAGTTGTAGCCACAAGGGTCAATACATTTGAATTGTATTGGCAAGTTTCACTATTATGTAGAAATAAGTGGATCCTATCATTACATGCATATTTGGCTAAGTAGGGTTTAGGATCATTTGCAGAAAGCAATATAGTTTTGTCCTATCTTTTCAAAATAGTTTTGATCTGTTGAAAATCTTTCTGAACTCCTTGGAAAACTCCAAGTGCTTCTAATCCCTTGTTGTCACCATCAAAGTTTTACTTTGAGAAATTTGAATGTCGAGATCTTCCATAGCTTCAGGCCTTAGTTGCTCAGATTTGTCCATAACCGGGGACACGGCTAAGTACTTAGAATTTGATCTTCTGTAGAAGTTGTACACTTTACCCACATGACACAATCTCGTCTTGATGCCACCAGTGGCCGCTGGATAAGTACTCACTAAAATGGAGTATTGGCAGATCGAGAATGTGACAAAGTCTTTCCATAGGAGTCCTCCCAATACACAATGCTAGCTTGTCAACCAGGCACCAATGTATGGATATATTTCCAATACACAATTCTAGTTAACCTGAAGATGCCAATGCATGGGTCTTCCACTATGTAGTTGACTAATCTAGAGCCCATTTAGCATGTGGTTGTACACGGAAGCCACTGTACGAGAAACATGTTCAATCTCTAAGTCCCTGGGTGGTTTTCTTCTAGTGCACATACAAAAAGATAGCCATATAAACATGGTACCCTTTGTTGCCACCTTGTCCAAAACTTGAGTATCCTTTTTCCACCCAGGTGGTTCATTGAGTACTTGTTTTATTATATAAAACATATATATTTCCAACACTTCATATAATCATATCATGTATCCCATCCCAAATATATAGCAGGGATAAGCTTACTACAACTACAATGTTTTCACTAAAGAAGATATAAGGGTATCCTATTAGGATTTAGCATAGCATAAAATATAGTAGTCATTATCATGCATGTTACAAAAATCCACTAAGTGTAATGAAAATAGTAGGACATGGATGATAGTGTCACTTGCCTTTTTAGTAGAGAATATTGGTTCACTTCTTGATCTTGCAAATATCACACTCTTCTAATTCACTACAATTCAATCAAGCAAACACATTCAACTAGCATTCAAACAATTTATCACACATAAAATAACAAAAACAAGGTCATGCATGCAAGCATGAAAAAGATAGTTTTATTTGGAAAAGTGGTTTCTACTAGGCTCTAAACATTTTCAATCTCACATTGGTCATTTATAAAAGTGGTAAAACCATTTTCAAAAGGTTTCATCTCATAAACCAAATATTATGCTAAGGTGATATTTTATGTTGTTGAAAATATCTTTTAGCAAAGTAATGACTTTATATGGTTCATCAAATATGTTCTTAAATCTCAAAACTTGGTGTTTAGGGTCAGAAGGTTTGAATCAAATCATTTCCCAAAGGCTTTACTCAAAAATCATTTCTAAACCATAAACAATATTTTTATTTGACTAGAAATGTGCTAATTCAAATATTTATTCCTTAACTTCACAAAATACATTTTTAAAACCATAAGTTTTTCCTATGGTCAGTAGGTTCAAAACAAACCAATTAGCAAAGATTTCATCTTAAAAATATTTCTAGAACAAATTTTATATTCAAATTATGCCTACACATGTTTCTGCAAATTCAACCAATTTTCCAGAAGCAAAACCTTAAACAAAGTGCATGGTTGCAAAGTACTTGTTCTGATGATTCCATTGATATAAAATTTGCAAAATTTGTACGTGTAGAATTAAAGTTATGAATTTTACAAGTTTGCATATCTAATAGAACAAAAATTTCTGTTTTAAACAGACTCTGTCCACATGGCGCTATCCTATTGGACGGTACCGCTTCGGTTGGATCGCGCTCTGTGGGCTGTTGGATTTAAAACACATCGCATGGCTCAGATCCAACGTACCCCTTCAATTTAATGAATCTATCCTAGCCAACGGATTGAGATCCAACGGATCACAGCAGCCAGGCCAGGAACGAGCGGCGGCCGCGAGCGGCCAGCGCCTCGTTGTCGCTGCTGGCGATGAACCAGGAAGCAAGAGGGGGAACGGAGGTGCTCACAGGGTTCGCAGGGGTGCAGAGAAGCTCGACGTGGTCTCTGTTCGTCGAGAGGCGCTCGGGTTCCAGAGGGATTGCTCGTCGGAGTTGCCGCGGCGTCGGGCACTTCCTGTTGTTGATGGGGCGAGGCTGCAGATCACGAGAGAGCAAGCAAGCAGTGGTGTTAGACGTGCAAGGCTACGGCGAGTGCGGGTAGGGATGTAAATGGCACTTAAATGGCATCCGTGAATCCCGTTTATTCAAAATCTTAGTTCTTTGTTTTAGAAAAAACAAACTTTATTGAACTAGAGTATTAATAAACGGTATTACGTGGGATTAAATGGTCTGCCACTTACATACCTATGTGCGGGGGCATCATCCAGGAAGATAGGGGAGGACGGGGCTTACAGGGAAAGGTCGCCGGAGAGGGGCAGACGGTGGTGCCGATGTGTCGTCGAGGTTGTTGAGCCTCTAGGGCGCACGCAGGCGAGGGGAAGGCACAGGGAGGTGCGCCTGGTACTGGGGATCCCACTCGTTTGCCCTGGGGGCAACGGGGCTGGCGGTGTTGGCCGTAATTGGCCGGAGAACACGTCGGAGACAGTGGGGTGCGAGCTCGCAATTGCGGCAGCCTGGTGGCAGAGTGGGAGAGGCAAGTGAGGGGAAAGATAGAGGGGACAGGGGTGATTAAGTATGGCTTAGTCGCATGGAGAGTGATGGCCGCAATAACGCGAATTAACACAAGGAATAAACAGAAGAAACGGCGACGAGGGGGAGGCTTGGTCATCGCGGTGGGGAAGAAGACGATGACGGGGCAGTGGGGTCCAGCGGTCAGCGAGGTGGGGGAATGCACGTGGGGTCACCAAGTCAGTTGCTGAGTGGGTTAATCCGCGAGTAAGAAAACGTTTCGCCAGGGAAAGTAAGGTGGGTTGCTGGGCCGAGTTGGGCTGGACTGGTTCCTCTTTTTTTTATTCTGAAACTTTTTATTTTTCTGTTTTAAATTTCTGTTTTGATTTTTCATTCAAATAATTCAAACTCCAAATGAATTCAAACTTCCACCAAACTTTAGGTATAGTTTAATTCTGTTTAACAACATATTCCAAAGTCCAAAATAAAATAATTCTTTTTAGGGTTTATTATTTATTAAAAATAAATAAATAGGCTTTAGTCTTTATTTCAAATAGGATTCAAATATGTTTAAAACTCTATTTGACTTTCTAAATTCCTACAAAAATCTTTTCAGAAGGTTTTATCTGAAAACTAAAACACCTTGAAATAAAATACTTTATTAAGTTTTATGGCTCAATCAAAATAGGAAAATGTCTTTACTTAAATGAAATTTGGGTATAAATAAATTCTCATGGTTTTATTTAAATAAACCCTTACTTTTTTTATTAAACAAAATATTTTATTTTAGATGCTTGTCCAAGATTTAATTTGGCTCTTTTAAAAATAGTCCTTATTCATTATTTCTACCTTTGCTTATAAAAACCATATTTTTTTATTTAAAGATCCAAAAATGGTGATTCCAACTATTATAACTTTATTTATTACTTGTTTATCTTTTTAAATCCCTTTAGGATTCTATTTGATCAAAATAGGTTTTGATGTTTCCATTTGGAATCAAAAGTTTCATTTCACCCTAAATTTTATCAATTATTTATTTTGTTTATTTATTTTTACACATTTCAAAATTTGGAAAATTTTGGGATGTGACAGAGATGGCTAGAACTCATCAAAGACTATGACTTGAGTTTGCAATACCACCCTGGTAAAGCAAATGTTGTAATTTTTAGTATTGGAATGTAGGGGGAAGCTGACAACTGGAGTTACATTTGGGGCAGTTATTTTTCAGTCGAAAAGGCTTATTATTCTTTAACTGGTTACCAACCTGTACAGCCACATTTCTCCTGGTTGTGGAAGTCCTCTTGTCAACAAAAGCACAAATTCTTCTTCTGGCTCTTGCTTCTTGATAGGCTAAACACAAGAAACCTTCTGAAAAGGAAATGTTTTACTCTGGCTTCTTATGAATGTGTGTTTCATGGCTGCATCAGTGAAGAAACCATACTACACTTATTTTGGGACTGTCCTTTTGCAAGAGCTTGCTGGGCTGAAATCTCACATGTCCATGTGGCTGATCAAAATCTTTTTGAAGCTTTAGCCAGTATTAAAAAAGATCTTAAAGTCCCTTTTGCAATGGAAATTATTATGTTAGGAGCTTGGGGCATATGGATGTGCAGAAACAATGAAATCTTCAACAGCAAGCATGCTTCGCTTGAGGAAGGGAGGGCTATTGTCGCCCAGGAATTAAGATGGGTCCTGTATAGAATTAAGAAAAAGAATTATCAGGGCCTCAAAGATTGGATTGAGAATAATTTAGACAGGAGATAGCTGCTTAGAATGTTATCCCTCTTTTGAGGTGTCCTGAACTTGTAAATACTTTTTTGTAACTCTCTATGATATATAAAAATTGCAGTGGGGTGCTTTACCCTACTGTTTTACCCTCGAAAAAAAAAGCAAATGTTGTAGAAGATGCACTAAGCCGTAAGGTATTTGTGAATGGCCTTACTAAGGGAGAGTTGCCAGATGATCTGTGTGCCCAATTTAGAGACCTCAGATTGGAGATTGTGCCTGGGGGACATCTCATGTCATTGGATGTTCAACCCACCTTGTTGGACAAAATCAAGGAAGCCCAAAAGACAGACAAGGAAATTGAAGAGATTAAAGAAAATATTGGCAAAGGAAAAGCCAAAGGATTCCATGAAGACGAACTGGGTACTTCATGGTATGGAAAATGTATCTGCGTTCCGCAAGATCCGGAGCTTCGGAAACTGATATTACAAGAAGCACACAACTCACCATATTCCATTCATGCGGGTAACACCAAAATGTACATGGATATGAAGGAAAGATTTTGGTGGAATAATCTCAAGAAAGACATCGCCGAACATATTGCTTTGTGTGATGTATGCAGTAGAGTGAAAGCAGAACATCAGAAACCAGCAGGATTGTTACAACCACTACCTATTCCTGATTGGAAGTGGTACAAGATTGGCATGGATTTCATCACCGAATTGCCAAGGACCAGTTCTGGATATGATTCTATTTGGGTAGTAGTGGATCGCCTAACTAAAGTGGCTCATTTCATACCCATGAAGACAACCTATACAAGTGCTAAGTTGGCCAAGATCTATATCAATAAGATTGTGTGTCTGCATGGAGTACCCAAGAGTATTGTGTCTGATAGGGGAACTCAATTCACTTCTCATTTTTGGAGGCAACTGCATGAGTCATTGGGAACGAGATTGGAATTCAGTACTGCTTTTCATCCCCAGACTAATGGATAGACAGAAAGAACCAACCAGATTTTAGAGGATATGTTGAGGGCATGTGCCCTAGACTATGGAGCTAGTTGGGATGAAAGTCTGCCTTACGCAGAATTCTCTTACAACAACAGCTATCAAGCCAGTATTGAGATGGCACCGTTTGAGTTTCTCTATGGGAGAAAGTGTACTACCCCATTACTATGGAATGGTGTGGGAGAAAGAAACTTGTTCGGGCCAGAACTAATCAAAGAGGCTGAAGAGAAAGTCAAGTTAGTAAAGGACAGATTGAAGATAGCACAATCCCAACAGAAGAGCTACACAGATCCTAAGCGTAGAGAAGTCACCTATGAGGTGGCTGATAGAGCTTATCTTAGAGTGTCACCACTTCGTGGAGTGAAGAGATTTGGAGTCAAAGGAAAATTGGCCCCAAGATATGTTGGACCATTCAAGATTCTGAGTCGTAAAGGAGAAGTAGCTTATGAAATTGAACTACCAGAATCATTGTCTGCCATTCACAATGTGTTTCATGTGAGTCAGCTCAAGAAATGCCATCAAGAGATGGAAGAGACTTCTTTGAAGGATACTATACCTTTGGAAGAGGTCCAATTGGAAAGTGGTCTCACTTATGAGGAAAAACCTATCAAGATTCTGGACACTGCAGAAAGAGTTACACGGACAAGGACTATCAAATTCTGCAAAGTTCAGTGGAACCATCATTCCGAAGAAGAAGCAACATCGGAAAGAGAAGATGACCTTCAGAAAGACCACCCTCACCTATTTCCTAGCCAACCCGAATCTCGAGGGCGAGATTCACCTGAAGGGGGTTAGATTTGTAACATCCCAAAAATCATGATTTCAAAGCTTGCATATCATTCATGCATTCATAATCATTTTAGGATCATTTTCAAATGAGAGTTCAAAAACAGAAGCATTTGAATGTCTATTATTTTATGTAAGCAAGGCAATGGCCCACTGCTACTCTCTAGTATAAGATTATTTGTTTTAAACCAAAAAGATTTGAACTTAGAAGTTGATTGCTATTTCCAAAACTTGATCAAAGTTTTCAAAACAAATTATGAAATGAAAACCATTCTTATGCCTATTATAATAATTTAATTAAGGCATAGTTTTAAACTTCTTTTTCAAACCCAATTTGAATTTGAGTGTGAATAGATGTTTTACACACCCTAGGATACAAGAAACACAAAACAAAAGTTTGGAGAAAATTTCATTTGAAACAGAATTGTTTTGGGCATTTGAATTCAAACCAGAAAATCAAATCAGAAAAAGAAAAGGAGAAAGAGAGAAAAAAATAAAACAAACTGGCTAAACTAACCCAACCCAGCCCAGCTATCCCATTGTAGCATCCCCAACCTTTAATAAGATTGAGTCCCCTGTGTTTACAATGCTAGTCCCTGGATCAATAGCTAGCATCCACAGTTTAGATGTAGTATCAAGAAACAAAGGTCATAATATAACTTTATAACCAGGAATAACATAGTTTTATTACATCAATACATAGCTCATTAGGCTATTACATTACATTGCAGCGGAATAACAATAGTCATGGGTCCTTCATCTTCAAAGTGCCACAGGCAGATGTTGGTTGTAGACTTTGTAATCCTAATCAATCAATCCTCACTAAAACAATCAAAACTGCAACATAACAAGTTACAGCCACAAGGGTCAATACATTTGAATTGTATTGGCAAGTGATACTTTGGTAGTATAGTGGAGTCTATCATCTATATGCATTTGGCTAAGTGGAGTTGAGGCTTGCATTGCTCAAAATAGATTTTTCCCTAACATTTTGAAAATACTAAATTTTATTTTGACAAAAACCACCAAGGCATCTATCAACAAGACTGAAGATCCTCTCAAGGCATCTTCCAATCAAAGATTAAAGATTTTCTTGGCAAAAACAATTTCCCAATCTAAGATTTTGAGATCCTTGTACCAAGCCATCTCTCCATCAAAGATTGAAGAATTTCACACAACCCTTGTTCACCCACAAGTTTTATTTTAGAAATTGGAGTGATGAGATTCTTGATAGCTTCCATGTCTTGATGCTCAAATTGTCCTTTACCAGGGACATGGCTAAGTACTTAGGTTTTACACTCTGCAGAGGTGGTGCACTTTCCCCACAAGACTTGGTTTCCCAAGACAAAATCTTTCAGAAGCTTTCCCTTAGACCATCATGGACGCGCTCCAACCTATCAAACACTACCACCCCCTGTCCATGTGGCTAAGTTCTTGCAACCTATATGATCATGGCAGAGCCCATATTGCCAAGTGGTTGCACTTGAAGCTTCTCAACATTTGACATCTCAAATCTCTTTGTTTCCTGGGTGGCCATCCACAAGTGAGATACACAAGCCAAGTCCATGGCCTTGTGAACCACTCAACACAAACCATTCCTTCCATTTCCACCCAGGTGATTCATTAACTTAGTTGTTTTATTAAACAAAACACAAGTCCATAGACTTAGAAATTTTCATAGCATGAATATATATCCCACCCAGGTTTTCTATTAGCTAGGCTAAGCTTGATAGTAATAGGATTCTTAACTTAGGAAAATCCTTCTAAGGATTCATTCTACTAGTTTTCCTATAGCAAGGTCTATACTTAGCAAAATAAAAACCATGCAAGTTTTACTTGGCAAAAACACTAATGCATATTGAAAATAATGGGATAGATAGTATGAAGTATCACTTGCCTTTTTGGTAGAGGGTATAGGTTCACTCCTTGATCTTGCTAGTCTCACACTTCACTACAAGTCAATCAAGCAAACACAATTCAATTCACATTCCAAACCAAAGTCAAGCAAACAACACACAAAACAACAAAGTCAAAGAAATGCATGCAAGCATGCCAAGCTTTGCTTTGTTTGAAAAATACTTTCCTAGTGGGTCATAGACATTTGGGTACATCTAAGTCATGCTTAAGCATGCAAAGGTTGGTTCTATTGTAAGGATGGTCTCCACTAGGCTTCTAAACTTTGTAAGTTCCAAATTGGTCATTTACCAAAGTGGCAAAGTTATTAGCAAAAGGTTTCACTTCAAAAACCATTTTCAAACAAGGCACCTATTTGGTCATTTTATGTGGTGAAGAAATGTTTTTCCTAAGGCCTTAACCTATAGGGTTCACCAAATGAGTTGCTATTGCAAAACTTGGTGTTTGGGTCAGTAGGTTTGGTCTAAACCATTTTCTCAAAGTTTTCCTTTCCAAAAACATTTTCATAAACAAAACAATAGTTTTGTTTGGCTAGAAATGGACTAAACTTAATTAATCCATTCTAAACTTTTCCAAAATCATTTTCCAAAACATAGGTTGGTTCCTAGGGTCAGTAAGGTCACAACAAACCAATTTGCAAAGGTTTTAACCTTAAAATCATTTTTAAACAATTTTTCTAATGTTAGCAAGCACACAAAAGAATCTGCAAAGTTAAACAAGCTAACAGATACTATTTGCTAAACTAAGGGCAGGGTTGGTTAGGGCTTGTCTTGCTGATTCCAACGACATCAAATTTGTAAAATTTGGACGTGTGGATCCAAAGATACAAGGGTTTGAAAATGATACTTAAATCTGTTTCAATTTCTATTTTTAAAACAGACCTGGCCACGCGTCGCTGTCTTATTGGTCGATACCGGTTCGGCCGGATCGTGGCTGTGGAGCGTTGGATCTATTTAGATCGTGCGGCGCAGGATCTATCTTACCCCTTCGGTTAGTCATTCTATCTAGTGCGTCCGATCCAGATCGAACGGCTGTGGGGTGCTTGGCCATAGACGAGCGGCGCTGCGCGGTGGTGGACGGCGGCGATGCTCTAGCGGCGAGGCTGTCGATGATGCAGGAAGCGCGGAAGAAGGAGGGAAAGCTCACCGAGTTCGCAGACGCTTGGGGAAGCTCAACGTGCTGATGGGGAGGCAGGGGGCGCACGGACGGGTTGGCAATCTCCGGAGTTCTTTGTGGCGGCGGTGCTCTCGGGTTGTCGTCGTTGGCGTCCGTGATCACCCAAGACAAGGTGAAGACGTGGTTAGACGCGTAGGACACGGCAGTATGTGTGTGAACGAGAGGCGCGCGGGTGATCGGAACTACTGTGGGCCGCGGAGTTTGCGCATGCGGTGGCGCCAGGTTGACGAGGCGACACGTGGGCGCCTGAGTCGAATGAAGGACACGGGGAGAAGCTTCTGGGAGTGGTGAAGCCGCTAGGGTGCTCGGGGAGGCAAGGCAGTGGCTGGGCTCGCCGGAATTGAGGAGGGAGCTCGTCGGTGACGGCGGTGGTACAGAGAGAATTGGAGGCAGCCTAGGGGCAGAGTGGAGGCGAAATGACAGAAATGGAGAGGGAGGCTTTTAAGGGGGCATGGTCTCTGGGTGAGTTAAGCCTGTCATCAACGCGGATTAATCGAAATCAATGGCGGCAGAGCGACGTTGAGGGAGGAGGAGAAACAGTGGCCTTGGGTGAGGACGAAGCAGTGGTGTGGGACCGTCTGTCGTGAAAAAGAAAGGGAGTGGGGTCCAGATGTCATCGGCTGCAGTCAGTCCATGTAAGAAAAGCAGTTCGCTCGGGTTTATCGGGCCTACTGGTCAGTGGGAAAGAATGGAGGGGGAGGGTCCACTGGTCAGGGACTTAGCGGGTCGGAATCTGGGTGAGAAAAGAATGCTTCGGGGAAGGGGGAGAAGACTGGGCTGGTTTTGCTGGGCCTTAGTGGGCTGGGTCTGTTGCACTATTTTTTTTTCTGTCTAAATCTTTTTCCTTTTTCTATTCTATTTCTGTTTTGAATTTCAACCCACATTTCAAACATTCAAACAAATTCAAACAATCACTCAACTTTACTTTGAATTTGGTTCTGATTATCAACATAATCCAAATCCAAAATGAAATTATATTTTTATTTAACTTAGGATCCATTTAATAATTAAATAAAATGGATCTTTAGTTTATTAATAGTGTTTGATTTATTTAATAAAATTTCCATTTGAAATCCAATTATTTTCAAAACCAAACCAGAAGGTTTCATTTGAAAAATAAAAGAATACATGGAAACTTATTTAAATAAATAAATAAGTTTTGGTGTTTAATTAAAATGGGAAAGCCTTTACTTAAATAAAATTGGATATTTAAATCCTTATTATTTTATTTAAATAATCCTTTACTCATTTTAATCAAAGCAAAACCTTTTAATAAAAGATTTCAAAGTAGTAATAAAATACTTGGTGTTCATTTAAAATGGGAAAAGCCTTTACTTAAATAAAATTGGATATTTAAATCCTCATTATTTTATTTAAATAAACCTTTACTCATTTTATCAAAACAAAATATTTTATTACAAAAGCTTGGCCAAAATTAATTTGGCTCACCTTTTCATTTGAAAACAAAGTCTTTTATTAAAAGATCTAAATTAGTATTTCCAAAACAATTTATTTTCCTTTGATAAATGTTTATCTTTATAAATCCCTTTAGGATTAATTGTTCACCAAATGGTATGGGCTTTTTGGGTAAGGGCTTTATTAGCTTTGGAAATTCAATTTCCTTATCTTTTTATATTCATAAGGTTTTGTCCATGGTTCCAAACTAAGTGAAACCAATCTCTAAGGTCTTTCTTGATCCTTTGTGATTATTTGTTGATCAAATTTGGTATGGATCAAATCCATGGATTTGGAGATAACTTGGAAATGATTTTTATTCCATTAGGGCTTAGGGATTTGGATTTATTTTCCAAGTGTTCAAATTTCCAGATACATTCATTGAGGAATGCATTTCCCTTGATTTGGATTTTTGTTGAATTCAAACTTTAGCCAAAGTTTGTTCAGGATGGGATTTCAGTTTCCTTTTTGAAACAAAAGTTTCTTTTCACCCTGATTTTCAACAAAATTTATTTTGTTTATTTTATTTTTCACATTACAAGATTTGGAAAATCTTGGGATGTGACAGGCTACCACCCTTAAAATAAATCTCGTCCTCGAGATTTGGGGAGGCTAGGGTTACAAACAGGTTCAAAACAACTAGGGTACTACCACCCTTAAAAAATTTCTAACTAAATTACATCTTGGCTTGCTTGGAATCTTGATGAAACTTCCTTGGGCAACTTTTGCATTGTGTCCTTGGTTTCCATTCTTGTCTCATGGGCCAAGGTTGAGATTTTCCATAGGCTTGTTCAACTTTTCTGGACAATTGTTTGCATAATGGCCTAGTTCCTTGCATTTGAAACAGGTTAAAAGTTTGAGGTCTTGAGGTGGCTTCTCTGGACAATATGATGCATAATGTCCTAACTCCTTGCAGTGTTTGCACATCACTTGGCTAATATCCTTCCTCATCTTGGGTTTCACTAACTTTTGTTTGTCTTCTTGGCTCTTCTTCTTTTCTAGGCATTCATTGAAATAGTGTCCCATCTCTTTGCAAGTGTAACATTGCTCTTGGGTAATATCCTTCTTGTTTGGGTTGGGGCATTTCTTCTTCTTCTTCTTGGTTTTCTCCAAAGCTAGGAGTTCTTCTAGTTCATGCTCTTCATAAATGGGAGATCTTCCTCTCTTCTTGGGGCATTGATCTTCATGCTCCTTGGGTGCATGATCCTTGACTTCACAAGTATTGTTAACTTGGGTTCCTTCTAGAATAACATCTTTGTCATCCTTGTTGTCATTAGCTCTTTGGGAAAAGCTTTCTCTCATGTTGATCATTTGTTTGACCAATCCTTGCATCATTTGGGATTGAAGTTTCAAAATCCTTTGTATGGCTGGGTCTAATCCATTGTTGTTGGCTAGAAGCTGAGTTGTCTCTTGGCTCAACTGGTGTTGGGTTGCTATGAGTTCTCTCATGTTGTCCTCTTGGTTGTTGTTGGTGTTGTCATCATCCTTGATATTGGAATCTCTTGGGGAAGTCATCTGTTTGGGTTGGATTGGGATTAGAATAGGCAAGATATTTCTAAGGAATCAATTCTAATCACACACATCACAATTCACACAAGCAATGTGCAAGCAATCACAAACAAACACTCCACTCAAACAAAGTTCAAGCACATACTTAGGCAACAAAATTTTTGTTACACCACATAGGTTGGTGGGTTTGACTTAAACTAAATATGGTGGTCCATCTATATGGTTCGCTTGTGATCTTTCCATTCTTCTTTGGTTGATTCTTCTTGAATGAAATCATGGTTCCCTTGGGAAAATTTCTTGTGTCTTGGTCACAAATCTTCAAAGGTGATGATGGTTCCTTCTAAGTTGTGTTTCCTTAGTCTTCAAGTCTTGAGTAGCATTTCTTGTCTCACTTGTAGTCCTTAGTGGCATCCAAGTTGGAAGTCCTTGTTGAGAATAAGGTTGAAATCACTTGAAGATGTTGAAGTCATTGTAGTTGAAGAAGTTGAAGTCATTAGAGTTGAAAGTGTTGAAGAAGTCCTCTGCTCATGATGAAGTCTTTGGTCATGGGGTAGGCTTTTCCATCAAGTTTGAAATAGAAGAGAAGTAGAGTTGAAATCAAAATGGTTGAGGAAAGAGTTTACAAGATTGTTTTTGTAAATAAGTTTTGGAACAAAATACAACTCTTATTTTTCTAAGGGTTTTTGTTCAATCCTAGGGTTACAAATCCTACAGGCAACACAATGCTCTGATACCATCTGTAGCATCCCCAACCTTTAATAAGATTGAGTCCCCTGTGTTTACAATGCTAGTCCCTGGATCAATAGCTAGCATCCACAGTTTAGATGTAGTATCAAGAAACAAAGGTCATAATATAACTTTATAACCAGGAATAACATAGTTTTATTACATCAATACATAGCTCATTAGGCTATTACATTACATTGCAGCGGAATAACTATAGTCATGGGTCCTTCATCTTCAAAGTGCCACAGTGTATGTTGGTTGTAGACTTTGTAATCCTAATCAATCAATCCTCACTAAAACAATCAAACCTGCAACATAACAAGTTACAGCCACAAGGGTCAATACATTTGAATTGTATTGGCAAGTGATACTTTGGTAGTATAGTGGAGTCTATCATCTATATGCATTTGGCTAAGTGGAGTTGAGGCTTGCATTGCTCAAAATAGATTTTTCCCTAACATTTTGAAAATACTAAATTTTATTTTGACAAAAACCACCAAGGCATCTATCAACAAGACTGAAGATCCTCTCAAGGCATCTTCCAATCAAAGATTGAAGATTTTCTTGGCAAAAACAATTTCCCAATCTAAGATTTTGAGATCCTTGTACCAAGCCATCTCTCCATCAAAGATTGAAGAATTTCACACAACCCTTGTTCACCCACAAGTTTTATTTTAGAAATTGGAGTGATGAGATTCTTGATAGCTTCCATGTCTTGATGCTCAAATTGTCCTTTACCAGGGACATGGCTAAGTACTTAGGTTTTACACTCTGCAGAGGTGGTGCACTTTCCCCACAAGACTTGGTTTCCCAAGACAAAATCTTTCAGAAGCTTTCCCTTAGACCATCATGGACGCGCTCCAACCTATCAAACACTACCACCCCCTGTCCATGTGGCTAAGTTCTTGCAACCTATATGATCATGGCAGAGCCCATATTGCCAAGTGGTTGCACTTGAAGCTTCTCAACATTTGACATCTCAAATCTCTTTGTTTCCTGGGTGGCCATCCACAAGTGAGATACACAAGCCAAGTCCATGGCCTTGTGAACCACTCAACACAAACCATTCCTTCCATTTCCACCCAGGTGATTCATTAACTTAGTTGTTTTATTAAACAAAACACAAGTCCATAGACTTAGAAATTTTCATAGCATGAATATATATCCCACCCAGGTTTTCTATTAGCTAGGCTAAGCTTGATAGTAATAGGATTCTTAACTTAGGAAAATCCTTCTAAGGATTCATTCTACTAGTTTTCCTATAGCAAGGTCTATACTTAGCAAAATAAAAACCATGCAAGTTTTACTTGGCAAAAACACTAATGCATATTGAAAATAATGGGATAGATAGTATGAAGTATCACTTGCCTTTTTGGTAGAGGGTATAGGTTCACTCCTTGATCTTGCTAGTCTCACACTTCACTACAAGTCAATCAAGCAAACACAATTCAATTCACATTCCAAACCAAAGTCAAGCAAACAACACACAAAACAAAGTCAAAGAAATGCATGCAAGCATGCCAAGCTTTGCTTTGTTTGAAAAAGTGGTTCCTAGTGGGTCATAGACATTTGGGTACATCTAAGTCATGCTTAAGCATGCAAAGGTTGGTTCTATTGTAAGGATGGTCTCCACTAGGCTTCTAAACTTTGTAAGTTCCAAATTGGTCATTTACCAAAGTGGCAAAGTTATTAGCAAAAGGTTTCACTTCAAAAACCATTTTCAAACAAGGCACCTATTTGGTCATTTTATGTGGTGAAGAAATGTTTTTCCTAAGGCCTTAACCTATAGGGTTCACCAAATGAGTTGCTATTGCAAAACTTGGTGTTTGGGTCAGTAGGTTTGGTCTAAACCATTTTCTCAAAGTTTTCCTTTCCAAAAACATTTTCATAAACAAAACAATAGTTTTGTTGGGCTAGAAATGGACTAAACTTAATTAATCCATTCTAAACTTTTCCAAAATCATTTTCCAAAACATAGGTTGGTTCCTAGGGTCAGTAAGGTCACAACAAACCAATTTGCAAAGGTTTTAACCTTAAAATCATTTTTAAACAATTTTTCTAATGTTAGCAAGAACACAAAAGAATCTGCAAAGTTAAACAAGCTAACAGATACTATTTGCTAAACTAAGGGAAGGGTTGGTTAGGGCTTGTCTTGCTGATTCCAACGACATAAAATTTGTAAAATTTGGACGTGTGGATCCAAAGATACAAGGGTTTGAAAATGGTACTTAAATCTGTTTCAATTTCTGTTTTTAAAACAGACCTGGCCACGCGTCGCTGTCTTATTGGTCGATACCGGTTCGGCCGGATCATGGCTGTGGAGCGTTGGATCTATTTAGATCGTGCGGCGCAGGATCTATCTTACCCCTTCGGTTAGTCATTATATCTAGTGCGTCCGATCCAGATCGAACGGCTGTGGGGTGCTTGGCCATAGACGAGCGGCGCTGCGCGGTGGTGGACGGCGGCGATGCTCTGGCGGCGAGGTTGTCGATGATGCAGGAAGCGCGGAAGAAGGAGGGAAATCTCACCGAGTTCGTAGACGCTTGGGGAAGCTCAACGTGCTGATGGGGAGGCAGGGGGCGCACGGACGGGTTGGCAATCTCTCGCCGGAGTTGCTGTGGGCGGCGGTGCTCTCGGGTTGTCGTCGTTGGCGTCACTGTGGATCACCCCAAGACAAGGTGAAGACGTGGTTAGACGCGTAAGGACACGGCAGAAGTATGTGTGTGAACGAGAGGGCGCGGGGTGATCGGAACTACCTGTGGGCTTCGCCGGAGTTTGCAGACAGACGGTGGCGCTCAGGTTGACGACGAGGCGACACTGTGGGGCGCCCGCGGTCGAATGAAGGACACGGGGAGAAGCTTCTGGGAGTGGTGAAGCCGCTAGGGTGCTCGGGGAGGCAAGGCAGTGGCTGGGCTCGCCGGAATTGAGGAGGGAGCTCGTCGGTGACGGCGGTGGTACAGAGAGAATTGGAGGCAGCCTAGGGGCAGAGTGGAGGCGATGTCTGGGGGAAATGACAGAGGAGAGGGAGGCTTTTAAGGGGGCATGGTCTCTGGGTGAGTTAAGCCTGTCATCAACGCGGATTAATCGAAATCAATGGCGGCAGAGCGACGTTGAGGGAGGAGGAAGAAACGGCTGGCGCGGGTGAGGACGAAGCACAGTGGTGTGGGACCCGTCTGTCAGCGAAAGAAAGGGAGTGGGGGTGGGGTCCAGATGTCATCGGCTGCGTGGGTTCAGTCCGCGGTAAGAAAACGGTTCGCTCGGGTTTATCGGGCCTACTGGTCAGTGGGAAAGAATGGAGGGGGAGGGTCCACTGGTCAGGGACTTAGCGGGTCGGAATCTGGGTGAGAAAAGAATGCTTCGGGGAAGGGGGAGAAGACTGGGCTGGTTTTGCTGGGCCTTAGTGGGCTGGGTCTGTTGCACTATTTTTTTTTCTGTCTAAATCTTTTTCCTTTTTCTATTCTATTTCTGTTTTGAATTTCAACCCACATTTCAAACATTCAAACAAATTCAAACAATCACTCAACTTTACTTTGAATTTGGTTCTGATTATCAACATAATCCAAATCCAAAATGAAATTATATTTTTATTTAACTTAGGATCCATTTAATAATTAAATAAAATGGATCTTTAGTTTATTAATAGTGTTTGATTTATTTAATAAAATTTCCATTTGAAATCCAATTATTTTCAAAACCAAACCAGAAGGTTTCATTTGAAAAATAAAAGAATACATGGAAACTTATTTAAATAAATAAATAAGTTTTGGTGTTTAATTAAAATGGGAAAGCCTTTACTTAAATAAAATTGGATATTTAAATCCTTATTATTTTATTTAAATAATCCTTTACTCATTTTAATCAAAGCAAAACCTTTTAATAAAAGATTTCAAAGTAGTAATAAAATACTTGGTGTTCATTTAAAATGGGAAAAGCCTTTACTTAAATAAAATTGGATATTTAAATCCTCATTATTTTATTTAAATAAACCTTTACTCATTTTATCAAAACAAAATATTTTATTACAAAAGCTTGGCCAAAATTAATTTGGCTCACCTTTTCATTTGAAAACAAAGTCTTTTATTAAAAGATCTAAATTAGTATTTCCAAAACAATTTATTTTCCTTTGATAAATGTTTATCTTTATAAATCCCTTTAGGATTAATTGTTCACCAAATGGTATGGGCTTTTTGGGTAAGGGCTTTATTAGCTTTGGAAATTCAATTTCCTTATCTTTTTATATTCATAAGGTTTTGTCCATGGTTCCAAACTAAGTGAAACCAATCTCTAAGGTCTTTCTTGATCCTTTGTGATTATTTGTTGATCAAATTTGGTATGGATCAAATCCATGGATTTGGAGATAACTTGGAAATGATTTTTATTCCATTAGGGCTTAGGGATTTGGATTTATTTTCCAAGTGTTCAAATTTCCAGATACATTCATTGAGGAATGCATTTCCCTTGATTTGGATTTTTGTTGAATTCAAACTTTAGCCAAAGTTTGTTCAGGATGGGATTTCAGTTTCCTTTTTGAAACAAAAGTTTCTTTTCACCCTGATTTTCAACAAAATTTATTTTGTTTATTTTATTTTTCACATTACAAGATTTGGAAAATCTTGGGATGTGACAGGCTACCACCCTTAAAATAAATCTCGTCCTCGAGATTTGGGGAGGCTAGGGTTACAAACAGGTTCAAAACAACTAGGGTACTACCACCCTAAAAATTTCTAACTAAATTACATCTTGGCTTGCTTGGAATCTTGATGAAACTTCCTTGGGCAACTTTTGCATTGTGTCCTTGGTTTCCATTCTTGTCTCATGGGCCAAGGTTGAGATTTTCCATAGGCTTGTTCAACTTTTCTGGACAATTGTTTGCATAATGGCCTAGTTCCTTGCATTTGAAACAGGTTAAAAGTTTGAGGTCTTGAGGTGGCTTCTCTGGACAATATGATGCATAATGTCCTAACTCCTTGCAGTGTTTGCACATCACTTGGCTAATATCCTTCCTCATCTTGGGTTTCACTAACTTTTGTTTGTCTTCTTGGCTCTTCTTCTTTTCTAGGCATTCATTGAAATAGTGTCCCATCTCTTTGCAAGTGTAACATTGCTCTTGGGTAATATCCTTCTTGTTTGGGTTGGGGCATTTCTTCTTCTTCTTCTTGGTTTTCTCCAAAGCTAGGAGTTCTTCTAGTTCATGCTCTTCATAAATGGGAGATCTTCCTCTCTTCTTGGGGCATTGATCTTCATGCTCCTTGGGTGCATGATCCTTGACTTCACAAGTATTGTTAACTTGGGTTCCTTCTAGAATAACATCTTTGTCATCCTTGTTGTCATTAGCTCTTTGGGAAAAGCTTTCTCTCATGTTGATCATTTGTTTGACCAATCCTTGCATCATTTGGGATTGAAGTTTCAAAATCCTTTGTATGGCTGGGTCTAATCCATTGTTGTTGGCTAGAAGCTGAGTTGTCTCTTGGCTCAACTGGTGTTGGGTTGCTATGAGTTCTCTCATGTTGTCCTCTTGGTTGTTGTTGGTGTTGTCATCATCCTTGATATTGGAATCTCTTGGGGAAGTCATCTGTTTGGGTTGGATTGGGATTAGAATAGGCAAGATATTTCTAAGGAATCAATTCTAATCACACACATCACAATTCACACAAGCAATGTGCAAGCAATAACAAACATACACTCCACTCAAACAACAAAGGCTAGCACATACTTAGGCAACAAAAATAATTTTTTTGTTACACCACATAAGTTGGTGTGTTTGACTTAAACTAAATATGGTGGTCCATCTATATGGTTTACTTGTGATCTTTCCATCCTTCTTGGTTGATTCTTCTTGAATGAGATCATGGTTCCCTTGGGAAAATTTCTTGTGTCTTGGTCACAAATCCTTCAAAGATGTTGATGGCTCCTTCTAAGTTGTGTTTCCTTAGTCTTCAAGTCTTGAGTAGCATTTCTTGTCTCACTTGTAGTCCTTAGTGGCATCCAAGTTGGAAGTCCTTGTTGAGAATAAGGTTGAAATCACTTGAAGATGTTGAAGTCATTGTAGTTGAAGAAGTTGAAGTCATTAGAGTTGAAAGTGTTGAAGAAGTCCTTTGCTCATGATGAAGTCTTTGGTCATGGGGTAGGCTTTTCCATCAAGTTTGAAATAGAAGAGAAGTAGAGTTGAAATCAAAATGGTTGAGGAAAGAGTTTACAAGATTGTTTTTGTAAATAAGTTTTGGAACAAAATACAACTCTTATTTTTCTAAGGGTTTTTGTTCAATCCTAGGGTTACAAATCCTACAGGCAACACAATGCTCTGATACCATCTGTAGCATCCCCAACCTTTAATAAGATTGAGTCCCCTGTGTTTACAATGCTAGTCCCTGGATCAATAGCTAGCATCCACAGTTTAGATGTAGTATCAAGAAACAAAGGTCATAATATAACTTTATAACCAGGAATAACATAGTTTTATTACATCAATACATAGCTCATTAGGCTATTACATTACATTGCAGCGGAATAACTATAGTCATGGGTCCTTCATCTTCAAAGTGCCACAGGCAGATGTTGGTTGTATACTTTGTAATCCTAATCAATCAATCCTCACTAAAACGTTTCGCACCACGTTGTTAACCTGCGCCGTCGCTCACGACTGGACCCCACCCCGTATCTCTCTCTAACTGAACGCCAGGCCCCACTTGCCAGTCATCGTCTCCACCCCGCGACCCCTTCTTCCCCAAATCACGCCGTCTATTTCCGGTCGATTAATCCCGCTTCAATTCGAATCAATGCGCCAGTAATTCCTCCCCCTGACCTTCCGTACTTAATCGCCCGCATCCTCCCTTCCTTTTCCCCAGTCGCCACCCCCTCTCTGCCCCTAGGCTGCTCTGAATTGGCCCAGAACCTCCCTCTGCTCCGACGAGCTCCAGCTCAAATTCCGCCCAACCACCGTCGCCCCTTGCCTTCCATACACCACGAGCAAGTTCCCCATCATCCACTGCACCTTAAAGTACCTAGCACTCGCCCGCGCACGCTCTCCTTTGTCGGCAACCTCAACGATAATCAAGCGCCGCCGTCTGTCTCGAATCCGGCGACACCCTCTGGTAGTTCCTGACCGCCCCCTTCTCTCTTCTGGTTACTCTCAGGTTCGCCAGACTTGTGCGCATCTAATGGCACCATTCTTTTGGCTAGGCGCAATCTGTAGCCTCGCCAACGACGACGGACAACCATACCTGACGACCAATGCTTCTCCGGCGAGCAATAGACGTCGAGTCCGTGCGCCCCTGTCCCTCCTTCGACCACCTTGAGCACCGCGACGAACCCACGAGCTCGCCGTTGACTCGGCGCCGCCAGTTCTTGGTCAGGGCAAAGGTGCCCGTTGGATCTGGATCTCACGGCCGCGATTAGATCTTAGGTGAAGTAGTACGGGCAAATCAGAGCCGTGCATAGTTAGTTAGATCCAACGGCCCGCGAGCGTGATCTAGTGCAAAGCGGTACCGTCCAATCAGGAAGCGCCGCGTGGCCCAGACATCTTAAGCACGTGCTCACTGATGGAGCTGCCCTCTTCCATCTTGCAGTTAAAGAACTTTTCAGAAGCCTCATAACTCTCAACTGCCGCATGAGCCTCAAATATCATTTTGAGTTCACGGACCATATCATGTGGGTCATGGTTCTCAAACCTTTTCTAAAGCTCCGATTCCAATCCATACAAGATAGCACACTAAACTATGGAGTACTGATTCTTCCGAGCAAGGAAAACATTCTTTACCTCATCGGTAGCATCAGCTGCAGGCGGGTCACCCAGCGGTGCATCCAGCACATAGGTCAAATTACCAGCATTGAGGACAATCCTCAAATTGCGAAACCAATCCGCGAAGTTGCTTCCATTTTTTTCAAATTTTCTTTCTCTAGGAACGCATTAAAATTGATGGTAGGGGTCGCCATTGATCTACAACATATTTGCAATAGTTTAGACTAAGTTTATGACAAATTGATTTCTAATTAATAGTTAAATTAATCTAGGTGAACTCCCACTCAAAACAATATCCCTCACATTGTTTTAGTGATCACACGAACCAAATCCACCACATCAAAACCGATCATCACGAGAGTTGATGTAGATTCAATGGCGAACAATCAACATGTTCATCATATCTACTATATGACTCATGCTTTACCTTTCGGTGATCCATGTTCCGATACCATGTATGTACATGCTAGGCTCGTCAAGATCAAACCTTAGCTTCCGCATGAGAAAATCTGGCTTGCTCTCATTGTATACACTCGCAGAATCTAACACACCTGATCATCACGTGGTGCTTCGAAACAACGAGCTTTAGGAACGGTGCTTACTAAGGATGAACACTTTATAACTTGAAATTTTTGTGCTTGAGGGATCATCTTATAATGCTACCGTCGCGAACTAAGCAATACAAGATGCATAAAAGGATTAACATCACATGCAATTCATAATATGTGATATGATATGGTCTTTCTTCTTGTGCTTCCGATCTCCATCTTCAAGCACGAATCATGATCTCCATTATCACCGGCATGGCGTCAAGGTCAATGGCGTCGCTTCATGGTTGTCGTCCACCAGCATCAACTATTACAACTACTAGTAGCAACCAAGGGTGGAATATATTCATGCTATGTTAAGATACTTGCTATTGCCATGCTATGTTAAGATACTTGCAAGTAATAGAACCATAAGTTAGAATTAGCCAAATGGATAAGCATGGCAATAGCAACCATAACTTAGAGATAATTCTAATAATTCTACAACTACTAGGATAACCATGGCATTTCAATTAGAGATAAGACCCTTGGTTGCTACTAGCTAGGATAAGCATGGCAATAGCAAGTAAAACCATAAGTCAAAGTTGCAATAACTTAGCCAAATGGACAGTTGGTGGTAGGGGAATGATAGGTTGGAGCGCGTCCATTCTGGTCTAAGGGAAGGCTTTTGAAAGGTCCTATCTTGGTGAAAATCAAGTCTTGTGGGGAAAGTGCACAACCTCTGCAGATGGAATAAACTAAGTACTTAGTCGTGTCCCCGGTAATGGACAACTTGAGCATCAAGACATGGAAGCTATCAAGAATCTCCTCATCGCAATTTTCTAAGTTAAAACTTGTGGTTGAACAAGGGTGAAGGTTCACCAATTTCTATTGGTGGTTCCTTGGGAAAGTTTTTGTCAAAGAAAAACTTAGTGTTTTCAACTGATAGGTAAAACCTATTTTGAGCAAAGCAAGACTAAGCTACACTTAGCCAAATTCATGTAGTAACTAGATGTTAATATTCTACTAAGGTATCACTTGCCAATACTATTCCAATGTATTGACCCACTGTGGCTGTAACTTGTGATGTTGCAGGTTACTCTGATGCTGATTAGGGGTTATGAGTCTACACTCAACATGCTTGTCTGTGGCACATGAAGATGAAGACTTCTATTTTATATTGTTGTGTTAAACTCTTGTACTAGCCTATGGTAATGGAGTTGTAAAAGACTATGTTATCTCTGGAATGACGTTGTAATAATAATGACCTTTGTTTCTGTGTACTTCATCTTAAACTGTGGATGCTAGCAATTGATTCAGGGACTAGCATTGCAATCACAGGGATCATTACCTTTATAAGGGTGGGATCTTACATACCGTGATCAAAGGAGTTTGATTCAATCGGGACAGGATTCGATTTATGGTAAATTTGATTTGCCGATCAAAATCCTTAAAGAAAATTGTGTAGATACCGCGAGGGGCGCTGCCCCTTCGAACCCCGCAAGGGGAGACTCCCTAGACCCCCCCCCCCCCTTAATCGTAGCCCCTTTTGTATCTCGTTAAGGTAACTAGGTGCTGCGATGTCACATGATCCGGTAGAATGTGATTCTATGCATAACTTGTTTTTGCAGGATGTATGTGATCAGTATGGCCCATATATGTATGTGATGCATGTATGAAATTTTGCATGACTTGCGTGTCATGAGTAGGGCAACACGGCTGGATCCATATGTGTTGTCATTTATTGTAATGGCCTGCGTGCCAACTTGTGATGATCCCAATACTATGTAATTTTGATTACTAGTTGTTAGGAGTAATAGCTTGTATTAGTTCTTGGAGGACTCATCACTTGGAAGATGGCTCACATGGAACATGAAGATGGAGATCATCATGGTGGACAGGTTCTATGGCGATGGAGATCACCATGAGAAAATGGGCCATACTATGTCACATCATATGTGAAGGCTATTCTTATGTGTTTTACTCTATGCATGCTTAGATGATAGAAGTAGAACGATCCCTCACAAAGTTTAAGTTAAACCATGCCCTCCCAACCAAACCTTGCACCATCCTATGCCCTGTACAATCATTGGTGGGCCTATGACATTAGGGTGCCGCGGTTTTCCTTGGTTGGATGGGTTTGTATCGGATACCTACACGCATAAGGGTTGGTGAGCTTGACAAGGTCATCTTAACAGTTAAGGACCTTGGGGCATAAAGGTTGGGCACCTAGTTTTGACATAGAGATGTCACCCAACAACAAGAGTCATATGTGATATGATTAGCAAGTGTTGCTTACCGATTTACCTTGTCTTCTAGCAGTGATGCTAAAGCTCACTAGTCGACTTGTTAATTGTGGATCTTGAATCACTTAGTATCAATAGAGGGATATTGATTTAAGTGGGGGTATATGATATTAAATTGTTTAATATGTTTTACTCTTTCATGGTTACATGGCTTAGTATTTTGCATGTTTTCTGTTGTAGATCAATGGCACTGAACACTGCATCACCTTTTTATTTGCGTTCGATTCTTGACAAAGATAAACTAAATGGAACAAACTATTCAGACTGGGTCTGTAACCTGAGAATTGTTCTCAGGTCTGATAAAAAGGAAATGGTTCTAGATATCCCAATCCCCGATGAACCTGCTGATAATGCATCTGCTGCCCTCAAGAATGCCTACAAGAGAGCATGTGATGATTCTCTTGAGGTTAGCTGCCTTATGCTTGCATGCATGGAACCTGAACTCCAAAAGAAGTTTGAGGATTAGGATGCGTACGATATGATCGTTGAGCTTAAGGACATGTTCCAAGATGAGGCAAGGACTGAGAGGTACAATGTTGCCAAGTCCTTTGTCGAATACAAGCTAGCAGAGGGAGCAGCTGTAAGCCCCCATGTGATCAAAATGGTTGGTTACAGTCAGACTTTGGAAAAGCTTGGTTTTCCACTAGGCCAAGAGTTGGCCACTGACTTCATTTTGGCGTCTCTTCCATCCAGCTATGGGCAGTTCATTTCGAACTACCATATGCATGGGGTGGAGAAGGGCCTTAATGAGTTATGCGGGATGCTAAAAACAGCAGAAAGTGACATGAAGAAGTGTGCAGGGCATAGCCATGTGATGGTTGTGCAGAACAAGCCTAGCTTCAAGAAAAAGGGTACTTCTTGGAAGAAGAAGGGCAAGGCTAAGGATATGATCCCTAAGCCTGCACCCAAGCAAAAGGCTAGACCTGTACAAGACACTGAGTGCTTCTTTTGTCATGAACATGGCCACTGGAAGAGAAACTGCAGCAAGTACCAGGCTTCTTTGAAGAAGAGTGGAAGAAAGAGTACTTCCCACTCAGGTACGCTTGATGTAAATGTTGTGGACATTCTTCTCGCTGATTCCTATGTTAACTCTTGGGTATTTGATACCGGATCAGTTGCTCATATTTGCAATTCGATGCAGGGGCTAATAAGGACTAGAGAAGTGCAGAAAGGCGAAGTGGATTTTCGCGTCAGAAATAAAGCAAGGGTTACTGCATTGTTCGTCGGCGTCATGCAACTTCACCTTCCGTCAGGATTTATTATGGAGTGGAATAATTGCTATTACATTACTAGTATGGGTCAAAACATTTTATCACCTTCATGTTTGATGAGGGATGGTTATTCATTCGCGAGTGCAAACAATGGTTGTGTAATCTCTAAGAATGATATGTTTATGGCTAATGCTCCCATTGTGAATGGGTTATTTATTTTAAATCTTGATGATGCATCTGTTTACAATGATAGTGCTAAAAGGCTTCGACCTAATGATTTGAGTCCTACCTATTTATGGCATTGTCGTTTGGGGCATATAAGTGAAAAGCGCATGAAGAAGCTCCATGGTGATGGTCTTCTAACTTCGTTTGATTTTGAATCATACGAGACATGTCAAGCTTGTTTACTTGGAAAGATGACCAAGTCACCTTTTTCGGGTTTACCCGAGAGAGCGACATACTTGTTGGAACTCATATATACTGATGTGTGGATGAATGAGCACGATAGCCAGAGGAGGATATCACTACTTCATTACTTTCACTGATGATTTCAGTAGATATGGTTATGTCTATTTGATGAAGCATAAGTCTGAAACTTTTGAAAAGTTCAAGGAGTTTCAGAATGAGGTAGAGAATCAACGTGGCAAGAAAATAAAGGCCTTACGATCTGATCGTGGAGGTGAATATTTGAGTCATGAGTTTAGCTATCATCTTAAGAGTTGCGGAATTGTTCCACAACTTATGCCGCCCAGAACGCCTCAAAGGAACGGGGTCTCCGAGCGGTGTAATCGAACTTTGTTGGACATGGTTCGATCGATGATGAGCCAGTCGGATTTGCCATTGTCATTTTGGGGTTACGCTCTAGAAATGGAATCTTTCACACTTAATAGGGTACCATCTAAATCCGTAGTTAAGACACCATATGAGATGTGGACTGGAAAGAATCCCAGTTTTTATTTTCTAAAGATTTGGGGTTGTGATGCATTTGTCAAGCGGATTCGGTCAGACAAGCTAACACCCAAATCGGATAAGTGCATTTTCGTGGGATATCCGAGGGAAACCTTAGGGTATTACTTCTACAACCGAGAAGAGGGCAAAGTGTTTGTCGCTCGTAGCGGTGTTTTCCTAGAGAAAGAGTTTCTCACAAAGGGAACAAGTGGAAGGTCGGTGCGACTTGAAGAAGTTCAAGATAAGCCAGTTGGGGATGCTTCTACGAGTGATGCTATTGTAGCAGAACAAGTTGAGGAACCGGTGGCAACAGAAGCACCACAACCACGAAGGTCGGTGAGGCTCCGCGAAGCGCGGGAATTATTATTATTAGACAATGATGAGCCTACGACCTATGCAGAAGCGATGGTGGACCCAGACTCTGAGAAATGGTTGAGCGCCATGAGGTCCAAGATAGAGTCCATGGGAGACAATCAAGTTTGGAACTTGGTTGACCTGCCTGATGGTTTTAAAGCCATCGAGTGCAAATGGATCTATAAGAAGAAGATTGATATGGATGGAAATGTTCACATCCATAAAGCTTGACTTGTTGAAAAAGGTTTTCGACAAGTTCAAGGAGTTGACTACGACGAGACTTTATCACCCGTAGCGATGCTTAAATCTATACGGATCATTCTAGCCATTGCTGCACATTTCGACTATGAAACATGGCAGATGGATGTCAAGACGGCTTTCCTAAATGGAATCCTAACTGAGGACGTGTATATGATGCAGCCCGAAGGTTTTGTCGATCCAAACAATGCTGGAAAGGTATGCAAACTTCTAAAGTCCATTTATGGGCTGAAGCAAGCATCTCGAAGTTAGAACATTCAATTTGATGAAGTTGTAAAGGAGTTTGGCTTCATCAAAAACGAACAAGAACCTTGTGTTTACAAGAAGGAAAGTGGGAGAGCGCTGGTATTTCTAATCTTATATGTAGATGACATATTACTGATTGGAAATGACATTCCTATGCTCGAGTCTGTTAAGACCTCGTTGAAAAATAGTTTTTCGATGAAGGACTTAGGAGAAGCGGCATATATTCTGGGCATCAAGATCTATAGAGATAGATCAAGGAGGCTAATTGGATTAAGCCAGAGTACATACATTGACAAAGTGTTGAAACGGTTCAGCATGGAAGAGGCTAAGAAGGGGTTCTTCCCCATGTCTCACGGCATTAAACTCAGCAAGACTCAATTTCCTTCGACTACTGATGAGCGTGAGCACATGAGCAGGGTTCCATATGCTTCGGCTATTGGATCCATCATGTACGCAATGATATGTACTCGCCCAGATGTTTCCTATGCTCTAAGTGTTACGAGCAGATACCAGGCTAATCCAGGTGAAGGTCACTGGACAGCGGTAAAGAACATCCTTAAGTACTTGAAAAGGACTAAGGATGTATTCCTAGTTTATGGAGGTGAGGATGAACTCAGTGTAAAGGGTTACACAGATGCAAGTTACCTTAACGACTTAGATGATTCGAAATCGCAATCAGGTTATGTGTTTGTCTTGAATGGTGGTGCTGTGAGCTGGAAAAGTTCCAAGCAAGATACGCTGACCTCCTCTTCAACAGAAGCTGAATATATTGCTGCCTCGAAGGCCGTAAAGGAAGCTGTTTGGATTAGGAATTTCCTGATCACTCTCGGTGTGGTTCAAGGCGCGTCCAATCCCTTGGACATTTATTGTGACAACAATGGTGCTATTGCACAAGCCAAGGAACCTAGACAGCACCAGAAGAACAAACATATTCGCATGCGTTACCATCAGATTCGTGAGTTCGTTGAGGATGGTAGTGTCATGATGAGCAAAATACATACGGACACAAATGTTGCTGATCCCTTGACTAAGCCTCTCCCGCAGCCCGCGCATGAAGCGCACACAAGAGCAATTGGTATTAGATACATTTTAGATTGACTCTAGTGCAAGTGGGAGACTGAAGGAAATATGCCCTAGAGGCAATCATAGAGATGATTATATTTCTCATGTATCCATGAGTTATTGTAATGTTCCTTGAATATCCATATCAGGCAACTTGTATTGATTGGCAATTATGTGAATTGTTTGTGAAACTCTTTACTTGTATGGTTATTTAATAGTTGTCCCTAGTCGGAGTTCATGTGAGGACACACGTGAATATTAGACTAGCACATCGATTGTTTGATGATTATGTTTCGCAAGTCATAGACATGGAGATGTCAAACCAATGATGTGGACACATGTTATGAACATGGGGTTGGACTGACCCAACTTGAGACTGGAAATTAGTTGTAGCTCTCTCTCTACACATGGTGTACGTTTTGTCCTTAGACCTGAGATTGTCGCATATACTTGAGATGTGGATCGACCTACTTTGGGGCTATCAAACATTGCTCCATAACTAGGTGGTTATAAAGGTAGCTTTCGGGTTTGTCCTGAAACATGCTGCAAGGCATGGTCAATCAAGATGGGATTTGCCCCTCTCTACTTGAGAGAGATATCTCTGGGCCCCTCGAGTGATCGGATCTAGAAATGCATGGCCGTGCTACATAAGGTTAAGAGTTACCCTAGTAAAGGGATTCCGAGTTACGGTATGGAGAAAGAGAGGTCAGCTTTGTAACATCCCTAAAATCATGTTTTCAAAGCTTTGCACATCATCCATGCATTCAAGATCATTTAGGGTTCTGTTTCAAAACCATTTACAAAACAGAAACATTTGGGTGCTTGTTATTTTATGTAAACAAGCATTGATCCAATGCCACTCTCAAGTGAGAGAATAATTGTTTTAAACCAAGTTTTGTTTGCTCTTAAGTTTGATTGGTTGAGTGTTAAACCTTGGACAAAATTTACAAAACAAACATGTTTTAAACCATTTACAAAATCTATTCAAATCATGTGCTAAGGCACTGTTTATTTTGATTTTTTCAAAAATACCAAGCTAGTCTAATGTGACAGCAAGGTTTTATGTCCAATATTATGCGGATTACACTTTACAAAAATCCAGAAAAAGTATGGAATTCAAATGCACTTGATTTCATTTGAAAAAGATTCCTGAAATTCAATACAGAAAAAGAAAAGGAAATTAAAAATCAAACTGGGCCTGGCGCCACCATTCCAGCCCAACAAGCAAAACAGCCCACCCGGGTCCTCCCTTTCCCTCTGTTTTCCCACCGCACAAGACACCCTCCTCATTTGTCAAGTGGGCCAAGTGATGCAGTCACTTTCGTCGTCCCAAAATCCATACGACCAGGCCCTCGCCGTTTCTTCCTCCCTTCACTGCCGCGTTTAAACTCCGGTTAATTGCTGTTGATGCCGTGTGTAACTCTCGCCCCCGCTCTGGCTACTTAAACCCCTCCCCCTTGCGACCATTTCCCCCAACATTGCTAGCCAGAAGCGCCGCCAGGCTCCGCAAATTCTTGCTAGCACCATCGCTGCTCTGACGAGCTCCGACGACTAAATTTGGTAAGCTCCGAGCGCCCCTCGCCTTCTTCTTACCTCTATCGGATTCGCCATGTCTCTGTGATTCATCTGATACCCTTGGTTTGCCCGCGCTTGACCCAGATCGCCATCCCCGACCACCTCAACGAATGACAGAACCACCGTCTCAACTCCGACGAGCAATAGCGGTATAAATCGAACGCCCCTTGACCCCGCATGCATACTGTCAGGTTCGCCTTGTCCTTGTGCAGCTATTGACACCACTGACTCGTGCTAGGGCGACGCAGAGCCTCGGCAACGTCGACGTCTGCAAGCATCTGACGCCGCGCACAACTCCGACGAGCCCCAGCGACCTCCACTGCGTGCCCCTTCGCCAACGAAGACCACCTCGAGCACCAGCATCATCACGCGAACTCGGTGAGCTATCCCACTGCCTTTCTCGCTTCCTGTATCGCCGGCAACACCACCGCCCGAGCGCGCCACCACCAGCCACCGTCGCGCGCCGCCCACCCTTGGTCACTTGCTTAGCAGCCGTAGGATCTAGACCCAGCGCTCTAGATTAGATCTACATCGAAGCGGTAAGTGACGATCTGAACCGTACGAGTTAAGTTAGATATGACGGTCCATGCTAGTCGATTGGGTGGCCGAATACACTAAATAGGCCTTGTCAAGCTTTCAGCTAGGCTCCATAGCTCTCTTTGTAGCCAAGGCCAGAAAAAAAGAAGAAGGCGCTCCCCTAAACATTTCTCATAGCTCAAAGGAAGTCGAGCCCCTCCTAGAGCGAATGGACAGACCAAATCAACCAACTCGGTCTTCAAACGTATGCTTACTAAGTGCTGTGAAACCAATGGTGAGGATTGGTCACATAGGTGACCTACAGTTGGGTATATACACAAAAAACCTAAAAACGAGAGGAAAGACTCCATGAATCATGGTGTATGGAGCTCTCATTCCCGATCACCGATCTACGATTGGCGATTACCGCATCGATTGGGAGACATAGAAAGCGATCGTTTACACAAATTGATCCACCCACCGCTTTGTGCAAGAGCAAGAGCGTCAAGCTTGGCATGAAAGCGTGACGCCGTCGAAACCTATTTTGCAAAGGTTACGGACTTGGGGTTAGCTACACGGAGCATCTCTTTCTTACCCTTCGGTGGTCACAGGAAGCTCTCTAATAGATCACTTAAGACAAAGGGAATTAACTACTGACAGACTGAAACTTCATAATACTTCCCATTTTAGGAAGAAGAGCATAATGAACCTAAGACTCTTTGATAAGACTGTAGCGGATACCTTAGTTCGGTCATTTAGCACGAACTTCACTTTGCAGACACAGGAATGCTTTCTATTTGGGTAATGAAGACAATGCACGAGGATCTTTTAGCCAAATGATCGACCTCTATAAGGATCAAGTGGCTTCAGGAGCTCTAGTGAATTCCCAGCAAGTTATCCCAGATAAAAGAATCATTAACATTGGCTGGGCCATCTTTCCAAGTTGTAAAACTTCAGTTAGATGCTTACTCTTCGCCCTGTGCCTCTAGAGCTGCTGCCGGTGGTATAGTCTGAGATTGCCGTGGAGATCAAAGGATCTATGTATAACCTTGGTTCAAGGTCTGCCTTATGTGCAGAATTATGGGCAGGGACTGAAATTAGCTAGGCTACCAAGTTTCAACAGCCTTTAAGCGGTACCAACGAATCAGAAAGCGCCGCGTGGCCTCTGTTTGAATTTAAAACAGAAAATTTGATCTATTAGTTAACCAAACTTGTCAAATTCAAAACTTTTGATCCACACGTTCAAATTTTACAAATTTTATATCACTGGAATCAGGAGAGAAAATCCTTTCTGTTTATGCAATGTGTTTAATATTTTGCCTCTGTAAAAATGGTTGTTTATGCAGAAACTTGTGTAGGCTTATTTTGTTTATATAAATTATTTGAAAAAGTTTTAAGGATCAAATAAGGTTTATTTTGAATATCTTGGACTTGTTTTGTTTCAGTACTGTTCACTTGTCTTGTTTGGTGTAGAAAAATCATCACATGGCATTTGCATGCATTCATATATTTTTATTTGTATATATATTTGGTATGTGATTTTGGTGCCATTATTTTATGTGTAGATTTTGGTGCAAATAGTGATTTTGATTGTGAAGATTGTTGCTACTCCCCAAACTACCAAGGCAAGTGGTGCTTCATGATTTTATTCCTATGTTTTTCAATTATGCACTAGAAATATTTTGTATAGGACTTGCATGAATATTTTGATCTATATGCTATGCTTGGGAAATCCTAGTAGTTGTAGAATTGTTAGAAATTTCTAAGTTAAGATGCTTATCACTGCCATGCTTAGCCTAGCTAGTAGCAACCAAGGGTGGTTTTATATTCATGTTATGTAAAAATATTTCTAAGTCTTTGGATTTATGTTTTGCTTAATAAAACAACTAAGTGAATGAAACACCTGGGTGGAATGGAAAGAATGGTTTGTGTTGAGTGGTTACACAAGGCCCATTTCTATGGTTTACCTTGTGTATCTCACTTGTGGAAAGCCACCCAGGAACAAAGGGATTTGAGATGCCAAATGTTAAGAAGCTTCTAGTGCAGCCACATGGAAATATGGGCTCTGCCTGGATCACATAGGTTGCAATAACTTAGCCATTTGGACAGTTGGTGGTAGTGGGATGATAGGTTGGAACGCGTCCATTTGGTCTAAGGGAAGGCTTCTGAAAGGTCCTGTCTTGGTGAAAATCAAGTCTCGTGGGGAAAGTGCACAACCTCTGCAGATGGAAGAATCTAAGTACTTAGCCATGTCCCTGGTATTGGACAACTTGAGCATCAAGACATGGAAGCTATCAAGAATCTCCTCATCCCAATTTCTAATTTAAAACTTGTGGGTGAACAAGGGTAAAGGTTCACCAATGTCTATTGGTGGTTCCTTGGGAAAGTTTTGTCAAAGAAAAACTTAGTGTTTTCAACTGATAGGTAAAACCTATTTTGAGCAAAGAAAGCCTAAACTACACTTAGCCAAAATGCATATAGTATCTAGATGCCAATATTATACTAGGTATCACTTGCCAATACTATTCCAATGTATTGACCCACTGTGGCTGTAACTTGTGATGTTGCAGGTTATTTTGATGGTTATTAGGGGTTATGAGTCTACACTCAACATGCTTGCCTATGGCACATGAAGATGAAGACTTATTTATCTTATTATATATTTGAACTCTTGTATTAAGGCCTGTGGCCATGGAGTTTGTAAAAGACTATGTTTATCTCTGGAATGATATGTAATAATGACCTTTGTTTCTGTGTACTTCATCTTAAACTGTGGATGCTAGCATTGATCCAGGGACTAGCATTGCAATCACAGGGATCCTTACCTTTATAAAGGGAGGGATCTTACAGATGGTATCAGAGCACTGTGTTGCCTGTAGGATTATGACCCTAGGAATGGAAACCACTAAGGAAAATTTTCAACAACTTCCACACTTGTCTTGTTCTTCTCGTAAACTTTTCTAATCTTTTTTATCATCTCTATTTGTAGATGAACTCCATCAACGAAGCCGTGAGGAAGGGACCGCTCATGACTATGACTTTGGAATGTGAGATAGAATTCCCCAAGGCTCTCAAGGACCTCATGGTTGACATGGGAATACATGGTGCAGCTGTGTACAAAGGTTTTCCCGTGATGGATGAAGGAGTTGAGCACTGGTGGGTGCAACTTCACTTGTATAAAAAAGGAAGACAACCACAAGGAATCAGGATTCTGCATGGTCACCAACTCAGTGATGCACACCACATTCTTTGATTCAGCAAGGGATGCAGCTTGGAAGGCCATCAAAGAGCTTGGTGATAGAATCAAGTGCAGAATGCTCAACACCCAGAATGACCTTAGGGAAGAAAAGAAGCATACCCAAGAGTTAGAGGCTACCAACCAATGTTTAAGAGAGGACATCATAGACTTAGCAATGGAGTCATGTGATCAGGATCGACAGATTGCCTCTAGGGATGCCCTGTTAGCCAACTTGGAAAGTGAGATGGGATTGTAACGTACTTCGATAGTTGGACCACCACACTTATCTTTTTGTTTTCCAAAAATGTTGTTTAAAATAAGTTGAACCTTGGATGTTTGTAATGGATTTATGTGTGCCATGACTTGTGTGTTTTGATTGTCAAAGATATGCATATGATGCCTTGTCTTGTGATTCATCTCTACGTATGTTGAATTCTAACTTTTTCTATCTTATATAATAGATGCCTAATGTTACTATCAGCACGGCTGAAGAGATCAAGGGAACTCGTTTTGGCACTCGTCTTATTGAGCTCACTAGTGTGATCAATCTCCCACTTCCTACCATCATGATGATTCCCCTCACCAAGTTCGAGAGGAAGGACCTTTGGGGCTTCAAGGTTACTCATCCAGGATGCCAGACTGAGCCAGCCACGGAGGCTATCACCTTCAAGCTCATGCATGATGACAAGGAGAGAGGCCTAGAGGTAGTCATGCAGGATTTGCTTGGACGTTTGTTAGGGAGACACTCTCGGGAGATTAGAGGTACTCACTTCTAAGACGCCGCCTTGACGAGGATGGTGAGGCCATTGACTTCGAGGATGCTTCTAGAGAGGCGGCAGAGCCGATTCGTCTATACCTCCAGGACTTAGAGGTTCTTCTTAGGCACCTAGATACTGATAGGACCAACGTCATGCTTAGCAATGACGAACTCCAGGTGCAGCTTCGTGAGAAGGACAAGCTCTTCGCGGAGCAAGATGAGATAGTCAAGGAAATGGAGGCCAAGTTTGAGAGTCGGGATAGAAAGTTCAAGAGTCAAGAGAAAAGAGTCGAAGATAGGAACAAGATAATTCGAGAGATGACTTCAGAACTAGAGGCCAAGGACTTCGAGCTCGAGCATCAGCAGGTGGTGATTGAGAGACTTCGTTCACAAAAGAACGCTCTCAAAGCCAAAGTAGAGGCCTTGACTACCAATGTCGAGGAATACAAGACCGCAATGGAGAATGCAGGTCTTACACTTGTTGATGAGGAGGTTGATGCAGAGGAGTAGTGATGACTACTCATTTACCTTTTATTTACCATGCTTTTGATTATTGAGTCGCAATGACCATCCAACATGTGGATGGCTTGCTATTGGTGTGTTTACTTTCAAAACTTGTTGTCTATGTTGTTGAACTTTTACTATTATGATGCATGTTTGGTGATTGTTTATGTGATGTATTGTGCATGTTAGCATCTATGGGTATCTCATTCTTATCTTTATTGAAAACCACAGATGCCTCCCCGACGTGCCAATCCCAACCCTAACAACAACAATATCACCCCTGAGATGCAGCAGATGATGACAGCTCAGACGCAGCTGATGCAGATGATGACCACATTCATACAGAATCATAACAACAACAACAACAACAACAACAACAACAACAACAACAACAACAACAACAACAACAACAACAACAACAACAACAACAACAACAACAACAACAACAACAACAACAACAACAACAACAACAACAACAACACCAGCAGCAGCAGCAGCAACAACAACAACAACAACAACAACAACAACAACAACAACAACAACAATAATAATAATAATAATAATAATAATAATAATAACAACAACAACAACAATCAGAACAACCCACCGGGTTTTGACATGCTTACCAGATTCTTAAGACTGAGGCCAGCAAAGTTCTCAGGAACTACTGATCCCATGGTGGCCAATGATTGGCTATGCTGAGTGAACAAGGATTTGGTAACTGTAGGCTGTACTGATGAAGAGAAAGTCAGGTTTGCGGCCCACTTGTTGGAAGGACCAGCAGCTACCTGGTGGGATAACTTCCAAATCACAACTCCCATCGCGTATGTGACATGGGCTATATTTGAAGATGGTTTTAGTACTGCTCACATCTCATCCGGAGTGATGAGTTTGAAGAAAAAGGAATTTCACAACTTGAAGCAGCGCCACCGCAGCGTGGCTGAATATATTGAGGAGTTCAACAATCTGGCGCGTTATGCACCGGATGAAGTTGACACTGATGCCAAGAGGAAGGAGAAGTTCCTTGAAGGATTGAACGATGAATTGAACCTGCAGTTAGTTGTGGCCTATGTCCCCACCTATCAATCTCTTTGTGACAAGGCTGCCATCTTGGAGAGCAAGATGAAACAGGTTGAAAGCAGGAAGAGGAAACACTCTGACAAGCACAGCTCGGGATCGTCTCACAAGCGTTCCCATTATGATGATAGTGGAAATTCTGGATCCCACAAGCATGGAAAGTACAACAAACACCACAACCACAACCGTCATCATGACAACAAGCATTACCGTAGTCATGACAATGACAAGTACAAGAATCAGAAGTGAGGATACAAGAACCACCACAATGGAAGTGGAAGTGGTAGTGGAAGCCAGCCTGTCAAGAAAGATCTTAGTCAGGTTGAATGTCTTAAGTGCAAGAAGATGGGCCATTATGCAAATGAATGCCCAGAAAAAAGTTGAAGGACCCAACAAGCCCAACCCTTTCCAAAAGGGACAAGTGAACCACATCAATGTGGAAGAGATCTATGAGGAACCTGATGTTGTTGCTGGTAAGTTCAAACTCAATTCTGTTCCAGAATTTGTTCTCTTTGATACTGGTGCATCTCATTCATTCATATCAAGAGCATTTGTTCAAAGAAATGAACTACCGGTAGAAACTATTGGGTGTCCCATAAAAGTAAGTTCTCCTGGCGGAGAAATGATAGTGAACTCACGATGTCATGATCTAGTCATAGAGTTTGGGAAGTATAAGTTTCCCGTTAATCCGATAATCCTAAATTCCCAAGGACTGGATGTCATTTTGGGGATGGACTGGATGACCAAGCATAAAGGAGTGCTAGATTGTGCCAACCATACTGTCACACTCACAACTCCAGTAAACAAAAGGATCAGATTCAAGACCAACTTTGAATCAAAAAGGAGTAAGCTAAATTCTCTTAAGGGGGTTAGCATAGACAGTGTGCCTATTGTGAGTGAATATCCGGATGTGTTTCTGGAAGAATTGCCGGGAATGCCACCAGATAGAGATGTGGAGTTTCTTATTGACTTGCTACCAGGATCTGGACCAATAGCAAAGAGACCGTACAAGATGTTTGTTGATGAGTTGAAAGAACTCAAGAAACAACTTGGAGAACAGTTGCAGAAAGGATTTATTCAACCAAGTTCTTCATCCTGGGGAGCACTAGTTTTGTTTGTGGAAAAGAAAGATAGAAGTCAAAGGTTATGCATAGATTACCGTTCACTCAATGAGGTGACCATCAAGAACAAATACCCATTGCCTAGAATCAATGACTTGTTTGATCAGTTAGAAGGAGCCTGTGTGTTCTCAAAGATTGATCTTCGATCAGGTTATTTCCAGCTCAAAATAAGGGAACAATACATACCTAAGACAGCTTTCACCACTAGGTATGGATTGTATGAGTATACCGTGATGCCATTTGGTTTGACCAATGCACCAGCTTATTTCATGAATATGATGAACAAAGTGTTCATGGAGTTCCTTGACAAGTTTGTTGTCGTATTCATCGATGACATTTTGATCTACTCCAAGAGCAAAGAAGAGCATGAAGGACATTTGCATTTGATACTTGAGAAGCTTAGAGAGCATAAGTTGTATGCCAAATTCAGCAAGTGTGAGTTTTGGTTGAATGAAGATGGAATTCTTGGACACGTTGTGTCAGGAGATGGTGTAGCAGTTGATCCTGCTAAAGTTTCAGCTGTAACTGAATGGGAATCTCCTAAGTCTGTGAAAGAGGTTCATAGTTTCCTTGGCTTGGCAGGATACTACAGAAGGTTCATTGAGAATTTCTCCAAGATAGCTAAGCCAATGACAGAGCTACTAAAGAAAGACAAGAAATTTGCTTGGTCTGAAGGATGTGAACTCAGCTTCCAAGAATTGAAGAAGAGGCTAGTGACAGCACCAGTCTTATGTCTGCCAGATTTGGAGAAGGATTTCCAAGTGTATTGTGACGCATCTCATCATGGATTAGGTGCAGTGCTAATGCAGGAAGGGAAAGTTGTGGCTTATGCCTCGAGACAACTCAAAACTCATGAGGTAAACTACCCAACTCATGATTTAGAGTTAGCCTCTGTTTTCCATGCACTTAAAACATGGAGACATTATCTTTTGGGAAAGCGATGTGAAGTGTTCACAGATCACAAAAGTTTGAAGTATATCTTCACCCAGAAAGAAATCAACATGAGACAAAGAAGATGGCTAGAACTCATCAAAGACTATGACTTGAGTTTGCAATACCATCCCGGTAAAGCAAATGTTGTAGCGGATGCTCTAAGCCGTAAGATTTTTGTGAATGGCCTTACAAAGGGAGAATTACCAGATGATCTGTGTGCTCAATTTAGAGATCTCAGATTGGAGATTGTGCCTAAAGGACATCTCATGTCATTGGATGTTCAACCCACTTTGTTGGAAAAAATCAAAGAAGCCCAAAAGACAGATAAGGAAATTGAGGAGATTAAGGAAAAGATTGGCAAAGGGAAATCCAAAGGATTTCATGAAGACGAACAAGGTACTTTATGGTATGGAAAACGTATCTGCATTCCGCAAGATCCAGAACTTCGGAAATTGATTTTACAAGAAGCACATAACTCACCATATTACATTCATCCGGGTAACACCAAAATGTACATGGACATGAAAGAAAGATTTTGGTGGAATAATCTCAAGAAGGACATCGCCAAACATATTGCTTTGTGTGATGTATGTAGTAGAGTGAAAGCGGAACATCAGAAGCCAGCAGGATTGCTACATCCACTACCTATTCCTGATTGGAAGTGGGACAAGATCGGCATGGATTTCATCACCGGATTGCCAAGGACCATGTCAGGATATGATTCTATTTGGGTAGTAGTGGATCGCTTAACTAAAGTGGCTCATTTCATACCCGTGAAGACTACCTATACAAGTTCTAAGTTAGCCAAAATCTATATGAGTAGAATTGTATGTCTACATGGAGTACCCAAGAGTATTGTGTCTGAAAGGGGAACTCAATTCACTTCTCATTTTTGGAGGCAACTACATGAGTCATTGGGAACGAGGTTGGAATTCAGCACTGCTTTTCATCCTCAGACTGATGGACAAACAGAAAGGACCAACCAGATTCTTGAAGATATGCTGAGAGCATGTGCTCTAGACTATGGAGCTAGTTGGGATGAAAGTCTGCCTTACGCAGAATTCTCTTACAATAACACCTATCGAGCCAGTATTGAGATGGCACCATTTGAGTTTCTCTATGGGAGAAAGTGTACCACCCCATTACTATGGAATGGTGTGGGAGAAATAAGTTTGTTCGGACCAGATCTAATCAAAGAGGCTGAAGAAAAAGTCAAACTAGTTAAGGACAGATTGAAGATAGCACAGTCCCGACAAAAGAGCTACGCAGATCCTAAGCGTAGAGAAGTCACCTATGAAGTAGGTGATAGAGCCTATCTTAGAGTGTCACCACTTCGGGGAGTGAAGAGATTTGGAGTTAAAGGAAAATTGGCCCCAAGATATGTTGGACCATTCAAGATTCTGAGTCGTAAAGGAGAAGAAGCTTATGAGATTGAATTGTCAGAATCATTGTCTGCTGTTCACAATGTGTTTCATGTGAGTCAGCTAAAGAAATGTCATCCAGAAATGGAAGAGACTTCTTTGAAGGATACTATACCTTTGGAAGAGGTCCAATTGGAAAGTGATCTCACTTACGAGGAGAAACCTATCAAGATTCTTGAGACTGCAGAAAGAGTTACTCGGACTAAGACTATCAAATTCTGCAAAGTTCAATGGAACCATCATTCCGAAGAAGAAGCAACATGGGAAAGAGAAGATGATCTTCGGAAACACCACCCTCACCTATTTGCTAGCCAACCCGAATCTCGAGGGCGAGGCACCTTAAGGGGGTTAGATTTGTAACATCCATAAAATCATGTTTTCAAAGCTTTGCACATCATCCATGCATTCATGATCATTGAGGGTTCTGTTTCAAAACCATTTACAAAACAGAAGCATTTGGGTGCTTGTTATTTTATGTAAACAAGCATTGATCCAATGCCACTCTCAAGTGACAGAATAATTGTTTTAAACCAAGTTTAGTTTGCTCTTAGGTTGGATTGGTTGAGTGTTAAAGCTAGGACAAAATTTACAAAACAAACATGGTTTTAAACCATTTACAAAATCTATTCAAATCATGTGCTAAGGCTGTGATAGCAAGGTTTTATGTCCAATATTATGAGGTTTACACTTTACAAAAATCCAGAAAAAGTTTGAAATTCAAATGCACTTGATTTCATTTGAAAAAGATTCCTGAAATTCAATATAGAAAAAGAAAAGAAAATTAAAAATCAAACTGGGCCTGGCGCCACCATTCCAGCCCAGCAAGCAAAACAGCCCACCCGGTTCCTCCCTTTCCCTCTGTTTTCTCACCGCGCTCGCACACACCCTTCCTCGATGTCAAGTGGACCCAGTACCAGGTCAGCTCGTCGTCCCCAAAATCCCGCCCACGACCAGGCCCTCGCTGTTTCTTCCTCCCTTCACTGCCGTGTTTAAACTCCGGTTAATAGCCGTTGATGCCGCGCGTAAATATCGCCCCCGCTCCGGCTACTTAAACCCCTCCCCCTTGCGTCCATTTCCCCCAACATTGCTAGCCAGAAGCGCCGGCAGGCTCCGCAAACTCTTGCTCGCACCATCGCTGCTCCGACGAGCTCCGGCGACTAAATTCGGTAAGCTCCGAGCGCCCCTCACCTTCTGCTTACCTCTATCGGATTTGCCATGTCTCTGTGATTCATCTGATGCCCTTGGTTTGCCCGTGCTTGACCCAGGTCGCCGTCCCCGACCACCTCAACGAACGACAGAACCACCGTCTCAACTCCGACGAGCAATAGCGGTATAAATCGAACGCCCCTTGACCCCGCATGCATACTGTCAGTTTCGCCTTGTCCTTGCGCAGCTATTGACACCACTGACTCATGCTAGGGCGACGCAGAGCCTCGGCAACGTCGACGTCTGCAAGCATCCGACGCCGCGCACAACTCCGACGAGCCCCAGCGACCTCCATTGCGCGCCCCTTCGCCAACAAAGACCACCTCGAGCACCAGCATCATCACGCGAACTCGGTGAGCTATCCCACTGCCTTTCTCGCTTCCTGTATCACCGGCAACACCACCGCCCGAGCGTGCCGCTGCCAGCCACCGTCGCGCGCCGCCCACCCTTGGTCACTTGCTTAGCAACCGTAGGATTTAGATCCAGCGCTCTAGATTAGATCTACATCGAAGCGGTAAGTGACGATCTGAACCGTACGAGTTAAGTTAGATCTGACGGTCCATGCTAGTCGATCCACGCGAAGCGGTACCAACGAATCAGAAAGCACCGCGTGGCCTCTGTTTGAATTTAAAACAGAAAATTTGATCTATTAGTTAACCAAACTTGTAAAATTCATAACTTTTAATCCACACGTTCAAATTTTACAAATTTTATATCATTGGAATCATGAGAGAAAATACTTTCTGTTTATGCAATGTGTTTAATATTTTGCCTCTGTAAAAATGGTTGTTTATGCAGAAACTTGTGTAGGCTTATTTTGATTATATAAATTATTTGAAAAAAGTTTTAAGGATCAAATAAGGTTTATTTTGAATATCTTGGAGTTGTTTTGTTTCAGTACTGTTCACTTGTCTTGTTTGGTGTAGAAAAATCATCACATGGCATTTGCGTGCATTCATCTGTTTTTGTTTGTATATATATTTGGTATGTGATTTTGGTGCCATTATTTTATGTGTAGATTTTGGTGCAAATAGTGATTGTGATTATGAAGATTGTTGCTACTCCCCAAACTACCAAGGCAAGTGGTGCTTCATGAGTTTATTCCTATGTTTTTCAATTATGCACTAGAAATATTTTGTATAGGACTTGCATGAATATTTTGATCTATATGCTATGCTTGGGAAATCCTAGTAGTTGTAGAATTGTTAGAAATTTCTAAGTTAAGATGCTTATCACTGCCATGCTTAGCCTAGCTAGTAGCAACCAAGGGTGGTTATATATTCATGTTATGTGAAAATATTTCTAAGTCTTTAGACTTATATTTTGCTTAATAAAACAACTAAGTGAATGAAACACCTGGGTGGAATGGAAAGAATGGTTTGTGTTGAGTGGTTACACAAGGCCCATTTATATGGTTTACCTTGTGTATCTCACTTGTGGAAAGCCACCCAGGAACAAAGGGATTTGAGATTCCAAATGTTAAGAAGCTTCTAGTGCAGCCACATGGCAATATGGGCTCTGCCTGGATCACATAGGTTGCAATAACTTAGCCATTTGGACAGTTGGTGGTAGTGGGATGATAGGTTGGAACGCGTCCATTTGGTCTAAGGGAAGGCTTCTGAAAGGTCCTGTCTTGGTGAAAATCAAGTCTTGTGGGGAAAGTGCACAACCTCTGCAGATGGAAGAATCTAAGTACTTAGCCATGTCCCTGGTATTGGACAACTTGAGCATCAAGACATGGAAGCTATCAAGAATCTCCTCATCCCAATTTCTAAGTTAAAACTTGTGGGTGAACAAGGGTAAAGGTTCACCAATGTCTATTGGTGGTTCCTTGGGAAAGTTTTGTCAAAGAAAAACTTAGTGTTTTCAACTGATAGGTAAAACCTATTTTCAGCAAAGCAAGCCTAAACTACACTTAGCCAAAATGCATATAGTATCTAGATGCCAATATTATACTAGGTATCACTTGCCAATACTATTCCAATGTATTGACTCACTGTGGCTGTAACTTATGATGTTGTAGGTTATTCTGATGGTGATTAGGGGTTATGAGTCTACACTCAACATGCTTGCCTGTGGCACATGAAGATGAAGACTTATTTATCTTATTATATATTTGAACTCTTTTATTAAGGCCTGTGGCCATGGAGTTTGTAAAAGACTATGTTTGTCTCTGGAATGATATGTAATAATGACCTTTGTTTCTGTGTACTTCATCTTAAACTGTGGATGCTAGCATTGATCCAGGGACTAGCATTGCAATCACAGGGATCCTTACCTTTATAAAGGGAGGGATCTTACAAGCTTGGAGCTAGACCAAATATCGTGAGGCAAAGGGAAATACATGTACTAAACCTTGTGATGGTTCGTCCGATATGATCTTTGTATGCGTTTAGGAGTTGGCACGTCTTGCTAGAGGCCGCTACCAACTGTTGAAAGAATAAGTGTATTCGTGTTATGTCTACACATATATGGACCTATAGGTTCACACACTTAAGGGACTGGAAGCCTAATGAGGATTGAATCCGAATTAGACCAGGCTTAGGCTAATAATGGGATGCTAATGTAGAAGCCCACTAGGGATGCCTATATAAGAGAGGGTGGGGCGAGCTGACCAGGGTTAGTCCATTCCACCCAGCCGCCACTCTTCATGCATGTGTTGCACGCACGGACCTAGCAGTCCGGCGTCTGACGCTTCCACCCTGTACGTGTGGATACCTCGGAGGTGTTGTATCTATGGCACTTGGACGAGCCGCGCAAGGGGATCTTCTCGTGGGACGAGGACAAGGAGGAGTCGTAGATCGTCTGCACTGCCTCGACGCGCTTCATCAAGTTCCACAAATGCGCGTCTAGTGGTAATCCCGTGATCTATGACAACAGTAATCCTGGTTTACGCAGTAGAAAATTTTGATTTGCGCTAGTGTAGCCTACCCGTATCCCTTCAAGATGTATTAACGTTTCCGTATTAATACAATTATAGCATGCAAAATAAACATCTATCATATACTTGGAATACACAAAATAAACACTTTATTATTGCCTCTCAGGTCATATTCCCTTCATCAAGATCAAAGATGATATGATAATGGATAACAATCTGAACATAAACAATAATCCAATGGTTCCACTCACAAGAATCAACTACAATAGTAATTAACACCGGGAAAGTTTCCCCTAAGAACTAAAGCAATATCCGACACAATTGTTATAGCGGGACGGAGTGGTGATGATGGTGCTGGTGGAGATGATGGTGTGGATGATGGTGATGATGATCCCGATGAAGCCTAGCTTGACGATGGTGTTGATGGCGACAATCTCCCCTCTCCAAGAAGGAATTCCGCCTGCAGAAATCTGTCTGCCGGAGAGATCTTTCTCTCTCGGTGTTTTCCACCCCCAGAGGCGGCGGAAATCTATCTGTGGTCGCTCCCCTAGCCTTATGGTTTCGTAGGGAAGATATAGGCGAGGGGACACGCTTCGCCCTAGGCGCCACCTGTGGTGGGCCCGCGCCTAGGGGGTGTGGGCCCCCTGCGGCCCTTCTTCGCCCCTCCTTTTGGCTTCCTCAATCTTTTGGGAAAATAATATTTTCCCATATTTTCTGGTATTTTCCTGATCTTCACGAAATTGCAACAAAACGCCCTCTTTTTCATCAGAATCCAGACTCTGGCAGTCCATCCTCCAAGAATCATCCAACATGCATAAATAGTGGAAAGACATACATAATACCTCATAATAATACAAATATCAATGAATAGAGGTAGATTATGATATAGAAAGGTGATGCAAATTGGGCGTATCATTGGGGACACAAGAGACTTCTTGTATCTTGAGTGCAGGGTTGCTTGAGAGGAATACCTTTGACCACTTCCTCCCTGAGTTCGATAAACCTTGGGTAATCCACTTAAGGGAAACTTGCTATTGTTCTATAAACCTCTAAACTTGGAGGCCCAATAACTGTCTACAAGAATAGAAGTGCGTAGACATCATTGTGTTTGCGGGGATACGATGGATATTGAGATTACTATGTCAGATTGATTAATGCTTTTGTCTTATTGATTCTATCATGTATGTGTTGTTTGTGATCTTGCATGCTCTTCGTTTCTAGTAGCTATCTTGGCCAAGTAGATGCTAGTGACTCCAAGAGGGAGTATTTATGCTCGATAGTGGGTTCATGCCTCTATTTAATCTAAGGGAAGTGACAGAAATCTATAAGATTGTAGATGTGCTGTTTCTACTAGGGATAAAACAACGGGCTCTTGTTCATGGAACAAGTGGATTGTTTACCTTACACACTTTGCTTAAAGCAGTTATCCGTTGCTTGCAACTTAATACTGGAGGGGGTTCGGATGATAACCTGAAGGTGGATTACTAGTCATAGATGCAGTTGGATGGCGGTCTATGTATATTGTTGTATTTCCCAATCAAATCACATAGGATCATGAATGTCTAGTATTGCATTGTTATGCTTTGCTCAGTCTTGTCAATTGCCCTGCTGTAATTTGTTTACCTAGCATACCATGTTTGTTTATCTTAAGGAGAATACCTCTAGTGAACTATGGACCCCGATACAATCTTTACCATTGATACATCTTCCACTATTACTGTTTACTTTCTGCAAACCATTATTACCTTCCACACCATATAGATAATCCTTTGTTTTCAGCAAACTGGTGAGATTGATAACCTCACTGATCGTTGGGGCAAAGTCTTGAGTTTGTGTTGTGCAGGTTTCCAAGTTGCTAGCAACACCTTTGAGTCGTTCCCTTCCTCCTTTTGGTTCTATAAGCTCGGTTTCTTACTGACGGAAAACTTGTTGATGTGCTCATCATACCTTCCTCTTGGGGTCTCCCAACGAAGCTCAACAATCGTCTGAGCCATCGTCAAGCTTTTTCTGGCGCCGTTGTCGGGGAGGCTAAGGACGGCTTCACAAGGGGAGTCCTTCACAACCTTTCTCTTTACTTTGTTTTTGTTTTTCTTATTTTCTTTTGCTTGGTTTTGTTTGCTTCTTTTTATCAAAAACTCCAAAAAAAAGTTTCGCTTGGTTTGCTTTCTCTTATAGAAAACACAAAAAAAATAGTTCCTGCTCTAGTTGCTACCATGTATGGTTTTGGTCCAATCCCCGTGTCACCTATGGAAAGGATCTTTACTTTCAAGCAAGAAAGTGAACATAGTTTCAAATAAGCTTGGTCTAGAATCTCTGATTTACAAAGGAAAACTAAGCCTAAGATGTGTCTTAGCTTGGTTATTAATAGTTTCTACCATGGTCTTGCTCTTTTTTATAGATATGCTTTGGATGTTGTAGCTGGAAAAGATATTTTTTGATGTACTAAGGATGAATCTTTGGATGTAATAAAGAAGTTGATTATAATTTATAATATGCCTAGCAAGTCTGATTCTTCCTTTATAAACATTTATGCTAGGTTGAACACTCTTGAGACCATTATAGTTGCTTTGAAAAATTGATATAACATGCTTAGAGAGCACCATGATTATGTTCCAATAAATTCTGAGCCTTCAAAATGGTTTCCTACAATAAAATTTGCTATAAATAGTGAAACTTTTGATACTTGTTGTGATATCATGTCTGAATTTTGCCTTATGCCTAAATATATCTATGAGTCTTTGAATCTTTGGGGACTTTCTGAAGGAGGAGAATAGATATCTCTTACCAATAATGTAACTTTATTACCCAATGGAATAGCTGAAGGCGTGTTTACAAAAATCTCAGGGAAAGTGGTGTCTACTGATTATCTTGTTATTGAATGTGTAGGAAAAGGACAAATTACACTTGGAAGATCCCTGTTGAAACACCTCAGAACAATAATAGATGTGGGAAAAGGCATTATGCATTTTGCTTCTCCAATAAGCAATCATATATTCCCTAAAGAGAAGAAGAGAGGTAAGAAAGGTAGGAGCAAGAGAGTTGGTGTTAATGCTTCTTCATTTGAAAATACTTGATTCTTACTTCTTGTGCCTAACTTAAAGGCGTTAAAGAAAAGTACTTATTGGGAGATAACCCAAAAGTTTTCTTAAGTCTTGGAAGTTATTACCTCTGTAATGACCTCTCCTTATCATTTTTATTTGTTTGGTGTGCCAAGAATGACCTCTAATGAGAGGGAAGTAAGATTTGGGGAGTTGTTGTCCCGAAACAGATTTTTGTGCTCCACCGTAAAAATTCGTGTAAAATATCTGTAATTAGGATTGAGCTGTAATTTTCTGAATAAATCATACAGTATGTTAGATAACTTTCATTATTTCAACACTTTTTTATTTGAGCAAAAAAAGGTCTTCGAAAAAATCGGTTTCAACCTGCTGGTCTGTTTTGACAGATTTCTGCCATTATTTGCATTTGCTTCTTATTGATTCCTTTTTGGGTTATTTTTGGGAAATTGATATTTTTTAGGGAATTGTACAGTAGTTTGTGTTTTTAGTGAAAGTTTTTCTGTTTTAAAACTAAACCCCAAGGGTCTATTATCTTTTTAATACACTAATGTTGCTAATGAAGATTGTGTGAAGTTTTGTATGAAGGAAAAATTGCAGGTGTAGAGAAAGAATGATGTAATAAGATGAAGAATGGGCAAAAGCTCAAGCTTGGGGATGCCACCCCATGTAACCCCAAGAAATATTCAAGAGGTACAAGAGTCAAAGCTTGGGGATGCCCAAGGCATCCCCTTCTTCATCAATAAAAATCTCAGGTCTTTCTAGACACTTCGTTTTTATTGTTTCATACACAAGTTGTGTTGTTCTTGGAGCATCTTAGTTTTTGTTTTTGGTTTTTGTTTGATTAGTTTGCTTGAATAATGTAGTTTGGACCCCCGTTTTCGCTGTGTTGTTTCAAATAAGTTGATTGGTGTTGGAAAGGAGTAGAAAGTCCTTGCTTGAATAGTACAAGAGGAGCTTACTTTGACTGTGACTTAGACTTTATCATGTCATGATAGATGTTGTTTTAACCTTATACTTAGTGATTATTGCTATATCATGACTTGTTCCAAACAATTGGGATTGCTTAATGTGCCTTGAAAGAATCATGCGTTGTTTTAGCATACAAAAGTATAGTATTGTGGTATTCTCCTTTGATGCTTTGTTTGGGTTGACTTGGCACATGCTCACACCATGTTATGACTATGAACAAGTCACCATAGCCTCTATGATCATTTAGTCCTTGACTTGTAGTACCACTTTATGCTTTGATTAGTAATGTTTTGTCACTCTGCATGATTATGGCCATTATTATTCTCTTAGTTGGTCGCCCCCGGTCTTTTGCTAGCCTCCACTTGTATGAGTAAGCTCTACTCATGCATCCAACTCCCAATAAACCAAGTTATTACAAAGTTTCCACTATAAATTCCTATGCATGGTGTGTTACACCATTCCAAGTATATTCTGGTTTTCATCTACCTTCCAATTAAAAATTCTCTTTGTTATGTGAAAACTTAGTGATTAAGCTCTCACGAACTTGATGGCACACTTTTTTTCTTGCACCTAAATAAACTTGAACCATTGTGTCATCTATGTTGTATATGCTTGCACTTATACATTGGAATTGGCAGAACCATGCTGTCATGGGGAACGCTTTCTACATTGCACTTGTACATTGTACCCAGTTTATATCATGCTCTTTTGTTTATGGATATCGTCGGTGTGAAATGAAAGGGGAGCTTGTAAGTCCATGGAGTTATGTATGTGTGTTAGATAAATGCCTAGGCCGCTAGCCTAATCCATGCCTAATCATGGTGAAAACTTTCAGCATCACCATAATGAGCAATCTATGAAGCATTCTTATTATAAAAAAGATATAGAAAAAGAGATTGAGAAAAAGAAAAAAAGATGAGAAAAGAGGAAAGACAGAAAAAAGCAGCATTTTCCCATGGTAAATAAGAAGATTGCTGAGATGCTCATTGTCTGATTGCCTTGTCATTTTGATTATGGGATAGCTCCTGTATCATGTGCAAGGGGTACCCCGTTGGCGGTTCTCTATGATACACATGTACTTACTATGACAAGAACTTATAGGTGACTAAAGTTGAGTAGCATGAGGAGTGGCCCTCGTATTAAAGGGACATGAGATTGCCAACTTATACTTTGTCAAGCATATACTCCATAGTTTGTTCACTTTAACCTTAATCACTTCAATATGCTTATGATAGGGGAAATGAGAGCTGAAAGCTAACAAGTAACATAATTTTTGGAAACTCTTTTTGAGACTTGAAATCCCTGCTTCCCTTTTGTGAAGGGCCTTTCTTCCACCATTATATTGAGTCTCCACCTTCTATCCTTAGGCACCAGTTAAGATAGTAATAGTTGTCATTCTTAGTTCTATGTGCATTGTCCCAAAACTTATTGATTGATGCATATTGTTGATATTGCTTGTTCTTGAACTATATGTATCTAGTCACTCTTATGAACTTTGAAGGTGCCCTATGCATTTATTTGCTACTCCATGAGGGACAAGCTAAATGCCACTATGCTATGTTTTCTATATGTGAAACAAACAAACGTATTTCAATGCATTGTTATTCATGATATTTGTTTGTAACCTTTCATGTTGCATGCATAGTTACTTTGTCTTACTGTTAGAACTCCATCTTTCATGCTCATGTTTAGAGTTCTTTGACCCCAGCTTTCAATGCTTGCAAATGGTTTGATCTTGATTTTAATGGTGCATGTCACCTAAAAAATTATTCTTTTTATCAATTACCTACTCGAGGACGAGAAGGAGTTAAGCTTGGGGATGCTTGATACGTCGTAAACGTATATATAATTTTTGATGTTCCGTGCATGTTAGTATATACTTTTCTTTTCTTTGTCTACACTTTAAGGTATTTTTATATGTTTTCTAGTACTAACCTATTAACAAGATGCCACAATGTAGTTGCATGTTTTCTTATGTTTTTGGTTCCAGAAAAGGCAGAAAATCAATATTATCGGAATTGGACGGGACAAAAGCCAAAGTCAATATTTTACCGAGAGACACATTGAGCCAGAATACAAGACGGAGGGGAGCCACCAGGGGGCCACACCCCCTGGCCGCGCGGCTAACCCTATCCCGCGCCTAGGGTGTGCGGCCACCCTGGGTGCCCCTGCCTCGCCTCTTCGCCTATAAGAAGCCCCCGATACCAAAACCCTAAGTACCCAATCAATCTTCCACGAAATAGTCCGTAGCCGCCGCCACCATCGTCCCTAGATCGGGGGGATATGAAGCTCTTCTCGGCACCCTGCCGGAGGGGAGATCATCCCGGGGGCCTTCTTCATCATCATGCCAGCCTCCTGTATGAAGCGTGAGTAGTTTTACCTTGGACTACGGGTCCATGTAGTAGCTAGATGGTTGTCTGTCCTCCTTTGTGCTACCATGTTTAGATCTTGTGAGCTCCGTTCATGATCAAGATCATCTATTTGTAATCATGCATGTTGTGCTTGCGGGGATCCGATGGATATTGAGATTACTATGTCATATTGATTCATTGTTTTGTCTTATTGATTCTATCATGTCTGTGTTGTTTTTGATCTTGCATGCTCTCCATTTCTAGTAGCTATCTTGGCCAAGTAGATGCTAGTGACTCCAAGAGGGGGTATTTATGCTCGATAGTGGGTTCATGCCTCTATTTAAACTAAGGGAAGTGATAGAAATCTCTAAGGTTGTAGATGTGATGTTGCTACTAGGGAGAAAACAACGGTCTCTTGTTCATGGAACAAGTGGATTGTTTACCTTACACACTTTGCTTAAAGTAGTTATCGGTTGCTTGCAACTTAATACTGGAGGGAGTTCAGATGATAATCTGAAGGTGGATTACTAGTCATAGATGCACTTGGATGGCGGTCTATGTATCTTGTTGTATTGCCCAATCAAATCTCATAGGATCATGAATGTCTAGTATTGCATTGTTATGCCTTGCTTAGTCTTGTCAATTGCCTTGTTGTAATTTGTTTACCCAGCATACCATGTTTGTTTTTCTTAAGGAGAGCACCTCTAGTGAACTATGGACCCCGGTCCAATCTTTACCATTGATACATCTTCCACTGTTACTGATTACTTTCTGCAAACCACCATTACCTTCCACACCATACAATTAATCCTTTGTTTTCAGCAAACCGGTGAGATTGACAACCTCACTATTCGTTGGACAAAGTCTTGAGTTTGTGTTGTGCAGGTTTCCAAGTTGCTAGCAACACCTTTGAGTCGTTTCCTTCCTCCTACTGGTTCGATAACCCTGTTTCTTATTGAGGGAAAACTTGCTGCTGTGCTCATCATACCTTCCTCTTGGGGTCTCCCAACGAAGCTCAACAATCAGCTGAGCCATCATCACTCGTGTTTAGAGTACTTTGATCCCAGCTTTCAATGCTTGCCAATGGTTTGATCCTAATTGTGATGGTGCATGTCACCTCAAAATTATTCTTTTTATCACTTACCTACTCGAGGACGAGCAGGAGTTAAGCTTGGGGATCCTTAATACGTCGTAAACGTATCTATAATTTTTTATGTTCCTTGCTTGTTTAGTATCCACTTTGCTATGCTTTGTCTACACTTTAAGGTATTTTTATACATTTTCTGGGACTAACCTATTAACAAGATGCCATAGTGCCAGTTGTCTGTTTTCTACTGTTTTTGGTTTTAGAAAAGCTAGTAAGGAAATATTTTCGGAATTGGACGGGACAAAAGCCAAAGTCAATATTTCACCGAGGAGAACACACAGACCAAAGGGCGACCGGAGGGTAGCCACCCCCCCCCCCCCCACGCGCAGGCCCACCCTGGGCCACACCTAGGCAGGGTGTGGGCCCCCTGGCCACCCTCCTGCCTCACCTCTTCGCCTATATAAAGCCCCCAATGCTAAAACCCTAAGTACCCGATCAGATCTCCATGAAACAGTTCGTAGCCGCCGCCACCATCGTCCCTAGATTGGGGGGATCTGAAGCTCTTCCCGCACCCTGCCAGAGGGGAGAGATCATTCCGGAGGCCTTCTTCATCACCATGCCAGCCTCCGGTATGATGCGTGAGTAGTTTCACCTTGGACTATGGGTCCCTATAGTAGCTAGATGGTTGTTTCTCCTCCTTTATACTATCATGTCTAGATCTTGTGAGCTCCGTTCATGATCAAGATAATCTATTTGTAATCATGCATATTGTGTTTGCGGGGATCCGATGGATACTGAGATTACTATGTCAGATTGATTAATGATTCTATCTTATTAATTCTATCATGTCTGTGTTGTTTGAGATCTTGCATGCTCTCCGTTTCTAGTAGCTATCTTGGCCAAGTAGATGCTAGTGACTCCAAGAGGGAGTATTTATGCTCGATAGTGGGTTCATGCCTCTATTGAATCTAGGGAAGTGATAGAAATCTCTAAGGTTGTAGATGTGCTATTGCTACTAGGGAGAAAACAACAATCTCTTGTTCATGGAACAATTGTATTGTTTACTTTACACACATTGCTTAAAGAAGTTATCCGTTGCTTGCAACTTAATACTGGAGGGGGTTTAGATGATAACCTGAAGGTGGATTACTAGTCATAGATGTAGTTGGATGGCGTTCTATGTATATTGTTGTAATGCCCAATAAAATCTCATAGGATCATGAATGTCTGGTATTGCATTGTTATGCCTTTCTCAGTCGTGTTAATTGCCCCACTGTAATTTGTTTACCCAACATGTTATGTTATTTATCTTACGGAGAACATCTCTAGTGAACTATGGACCCCGGTCCAATCTTTACCAGTGATACATCATCCATTGTTACTGTTTACTTTCTGTAAGCAATCATTATCTTCCACACCATACGTTTAGTCTTTTATTTTTAGCAAACCGGTGAGATTGACAACCTCACTATTCGTTGGGGCAAAGTCATGAGTTTGTGTTGTGTAGGTTCCAAGTTGTTAGCAACACCTTGGGATCGTTTCCTTCCTCCTACTGGTTCAAAATCCTTGGTTTCATACTGAGGGAAGACTTACTGTTGTGCTCATCATACCTTCCTCTTGGGGTTTCCCAACGAAGCTCTATAGTGATCTGGGCCGCATCACCGAGCCTCGCTAAACTTGCATTGGATCTCTGATGAAATAGCATATTTTGAACCTAAAAATTATTTTTTGTAAAAAAACATGAGCATCATATCATGTGCCTATATTTTATATCTAACCCACTTCCTACCGATTCGATAAGAATTTATCTTTTTCACCAGGTGTGGACGGAAAGGTTTCAGATCCCCCTATTGGGACATTGTCTTTGTAAGGTGGTTTAGTATTTTTGAAAAATGGGGTGGCAGCATTTTGAATTAGCCATTTGGTGGTTGCTTCACAAAACCCCCATTTTTGCACTCGAAAAATGGCTTTTTGGTGCGACGAAAAGGAAAACTTCCTCCTACAACATGTTATCCATCCCATGATGCATATACATGCACAATATGGGAACATTATCACAAACCATGTCGTGATTTCAGCCATAACATTGGTCATTTGACCCGAAAGTCAGGAAACCTCGAATGAGATAGGTCATTTTGTGAAGGTTTTTTAAAGGACATAATAAATATACCAAGTTTGATATTTTTCCGTCCAACTATGTCACATAATATGACATCACGCAAAGGTTTCACATTGTTTCGATCATTTTTGAATTTCTTATGCATGTTTTAAACTATCGTCAAACTTTGTCGAACAGCAGACATGAAGATTCATAGCTTGGGGCCGAGCCTCGCTAAACCTGCATTGGATCTCTGATGAAATAGCATATTGTGATCCTAAAAATAATTTTTGTAAAAAAACATGAGCATCAGATCATATACATATAGTTAATATCTGACCCACTTCCTACCGATTCGGCAGGAATTTGTCTTTTTCACCAGGGGTAGATGAAAAGGTCTGAGATCCCTCTATTGGGATATTTTCCATGGAAGGTGGTCTAGTATTTTTGAAAAATGGTAAGTTAGCATTTTGAATTATCCATTTGGTGGTTGCTTCACAAAACAACCTTTTTTGCGCTCAAAAGATGGAAATGGTTTTTTGGTGCGATGAAAAGGAAAAATTCCTCCTGCAACATTTTTCGCCATCCCATTATGCACATGCATGCACAATATGAACACATTATCACAAACTATGCATTTATTCTAGCCATAACATTGGTCATTTGACTCGAAGCCAGGAAAAATCGCAAATGCGATAGGTCATTTTGTGAAGGTTTTTTGAAGGATATAATAAATATAGCAAGTTTGATATTTTTCCTTCCAACTACATCATATAATATGACAGCACGCGAATGTTTCACATTGTCTTTATCAAACGGCGGGCCTAAGGATTCTTAGCTCGGCCCGAGCCTCACTAAACTTGTATTGGATCTCTGATAAAATAGCATATTGCGAATCTAAAAATGATTTTTGTAAAAAACCATAATATCTTTTTCACCAGGGGTGGACGAAAAGGTTAAGATCCCCCTGTTGGGATATTATACATGTAAGGTGGTATAATATTTTTGAAAAATGTGGTGGTAGCATTTTGAATTAATGATTTGATGGTTGCTTCACAAAACCATCCGTTTTTTGCGCTTGGAAAATGGAAAATGGCTTTTTGGTGTGACAAAAAGGAAAACTTCCTTCCGAAACATGTTTGTCATCCCATGATGCACATACATGCACAATATGAGCACATTATTATAAATTATGCCTTGATTCTAGCCATAACATTGGTCATTTGACTCAAAAGCGAGGAAACCTCGAATGAGAAATGTCATTTTATAAAGTTTTTTGAGACATAATCAATATTACCAAATTTGATATTTTTTCTTCCAACTATGTCACATAATATGTACCACGCGAAGGTTTCACATTGTTTCGATCGTTTTTGAATTTTTATGCCTATTTTAAACTATGGTAAAAATAGCGAACATGAAGATTCATATTCAATATAAATATCTAATATTTAAGTGTAGATAGATCGATCTTATTTTTCTGCAAATTTTGATAAATATATTTTTCTAAATTAGAATAATTTAGTTATAAATTTTTTAAAAATTAATAAGGTAAAAGAAAAAATAGCTATTGCCAAAAGGTAGCCGTCGGCATAGGCTATCCTACACCGAATTTTTTTTACGCTGACGGACTTTTGACCATGACGTAGCCTCCGGCCGTCGGCGCTTTGCTCCATTCCTATAGTGGCGATTTCGCTGGGACTTTGGCAATGTGGAGTGGCTCTTCCCATAGTCCAATATGGAGCAACAAAAGTGGAGAACACATCAACGCCCATATAAGTTGAGGTGTTGTGTACGGTGCACCTGACGTATATCCTGCCAACAGCACAACTGCACGACACTCTACCCATAGTATGCAGCACACAAGTGGGATCCGGACGTTCGGAGCACGAGCGACATGGAGCTTCTTTTTTTTAGCAATTCAAAAACTGCATTTGGAAGTTCCAAAAAAATGTTGAAGTCTCATAAATGGTTTTATTTTTCTCCTTCCTCCCATGTCGCCTGTCCCTGCGAGGCAAACGGAGCAAACTCTAAACCCTACTGTCGTCCCCTACCTCCGTCCTCCTTCCTCACCACCGCTAGAGGCACGGCCGGGCGAAGCCCGATCGGTGTCGACGGTGGGAGTGATGTCTACGCACTTCTATTCTTGTAGACAGTTGTTGGACCTCCAAGTGCAGAGGTTTGTAGAACAGCAGTAAGTTTTCCTTAAGTGGATTACCCAAGGTTTATCGAACTCAGGGAGAAAGTGGTCAAAGGTATTTCCTCTCAAGCAACCCTGTAATCAAGATATAAGAAGTCTCTCATGTCCCCAACATACCTAATACACTTGTCAAGTGTATATGTGCACTAGTTCGGCGAAGAGGTAGTGAAATATAAGTGGTAACGGTGCCAGAAAATAGCCTGACGGTGAGGTAAAGACTAAAGCAAGCAAACATGCAACAGATCTAGTCGTAAATGGTGTTTCAGTGTTCAGAAACAAGGCATAGGGATCATAATTTCACTAATAAACACTCTCTCATATAAATATCTTCTCTTTATGATACTACTCTTACCTACTCTCCGGTTGGATACTCTAATCCATGGTAGGCCTGTAAAAACACTCCTCAAAGTCCGTCTTTCCCAATCTATATAACCCTACACTGTCACCTTGAGCGCTAGATGGTTCCAACAAACACCACAATTTTATAGAGACAACCAACTCAAAATATACTCATGATAAATATATATGTAACCTAGCTTAAGTGCCACACACGGTGTGCACGCTGTCACTTTCACACGTGGGGAAAAGCATAGATCTATTAAAGCATAATGAGTATTTATGTAGACTCTAGCCTAAGTGCCACCATGGCATGCACGCTGTCACTTTCACACACATGGGGAGAGGAGAGATCTATTAATGCACTTGAGTAGCAAGGTAGATCTACTTGATTACAAATCTCATGACCACAACGGGATCATGCATAGAGAGAGAGATGAACACATAGCTACCGGTAGAGCCCTTAGCCTCGAGAAAGAACTACTCCCTCCTTATCATGGGAATCAGCAACGGCGATGGAGATGGTGGTGGAGATCTATGGAGATGGCTCCGGGGGCACTTCCTGTCCAGGTGCGAGCAGACTTTCTATCCCCGAATCTCCCTTCTGGCGGCCATGAACTTTTCGTGGCTTTTTGGTCGATTCCTTAGGGTTTCTGAGTTGGGGGCTTCTTATAGGCGAAGGAGGCAAGGTCGATGGAGGGCCAGGGGGCCCATACCCCCTGTGGGTGCGGCCTGGGTGGGCCCCACGCCCACCTAGGATGTGGCCACCCTGGTGTCCTCCTCCGTATCGTCTTCAATTTTCCGTATCGTTCAGGGAAAATATGAACTTTGGCTTTTGTCCCGTCCAATTCCGAGAATATTTATTTATTAGCTTTCTAAAACCAAAAGCAGCAGAAAACAGGCAACTGGCACTATGGCATCTTGTCAATAGGTTAGTCCCAAAAAGTGTATAAAAATACCTCAAAGTGTAGACAAAACATAACCAAATTGATACTAAACAAGCATGGAGCATCAAAAATTATAGATATATTTACCACGTATCAGTGAGGACTCTTCGTCCTCTCGCTCGGTGGGGTGGGCGTGAATCAATGTCGTCGGGCCTGGGCGTGGCTCGGTCATCAGGGCCACGATGATCAAGCACTCGGGCTCTGTCTATAACGATGGCGCGATGGGTGGCAAGGTGGTGGTGTTGCACCCGGGGAGACGATGACGTTGGCCTCCCTTGGCGGCGCAGGCCGGGCGAAGCCCGGACGGTGTCGGCGGTAGCGAGGACTCTTCGTCCTCTCGCTCGGTAGGGTGAACGTAGATCAGACCATCGGGCCTGGGCATGGCTCGGTCGTCAGGGCCACGACAAGCAAGCACTCATGCTCTGTCTATAGCAGTGGCGCGATGGGCGGCAAGCTGGTCGTGTTCCGCCCGGGGAGTCGACGATGTTGTCCTCCTTTCGCAGCGCAAGGTGGGTGAAGCCTGGTCGGTGTTGGCAGTGGTGATGACTCTTCGTCCTCTCGCTTAGTGGGGTGAGCGTGGATCAGAGCCGTCGGGCCTAGGCATGGCTCAATCGTCAGGGCCACGACGAGCAAGCACTCATTCTCTGTCTATAGCGGTGGCGCGATGGGCAGCGAGCTGGTCGTGTTGCGCCCGATGAGTCGATGATGTCCCCTTGGCGGCACAGGCTGGGTGAAGCCTGGTCGGTGTTGGTGGTGGCAAGGAATCTTCGTCCTCTCGCTCGATGGGGTGGGTGTGGATCAGAGTCGTCGAGCCTAGGCGTGGCTCGGTAGTCGGGGCCACGAAGAGCAAGCACTCAGGCTCTGTCTATAGAGGTGGCGCGATGGGAAGTGAGCTAGTGGTGTCGCACCCGGGGAGTCGATGACGTTGTCCTCTCTTGGCGGCGAGGGTAGTTAGCGGTGCAGGCCAGGTAGGGTTGCCTCTGTAATGGCTGGTGGAGGTGGTGGCTCGAGGAATCCTTGACAGCAGTGGCGGCCCAACACGGCAGCATCGGTTCTCACCGGAGGGTGATGGCGTGGATGGTGTTGGATCTACCCTTGGATGACTACGGGTGGAGCTGGTTGTTGAGGGACACCCTCTACCCAGATTTGGGACCTTTGGGCATGATCTGTGTCGGCATGGCCTTGCTGATTTGCTCTCTTCCGTCATGGGAGCCCACCCCCAAGCCATGGTGTGGTCGGGGCGTCGGATCCGGGCCCATGCCTAGATTTGCTAGCCACCTAGCAACACCTTTTGGGCTCTGAGGGTTCGACTGGCAGGTGTGTCCTACTAGTCTACCTCACTGTCCGAGGATTTGGTTGCTTGGCATCACTCTCTCATGCCTATCCCGATGGTCCATTCGTGGCGGTGTTATGTTGTCATGGAGGTGCGAGATATCAGACGATAGAGCGGCGACTCTATACGGTGGACTGCACGGACGTCTCGACAGCGAGCGGTGTTGCGGTGGTGATGGGCCGCCCGTTGAGACTATGTGGGTGGCGAGGAGTGGGCGTCGGGGACTCCTAGTTTTGGTGGTGCTTTATGGTCAGCGCACAAATCACATGTTGGAAGCTTGGCTCGGGGAATGTTTGTGGTCCGAGGTACCAAGTGTTGTGAATGTTTTTCCGGAAGAAAGCCCAACGCTTCGACACCAACGACAACGACGCCTGCGGGTGTCATTCCCTCTTGAGGCTTCGTTGTGACTACACTCTCTGCATTAGGGCTCTAGGTGCAAACCCTAGAGCTTTGTGGTCTCGATGACGACATCGTTGTTTTGTGTTGTTACCTTTTCGGGGCGTTGTCGTGGAGTTTGGGATTCCTCGGTCTCGATACGACATCTTCGGTGGCAAGCTTGTTGCATCCGAGTTTTTTTATCTTTGATCTGCTTGTAAGATGAATCCCTTGTCACTTTATATCAGTTTGGCAGTTTAGCTTTATTTATAAGGTGGGGCAAAAGTATGTTTCAAAGAGAAAGTTCCAAAAAATATAATAAAAAATTCCAAATATACTCCCTCTGTTCGAAAATATAAGATGGTTTAGTCTTTTTCTGAAACACATGTTTATAGATGTGTAGGTTCACTTGTTTTGCTCTAAACCTACACACTAAAACGCGTCTAGATACATATCTTTTAGAAAAGAGTAAAACATCATATATTTTTAAATGGAGGAAGTAGAAAATAATCTAATCTACCAACCTAAAAAAAATATCAACTCGTAATACCCCATATTTTGGGCTGCGCAAAAATAACAAAATCTGACATCTAAAGTATAGTGAATAATGCAAAATTTCAAACCACTAAATTCTGTCAGATTTTGTCATTTCTGTTAAGCCCAAAATATAAGGTACTATTTCAAATTGAGACTTTGTGTGTTGGTAGAGCACTATCATTATCTACTTCTAGATTTTTTTCTCAAGTTTTTTAAAACTTTGAAATCACGTCTTCAAAATTTGAAAAATAAAGGGCTACATTTAGCCCATGCTCTAAAGCAATTTTCCCGCACAAACGCTGCAACAATGGTGCTGCAAAAATATATGCTGTCAAAGAAGGTAGCAAAGAAGTTTATAGTTATCTGTAGAAATTTGAACTGGACATCAAATTAAGCAGGAAGTTTCACAGCATTCACGGTCACGGCATATAATATTTTAGTGCTATATATATTTCTTATTCTCCAGAATACTTCCATTTTTTCTGCAAAAATATATGCTGTCATTCCATTTTTTTCTGGACAACTGACAGAAACTAGCGAGTTAACGGAATTTAGTACTACGCAGAACGATGACTCGAGATCGAAGCAACAAAGGCTTCGATTTGTAATCAGACATCGTATTTGAGCACCACATCAACTCCTGCTGCTCCTTGCTTAGAGTGGTTCATAAGCAACTTGTGTTTCAGCGCCTTGATTCGTCCAGCTCTCCGGTTTAACAAAGCTTCAGCCTTCAGGACATCGTGTCGCTCACTATCTTTGAACTGCATGCTTAAGTGCAGTTAGCAGATCAGCAGCAAAGGCTCACTCAATTCTTTTTTTTTTTTGAGGGTGCTCACTCAATTCTTTTTCCCCTTCTTTTGACTATTCGGCGCATTGCAAAACTGAGAATTGGTATCTATGGTCCACCAAACCAGCCCAATGCGGCCATGGTCAGCCACTTAGGCCTAAGCACCTCACACGCCTGACCTGATCGGCATATACACGGTGCCGCAGCTTCTGCCCCGCGGGCTTAGTTGGGCAGCGGCCCATCAGTAGGAATATCTCTTTTTTGTTTTTCCTTTTTTCTTTCTATTTTAACAAATCTGAAGATTTTTAAAAACTACACATTTTTCAAAATCCGAATATTTTTAAATCTGAACAACTTTCAAAATCTGATTTTTTTTCAAAAGGTGAACTTTTTTAAAATCCAAACAAATATTAAAATATGTAAATAAATTTTAATATTTTGAAATCTAAACAAAATTCAAAATATGAACAAATTTGAAATCTAAATAAATTTAGAAATTTGAACAAATTTAAAAATCTGAACTAATATTTAAATCTAAAAAAGAAAACCTAAACATTCGAAAAGCAGAGACAGAAAAACAGAAAGGAAAAAAGAAAATAAGAAAAGAAAAACAAAAACAAAAGAGATAAAGAAGAAAACAAAAATAGCATGAGAACACCAAACTGGACCGGCTCATACTGCTCGTGGGGTGTGAAGCGACCTGGTCGGCATATATGATTTGCCGGTTTCTCCTTCTTCCAGTCATCTTTTTTTAGAGGGACTTCTTCCAAATATTTATTTTTAGTTCAAGGCAAATCCTAATATTCATTTATGACTGTTCGTTTTCCTTATCAGATAAGGCAAATCCTAATGTGCCCCCTGCATTTAGTTCAAGGCAAATTATAATTTTTTCTACGATACATGAACATTTAGTTTGAAACATATTTTTTCATAAAAGGGGAAACTCCTTGCCCCTGCATCAATGGATGCATATGGCCTTTTATTTCAAACATATGGATTTTTTCCCATACCATCAAAATCTTATTTGATATATATGAATATTTATTTCACATATACGAACACCTTGTTAAAAACACATGAGCATTTATTTTTGAAGATGAGAAATTCATTTTGATATATGTGAATATATTCTTCTCTCGGACACAAAACATCTTTCCTACTATTATTTTTATAGAACAAAATTATAATTTTCAAAGTTCACAAAATTATTACCTATCATTGTGCATACGAATATAAAAAAAACTCTCTCTGTTCCACAATTCTTGTCATGGTTTGAACTATAACCACGACAAGAATTACGAAATGGCAGGGGTATATACTTTATCTTGGACAATATAAAAGTGAAGAATTTCCTCCCTCGATTGCACGACGCTATAGCGCTATGCACAAACAATTAGACTGAGGTAGAGTGGTCGTAGTGTCTTAAGTCTTATCAACTTAAGCCCACCCGGCCGATCTACTGCTACAGTTTGATTGCTCTGCATTCCAAACCCCTAGCTAGTCATTGAGTTGAGAAAAAAGTTTGCAACTTTTTCATCTAACGTACAGAAGGTAAAATGTCGCGGGATTCGGTAGGTGCTCTGAATAATTTAACACTAGCTACATATTCATCCAACCAATTCACTAATAGAGGTCCATTTTCAATGATGTGATATTTTAAATTTCTATAGCTATGGATACTCGATTACTAGCTTAAGAAGACAGGAGGTCGCTTACAAGCCAAAACAAATCTTGTGTGTTTATTCTCTAAAAAAAATAGATGGAGGGTCCATTTGATTTGAATGTAATGTTCGATGTTACTTAAGTTTCTCAATCCGTTGCATGCTATGTTTTCTATCCATTAGGAGTTGTGATCATGGTCGACCACCCCATCGACGGGTGCAAGAGAAAGCATATAGAATGAGATTTTTGCTTCGGTGTTCTCACCCTTCTCTCAAATTTCAGAAACTGGAAAATAAGAACGGTCAAGATTAGCCGATACCCTTTCACGCTCTCTGAACCAAAGGGGTATTGGCTAATCCTGATCGTCCTTATGTTTTTAGTTTCTTTAAGTTTAGGAGCAGGGAGAGGACACTGAAACACATCTCATAGAACAAAACTTACAAGTATACACTAGAGGTGGATTTTCCCGTTTCCAAGTATATGTCATGTGCATGTCTTTCAATACATGTGTCGGCAGTATCTATTTTGATAAAAGTTGCGCTTGTGACGTATACCACAATTTTTTTGTTATCCAGTTTTGAAAATCTATGTCAGTGATGAAATGTCATGTTTACGTGGCAATGATGAAAGTAGGCACGTTCAAATACTTCGTTATCACCCATGTAACAGAGCCTTCCTTCCCATAACCCTAACCTATGTGCGACGGCATCGCGTCACACTAGGGAAATCACCGCCACTGCTTGGGCTCTCCTCCTAGATCTCCGATCCTCTCTCCGCCGCCAGAGGTGTCATCGGGCAAAGCCTACACGACACGATGGTAGTCGGGCCCTTGCTGGGCGTGACCTTGGGGTAGGAGAGCGGCGCCCGATCATACTTCTCTGGTTATGGTGGTTCGCGGCAGGAAGGCTACGGTGGAGGTGCGGTGTTGGGCCCGATATAGGCCTATCGGGGCCTGGAAGGCCGCGATTGTGTGCTCGTGCGACTTCCTAGCTCCCGTGCATGGATGGTGACCTGCTGGTCTGCCCGTACCACATGGGTACTGGGGTGGTGGCCTTGGGCATGGCGACGGCGGCCTCCTTCTATCGAAGGTGGACGACCGGGTTGGGCCTGGTGTGGGGATCCTGGGATCCCACACCGAGCTCCGACGGTGGTGATCCAGTCGATGAAAAGTTCAGGGTGACGTGGCAGCTGGTGAAAACCGAGCCTCGACCTTGGTCTTGGTGGATGATGACATTGTCTCTTGGCGTTGTTACCATGTTGAAGGAATCATCTAAGCTGGTCTCGTCACTTCACTCGCGCTGCTCTGGGGAAACCCCGGATTTGTGTCTCCCGGATCGGATGATGGAGGCACATGGTATCGTTACCCCTCTCAAGTGGATCATTTTTGGAGTAGATGTTGGATAGACTGGTCAGAAGGTGGATTGGTGGGACGGTGTGTTTTCTATCACTTCAATGACGATGGGTTTCGGCGGCGTGTCCAGCGGAGTCTCGGCTGCAGATGTATGTTGATGGACGCGCGCAAGGTGGAGGGGTCGTCATACGCCTTGGCAACGTCCACGACAGGCCTGGCAAGGTCAATGCCTTGATCCCTATTCCAAAGATGGGTCTGCGAAAGATGACAGTGGCGACTTCTAGAGCATGTGCGCTGGTGCACTGAGGGTCTGCCGGACCGGTTTGTGCTCATGGCTCGCCATTGGGTGGTTCGTTGAGACCTCTAGTTTTATGATGATGTGCGTAAGTGTGAGGTCAGGGCAATGACCCCGATATGGCCACTCCCTTTATCAAGGTAGTAGGTGTTGCGAGATATGTTGTTAATGACGTGGCTTCGGATTGATCTTTGTATTTTCTTTGTAAGGTTTTATTGAATAACAAATAAAGAAGGTTGTGTGCATCATTTTGATGCAGAGGCCGAGGTATCACCTCCATTTCGAAAAAAACATGATAGTGATTTGATGTTTGGACGATAGCTCATTACTAGATCTAATCCACATAAGTGATGTTTTAGACATAACTTCAATCCTGCTTCTAAACTTTGACCGCCATATCACATTTATGGTTTAATGATCTTGATTTTTTGTATAATATTACTTCGTATAAGTTTTCTGGCATTCTGCTTATGCTGAAATAGAAACTAGTGATTAACATTATACGTCGAAGAACATATCAATATCCCAAATGTCACTCATTCATGTAATAGTATGGTTTGTTCATTAATGTTGTTAGGTTTTAAATCTTGGATCAGTCATCAATGACTACAACCTATTTGACCATAGTATCATTTGCAATGCATTCACGACCCGACCCTTGTGGTGCACACTCCCTGTGCGATAGGACCATAGGATCGACGAGAATCAGTGGATCAATATGATAAACGTCTCCTGCACTTTTGTGACGTTTCATCTGCTTCAACTACTACTCCATCACTTAATCACCTTCCATTGGTTTAAAAGGAAACATGTACTAACAGGAAGCTTGTCTTCACTTTATAACTTAACTATCCATTAATAAAAAATATCCGATCTATATGAGTTGTGTCTTTCACAAAGCTGAATGCACATGTTTCGCAAGACAAAAGGAGAATGGGATACCTCTCAGATGGTTCCATCATTTGAAGAAATTTAACACATTAAGAAATGACCATTTTTGGCACGCCCACAAAGGTTATCTTTGTGTGAGAGTTCAGTTTATCGAATTTAATAAACACATTACCATGCGATTAGGCATACATGAGTGCAGTTTAATTAGACCGATGATGACACTAAAAGTTAGGAACTTTCTCCATGTCGATCCCTTTAATGATTCCTTGAATGAAAAGCAAGTTTCACATGAGTTAGAATAATGCTCCAACAAAATTATTTAATAAAGGTTCCTAGTGGGTGGGTGGCTATATGCCTTAATCATTCTTACCTTTAACCTAACTTTCTTACAAAATTAGCTTTGCTACATTATCTTACACAAAAATACCATCCAAATGTATTTAATGGATAAGTAGTGCTTACAAAAGAAAAACAACAACAACAATAATAAATAGCTTGTTAAATTAATGAGTGCTTTCACCATGAAAAAGATTTAGGTCATGTATGGCTCTCATCACTCTGTAGAAACTAAGTCTAAAAAGGCTGAGTGATAGCTAGTCGCAGGCATCTAGTGCCTCTACACTTGGAAAATCACTTTGGAGCCCGTCGTCATGGAGGACTTTTTCAATTTTTCAAAAAACATCAAATATTTTTGAAACATAGCCAAAAGCATGAAATACAAGTCTACAATTTTTCAGTGGAAAATATTTTGTATTTCAGACGCAGAAGAAATACAATATGATCAATTTTGCGAAAACGGAGGCCCAATCAAAATTACGTCCGTATCTGCACTTTTATCTTTTTACTAAAGTCAGAATATAAAGCTTTTACACATGATTTTTTATATGCGCATATTATAAATCATTATCTACATCCGGTATATTTTTCATATTTTTTTGAATCTTATATGATTTTTTTAAAAAAATAAATCCTCCAAGGAGAGCGGGATCCAAATAAAACGAGGCTCTCCTCTACTCTGCTCTATACAACTCCTCTCATTACTCCTCCTTGTTTATATCCCGCGGCACCAAGCCTTGGTCCTGCCATCGTCCTTCCTACTAACCATCATCCTGAGCTTGTTCGCACCTACTAGTAACCATCCTAAGGTCCTCCGCCCCAATCAAATCAGGCTCATGTTGTTGACCGACTCCGATTCTAGTTCATGCATGCATTCTATTAACGAAAGAGGATGTAAAGTTACCGATTGTGTGAAAAATGGGAGAGGTCTTCGAATCATTGTGTAGATAACATGTTTACGACACTTAAGGAATCGAAGCAAACAAATTACAAATAATTCAGATTCCGTTTTTCCAAAATGAGAGAGGTCTTCGTGTCAAAATTTGTAATCTGTATCCTCGATGATCTGGTCTTCTTCTAAGTCGAGCTCTTATAGATCATGCCCTACACTAGCTTATGTCCCTCATATTTTACCGACCTACTCCTCCCCATAGAGATATATTCCCTCAGTTCCAAAATATAAGATGTTTTAGTTTTTGTGAAACGAATATAGACAACTTTCAGTGTGTAGGTTGTCTTAGTTTTTGTGAAATGAATGTATCTAGATGTTTCGAAGGATTCTCGTAGAAACTTTGTGTGATATAAATCCTTAGGAATTTCCTATATATGGTGGTACATTGAGTTGTAGAAGCTATGATTTCTTTCCAAGGAGTCTTTTGGACTACATTTATAGGAACTCCACTCAAATCTGGGGGATTTGCATATTTGCCACACTTTTCTTTGCACCTTGCATATTTGTCATTTTCTGTGTCACTGACATGTGGTGGTCATATGGCAAATATATAAATTTCAGATAAAAAATGTGTCAAATGTGCAAAATTCCCAAACCTATAGATAAGTATCTAATTTGTTTTTTTATGGAATTAAAAAGTTGTGTACAATATTTAAAATTGAATTTGTTAAAGTAGAATATATATAGTCAAGAAAGAAGATCTAGAATATATCTAGATGTGTGTGTGTGTGTGTGTGTCTATTTATCTAAATTCTATATTTAATAGATGATGTAATCCTTAGAAAATATCTTTATTTTCACTTTTATTGAATATACAAGTTTTACCATGGTTGGCTATTTTAGGAACCGTCCAACCAAGTTAATCCAGTGGTGGAAAAAATAGGTAGTACTAAAAAGTACTAGAGAGAAGTACTGGGAAGTACCGAAATGCTGATTTATTTTACTATGTATTAAAAGGATGGATATGTCATTTGAGCCCATGGCCCCACCTGTCATCCTCAAATATCATCCCTTGCGCCTCATTGTCCGGCCAACCTGCCTCCATCTACGACGCCTTCTCCACTGACCTGCACCACCGGCATAGCTGTACCACCTACTCCACCGACGAGCTCCTCCGGGCGCTCGAGCCCGAGCTCCATCATCTCCATGGGTGCAGTTTTAGGTCCAGGTAGCAACATGCCAATGGCGGATGTTCAGGTTCAGGTGGTAGCAGGACAATGTCGCATATTCAGATTTAGGTGGCAGCGGGTCAATGGCGCATGTTCAGGTTCAGGTGGCAGCAGGTCAATGGCGTGTGTTCAGGTTTAAGCTGGAAGGCCCCTTCCAGCGGGCTGGGGCAGCGTCTTATGGCAGGAGGCTGGCTGCGGAGTCAGACGGGCTGGGGCGCCGTCCGGCAGTCCGGCGGTGGCGGAGTCCGGTGAGCCGATGTTGCGATGACTGAATATGGGGTGCGTTGGCTGATTTATGTGGCGCGTCCGGCGAGCGACGACATCAGCGTGGTGGCAGGGGGGCAGATGGGAGGGAAGAGGATCGCCGCGCGTGGTTGGGCTAATTTAAAATCTCTAATTAACTGACTGGTCAGTTTGAACGGATAGAATAAATTCCACCGGAAGTATTAGGAATTACTCACAAGTACTCGCCAATCACCATAACACAACTCTATTAAATAATGGTACAAAATCATGTACTCCCTCTGTTTAAGAATAGATGTCTTAGGTTTTTATATTTTGGATAAATCTATATATTAAATAGTGTTTAGATTCATCAAAATTTTGATAAATTTGAGACATCTATTTTTGGACGGAGAGAGTATAATAACATTGACACTATAATCCTGTGTTTTTCTATTCCCACGTTTTGTGAACCACGCTAGTGCGAAAAGTGTGTAAAAGGTAATTTGCTGAAAGTAAAAGGCAGATGTGAGGTCTCAACGAATCGGTAGTGCCCTCGCATGTTGCTGCAGAATAAAACCACGTCGCTAGATATAGTACTCAAAGTAATGCCCCTAATTAGAGTTGTCACGTGAAAAAGTTCTTGATGAGAATATGCTGTGAAAAAGTACTCGGTGAGTATTAACTACCGTAGTTGTTTCAGCCAAGATCACCATGCATGCAGCCTAGAGATGACGGGCAATGAGCAATAGCAGCAACACATGCATGGTAGCTATAGCCTTTATCGCCTCCCTAGAAAAGGCGACGACGCTTTACATAACACTACGGGACGCGCGCGCTACACCGAGGGCAAAAGGCCGTCGGCGTATGTCAAAATGCCCTCGGCGTAGCCTCCTCGGCAAAGATCTTCCTCGGCGGAGCACACTCAAGCCATCGGCGTATGCTACGCCGAGGGCTTTGCCGTCGGCGTAGCGGCCGTCGGCATAGCCTGTCGACCGGTTGCAAAAATATTTTTTTATGATTTTTTTTTAAAAAATAATTATTTTTTTATTTTTTTTCTCATTTTTTTTATTCTTTGAATTGTTTCACTTGTTAATCTCCTACTTTGAACATTTTTAACACTAATTATACTTACTATTTGATTAAATTCCAGACTAATTATACTTACTATTTGATTAAATTTCAGTCTTAGTCAAACTTCCCAGCAGGTCACCCATCCTAATACTACTCCAGTTTCAGCACGCTTAACTTACTCGTTTCTTCAGAATCCGTTTTCGCAAAGTAATTCATACATTGGTGTCCATACTATGATATCAATCCTATTAACTCTTATATCATCATGTCACATGTTTGTATTTTTTGAAATTACAAACAATTATTTAAATAAATATTAATGAATAAGTAAAAATATTATTGAATTCAAATAAAAATATAATAATTTTATTTTTTTGTATTTTTCTATTTAATATAGAATAATTAATATCTTTAAATCTGTAAATCGAAATTCAACAAATAATATGTTTAAATTGATCAGAAAAATGAGAGGAATCCAAATATGATATCCATATCAACTAATCACAAACCCTCCGTTTTTGAATTAGCTATTTGGTGGTTGCTTTAGAAAATGCCTTTTTGCGCTCGGATAATGAAAAATGCCTTTTTGGTGCGATGAAAAGGAAAACTTGCATTGGATCTTTGATAAAATAGCATATTGTAAACCTAAAAATGATTTTTTTTAAAAAACATGAGCATCGGATCATGTACTTGTAGTTCATATCTGACCCACTTCCTACCGATTCGGCAGGAATTTGTCTTTTTCACCAAAGCTGGACGGAAAGGTTTCGGATCCCCTTGTTGGGACATTGTCCATATAAGGAGGTATAGTATTTTTGTAAAATATGGTGGTAGTATTTTGAATTAGCCATTTGGTGGTTGCTTCACAAAACCGTCAGTTTTTTATGCTCGGAAAATAGAAAATGGCTTTTTGGTGCGACGAAAAGGAAAACTTCCTCCTGCAACATTGTTCGCCATCCCATGATGCATGTGTATGCATAATATGGGCACATTATCACAAACTATGCCTTGATTCTAGCCATAACATTGGTCATTTGACCCGGAGCCAAGAAACCTCGAATGAGATAGGTCATTTTGTGAAGGGTTTTTTGAGACATAATCAATATATCAAGTTTGCTATTTTTCCTTATAAATATGTCACATAATATGACACCACGCGAAGGTTTCGCATTGTTTCGATCGTTTTTGAAATTTTTATGCCCGTTTTAAACAATCGTCAAACTTTATCGAACGGCGGACATAAAGTTTCTTAGCTCGGGGCAGAGCCTCGCTAAACTTTCATTAGATCTTTGATAAAATATCATATTGTGAACCTAAAAATGATTTTTGTAAAAAAACATGAGCATCGGATCATGTACCTGTAGTTCATATCTGACCCACTTCCTGCCGATTCGGCAGGAATTTATCTTTTTCACCAAAGGTGGACGGAAAGGTTTCGGATCCCCCTATTGGGACATTGTCCATATAAGGTGGTATAGTATTTTTGTAAAATGTGGTGGTAATATTTTGAATTAGCCATTTGGTGGTTGCTTCACAAAACCATCCGTTTTTTATACTCGGAAAATAGAAAATGGATTTTTGGTGCGACGAAAAGGAAAACTTCCTCCTGCAACATTGTTCACCATCCCATGATGCATGTGTATGCATAATATGGGCACATTATCACAAACTATGCCTTAATTCTAGCCATAACATTGGTCATTTGACCCGAAAGCCAAGAAACCTCGAATGAGATAGGTCATTTTGTGAAGGGTTTTTTGAGACATAATCAATATATCAAGTTTGCTATTTTTCCTTATAAATATGTCACATAATATGACACCACACGAAGGTTTCGCATTGTTTCGATCGTTTTTAAATTTTTTATGCCCGTTTTAAACTATCGTCAAACTTTGTCGAACGGCGGACATAAAGATTCTTAGCTCGGGACCGAGCCTCGCTAAACTTGCATTGGATCTTTGATAAAACAGCATATTGTGAACCTTAAAATAATTTTTGTAAAAAAACATGAGCATCGGATCATGTACTTGTAGTTCATATCTGACCCACTTCCTACCAATTCGGCAGGAATTTGTCTTTTTCACCAAAGGTGGACGGAAAGGTTTTGGATCCCCCTGTTGGGACATTGTCCATATAAGGTGGTATAGTATTTTTGTAAAATGTGGTGGTAGTATTTTGAATTAGCCATTTGGTGGTTGCTTCACAAAACCGTCCGTTTTTTATGCTCGAAAAATGGGAAATGGCTTTTTGGTTCGACGAAAAGGAAAACTTCCTCCTGCAACATTGTTCGCCATCCCATGATGCATGTGTATGCACAATATGGGCATATTATCACAAACTATGCCTTGATTCTAGCCATAACATTGGTCATTTGATCCGAAAGCCAAGAAACCTCGAATGAGATAGGTCATTTTGTGAAGGTTTCTTTGAGACATAATCAATATACCAAGTTTGATATTTTTCCTTCTAACTATGTCACATAATATAACACCACGCGAAGGTTTCACATTGTTTCGATCGTTTTTGAATTTTTTATGCCCGTTTTAAACTATATATAATGTTTTATGTTTTACTTAATTTTTATTTATAAATGTGTAATATTTGAGTGTAGATAGATAGGACTTATTTTTCTGCAAATTTTGATATATTATTTGTATTTTTCTGAATTAGAATGATTTAGTTATGATTTTTCAAAGTTTAATAAGATAAAATAAAAATAGCTACGCCGAGGGCAGCCGTCGGCGTATGCTACGCCGAGGACAGCCGTCGGCGTAGCTTCCCATTCCTGTAGTGTAACCGTGTTGGCGTGTTGCACCTTTTCTCTTATTAGCCAGGTCTAAGTCCAAGCGTTCTCACTCTCACCGAAACCTGAAGCAGTGTACGTATCCTGGAGAACAGTACCTAAACTTCAACTCGAAGTCCAACAGAGTAGGTGGGAAGAAAGAATGTGTAATCTAATCGGCATTCCATCTTTTCCAAGTACCACCACACCGCCACCGCTACGATCGAGTCCGATCATCCGTGGCGGGCTATCTGTGCTATAAATACCGATGCCCCGGCAAGCTAGCTCAAGGCAACACGCACGCTCACACTATAGTCTGCGTAGCAACAGGAAGTCTCTGACGACGACCATGGCTGGTGCAAGTGCAAGCGAGAGGCGCGCCGGCGTTAACAATGCCAGTAGTGCTCCGTGCGTCGCCATGATGATCGTCATTATCATGGCGCTCGCCGGCGGCGCGTCGGCGCAGCTGTCGACGGGCTTCTACGCGAGCTCGTGCCCTGGCATGCCGGGCGCCGTCAAGTCGGCGGTGCAGTCAGCCGTGGCGAAGGAGCCGCGCATGGGCGCCTCCATCCTCCGCCTCTTCTTCCACGACTGCTTCGTCCAGGGCTGCGACGCGTCGCTGCTGCTGGACGACACCCCGAGCCTGCAGGGGGAAAAGACGGCCCAGCCCAACAACGGGTCGGTGCGTGGGTTCGAGGTCATCGACGCCGTCAAGGCCGCCGTCGAGCAGCTCTGCCCCGGGGTCGTCTCCTGCGCCGACGTCCTCGCCGTCGCAGCCAGGGACAGCGTAGTCGCCGTAAGTCACACGTACAATCACCTACCATGAAAGTGCACATATATACGTGCATGCATCCACTGGCTGAAACTGTAACCTGATTACTTTATGGATTTGTAGCTGGGCGGGCCGAGCTGGGAGGTGAAGGTTGGTCGGCGGGACTCGACGACGGCGAGCTTCACCGGCGCCAACAATAACATCCCGCCGCCGACGTCGGGGCTCGCTAACCTCACCGCGCTCTTCGCCGCGCAGGGACTCTCCCAGAAGGACATGGTCGCGCTATCTGGTACGAACCTGGCTCGCTCAAACAAACGAAACTCTCGTCAATCATTAGCAGTACTGACTGGTCGATGATCACGTACTGTTGGTTAAGAATATACTCATAAATAACTAAAGAAAGGAACAAGAACCGATTCCCCTGTGGAAGAAAAGAAGGAACCATTCACACACTCGCTCATTCTACCTGCAGCTAGCTAGTCGCCTAAAGCGGCGTACAACGGTATTGACGGCTAAGTTTTGACCTGACAAGTTCAGTATTCACCGTTGACTAGCAACTAGTAGTAGTAGCTCGGTAACCAATTATTAGTTCGATTATTTTCGGTAGACGAAGAGTATGACATATATAGGCCTTGGTTGTCGGTAGGGGTTTCTAGAAGCTTTAGTTAATCATTTTTTCATGCTACGTACACATCTGAGCCGCGGCAGGGACAATACGTAGCATAAAGATGACAACTTAAACTTTTTCAATGAAATGGCTAGTTGGCTCCGGCTTTAACTAAAAGATGCCCGTCATCACTCTTATTCACATTTCTTTGCACATATATTAAAGGCAAGAATAAAGTTGGCACCCCCGGATAACCAACTTGATTACAAGTTAATTGCAACCACACATGCGTAGGCATACGATTCCTTTTGCCATGTTCATGAATGACTCAAACACGACCTTTTCTTTCTTCCACCTTCGAGAGAACCAAAAGTTGCTTTCAAAGAACAAGTAAAACCATGCATATCTATTAGTTGTACAATAAGTAATCAAAAGCGTTAAGACTCTTCACTTAGTCTCATACACCCAATGCATCTATCATGTACTATATTTATATATATATATATTGCAGTCATGAAAAGTCTCAGCAAAAGAAGGATAAGTGTTCTTTTAAAATCACACGGGAAAGGATTTCCTCACTGTCGGCAATCTATATATGCAGGATCACACACCATAGGCCAAGCACGATGCACCAGCTTCCGAGCACACATCTACAACGAGAGCGACATCGACAGCGGCTTTGCTGGGACCCGTCAATCAGGGTGCCCTTCCACCTCCGGCTCAGGAGACAACAACCTAGCACCCCTTGATCTCCAGACTCCGACCATTTTTGAGAACAACTACTACAAGAACCTCGTTGCCAAAAAGGGGCTCCTGCACTCCGACCAGGAGCTCTTCAATGGTGGGGCCACCGACCCACAAGTGCAATCCTATGTTAGTAGCCAGAGCGCCTTCTTTGCCGACTTTGTATCGGGCATGATCAAGATGGGAGATATATCGCCGCTGACAGGGAATAATGGACAGATCAGGATAAATTGCAGGAAGACAAACTAATTTTTTCTTATTAGTAGGTCGTGCCTATTGAAAGTTTTCATGTTGTGTGCTTGCGGTTACATTTTTGGTGAACAACACATATCCTTTTGCATTTTTTTCCTTCAATGCATAATCATGTAATTACTATTATTGTATGAATTTCTTGTTATGTCTGTTCCTTGGAGAATTGAACAATAAATATTTGGTTTGTGCATAATGTTTTTTTCATTCACATGCATTATACAAAGAAATTGATGGTGGAAAGTGTACGCAGATTCGGGTAAAATTTAAGTGGTTTATCCAATCCAAAATATATGCCATTTAGGGACACTGACACTATGTTTAAGTTAATACTTTAATTTTTAATGTATAGTCTCATACAAGAAATTAGACTTCATCAAATAGGTGTGGTAAATTTTCTCTTATAAGTTCCATGCAAAAAATAAATAACAGAGAGAGCATGGTTGGCTAGTGCCACCTACAACCAACCAATCAGGCACAAAATATACCACCCTATAATTAGTTACTGAGAGAGAGCATGGTTGGCTCATTATATCTAATCGAATGACAGAACGTCTGTCTTTTTCAAAAATAAAAACAATTGGGATATCATTCATGAGTAAGATGGAAGGTAAAGTCGATATCAGCGTGGGATGCTCTCCTGTCAGTTGCCAAATGACAGATTGTGACGAACTAACAACATTTCTCGTCGTTTTCGATTTTTCCTGACCTAGCTTTGCCCCGCGATGTCATTCACGCTGTCGATATATTAATGCCGGCTACGTACTAGGAAGATCGTGTAGTAGGTCAAGCCTGATAGGAGCGTGCGAAACTGCAAAAGGATATTAGAATACCTTTGACGAGTATTCAGTGTGATATTTTCTACGTACTAGTATTTAAACATGATTTGGCGTAAGTAACTGACAATCTTACGTGGCGTTTACCACAAACGCGGTTGCTTTTTTCGTGATGGTCCCTTTCCTAGTTGATGTCCCTTTTTTTGAAAGCTTGCCAACTACTTGAAATCTGTTGGGCTACCAGTAATACATAAGATGAATTAGTTGTTAACTAAGTGTCGATATGTCCGAGTGGTTAAGGAGACAGACTTGAAATCTGTTGGGCTACGCCCGCGCAGGTTCGATCCCTGCTGTCGACGATCTTATTTTTTCCCAATATCCGTGTTTCTATTTTTCACATAGTCTTATATTTTTGCCAACATCCGTGTTTTTATTTTTCACATAGTCTTTTAGTTTCGTTCATATCTATCCAGATAATCGAAATATATTCTTTTGTGGTTAAAACTACTGGATCTTTATTAGGCCAAAGGGGTTACAAGAGATTTCGACTTCAATAGCCTGAGACTACAACTGTTCCTAAACCAACCTAGAATTGAGTATTAATTTGTTCTCTGACCACACGTGACAGTGGCTATCTGTAATTTGTCCTTGATCCACTTTTACAAGATTACACACTCTACCAATACAATATAGAAACGGCGACCGGTCCTGTGTATCAGCCAATACAAAAGACACCAACTGAAGAAAGTCTGATTAATCTTTACTACCCTTAAAGGCAGAGACGACAATACGGTGGTACGTCGCTCAGACATTGCCCCCGAACATGCTAATATTTATGGCCCTATGCCACCGTGAAGAGCCTCTCCGCGCAGGTTTCCCATCCAGAATTCCAGATACCCCACCTCCACGACCCCGTCGGTTCTTTTCTTGAGCGGAGCCGCCAAGATATGCTCGCTGGTGCAGGCGTCACCTGCGAGGGCGCCGAAGCCATCGGTTCGTCGCTCCATGCCTCGGGCGCTGCCGCCGTCCCTCACCTTCAAGGCATGGATGCCGCCGGCTCCTACCCAGCTGGCCTAGACGCAACCGCCACCACCTCGCTCGGGCGCCGCCCCCACCTCATGCGCTGGTTCAACCTCCGCCCAGAACACGTCCTAGATGCAACCGCTGCTGTACCTCAACACGAGGACGTTGCTCCTTCCCACCACCGAGCTTCTGCCCGGGAAGCCATCCTCTGACGCTGTTGATGAGTGAGGACTGATTATTCCCTTACCGGTCGATCTGCTGCTTACCTAAATCCCCTTCAGCAGGTACAGGCCCCTAAGCTCTCTGCCCGGAAGGATAAGCACGGGAGAAGATCATAAGAACACAAGGAGGGTACCAGACGAACAACAATCCGGGACTCATGGTGGACGGGATGTGACTAGAGAAGGGAGGAAAAGAGAGGGGCAGGGAGGCGGTTGCTCTTGGCAGTTGATGTGGATTTAATCTAGGTGGTCGTTGTTCTCTTCATCGTTCTTAGGTAAAAAGTAAATCCCCACTTTTCTATTTTTTTCTTGCCAATTTTTTCTACAACCAAATCATACACACATGTAATCTTCGTACAACAATGTCAGTGAATGTATCTACTATATGGGTTCTCTACAACTGAATGTCTCAATAGAAAAACAGAACATGCACAAGTTCTCTGCTGCTGCCGCGAGCTGTCATGCTAATGCGCTCATTTTACCGTTTGAGCTGCTGCAAAGTCCTGTTGCTCGCCTCCCGTTGTGCAGGAAGAAGTACAATATGCTTGGCCTCTTCTACACGGTGCACACCACCAACTGAGTTGCTACTGTGAGCTCAGCGACTACTCTGCCGCCACAACGGACTCCTCTCTGAATCATGACGAGTTGACACCGTCAACCTCCTGTCCTCGGTCGATTCGTCCCAATTCCTCCCTCCGAAATCAGGTTTAAAAAACATCATGATTTTGTGGAACTAAGGGATCTACAATTCTTTCCTTTTTAGGGGTAGAGGCAAGGACAAAAACAAACAAGGAATATGTAGTGACCATGGCCACGGTTGAAATTTAGAGTGCAAAATCTTAAGCTGAAAAATATGTTAATTATCTAAAATTATCACAAGCTATCTATAGATTTAGTTTCCATCATTGGCCAGCCTGATTCACATAAATAGGGGTTGAAGTATCTTTCGTAATACATTTCATTTAATCCGGCACCAAATTGCAAGCTTGGCATGTTGGTAACCTGTGTATTATTAAATTTCTGTAGCTTTTTTTTTTCAAGTTTCAGAGAAGAAATCTTGCAAGGATAACATTGGATGCTCACCCTTCTGCAGCATGTATTCGAGAAACAGATGCGATTTCCCAATCCGACTGCGAGAACGTGATGTGAAGACCAATCCACAAGGTTGAGATAGAATTCGTCCTACTGCAGTGCGGACGCATCCAACAAAACTCCCATTCAATTTTCAGTACGTAGTCTTCAAAAATCAAAATCTAACAATTTTGCGTATTAGACTTTGTGGCTTCCATAGGAAGAAAAGTAGAGATATACGACATACTAAATGACCTAGCTAATAAGTCTTGGCTAGGTTTACTTGAAGAGAACTTTATTTCCACTGGCTCTGTTTCTTCCATTCCATATGTTTTGACCTCTACTATGTTTGTATTTCTCTAGAGTTCAGAAACTATCAGAAAAGTCTTGTATGATAATCTAATAAATAAAATTCATGGACGTGTTGCCTCAAGATTTTTTTTGAGAATGAAAAAGGTTGGTCTATTGAGAACCTAATAACCTTATTAAAGATAATTTTCTTTTGCTTCTTCCAAATATGTCGTTCTTAGTGTTCTACTCGCTAGTTACTGTGTGTATCAAGTTTTGCAATTGTAGAATCAAATGTGTAAGTGTGCTTGGATGATCTGAAAAATATCTACATTCGTATGGCTCAACTTCGAGCTTGGCGTACAATACTGAACCCTGCATATGGCTCAACTTCAAGCTTGACGTACAATACTGAACCCTGCTGTAGCGGGCTAAGCTTGGCATTACTTTTTTCTTAACTTTGACGAAATAGTTTAATTAATTAAAGCGCTTTCTATTGGTTTTTATCTTTTGGCGTAAGCCTACCATAAATTAGCATATTTCCAGTCAACATTTGACTAAATCTATTTATTCTGTGCTAATACTAATTCTAAGCGGGATTAACTACACGCTTATCTCATTTATAACTTCTTTTGGAACATGCATTACATCAAGGACAGTTTTGTTGCATGTGAGAATGACATGAATTTTTTTCAGTAGAACTATTCCGTGGGTGTCATCTTTCTCAGAATTATCTAAAGGTACATACATATTTATTATAGTCAAGAACCTTCCCACTCGAGCATGGTTCAGAATGATCCTCTTTATGTAACGAAGTAACTATCAATTAAGGGTTGTATTCATGGCTGGCCTAACGATATCATGCTTCCAGTGGTGTAGGCAATTATTAATGCCTCCATGAGGATGTCAAATCACATTGAGTCCAAGACACATTGCCACCGAATGCGTGATTGGAGGATATAGCTGATAATCACACCATCCCTACTCTTACACATTTAACTCATAGACGGCGTTGCTTTGGGAGATGTTACTCTGATTTGCAAGTTGATGCTAAATCAACAATACTTTTCTTGGACTTCTTATTGACTTTTATTTGCTGGATGGAGAGCTTCCAAATATCTAGACCTCAGACCAATCTAAAGCGTTGGTCAACTCTGAAACATAAATGTTTTTGCCTGGCTTGTTTTCAAACAAAAATTAGTACATACAATAGCTTTGCTGGCAAGACCCATAATACATTAACCATCTTGCTTGGTGGCAAAGAAAATCTATTTCAAGGTGTGGATCTAATCTTGCTCAAGTTGTTCAAGTGCTAATCAAACCAGCTTATTTCAATCTTAGGTTGTTATGTTTCATTCCAGCCATCATGAAGAAAGGTAAGAACTCTCTGGTCATTGTAACGTCAAGAGCTACTCCTATCTGGTTGTATTGTCAAAAATTACTCTATTTCGTTTGACCGCAATGACATGGTATTTTATTTTATTTTATAAAACATGCAACATTCGGTGCAATTTTTGGAAGAAAATAAAATTATGTTCAACATGACCCATTGGTAGAGAGGGCCTAATGGCTATATACATACTATAATGTAAGTCGTCGTTGAGTTCCCTTTATCAAAGATAAAAAATACAGAGATTCAAATTCTATTGTCCAACAGTTTTAGGAAAAAGAATTAAGGCAAACATGGTTTTCAGTATATTTTTCTCTACTAGCTTCTTGAGATATTCGTTGTATCATTCGATTCTATAAATTAAATTTATACCATTTCCTTATTTATTATGTTAACAAAATCCTACACGTGCATTTGCTTGCTTAGTGTATGAACAGTTCATGGTTGTCTGAGTCAAGCTTATGACATGCATGGATCAAGGAAGGAGGCAGGAGGAGAAGAAAATGTGTAATGTGATGGTGATATGTGTAGGGTTTCGTAGCATGGAAAACAAAAAAAAATTACCGCATACAAACAAACAAGCCAAGATCTACCTACTAGATTATAGCAACGAGTCGATGGAATAACTCACCCTCGAAGATTCCAAAGTGTTTAACGAGAGCGGATTCTCGTGGGTGATGTAGTCGTACTCTTCCCGATCTCAAGATCGCGTAGACGATCCTTCCGGCGCTGCGTTCCGGCAGCGCTCCCGCAGTCGGTCACACGTTCGGTACTCGACGAAGACCTTCCTCTCCCTTGTTCCAGCAGGCAGCGGAGGTTGTAGCACTCTCCTCGCGATTCCGTGAAAGCCTGGCGTGGTACGGAAGTAGAGGGAGATCTCATGAGGCTTCGCCTTAAGCCGGAGCGAGTATGGTGGAGTATGAGAGAGTCCCTCGACGATCTAGGGTTTAGACACGCCGAGGAGGAAGCTTGGCCGGCGGCTAGGGTTGCTAGGCGGCGGCGGCTTGACCTAGGTCGGCGGCGGCGGCAGTGGAGGTGGCGGCGCCGGCGGCTAGGGTTTGGAGGAGAGGATCTTGTGTGTCTCTAGGAGGGAGCCCTGCCCCTCCTTATATAGGTGGAGGGGCCGGCCGGCCAAGGGGAGGGAGAGGAGTCCCTCCCCAACTCGGCTTGGGTGGTGCGCCGCCGGTTGGAGGAGGGAACTCCTCCCAACTCGGTTTCCCACTCCTCCTCTTTTCGTCTTTCCAAATTTAGCCGTTTGACTTTTCAAACTAGCTGTTTGACTTTTCAAACTAGGATTTGAATTAATCCTTTATTTGGTTCAGCGATGACACTTAGTACATGATGCAATCATACCAACTTGATACAATACATTCATGTACCCTTCCCCTCCGGAGTGCCGGACATTTCAGAACCTTCTAGAACATTCCCGATGAAAACACCAGAACCATTCCCCAACTCCGAAACGGGACTTTCCTTATATGAATCTTATTCTCCGGACCATTCCGGATCTCCTCGTGATATCCCGGATCCCATCCGGGACTCCGAACAGCATTCGATCTCTTTCTCATCATTCCATAACTACTCAAAACAACGTCGAATCCTTAAGTGTGTCTCCCTACGGTTCGTGAATTATGCGGACATGATCGAGACACTTCTCCGAACAATAACCAATAGAGGAATCTGGAAATTCATATGGCTCCCACATATTTCTACGATTACTTTGCGATCGAATGAACCACTTACATACGATATCAATTTCCCTTTGTCTCACGATAGTTTACTTATCCGAGGTTATGATCGTCGGCATCTCTGCATACCTAGTTCAACCTCGTTACCGATAAGTACTCTTTTCTCGTTCCCGTGATATGTGATCCCTTGTGAGCCAGTCACATGCTTGCAAGCTAATTGGATGACATTTCACCGAGAGGGCCCAGAGTATATCTATCCGTCATATGGATGGACAAATCCCACTCTTGATCCATGTGTTTCAACCAATACTTTCCGAACACTCAATGCCACCTTTATAGCCACCCAGTTACGGTGTGGTGTTTGATGTCATCAAATAATCCATCCGGTAAAGGTGATATGCATGATCTCATGGTCGAAGGAATTAGATTACTATGTATCAGAAAGCATATAGCAATTGAACTATTAAAATGACTTGATCTTTATGCTATGCTTAACTATAGGAGTATGTCCATCATATCATTCTCCTAATGATATGATCTTGCTGTTAATAACATCTCAATGTTCATGATAGGGAAACCACAATCATCTATTAACCAACAAGCTAGTATTATATAGAGGCTTTACTAGGGACTTCAATTTAAGTTTACAAATCATACAAGTATCAATGTTTCCTTGTTAATACTATTATAGCATGAATGTAAACATTTATCATAAACACAAAGATATAATAATAACTACATTTATTATTGCCTCTAGGGCATATCTCCAACAATATGCACATTGACGAGTGGTGATGAAGACCCTTCAGTATTGAGTTGTGCCTCTTGGGATTGAAGAAATGGCTCTTAGGGAGTCAACCTAGCGACAGTGGTGCATGTTGCTGGTGCCCGCGAGGTGGTCAATTATTGCCTCCTCATTTAGGGCCTTGAATGCGGGGTATATACAAATATACTGGACCAAAATAGAATATCGAGGAAGCTAGCTTTTATAGGAAAGTATGGAAAATAACATCTCCATTGTTCTATAATGATGCATTTTTGTTACGACTTTATGTTGTACCTCTATTGGTCACCATCAGTACATAAACATCCGACAAAGTTGAACATAGTAGTACATGTATCTTATTCCATAGAATATGATTAGATAGACATAATTATACTCCTTCCGACCCATATTAGTTGATTTGGATTTTTCAAAATTTGGATGAACCTATATACTAAATAGTGTCTAGATCCATCCAAATTTAGACAAATTTGAGTCAACTAATATGGGTGGGAGGAAGTATTTGTTTCTGCTTTTGATGCATGTGCTGTCAAAGTATATATTTTTATGGGTTTACATTTTAAGAAAAGGTTTTGATGCATATAATTTCAAATTATTATTTTTATCGATTTACATTTTAAGCAAAGCTAATTTTGTTGGAACACTATGTGATTTTTTATGTGTATTGTGTACACATGCATGATAATAACAGAACTTTTATTTGATTTTCCTTCATATATATACTGAACTTAACACTCACCCATACTACTACAGTTTGTGCATTTTCAGTATAGAAACCTAACTTATCATCATACATGGAGATCAAGTGAATCGATGACATCTTCAATGAGATTGTTACCGGCGGACCATAGTACAACACTACATCAAGATTCACTCATCTTATCCAGATGGTAATCCTCTTACCCTCTTCTACTAACAATTCTTCTACCGGTTCAATGCAAATTTCTGAGCTTCATTATTTGAGGTGAACGACAACAGAACTATTATCACGTTAGTTGAGAAAATATTGAAGGTAAAGTTAAACGACGGCTATTTGGAATCCAGCAGATGCCAGAAATGAATGCTAGACCGACTCTTGGGACTAATGATATTTTTGTTTTGGTTTCCTGAGTGCCAACTAAGTTGCATCAGCCTGAAAGCCAAAGTGAACTATTTTGATGCTATGAATACACTGAACTTTTGCCAAGTTAGAATGCTACATGTTATACATAAACAACAAACGAGAGTTATGTTACATAGAAAGTTCCTCTCAACAGGTAGATACAACTAGAGTAAGAAATTTAAATACCATGAGATCCTAGGGTCAACACTCCAATGCTTTTACGTTGACATGTAGTTCACACATTGAGGCCTAGGACGTCCACAACCTCAACTACATGCATTTTGGTGCTGCTAAGACTTGGTACGGGGTGCCACCCGATGCCACACTCGCATTTGAGGATGTAGTGCACGTGTGAGGTGGCATTTGTTTTTATGTTCAAGTTTTGTGTCCTCGGGGAGGTTGAAGCCCTTATGTGACCAGTGTTGGAAATATTTGATGTTCCACTTACATGTTATTTGACCAAAGGCAAGTAAATTGTATAATTTTCATTTTTATGTCATACACTAGCCATGGCTTAATGATAACCATGTTCATGTCTAAATTATTGGAGCTGTTTTCTAACATAACCTTTTATGTATTTCATTTGGCACCCATCATATTATATATTTTTTGAAGCCTTTACCTTTTCTCAACTATTATATTTCTAGAAATACGTTCGTTGGTGTATTGTAACCAAAGACTACATTAAAGGAGAAGGAGGGAGAAATAGGACAATTGGTCAAGAAGGTATGCAGACATGACAATTGATGTTTTACATGGCATGGAGACAGTTCCAGTTGCATGCATCTCTATGGTGAGAAATCCTTAATTTATGAATTTTCTTTTCTCCTCCGGAACAGGAAACAAGAAATCTTAGGAAGCCTTTAGCCATCATAACTTTCAGTGTTAACAGTCTCTTAACTTCGCCTCTTATTTGTAGTTTGACTACATTCTATGCAGGTAGTAAATGCCTCAGGTGTTGTGGAGGCGTCGGTAAATACAATATTCGGTAGGGTTGAATTAAATAATTTCTCTATGTCCTTGAAGTTGGGTAAAATCGGAAACTTCCATATGTCTAATTCACATGTAATCTTGCCATCATCATTCATTTTATTTCGTATATCGCAGCTTGGCATCCTAGGAGATGACCTCACAATCGTGTTGTCGCCAAGATCTCTATCTCCATAGCTTCTCCTTAACTCAAGTTATTACCTATCACTATCTTTTTTAGTCAAGTAGCTCACAAGAAAGTCCATTGTGCTGTAGATCGATAGTAAGTCACAGCAGATGTCGTCAAGACAATAGGGATTTAGTAATTTCAGTGAACCAATACCTTCATATCCTTCCATTAACAATGTAAACATTAAAAAACACTAGAGTATTATGCACTGATGTAAATCGTGTTTAATATATGATGAAGCTTAAGTAACAACTCATGATGAGGTGATTGTGTTTTTTCTTGTCCCTCTCCCTTAAGACGACCGATGCCATCCTTTTGAACTTTTAGTTGTAGTTTGGTCATGCAATACCAATGCTTAAGTGAAAACATCAAGCTATTTATTATTGATCAATATGTTCCTGGCAAAATAAAACTGAAACTTGGGAGAAGTTTAATGAAAGGAGACATTTTTGTTAATCAAGTCTTTATTATAAATTTTATTTTCTCATCTTGTTCTTCTTTATGACTCTTAAAGTCACAAAAGCATTATTTTTCTTACCGTCAAAGAAACAGAGTGCCAAGGACAAAATAAGAGGGAGATAGAATTGATATTTTCCATACGTCGTCTTATTTGCAAGCTTTGACTAAACTATAACATATTATTAATATCTTGGTGTAATTCTGATCGATCGTGGCAACGCACGGGCATTCAACTAGTCAACAATAACTGAAAGCTGACTTCGAAGAAGTGCAAACTCCAGTTTCTCCAAACAAGCGCAAAGTTCTACCTCCAGCGCTTCGTCACAATGCAGAAGGACCACTTAAGAGTCATTCACGCTGTCTATTGGCCTTCTTTTTTGAAACGAGGCAAAAAAATTAACATTTTCATTGATTAAGGAGAAAGTTTTTAGAGGTTTTACAAACCAAGATTGGCCACAACCAAACCAAACCAAAAAAGCCTACTCTTGCGGCAACACACTACTCAACGCTTTGGCCCTGGCTAGGCACCACATTGTCGTCTCGTCTTTTATTTTCATAACAAGCATAGTAGACGTTGTGAAAGTATTGCGGAAGACCCGGACGTTTCTTTCTTTCCAAATTTTCCAAGAAATCAACATGGCAAGAGAAGCCATCGCCCTTCTCGAATTCCCTCTCTTGTGGACGCCTTGAAACCACCATTCTTTCACTGTGCTCATAACTCACCAATCTCTTGGTTCAGCGTCATGAAGGCCAAGCCAATCTTTCAAGGATGACCAAACTCTAACGGTGAATCGACACTTGAATAGAAGGTGGTCGGCCGACTCTTGCACTTGGTTACAAAGCTTGCATAGACCACAATTTGGCCATCCTATTTTGTGAAGCCTATCCGCCGTCTACACCCTATTTTGAATGACCAACCAAGCAAAAGTTTTGCACTTTGGCGGTGCCCACGGCGTCCAAACAATAGAGGGCAAAGGGGATATGTCGAGATTCTCAAAATGCATGTTGTAAGCGGACTTGGCCGAGTAGCACCCATCGTTGGAAAGCTTCCATGTGATCTTGTTGATGGGGTCGCTTTCCAAATGAACCTCTTGAAGCATTTCCCATAGCTTAGAGAATTGGAAAATATGCTCCACGGAGAGGCCACTTTGCATGTTGATTTGTGAGACCCAAAAGTCATTTTCCAAAGCTTTCTTGACCGACATTTCCTCTTTTTTCGAGAGGTCGAAGATGAGTGGAGCAATGGCCTTTGGCACCAATTCTTAGAGCCAAGATGCCTCCCAAAAGGAAGCCTTTTCCCTATTTCTAGTTGTGACAATCGTTGCTTTCCCAAAACGCTCCTTATCCTTTTCACTGCAAGGTGTCCCAAGACCAACCCATGCGCATGCGAAGAGCCGATACAAACTTCTTGAGGTTGAGGATGCCCAGACCACTAAACTTTTTAGGCTTGCAAAGCGTTTCCCAATTGACCTTACACTTCCCTCCGGTCACCTTGTCACACACGGCCCAAAGAAATGCTCTTATTATACTATCAATCTTCGTAAGGACCTCCATAGGGACATCAAGCACGGTGACAAAATAAATGACAATGCTTGTAAGCACCGACTTGACAAGGGTGCCTCGCCCGACCATCGTGACATGCTTTCCCATCCACGGAACAAGCTTGGCGGCCACTTTGTCTTCTAAAGGTTGGAAGTGAATTCTTCTAAGACGGTGCACGGACAACAGAAGGCCTAAGTATCTCATGGGGAAGGTGGTGCTTGGAGTCGGGAAGGCTTGCAAAATATCATCAGGATCAAGGCTTTTGCAACAGATTGGTGCCACTTTACTCTTAGCACAATTTGTAACAAGCCTGGTGACATCTCCAATTTTTGCAAGGTTGAAACAAGGAAGTTGATATCACTCTTTATTGGCTTGATGAAGATAGCGACATCATCAGCGTAAAGAGAGGTATGAACCATGGGGGCTCTCCCACCAATATTGTGTAGTAGACCTTGAGTGGTGGCCTTGCGAAGAATATGATGAAGAGCGTCAATATCCAAGACGAAGATGAGGGGCGACAAAGAATCTCCTTGTATAAGGCCCCTCCATGCTTGATTGGATCACCGGCTATTCCATTTAGAAGCACTCTTGATGATGAAGTGGATAGAAGTGCCGAAATCTAATCCTGGAATTTACTTGGAAAGCCCAAATGTTGCAAAACCTCCATCAAGTAGTCCCATCTAACCGAGTCGAAAGCTGTCTTGATGTCAAGTTTGAAGAGGAGTGTAGCCTTTTTTTTGTCTTGTGGAGTTTTCTCACAAGATTTCTTACATATAAGAAATTGTCGTGAATGCTCCTTGTTTTAATGAAGGAACTTTGAGCCTTTGACACAAGCTTGTTTATGTGAGGACCAAGGCGGGATAAGGCTAATGGGGCGGAAGTCAGTAACCTCTTCGGTCCCTTCCTTCTTGGGAAGAAGAGCAATGTTTGCGAAATTAAGCCAATGAAGATTACTACAATGTAGACTTGAGAATTGATGGATGACCGCCATGACGCCCTCTTTTATTGTATCCCAACAAGCCTTAAAGAAGGCTCCCGTGAAGCCGTCTGGACCCAGGGCTTTGTCACTAGCAGTTTGGTGCACCGCAACTTTAACCTCCTCCTTCGAAAGAGGAGCATCAAGATCTGAAAGATCGCATTGGGTCGTGGGGATGGAGGACCAATTGAAGTTGTTGGAACACGGAAGTCCTTCTTAATGATCTTATTGAAGTGATCTTGGATGATGTCTTTCTTTTGTCCATGCTCCGTGACCCAACCATTATTGCATTCGAGTCGGTGGATGTGGTTTTTCCTCCTTCTAGCATTAACCCTAATGTGAAAGTATTCCGTGTTGGCATCCCACTCTTTCAAGTTTGTGACCCTCGAAGCTTGTATTTTCCTTGTTCTTTCAAGCTCCGCCAACCCAATTATCCTTCTATTTAGTCTAGCTCGGAGATCCCTCTCCTCCAAACTAAGGGACCTATTTTCTTGAGCAACATCCAACCTTAGAATGACCTCTAGGGCCATGTGAACTCCACCTTTGCTTTGGAGAATAGAGACTTGCTCTTTCTTTAGACTCTTGCCGGTCTTGGTGAGCTTGTGGAAGAGACGTTGGCACGGTTCGGTATGAGAGGAAGCACCATTACACGCTTCATCCACAACATCCTTGAACCCCGACATTTTCACCCAAAAGTTTTTAAAATGGAAGGACTTGGGTCTCTTAGGGCCGCTATCATTGGCGAGGAGAAGTGGAAAACGGTCGGACAAGGATGACGAAAGAGCGGTGAGAATGTGGTTGGAGAAAGCTTTGTGAATATATCTAGACCTTTTTTAGTGGACAAGAATGACGAAAGAGCGGTGAGAAGTGGACATATGGCGTTTTAGCTATCTACTCCCTCCGTTTAGAAATATAAGATGTTTTAGCTTTATAAATCAAATGTATCTAGACGTCTTTTAGTATATAGGTTTGTAGAGGTTCGGAGTGAACCTATCCACTAAAAAGGGACTAAATACATTTATTTCACAAAGCTAAAATATCTTATATTTTTGAACGGAGGGAGTAGTATCTACGTACAAATAAGAAAGATCGTGTAGTAGAATATATTGGAACAAGGTAATGCCGTCTGATAGGAGCGTGCGAAACTGCAGAAGTAAAATATATCTCTGACAACTACTCAATGCAATATTTTCTATGTATAAACATGATTGTTTTTGGGAGTGACTATTTAACAGCTAGCTGTTTTACAATTGAAAAACGGACACATTTTCATTGCCAATTAGAGTGTGCCAGCTGTAAGGCTCAAATTCAGTTTTAGTTGGATAAAAGCTGTTTGCGGGCTACACTTTCCCGCAAACTTCTCTCACGCCATCATTGAGTTGCAACAGCTCTTTCCTTGAGTCCAAGCTTGAGTTAGTTGTTCCTGTCATTTGCTGAAGCCAAATCGTGTAGGCCCACTACAGAAGAAAACCAAACAAAATGCCCAACCATACCAACCTTGTTCTCTAGCAAGAAAGGTCAACACGAACTCCAGCACCCACAGCCCCTGATCGACATCTCCCACAAGAGAAGGGGAAGGAGAAACCAGAGAACCAGCTTTGGAAAATGGAAGCACAAGAGAAATAGAAGGACAAACATGTTCAGGAAGACAACCTACTTGCAATTAGATATTCTCTGTAGTTAAGGGTAACCTCTTGAAACTTCTCGTTATTCTGATAGATGAACTGCATAATGTGGACCAAAGCTATTAGGAGATAGGAACATATTTGTATACATAGAGGGCTACAATACTAGGTTTATTCCTAGGGTTTCCTATCAATTCACTCCCAGCAAATGATCACTGTGCCAAATAACACAAAGGAAATCTAGCTTACAGTAATGAGCACTGAAGAAAATATAAAAAGTTCTGTTCCAAGGTATCCATGTAATCTGTAGCATGAAGTTGGTCAGATAAAGGAAAAAAATTGTCAAGCAAACGAGATTCAAACATGAACACTGAATATTGAAAGCTCAAGGAGAACCAAGAATAAAAACCATGCCTATGGACCAAACTGTTGGACAGCGTCCACATCACCAACCCTTCTTGAACATTCCATATCTGCTACATGTTGCGGATGAAGCTAGTGAGCATATGTGCTGAATAAATACTACTATGCTAAACAAAAAAAAAATCCAAAAATGAGATAGAGAGCTCACTGCTGATGGAGGCAGACTACTACTCTTCCACTCTGTTGTTTTACCCTGCCTTCTCCCACTACTCTCTCCCACTAAAAGCATAACAATGAGGAAACCACGCAAAAAAGACCAATCCAAAAATATTATCACTGAAGAACAATATACTCTCAAAGCACAATACCGGGAGACTTAAAAAATGAAGAAAAAAGTGAGATGACTTAGAAAATACAATTGGTCCCTCCTCCTTTTCTTGGGCTTGGAATCGGCTATCCAACTTAAGAAACTCTTAAGAAATGCATAGGCGGAGTTCCCCAGAAGACCCCATCCACCCAAATGACCGACGTAAGAAAAAATAAATAAAAAATCAAGAAACTAATGAAAACAACTCAAGGAAAGGTATTACTGAAGGTTAGAGAAACTGAACAGCTGAGACTTACTTTTCAAAGAAAAAATAAAGGAATACTGAAGAAGAATAAGGTTGTGCTGACGGATGAAATAAGATTGAGAGAGAAAGGAAAACTCAAGGAAAGGGAATTAAGAAAAAAGAAAGAAAAATAAGATTGAGACAAAGATGAATAAGATCGAGATGACTGATGTAATAAGATGGGATGAGCAAATTAAGATACTGACAAAGCGCAAATAGGAGCGAAAGACAAACTAAAAACAGCTCAGTCTGAAGCGTTGCGATACTTAACACTGAAGAATGAATGAGTAGAGAAATAATGGAACTAAGATGCTGACTAAGATGCTTCTCCACCTACACTCAAAATAGGACCGAAGATATGCAAAAAATACTGAGTAAAAGATAGCAGATGAATAGGAAAACTGAGGACTAAGAATACTGAATAATGAGACACATATGAGAAATGAAGAATGATGGATGAGTAAAGATAATTAATTGCTATCTATATAACATGACTGAAAAATGATATACGCAGACTAAGAAACCCAAACAATGAGTGACTGAAAAAGAAAAGAAATTGTTGACAGGACTAAAATGAGGAATGCAGAATGAATAAAGATAGAAATTAATTAAGAATGAACTATATCTTCATGACATGACTAAAAAAATCTGATGAACTGAAGAACAAAGAATGAGACACTGGAAAAATGATAACTCTGAGAGAGACGCTCATTTATGGACTAAAAAAATTAATAACATATGGACTAAACAATGACGAACGCAAAGAAGAAGAATGTAATAAGAGACTGAACTAAATTAGAAAGAAGAAGAAGAATGAGAAAAAGAAAAGAAAGAGTACTGAGATAATGAAGATACTAAAAATGAAGAAAAGAGAGTAATATGAAAATAAGGAAGACCAGAATGATGGGATAAAATGCTAAAAACTGAAGAAAGTATTAACTGATAAGCTGATATATGAATACATAATGACTTATAAACTGATATACACAATAATGAAGACTCATATGCTCATATACAAAATATTGAAGATAACAAAGAACAATCGTATATAACTCTAAAAGACAGAAAAACATAATGATGAATGAGGCACTGATAAAATAAGTGACAGTTCAAAAGGAGAGAGGAATGGGCCTCTGATGAGTTGTAATCGAACATGGGATTCTATCAAATAACTGAGCTATCAAACATGTGAGCACACAATTCAGCCAACCTGCAATGAACTGAATCCTAAATATAGTCAACAAGCTTCTGCACCGAAACTGAACCTAAGTTACTGTGACCAACATCTAGGTATGTATCTACACAACATCATGTTATTCGAGATTAGCCTAAACTTTTTAAGTGGAACAACAGATTCCATGAACCTACCGGCTCAGCTGGCGTGTTGGCCACCAAAACACAAACAGAGTTTGGCAGAGACTCCGACCACAGTGACCTGGAATCTTGCCGTCGCACACCCAAAGCCGCAAGTTCATGTGCCAGTTTATTACAACCTCTAGGCCAAATGGAACAAAATTAAGGCACAAAAGAAGTCGAAGGTCTCTGTATATTACTCCTTCAGGCTTCAAGTCAAAATCAGATCCTTGCAGTACATACATAAGGTTATGTGCATCTGACTCCACCTCTACATATCGCATGCCCCACTCTGCAGCAGTGTGAACAGCCTCAACGCAAGCCAGTGCCTCTGCGTGTGCAACACTAGCTACAAACAGAATTCGCCCCGCTCCTGAACCCCTGACTGTGCCAGTCACATCCCAAACTGCAAATCCCCACCCTCAGGTTCTAGTATCCTCCTGAAAAGCAGCATCACTTTGATTTTCTATCTATCACCTTCAGGTGCTCGCCAGTTCTCATACTTAAGCATTGTCTCCTTCACCTCTTTAATACTGTAATATTGCGCTGATTCCAAACTGCAGTAGATGGCCTGCATGTGTGCTCACAGTTCTTTAAGTCCTCACCGGCTCCACAGCTTCTTCACTTCTTCAGGTCCTAACTTGAAATCAACTAAAGACTAACTGAATATAATCAACAGCTCGCGCACCAAACTGAACCAAAAATAAGGGGAGCTAAAACACAAGATCCAGGTAGACTGCCCTGACTGAGGTCAAACTCCCTAGCACCCAAATTATAGCGCTCCGACTAAATCCGCCGTGCTACCTACAAAATACAAGCAACCGTCACCACAGAAATAGATCGTGCGAATTCTGATATCGCGCCGACAAACACTATAAAGACACCACCATAACCAACCAGCACACGTACGAACTGAAAATAGAACGAAATCATAGAACATGGCAGACAAAGGAAGAAGGTAAGAAAAATACCCATCTCTCCGGCAGCGCAGATGCCTTCCAGGCTTGCCAATTGCCGATATCTTCGCCATTGATTGAAGAGGGACGCGAGCCACGACTCTCCCTCAGGCTGCAGGGTCACCGCTTTCTCCGGCGTTAGTTTCTCCGTCTCCCGAAGAACCGCCCCTTCCGGCGTCGGCTGAGATAGCTGCGGCGTCCCCGCGAGCATCTCCGCCATGGCTCCCGCCTCCTCTCCCGAACAAAACAAGCAGCACAGGGCGGTGCCTTCCCATAGAATAAATCAAATAAAAAAACTCAAAAAGGTATCAGTGAGACTCAGCCCGCGAGACAAAAAGACAACTGAGAGACAGCTGCGCTAAGATTCGGAAACACATCGACCGGTGCAAAATGTGACCGTTTCTCAACTGTAAAACAGCTAGCTGTTTAATAGGAAAAGTGTTGTTTTTTGCGGGCCTATTTAAACATGATTTGGCGTAACAAAGTGGCAACATTTCGCGTTGTTTACCAGAAGTGCTGTTGCCCTTTTTTTCCGTGACGGTCCCTTTCCTAGTTACGAAAAGTGGCAAACTGAATATTAGCATACGGAAACATACTTTCCATACCATGCATGTATCGAAACAAATGATCTAATATAATAAATGAATAATTGTTGCATCAATCGTCGATATGTCCGAGTGGTTAAGGAGACAGACTTGAAATCTGTTGGGCTACGCCCGCGGAGGTTTGATCCCTGCCGCCGACCTTCTTTTTCCCGTCAGTGTCGCGTGAATTTTAACCATTTATCTGTCACGACGAACATTTTTTTTAATATTTTTTTACACACGGTCAGATCATAGGCTGCCAAACATGGTACATCCCTCCACGTCCGTGTGCCATATGGCATGGTTCTCGTGGACAAAGCCTACACCTAGTGTGACCAGCACATGAGCTGGTTTAATACAAGTCCTCCGATCGGATCTCAATTCGAAAATCAATGAAACCAAGGATCAGTTGCATGGGTGATGATTGGCTGTAGCATTGCACTGGCATGGTCCGTGGAGGTGAGCTCTCGTTGGAGGGTCTGGGCAGTCTGTTTAGAAGACTTGGTTGTCCGATGCCCAACTGTTCGGCTACCTGAATTGCCTTCACAATTGTATTCAGCTAGGTCTGCATGGATTCAGAGGCATACAACACATGACCCAACGCCGCAGAAACAACATCTACCGAGCTATCTCTCCTAATCGCCCCCTAGCCACTAGAGACTAGTATTCAACAAAGGACCCATCAGTGTTGATCATGAACCATTTTTCTGACGGTAGCTTCCAGCGGGCCGAAGTATTAGTAGCCTAGCGGGCGTCTAGCGGGCGCCCGGGCGCTCGATCGACATCCTCGGCTGCCAAACGTGGTACATCCCTCCACGTCCGTGTGCCATATGGCATGGTTCTCGTGGACAAAGCCTACACCTAGTGTGACCAGCACATGAGCTGGTTTAATACAAGTCCTCCGATCGAATCTCAATTCGAAAATCAATGAAACCAAGGATCAGTTGCATGGGTGATGATTGGCTGTAGCATTGCACTGGCATGGTCCGTGGAGATGAGCTCTCGTTGGAGGGTCTGGCGGTCTGTTTAGAAGACTTGGTTGTCCGATGCCCAACTGTTCGGCTACCTGAATTGCCTTCATAATTGTATTCAGCTAGGTCTGCATGGATTCAGAAGCATACGACACATGACCCAACGCCGCAGAAACAACATCTACCGAGCTATCTCTCCTAATCGCCCCCTAGCCACTAGAGACTAGTATTCAACAAAGGACCCATCAGTGTTGATCATGAACCATTTTTCTGACGGTAGCTTCCAGCGGGCCGAAGTATTAGTAGCCTAGCGGGCGTCTAGCGGGCGCCCGGGCGCTCGATCGACATCCTCGGCTGCCAAACGTGGTACATCCCTCCACGTCCGTGTGCCATATGGCATGGTTCTCGTGGACAAAGCCTACACCTAGTGTGACCAGCACATGAGCTGGTTTAATACAAGTCCTCCGATCGAATCTCAATTCGAAAATCAATGAAACCAAGGATCAGTTGCATGGGTGATGATTGGCTGTAGCATTGCACTGGCATGGTCCGTGGAGGTGAGCTCTCGTTGGAGGGTCTGGCGGTCTGTTTAGAAGACTTGGTTGTCCGATGCCCAACTGTTCGGCTACCTGAATTGCCTTCATAATTGTATTCAGCTAGGTCTGCATGGATTCAGAAGCATACGACACATGACCCAACGCCGCAGAAACAACATCTACCGAGCTATCTCTCCTAATCGCCCCCTAGCCACTAGAGACTAGTATTCAACAAAGGACCCATCAGTGTTGATCATGAACCATTTTTCTGACGGTAGCTTCCAGCGGGCCGAAGTATTAGTAGCCTAGCGGGCGTCTAGCGGGCGCCCGGGCGCTCGATCGACATCCTCGGCTGCCAAACGTGTTACATCCCTCCACGTCCGTGTGCCAAATGGCATGGTACTCGTGGACACAGCCTACACCTAGTGTGACCAGCACATGAGCTGGTTTAATACAAGTCCTCCGATCGAATCTCAATTCGAAAATCAATGAAACCAAGGATCAGTTGCATGGGTGATGATTGGCTGTAGCATTGCACTGGCATGGTCCGTGGAGGTGAGCTCTCGTTGGAGGGTCTGGCGGTCTGTTTAGAAGACTTGGTTGTCCGATGCCCAACTGTTCGGCTACCTGAATTGCCTTCATAATTGTATTCAGCTAGGTCTGCATGGATTCAGAAGCATACGACACATGACCCAACGCCGCAGAAACAACATCTACCGAGCTATCTCTCCTAATCGCCCCCTAGCCACTAGAGACTAGTATTCAACAAAGGACCCATCAGTGTTGATCATGAACCATTTTTCTGACGGTAGCTTCCAGCGGGCCGAAGTATTAGTAGCCTAGCGGGCGTCTAGCGAGCGCCCGGGCGCTCGATCGACATCCTCGGCGCTTTAGATTTTTTCCAAGGCCCCCACGCGCGAGTCAACGAGAGCACCCTCCATCCACACCTGCTACCGGCTCCCCTCCCCTACCGCCTGCCCGCCACCGGAGTCCGGCCGCCGACCTTCTTCCAGGCGCCCACCGGACCTCCTACGGGATGCGGCTGCCTCCGCCCCCATAACGCTGGCCTCCTGCACCATGGTGGCGCGACGAGCTCCCTCCGCCATGGCGTTTCCTCTAGCGCGCCTCAAACCTGCTCGACGGCGTGACCCAACCCTCCCCTGCATCGCGCGGAGTAGCGAGGAGGCCCGCCCTTCGCCTACACCCGCAGGGAGCAGAAGGCCTGGGGGAAGCAGGAGAGCGGAGGTCGCGCCTAGTTCGAAGACCTCCTAGAGGACTGGGGTCGCTGGAGGTAGGATGCGTACGAGGAGGCAGGACGAAGGCGAGCAAGCGCGGGGATCAACAGAGATTCCATGAGAGTCGCGGCGGCAGGGGGAATTGTGTTGTGGTGTGGCCAGGGAGGACGCGCTTCGGTGCGCAGGGGATCCGGCGAGCGGCTCATAGGGGGCAGGCTGCTCAAGGAATAATCCGCTAGTTGAGGGATGGTTGGAGGCCTCTCGTGCGCGTTGAGGAAGAAAGGGGAAAATAGCAGAAGAAGACAACTGAAAAGTGGGTCCCGTGTATTCGTTGTACTGCTTGTTGCCTGACGTGACGAGTGACTGCATAATAGTTGCTCAACTCTCCCTCTTTGATGCTTAACATCCCATAGTAGTTGCTAGTTGCTTAACATTCTGCTAGTTGCTAATTGCTTAACGGTGCTTAAAATTTGTATAACTTGATGTGAAGCTGTATATGGTTGTTACCTCACGGTGTTTCAAAATTGTAGCCAACTTTACATTAGGGATAGACAACTTCACGACAACGGTAGGAATTCATAAATTAGTTGGCTCAAGTTTATAGATACAGGTATATCTAATACTAAATTATGTCTAGATATAGTCGAATTTAGACAAATCTAAATCAACTAATTTAGATAAGAGGGAGTAACTAAAAATATAAATTTACCACATGAATAGGCAACTTCACACCAATGGTAGGCAAGTTGACAACAACAGTAGGCAACTTCACTTCCTCAATAGACAACTTCATTGCAGCGGTAGGCAACTTCTATGAGGCGGTAGAAGACTTCACTGCATCGGTAGACAACTTCACTACAACGATAGGCAACTTCGATGCGATGCTAGGCAACTTCACTGTTTGGTAGCAACTTTACTACATCGTTAAGCAACTTTACTGAAGTTGTCTCTTATTCAGGGACTGAAGTTGCCTCTCCGGGAACCGAAGTTGTCTCGCCGAGCATGAAAGTTGTATCGTCGGGCTCTGAAGTCGTCTCATCGGGCTCCGAAGTTGCCTGGTCAGGCACATAATTTGTCTCATCGGGCACCAAAGTTGCCTCACCGGGCAAAAGTTGCCTCGTCGGGTTCCGAAGCTGCCTCGTTAGGCACATAAGTTGCCTCGCTGGGCTTCGAAGTTGCCTTGTTAGGCACAAAAGTTGCCTCGCCAGAAACCGAAGTTGCTAGGCGCAGAAGTTGCCCCGTCGGGCACCGAAGTTGCCTCGCCGGACAAAAGTTGTCTCATCGGGCTCCGAAGTTGACTTGTTATACACAGAAGTTGCCTTGTTAGACACAGAAGTTGCCTTATTAGACTTCATCGACGAGGCAACTTCGGTGCCTGAGAGAGCAACTTTGCCTTGTCAGGCACTAAAGTTGCCTTGCCAGGATCCGAAGTAGCCTCGCCGAGCACAGAAGTTGTCTCGTCGGGCTCGGAAGTTGCCTCGCCGGGCAAAAGTTGCCTTGTCGGGCACAGAAGTTGCCTCGCCGGACTCCAAAGTTGTCTCGTCGGACACAAAAGTTGCCTCATCGACAAAAAGTTGCCTCGTCGGCCTCCGAAGTTAGGCATAAGTTGCCTCGTCGGGCTCTAAAGTTGCCTTACCGGACACAAAAGTTATCTCGCCGGGCTCTAAAGTTGCCTCGTCGAAGCGCGACTTAGCAACTTATATGCCTGATTGAGCAACTAGCAACTTTACATCACATAAAAGCAACTACCAACTTTAATTAGCAGAAAATCAACTTTTCAACAACGTAGAAAATCAACTACTTTCTCCGATCCAAATTAATGAGCAAAAAGTCACCGGACTTCAAAGTTCCCTCGCTGGACACCGAAGTTGCCTCGCTGGGCTTCGAAGTTGCCTTGTTAGGCACAAAAGTTGCCTCGCCGAGAAGCAAAGTTGTCTCGTCAGACACAGAAGTTGCCTCGTCAAGCTCTAAAGTTGTCTTATCAGGCCAGAAGTTGCCCTGTCGGACACCGAAATTGCCTCGCCGGCAAAAATTGTCTCGTCGGACTCCAAAGTTGCCTCATTAGACATAGAAGTCGCCTCGTCGGTCGGGCTGCTCTGAAGTTGTATCACCGGGCACTGAAGTTGTATCGGCACTGTAGTTGTGTACAAAACAAAGCAAACTTCGGTGTCTGCTGAAATAATTTTAGTGCTCGATGAGGTAATTTTTATACCTAACAAACAAGTTTGATACACAATTGAGCAACTTTAGACAAGGTAGCACAATGTTAAGGCGAAAAAAAGCAACTATCACACTGCTGCATTGTGCACCGAAGAAGACAGATCAATCCACTTGGGTACAGGCAAACACCACGTGGTAGCATGGTCTTCTCTCCTGGTACTACTCAGGAATCGATGAAGAAGAGCCACACGTGTCAAGGGCAAAATAAATGGAGAAGAGAAGAATGCTTTGTTCCTGGAGCAGCGTCTGTAGTCTGTACACCTCCCGTAAATTCCAAGCGAACCCGTCGCCATCTTAGGCCTCTCCCTTGTTGCTTGCTCTCCTCTATCCTCGTCCGATTAGATACAGAGAACAGGGGGTGGCGCCGTACGGCGCACGGTGCTGGCCGGAGCAAGGGGTGGAGGCGGTGCGCGGTGCTGGCTGGGGATTGAGGCGGGCTACGCGCGGAGGCGGCCGGAGATTGAGGCGGGCTACGCGCGGAGGCGGCCGGAGATTGAGGCGGGCTACGCGCGGAGGCGACCGGAGATTGAGGCGGTTACTGTGCCAGGTGGGTTCGATTTGGGGGAGAATGTGCGCTCGGTTTTCGACCAGATGCGTTGCCAGGTCACTCACGTATGGTCCGGACAGGAAACCACCTGAGGCACTTGGGGGTGGTGGGGCACGATCGGACGAGGCTGAGAGCGGGCGCTCGGCCCGTCGATCTGGCGCGCGGGCGCTCAGAAGAATTCGGTTTGATTAGTAGGTAATGGCTGCTACTGTTTTTATTTGTGTCGTACCCCATTCAATGGCATGCTTTCCTAACCAGCAACTGGAACTCTTGGCAGGTCATTATTTGAATCAAGGCAAACAACTTGTCATTTTTATTAATAAAGAAGAAGTGAGAGTTACAGTTGGTTTATTAGCGAAAAACCGGTGCACACACCTTCACGGATCTTCATGGAACACGATCATCGCGAGGGCACACTCAGCCATCCTAGCTACCCGCAGAAGCTGCACACACACCACCGAAGCTAGGATCAACGTCGAGGTTGCTCACCACTGTCAGCGTCAGCGTCATCACTCTAGAGCGACTCCGATTCCCCAAAGAAACAACCACCAAGGAAGATCTCGACGTAGTGGCACCGTGAAGCTCAAGAGGGCCTATGCCAAATATGTGACTCCTAGCACTGTGACAGGTAACTCCGACTCTCTGAAGAGGAGATGCGTAAGACCCACGCCAAAGAAGATCTTCACCACTGGAACGCCCTTGTAGGTCATCGTACATTGTTCAAATGAAGATGCTCGGAAACCATAGCCTGTTCAACTTCATAGCAGGGGAAGACCAACATGAAGATACTCAGACATGATGGAGCAAGAGCCAGATTAACAATGGTCTGATAAAATTAGGTGCAAAATCATCGAAATTAAGCAATAAGAACTGAACTGAGTGGGTGGGAAGACATCGGCCCCTTTCCTACGCATCAGTCCGTGTTGTTCAAGTTTTCTTATTACTAAACATGTTGGTCTGAGGCACTAGACTTATCTAGAATGGATCCATCGAGAGTTCATGGATGAGATTCCGGGGTGCACCTACCTCAAACATGTCATGTTCAGTACAATTGATAGTCCACACAGGCCATGCACGTCACTATAATGTTATTTTCTTTGTCACTTTTACTTTCATTTTAGTTCTCTACAACAAAGCCCTAATAAAAACATACATGTAGCAATGTATCTTCCCTCATAATGGGACACACTATTTCCGCCCATTCTCACCTTCCCACCTGCACCGAACTGTCCACACATATACTCCACACATCCATCGCTCCCCTCCCCACTAGCTTCCTGCTCCCCGACTCCTCCTCCCTACCTCCCATCCAAAAATGGAGCATAACTCAGAGATGGAAGTGGACACAGATTTTGCGACGCCAAAGCATGTTATGATGCATTGCGCGCTGGAGCATTTATCCGCTACATGCTCTAGGGACCGAGCACGAGCCTGGATGTGAGACATGATGTGGCGCATGTAAGTTATGATTTGTTGGTTTTTTAGTTAGGGATTTTTAGTGATTTTAGTTAGGAATTTGTTAGTTATTGTAGTTATGCATTTTAGTCAGGATTTGTTAGTGAATTAGTTAGAGATTTTTTGTTATTCTAGAAAGTAATTTTAGTAAAGATATGTTAGCAATTTAGTTAGATTTTTTGGTGGTTATTTTAATTAAGTGTTTCATTTATTGTAGTTTAAACACTTTGTGCATTATTTCATGATATATTATACATTTATGTTCTTTTTGCATTATCTCATCACTATATGCTATAGGAGTGGATCTAAGTCACAACCATCAACAACTAGACAAAGAAAGAAAAGATTCTGCAAAGACGTGGGTTGTAAGAAATCTCAAAGGTTAGAGGTGAAGTCCGCCACCTCCATCAATATGTCCACTCAAGCTATCCTCTGAAATCTAGAGGGTAGTAGAAGAAAGTTCTCGGCCATTTTTGTGGAATTTTTGTATTGGCCATCCTCATGGTGGAGTACGTGCACCAAGGGTTGATGAGTGCATAATTGCATCATGTTTTAGATTATTATTTTTCATTGTAGATGTAGGATCTTGGTATTTTACAGCGTCCGCACACACTTTTTATGTTTATTTTCACCAGGATCAGGACAGATGATGGATTTGATGGACACAATTCTTGGACCAGTTATATTGGAGTGAAAAGGAGCCAAAACTACGTAAATTGCTTATTTGGAAAAAATATTAATAACACCAGAAGAAAACCTGAAGCGAGCAAAGGAGACAGAAGGTTTAACGACCAACTATACGGGTCGTCGCCGTATAGCTCCGGCCGTATAGTTGGCGTCGCCTTGACCTCCTCAAGTAGTTTCACCTCGTGCAACTGTATCAAAGAGACGACATACAAAACAGCCAGAAATCGCTGAAACCTAACCTTCGGAAGACATCTGGAGGGGGAACTCATCCACCAGGGATCCATCTTCGCCCTATGTAGATCCAGGAGTCTAAGGCATCGATCTTCATCATCAACCGCTACATCACCACCATTTCCATCCATTCCATCTACATCTTGTCTAGATCTTGTTGTAACTCCCGTACTCGTTGTGGATTTATACAAGTACTATTCATCTATGATAGATTCCATTACTTTTTTCATGATGTTGATTGCCTCCATGTCTGAGTAGATCATTAGTTCTTGGGGAGATGGAGAAACCCTAGCATGAGATTGAAATAAGATAAGTTTATTATGATATTCATCGCTGTGACCATGTGTTAGATTGTCTACATCTTGATGTTGGAAGAAGTCGACCTCTCAACATTTCCCTCTTGTGGGGACTTGATGTAGGAAACTACTTGTTGGTAGACAAAGGTATGTTAGCACTTACAGTGACTATAAAACTGTTGGCACTCCTTATGTATCAACTTGGGAATCGAGGAAACTCACAATACACTATCCATGCCATGGGATACGTCCTGCGGGATTATGTCCCTTAATAGCGCAGTAATTCAATTGATGTTGATTGCTGTCTCCTGTGGTTATGAGGATGATTTGAGTAGTGGTTGCTGCCTCTTTGTTCAAAAACGGAGTTCCTCCCACACATACATAGTTGAGAATGTTCATGATAATAATATTTACCTTAGCCCTTTATAATTCTAGTGGTGTATCCGCTAATCCATGAGAACGCCTTTTCTCACTGAAGTTTCAAATCTCTTTTACATACGTGTGATACATCGGAAACGTATCTATAATTTTTGATGCTCCATGCTTGTTTAGTATCTACTTTGATTTGCTTGTCTACACTTTGAGGTGATTTTTACATGTTTTCTGGTACTAACCTATTAACAAGTTGCCATAGTGCCAGTTGCATGTTTTCTGCTGTTTTTGGTTTCAGAAAAGTTAGTAAAGAAATATTCTCAGAATTGGACGGGACAAACGCCAAAGTCAATTACTTTCCGTGGGGAACAAGAAGTCTAGAGGGGAGCCGGAGAGGCGAGCTAGGGCGCCCAGACCCCCCAGGCGCGGGTGGGCCCTGCCCCGCGCCTGGGAGGGGTGTGGGGCCTCTGACCACCGCCTTGGCCTCCCCCTTCGCCTATAAGAAGCCCCCGATGGAGAAACCCTAGCGACCTGATCAAATCTCCACGAAACCGTCTGTAGCCGCCGCCACCATCGTCCCTAGATCGGGAGGGGATATGAAGTTCTTCCCGGCACCCCGCTAGAGGGGAGATCATCCCGGAGGCCTTCTCTCCTGCATGATGCGTGAGTAGTTCCACCTTGGACTATGGGTCCATGTAGTAGCAAGATGGTTGTATCTCCTCCTTTGTGCTTTCATGTATAGATCTTGTGAGCTCCGTTCATGATCAAGATCTAATCTATTTGTAATCATGCATGTTGTGTTTGCGGGGATCCGATGGATATTAAGATTATTATGTTGGTTTAATTAATGGTTTTGTCTTTATGATTCTGTCATGTCTGTGTTGTTTGTGATCTTGCATGCTCTTCGTTGTTAGTAGCTATCTTGGCCAAGTAGTTGCTAGTGACTCCAAGAGGGGGTATTTATGCCTGATAGTGGGTTCATGCCTCTATTTAATCAAGGGAAGTGACATAAATTTCTAAGGTTGTAGATGTGTTGTTGCCACTAGGGAGAAAACAACAGTCTCTTATTCATGGAACAAGTGGATTGTTTACCTTACACACTTTGCTTAAAGCAGTTGTCTGTTGCTTGCAACTTAATACTAGAGGGGTTTCAGATGATAACTTGAAGGTGGACTTCTAGTTATAGATGCAGTTGGATGGCGGTCTATGTATCTTGTTGTATTGCCTAATCAAATTTTATAGGATCTTTCTGACTAGTAATTGCATTGTTATGCCTTGCTCAGTTCCTACAAATTACCCTGCTGTAATTTGTTTACCCTTCATGCCATGTTGTTTATCTAAGGAGAGCACCTCTAGTGAACTATGGACCCCGGTCCAATCTTTACCATTGATACATCTTCCACTATTACCTGTTTACTTGCTGCAAACCATTACCTTCCACACCATATGTTTAATCCTTTATTATAGCAAACCGGTGAGCTTGACAACCTCACTGATTCGTTGAGGCAAAGTATTGAGTTTCTGTTGTGCAGGTCTCCGCGTTGCTTGCAACACCTGTGTGACGTTTCCTTCCTCCTTCAGTTTCGATGAACTCGGTCTCAACTGAGGGAAAACTTGTTGCTTGCTCTTCACACCCTGCGCTTGGGGTTACCAACGAAGTGACACGTCGAGCATCATCAAGGATTTTTTGGCGCTGTTGCCGGGGAGGCTAAGGACGTCTTCATAAGGGGAGTCCTTCACTTCCTTTCTCTTTACTTTGTTTTTAGTTTGCTTTGTTTCTTTTGCTTGGTTTTGTTTGCCTCTTTCCAAAAACCAAAAAAAAATAGTCTAGTTTGGTTTGATTTCTTTATTCAAAAACACAAAAAAAATTAGTTCCTACTCTGGTTGCTGGTCTGTTATTGCCTTGCTTGGTCATGCTTTCTATCAATGGATGGTTTCTTTGAAACTAGTTCTTATTGGCAAGGTGGGTTCACGGAAGAACAAAGGTATTATTATAAGGAACACCATTTGTCACAAAAAGGGAAACACTTATGGGAACAAATTGATAATTTGAATACTATTGCTAGAGACGTGTGCTCTACTTATAATGTTACTTATTTCTTTGATAAGTCTTGTTGCTGTAGGAGGTATAAACACCTTCCTTTTCACTATGATTATAATGATAATGTTACCATATCTTCTTATGTTAAAGGAAATTATGGCTTTTATGATGTGGAACAAATTGAAGAATTTATTGCTTTCAAGGGTGCATTAGAACTTGCCAGTTTGCTTGGAAATACCAATAATGCACCTTATGAATGTGAGGTTTTGGAGATACTTAAATTTTGCTTTGATAATTACAAGGAAGAAAATAGCTATATCCTTGAATATCTTAATAGATGCTTTCCACATATGGAAGAGACTAATGCCGTGCAAGAGCCTATGGAAGAAGAAATTGCTGAAATTAAAAGCTCATTAGATGAAAAAGAGGAGGAGAGTGATGAACAAAAGGAGGAACAATGGATCTACCCATGCCTACCTTCTAAAGAGAGTAACTCTTTATCCCTTACATTACTTGATTGTTCCCCATGCTTACCAAAGGAGGATGAATGTTATGTTCCTATGGATTCCTTTGAAATATCTACTTTGGATAAAACCTGTGGAGGTTTTAATCCCACTGTTTTTGAGCTTGATAGAAATTATGTGTTTGTAGATCATGAAAAGCATGATTTATGTGATAGCTATATTGTTGATTTTATTCATGATGCTACTGAAAATTATTAAGAGAGAGGAAAGTATGGTTGTAGGATTTTTCATGGTACTGAAACAGCTCTCTATGTGCTGAAAGCTTTGAAGTTACTCTTGTTTTATCCTCCTATGCTTGTCACTTTGTTCTTTGTGAATTTATTTGTGTACAAGATTCCGATGCATAGGAAGAGGGTTAGACTTAAATGTGTTTTGAATTTGCTTCTTGATGCTCTCTTTGACTTCAATTCATATTTCTTATGTGAGCATCTTCTCAAGCTATCAAGCCTGACTTAAAGGCGTTAAAGAAAAGTACTTGTTGGGAGATAACCCAAGAGTTTCCTTGAGTATTGGAAGTTATTACTTCAGTAATGACCTCTCCTTATCCTTTTTGTTTGATTTTTGTGCCAAGAATGACCTCTAATGAGAGGGAAGTAAGATTTGGGGAGTTGCTGTCTCGAAACAGACTTCTGTCCTCCACCAAAAAATTCGTGAGGAGTCTCTGTAACTCGGATTGAGCTCAGAATTTACGAATAAATCCCCCAGTATGTTAGCTAACTTTAGTTAGTTCAATAATTTTTTATTTTAGCAACATAAGATGTTCAAAAAAATCTTTCTACCTGCTGGTCTGTTTTGACAGATTTCTGCCATTATTTGCATTTGCTTCTTATTGATTCCTTTTTGAGTTCTCTTTAGGTGAATTGAGCTTTTTGAAGGAGTTATTACAGTAGCTTGTGTTTTTAGTGAAAAGCCTTGCTGTTCCAAAGCTTTTCCAGGGGTCTAATATCTTTTGAATACACTAATGTTGCTAATGAAGATTGTGTGAAGTTTTGTATGAAGGAAAAATTTCAGGTGTAGAGAGAGAATGATGCAATGAGATGAAGAATGGACAAAAGCTCAAGCTTGGGGATGCCACCATGGTGTCACCCCAAGAAATATACAAGAGGTACAAGCGTCAAAGCTTGGGTATGCTCAAGGCATCCCCTTCTTCATCAATAAAAAGCTCAGGTTTGTCTAGACACTTCGTTTTTATTGTTTTATGCACAGTTGTGTTATTCTTGGAGCATCTTAGTTTTTCTTTGCTCTACTTAGTTTGTTTAGTTTGCTTGAATAAAGTAGTTTGGACCCCGTTCTCGCTGTGTTGTTTTGAAAATAAGTTGCTTGGTGTTGGAAAGGAGTAGTAAGTTTTTGCTTGAAGTGCAAGAGGAGCTTGCATTGACTGTGACTTAGACTTTAGCATGACATGCTAGGTGTTGTTTTGACCTTATGCTTAGTGATTATTGCTGTAGCATGTCTTGTTCCAAACAATTAGGATTACTTAGTGTGATTTGAAGAAATTATGCATTGTTTTAGCATGCAAAAGCATAGTATTGTGATATTCTCCTTTGATGCTTTGCTTGGGTTGACTTGGCACATGCTCACACCATGTTATGACTATGACAAGTCACCATTAGCCTCTATGATCATTTAGTCCTTGACTTTTAGTGCCACTCTTTGCTTTGATTAGTATGCTTTGTTGCTCTGCATGATTTTTGGCGATTATGCTCTCTTAGTTGGTTGCTCCCAGTCTTTTGCTAGCCTCCACTTGTAGGAGTAAGTTCTACGCATGCTTCCAATTCCCAAGAAACCAAGTTATTCCAAAGTGTCCACTATAAACTCCTATGCATGGTGTGTTACACCATTCCAAGTATATTCTTGTTTTCAACTATCTTCCAATTAAAAACTATTTTGTTATGTGAAAACTTAGTGATTAAAGCCCTCGCGAACTTGATGGCACACTTTATATTCTTTGCCCCTAATAAACTTGAACCATTGTGACAACTTTGTTGTATATGCTTGCACTTATACGTTGGAATTAGTAGAACCGTGCTGTCACAGGGAACACTTTCAACATTCACTTGTACTTTGTACTCAGTTGATATCGTGCTATATTGTCTATGGATGTCACCGGTGTGAAATAAAGAGGGAACTTGTAAGTCCATGGAGTTTGTATTCTGTGTTAGAGAAACGCCTGGGCTGCTAGCCTAAGCCATGCCTAATCATGGTGGAAACTTGCAACATCACCATAATGAGCTATCTATTAAGCATCCTAAATAAAAAGCTATGCATATAGTAAATAAAAAGATCGCTGAGATGCTCATTGTCTGCTTGCCTTGTCATTTTGGTTATGGGAAAGCTCCTGTACCATGTGCAAGGGGTACCCCGTTGGCGGTTCTCAATCATATGCAAATACTTACAATGACAAGAACTTACCTGGGCCCAAAGTTGAGTATGCATGAGGTGTGGCCCTCGTATTCAAGGGACTTGAGATTGCCAACTTATACTTCACATATATACTCCATCTTTGCCACTTTAACCTTAATCACTTCAAGATGATTATGATAGGGGCAATGAGGGCTGAAAGCTAACAAGTACCATAATTTTTGGAAGATCTTTTTGAAACTTGGAATCCATGCTTCCTTTACAAAAAGGCCTTTCTTCCACAATTATTGAGTCTCCACCTTCTACCTTTAGGCACCATTAAGAGAGCATAGTTGTCATTCTGTGTGTAGTGATCCAAAGCTTATTGATTGATGCATATTGTGATATTACTTTTCTTGTGCTATTTGTTTCTAGTCACCCTTGTGAACTTTGAATGTTTCCTATGCATCTATTTGCTACTCTATGAGGGACAAGTTGATTGCCACTATGCTATGTTTTCTGCATGTGAAACAAACAAACATTTTTCAATGCATGTTGTTCATGATCTTTGTTTGTATCTTGCCATGTTGCATGCATAGTTACTATGCCCTATTGCTAGAACTCCATCTTTCATGCACATGTTTAGAGTTCTTTGATCCCAACTTTCAATGCTTGCAAATGGTTGGATCTTTATTGTGAGGGTGCATGTCACCCAAAAAATTATTCTTTTATCACTTACCTAGTCGAGGACGAGCAGGAGTTAAGCTTGGGGATGTTGATACGTCGGAAACGTATCTATAATTTTTGATGCTCCATGCTTGTTTATTATCTACTTTGCTTTGCTTGTCTACACTTTGAGGTGCTTTTTACATGTTTTCTGGTACTAACCTATTAACAAGTTGCCACAGTGCCAGTTGCCTGTTTTCTTCTGTTTTTGGTTTCAGAAAAGTTAGTAAAGAAATATTCTTGGAATTGCACGGGACAAACGCCAAAGTCAATTACATTCCGTGGGGAACAAGAAGTCTAGAGGGGAGTCGGAGAGGCGGGCCAGGGCGCCCAGACCCCCCTAGACGCGGTTGGGCCCTGCCCCGTGCCTGGGAGGGGTGTGGGGCCCCTGGCCGCCGCCTCGGCCTCCCCCTTCGCCTATAAGAAGCCCCCGATGCAGAAACCCTAACAACCCGATCAAATCTCCACGAAACCGTTTATAGCCGCCGCCACCATCGTCCCTAGATCGGGGGGGGGATCTAAATTTCTTCTCGGCACCCTACCAGAGGGAGATCATCCTGGAGGCCTTCTCTCCGGTATGATGCATGAGTAGTTCCACCTTGGACTATGGGTCCAAGTAGTAGCTAGATGGTTGTATCTCCTCCTTTGTGCTTTCATGTATAGATCTTGTGAGCTCCGTTCATGATCAAGATCTAATCTATTTGTAATCATGCATGTTGTGTTTGCAGGGTCCGATGGATATTGAGATTATTATGTTGGTTTGATTAATGGTTTTGTCTTTATGATTCTATCATGTCTGTGTTGTTTGTGATCTTGCATGCTCTCCGTTGTTTGTAGCTATCTTGGCCAAGTAGTTGCTAGTGACTCCAAGAGGGGGTATTTATGCTCGATAGTGGGTTCATGCCTCTAGTTTCCAAGGGAAGTGAAAATAATCTCTTCCGTTGTAGATGTGTTGTTGCTACTAGGGAGAAAACAACGTTCCCTTGTTCATGGAACATGTGGACTCTTTACCTTACACACTTTGCTTAAAGCAGTTGTCAGTTGCTTGCAACTTGATACTAGAGGGGGTTCGGATGATAATCTGAAGGTGGACTTCTAGTCATAGATGCAGTTGGATGGCGGTCTATGTATCTTGTTGTATTGCCCAATCGAATCTCATAGGATCTTTTTGACTAGTAATTGCATTGTGATGCCTTGCTCAGTTCCTGTCAATTGCCCTGCTGTAATTTGTTTACCCTTCATGCCATGTTGTTTATCTAAAAAGAGCACCTATAGTGAACTATGGACCCCGGTCTAATCTTTACCATTGATACATCTTCCACTGTTACTTGTTTACTTGCTGCAAACCATTACCTTCCACACCATACGTTTAATCCTTTGTTACAGCAAACCGGTGAGCTTGACAATCTCACTGATTCGTTGGGGCAAAGTATTGAGTTTGTGTTGTGCAGGTCTCCGTGTTGCTTGCAACACCTGTGTGACGTTTCCTTCCTCCTTCTGGTTCGATAACGTCGGTCTTAACTGAGGGAAAACTTGCTGCTTGCTCTTCACACCCTGCGCTTGGGGTTACCAATGAAGTGCCACGTCGAGCATCATCAACTCGATACTTATTTTCCGTATTCAGTTTTATTTACTTTACTCATTGTTCTCTTATACCAAAAACCCCAAAACACCTTTTTACGCAATACTCGCATTTTATTTTGTCACTTAGAACTCTATTTAGCATTTCTAGTTTCAATATTTATTTCAAGAATTCTTAGACTTCAGACTCCTGCTCCCTGTGGGATCGATATCATTATTTCGAAACTAGCTATAAACGATCTGTGCACTTGCGGTCATCAAGTCCTAATGCCTGATTGGTGCACATCAAAGAGGATGTATGAGATGAGTTGTGATGCTGAGGACCTCCAAAGAGTCCCTATATAAGTGCCTCAAAGCTATTAACCTCGGCAAGTTTTTTCAGAACCATCATAGGGGATGATTGATATGTATGCATGTCCAAGATACGGGTGAAAAAGGAGACGGCGGCAGAACCCTAGAAAATAGGTTTCGAGGACGGGCTCCATGGAGCCCATTGATGACCCACAAGTATAGGGGTGTATCGTAGTACTTCCGATAAATAGGAGTGTCGATCCCAACGAGGAGCAGAAGGTGTTGACTAGTGGTATGTGATGACCCACAAGTATAGGGGGTGTATCGTAGTACTTTCGATAAAAAGGAGTGTCGATCCCAACGAGGAGTAGAAGGTGTTGACTAGTGGTATGGAGCAGGAAATCTCTGTAAATACTTAGCAAACGGATTTTTAGGTTTTTTTGGTAAAGCAACAAAACAAAGTGCAAGTAATAAAGACAACGAACAACTGCAGCAAGTGGCCCAATCCTTTCTTAGCAAAGGACAAGCCGGTGGAAATACTTATAAGGACCAAACGTTCTCGAGGACACATGGGAATTCTATCAAGTGCTTTCACTTCAAATAGCTGAGTACCCTTCTTTGGTGTTGTAAGTGTTGTGTGGGTGAACCTGTGCTAATGTACTGACCTTACTTGGACTAATACATACTTGTGATTAAATCCCCTGCAAGCATCCGCAACTACAAGAAAGTAATTAAGATATAAACCTAACCACAACCTTAAACTCTGAGATCCTACGCTCCCTTGTGCAAAGGTGTCCTAACGGGGGTTCAGGATTCTGTCACTCCGGCAACCCCACAATTAGTAGCCAAATACACAATGCATTCCCCTAGGGCCATAAATGGTGAAGTATCATGTAGTCGACATTCACATGACACCACTAGAAGAATAACACCACAACTTAAATACTAAACCATTGAATAATAACTCAACACAAATCCACTACTGACAACATGACTTCTCCCATGTCCTCAAGAACTAGACGAACTACTCACAATACATCATATGGATCAAGATCAAAGATGATATGGTAATGGATAACAATCTGAACATCAACAATAATCCAATGGTTCCACTCACAAGCATCAACTACAATAGTAATTAACACCGAGAAAGTTTCCCCTAAGAACTAATGCAAGATCCAACATGATTGTTACAACAGGATGGAGTGGTGATGATGGTGCTGGTGGAGATGATGGTGCAAATCATGATGATGATGATCCCGATGAAGTCTAGCTTGATGATGGTGTTGATGGCGATGATATCCCCTCTCCGGGAAGGAATTTCCCCAGCAGAAATCTGTCTGCCGGAGAGCTCTTTCTCTCTCGGTGTTTTCCGCCTCGCAGAGGCGGCGGAAATCTTTCTATGGTCCCTCCCGTGGTGTTAGGGTTCCGAGAGGAAGATATAGGCGAGAGGGCGGAGTCGGAGGCCGGCCAGGTGGGCCACACCTGCCCTAGGCACAGCCCAGGGGGGCCGCGCCTAGGTGGGTGTGGGCCCCCTGTGGCCTAGCTACGCCTCCCCTTATGGCTTCCTTCGTCTTCTGGGAAACTATAATTTTCCAATATTTTTCTGATATTTCTCTAATCTTCACGAAATTGCATCAAAACACCGCTTTTTCCATCAAAAACCTGACTCCAGCAGTCCATCCTCCAAGAATCATACAACATGCAAAAATAGAGTAAAAAACATAAGTAACACCTCATAATAATAAATATATCAATGAATAGAGGAAAATTATGATATAGAATGGTGATGCAAATTGGACGTATCAACTCCCCCCAAGCTTAGACCTTCGCTTGTCCCCAAGCGAAAACTGAGCTCGGTAAACATGTCCACAGGTTTATGGAGTGAAGTGTCGATAAAAGAATACGGAAAAGAAGCATCACACTTACCATTACACAACTCATAGAAGAAAGCAACTCACCATTATATAACTAAACTTGCAACAAGTACATGAGTCACAATAGAGATGCATAAAGATAAATCATAATTTGAATTGGCAAACTTTTATCTTGGTCAGAGAACAGCCGTCAAACAGTTTCACAATTAAAGATTTTGAAGAAGTTTTATAACAGGAGTACTCTTTGCTCAAAAAGGTTTTTCACAATGAAGGTTTTCAAAGTAATACTCAATAGATAAGAGTCCTGTGGAAACAAGTAAGATAAAGAACATGATTGAATAAATCACCATATGAATGCTTGCAACACAACAACTCAAATGCTTGCTAGAGATAGAGAGGAAGTAGGTTTACTGACTCAACTTAGAAATAGAAGAAAGGCCCCTTTGTAGAGGGAAGCAGGGATTTCAAGTCATAAAGAGCTTCCAAAATATTATGGTACTTACTAGCTTTGAGCCCTCATTGCCCCTATCATAGGTATCTTGAGATGATTAAGGTTAAAGTGAACAAGGATGGAGTATATGCTTGACAAAATATAAGTTGGCAATCTCATGTTCCTTGAGTACGAGGGCTGCTCCTCATGCTACTCAACTTTGGTCACCGGTAAGTTCTTGTCATTGTAAGTACATGTGTATCATAAAGAACCACCAACGGGGTACCCCTTGCACATGGTACATGATCTATCCCATAACCAAAATGACAAGGCAAGCAAACAATGAGCATCTCAGCGGTCTTTTTATTTACTATGTGCATAGCTTTTTATTGAGGATGCTTCACAAAATGCTCATTATGGTGATTCTGCAAGTTTCCACCATGATTAGGCATAGCTTAGGCTAGCGGCCCATGCGTTTCTCTAACACACATACATCACTTCATGGACTTACAAGCTCCCTCTTTTTTTCACACTGTCGGCATCCGCAAACAAAAGAGCATGATATCAACTGTGTACAACGTACAAGTGCAATTTTGAAAGCGTTTCCCGCGACAGAACGGTTTTGCTAATTCCAACGTATAGATTCAATCATATACAACTTCGATGACACAATGGTTGAAGTTTAATAGGGGCAAGAAAATAAGGTGTGCCATCAAGTTCGTGAGAGCTTTACTAACTAGTTTGCACATAACAAAATACTTTTTAATTCGAAAGATAGATGAAGCTTGAGAATTTTCTTAGAATAGCAATAATGCTAATAGGTAGATATGGTGGACACAAATATCACATGTTTTTGGTTCAAAGGGGTTGGAAGCATGAGAAGTATGCCTTCTCAAAACATGTTTTTGGCTAGCAAGGCTGGGTAGCAAGCAAAAGAGTTGAAAGAAAAAGCAAACATACAAGTGATAAATCCAAACATGCAATCTTCCTTGAAGACACAAAAGATCTTAAATAAAGAATACTAAGCTTATGAGCCAATCAAGAAAGAAAATAAATGATACAAAATACCTCTAAGATTTTTCTTTTTTCCTTTCAAACCTCAAAAAGTATTGCTACTGACCAGAACTCGGTTTGCCAAAACCAATTGAGATTTACTTGATGCTCCCGAAGTGATACCAATACTAATCAACAAGATCAATCATATGATAGATATTTCAAACTACAATAAGAAGTGCAAAAAGTAAAAGATGAGACCTATCATTAATATTCCATAAAGGCACTCACACCAAGGGATACATAGATAATCAACTAAAGGAGAGATACTTCCACAATGCAAACCAACCTATAAGATAACCTCTCTACCAAAGACATGAATCCACTAAAAAGGTAGAAGATAAAAATATAATGATGGTGATACCGCGGCCCGCCCCCCAAGCTTGGAACAAGCCAAGGAGATGCCAAACCTGATGACGAATTATTCCTTCGGTGGTGATGGTGTTCCCTTGTTTAGGGTCAGAAAATCCTCCAGCATCTTACGAAGCCTGTTATTCTCCTCTTGAAGCATATCCACCTTCATCCTCAAAGCACGGTACTTATCACAAAACTGGTCAGTGGTTCGAAGGGCTTCCACTTCCTCAGGGTAGGATCTGAAGTCTGAAACGGAGGCTATGATCCCCTGCATGTTACGAGAAAAATCACGTCTAGTGTTAATTGATCCTACAAAAGTAGGTTTCCTTGCCCTTGTCCCTGCGGCGGTTTGTTCTTCCAACTTGATCTCCTCCACGGGCTTCTTGCCTTTGTCGTTGGCAGAGACCATGGTGCTCTAAACTTGAGAAGATTTACTGACAGAAACAGATCAAAACGAAAACACGAAGAGAACACGATGCACAATCCCCGGGGGATCCGGGGGGGTTATATATTACGAAGTTTCAGAGCATAAGGAAGGTATTGGTACGAAAACGAGGCGGAGACGGGGCTCGGGGGGGCTCACACACCCTCCAGGCGCGACCAGCTGGGGCTCGCGCCTAGGGTGGGTTTGGCCACCCCGGCCTCCGTTTCCTCCTATGTTACGTCTCGTAACTTCCCTTATGTAATAAAAACATCAAAAATATAAAAAGATTGGGTTTTCACGAACCTTCTATTTTCACCAGTTTTACCTATTCAAAGACGAACTATGTAGACTCCTTTTCTCCTTCTCATGGAAATTACTTTCCTACAAGGTCTCACACAAACCTCAATGGAAACATTAGTGTAAGCAAAAACAATAAACTTTTAGGTTCACACTTCAACTGAAATCCATCAAAACAAAGGCTTTTGTAAGAGGCAAATGCAAATGATGGCAGAAATCTGTCAAAACAGACCAGCAGGTAAAGATTGATTTTTTTCGAAAACCTTCTGTTGCTCAAGTCAAAAAGTGCAAAACTAATGAAAGTTGGGTAACAACCTGGAGAACAATCTCAGAAAAATACAGCGTTATCCGAATTACTGAGCTCCCTCACGAATTTTTACAATGCAGCACAAAAATCTGTCCCAAGACAGCCACTTTTCACAACTCCTTCCACTTCTCAAAAGTAGTTGAACTTGACACAAAAACCCAAACAAAAAGGATAAGGAGCAGTTATTACTGAGGTAATAACTTCCAAGACTCGACCAAACTCTTGGGTTATCACCCAACAAGTACTTTTCTTTAATGCCTCTAAGTTAGGCTTGATATCTTCAAAGATGCTCACATAGGAGATATATATCTAGAGTAGAAGAGAGCATCAAGAAGCAAATAACCAACACATTTGAGTCTAACCTACTTCCTATGCATGGGGGTATCATGAGAAAACAAATTGTTGAAACAAAAAGCCACTAGCATAGGAAGACAAAACAAATGCAACTTCAAAGCTTTCAACATAAAACGGGGAAACTTAACATTATTGAGATCCATAAAACCATGTTTCCCTCTCTCATAATAACTTTCAGTAGCACTTTAAATAAAGTTGACAATATAACTATCAAAGGAAACAACTATATCATCAGAATGAGCATAGTTACAGTCATCAAAAAGAGGCCCAAGGTCATAAACTGGATCAATAGAAGCAAGTTGTTCCATGCTGAAATCTTTATTAGGCAAGCTATTTTCACAAGGAGCTTTAGCAAATTTGGAAAAGTTAAACTCATAAGAATCCCCATCAAACTTAGTTAAAACTTTTTCCTTGTTACAATCTATAATAGCTCCACAAGTGTTCAAGAAAGGTCTACCAAAAATGATAGGGAAAGTTTTATTAGCTGCTGAATTAAGTACTAGAAAATCAGCAGGATACTTAATCTTACCACAAAGAACCTCTACATCTCTTACAATACCAATAGGGCAAATGGTTTCCTTATTAGCAAGGTGAATAACCACATCAATGTCTTAAAGCTCACAAGGACCAATTTCATGCATAATTTCCCTGTAGAGCTCATAAGGAATAACACTAGAGCTAGCACCAATATCACATAAACCATAGTAGCAATGATCACCAATTTTAACAGAAAGCACAGGAACACTAGCTTTTCTAGCCTTACTAGGATGAGAGATAATATTAGAAGTGTCTTCACAGAAGACAATGTGCTCATCCTCTATATTTCTAGTGACAGGGTCTTTCACAATAGCTACCACAGGTTCAATATTCAATTGCTCATCAGGCTCCACAGTTTTCTTAGTACCTTTATTATTCGCACTAATCATCATAGAATACTCCTTTACCTTAGCTAGGAAAGGTATTTTCTCAACATAAGGTTCATGCACAATATGATTAGTAGTACAAAGTTTGGTGCTTATAACAAGAACATGACTAACAACATCTTTATAAGGAGCATGGTACTTATTCCACTTCTTTTTGGGAATTTCTACGTAAGAGGCAAAGGCCTTAAAACACTTTGCAAGGACTTGAGAGTCAAGACCAAACTCATTACTAATATCACGGAAGTTATCAGTTCCCATAAAGATTATATGCATTCATAATCATAGTTTATACCTGACTTTCTTACTTTGTCATTCTCCCCAGCTTCAGTGTTCTCTTGAATACGGTCTAGTAGATCCCATTTAGCTTCTTCCTTCATGCGTGTGAATGATACATCACAAGAAGCATCTAGTAAATCTTTATCATGAAGAGAAAGCCTAGCATAAAAATTATTGATAATAATATTGTTAGGGAGTTCATGAATAGGACATTTAAGCATTAGTAACTTCAATCTCCCCCAAGCTTGAGCTGTACTCTCTCCATAACGAGGCCAAAAGTTATATATCAGATTCCTATCCTTACGAATCTCACTGGGAGGATAGAGTTTAGAACAAAAGAGAGATGCCATTTCCTCCCATTCCATGGATTGCCCATTCTTCAGCAGCTTATACCATTCTTCATCTCTCCCTTTCAAGGATATAGAGAGTAATTTCTTCTTCACTTGTTCAGTTGTGATACCTGCACAATTAAACAACCCGCATAATTCATGGATAAAAAGCAAATGATCACCAGGGTGGACAGTTCCATCCCCTAAATAATAATTATCCATAAAACGATCAAAAATACTTGTAGGTATTTTAAAAGGATCTATCTCAACAGGTGGTGGTTCATCTTCTACTACCCTAATAGCAGTAGTAGTTTTCCCAAACAAAAAACCAAGTGGGTTATCCATATTGGAAACAAAGTAACAAACATAAACAAAAAGCAATACTCACAGTAGAAGTTTCCTTTACCAGTTCGACTCTTCAATAGCGCTTCACTCCCCGGCAACGGCGCTAGATAATAGTCTTGATGACCCACAAGTATAGTGGGTGTATCATAGTACTTTTGATAAATAGGAGTGTTGCGGTGACCCAGCATACCACTGCATGATGTAGTACACTATAGTCGTTGACATAACACCAATGAAACACCGTTCACTAGTATTATATCCCTCAGAGTAGTACAACAGAAACATAGCAGGTCCAAGACATGACTATAGGTTACAACTCAACTATTTACACAAGATCCAGAGAACAATCTAGGTTAAAGAGAGGGAAGAAACTTCTTACTAAGAAGAATCAGAAATAAACAACTCATAACTATTATGCTAATAAAATTAGCATCTAACTATTTGGCTTGTATTGCTGCTATTGTAGTACTCTACAGAAATAGGTTCTATGGCTAGAGATTATATTCTTATCTAATCAATAACTTCGTCTTCGCTTGAGTTGATGTATATGTTGACTTTCTTGACTTCATTGAAGAACTTTAGCTTCTGGTGATGATTCCTGGAGCATACTTGATGTAGACATCGTTTATACTGGCTTTAGAACCTAGCAAGGGTTAAGAAGATACGTTGAGTACGAGCGTACTTAGCAAGTTCACTAGAAAAGGAGTGTTTGATGCACTATATCTATAGCCACAGACCATAGGTCGTAGGCCATGCAATTTTTCGTAAACATTTCTTCAAAGGTTGATTTTATTCTGAAAAGCTATGTCCGTCAGCCTTCATGGGTTTACCAGAACTTTTGTGGAGTTCCTTTCCCGCCGCGTTCGCAGCTCCTTCCCGAAACAGGGAGTAACAAGTTACAGTTCTTACACTCTGCAGAGGTGCGTTACTTTACCCATGAGAGATCTTAGCTTTGTTGCACATCCGGGCCGCGAACCCGTTCACACTTCCTTGGTGTGAGGCCCAGACTAAGACCCAAGCCAATCACTGCCTTCTCCGCGACCCCGCATGTCTCCTTGGTGTATGCCAGCCCACCTATTGAATTACGGCAATTGGCAGTACAGAATGTTCAGATGCCGGAACTATCGAGGGACGTTGAGGGCTCCCACCCATATGCTGCATATCCTCTACGAATTAACATATAATATGCATGCTACAAGTGATAACAGCCACGACCCGCACATCCAGCTCCATGCGAGAGGGAAAATATACAGCTGACTTCTTCGTCCCATTCCAAATCTCATGGTCAACGCATAATATACGGCGCAAGAATCACTGGCAACATGGGCTGTTAAGTCCTAGATAATATGTTTCTTTACCACCGGAACTCTTATAGTAGGTTATTACCTCATGGTAAATAACCTATAATCATATTATTATGAAAATAGTGTTTTCTGACCTTTTTCAAATACAGGTGATGACAACACTGGATTTGTAAAATACTTTACAGAAAATAATCAAAGGACATGAGCAAGTGTGAACTTGCCTTTTGTGATTGCAAGATTATGCACTCACGGTCTTCAAGACAATATAAGATCCAATAGTTGAAATCTGCATCATTGGTCTGGTAAGGACTAATGTTTAAAGAAGCAAGATGCTTTTATGCATAAGTAATGTAATGCAAGTTGATAAACACGAATCCCGAGGGTAACGTTGTTCTAGGTTTTGGATACTGGAAATGGTTTCTTAAGAATGTGTTGTCCTTTTAGTTAAGCTTCACATTTGTGTTTCTTATTAAGGCTTGTGATTGTGTGAAACAACATGTATCTATTCAACAATAAAATACACGCATATGGAATGCTACTCAAGGTTGCTTACATCTTAATTGTTTATCTTTAAGTTTTACTTTACAAGTAATGTCACTTATAAAGAGTTTAAGTATTTAAAAATCTTATTATACAAGTTAGGTATAAAGTAAGGTGGTTGTGATTAGTTGTCATCTGTTTTCTGAAGTGGCAAAAGGAATAACATTTGAAGAAATTTTTATTCAACCAAGCAGAAGCATATAAGCTTTTAAGTTAACCTAATGAGGTGTTCTTCAAGTTATAGTCTTTAAGTAAGAATTGCTTTATTTGATTAATGATATTAGTAGTATTTGAGACTTATCTATCTTGATTTTTTGAACTTGGTTAGTTTGGTATTAAGATACCTTATAACTTAATTATAAAAGACCAAAGTTAACTATAAAGTATATAACAAAGTTTTAGCATTATATTCAAAGTCTTGTGGACTAAAGTTAAATTTAAAGACGTAGATGGACTTAGGGTGTATTACTTATGTTATTTGTATCTTGTTCACTTTATATTGTTTCTTTAAAGTTACTCAAGAATGGAATTACTTCCATTTGAGTAGTGGTTTATTAATTTTATAGTGGAATAGAATCATTTATTGTTTTATAAAGGTGTGGTTATGATTTATAATTAAGGAAGTAACAACACTTAACTATTCATGGACTAACTAAATTGTTTTAATTTGTTTACAAACTTGTGGTTAATATAAAGGAATAGGTTTTATTTCACTACAAATTATCCTTGGAGATTTTATTTTGGATAATGATCCTTTTATAAAATAATCTACACTTATGGTTGAATGATAAGTCAATAAAATTGCATTTTTAAGACGTATTGAACCAGTTTGACTTCATAATATTAGTATTTAATACTAATACTATTTTTACATTTAATTGGTTAATTTAAGAATATTAACAAATTTTATTTGACATTTTATGAATTATTAACTAAAGAAATAGGTTTTAAATTCAAGTTATTAAAGTGTTTAACTTTTTATTTAATTTTAAAGTGGAATATTATATTTTTAACATATATGTATTATATTTGTGATCATTTTGGTATATTACACTTATTTTTGTGATTTAAAAATAATAAGATATGATTTTTATAATACTTATTATTTTATAAGGACTTAATAAATAAAAAATATTTAATTAAGTGGAATAATAATTCATGATTATAGTTTTAAATTATAATTCTTATTTTTTTTAAAAAAATAGTATTTTATTTATATTTTTAATATTTACTAATATTAAAATATTAATTATCAAAGTTTTATTGCTTATAAAACTTTTTATTAAATAATATGTATTTAAATAATCATCATAATAATATTTGATAATAGTTTTAAGTTGTAGATTTTATTTTTCTGAAATTTTTCATATATTAAACATATTTTTCTGAATTATAAAACAAAAGATATTAATTAAACAAGTTTTAATTCCTTTATTTCATTTCAGGAAATACTTGTATTTGAATTAAAATTGTTTTATCTATTTCATACACATAAATACTTTTTATACCGAAGCTAACCTAGACTAGGTCAGACTGGTGGGTCACATGCCACATGGCATGCTCGGCTTGATTAATGTTTTTGTTACCGAAAGTATTCCTACTCCTAGCCAATGACAAGCGGGCCCTGCACCACGTCACCTGCCACATGGGCGAGGACGGGTGAACAGACACAGGCATGACGTTAGCATGATGCCAGCCTGGTCTCCGCCACCAGAATGAGGTCGCCGGCGGCGATCGACGGCGCCCCAGCTAACGTGACTAACCTAGATCGTCTAAGCACGATGTGCTGAACCTTAGTGTGGTGGCGCTGTCAAGAAATGGTCGTCGGAGCCTCGTCGGCGACGAGCTCTGTGGTGGTGCAGTAGGTGTCAACGCATGAGACGGCGCTACGATGGCGAACGCGAATCGGAGAGGATCATCGGGAGCAGAACCTTACCAGGAACTAGTAGAGGTGTTGGTGAGTCAAGGCTCGACCGGAATCACTGAGAACGGCGTCGACTGGCGGCGGAACGTCGGTGATGGCGATCTTGATTTAGGTCGAACGACGTCGATTCCTCTAGGGGGATGAACAAGTCGAGTGAGGGGAGTCGAACGGTGGTCCCGGCTTGGCCTAGGACAGCCGGAGACGATGGGAACAGAGAGGTCCGGCGAGCTAGGGTTCCGGCTCAAAGGGGAATTGGGGAAAGAGAAGAAGATAGGGTTCGTTTCTGCGCAGGAGGGGATCTTGTAGACGACCAGGAGCGGTGGCGTGGATCTTGGCACGGCCAGAAGTCATGGCACGGCGGCGGACGACGGCGATGCTGACAGCCAGCTGCTTGTGACGTCAGAGAGGAAGACGACGACATACTTTTCACGGAAAACCCCCTAGCAGTTCTTTTGATTTGCTCCGCGGTACCTCCTCGGTCCCACTTGTCAACAAGAGAGAAAGATAGATTTGGCTGGTTGTTGGGCTGCTACTGGGCTTCAGTTGGGTGGCTGTGGTTGCTCGTGGCGTTGGATAAGAAAGAGGGTTAATGGGCTTCGGCCTGGTTATAATTTTTCCTTTACTGTTTCCTTTTCTCTTTTCTGTTTTATTTTCAGATTTGTGTATTACACATTTGTTTTAGGAACCTTTCTTTATAAAAGTTCTTTGCTGAATACAAGCATCAATAATAAGTTATTTTGAACTATTATGAATTTTTATTATATAAAGTTATCACTTCTTTATTTTCTTATACATATGTATATATTTTATTATGACTAACATAAGAGTTAAAGTTTGAATTGAAAATACTTACCATAAGTTCTTTGAAGATTTGATATTCTCATATTTCTTTTATTGATGTGAATAAGGGTTAATGGCTAAACATACTATCTTTATGTTTAGGATCTTTATTAATATCACACTTTAAAATAAATAGTTATTATTTGAAATGAATTATGGGAGAGAATTGATAACTATAGTTTCTAGGCATATATGATTGAAATAAAAGTTAGGGTTTTTAAATTGTAATTGTTTACCATAGTTTTAGGAGTTTTAATATTTTTTGTCCATCCTTTTATTTATATGAATAAAGATTATTGATTAAGACAGATTGTCCTTATGTTGGTGTTCAAGAATGACTTCATCTTTTATACAAGAAAGTTATTTCCTAGAAGGTCTTAAGGGAAATAATTGATAAGGATAACTCCTAAGTACATATAATTAGGATAGTTAGGAATGACAAAGATGTGCTTATGTGATCTGCTATAGGAAACTATTCCTATAAAGTGGTATAGAGATAAGATAATATATCAATAATATGAAATGAATATTATGTTTGGTTTAAGATTTAAAGTTTAGGCTTTAACAAGGATTCCTATATTTCATACTTCATAATTCTGGACTTCTGATTAAGGAATTCCTTTCCTAGATATACTACTTCTTCCTATCCATCACCATGTGTTAACATGATGAAATTTACTTCACAAAATATTCTTATCCACCTTTTATTCTTCTTAATCCACTTGTAAATTCCAATGAGCTTGATTCTAAAGCATTTCCTAATCTTTTCATATCTATACTTGGGTATATCAACTATTCTACTGCTGATAACCTCCAATCCAACACATGGTTACCTCTAACTACATTCATACTCTTCCTTAATCATCCACCACTAATATTACCCTAGTAGCTGTATATATAACTTTACTTCACCTCAAGTATTAGTATTCCCATGAGAAAACTACTTTTTCTATAATCCAATGTTGCTCTAACATCGCCTTAATCATACTATCTTATATCTACTTAACTCCAATATCTAACATTCCAACCTCACATTATATTAATGTGACTTGTAATGACTAATCTTATGATAATATATCTATACTATGATTCAATCATGTTTTATCCACCAATGTCACTTATACTTGGTATAAGCATTCAATATTGATGAGTAAGGCATGATCATTCTAATCCTTTAATCATACATGGCTTAGGTTTCCAATTGACTAACCAAGGACTTTATCAATACAACCTTACAGTTGTATTGAAATTACCTTCTTAGTATCTCTATTGGATTAAGAGATGTTATTCATGGACTATACTTACTTAATCCAATAGAATTACTCCTTGGTATCTATCTTCAGGATTCATCCTTATAATCCTATTTGTTAACATATTGATTTGATTTCCTTCAATCACTCCCATCCTATAGATGATATCTAAATATATCATTACCACCTATCTCTTCTTACTTCTTTCTCTAAAAGTTTTAGAGTTGATAGATTAAGAATTGGGAATCAATAGTTGATTACTCAAAATTGATGATCAACAGATATTGGAATATGATTCCAATAGGAATGGTAAAGATTGATGTGGATAAAAAGATACATGGTGAATGATCTTTGAATTGGTTTCCCTCCTACTCCAAATAACTAAATAGTTAGGGTTAGGTATTACCATGATACTCATGGTATAAGCAAATGAGATTAAGATTTAGTGGTTTCATTCCTATTACTTAAGTTATGTTTATAACTTGGTATTCATGAGTGTGTAATGAATACTAGGATATGATCAACTAAGGATCAAATATAATCTATTAAGTAATGAATTAGAGTTTAACTTTTATTACATTTGATCTACCCTTATATCAAATCATGTTTACCCAAAATAAGGTTTTAGCAAAGGTCATATTGAAACTTATCGCAGTCAACTTGATGATCTACATCAATTCCATCAAGTTAAGAGAAGCTTCAATCAATTTGACAAGTTTTTATTTAAAAGCGCGAAAATTATTTAGATTTTCTATGTATGAATGCAATGCACACATCTGTGTTCAGCTTATTTATAAGCTCTAATACTGGGATGTTACAAGTGTCGATCCCAACGAGGAGCAGAAGGTGTTGACTAGTGGTATGGAGCAGGAAATCTCTATAAATACTTAGCAAACAGATTTTTAGATGTTTTCTGATAAATCAAAGAAACAAAGTGCGAGTAATAAAGACAACAAAGAATTGCAGCAAGTGGCCATTTCCTTTCTTAGCAAAGGACAAGCCGGTGGAAATACTTATAAGGACCAAACGTTCTCGAGGACACATGGGAATTCTGTCAAGTGCTTTTGCTTCAAATAGCCGAGTACCCTTCTTTGGTGTTGTAAGTGTTGTGTGGGTGAACCTGTGCTAATGTACCGACCTTACTTGGACTAATACATACTCCCTCTGTCCGGGATTTTAAGTCCGGAGAGTTTTTTCAGATTTTTCGGAAATACAAGTCCGGAGTATTTACTCCCCTTAATTACCGTGCGTGATTACCTGCCGAGCGATTTCCTCTCCACCCGTTGTCTCCCTCCCTCCTCGCTATAGCTATCCATATTAATTTCTCTCCTCGCTATAGTGATCCATGGCAAACAAAATTGGCCTATGCATGCCTCTTTTCCTGGCGATCGATTGGGGACTTAATGCTCTCGTGGATTGCCTCCCGTTTCTGCCGTCCGATGCAGAAGTAAGGGAAGGAAACAAGGAGATCAGTTGGCCTACTTAAATGGAGAGATATTAGGTGCAGTTAATAGAATCTTAACTTCCCGAGATTAGCTCCAGTTTTGCAGCCCGTCTTGGTATTGCCAAGTTTGCTCTCCGGACTTAAAATCCCAAACAGAGGGAGTACTTGTGATTAAACCCCCTGCAAGCATCCGCAACTAGAGGAAAGCAATTAAGATATAAACCTAACCACAACCTTAAACTCTAAGATCCTACACTCCCTTATGCAATGGTGTCTTAACAGGGGTTCAGGTTTCTGTCACTCCGGCAACCCCACAATTAGTAGGCAAATACACAATGCATTCCCCTAGGCCCATAAATGGTGAAGTATCATGTAGTCGACGTTCACATGACACCACTAGAAGAATAGCACCACAACTTAAATACTAAACCATTGAATAACAAATCAACACAAATCCACTACTAACAACATGACTTTTCCCATGTCCTCGAGAACTAGACGAACTACTCACAAGACATCATATGGATCAAGATCAAAGACGACATGGTGATGGATAACAATCTGAACATAAACAATAATCCAATGGTTCCACTCACAAGCATCAACTACAATAGTAATCAATACCGGGAAAGTTTCCCCTAAGAACTATGCAAGTATTCAACACAATTGTTACAGCGGGACGGAGTGGTGATGATGGTGCTGGTGGAGATGATGGTGTGGATGATGATGATCCCGATGAAGTCTAGCTTGATGACGGTGTTGATGGCGACGATCTCCCCTCTCCGGGAAGGAATTTCCTCGGTATAAATCTGTCTGCCGGAGAGATCTTTCTCTCTCGGTGTTTTCTGCCCCGCAGAGGCGGCGTAAATCTTTCTATGGTTGATCCCTATGTTTTAGGGTTCCGAGAGGAAGATATAGGTGAGAGGGCGGAGTCAGAGGCCTGCCAGGTGGGCCACACCCACCCTAGGCGCGACCCAGGGGGACCAGTGCCTAGGGGGGGCCTGTGGCCCAGCTACGCCTCCCCTTGTGGCTTCCTTCGCTTCTGGGAAAATATATTTTTCCAATATTTTTCAGATCTTCGCGAAATTGCATCAAAACACCTCTTTTTTCCATTAGAAACCTAGCTCCATCAGTCCATCCTCCAAGAATAATCCAACATGCAAAAACAGAGGAAAAGACATAAGTAACACCTCATAATAAGACACATATCAATGAATAGATGAAAATTATGATATAGAATGGTGATGCAAATTGGATGTATCAACTCCCCCAAGCTTAGACCTTCGCTTCTCCCCAAGTGAAAACTGAGCTCAGTAAACATGTCCACAGGTTTATGGAGTGAAGTGTTGATAAAAGAATACGGATAAGAAGCATCACACTTACCATTACACAACTCATAGAAGAAAACAACTCACCATTATATAAGTTTGCTTGCTACAAGTACAAGAGTCACAATAGAGATGCATACAGATAAATCATAATTGGAATTGGCAAACTTTGTTCTTGGTCAAAGAACAGCTGGCAAACAGTTTCACAAAAAGCTTTTGTAGAAGTTTTCACAACAAGAGTACTCTTTGCTCAAAAAGGTTTTTTCACAATGATGGCTTTCAAAGTAATACTCAATAGATAAGAGTCTTGTGCAAACAAGGAAGATAGAGAACATGAGGGAATAAATCATCATATGAATGCTTGCAACACAACAACTCAAATGCTTGCTGGAGATAGAAAGGAAGTAGGTTTACTGACTCAACTTAGAAATAGGAGAAAGGTCCCTTCATAGAGGGAAGCAAGGATTTCAAGTCATAAAGAGCTTCCAAAAGATTATGATACTTACTAGCTTTGAGCCCTCATTGCCCATATCCAAGGCATATTGAAATGATTAAGGTTAAAGTGAACAAGGATGGAGTATAGGCTTGACGAAATATAAGTTGGCAATCTCATGTCCCTTGAGTACGAGGGCCGCTCCTCATGCTACTCAACTTTAGTTACCGGTAAGTTCTTGTCATTGTAAGTACATGTGTATCATAAAGAACCTCCAACGGGGTACCCCTCGCACATGGTACAAGAGCTATCCCATAACCAAAATGACAAGGCACACAGACAATGAGCATCTCAGCGATCTTTTTATTTACTATGTGCATAGATTTTTATTGAGGATGCTTCACTGAATGCTCACTATGGTGATGCTGCAAGTTTCCACCATGATTAGGCATGACTTAGGCTAGAGGATCAGGCGTTTCTCTAACACACATACATCATTCCATGGACTTACAAGCTCCCTTTTTATTTCACACCGACGACATCCGCAAACAAAAGAGCATGATATCAACTGGATGAGTATCCATAAGTGTTGAAAGCGTTCCCCGTGACAACACAGTTCTGCTAATCCCAACGTATAGATGCAAGCATATACAACTTCGATGACACAATGGTTCAAGTCTATTAGGGGCAAGAAAATAAGGTGTGCCATTAAGTTCGTGAGAGCTTTACTAACTAGTTTTCTCATAACAAAACTATTTTTAATTCTAAAGATAGATGAATCTTGAGAATTTGCTTGGAATAGCAATAATGCTAATAGGTAGATATGGTGGATACAAATGGCACAGGTTTTGGTTCAAAGGGGGTTGGAAACATGAGAAGTATTCCTTCTCAAAACAGGTTTTTGGCTAGCAAGGCTGGGTAGCAAGCAAAAGAGTTGAAAGAAACAAGCAAACCTACAAGTGGTAAATCCAAACATGCAATCTTAGTTGAAGACACAAAAGATCTTAAATAAAGAATACTAAGCTTATGAGCCAACCAAAAAGAAAATAAATGATACAAAATACCTGTAAGCTTTTCTCTTTTTCTTTCAAACCTCAAAAAGTGTTGCTACTAAACAGAACTTGGTTTGCCAAAACCAATTTAGATCCACTTGATGATCCAAAGTGATGCCAATACTGACCAACAAGATCCATCATATAATAGAGATTGCAAACTAAAATAAGAAGTGCAAAAAGTAAAAAAATGAAACTTCTCATTAATATTCCATAAAGGCACTCACACCAAGGGATACATAGATAATCAACTAAAGGAGAGATACTTCCACATGCAAACCAACCTATAAGATAACTCCTCTACCAAATATATGAATCCACTAAAAAGGTAAAAGATAAAAGATAATGGTGTGATACCGCGGCACTCCCCCAAGCTTGGAACACGCCAAGGGGATGCCAAACATGATGACGAATTACTCCTTCGGTGGTGGTGGTGTTCTCTTGTCATCAACAAACTTCTAAGGCAAAGGTTACCCATCTAAAAAGGACGTCCTGGTTTCCATAATCCTAAAAACTTCTTGCTCCAATGCTTCCATCCTGTCTTCCAGACTGCCTTCTCCTTTAGGGCCTTGAACTTCTTTCATCTGCACCTTCCCATCCTTGAGAATCAACTCCTTGGGATGAATAATCAACTCATACATGTACGGGTTGATGAAATCCGTAGAGTAATCCTCCATGGGTGATCCAGAGGAAGACATTGTGCCTCCAAAACCGAGAATTTGCCTAACAAAAATAGATCAAAACAAAAACACGACGAGAACACGATGCACGAACCTCGGGGAACCCGGGGGGTTATATATTACGAAGTTTCAATGCGTAAGGAAGGTACTGGTATGGAAACGAGGTGGAGACGGAGCTCGGGGGGCTCACACCCCCTCCAGGCACGGCCAGCTGGGGCCCGCGCCTGGGGTGGGTGTAGCCACCCCGGCCTCTGTTTCCTCCTCTGTTTTGTTTCTTAACATTCCGTATGTAATAGAAACATCAAACATATAAAAACATAGGGCTTTCATGAACCTTCTGTTTTTCACCACTTTTACCTATTCAAGGACAAACTCTGAAGATTCTGGTGTTTGGTTTCTAATAAATTCTTCCGGAGTCACCATTTGAATAATGTCAACGTCTTCATTATAAGAATCTCCAGAAATATAGTGTTTGAGCCTTTGGCCATTCACCACCTGTGTAGTGTTGTCCTTCAAAGAAGATATTTTGATAGCACCTGAACGATATACTTCCTCAATAAAAAGGTCCTTCCCGTTTTGAGAGTAGTTTCCCTGCAAAAAATCTGAGACGAGACCTATACAAAAGAACTTTCTCACCAACATAGAACTCCCTTTTGAGAATTCTCCTATCATGCCATTATTTTACCTTTTCCTTAAAGAGTCTAGCATTTTCATAAGCTTCACTTCTCCACTCATCTAAGGTACTCATGTCAAGCAATTTTTTCTCACCAGCAAGTTTAAATATCTATTCAACTCTTTCACTGCCCAATAAGCTTTGTGTTCTAATTCTAAAGGCAAGTGACAAGCTTTCCCATAGACCATTTTGTAAGGGGACATCCCCATAGGATTTTTATAAGCAGTTCTATAAGCCCATAAAGCGTCATTCAACTTTTTAGCCCAATTTTTCCTAGATCTATTGACAGTCTTTTGCAAGATAGATTTAATTTCCCTATTGGAGAGTTCTACTTGCCCACTAGTTTGGGGGTGATAAGCTGAAGCAATTATATGGTTTACATCATATTTAGTGAGAGTTTTTCTAAAACCCCCATGAATAAAATGAGAGCCTCCATCAGTCATGAGATATCTAGGCACACCAAACCTAGGAAAAATAACATCATTAAGCATTTTTAAAGAGGTCTTACCATTAACGCTGTTTGTAGGTATGGCTTCTACCCACTTTGTAACATAGTCAACAGCAACAAGAATATGAGTATACCCTTTTGAAGGAGGAAAAACACCCATAAAGTCAAATCCCCAACAATCAAAGGGTTCAATAACAAGAGAATAATTCATAGGCATTTCATTGCGTCTAGAAATGTTACCAACTCTTTGACATTCATCACATGATAAGACAAACTTCCTTGCATATTTGAAAAGGATAGGCCAATAAAATCCAGATTGTAAAACCTTTTGTGCAATCCTATCCCTAGCATGATGTCCTCCATAAGCACTGCCATGAAATTTTCTCAATATCTCTTGTTGTTCAAATTCTGGAACACATCTTCGCATAATACCATTCACTCCTTATTTATATAAATGTGGGTCATCCCAAAAGTAATGCCTTAAATCATAAAAGAATTTTCTTATTTGCTGGGCTATAAAGGTTGGAGGCAAATACTTGGAAACAATAAAGTTAGCACAATCAACATACCAAGGACTCTCATGCGAACTTACCCTTATTGCAACCAACTGCTCATTTGGAAAACTATCATTAACATGCAAGGGGTCAAAAGAAATATTTTCCAAACGAGATAAATTGTCAGCAACAGGATTTTCAGCACCTTTCCTATCTACAATATGTAGATCAAACTCTTGTAAAAGCAACACCCATCTAATAAGCCTAGGCTTAGTGTCCTTCTTTGTCATAAGGTACTTAATAGCAGCATGATCAGTATGAATAGTGACCTTCGAATCAACAATATAGGGTCTAAACTTATCACATGCAAAGATTACAACTAAGAACTATTTTTTAGTAGTAGCATAATTCTTTTGAGCAGCATCTAGAGTCTTGCTAGCGTAATGAATAACATTCAACTTCTTATCAATATGTTGCCCAAGGACAGCACCCACAGCAAAATCACTAGCATCACACATAATTTCAAAAGGTAAACTCCAATCAGATGGTTGAACAATCGGAGCAGTAGACAAAGCTTTCTTCAAAGTTTCAAAAGCTTCCTTACAATCATCATCAAAAACAAAAGGTACATATTTTTGAAGAAGATTAGTAAGGGGATTTGAAAATTTGGAGAAATATTTAATAAACCTCCTATAGAAACCAGCATGGCCAAGGATACTGCGAATACCTTTAATATCCCTAGGACAAGGCATCTTCTCAATTGCTTCCATTTTGGCTCTATCAACTTCAATACCTCTTTCAGAAATTTTGTGTGCAAGAACAATCCCTTCATTAACCATGAAATGGCATTTCTACCAATTAAGAACAAGGTTGGTTTCTTCACATCTCTGCAAAACTTTATCAAGGTTGTGCAAACAGTTATCAAAATAAGTTCCATAGACGGAGAAATCATCCATGAAAACCTCCACAATTTCTTCACAAAAACCATGAAAGATAGCAGACATACATCTCTGAAAGGTATCAGGAGCATTACATAAACCAAAAGGCATACGCCTATAAGCATAAGTGCCATAAGAACAAGTGAAAGTGGTTTTCTCTTGGTCTTGTGCTTTCGCAGCAATTTGAGAGAACCCAGAATAACCATCAAGAAAACAAAAGTGAGTCTTTTTGGACAACCTCTCAAGCATTTGATCAATAAAGGGCAAATGATAATGATCTTTCTTAGTAACTTTATTAACCTTCCTAAAATTGCACATCCTATACCCAGCCACTACTCTCTGGGGTATAAGCTTATTATTTTTGTTAGGCACAACAGTTATTCCCCCTTTCTTGGGAACACAATGAAGAGGGCTAACCCATTGGCTATCAACAATAGGGTAAATAATACCAGCATCAAGGAGTTTTAATACCTCATTTCTTACCACATCCTTCATCTAGGATTTAGACGGTGTTGGTGCTCAACAACTGGTTTTGCATCAGGTTCTATATTAATAGCATGCTGGCATATAGTGGGAGAAATTCCTTTTAAATCATCAAGAGTATAGCCCATAGCTCCTCTGAAAGGATCGTATGGGCACCTAGAGGGGGGGGGGTTGAATAGGTGCTACTTCAAATTTTACTCTTTTTCAAATTAGGGTTTGACAAGAAAGGTAAATTCTCTAGAATATGCAACTATGGTGAATTTACCTATATGTCAAACAAGCACAAACTAACACAACACTAAGCAAGAACAAGTAAGTAAAGTGCGGTAAAGGATAGAAGTAACCAAGGGAGTGGACGTGGAGACACAAGGATTTGTTTCCCGTAGTTCCTTCCTTTTGAGGGGAAGTACGTCTACGTTTGGAGAAGGGGTGGTTTCAAACCACCAACGCCATGAGAGGCCTCCCTTGTTCTCCGATGAACCTCACCCCAACGGGCTCGATTCACCTTACACTATATCGGCAACCTTCGAGGTGGAAGCCGTCACCTTTACAACAAGTTAGGGGCACACATCCACAACTGAATTGGAGGCTCCCAAATACAAGCAAGCTGTCAAGACAAATCAAAGACAAGCTTGTAAGAACCAAATCAAAGTTAGGGTTTCCAAAGAAGCACTAGAGCTTGGGGGCCCTCAAGTGAATGAGGGGGAAATGAAGATCTCTCTTGGTGAAGATGTAAATCAAGGCCTCCTCCTTCGATTCTCCAAAGATCAATGACTTTGGATGGTTGGATGAAGAGATCTTGTAGATTTGGTGGCTCTAATGGGGTTGGTGTTCTTGAGCGGCTCGAGCAACTGGAGGAAGAAGATAAGGGTCCCTTTTTATAGGCAGCCCCCTCCACGAACCGTTTTCTGACCGTTGTAGAAAAGTCAGACCGGAGACTCCGGTCTACACCAGAGACTCCGGCCAATCTCTGGACCAGTCTCCGGACTGCTCTTTTGACTGACCCAGACCAATTCTGCACCAGCAACACCGGAGACTCTGGCCTTCCAACACCGGAGACTCCAGACTAACCAAAGTCCGGAGACTTCGGAGTAACCTCCGGTGCAGCCTCCGGACCCCTAGTCAGAATGTACCAGCCAGGTCCTGGGAAGCACCACCGGAGCCAGAACCGGAAACTCCGGACCACACCGGAGACTCCTGTCTTGGCAGACCAGAGACTACGGTTTGGAGTTTCCAGATCAGTGGCAAATGAATGTGGTCTTTTCCCACGAGTGTGTGTGTGTGCAGTTTATCAATGATAATACCAACCTGTGGACAATAACAAACAGTAAAATGATCTACTTGTTGTTAACGAACACCAAAAGTGATTATGACAATAAATGCCCTTTCAATCTCCCCCTTTTTGGTGTTCAATGACAACAAGTGATTTGCATGGAATAACATATAAATGTGTCTCCCCCTGACTATGTGCAGCAAGATAATGAAGTAAATCATGTAAGGAAGATAGTATCAACGATAGCACACATAGATCTCACATGAGTTACAATAGGTGTTGCACACAAGCACATAGTCATAGACACACATAAGAACATCAGATAACACACATAAAGTTCAAGTTCGAATATCCAAATAAAAGGCAATAAAGCAGATAGTCGCAAATCCCAAATCCCATGCAAAGCGATGAGAATGTCTTCTCCCCCTTTGGCATCGAAACACCGAAAAAGGGAAAAGACCTATACTAGCGCCCCAATAACTCAGTAGTCATCATCATCCTCGGCATCCTCATCCTCATCCTGGTCACCCTCATCCTGGTCATAGTCATCATCATAATCCTCAGGGACAGCAGGCCCTTTGCCGTGAGGGCGAGAAGAAGAAGTATCCTGGTACCCAAACCCTGAGGTGACATCAGCAAACGTCTTCCAATCCACCAGACTATCTTGTTTAGCATTCCATGCCCCAAATGAGAGTGTATGACCAAACTCTGTGGACTGCTGAGCCCCATGCTCATCATTGTATTCATCTTCACCTTCCTCAGTATCCGCAGCACCCTGGTCCTTGATCTCTTTGAGAAGCTTCTCAATGCGAAGGTTGCTTTGGTAGGATGTATGCTGCTGCTTGCGAATGTCAACGTTCATGCAACAGAGGGTCCTCTCCCAAAAGCTGGCCTTCTTGACCCTCTCATGCACATAGTCTCGAGTCATAGTAGGCATAGGGGCATTGGAGGCATTCTTCCTCCGAACTCTAGGTGGAGAGGGAGCCCTCCCGTCTCAATCTCCTCATCATCATCATTCCCATAGAGACGCCTTGGAGCAGGCCCCATGTGCCCCTTCTGCTGCAGAGAGACCAGACTGTGCACAGTGATGTGTGGTGGTATGCCATGTGGAGAATCATGCTCCTAGGAGTTGATGAGCCTCATAACCAAGGGTGCATATGGAGGATATTTCTTGTAAATAATGGCATGGAACATCTCCTCGAAAATGAAGTCCATCACATCAATGGGTGCAACATTAGCCTCTGGTCCAGCATTGAAGGTCCGGTGAGTATGGTACAGGAGGTTGACAAGCCCACCCCTGATGGCATCATCATTTCCAGCACTTGGAGAAATAGTGTGACGGAAAATCCTCAGCATAAGGTTGTAGAGGGTCTTGAGTCCCTTGGAGCCCCCCACAACACCACCATCATACAGAGGTGCCAGCTTCAACTTGTTCTCACCCAAAGCTGCTGAGTGCATGCGCTGTCCCACAGGAGTAGATACTCCGTGAAAGGTCTCAAAGATGACAATGGCAAAGTCATGAAAGGTAGCCGTGCAGCGAGTAGTGCCAGTCATCCACACCATGGTCCTGTCAAGATCAGACCCAAACACCACTGTGGCATAAAACTGCTGAACAAGGTGCACACTGTAGTCTTCGCGCAGCTCCATCAAGTTGTAGAGACCCAGCTTCTCACAGATCCACAGGGCATCATTGAAGTAAGGGCTCTGGCGCATTTGCTCAATATTCATGAACTTCGCAGAAAGGTGATCTGGTGAGTACACCATACACATCCTTCATGAACACAGCCTGTTCTTTCCTCCAGAAATGAGGGTCATCACTGGTACGAGGCAGTGCATAGAAATCTGTCTTCCTCAGCTCACGGTACCCCTCTTTAGACATCTTGGCTAGGGACTGGAGGTTGTCATACTTGGCTCTCTTTGCACGTTCCTCCCGTTCATCCCTATCTTGATCCCTCTTCATGTAAGCTGCATCACGTGCCCGCTGTTTCCGGTTGGAAGAAGGCACGATAAACTGACCCTGAGCTTCATCATAGCGAGGATTGCCCCTTTGGGACTTAGCCTTGGTACGACGAGGACGACTAGAACCATCACCTGTGAACAGCAGTGAGGGAGATAGCATGGAGATGAGTATATATGTCCCAAAGATACAGTACAAGAACTTTGATGCATTTCTAGACTATTTTGATTCACCCAACACCAGAGTCTCCGCACCTTATACCGGAGTCTCCGGCTCAGACCGGAGTCTCCGGTCCTGGGGACCGGAGTCTCCGGCCTGTACCGGAGTCTCCGGACCTAAGTCCGGAATCTCCGGTCAGGAGGCTCGGGTATGCGATGGGGAGATGCTGGTGAGGGTGAATCTAGTAGATCGGGCAGTGCAACAAGGCTAAAGTACTAGAGTGCACGCAAACAAGTGATTCCAATGGACAAATCAGCAACAATCCTCAAAAACACATCTAGGGATGAACCCTAGGAGGAAAAAGGAGAGGAGAGGTACCAGATCTGTCCATGGGATCAGTTCCTCCGGTGGGAATGACCCAATGGAGGAGAGGGGAAGGTTGGCCGGCGGCATGGCGGATCCCGAGGGCTTCTTGACCTCCGGGGAGGATTTTTGGAGGAGGAGGCGACGAGTTTGGAATTAGGGGACGGGGTGAAGAATGAGGAACTGATGTACCAGTTCACCCCATGCCCCCTTTAAGTGACAGAAACCGTCCAGACCAGAGACTCCGGTCTACACCAGAGACTCCGGCCTACACCGGAGACTCCGGTGTTTGTACACCGGAGACTCCGGTCCTCCTCGACCAAAAGGTCCAGGAAAGGTGTTTGGGGACATATATGAGAGATAGATGGTTTTTAAGATAGGGAAAGGGCTTGGGTTGAGACATCAAACTATGAAGAACCAACAAGAGCCATAGGGATTCAAAAAATGTTCAGAAAAGCTTCAAGAGACTAGAATCAAGCAAATGACAAACATGAGTAAATGCCAACCTCTCAAATGAGAGAGGGCGGTGGCCTAGGCCACCATATTTGAGTATACTTGGCTTGGCACCACGAAGATATATCTTGGGCCCATTACCAAAACTCATCATTAAGCTCACATATCACTAAATGATATTAAGAGGAATGATTTTGATTGCTTTGGGCATAATGGGGGGAGGGATGGTCCAATTAATTAGGACCGCACTCCCCCTATATCCATGCCTACACCTAAACCAAATATGGGATGAAACATAGGTGAGGATGCAAGAATATCAAGTCAAGCTCCTTGAATCTATGATATTTAGTTCATTCCTCAAGTAGCAAAACCTTGCTTCATCAAGTGGCTTCGTGAAGATATCGGCAAGTTGATCCTTGGTTGATACATATGATAGATAAATATCACCTCGAGCAACATGATCTCTAATAAAGTGATGGCGAATCTCAATATGCTTTGTCCTTGTGTGATCTACCGGGTTGTAGGCAATCTTGATGGCACTTTCATTGTCACATAGAAGCGGCACTTTGTCACAATGGACACCGTATTCCTTTAAAGTTTGCCTCATCCATAGCAATTGAGTGCAAGCACTAGCAGCTGCCACATACTAAACCCGGTGGTGGAGAGATATACAATTTTGCTTCTTGGAAGACCAACATACCAACGACCTACCAAGGAATTGGCAAGCCCCGGATGTTGATTTTCTATCATCCTTGTCACCCTCCCAATCCGAATCCGTGTATCCACAAAGAGCAAATGTTGAGCCTTGAGGATACCAAAGACCATAAAATGGGGGTATGAACCAAATATCGAAAGATTCTCTTGACCGCCATTAAATGACTTTCTTTAGGAGCCGCTTGATATCTTGCACACACACCTACACTCAACACATTATCGGGTCTAGATGCACAAAGGTAAAGCAAAGAACCAATCATAGACCGGTATACCTTTTGATCCACATCTTTACCATTTGGATTTTGTTCTAGATGAGACTTTGTAGCCATGGGAGTAGGACCTCCATTCAAATCTTGCATTTTGAATCTCTTGAGCATATCTTGAGTATACTTGGCTTGATTGAAGAATGTCCCTCCTCTAACTTGCTTGATCTCAAAGCCAAGAAATACTCTCAACTCCCCCATCAAAGACATCCGGAACCTACTAGTCATAAGCTTTGAGAATTCATCATTAAAAGCTTTGTTAGATGAGCCAAAGATAATATCATCAACATATATTTGGCATACAAAAAGCTCCCCATTGACCCTCTTAGTAAAAAGAGTGGGATCGATTTTCCCAACCTCAAAGCCACGGTCAAACAATAACTCTCTAAGATGCTCATACCACGTGCGTGGGGCTTGCTTGAGCCCATAGAGCTCCTTATCAAGTTTGTAGACATGGTTTGGGAAGTTGGGATCCTCAAATCCTGGGGGTTGCTTAACATATACCAATTCATTTAAAGTACCATAAAGAAATGCACTTTCTACATCCATTTGTTGCAACTTAAAGTTATGATGTGCCGCATAAGCAAGAAGGATACAAATGGACTCAAGGCGAGCCACGGGTGCATAAGTCTCTCCATAATCAATGCCTTCAATTTAAGAATACCCTTGTGCAACCAATCTAGCCTTGTTCCTTACAATAATTCCATGCTCATCTTGCTTGTTATTGAATATCCACTTTGTTCCAATAACATTGCGGCAATCCTTTGGCTTCTCAACTAACTTCCATACTTTGTTTCTCTCAAAGTTGTTGAGCTCTTTATGCATAGCCTCTAACCAATCCGAGTCTTCAAGAGCTTCCCACACTTTCTTTGGTTCAATCATGGAGATGTGAGCTTGGTGTTCACTGAACCTCTTCAATTGTGCTCTTGTGGAAATACCTTTCCTTAGATCACCAACGACATTTTGTAGAGTGTGATCTCTTATTTCCAACATTCTTTCCTTTCTAGCTTCACGACGAGCGTGGATATCCGTGTTGTTTCTTGGAGGACCCTCTTCATCATTCTGATCCTCGTCTTGACCATCAATTTGACCTTGATCATCATTGGAGTCATCCTCTACATTGGGAGGCAAAGATTGACCTTGGTCTTGATCAAGTGCACTTCTAGCGTCAATTTGAGCTTGTCTCAAAGCAGCTTGTACGGATCTTCCTTGACAAATTGACTTGGCACCACTTTACAATCCGTCGAATGGACCAAGCTCCCCTTGACTGGAGTTGACACTTTGATCACCATGTTGAGGGTCCACATCTTGTCTTTGGCTTGAGTCAATGTCCTCTTCGGTGGATGGAGCATGTTGAGGTTGTGAAGATGAGGGCTCCACTTGAGTGGAGCATAGTTCTTCTCGATCCACCATAAGGGGTTCCTCAACGGGGCAGATATATCCCACACCCATTCTTCCTATGGCATCCTGAGGCATTTCATCATCTGCATCACAAGCATCAACACGCCCCCCTTTGGGACCATCATATTCTTCGAAGGTCACACTACAAGATTCTATGACGGCTCCGGAGAGCTTATCATAGATTCTATAAGTGTGAGATTCGAGACCATAGCCAACAAAAATACCCTCTAATGCTTTAGACTCGAATTTAGACAAACAAACACCTTTTATGAGATAGACACACTTACAACCGAACACCCAGAAGTAAGATATGTTGGGCTTGTTACCAGTAAGTATTTCATATGGAGTCTTGTTGATTTCTTTGCGGAGGTAGAGCCGGTTTGAAGCATGGCAAGCGGTGGAGATGGCTTCGGCCCAAAAGTTGTATGGAGATTTAAACTCCGCCAACATGGTCCTAGCCATCTCAATAAGAGTCCGGTTCTTCCTTTCGGCCACACCATTTTGTTGAGGGGTGTATGCAACAGAATATTGATGTTTAATCCCCTCATCACTAAGGAAATCATTCAAGGTGTAGTTATTGAACTTGGTGCCGTTGTCACTTCTTATGATCAACACGGGAACATTGTATTGCCGTTGAACCAAGTTGATGAAGTCGATAAAAGTCTTTTGAGTCTCACTCTTCAACTTGAAGAAATAAACCCAAGAGTATCTTGAAAATTCATCAACAATCACCAAGCAATATTTCTTCCCACCAAGACTTGCATGAGATGGAGGACCAAAGAGGTCCACGTGAAGGAGCTCCAAGATCTTGGTGGACTTGATGCGGTTCTTAGGCTTATGAGGAACATCATGCATCTTCCCTAGAACACATGCCCTGCAAACACGATCTTTGGCAAAGGAAACATTTTCTTTTAGTCCAACAATATGGCCCTCCTTGTGGAGGCTTTGCAAAGTTCTCATATTTACATGGGCCAGTCGGCGATGCCATAACCAACCCACATCGGCCTTTCCGAATAAGCACATCGCACTTGTAGTGGCTTGCCCCGAAAAGTCCACCACATACAAGTCATGTTCGACATACCCAATGAAAGCGACCTTGAGAGACTTGCTCCACATGAGGACCACAAGATCATTATGTATAAAGACGGAAAAACCCATCTTTCCAAGAGCACAGACTGAAAGTAAATTGTACCCAAGGGTCTCAACAAGCATGACGGTCACGAGTGTAATGTCGTGAGCAACCACAACTTTGCCAAAACCCATTACCTTAGACTTTGACTTGTCGGCATATGTCACGGTGATTAGATCATCATTTGGCTTTAAGTCCTTGATAATAGACGAGCTTCCGGTCATATGACTTGTGCAACCACTATCAAGCACCCACTTTAACCCTCCGGAAGCATAAGTCTACAAAAGATCAAGCTAATTTTTAGGTACCCATTTTTCAATGGGTCCTCTTTTGTTAGCAACAAGGGTCTTGGGAACCCAAATAGACCAAGCAATATAACCATCATATGGGCCAACATATTGTGCATACACATCACCATAATAATCACGCATTATAACATAGTGAGGGTTAGCACTACCAACAAAGTCATCATGAGACATAGTTTTACCACTTGTGGTCTTACTACCCACAATGGCCTTGTTAGTTTCTTGTGTGGGCTTGACCTTCTTCTTCTTATTGTTGTTCTTCTTCTTCTTAGAATTGGAGACAAATCCAATGCCCCCTTTATCACCACTAGGACTTTGCTTACTCAAAAGATCATCAATAGACTTGTTGACTTGTGGAAATGTGGCCTTAGAAAGCTCCCCCTTCAACCTAGCATTCTCTTCAAGAATAGTTGTACTACTAGATGGAATGAAGTTACTAGGTGAAGGAATATTGGCCAATTGAGTTTGAAGAATTTCATGGGACTTTGTGAGTGACAAGAGTTCACTCTCCAAAGCCTTGTGGGCCTTGTTAAGCAACCTAAAGTCCTTGGCAAGTTTTTCATGAACCACACCAAACTCAATCTTGTCCTTTTTAGCACTTTTGTATTTTGCAATAGCATGATCACGCTCTTTGATGAGTTTGTTAACAATATTGTCATTGGCCTCATCAAGCCCTTCAATTTTTAGCTCGAGTGATAACCTAGTTTCTTGTTCTTCTTCTAGATCATTGTTTAAAGCCTCTAGCTCAATCATGTGTTCATGCCCAAGTTTACATCTAACATCTAGAAGCTCTTGAGTATGTGAAAGTTGATCTAGGATGTTTTCAAAGTGTAACTTAGCATCTCCTTTTAGGTTAGTCATAAAATCATCAAAGGCAATTAATTCCTTTTTAACATCAAGAGACATTTCATCATCAAGTTCATCATTATCTAGGGGAGTAGAGTGGGATGATGAGGATACCTCCGTTCCTCTTGCCATAAGGCAAGTGACGTTCTTGGTGGGAGAGTTCTCATTTGGAGAATCAAAGAGTGAGAATGTCAGAGTATAGGTGGTGGCTAGAGCAGCCACACCATGTGAAGTTTCCTCTTCCTCATCTTCATCATATTCATTGTCGGAGGAGTATTCTTCATGAGTGATCAAGACAATTTCTCCCGACTTCTTGTTCATGGGATTATTCTTGATGAAAGGTTTCTTGTAAGGTGCCTTGAGAGTCTTCTTCAACACAAGCTTACCCCCATGATCTTCTCTCTTTTCATAGGGACAACTTGCTACAAAGTGATAGTGGTCACCACAATTGAAGCAAGTTCTCAATCTCGTTGTATTTTCTCTCTTCCCATTTGGGTTGCTCTTTCTTTGCATTTCCATCTTGGCCTTGGCGGGGTTCTTCCAAAAGTTCTTTGCATAAAAAGCCATATATTGACTATGAGCAATCTTGACTTCATCGGGGTGGTCCATGGAAGGCCCTTCATCACTATCATCTTCATCCCCATGGTCCACAGCTTTGGCCTTTAATGCAACATTGACAACATTTCTCATACCAAGGGCACGAGCACGGGCATCTTTGGCATTCTTGGCGGCAACCTTAAAAGCGGCCATCTCTTGCATAACTTCATTTGAGGTCATGAGATGGTAGTTGTGTCTTCCTTGTAGACTCTTCAAGTCGGTGGGCTCAAAAGGCATGAGTGCACTCACATATTTCCTTTTTATCCATGCATCATCCACATGTGAGGCACCCACATTTCTAAAGGCGGTGGTCTTGAGACTTCGGTACATGTCTTCATGATCTTCACCTTCTTTCATGTAGAAGCCTTCGGCTTCATTGCTTAGAGCATCATATCGGTTCCTCCTCATACTCTTATTTCCAACAAACAACATAGTGAGAGCATCCCAAGCTTCCTTGGCAATGCTAAAGTGCTCAATGTGTGGGTAATCCTTTGTTCCCAATCCTTGTTGAATCATATGCAAAGCAGTGGCATTGAGTTGACTATTGACAACCTCTCTTCTTGTCAAGTTGTTTGGATCCCCAATAAAGAGTCCATGCTCGATGATGTTCCATAGTTCAATGCAAGAGCTGCACACATGAGTTCTCATTAGTGATTGCCATTGAGCAAAAGTAGTAGACTCTTCTAGCTTAGGTGGGTCACCTCTATTGTACACATGAGGGTGAGGGACGGGAGGATCGGGAGAGTACCAAGAATCACGGTGCTCACCCTTCCCCCCATTAAGTTGTGTGGAGGAATTAGCGTTGTCTAGTTTGCCCCTACCACCATACCCTCGGGGGATACCGAAGTATTCCCTTTAGGTACAACAAATGGTAGATCCTCTTGAGGAGATGGGGGTGATGAGCCATCTTTGTCTTTAAGAAGTTTCTCAAGCATCTTCTTGACTTCGTTGACCAAGGAAGAGCTCAATCTTGTTTCCAAGTTTCTGAGATCTTCCATGGTCACCGGGGTCGGCTCACTACCACCATCCCCTTCTTGGCTACCCATATTCTCTTAGGCGGTAAAGCCCTAATAAAGAGCCGAGGCTCTGATACCAATTGAAAGTATCGTATGGGCACCTAGAGGGGGGGGTGTGAATAGGTGCTACTTCAAATTTTACTCTTTTTCAAATTAGGGTTTGACAAGAAAGGTAAATTCTCTAGAATATGCAACTATGGTGAATTTACCTATATGTCAAACAAGCACAAACTAACACAACACTAAGCAAGAACAAGTAAGTAAAGTGCGGTAAAGGATAGAAGTAACCAAGGGAGTAGACGCGGAGACACAAGGATTTGTTTCCCGTAGTTCCTTCCTTTTGAGGGGAAGTACGTCTACGTTTGGAGAGGGGGTGGTTTCAAACCACCAACGCCACGAGAGGCCTCCCTTGTTCTCCGATGAACCTCACCCCAACGAGCTCGATTCACCTTCCACTATATCGGCAACCTTAGAGGTGGAAGCCGGCACCTTTACAACAAGTTCGGGGCACACATCCACAACTGAATTGGAGGCTCCCAAATACAAGCAAGCTATCAAGACAAATCAAAGACAAGCTTGTAAGAACCAAATCAAAGTTAGGGTTTCCAAAGAAGCACTAGAGCTTGGGGGCCCTCAAGTGAATGAGGGGGAAATGAAGATCTCTCTTGGTGAAGATGTAAATCAAGGCCTCCTCCTTCGATTCTCCAAAGATTAATGACTTTGGATGGTTGGATGAAGAGATCTTGTAGATTTGGTGGCTCTAATGGGGTTGGTGTTCTTGAGCGGCTCGAGCAACTGGAGGAAGAAGATAAGGGTCCCTTTTTATAGGCAGCCCCCTCCACGAACCGTTTTCTGACCGTTGTAGAAAAGTCAGACCGGAGACTCCTGTCAGAATGTCCCAGCCAGGTCCTAGGAAGCACCACCGGAGCCAGAACCGGAAACTCCAGACCACACCAGAGACTCCTGTCTTGGCAGACCGGAGACTCCGGTCTGGAGTTTCTAGATCAGTGGCAAATGAATGTGGTCTTTTCCCACGAGTGTGTGTGCAGTTTATCAATGATAATATCAACCTATGGACAATAACAAACAGTAAAATGATCTACTTGTTGTTAATGAACACCAAAAGTGATTATGACAATAAATGCCCTTTCATCCTCGGTGTTTCTTGATACGTTGGAAACGTATCTATAATATTTGATGCTCCATGCTTGTTTAGTATCTACTTTGCTTTAATTTTCCACACTTTGAGGTGCTTTTTACATGTTTTCTGATACTAACCTATTAACAAGTTGCCTTGATGCGGATGCTGTTTTCGCTGTTTTGGTCGAGAAAAAGTTAGTAAAGAAATATTCTCGAATTGGACGGGACAAACATCAAAGTCAATTACTTTCCGTGGGGAACAAGAAGTCGAGGAGAGGAGGGGCCAGCCGGAGGTCTAGACCCACCCAGTGCGGTGGGCCCCACCCTGCGCCTGGCTAGGGTTTGGCGCCCCTGGTCGCCGCCTCGGTCTCCTCCTTCGCCTATAAGAATCCCCCGATGCAGAAACCCTAAGCACCCGATAAAATCTCCACGAAACCGTCTATAGCCGCCGCCACCATCGTCCCTAGATCGGGGGGATCTGAAGTTCTTCCCGGCACCCTGTCGGAGGGGAGATCATCCCGGAGGCCTTCTCTCCGGTATGATGCGTGAGTAGTTACACCTTGGACTATGGGTCCATGTAGCAGCTAGATGGTTGTATCTCCTCCTTTGTGCTTTCATGTATAGATCTTGTGAGCTCCGTTCATGATCAAGATCTAATCTATTTGTAATCATGCATGTTGTGTTTGCGGGGATCCGATGGATATTGAGATTATTATGTTGGTTTGATTAATGGTTTTGTCTTTATGATTCTATCATGTCTGTGTTGTTTGTGATCTTGCATGCTCTCCGTTGTTAGTAGCTATCTTGGCCAAGTAGTTGCTAGTGACTTCAAGAGGGGTATTTATGCTCGATAGTGGGTTCATGTCTCTAGTTTCCAAGGGAAGTGACAGAAATCTCTTCGGTTGTAGATGTGCTGTTGCCACTAGGGAGAAAACAACGGTCTCTTGTTCATGGAACATGTGGACTGTTTACCTTAGACACTTTGCCATGGTTATGCATGTTGCTTGCAACTTAATTCTGGAGGGGGTTCGGATGATAACCTGAAGGTGGACTTATAGTCATAGATGCAGTTGGATGGCGGTCTATGTATCTTGTTGTATTGCCCAATCGAATCTCATAGGATCTTTCTGACTAGTAATTGCATTGTTATGCCTTGCTCAGCTCCTGTCAATTGCCCTGCTGTAATTTGTTTACCCTTCATGCCATGTTGTTTATCTAAGGAGAGCACCTCTAGTGAATTATGGACCCCGGTCCAATCTTTACCATTGATACATCTTCCACTGTTATTTGTTTACTTGCTGCATACCATTACCTTCCACACCATACGTTTAATCCTTTGTTACATCAAACCGGTGAGATTGGCAACCTCACTGATTTGTTTGGGCAAAGTCTTGAGTTTGTGTTGTGCAGGTCTCCACGTTGCTTGCAACACCTATGTGACGTTTCCTTCCTCCTTCTGGTTCGATAACCTCGGTCTAAACTGAGGGAAAACTTGCTGCTTGCTCTTCACACCCTACGCTTGGGGTTACCAACGAAGTGCCGCGTCGAGCACCATCATTTCTTCAGTATTTCCAATAACCTTTCTTCTTCCTTTCCTAAAATTTTAGAACTAATAATAACAGGATATACTTTCTTATCATCAAGATAAGCATATTTAAGATCATCAAGTAAAGGTTTTAATTCAAAAACAGGGTCCCCTTTAGGTGGTAGTGTGGTACCCAAATCTTCCACAGGTAGATTATGCTTAAGTTATTCGGGCTGACGAAGGAAAACCTCGTCAATCTCATTTCTTTCCTTCATGAATACATCGCTTTCATGATCTTCCATAAATTGCTGCAAGGCATTGTTAGGAGCAAGATAAATAGCAGAAAGTTATTCAACCCTGAAATCCTCATTAGACAGTTCATTTTCATAAGGAGTTTTAGCAAATCTAGAAAAATTAAACTCATAAGACTCTCCATCAAACTTAGTCAAAACTTTTTCCTTCCTACAATCTATGATAGCCCCACAAGTATTCAATAAGGGTCTACCAAAGATAATATGATAGGTTTTACTAGCTTCAGAACCAAGTACTAGAAAATCAACAGGATATTTAATCTTACCACAAAGAACCTCCACATCTCTTACAATGCCAATAGGACAGACTATCTCTGTATTGGCAAGGTGAATAACCACATCAATGTCCTCAAGCTCACAAAGGGCCAATTTCATGCATAATTTTCCTGTAAGGCTCATAAGGAATAGCACTAGAACTAACATAATATCATATAAACCATAATAATAATGATCACCAATTCTAACAGAAAGCACAGGGACAATAGATTTTCTAGGATGAGAGACAATATTAGAAGCGTCTTCACAGAAGACAATATGCTCATCCTCTACATTTCTAGTGACAAGATCTTTCACAATAGCTACCACAGGCTCAATATTTATTTCCTCATCGGGTTCCACAGTTTTCTTTGCACTTTTGCTAACCACATTAGCTATGATAGAATGTTACTTTACCTTAGCAGGAAAAGGGATTTTATCAACATAAGGTTCAGGCAAAATAGGATCAACAGTACAAACTTCTATGCTAGCGAGAACATGGGCAACGATGTCTTTATAAGGAGCATGGTACTTGTTCCACTCTTTTTTTGGGAATTTCAATATAAGAGGCAAAGGCCTTAAAACACTTTGCAAGGACTTGAGAATCAAGACCATACTCATTACTAATATCACGAAAGTCATTAGTTCCCATAAAATATTTAATGCATTCATAATCATAATTTATACCTGACTATCTTCCTTTGTCATTCTCCCAAGCTTTAGTGTTCTCTTGAATACGGTCTAGGAAATCCTATTTAGCTTCTTCCTTCATATGTGTGAATGATCGAGCACAAGAAGCATCTAGATAAATCTTTATCATGAATAGAAAGCCTAGCATAAAAGTTATTGATAATAATATTGTTAGGGAGTTCATGAATAGGACATTTAAGCATTAGTTACTTCAATCTCCCCCAAGCTTGAGCTGTACTCTCTCCATCACGAGGCCAAAAGTTATATATCAGATTCCTATCCTTATGAATCTCACTGGGAGGATATAATTTAGAATAAAAGAGAGAAGCCATTTCCTCCCATTCCATGGATTGTCCATTCTTCAGCAGCTTATACCATTCTTCAGCTCTCCCTTTCAAGGATATAGAGAATAACTTCTTCTTCACCTGTTTAGTTGTGATACCTTCACACTTAAACAACCCGCATAATTCATGAATAAAAAGCAAATGATCACCAGGGTGGACAGTTCCATCCCCTAAATAAGAATTATCCATAACACGATCAATAATACTTGTAGGTATCTTAAAAGGATCTATCTCAACAGGTGGTGGTTCATCTACTACCCTAACAGCGGTAGTAGTTTTCCCAAACAGAAAACCAAGTGGGTTATCCATATTGGAAACAAAGTAACAAACAGAAATAAAAAGCAATACTCATAGTAGAAGTTTCTTTTACCAGTTCCACTCTTCAATAGCGCTTCACTCCCCGGCAATGGCGCCAGAAAATAGTCTTGGTGGCCCACAAGTATAGGGGTTTATCATAGTACTTTCGATAAATAGGAGTGTCGATCCCAACGAGGAGCATAAGGTATTGACTAGTGGTATGGAGTAGGAAATCTCTGTAAATACTTAGCAAACGGTTTTTTAGGTGTTTTCTGATAAAGCAAAGAAACAAAGTGCGAGTAATAAAGACAATGAACAATTGCAGCAAGTGGCCCAATCCTTTCTTATCAAAGAACAAGCCGGTGAAAATACTTATAAGGACCAAACGTTCTTGAGGACACATGGGAATTCTGTCAAGTGCTTTCGCTTCAAATAGCTGAGTACCCTTCTTTGGTGTTGTAAGTGTTGTGTGGGTAACCTGTGCTAATGTACCGACCTTACTTGGACTAATACATACTTGTTATTAAACCCCCTGCAAGCATCCGCAACCACAGGAAAGAAATTAAGATATAAACCTAACCACAGTCTTAAACTCTGAGATCCTACACTCCCTTATGCAATGGTGTCCTAACGGGGGTTCAGGTTTCTGTCACTCCGGCAACCCACAATTAGCAGCCAAATACACAATGCATTCCCCTAGGCCCATAAATGGTGAAGTATCATGTAGTCGATGTTCACATGACACCACTAAAAGAATAGCACCAAAACTTAAATACTAAACCATTGAATAATAACTCAACACAAATCAACTACTAACAACATGACTTCTCCCATGTCCTCAAGAACTAGACGAACTACTCACAACACATCATATGGATCAAGATCAAAGATGATATGGTGATGGATAACAATCTGAACATAAACAATAATCCAATGGTTCCACTCACAAGCATCAACTACAATAGTAATCAATACCAGGAAAGTTTCCCCTAAGAACTATGGAAGTATTCAACACAATTGTTACAGCGGGACAGAGTGGTGATGATGGTGCTGGTGGAGATGATGGTGTGGATGATGATGATCCCGATGAAGTCTAGTTTGATGACGGTGTTGATGGCGACGATCTCCCCTCTCCGGGAAGGAATTTCCCCGGCAGAAATCTGTCTGCCGGAGAGATCTTTTTCTCTCGGTGTTTTCTGCCTCGCAGAGGCGGCGGAAATCTTTCTGTGGCCGCTCCCTGTGTTTTAGGGTTCTGAGAGGAAGATATAGGCGAGAGGGCGGAGTCAGAGGCCGGCCAGGTGAGCTACACCCACCCTTGGCACGGCCCAGGCGGGACCCGCGCCTAGGGGGTGTGGGACCCCTGTGGCCCAGCTACGCCTCCCCTTCTAGCTTTCTTCGTCTTCTGGAAAAATATAATTTTCCAATATTTTTCTGATCTTCGCGAAATTGCATCAAAACACCTCTTTTTCTATCAAAAACCTGACTCCGGCAGTCCATCTTCAAGAATCATCCAACATGCAAAAACAGAGGAAAAGACATAAGTAACAACTCATAATAAGACACATATCAATAAATAGAGACAAATTATGATATAGAATGGTGATGCAAATTGGACGTATCACCCATTTTTTAATTTTTTCAAATCAACATTTTGAAGTTTCAAAAAAAAATATAGATGTTGAAAGTGACTTATTTTATGGCCGTGCAAAATCTCAGAGTGAAATAGTTTGTATCTTGGCCTACAAAAAAATGAAATTCTAATAAATCTGAAGATTTTCAAATTTGGCACTATTCACCGTCTTAGATCTAGAAATTTGTCATTTTTACATAGCCCAAAGTATGACATTTTTTGCATTGAATTTTTGCACGCAGGTAGAAGTCATCAGTATCTACATAAAAGAATTTCTTTTCAGAATTTTTTGAAACTTCAAAATGTGAAATTTTCGTGAGTTCAAAAAAGTGCTCCATGGAGAACGCCCTCCAAATTGACGCACTCCTGAACCCCCCTCTTTTGCACACATTAAGGATGAGAGCATAAAATGTCGTGGAAGATCTAGAGCATCTACATCATTCGCAATTATAGTTTCGCTAGATTTAATAACCGTGAGGGTCACAATGCCTATGAAAACATTGTGAGAGTTCACATGCCAAAAAAATTCCATCATTTCATTAATATTCTTAGCTTCTATATTACTTCATCAATCTATATTATTTTTAGTAGGTGAAGTATGATGCTTAGTAACAGGTTGACACATTCGATCAAGGAAGATGTGCTCGAAAAGGGTTTCAAAAACCTAGAGCACCTCGGTTGCACGAGGGGAAGAGGTAGCATCACACTGTTTCAAATAACTAGTGACCGAACTTCGGTTTGGAAAGGTGAACACAAAAGAGCTAAGGAAGAGAACGAAGAAATTAACTGTGCTAGTCCTTTAAAGCTTAAATATATGAGAACCTAAGAGCATCTCCACTCGTCTACCCAGGACATCGATCCGGACGTTGAAATTCAGTCCGGACGCCGAAAATTGACCCAGTCGTGTATCCAGGGACCTGTTTTCGGCCAGATTTAGGCCCATTTTGTTCCGGACTACCCAGGCCGAACCTAGCTTTCCGGGTATGCCCTGAGAAGGCCGGACACAGCGAACTCGGCGGAAAAAAAAACTAGACGGCGTGTGGACCCGCCGAGTCAGCGATGGAAGCCGAGTCGTCGTCATCCTCGGAACCACGCGGCGACCACCGGACATTAACTGCCCGTCGCGTTGGCCATGCGTCGCCGATTACGGCGCCACCGTCGCCGTCTCGGCTCCCGCGACGGACCGACGGGCACTAACTTCCCTCCCACGCCGCTAGACCCCTCCCACCCTCGCCGCCCACCACAGCCTTTATAAGCCGTACCCCTCGCCGGAGATCTTCACACTCTCTCACAGCTCCCCCAGTCCACAAGGCCAAACTCCGGCGAACCCACTCTCACCGCTTCCCTTCCCAGCCATGGCGGCGGCCCAGCGGCCTTGGCGGCAACTTCGGCCGGCGCACCCTCCAGGCTTGGGAGGCGCGCATGTCGTACGACGCCGGCTATAAGGCGCCGCCGGACACGCGGATGCCTCCGGGGTGGAAGCTAAGCGCCGGCGGCATACCTATCCCGCCGGCGTCGACGCTGGAGGAGCTGCCGTACGATGTCCAAGAGTACATCGACGGCATGGACGACCCCTCCGAGGTCGAAAGCGCCGACAACCTCCTGTACTGGGAGCAGTTCTTCGCGGACCGGCGCGAACAGGAGCTCGCCCGCCACGGGGGGCCGCCGAACGAGTCACCGCCGAAGCGGAACAACTCGGCTGGCCGCCGGTGTTGGTGGAGCGCGCCAGGCCGGACCCTCGCGGCGGTGATGGAGCACATCAACCGCGGGAACACACCGCGGCTCGGCTTTCCGCGCACACCGATGACGACGGCCAGGTCGGACCGGCGTCCTCCGCCGAACTGGATGCCAAGGAGGATGGCGAGCATGAGGTCGTCCTCCTCCGCGTCGGCATCCCACTCCCCCGGCTCGGCGCCGCTGCGCACGCCAACTGCAGTCAAGCACGAGGCGGACTCGCCTGTGCGCTCGCCTCCACGGACACGCTCGCGTGGCATCGTCATCAGCGAGCCGTGGCCGACAGCGTCGCCAACCGGCCGCTTGCGTCTCCGCCGCCCCAAGACAGAAGACTCGGCGCCGCGCGAAGACGGCGCCTTGAGGATGGCGCTGGAGCAATCGCTCCGCGACACGGCGCCGTAGCCGCCGCCGGTGGAGCCCTCCTCGCCGGACATCCTGGAATGGTCCAGGAAGAACTAGGAGAAGGCCGAGCAGCAGCTCATCCTCGGCCTATAGCAGCAGGCCGAGGAGTAGGCGGCCCGGCGACGGACGTTGTCCGCGCGCGAGCTTGCCTACCAGGGCGCCCCGCTCTACGTCCTCGACGACGACAAGGATGAAGGCTCATCCTACCAGCCGTGGAGGTTCGGCAACCCAGGCCAGGGGAGCTCCCGCTAGAACCAGCCGTCGAGCGAGGACGACGACGGCGGCGAGGATGACGGCCACGCCGACCCCGGCTACACGACGTTCTACAACAACTTCGGCATATAGGACGGCGAAAGTGTCGGCGGAGGCCACGACGGCGGCCTTTTTAAGTTTATTATGTACTAGTTTAGTTTAAATTTGGTGTAATCTGCCTATATTCGCCCAACTTAATGAAATTCGCTCATCTTTAATGCATTTTAGCCAAACTTAGGAACTCGGTCTGGGTACGCGAGTGGAAAACTGAGCGTATCCAACAAAAACTAGTTCTGTCCGGCCGAAAAACGGACCGATTTTTGGCATGGGTTTGCCGAGCGAGTGAAGATGCTCTAAGACTAGAGTCCTGGGGTGTGGATTAGTTATCCCAAGCGTTACCCATCCCGATCCATCAATCTTCGTCCCTTTTATTGATAAGGATCTGACATATCCCTGTGACGAAGTAGATGTAAACCCATTGACAATAAATTACATAAAATTATAATATCCTAGTTTATCTCAATTTCCCATGTGAGGTCCCACTAGCTGCTAGCTAGGAGGGAGGTTCACTCGCTCGGTTAACACCGTAGAGGCTGCGTGGGGCCGAGTGCATCATGCAGACAAAGGGAAGACGATATATGACTTTCTTGTTACTTAGTCTAGTCATAATAGGGTAACTTCACTAGTAACTAAGAGTCCAAGTTAGCATTTTTATTTATGTGACAATGATTTAATGAAAAGAGAGATAGATTGAGTAACTAGTTATGTTACTGTAACATCACACATACCAAGATAAAGTGTGTCTACAATTAATTAATGTGTCATTGCATGTTACCACATCTAAGTTACTTTCTACTATAAAGGTAGTAACTTAGATTAGTAACATATGCATATTACTACTTTAAGTTACTCTCCACTATGACCAGCCTTAGTACGCTAGAAAGAGCATTGTTATGTCCATAAAGCCATTCAAGGGGCTCAACGCCCCATCCCCACCCCCACCCCCACCCCCACCCTAATAAGTACTCCCTCCGTGTCAAACTATAAAACGTTTTAGCATTTCACGGTCAAATTTTGGCACGTTACGAAATTTTCCGAGTTTCGAATTCTACCCCTCGTCCGCGTCGCGTCTCGCACGCTCAATCCTCTCGCCCGCGTTCCCTGCGTTCCCCTCGCTCCCGTCGCCGCCCCTCAATGTCGCTCGACCGCGCCGGCACCGCCCCTCTCTCGCCCCACGGCACATGCTCCCTCTCCCGTCTTCCTCACTGCTCCCCATCGTGCCTTCCTCCCAACACCCCGATTCCTCCCAAAACCATATTCCTCTTGCGCCCCACCCACCCTATACATTTGGAGGTCAAAATTCAGATTTTTATGCGCCGGTGACGTGCCGTTGGGCGAGGAGGCGCCAAATCTGCGTGCTCCGGCGACGTGCTGTTGGGCGACGGGCGCCAGATCTGCGTGCGCCGGCTAGTTCCCACAGCTCCACAGTTCCATGTTTCCAACCCGACCCATCGCAGCCACGCACGAGGGACGGGCAGGGGCAGGGGAAGGGAGGAGAGACCGGGAAGGATCAGGGATCTCGGCGGCCGGGAGATGCCTGTCGACGGAGGGGGGCGCGGAGGAGGAGCAGGGAGGATGGTGCTGGGTGGAGGCGGCCCTGGGACGGGGGTCGGCGCGTTGGACGTCGTGGTGATGGAGCTGGTGGCGGGGGACGAGGAGGACAACGTCATCACCGTGAACTGCCCCGACCAGGCCGACCGCGACCTCTGCCGCACCATCCTCGAGTTCGGCCTCCGCATCACCCGCGGCGGTGAGCCCTCCTATCCCATCCCTCCCAAATTTACTCTGCTCCCCTCTGTAAAAAATAAATCCTCTGTTCCCAAATTCCCCGTCTCGATTCGGCTGCAGCTACCTGCTGTCTGTCCTGGCTGCGCAAATCAAATTACCTGGTTCACGAATTGCATGGATATCTTCTCTCCGGTATTGAGGCAGGGTGGCGTTAGTTACTCCGTTATTGTTGATAGCCTACGAGCTGCTTGGAGTAGGTTCTTCGTTATTGTTTCACAATTTTTTTGGCTGCTTCTTGTTCGTCGATTTTCTAGAATTTTGTGTACATCTCTCACTCATGTGTGATTTATTCTGATTGCATCATTATCTCTTCTTTTAGTTTGCTGGAAAACCTAGGCTTTCTTTTATCAGGCCAAGTTGCCATCTCCTCTAGTCCTTCGACTTCTTGTCCATGTTGCTCTATGATCACTGTCAGTCAGTAGGGCTTCAAATTTTACTGTGTGCTTGCTGTTTAATCATAGGCGTTGGCACCTGGCTTTCCATGTTCATGTTACTGTGTGCACACTATTTAACCATCAGCGCTTCAATCATAAGCATAAAACTGACAAAAAACGTCGCAACCTGTTCACCTCTACAGAAACCTGTTTCGTCTGCTGCTTCATTATTCTGTAATCCATGTCTTCTACTCTTATCATCATCATTGTCGTCTAGCCATGTACTGCTAGTACACATAATATGCTGAACTTTCTAAATTTTGGAGTAGCAATGTTAGTTCTAAGTTTTGGAGTAGTTCTAAGTTTTCCTTGAACATTTTTATCATCATTGTTACTACTGCAGTAGCACACTGACTAATAACAATAGGCCTAGAATTTCTGTAGTATCTTGATAGCCCTAGAATTTCTCCAGTATCTTAATAGTCAGTGGAAAGATAAATGAATTTCAGTTATTATAGGTTATATGTTAAGTAATTTATAAAAATAGCATGTTGTTTGTGTAGCTGGAAAAATTGTGCTCTGGTTTTCTATTTATAACGACATGTTCGTTGGTACAATATCCAGTTTGTTCTCTAGCTTGATCTAAGAGGATTGCATTGTGTGCTTGAAGGAAAGATTAATCAATAGCAGCACTCGCAAGAAGTATATTATTATAGTCACGGTCGTCTCTAGTTTATTTTATATGTTGCTTCATCATAGACAGATAACCTGAAGCTTGTAGCAACATTTTCAATGGTTTACCAAAAGAAAGCCATTCAACACTTAGCTTGCAAGACATTTAACAATTAATGCTTCAAAAAGTCTATAACTGTTTCAGTGTAATTTACATAACAGTAGGCTTGTCCAAAATCTTTTATATCAATCACACATTATCTAACATTTGCACAAACACAGAAACATACATAACAATTGTTTTTTGTGTAACTTCTTCTAACTTGTTTCTTCCCTTATCACTTGTTTGCTTGCTTCTTGTTTAGTTGTTGCTTGCTTTTCGTTAATCACTTGTTTGTTTGCTTCTTGTTTAGTTGCTGCCTGCTTCTCGTTAATCACTTGTTTGCTTGCTTCTTGTTCAGTTGATGCTTGCTTCTCTTTCCTTTGCCTCCTGTTTACTTGCTTCTTATCAATCGTTGCTTGTTTGCTTGCTTCTTGTTCAGTTCTTGCTATCTTTTTCCCCCTTTTCCTCTTGTTTGCTTGCTTTTTCTCACTTGTTGCTTGGTCCTTTACTTGTTCACTTGTTTCTTGTTTGCTTGCTTCTCGTTCCGCTGCTGATGGCTTCTTTTTTGTTTGCCTCTTGTTCACTTGCTTCTTCTCACTTGTTGCTTGATCCTTTGCTTCTTGTTCAATTACTTCTTGTAGGATTTGTTTGGCATTTGCATAAACTTCTGCTAGAACTTTAAGCCTTTTAGGTAGGAGATCCAACTTTATCAATCTATCTTTGTTCACATGAGGCGGCTTGTACCCATTTCCTCCTCCATGGTTCATGACTTCTATCATGCAGGTTTGTAGACTTAGGAATATCTTATTAAGAATATCAGCCTCGTATTCATCAAACTCTTGCTCCACACCTTGAATGAAATCTTGTAGAGTTTTAGTGCTTAGGGTATCAGTACGAGACTGTAGAGACCTGAAAAACCCAAGATCAAGCACATTTAAATATGGGTTGTTTGCTGGTTGTTGAATTAGCTTCATGGTCAGTCCAGTTTTGGCTGCAATTTCTGCCACTACTTCTTTGAATGCTTGGTCACTTGGGAGAATATGGGGCATTGCATTGTCTTGTTGGATCAGAATTGTCTGCCCAACATCTTCTGCAGGCCAAGCGGCTATGATAGCAGGAAGTACCTTCTCAATTAGGAACTCCCTCATCACCTCTCTGTTGACTTTGATTGACTTTATCTCTAATGTCCCTTTTGGTCTGTTGTCGCTTCTTCTTGCTGCTGGTATTTCCTTAACAAATGGCCAAATGCCTATTTCCCCCGAAAATGTGACATTGTGTGCATGGTCGAACCTTGGCCTAGTAACAGCGGTTAGGAACATGACTTTTCCTATGCAGTTTTTGCTTTGCACAGCTCTTGTAGGGTCTGGTTCATCTGGTAGCAAGTAGTAATTCCTGTTTTTCTTGGTTATGTAGAACCACTTCTCATCAATATGCACAATATTGTGCATACTGATGAATTTTGGAGTTGCATGTGTTGTGGTTGCTTCATCAATCATCGACATGCAAAACTTTATCCTGTCCTTCATATTCTTTTCTTTTAGTAATGGCTTCAAGGAATTTGAATGCCTTCTTATGTGCTTCATCTTAAATCTTCGGTATAATGTGCTAGGGTTTACTCCCAACTGCCAAGCAAGGCACCTGATAGTTGATCTTTTGTTTAGCGCGATAGTGGGCATCATGGATAGATCAACATGTATTGGTTTTCTTCCACATCTTCCTTTCTTTTTGCTAGAAACGTCCACCTCCAAACCCTCAGCGATTTGTCTCATCGCAGTTTTCCATATTCTTTGTATTTGCTGGATATCTACTTGAAAAAATGCTGCTATGTCTTTCTTGTCATGTTTTTTGAACTTGCCACCATTTCGCATACACAATGCGTGCATTGCTACATAAGCAGCATATCTCTGCTGGTCATTGAGTGTTTTTCTCTGTCTCACTACCTGTTGACCACTTGCATCTTGTTCATCCATTTCTGCATCTTGTTCATCCATTTCTGCATCTGTTAGTGCAAAAATATGTTAGTTTAAATGAGCAACACTAAATTACTATGCATATTTTAATAATGGAATATTTTGTCCTTGCAGATATCATGTTGCATTACTACTCCATGGGGTACAAAAGATATGCAAGCAAAGGTAACATGGCAACATATAGTGAATGATCAAGGTTATAACACATGATAGATAGCCTGCTAGTGCTGACTTCCTTCCATGCTTACTATTGTTAGACTTTGGATAATTCTGCATATGTAGAAAGGCTCTATGCTGAGACATGCTTTTAATGCTTGACTTCTGAGATTTAGATGAATTGCTAAAATTTTGTTGCACTGAATTTCTGTGGCAATACCCATAGCACTGCCAACACCCATAGCACTGTCAATATTTTTGTTTTTTATATGGAGTATTTAGTGAACAAGTTGATAATGCATGTCTATGTACTCCAAGTACCAAGTGCAAAAAAGAGTAATATGCAGTTTCTAGTTAACTTGCATGTTTTTGTACTAGAATTTGAGTATCCCTCTCTGTACGAGTAGCAATGTCCAGTTAGTCTTTACTTCATGCTCTCTGTATGATTACATGCACATGCTAATTACTGTAAAAAAAATATTTCAGAGATGGTACATCAAAGGAAATGAGTATTTCAGGAGTAATTGCAAGATACATTAAACAAGAGATTAAGGTTGTTTAGTATTTATACCTCTAGCATCTTGTTCATCATCTTGCTCACCACCTCCAGCATCTTCTTCTTCCATTTCTTGATATACTCCAACATCTTGTTCATCAGGTGGAGTACAGTTAAGGTCCGGGAGTACCATACCGATGTGGGCCGCCACTTGTTGTAGGGCCGGAGGAGGCGACTGGTGGGAACTAGGCGCGCTGGACGCCAACGTGCTACTGGGTATGAGCCAGCATGCTGCAGCTGCTTGGGGCCGGCCGGCGGCTTCCAGAGGTTTTGCTGGGCGACGTGCACCTGCCGGCGAGCTGGGCACTGGCGACGCAGGCGTGGATGGATTTGGAGCTGGTCGGCGGCTTCCTGGAGGTGCTGCTGGGCAATGTGGACCTGCCGGCGAGCTAGGCTCTGGCGACGCGGGCGTGGATGGATTTGGGGCCGGCCAACGGCTTCCCGGAGGAGGTACTGCTGGGCGACGTGCTCGCCGGCGAGCTAGGCGCTGGCGATGCAGGCGTGGATGGATTTGGGGCCGGCCAGCGGCTTCCCGGAGCTGCTGCTGGGCAACGTGCTCGCCGGCGAGGCAGCGTGGATGGATTTGGGGCCGGCCAACGGATTCCCGGAGCTGCTGGGCGTCGTGCTCGCCGGCGAGGCGGCGTGGATGGATCCTAATGAGCTGGACGTCTCACGCGGATGGATTCCCGCGAGCTGGGCGTCTAGCACGGATTGATTCCAAGGACGAGCACCCCTACGAGCTAGACGTACCTGGATCGATTCCGAGGATGCCTACGAGCTGGACGCGCCGGCAGCTACGAGCTGGACGCGCCGGCAGCTACGAGCTGGGCGCTTGCTTGGATCGATTGGCGAGCTGGACCGGCGACGCGCGTGGATCCTATCCCTCCCGCGCGTGGCTTGATTCCTGCCGGCGAGCTCGATGGATCGATTCCGAGGTGAAGACGTGGGCAACAATCTCAGCTGCTCGATTTGAAATTCAAATTAGCGATAGCCTGGTTTCCGACAGTTGATAGGGGTATTTTGGTACAATTTGTTGGATTTGGGTATTGTCTTGAAAATGCTAAAACGTCTTATATTTTGACACGGAAGGAGTATATATCACCACTATGTACTTTGTGAATTGGAGCAACCGAGACTAATGCCCCTTACCAACCGGGACCAATGGGCCTCTCTGCACTAGTCGAGCTTAATCCACTGCCTACCATGTGAACCTACTGATGGGTTTTTGTAGGGCTCTAAAAGTATCCAACTACGTATTCAGACATCTTCTATTTTCTTAGACGAACAGATACATTTTTTAGCCGTTTTGTTCATAATAATAATTGTGACATCGACAAATCAATGTCAAGGAACTATTGAAAACCAAGCTTGCAATAAAGTCCACACAAACATGGCTTCATTCTTGGTTAAAGAAGTGATCAACTACGCGAGAGAGAGTTCTAATACGACACTGATGTGAGATTCTCCTAAATATAAAATATCATTGACGATGTTATCGAAGCATGAACGTCGTCTGATCCTCTCTGATCCCTTATAATTCGTAACTGGTCATGCTAGTACAGCCTCTTGTAAATGCTTTTTGGATCTTGTTCTTCTTGTGAATGTGATAAATCTGGTATGGGTTGACGACAAAATAAGGATTCTTCTATCCCCAGGAGAATTGCAGAGGGTCTACGACAACACCGGGTGAGCTTTAAAAACCGGAGGTAGTCCAGAAAAAAAATCAGAGGGTCCGGTTTTGGTCGAGTTGGTTTTGATAATGGAGTCAGCGCATGGAATGCAATCTGTTTACCAACAAAATCGATTGCCAAATTAGAAAACTTAGGTCCGTAAAAATTGAAGGTCACAGAAAAATCTAGATTATCCGGATTTTCCTATTTAGATTTTGAGGTTAAGTCACTCACTGACCATGTGTCCGCTTCGTGGCAAAGCCAACTCAAACCTTATCCGGAGGTTAAAGATTCTTCTCCATCGATTTTTTTGAAACAGGAGCATAAGATTTGCTTCAATCTATTAATTAGAAGAAGAGAACTACCGAGTTAATTAACGAAAAATTGAACAAAAACCATTACAACAAAAACCACAAGAGGACAACACCTAAAGCATGCAGCCTCCAAAACAACAAGTACTCTCAACCTACTACAACTGCGAACCAACGACATCTAGAGCACCACATCACTAAGAAGACCAGTGAACGGATGATCCAAAAGGGTCCAACAATCAACCAACTGCCGAAGCTTTCCTTGCTATGCCCCTCTCCGTCGATTTTCTTGGCTGACCTGACTCGGATGCTGCACGATTCAAGTCGCTTTGTGCTTAAACATCCGAGTCAGTTTTAGAAGTGGCTCAGATAAGCATGCAATATTAGAGGCTGTAGCTTATAGTTGGATGTGAAAACGACTCGATCAGTGCTGTGTGCTAGAACGAGTTGTAATATTCAGTTCAGTACAAGTGGAAGCCATTGCTTAATTTGAAGCCAAGATATATTAAGACAATATTTTCAACTTGTTTAGGAGTGCAGAACCAGAAACATAAAAAGTATTATATATAAAGCAAATAAACATAATTCATGCTCCAACTTGAACAGTTGTCCTTGACAAAGAAACAAAGCAAAACAGTAGCACACCGCTGCACACAGTTTATGCGAAACACAAACATGGTAGTTATGTCGTCTGATAGTTGACATAGCTCTTATATATTTAAAGGAAACAATGACATAGATAAGTTGAGCATGCTCTTGAATCTGCGTATCGTCCTGATTCTTCAGTTTTCCTGAAAAAACCGAAAACATGATGAGCAATAAAATATAATGTACCTTATTAAGTCGACTAATTAAAAGGGCATTTCGTGTTACCTTCATACTTGCTGCATCTGCATAAGGAACATCTATCTTCTTAGCAATCTCTTCTTCTACAGGCAAATATAACGGATAAGCAAAGTCCATTGTTTCTGGTAAGCACTACTAGCTGGTCTTCACTCATGTATAATGTATATAGTACGTCCTGTAGTACACTGATTGTTATACAGTACGCATGTACCTTTTTCGAAGTGGCTTGCAGCATGCCCAGTTTCTTCATTTTTCTTTTCTTTTTCTGCAAAAGTTGGAAAACAAGTATATGGTGATAAACTCAACATCCTGCTGTATGAGAAAAAATATACTGCGTTACTTTGTTGTAAGTTGCTCGCAGTTTACAGTTTCAACTAGAAACAGCTGGTTAATTTTCTTGTCCATTATCGGAGGAAGTTGATAATTAGAAAAAACTAGACTTGATTGAGATTAATTCCAGAAGTGGATTCCAACTTGAGAACGTTTTTATGAAAAAATTAAGGCACACATCTTTTGATATTAGACAGCTTGTGCAGAAATATATTGCACTGTGTATTTTAGTACGAACTAATGAAGAAACCACCTCGACTGATAATATCACTTGCTTTTCTGGAACATGAACATCAACAAAAATGCCATTTGTACCAGCTTCAGATATCGATACAACATCACATGGTAAGGATAACCAGTATGTTTTATTCCATCATCAAACATGCCATTTGCACCAGCTTCAAATTTTTATAATGCAATACTAACATACATGAGAAACTAGTATGCATTTATTCCATCATCAAATGAACATCACATGATTGGGTTTACTGAAAAGACGGGTCGATAATAACTGTGGCAGAATTAACAAGGGCCGGTGATCACATCTCAGGGTAAAAGTATCAGATTCCCATTCATCTCAAGAATAATATATATGTCTTGTAAAGGCAATATGGAGAATGTACCTTCTTTCATGATGCCTGGGACATCTGTAGTCGTATTAGGTCTTTCTTTTCCTATACCAAAAAATGAATATGATAAGCCAACCCATTTTCTTCATCTAAATACTAGTACTCGTACACTAGGGTACAATCTATTTTATATACCTTTTTCAAGGTTGCTTGAATCACTGCCAAAGTCCTTCGGAACATACTCAGGAATTGCTGGACCAAAAAGGTATACAAATTGTAAGGTGTGTGTGACGAACTAGCTACCACATGTATCAAATATGCTAATATAACCAAAGACATCAAAAGATTAATCACCTGGAACAGTAGTATAATCTATCATCGGTATTGGTACCGATGAGCTGTCTTCCTACAAATAGGATCATGAAAATCGTTTAACAGAATAGTTTGCTGATGTAGAATATTTTTAGACGAGAAACTATTTCAACTAGGGGTTAATAATTAGATTATTCGATACAAAAAACATGAAATTAATCTAACCTTCCTCATGTTTAGAGGTCTTGGACAAGGTATGCTGTTGCCACCAAGTCCAAAAGCCCTTGCCACTTGATCCATTGATCGGTAAGTCTTTTTGTTGTACAAATCCTTGTATTTCTGAATATATTGTAAATAAAGTGAGCCTAGCTTATTGTTTCATCAAAAATAATTATACTATCCATCAACTATATACATAGAAACTAGTGGAAACGTTTGTATAGATCTAGAGCACATCATACAAACAAAAGATATGAAATCATCAGAATCATAGGCATAGAAGAGTTAGTCCTGATTCTCTAAAATGGTAGATGAACTATGGTTAGTCCTAAAAATCAATATTCTTGCAACAAGATAAGAGATTATAATACTTCTGCAGAACATCAAAGATGTATTTAACTATTTATAACTTGACCCCTATACAGATCAGATCGAATATTTTCAGACATATAGTATAACATAAGTTTTTTTTTTGAAATGGATAACAGAAGGTTTAGGAATAGAAGAAATAACCTTATAAGTTGCTCCATTACCCCGGCTGAGTTGTTCAACAGAAAACCACGAAGGCAAATTCTTCGGGTCTATTGCTGGTTTCCTCCCCATATTCTTGATCTAGCGATTTCGAATCTAGGGGGTTGAAGATTTGATCAGTTCTCTCACCTAGTTGGTCTAGAATGGACCAATATATATAGGCTGATAGGTATTAGGCATTTCAAGAAGCTCATTAAAACTTGTAAATGGATTGGCGTTCAATTAAACCCAGTATCTATTGCCATTAATATTGGATACAGTAGATATTTGGAAATCTATCGTATATTCGCTGCAGAAAATATTTTATTTAATTGAGCACTAAATGCCCTATAGCTGTATCACGATCTGCCTTTGTTAGTACAGTTCACATTGTACACTGCCCTGCAATGTGGATGCCTGCTAGTACTCCCAAATATCTCCATAAGATAGAATTCACCCGCGTGTTTCTTTCCATAATATAGATTTAATTGAGCGGTAATCGGCGGCCTGTTTCTTGCCATAAGATAGATTTCACCCGCGTGTGTTCCACGGACTACGCGGGTTTTTCAAAAGATCAAATGGCCCGACTGACCTGTGGGTCAAAATGAGTCTTCTCGAACTATATTAATATAACAACCAATTGATATATTTATTGGGGCCATGGCACAGACAAGCCCAAACGAAAAAAAAGAAACAATGCCGACAACGACAGATCGACGAAACGAAGAAGCCTTGCAACCGCTGCGTCCACCGAAACTGTCCCACCACGCTCCTAGAGCTCTAAAACATCACGTACCAAACAACACCTTCAAGAAGGACTGCGGCGATGACGACGCTGATGTCCGGACATGTCATAGGGTTTCCCCCGTACGCTAGGGTGAGTGGGAAAGGGGTACATCCGACGGTCTACAGGAAGGAATGGCGGCACCCTCAGACGGTCAAGAGACCGAAAGGGATTTCTCCCGACCCCCAAAAACCACTACCCCAAATGCTTCGTAGTCTTCCACCCATCAACGCCGCCCACCTACATGTGCCACCACGGTTTTGACACCACCATCGTCGCCTCACTGTGAACCGATACGAGGCCTAGAAGACGGGAAAAGGAAATAACAAGTTCTAGAGTCGGCAGCGCTGCAGCCGAGCGAGAGGGAACTACCTCCACCGTTATCGCGGTAGCCGACCAGACACGACAACAGGAGCACACTAGAACAACAATTGAGCCAAGGGCAGCAGCTAGACCCACCTGGAGGGCATCCTCCATCGCCAACAACTGTTGTCGACCGGACACGGCAGCAAGGACACACCAGGCCAAATAGGCCCGGACAAACCCGAGTCGGGACCGTAAAGTCCCTGCTGCCATGCTATAGCACATAGACCACCACTTCCACTACTCTCTTATTCGGTGCCATAAGCCAGACCAGGCCCAGATCAGACCCATAAGGCCCCATACCACGCTGCAGTAGGCTGGTTGAGCATCACAACCCAACACCCGTCGCCGCCGCCAACCCATCTCTAGTGAGCATCACTGATACGTCGTAAACGTATCTATAATTTTTGATGTTCCATGCTTGTTTAGTATCAACTTTGATATACTTTGTCTACACTTTGAGGTATTTTTATACATTTTCTGAAACTAACCTATTAACAAGATGCCACAGTGCCAGTTGCCTGTTTTTTGCTGTTTTTGGTTTCAGAAAATCTAGTAAGAAAATATTCTCGGAATTGGACGGGACAAAAGTCAAAGTCAATATTTCACCGAGGAGAACAGGGAGTCCAGAGGAGAGACAGAGGGGAGCCACAGGGTGGCCGCACCCCGTAGGAGCGGGCCCACCCTAGGCCATGCCTGGGCAGGGTGTGGCCCCCCTGGCCGCCCTCCTGCCTCGCCTCTACGCCTATATAAGCCCCCGATGCCAAAACCCTAAGTACCCGATCAGATCTCCACGAAACAGTCCGTAGCCGCCGCCACCATCGTCCCTAGATCGGGGGGATCTGAAGCTCTTCCCGGCACCCTGCCGGAGGGGAGAGATCATCCCGAAGGCCTTCTTTATCACCATGCCAGCCTCCGGTATGATGCATGAGTAGTTCACCCTTGGACTATGGGTCCATACAGTAGCTAGATGGTTGTTTCTCCTCCTTTGTGCTATCATGTCTATATCTTATGAGCTCCATTCATGATCAAGATCATCTATTTGTAATCATGCATGTTGTGTTTGCGGGGATCCAATGGATATTGAGATACTATCTCAGATTGATTATTGATTCTATCATGTCTTATTGATTATTGATTATTGATTCTGTCATGTCTGTGTTGTTAGTGATCTTGCATGCTCTCCGTTTCTAGTAGCTATCTTAGCCAAGTAGATGCTAGTGACTCCAAGAGGGAGTATTTATGCTCGATAGTGGGTTCATGCCTCTATTGAATCTGGGGAAGTGACAGAAATCTCTAAGGTTATAGATGTGCTGTTGCCACTAGGGAGAAAACAATAATCTTTTGTTCATGGAACAATTGTATTGTTTACTTTACACACATTGCTTAATGCAGTTATCTGTTGCTTGCAACTTAATACTAGAGGGGGTTCGGATGATAACCTGAAGGTGGATTACTAGTCATAGATGCATTTGGATAGCGGTCTATGTATATTGTTATAATGCCCAATCAAATCTCATAGGAATCATGATGTCTCGTATTTGCATTGTTATGCTTGCTTAGTCCTGTCAATTTCCCCGCTGTAATTTGTTTACCCAGCATGTTATGTTATCTTTCTTAAGGAGAACACCTGTAGTGAACTATGGACCCCGGTCCAATCTTTACCATTGATATATCATCTAATATTACCGTTTACTTTCTGCAAGAAACCATTACCTTCCACACTATACGTTTAATCCTTTATTTCCAGCAAACCAGTTAGATTGAAAACCTCACTGTAAGTTGGGTCAAAGTCTTAAGTTTGTGTTGCGCAGGATTCCAAGTTTGTAGCAGCACCCTGGAGTTGTTTGCTTCCTCCTACTGGTTCGATAACATTGGTTTCATAACTGAGCGGAAACTTACTGTTGTGCTCACGACACCTTCCTCTTGGGGTTTCCCAACGAAGCTCTACAATGATCTAAGCTCATCAACCACCGTCTCACGAGCTCGCCAAACCCGCCTGGAACCAGATTAGGCCCAAACAAGCACATATCTGGGCCAAGGGGGATCCGTCGGCCGCCGACTTAATATATCGGAAACGTATTTATAATTTTTGATGTTTCATGCTTGTTTAGTATCTACTTGTCTTTGCTTTGTCTACACTTTGAGGTGTTTTTATATGTTTTCTGGTATTAACCTATTAACAATATGCCACAGTACCAGTTGCCCATTTTCTTCTGTTTTTGGTTTCAGAAAGACAGAAAATCAATATTCTCTGAATTGGACGGGACAAAAGCAAAAGTCAATATTTTACCGTGGGGAACACGGAGCCAGAGTACGAGACGAGGGGAGGCACTAGGGGGCCACACCCCCTGGCGGCGCGGGCTAGGGTTAGCCGCGTGTAGCACCCCGGGTAAAACAACTAATAGAAAATTGATGTGTTTTTGTTTTGTGCATCACCATGATCGCATGCTCATATCATCATGCCGCATTGCATTTGAGCATCATACTAAAACTTTTATTTGGTTTTTGATATATGTTAATGTCCAAATTGAATTGGGGCATATCTTTTGATTCCATCCATCGCTGACATCCAATCTACACGGGTCTTCTAATCTTGTTCTATTTCTACTACATAGTACATATGGGCTCTTATTTTATTTTTGAATTTAAATCATGCCCATTAGTATTTGTGTGGAATCCATATCAATAGTACCATGCTTTTATTTTTTCTATTATGCTTATCTTCTACAATCCTAATATATATGTGCCCCTCTCTCCCTCTTTCTTTTTTCAACCGAAACCTCCCTGAAGCATATCGATCAAACCCAGCTGCACCCGGACTCCTCTCTCTGAACCTTGTGCACCCGACCGACCCTGTTGCTCTTCCCCCTCTCTCGCTCATGTGTTTGCACCCTGCCGCGCCTGCACGCCACCAACCATGCACGCAAGCCGCGTGACCTCGCTCCCCTCTCTCATCCTCTCCTCATGATCCCTCTCTAGCTTTATCATAAAGCAGAGGCAAAGCCCAGCTAGCCCAATCAACTCCATCTCCCCCTCCTCACCTTTTCCTCCTTGCCAAGAGAAGCCTCATGAGGGGCGGTACCTGGAGCAGTTGCTGGACGTTGTCGACGAGCCGCCTCGCGCCGCCGCTGTCCCTGTGCGTCCTCAAGCTCGCCGTCAGGGATGACCCCCCTCGCGTCGCCGTCACCAAGCTTCCCTGGCCTCACCACCATGCCCGCAAGCAGCTTGTTCAGCCTCCACCTCGACCCCATCTCTCCCTGGCCTCGCCTTGCATCGGCTCCACTCCGCCATCGCCGCAATCCATGCTCACGTGCGCCACACACACCAGCCTCCGCACGCGCTCTCAGTTCCGCCTAAGTTTCCGTGAAGTTTCTGGTTGATATCATTGATCCCCGAAGATGATCTTCATGCGCCTACAATCTTGGTTCATCCAGTTTTCACGCGCAGCAAAACGCGATCAAAACGGTGCTCCGACCTGCTCAGAATCTTCATGAGAATATCTCTGCATCTAAGCCGTGTTCGTCCATCAGTTTTCATCAGTAAGAGTCCCCGTATAAACGTCCCAGATCTGTTAGTTGTGGTGCTCTTCTCGTAAATCTTTGTACATCAAACTTGTATCCCTAACATTCCTCTCCAGCTTACTCCTTTTGGGCGCGACAAAATTCTCTAAGATTCGCTCGGAATCTTCCTCCAAAAAATTGAATCAGCTAGCCCATTTGGCACCAAATATTTTGATTCACCCGCCTGTGTGCTAGGTTGTCACGACTTGTCCTATTAAATTCGATTGCCTTCTTTGGTAGTTCAGCAACGATCTTAGCCCCAGTGGTCACCGTCGCGCGCGCCAGCCTCGATCTCTGAAGAACCAGCAACAAGCACCTCTGTACTTCTTCAGTTCGTCAGGTTTGACACTAAAACAATCTGGTCCATATATTGAGGTTAACCGCATCCGTTTCAACGGTCCAATGATCAAATCTCAGATGAGCCTGTTTATTATCTTTTGATCTGTTTTGTCAGTAACTCAACCCTGCCTTTTGTATTCTTAAGATGTGAACGTATCATGTTTAACACCAACACGACCATGCGCCTCCACTACTCCATTTTAGAGATCAAAACACATTGCTGATATAAATATTTTTCATTCCTTTTAACCAATTTCTCACCACAGCTCATGTCAAATGGTGGCGTCTCTTAATCTCGATACAGCCAGGGTCTCTATTCCCATCACTGTTTCCTTTTTCTTTTATTTATCTATAATTTGCAAATCGTATTCATTCTGTATGTATATACGAAACTTGATCAGAAAGATGTGAAAAACCATAATATGACATCTGTTTTTCTATTTGCATCTTGCATCATGTGGGTTGGTAGTAATTTACACAACATCTGTTTAAGTAAACATATTATGTGGGATGTTGCTATAGTTTGTCCCTATTTCATTTAATTTTGTTGTAGCTCGTCCGTGTCATGTTTTGCCTTGTTAAGACAACATTTATATTACGGGGTATCTAGACAACATGATTCTACTAATTAAATGTCGAAACCCCGGTTCCGTTTAATATTGCCTAATCGCATCGCATCCTTGCCATGTCACGCATCATACATGCATCATGCTCGATCTTTTCCCGTAGTATTAAATATGCATCCGGTGTTTCTTCTAGTGCTTTGCTTCTTCACGGATTAGGCCGATGAGTTAATGCGAGAGTCGACCCGATCTTTGGATGAACCTTCGGCGATGTTTCCAGGTGAGCATTCTCCCCCTTTCTACCTATTTTACCTTTCTAGTCTTTATTTCCTCCTGTTGATCTATTGCTATCTGTGTTGCGATGCTCTAGTTTTCGTACCCGTGATATCCCTTGCAGCCTTATATTGCCTTGGACACATCCTATTACCTGTTGTTTGGTAGATAGTCGGCCTTGCGTGTCGTAGTTGCTTGCTCAAGTGCTGTTGCGTGTCGTCAAGTACCACAGTTGTTGGAAGACTGCCATATGCTTTATGTTGGAGATGATCATGACTTTAATTACTGTTTAATAACTAAAATTGAAGTAAGTAAATAATGCAAAGGCAGAGGTGGACAATAGATGTTATTTTGATTTTTAACCGTCCACTTGTGTCCCGTAGGACCCCGAGTACTTGATACCTGTTCTTTGAATATTCGTACTATCCGCATGTGGGACCATGAATCCCCCTAGCCAGAGCTTGAGTCATATTTATTTCTTGGGGCCACAAAGTAGTTTGGGGCTTTATTACTATCATGTACTTATGCCATGTTTTACTTTTTTATTTACGATTGCGCGTGGAGCGCCTGTACTGTTTAGGAATAAATGTAGAATGTTTTCACGGTATCGACAAGCCCAGTCACACTTCCGGGTTCCCAGTTGTTTACAACCATTGACACAAACCTCTGGGTCCGTCTCGGAGCCGGCCAACTTCGTCGCGGGTTGCTTAGTGGGGTGGCCCCCTGAAATTTATATGAATCTTGCAATTGCTCTGTCGTGATGCCTCGTTGGGTTTTTATTTGGTTTTTCCCGAGGTTGATCCTGCGTGTGTTGCTATTTGTGCCCCCTGCAGGGTAAAACTTTCTGAAAGCCGTGTCCGCGGTTATGGACGACTTTGAGCACAATATCTTGATCATAGACAACTATAACTAAAGTAGTGCTATAAATTTGACTTTATAATGACTAGTAATCAGCTTCACCATAATGGAATGGCTAAATAAAAGTGTCAACAATTGCTGGTTTGGGTTGTCACCTGTTACCATTATATCTGACTAGTAAGTATTGCAACTACAACGGAATGGCTAAATAAAAGTACCAACAACTGCTGGGTTTTGGGATGCCTCATGCTATATGTATCTGACTAGTAAGTACTACAACTACAACAGAATGGTTAACTAAAACTGCCCACTGCTTATTACATCAGGATGACTCATGCTATCTATATCTGACTAGTAATTGTCACAACTATAACGGAATGAATAAAATTGCCAACTGTGTGAGTTCCTCGGTAGACTTCCTCGTTTGGTATCGAGGGGGAAATACCAGGATGGGTATGCTTGGTGATAGTTTCAGGTTGGTACCGAATAGGTCTTTCTTATCCCTATCTAATAGCCGCCAGTTGTATTGAGTCTCTATAGGTTGTTTAGTGCATGCTGCGCTGCCGCTTTAGTCCACCATACCTATGTAGACGAGGACCACCGAATTCTAGTCTCGCCGTGTACTGGCCTCAGTACTGACCGCTCTCTTTTTCCTTTGCCCTTTGTCGGCACCCCTTTTGTTTAAGCAGGTTTTGAGATCAACGTCGTTAGCAGGGTTATCCTTCCGGCTTGGCCTGGGCAGGGTTATGGACGCCACTAGTTATTCTTCAGGGCTCTTAGCCCCATTTGCATCTTGTCCGTAGTCGGATGTTGTATCGTTTTCAAGGTGATTTGGATCTTTGTATTGTATATCTGTATTCTTGACTCTTTGAGTCAGTGTTGTATATATCTGTTCTGTGGGTTCCATCGTGGACTATTGTGTAATGGTATTACTTCGTTTTCCACCCGCACGAAAGTGCCTGGTGGGCACCTTTGAATCGTTTCTATGCGGGTTTGGCGGAAATCGCTGAAACTTGCATAGAGCCGATTCCGAGGGTGTTACAGAGTGGTATCAGAGCTCAGCAGTTACGATACCCCACTGGTCTAGCCTGTAGGATGACCTAGCTAACGGTTGTCATAGAGTGGCAACACTATTTTGAAAAATCGGTTGGATAGATCTGGTTAGGTCTGCTTTTACTTCTTACCCTTCTCCTATTCTCCTCTTATCTCGTCGTGTTTTGAATCTGCCATCTTGTCTTTTCTCCGAGTCCAGGAATTCTCGTGGTTGGGTTTCCGTCGTACCTTCAGGGTTTCACTTCCATCCTTTGTTAACGGTGCTTCGACAACTGGTCTTCATGCTATCTGAAGAATCTTCCTCTATTGTACCTTTCAGTGGACCGAAAATTCACTAATTTTTTTTTCTTTGCATGTTCCGATGTTTTCTAACACAATGACATCATCTATGTCATCTCTGATCTAGAGCCTGCATCATTCCTTTGTTTCCAAACATCGCTTGTCAAAATCTTTAGTCTGAATTCCGAGAGTTGGTTGCATAATTCTCCTATTCATGTGCAGAGTAATGCTTTGGGTGCGCGATGGACTGATCACCATCCGACTACCCTTTTCATTCGCTCTAGTACATTGAATCGGTGGACTAAGCAATTAACTCCTTCCATATAAGTTCGAGGTGGCTTTATCTTTTGTGACCTCGACCTTCAACGTTGTTCTCCGGAGTGTTCTCTCGACGAACATGAGAAAAGAACCCTTGTTGGTGGTGTCGCTAATTTCAAGATGGAGAAAGAACCCTTGTTAGTGGTGTCGGGAAGATCTACACAAAATGCGAAGGATCAGATCGTTGGCTTTCTTCCCTGTACCATGAGGCGGATCTCGAGGGCGAGATCCATTGGTAGTGGTGTCGAATTGTAGCACCCCGGGTAAAACAACTAATAGAAAATTGATGTGTTTTTGTTTTGTGCATCACCATGATCGCATGCTCATATCATCATGCCGCATTGCATTTGAGCATCATACTAAAACTTTTATTTGGTTTTTGATATATGTTAATGTCCAAATTGAGTTGGGGCATATCTTTTGATTCCATCCATCGCTGACATCCAATCTACATGGGTCTTCTAATCTTGTTCTATTTCTACTACATAGTACATATGGGCTCTTATTTTATTTTTTAGTTTAAATCATGCCCATTAGTATTTGTGTGGAATCTATATCAATAGTACCATCCTTCTATTTTTTTTCTATTATGCTTATCTTCTACAATCCTAATATATATGTGCCCCTCTCTCCCTCTTTCTTTTTTCAACCGAAACCTCCCTGAAGCATATCGATCAAGCCCAGCTGCACCCGGACTCCTCTCTCTCTGAACCTTGTGCACCCGACCGGCCCTGTTGCTCTTCCCCCTCTCTCGCTCATGTGTTTGCACGCTGCCACGCCTGCACGCCACCAGCCACGCACGCAAGCCGCGTGACCCCGCTTCCCTCTCTCATCCTCTCCTCATGATCCCTCTCTAGCTTTATCATAAAGCAGAGGCAGAGCCCAGCTAACCCAATCAACTCCATATCCCCCTCCTCACCTTTTCCTCCTCGCCAAGAGAAGCCTCACGAGGGGCGGTACCTGGAGCCGATTCTGGGCGTCGACAGGCCGCCATTGCCGCTGTCCCTGTGCATCCTCAAGCTCGCCGTCAGGGACGACCCCCCTCGTGCCGCCGTCACCAAGCTTCCCTGGCCTCACCACCATGCCCGCAAGCAGCTTGGTGAGCCTCCACCTCGACCCCATCTCTCCCTGGCCTCGCCTTGCATCGGCTCCGCTCCGCCATCGTCGCAATCCATGCTCACGTGCGCCACGCACACCAGCCTCCCCACGCGCTCTCAGTTCCGCCTAAGTTTCCGTGAAGTTTCTGGTTGATATCATTGATCCCCGAAGATGATCTTCATGCGCCTACAATCTTGGTTCATCCAGTTTTCACGCACAGCAAACCGCGATCAAAACGGTTCTTCGACCTGCTCAGAATCTTCATGAGAATATCTCTGCATCTCTGTCGTGTTCGTCCATCAGTTTTCATCAGTAAGAGTCCCCGTATAAATGTCCTAGATCCGTTAGTTGTGGTGCTCTTATCGTAAATCTTTGTACATCAAACTTGTATCCCTAACATTCCTCTCTAGCTTACTCCTTTTGGGCGTGAAAAAAATTCTCTAACATTCGCTCGGAATCTTCCTCCAAAAAATTGAATCAGCTAGCCCATTTGGCACCAAATCTTTTGATTCACATGCCTGGGTGCTAGGTTGTCATGACTTGTCCTATTAAATTCGATTGCCTTCTTTGGTAGTTCAGCAACGATCTTAGCCCCAGTGGTCACCGTCGCGCGCGCCAGCCTCGATCTCTGAAGAACCAGCAACAAGCACCTCTGTACTTCTTCAGTTCGTCAGGTTTGACACTGAAACAATCTGGTCCATATATTCAACTTAAAACCCATCGATCTGATTTCAAACATCAAGCAAATCTTGTCCCGATGGTTAACCGCATCCGTTGCAACGGTCCAATGATCAAATCCGAGATGAGCCTGTTTATTATCTTTTGATCTGTTTTGTCAATAACTCAACCCTGCCTTTTGTATTCTTAAGATGTGAACGTATCATGTTTAACACCAACACGACCATGCGCCTCCACTACTCCATTTCAGAGATCAAACCACGTTGCCGATATAATTCTTTTTCATTCCTTTTAACCAATTTTTCACCATAGCTCATGTCAAATGGTGGCGTCTCTTAATCTTGATACAGCCAGGGTCTCTATTCCCATCACCGTTTCCTTTTTCTTTTATTTATCTATAATTTGCAAATCGTATTCATTCTTTAAGTATATACGAAACTTGATCAGAAAGATGTGAAAAACCATAATATGACATATGTTTTTCTACTTGCATCTTGCATCATGTGGGTTGGTAGTAATTTTCACAACATCTGTTTAAGTAAACATATTATGTGGGATGTTGCTATAGTTTGTCCCTATTTCATTTAATTTTGTTGTAGCTCGTCTGTGTCATGTTTTGTCTTGTTAAGACAATATTTATACTACGGGGTATCTAGACAACATGATTCTACTAATTAAATGTCGAAACCCCGGTTCCGTTTAATATTGCCTAATCGCATTGCGTCCTTGCCATGTCACGCATCATACATGCATCATGCTCGATCTTTTGCCGTAGTATTAAATATGCATCCGGTGTTTCTTCTAGTGCTTTGCTTCTTCACGGATTAGGCCGATGAGTTGATGCGAGAGTCGACCCGATCTTTGGATGAACCTTCGGCGATATTTTCAGGCGAGCATTCTCCCGCTTTCTACCTATTTTACCTTTCTAGTATTTATTTCCTCCTGTTGATCTATTGCTATCTGTGTTGCGATGCTCTAGTTTTCGTACCCGTGATATACCTTGCAGCCTTATATTGCCTTGGACACATCCTATTACCTGTTTTTTGGTAGATAGTCGGCCTTGCGTGTCGTAGTTGCTTTCTCAAGTGCTGTTGCGTGTCGTCAAGTACCACAGTTGTTGGAAGACTGCCATATGCTTTATGTTGGAGATGATCATGACTTTAATTACCGTTTAATAACTAAAATTGAAGTAAGTAATTAATGCAGAGGCAGAGGTGGGCAATAGATGTTATTTTGGTTTTTAACCGTCCACTTGTGTCCCGTAGGACCCCGAGTACTTGATACCTGTTCTTTGAATATTCGCACTATCCGCATGTGGGGCCATGAATTCCCCTAGCCAGAGCTTGAGTCATATTTATTTTTTGGGGCCACAAAGTAGTTTGGGGCATTATTACTATCATGTACTTATGCCATGCTTTACTGCTTTATTTACGATTGCGCGTGGAGCGCCTGTACTGTTTAGGAACAAATGTGGAATGTTTCCGCGGTATCGACAAGCCCAGTCACACTTTCGAGTTCCCAGTCGTTTACATCCATTGACACAAACCTCTGGGTCCGTCTCGGAGCCGGCCAACTTCGTCGCGGGTTTCTTAGTGGGGTGGCCCCCTAAAATTTATATGAATCTTGCAATTGCTCTGTCGTGATGCCTCGTTGGGTGTTTATTTGGTTTTTCCCGAGGTTGATCATGCGTGTGTTGCTATTTGTGCCCCCTGCAGGGTAAAACTTTCTGAAAGCCGTGTCCGCGGTTATGGACGACTTTGAGCACAGTATTTTGATCATAGACAATTATAACCAAAGTAGTGCTATAAATTTGACTTTATAATGACTAGTAATCAGCTTCACCATAATGGAATGGCTAAATAAAAGTGCCAACAATTGCTGGTTTGGGTTGTCACCTGTTACCATTATATCTGACTAGTAAGTATTGCAACTACAACGGAATGGCTAAATAAAAGTACCAACAATTGCTGGGTTTTGGGATGCCTCATGCTATATGTATCTGACTAGTAAGTACTACAACTAAAACGGAATGGTTAACTAAAACTGCCCACTGGTTATTACATCAGGATGACTCATGCTATCTATATCTGACTAGTAATTGTCGCAACTATAACGGAATGAATAAAACTGCCAACTATGTGAGTTCCTCGGTAGACTTCCTCGTTTGGTATCGAGGTAGAAATACCAGGATGGGTATGCTTGGTGATAGTTTCAGGTTGGTACCGAATAGGTCTTTCTTATCCCTATCTAATAGCCTCCAGTTGTATTGAGTCTCTATAGGTTGTTTAGTGCATGCTGCGCTGCCGCTTTAGTCCACCATACCTATGTAGGCGAGGACCGCCGAATTCTAGTCTCGCTGCAATCGGCCTCAAGATCGACCGCCTTTTTTCCTTTGCCCTTTGTCGACACCCCTTTTGTTTAAGTAGGTTTTGAGATCGACGTCGTTAGCAGGGTTACCCCTCCGGCTTGGCCTGGGCAGGGTTATGGACACCATTGGTTATTATCCAGGGCTCTTAGCCCCATTTGCATCTTGTCCGTAGTCGGACGTTGTATCGTTTTCAAGGTGATTTGGATCTTTGTATTGTATATCTGTATTCTTGAAACTTTGAGTCAGTGTTGTATATATCTGTTCTGTGGGTTCCATCGTGGACTATTGTGTAATGGTATTACTTCGTTTTCCACGAACCGACGAAGGTGAAAGTGCCTGGTTTTTTCCTTGCTTCGTTTTTTCGGGTTTTGATTGAATTTATAGCCGAGCGGCCGGTGTTAGGTCAAGGCCTAGGGGGGTGTGACCACACGCCCCGCCTCGCCTCTCGCTTACACAAGCCCCACGATGCTAAAACCCTAAGGACCCGATCAATATTCCACGAAACCATCTGTAGCCGCCGCCACCATCGTCCCTAGATCGGGTGGATCTGAAGCTCTTCCTAGCACCCTGCCGGAGGGGAGATCATCCCGGAGGCCTTCTTCATCATCATGCCAGCCTCCGGTATGAAGCGTGAGTAGTTCCACCTTGGACTACGGGTCCATGTAGTAGCTATATGGTTGTATCTCCTCCTTTGTGCTACCATGTTTAGATCTTGTGAGCTCCGTTCATGATCAAGATCATCTATTTGTAATCACGCATGTTGTGTTTGCGGGGATCCGATGGTTATTAAGATTACTATGTCAGATTGATTAATGGTTTTGTCTTATTGATTCTATCATGTCTGTGTTGTGTGTGATCTTGCATGCTCTCCGTTTCTAGTAGCTATACTGGCCAAGTAGATGCTAGTGACTCCAAGAGGGGGTATTTATGCTAGATAGTGGGTTCATGCCTCTATTTAATCTAAGGGAAGTGACATAAATCTCTAAGGTTGTAGATGTAATGTTGCCACTAGGGAGAAACACAACGGTCTCTTGTTCATGGAACAAGTGGATTGTTTAACTTACACACTTTGCTTAAAGCAGTTATCTGTTGCTTGCAACTTAATACTAGAGGGGGTTCGGATGATAACCTGAAGGTGGATTTCTAGTCATAGATGCAGTTGGATGGCGGCCTATGTATGTTGTTGTATAGCCCAATCAAATCTCATAGGATCATGAATGTCTAGTATTGCATTGTTATGCCTTGCTTAGTCCTGTCAATTGCCCCACTGTAATTTGTTTATCCAGCATGCCATGTTTGTTTATCTTAAGGAGAACACCTCTAGTGAACTATGGACCCCGATCCAATCTTTACCATTGATACATCTTCCACTATTACTGTTTACTTGTTGCAAAACACTATTACCTTCCACACCATATAGTTAATCCTTTGTTATAGCAAACCAGTGAGATTGACAACCTCACCGTTCGTTGGGGCAAAGTCTTGAGTTTGTGTTGTGCAGGTCTCCAAGTTGCTAGCAACACCTTTGAGTCATTTCCTTCCTCCTACTGGTTCGATAACCTCGGTTTCTTACTGAGATAAAACTTGCTACTGTGCTCATTACACCTTGCTCTTGGGATCTCCCAACGAGGCATCAATAACACGCCAACAAGCTTTTCTGGCGCCGTTGCCGGGGAGGCTAAGGACGTCTTCACAAGGGGAGTCCTTCACAACCTTTCTCTTTACTTTGTTTTTGTTTTGCTTAGTTTCTTTTTCTTGGTTTTATTATCCTCTTTTTATCAAAAACTCCAAAATTTTTATTTTAGTTTGGTTTGCTTTCTCTTATCAAAAACACAAAAAAATTAGTTCCTGCTCTAGTTGCTGGTCTATTATTGCCTTGCTTGGTCATGCTTTCTATCAATGGATGGTTAGTTTGAAACTAGTTCTTATTGGCAAGGTGGGTTCACGGAATAACAAAAGTACTGTTATAAGGAACACCGTTTGTCACAAAAAGGGAAACACTTATGGGCATAAATTGAATACTATTGCTAGAGAGGTGTGCTCTACTTATAATGTTACTTATTGCTTTGATAAAGCTTGTTGCTATAGGAGGTATAGACACCTCCCTTTTAAATGTGAGTATAATGATAATGTTACCATATCTTCTTATGTTAAGGGAAATTATGACTTTTATAATGTGGAACAAACTGAAGAATTTATTGCTTTCAAGGGTGCATTTGAACTTGCCAGTTTGCTTGAAAATACTAATGATGCACCTTATGAATATGAGGTTTATGAGATACTTAAATTTTGCTTTGAATTACAAGGAAGAAAATTGCTATTTTCTTGAATATTTTAATAAGTGCTTTCCCCAGACGGAAGAGACTAATGCCTTGCAAGAGCCTATGGAATAAGAAATTGCTGAAACAGGAAGCTTATTAGATGAAAAAGAGGGGATGAATGTTATGCTCCTATGGATTATTTTTAAATATCTACTATGGGTAAAACTTGTGATGATGTTCCTATGCCTGTTACCTATACTAGTGATCATGATTGGGAAAATCACACTACTTTTGATATTGAAAATCTCTTTGGTACCAATTCTGAAAATTCTATTACCTATGATGATACTTTACCTCCAATTTATGATGATTGTAATGATGATTATGATATTTTCAGTCCACCTACTATTGAGAAGAAAATTAATTGTGATTACAATATGCCTCCTATATTTGATGGTTATGGTGATGAGAATAATAATGATATATATTTTGCTGAATTTGCTCCCACTACAATTAATAAGAATGACTATGCTTATGTGGTGAGTAGTAATCATTATATGCATGTGGCTCATGATAGGAATGTTTTATGTGATAGTTATATTGTTAACTTTATTCATGATGCTGATGCAGCACTGAGTTGATGTAGGAGTGCTTCGTTGGGAACCCCAAGAGCAAGGTGTGAAGCAGCACAACAACAAGTTTTACCTCAGTAAGAAACCGAGGTTATCGAACCAGTAGGAGGAAGGAAACGTCACACAGGTGTTGCAAGCAACACGGAGACCTGGACAACACAAACTCAAGACTTTGCCCCAACGAATCAATGAGGTTGTCAAGCTCACCGGTTTGCTGTAACAAAGGATTAAACATATGGTGTGGGAGGTAATGGTTTGCAGCAAGTAAACAATAACAGTGGAAGATGTATCAATGGTAAAGATTGGACCGGGGTCCATAGTTCACTAGAGGTGCTCTCCTTAGATAAATAACATGGCATGAAGGGTAAACAAATTACAACGAGGCAATTGAAAGGAACTGAGCAAGGCATAACAATGCAATTACTAGTTAGAAATATCCTATGAGGCTGATTGGATAATACAACAATATACATAGACCGCCATCCAACTGCATCTATGACTAGTAGTCCACCTTCAGCTTATCATCCGAACCCCCTCCAGTATTAAGTTGCAAGCAACAGACAACTGCTTTAAGCAAAGTGTGTAAGGTAAATAGTCCACATGTTCCATGAACAAGAGACTGTTGTTTTCTCCCTAGTAGTAACATCACATCTACAACCGAAGATATTATTGTTACTTCCCTTGGAAACTAGAGGCATGAACCCACTATCGAGCATAAATACCCCCTCTTGGAGTCACTAGCAACTACTTGGCTAAGATAGCTACTAACAATGGAGAGCATGCAAGATCACAAACAACACAGAAATGATAGAATCATAAAGATAAAACCATTAATCAAACCAACATAATAATCTCAATATCCATCGGATCCCCTCAAACACAACATGCATGCTTACAAATAGATTAGATCTTGATCATGAACGGAGCTCACAAGATCTATACATGAAAGCACAAAGGAGGAGATACAACCATCTAGCTACTACATGGACCCATAGTCCAAGCTGGAACTACTCACGCATCATACCGGAGAGAAGGCCTCCGGGATGATCTCCCCTCCGGTAGGGTGTCAGGAAGAAATTCAGATCCCCCGATCTAGGGACGACGGTGGCGGCAGCTACAGACGGTTTCGTGGATTTCTGATCGGGTACTCAGGGTTTCTGCATCGGGGGCTTCTTATAGGCGAAGGGGCAAGACCGGGAGGCGGCCAAGGCCACCAAACCTTATCCAGGCGCGGGCCCACCTGCCCCTGTGCCTAGGGTGGGCCTGGCCCCTCCGGCTCTCCTCTGGACTTCTTGTTCCCCACGGAAAGTTATTGACTTTGACGTTTGTCCCGTCCAATTCCGAGAATATTTCTTTACTAACTTTTCTGAAACCAAAAATAGCAGAAAACAGGCATCTCGCACTTTTGCAACTTGTTAATAGGTTAGTACCAGAAAACATGTAAAAAGCATCTCAAAGTGTAGACAAGTAAAGCAAAGTAGATACAAAACAAGCATGGAGCATCAAAAATTATATATACGTTTACAACGTATCAACATCCCCAAGCTTAACTCCTGCTCGTCCTCGAGTAGGTAAGTGATAAACAAAATAATTTTTGAGGTGACATGCATCCTCACAATAAAGATCCAACCATTTGCAAGCATTGAAAGCTGGGATCAAAGAACTCTAAACATGTCTATGAAAGATGGATTTCTAACAATAGGACAAAGTAACTATGCATGCAACATGTCAAGCTACAAACAAAGATCATGAATAAACTGCATTGAAAAACGTTTATTTGTTTCACATGCAGAAAACATAGCATAGTGGCAATCAGCTTGTCTCTCATAGAGTAGCAATATAGATGCATAGGACACCTGCAAAGTTCACAAGGGTGACTAGAAACAAGTAGCACAAGAACAAGTAATAACACAATATGCATCAATTAATAGGCTTTGGAACACTGCACACAGAATGACAACTATGCTCTCTTAATGGTTCCTAAAGGTAGAAGGTGGAGACTCAATAGTGGTGGAAGAAAGGCCTTTTTTGTAAAGGAAGCAGGGATTACAAGTTTCAAAAATAGCTTCCAAAAATTATGGTACTTTTAGCTTTCAGCCCTCATTGCCCCTATCATAAGCATCTTGAAGTGGTTAAGGTTAAAGTGGCAAAGCTGGAGTATATGCTTGACGAAGTATAAGTTGGTAATCTCAAGTCCCTTGATTACGAGGTCCACACCTCATGCATACTCAACTTTGGTTCCAGGTAAGTTCTTGTCACTATAAGGATCTGCATATCATTGAGAACCGCCAACGGGTTACCCCTTGCACATGGTACAGGAGCTTTCCCATAACCAAAATGACAAGGCAAGCAGACAGTGAGCATCTCAACAATATTTTTATTTACCATATGCATAGCTTTCTATTGAGGATGCTCCATAGATAGCTCATTATGGTGATGCTGCAAGTTTCCACCATGATTAGGCATGGCTTAGGCTAGCGGCCCAGGAGTTTCTCTAACACAGAATACAAACTCCATGGACTTACAAGTCCCCTCTTTATTTCACACCGGTGACATCCATAGACAAAAGAACATGATATCAACTGAGTACAACAAGGTACAAGTGCAATGTTGAAAACGTTCCCCGTGACAACACGGTTCTGCTAATTCCAACTTATAAGTGCAAGCATATACAACAAAGTTGTCACAATGGTTCAAGTTTATTAGGGGCAAATAATAAAGTGTGCCATCAAGTTCGTGAGGGATTTAATCACTAAGTTTTCACATAACAAAATAGTTTTTAATTAGAAGATAGTTGAAAACAAGAATATACTTGGAATGGTGTAACACACCATGCATAGGAGTTTATAGTGGACACTCTGAAATAACTTGGTTTCTTTGGAGTTTGGAAGCATGAGAGAACTTACTCATACAAGTGGAGGCTAGCAAAGGACTGGGAGCAACCAACTAAGAGAGCAATAATGACCATAATCATGCAATACAACAAAGCAAACTAATCAAAGAAAAGAGTGGTACTACAAGTCAAGGACTAAATGATAATAGAGGCTAATAGTGACTTGTGAGAGTCATAACATGGTGTAAGCATGTGCCAAGTCAACCCAAGCAAAAAATCAAAGGAGAATACCACAATACTATGCTTTGCATGCTAAAACAACGCAAAATTTCTTCAAGGCACACTAAGCAATCCCGATTGTTTGGAACAAGACATGCTACAGCAATAATTACTAAGCATAATGCTAAAACAACACCTAGCATGTCATGCTAAAGTCTAAGTCGCAGTGAATGCAAGCTCCTCTTGCACTTCAAGGAAGAACTTACTACTCCTTTCCAAACACCAAGCAAACTTATTTGCAAAACAACACAGCGAGAACGGGGGTCCAACCTACTTTATTCAAGAAAACTAAACAACCTAAGCAAAGCAAACAAAAACTAAGATGCTCCAAGAACAACACAAATGTGCATGAAATAATAAAAAGAAGTGTCTAGACAGACCTGAGCTTTTTATTGATGAAGATGGGGATGCCTTGGGCATCCCCAAGCTTTGACGCTTGTACCTCTTGGATATTTCTTGGGGTGACACCATGGTGGCATCCCTAAGCTTGAGCTTTTGTCCATTCTTCATCTTATTGCATCATCCTCTCTCTACACCTGAAATTTTTCCTTCACACAAAACTTCACACAATCTTCATTAGCAACATTAGTGTGTTCAAAAGATATTAGACCCCTGGCAAAGCTTTGGAACAGCAAGGCTTTTCACTAAAATATAAGCTACTGTAGTAACTCCTTCAAAAAGCTCAATTTACTTAAAGAGAACTCAAAAAGGAATCAATAAGAAGCAAATGCAAATAATTGCAGAAATCTGTCAAAACAGACCAGCAGGTAGAAACGATTTTTTTCAAACATCTTCTGTTGCTCAAATCAAAAAGTTTTGAACTAGCGAAAGTGAGATAACATACTGGGGGATTTATTCATAAATTTTGAGCTCAATCCGAGTTACAGAGCCTCCTCACGAATATTTTTTGTGGTGGACAGAAATCTGTTTCGGGACAACAACTCCCAAATCTTACTTCCCTCTCATTAGAGGTTATTCTTGGCACAAAAAACAAACAAAAAGGATAAGGAGAGGTCATTACAGAAGTAATAACTTCCAAGACTCAAGGAAACTCTTGGGTTATCTCCCAACAAGTACTTTTCTTTAACGCCTTTAAGTTAGGCTTGATAGCTTGAGAACATGCTCACATAAGAATTATGAATTGAAGTAAAAGAGAGCATCAAGAAGCAAATTCAAAACACCTTTAAGTCTAACCCACTTCCTGTGCATGGGAATCTTATAAGAAAATAAATTCACAAAGAACAAAGTGACATGCATAGGAAGATAAAACAAGAGTAACTTCAAAACTTTCAGCACAAAGAGAGGTGTTTTAGTACCATGAAAACCTCTATAACCATATTTTCCTCTCTCATAATAATTTTCAGTAGAATCATGAATAAACTCAACAATATAGCTATCATATAAAGCATGCTTTTCATGATCTACAAACACATAATTTCTATCAAGCTCAAAAATAGTGGGTTTAAAACCTTCACAGGTTTTACCCAAAGTAGATATTTCAAAAGGATCCACAGAAACATAACATTCATCCTCCTTTGGTAAGCATGGGGTCAATCAAATAATATAAGGGGTAAAGTGTTACTCTCATTAGAAGGTAGACATGGGTAGATCAATTCTTCCTCCTTTTGTTCATCACTCTCCTCCTATTTTTCATCTAATGAGCTTCCAGTTTCAACAATTTCTTCTTCCATAGGCTCCTGCAAGGCATTAGTCTCTTCCAGTTGTGGAAAGCACCTATTAAAATATTCAAGAATATATCCATTTGCTTCCTTGTAATTATCAAAGCAAAATTTAAGTATCTCATAAACCTCATATTCATAAGGTGCATCATCAGTATTTTCAAGCAAACTGGCAAGTTCAAATGCACCCTTGAAGGCAATAAATTCTTCAATTTGTTACACATCATAAAAGTCATAATTTCCTTTAACATAATAAGATATGGTAACATTATCATTATACTCACATTGAAAGGGTAGGTGTTTATACCTCCTGCAGCAACAAGCTTTATCAAAGCAATAAGTAACATTATAAGTGGAGCACACCTCTCTAGCAATAGTATTCAACTTATCAATTTGTTCCCATAAGTGTTTCCCCTTTTGTGACAAACGGTGTTCCTTATAATAAAACTTTTGTTCTTCCATGAACCCACCTTGCCAATAAGAACTAGTTTCAAAGAAACCATCCATTGATAGAAAGCATGACCAAGTAAGGCAACAACAGACCAGCAACTAGAGTAAGAACTAATTTTTTTGTGTTTCTTTTTGAAAAGAGGCAAACAAAACCAAGCAAAAGAAACAAAGAAAAACAAAAACAAAGTAAAGAGAAAGGAAGTGAAGGACTCCCCTAGTGAAGACGTCCTTGGCCTCCCTGGCAACGGCGCCAGAAAAGCTTAATGCAGCACTGAGTTGATGTAGGAGTGCTTCGTTGGGAACCCCAAGAGAAAGGTGTGAAGCAGCACAACAACAAGTTTTCCCTCAGTAATAAACCGAGGTTATTGAACTAGTAGTAGGAAGTAAATGTCACATAGGTGTTGCAAGCAACGCGGAGACCTGCACAACACAAACTCAAGACTTTGCCCCAACGAATCAGTGAGGTTGTCAAGCTCACCGGTTTGCTGTAACAAAGGATTAAATGTATGGTGTGGAAGGTAATGGTTTGCAGCAAGTAAACAAGTAACAATGGCAAATATTGGACCGGGGTCCATAGTTCACTAGAGGTGCTCTCCTTAGATAAACATGGCATGAAGGGAAAACAAATTACAACGCGACAATTGACAGGAACTGAGCAAGGCATAACAATGCAATTACTAGTTAGAAAGATCCTATGAGGCTGATTGGGCAATACAACAATATACATAGACCGCCATCCAACTACATCTATCACTTGTAGTCCACCTTCAGGTTATGATCCGAACTCCCACCAGTATGAAGTTGCAAGGAACAGACAACTGCTTTAAGAAAAGTGTGTAAGGTAACCAGTCCACATGTTCCATGAAAACGAGACCGTTGTTTTCTCCCTAGTAGCAACAACACATCTACAACCGAAGATATTATTGTCACTTCCCTTGGAAACTAGAGGCATGAACCCACTATTGAGCATAAATACCCCCTCTTGGAGTCACTAGCAACTACTTGGACAAGATAGCTACTAACAACGGAGAGCATGCAATATCACAAAAAACACATACATGATAGAATCATAAAGATAAAACCATTAATCAAACCAACGTAATAATCTCAATATCCATCGGATCCCCACAAACACAACATGCATGATTACAAATAGATTAGATCATAATCATGAACGGAGCTCACAAGATCTATACATGAAAACACAAAGGAGGAGATACAACCATCTAACTACTACATGGACCCATAGTCCAAGGAGGAACTACTCACGCATCATACCGGAGAGAAGGCCTCCGGGATGATCTCCCCTCCGGCAGGGTACCGGGAAGAACTTCAGATCCCCCGATCTAGGGACGACGGTGGCAGCGGCTCTAGACGGTTTCGTGGATTTCTGATCGGGTACTCAGTGTTTCTGCATCAGTGGCTTCTTATAGGCAAAGGGGCGAGACTGGGAGGCGGCCAGGGCCACCAAACCCTAGCCAGGCGTGGGCCCACCTACCCCCGCGCCTAGGGTGGGTCTGCCCCCCCCCTGGCTGGCCCCCCTGGTTCTCCTCTGGACTTCTTGTTCCCTACGGAAAGTAATTTACTTTGACGTTTGTCCCATCCAATTCCGAGAATATTTCTTTACTAACTTTTCAGAAACCAAAACAGCGTAAAATGCATCCGCATCGCTGTAACTTGTTAATAGGTTGGTACCAGAAAACATGTAAAAAGCATCTCAAATTGTAGACAAGTAAAGCAAAGTAGATACAAAACAAGCATGGAGCATCAAAAATTATAGATACGTTTCCAACGTATCAGATGCTACTGAAAGTTATTATGAGAGAGGGAAACAAGGTTTTATGCATCTCAATAATATTAAGTTTCCTCTCTTTATGTTGAAAGTTTTGAAGTTGCACTTGTTTTGATTTCCTATGCTTGTTGCTTTGTGCTTTAATAACTTGTTTCTTTACAAGATTCCTTTTCATAGGAAGTGGGTTAGACTTAAATGTGTTTTGAATTTGTTTCTTGATGCTCTCTTTTACTTCAATTCATATTTCTTATGTGAGCGTCTTCTCAAATTATCAAGCCTAACTTAAAGGCGTTAAAGAAAAGTACTTATTGGGAGATAACCCAAAAGTTTTCTTGAGTCTTGGAAGTTATTACTTCAGTAACGACCTCTCCTTATCCTTTTTATTTTATTTTTGTTCCAAGAATGACCTCTAATGAGAGGGAAGTAAGATTTGGGGAGTTTCTTTCCCGAAAAAGATTTTTCTGATCCACCGTAAAAATTCGTGAGGAATCTCCATAAGTCGGATTGAGCTGATATTTTTGAATAAATCCCCCAGTATTTTAGCTAACTTTCGTTAGTTCAACACTTTTTGATTTGAGCAACAGAAGGTCTTCGAAAAAATGGGTTTCTACCTGCTGGTCTGTTTTGATAGATTTCTGCCATTATTTGCATTTGCTTCTTATTGATTCCTTTTTAGGTTCTTTTTGGGAAATTGAGATTTTTGAGGGAATTTCTACAATAGCTTGTGTTTTTAGTGAAAGTTTTTCTGTTCTAAAGCTAAACCCAAGGGTCTATTATCTTTTGAATACACTAATGTTGCTAATGAAGATTGTGTGAAGTTTTGTATGAAGGAAAATTTTCAGGTGTAGAGAGGGAATGATGTAATGAGATGAAGAATGGACAAAATCTCAAGCTTTGGGATGCCACCCCGTGTCACCCCAATAAATATTCAAGATGTACAAGCGTCAAAGCTTGGGGATGCCCAAAGCATCCCCTTCTTCATCAATAAAAATCTCAGGTGTTTCTAGACACTTCGTTTATTGTTTCATGCACAAGTTGTGTTGTTCTTGGAGCGTCTTAGTTTTTGTTTAGTTTGCTTAGTTTGCTTGAATAAAGTAGTTCGAACCCCTATTCTCCCTGCGTTGTTTTAAATAAGTTGATTGGTGTTGGAGAAGAGTAGAAAGTTCTTGCTTGAGTAGTACAAGAGGAGCTTGGTTTGAGTGTGACTTAGACTTTATGATGATATGATAGGTGTTGTTTTGACATTATTCTTAGTGATTATTGCTGTAGCATGACTTGTTCCAAACAATTGGAATTTCTTAGTGTGCCTTGAAAGAATCATGCGTTGTTTTAGCATACAAAAGCATAGTATTGTGGTATTATCCTTTCATGCCTTGTTTGGGTTGACTTGGCACATGCTCACACCATGTTATGACTATGAACAAGTCACCATATCCTCTATGATCATTTAGTCCTTGACTTGTAGTACCACTTTATGCTTTGATTAGTAATGTTTTGTCGCTCTGCATGATTATGGCCATTATTGCTCTCTTAGTTGGTCGCTCCTAGTCTTTTGCTAGCCTCCACTTGTATGAGTAATCTCTACTCATGCATCCAACTCCCAAGAAACCAAGTTATTCCAAAGTGTACACTACAAATTCCTATGCATGGTGTGTTACACCATTCCAAGTATATTCTTGTTTTCATCTATCTTCCCATTAAAAAGTATTTTGTTATGTGAAAACTTAGTGATTAAAGCTCTCACAAACTTGATGGCACACTTTATTTGTCTTGCCCCTAAAAAATTTAACCATTGTGTCATATGTGTTGTATATGCTTGCCCTTATACGTTGGAATTAGCAGAACCGTGCTGTCACGGGGAATGCTTTCAACATTGCACTTGTACTTTGTACACAGTTGATATCATGCTCTTTTGTCTATGGATGTCGCCGGTGTGAAATAAAGAGGGATCTTGTAAGTCCATGGATTTATGTATGTGTGTTAGAGAAACGTCTGGGCCGCTAGCCTAAGCCATGCCTAATCATGGTGGAAACTTGCAGCATCACCATAATGACATCTATGAAGCTTTCTTCTTAGACATATTGAAAAGAGGAAATAGAGAAAAAAGCACCATATTCCCATGGTAAATAAGAAGATTGCTGAGATGCTCATTGTCTGCTTGCCTTACCATTTTGATTATGGGATAGCTCCTGTATCATGTGCAAGGGGTACCCCGTTGGCGGTTCTCTATGGTACACATGTACTTACTATGACAAGAACTTACAGGTGACCAAAATTGAGTAGCATGAGGTGCGGCCCTCGTATTCAAGGGACATGAGATTGCCAACTTATACTTTGTCAAGCATATACTCCATAGTTTGTTCACTTTAACCTTAATCACTTCAAGATGCTTATGATAGGGGCAATGAGAGCTGAAAGCTAATAAGTACCATAATTTTTGGAAGCTCTTTTTGAGACTTGAAATCCCTCATTCCCTTTATGAAGGGCCTTTATTCCACTATTGTATTGATTCTCCACCTTCTATCCTTAGGCACCAATTAAGAGAGCATAGTTGCCATTCTTAGTTCTATGTGCATTGTCCCAAAACTTATTGATTGATGCATATTGTTGATATTGCTTTCTCATGAACTATTTGTATCTAGTCACTCTTATGAACTTTGAAGGTGTCCTATGCATCTATTTGCTACTCCATGAGGGACAAGCTGAATGCCACTATGCCATGTGTAACAGCCCAAGTTTGTAAGATATGTAATTAGTACTTAAGCATTGCATGCATCTGTTTAAGTCAATAAAATGAATGCATGTGATCAAGTGTGTGGTTCAAGAATGCAAATCCAAAACCCTAACTTCCCCCTCTCTTTGAAACCACATTCAAGTGGTTTTGAAAATATTTGAAAAATCCAAAATGTTTGGAGCCCAATTGGACTAAAAGGGCCCCACAATGTTTTATATATTTCATAAAAGTATAAGGTATATTTTTAATACCCAAAAACAGATTTGAAATTGAAAATACAAACAAATAAATATAAAACATAAATGGGAAATGTTTCTGCAAGAAAAACTGTTTCCTAAACCTATCTGGGCCGTGGCCCAACTCTCCTCTCCCCTTCCTACCGCTCGCAAGCAGCAGCCAGTGGCCCAGCGAAGCCCATCCAGGCCCGACACCGCTTTATCCATGCAATCCCTGTCGTTAAGCTTGGGAACCACCTGCGTGTCGTCGCGCCGCCACTCGCCGGCGTCAAGATCCTCGCCGCCGCTCCGGACGAGGATAAGGAGCTCCCCCGCACGCCTCTCTCTCCCCAGACCTCATCCTCCCCTCGCGCACTCTCTCTCCTTCTCTGGACCGCACCAGCTTGAACCCTAGCCCTCCATGGCTGCCGGCTAGCCGCCGTTTCCGGCCTCCCCGAGCCCATCCGACACCGCCACGAGCTCCGCCTCGCTCCATTCCATCCTCCTGCAGAAGGAATCGACGAGGGGCGCCATGATTCGTCGCCATCGATCGCTTCTTCCCGACCGACGGCAGCCGCGATCGCCTGGCCCGATCCCGCCGCCTGGCTTCCCCAAACCTCCTGCGAGCATCGTGGTGGACCCCCGGTGCTCAAGGAACCCTCCTGTTGCTTCGTCTCCCTCTGTGCCGATGCCGCTTCACCGATCTGCAAGGACTGCCGCTGTCTGTCATCGTGGAGGGTGCTCTAGTGACCAATAATCGGAGGCGCCGCCGTAGTTAGGTTCGCCTCTGCGTGCTGATTCGAACAAGCCGTAGCACGCATCCTCCCATGCCCTGTAGCACCGTCTATCGCCAGTTCGACGCGGACTCCCATAGCCTAGGTGGCGCTGTGGCTTTCTGCGTGGTTTAGGCCCCACCTCTCTCCGCTAGGGTTTTTCCTCGTGAAAATGACCCAACTCAGATCGACCTTCGATCAAGTGGCAGCTGAAGTGGCCTTAGGCCCCCCTGTCAGCTGCTATGGGTAGCTTTTGCCTCGGTGTGAAATTTTTTTCCTGGATTTGTTATAATTTCACAAATGATTTTAATAATTCCAAAATTTGAATAAAACTTGTAAATTTCATAACTTATTATTTGTAAGTCAGAAAAATATGTATAATAGATCAAAATGTTCCGAAAAATGAGAACTACCTGTTTAAGCTATAAACATACATTGATCATCAAATTTAATGACAAGTTTAATTAGAGAACAACATCAAGCCATCTCATGTGTTTCCGGAGTTCCCCGAGTTAGGGTTTTCAATCCTCGGAACCCCGTTTAAGTTGTTAAGCATGCCTTAGGGTTTCATTTCAATGCAATTTAAATTTTCATATCATCATCCATGCTTGAGCATTGCATCGATGCTATGTCTTGATTGTCGTCTTTCTTTCCGGTATAGGTTCTTCGCGATAGGATCCGAGCCCTAGGTTGAAGTCAACAACACCGAAGATCCATACCTGTCTACTGACAAACAAGGCAAGCGTAGCCTCTCATTCTGAACCTACTTTTACAAAGTATATTACTTTCTTGGTATGATGCACACGATTCCAATGTGGTCTTTTGTCAGTAGTTAGTGTTACCTATCTGCTGCATAGTTTCCCTCTTGTAGCCTTATACTCTTGATCCACTACTCCTAGCTTACCTAGGTTTGGCATTTGAGAATTGCTAGAGCTTTTGTTACCGACAGCTTAGCCATGCATAGTAACAACGTCTGATCTATTCAAACGATGAATCAGAGGTGCCAAGGAAGGTAGTAAGGTAGGATATGATGACATCATTGAAGGAGTTAACTAATTATGCTAAGGCTTGTATGGAAGGCCACACTGGGTGTGGTTTTTGTAGTCCCATGCTCGCCACCAATAGGACCCGAGTTCTTGACTCTTGAACCAAGACGAGCGTACAACCACACGGGGCCTAGAAAACCCCACGAGCAACTAACTTGCCTAGTAGATTCCATGATTCACATAGTTCAGGCTTTCCATTTGGCATACACATTGAAAACGTTTTCAAAAGAGGAGGTGATGGAGGTGCATCATAACAGGTAGGGAAGCGTGGACCGAGTTGCTTGGGGTAGATAGCGCCCCTGGCAAACCAACTTCGCCTCACATCTTTAAGTACCAGCTTCGGGATTTGACCAGTTACGGCGGAATCATACTTATTGCATGACTCATGGTCTCGGCGAAAGCAAGGTAAAGGTCATGGTCAACCACCCTCTGCCGGCCTTCCAAGGAAGAGGGCTAATAATTTGGCATTAAGAGTCAGTTGGTACGTGTGGGTAAAGTTGTACACCCCTGCAGGGTATTAATCTTTTCGAAAAGCCGTGTTCACGGTTATGAACGACTTGGGAACGGACGTGATGATCATAGAGAACTATAACCTAAGTTAGACTTGCTGATCTATGTGTTCTTAAGTATGCTTCCTCTGGGTTGAGGGGGTGATCCTAGATAGGAGGTTCTGATGAAGCTGGTGGTTATCAAGATATGTTGAACAAGATGAAGAAGTAGTTATCTTATCCCTTTTAAAAGATTCTGAGTAGACGGGCCTCTTCTCTCTCTCTTGTTTACAAATAAAGTTTGCTTTCCGTAAAATAAATCCAGAGAAAGCCTTTCTATCCAGAGCATGTAGATACTAGGTTATCTAAGTCTTGCGGAGTACATTCTCGTACTCAGCCTTGGGCCATTGTTGTTTTTCTACAGAGGATCTGGTTGCAACTAAAGGTGGCTTCTACGTTGAGATCGGCGAGTATTTGGGGTACCAGGTAGCAGCCTGAGGACTATGGGATGGACATCGCTTTTGTTAATGGCCTCTTTGGCCTTTTCCTAAGTTGTTGTGTAGAACAACATAATGTGCTTTATCTTTGTGATGTAATGTTGGGTCTATGACCTCTGGTTTGTAATAACTCTAATATCTCACCCTGCTAAGAGTTTAAAATTATGCTGTTGAATCCCTGTGTTCTGTAACATTACCGAATCATACTGTGATCTTCTGTGTTTGGGAGTTGAACTTATCTTAGATGGTGATATGAGGTTAGTTCAACCCTAACCCCGGGGGTGCTACATGTTTTGGTATCAGAGTAGGATTGCCTGTAGGAAACCCTTTTATTGGTCGATGTTGAGTCTAGAAGTTGACAAAACTATTTGAAAGTTAAAACTATTTGCACAAACTCTGACTAGGATTCTTTTTACTCCTTCTCTGGTGTGTTTCTGATGCTGGAGTTTCTCTTACCTTATTTGGTTTGAAAAGGTTTTCATTCCTTATCTTATATCTCAAAACTTCTAGGATCGTGGTTTTGGGGTTATTTTTCTAAAGTACTCCTTACTTGGTTGCTATTCCCAGAGTTCCAAGATATCTCAGTTTTGCTTGGTATGTAACATCTTAGCATTCCATTGTCATGGTTTGTAAGTCAGCTGGTTAGTGTATACTTTAGTATGCTTTGGTACTACCATGCTTGATAAGATGATACCTTTATATCAAGTACTCTTTGTTCACCTTTCCGTCTTGTTCCTTTGATTCCTTGTCTAACCCTTTTCCTTGTTCTTTCAGGATGGGTGACACCTCTCGTGCCCGTACCCGTGCTCATGCTCGGGGTGCCGCAAATGAGGGCGAATCTTCCAACCTTCCTCCACCACCGTCCATGGTTCAACTGCACCGGATGAAGTTGATACAGATGCCAAGAGGAAAGAGAAATTCCTCGAAGGACTAAATGATGAGTTGAACCTTCAACTGTCTGTTGCCTATGTCCCAACCTACCAATCATTTTGTGGCAAGGCTACCATCTTGGAGAACAAGATGAAACAGGTTGAGAGAAGGAAGAGGAAACATAGCTTTGATAAGCACAGCTCAGGATCGTCTCACAAGCGTTCCCATCATGATGATAGTGGGAGTTCTGGATCCCACAAAGAGGCCATGTACGAAACCAACCATGCTGACAACATGAGGCTCCTTGAAAGGATTGAGCGCAACACTGCTCAACACCAGAACAATCAAGTTGGAATCAAGTTCTTCACACGTCTCACTCCGCCAGTTTTCAGCTATTCCACTGAGCCACTTGATGGGGATTACTGGCTTCGCACTATGGAGCGCAAACTTCAGGTTGGTCATGTTGCTCAAGCTGATTGGGTGACTTTTGCTGCCTATCATCTGGAGGGAGCAGCCAATTCCTGGTGGGAAAATTTCTTGGCTATGCAAGAAGCTCAACATGTTGTTACATGGCAAGAGTTTACTGAAGCCTTTCGAGCTTATCATATTCTAGAGGTCTGATGGATCAGAAGAGGGAGGAGTTCCTCAAGCTTAAGTAGGGCACTGGTTCCGTGTGTGATTACCAGCGCAACTTCAATCGTCTTGCCTGCTACCTACTGAAGAGGTCTCCACTGATGATAATAAGCAAGCTCTGTTCCGCAAGGGACTAGATCCCGAGGTTCGTCGTGATATCCATCTCATGGACTTTGGTAACTTCCAAGGTCTTGTTAATAAGGCTATGAAAGCCGAGAGTGAGAAAGTGGAGTATGAAGAAACCCGTAAGCATCCTCAGGAGGGGTATAACAAGTCTGGTTCTGGTAATAAGAAGCGTCGTGTCTTCGTACCTTATAGTGCCGTGCCACGTGCTCCTTATACTCCAAGGACTTCTGGATATGCACCCTGTCCAAATGTTACTCCAAATAATGCTGGTGGATCAAGTTATCCTGCTGCTGGTACTGGACCAGGCCTCATATGTTTCAACTATCGCCAGCCTGGCCAATATGCAAGAGACTGTCCTCAAAAGAATGCCGCTGAGAAGGCAACACCACGAAAGAAGAATGATAAGTATCCAGGTGCTGGAAAAGGACGCCTGAACCATATCTCTGCCGAGGAGGCTCAGGAAGATCCAAGCGTCATCATGGGTATGCTTCGTATCAATCAAATTCCAGCTAAAGTTTTGTTTGATTCCGGAGCATCGCATTCATTTCTGTCACAAGCTTTTGCTCAAATGCATGGGATAAGTTTTGAGGGGTTATCTGTTCCTCTGCTAGTTCAGTCTCCTGGTTCTAGGTGGTGTTCCACCATGGTAAGTCATGGGAATTTAATTGAGGTTGCATTTCAACTTTTCCCCACTTCTTTGATCGCCCTCAAGTCAACTGATGTTGACATCATTTTGGGAATGGACTGGTTGACCCGTTATCAAGCCATTCTAGATTATACAACTAAGTCAGTGACTCTGACTAGTCCTGCTGGCATAACAGTCAAGTATTGGACCGTAGGGTCACTATCTCCTTTAGATGTTTCTATTCCTGAAGCGGAGTTGTATGCTCTTGAAGTTCTACCTCCGTTGGAGATCCAACATGTTTCTGTGGTCTGTGAGTTTCCGGATGTCTTTCCTGAGGAGTTGCCTGGCATGCCACCTGATCGAAGTGTGGAGTTTGTCATAGATTTAGTTCCTGGAACTGCTCCTGTCTCTAAAATACCCTACCGTATGCCTCCTCATGAGCTTGTGGAGTGGAAGAAGCATTTAGAGGAGTTAGAAGGAAAAGGACACATTCAGCCCAGCACATCTTCTTAGGGATGTGCTACCATCTTTGTCAAGAAGCGGGATACCAATATACCACATCTGGTTGTGGATTATCGCCCACTCAACGTTGTGACTATCAAGAACAAGTATCCTCTCCCTAGGATCAATGATCTCTTTGATCAGTTAAGTGGTTCCACTGTCTTTTCCAAAATGGATTTGGTCAGGGTATCACCAGATAAAGATCCGTAAGGAAGATATTCCAAAGACTGCTTTCACCACTCGTTATGGTCTTTACGAGTATACAGTCATGTCCTTCAGTCTTACCAATGCTCTAGCCACTTTTATGCTGCTTATGAACTCTGTCTTCATGGAGTATCTTGACAAGTTCGTCGTGGTCTACATCGATGATATTCTAGTCTATTCCAAGACTAAAGAAGAGCACACTGAACATCTTCGTTTGGTGTTGACAAAACTTCGAGAACATCGTCTCTATGCCAAGTTTTCCAAATGTGAGTTTGTTACAAGAGCTCGTATTCCTTGGTCATGTTGTTTCCGAAAAAGGGGTTGCTATTATCCCCGATAAGGTTCAAACTATCCTCGACTGGGAGTCTCCTAAATCCGTAAAGGATGTCCGAAGTTTTCTCGGGATGGCTGGTTATTACCGTCGATTCATCGAGAACTTATCCAGAATTGCAAAGCCGATGACTGATCTTCTTAAGAAGGATTAGAAGTTTGAATGGTCTGATAAGGCTGAGGAAAGTTTCCAGTTGTTGAAAACCAAGTTAACCACTGCACCAGTGTTGGTTCTTCCAGACAGTAGCAAAGACTTTGTAGTCTTCTGCGATGCTTCTCACCAAGGTCTTGGATGTGTGCTAATGCAAGATGGGCATGTGGTGGCTTATGCGTCCCGTCAGCTAAAACCACATGAGAACAACTAACCAACTCATGATCTTGAGCTTGCAGCTGTTGTTCATGCTCTCAAGCAATGGCGACATTATCTTCTCGGTAGTCGTTGCAAGTTATACTCCGATCATCAGAGTCTGAAGTATCTTTTCACACAACGTGATCTGAATCTCAGGCAAAGAAGATGGTTGGAACTCATCAAGGACTATGATTTGGGTCTCAGCTATCAACCTGGGAAAGCCAACGTCGTTGCTGATGCGTTAAGTCGTAAGTCTTATTGCAACAATTTGATGATCAAACAATCTCAACCTTCTCTTCATGAGGAATTTGCTCGATTGAATCTTGAAGTAGTTCCTCGTGGATTCCTTTCTACTCTTGAAGTGAAATCTTCTATAGAGGATGAAATCAAGCTCGCTCAGAAGAATTACTTTGAAGTTACTGAGATCAAAGAGAAAATTGCTAGTGGAGTTGCTAAGTGTTTCTCTGTTGATAATGAAGGTATTGTTTACTTTGGTAACCGTTTGGTAGTGCCGAAGAGAACAAAGTTGAGGAATTTAATTCTCCAAGAGGCTCATGAATCACCTCTTTCTATCCACCCTGGAGGTACCAAGATGTATCAGGACCTTCGTCAAAGATTTTGGTGGTCTGGTATGAAGAAAGATATCGGTCGTTTTTTTGCTGAATGTGACGTTTGTCGTTGCGTAAAAGCTGAACATCAAAGGCCCACTGGTCTTCTGCAACCACATTGTATTCCTGAGTGGAAATGGGATGAAATCAGTATGGACTTCATCACTGGTCTTCCTAAAACTCAAAAAGGAAATGATGCAATCTAGGTGATCGTTGACTACCCGTCCAAGGTCGCTCACTTTCTTCCCGTCAAGGAAATCCTTCGAGCGAGTGAACTGGATGATCTTTACATCTGTCGGATTGTTGTTCTTCATGGTATTCCTAAGAATATAACATATGACCGTGGAAGTCTGTTCACCTCCAAGTTTTGGGAAAGTTTCCAAACTGCTATGGGAACCCGCCTTTCCTTCAGCATAGCCTATCATCCTAGCACTGGTGGTCAAACTAAAAGAGTGAATCAAATCCTTGAAGACATGCTTAGAGCGTGTGTCATATCTTTTGGCAAGAACTAGGAGAAATGCCTTCCTTTTGCTAAATTCTCCAAAAATAACAGTTTTCAGTCCAGTATTGGTATGGCACGTTTCCAGTTCTTATATGGAAGAACCTATCGTACTCCTTTGAACTGGTCAGAAACCGGCGAAAGAAAGTTCTTTGGTCCGGATATGATCTAGGAAGTAGAAGATCAAGTTCGTATCATTCGAGATCGTTTGAAAACTGCCCAGTCTCGCCAGAAAAGCTATCATGATCGTCAGCATCAACATATTGAATATAAAGTCGGTGATCAAGCTTATCTCCGGGTCACTCCTTTAAAGGGTGTCCACTGTTTCGGTATCAAAGGCAAACTGGCTCCTCGCTATGTTGGTCCTTTTCGTGTTCTATCCAGGCAAGGTAACCTCGCATACAAGTTGGAGTTGCCTGCAAACTTCCCTGAGGTTCATGATGTCTTTCATGTGTCTCAACTCAAGCGTTGCTTCAAAGATCCTGTCCGTGGTGTTGATCACCAAACTCTTGATCTCCAGAAGGATCTGAATTACCGTGAGTATCCTATCTGTATCCTTGATGAAACCGAGCGCAAAACTCACCGTCAAAACATCAAGTTCCTGAAAGTTCAGTGGTCTCATCACTCTGAGGATGAAGCAACCTGGGAACGAGAAGATCGCCTTCGATCTGAGTACCCTGCCTTCTTTTCTAAAACTTAAGAATCTCGGGTCGAGATTCTTGTAAGGGGGGTAGAGCTGTAACATCCCAAGTTTGTAAGATATGTAATTAGTACTTAAGGATTGCATGCATCTGTTTAAGTCAATAAAATGATTGCATGTGATCAAGTGTGTGGTTCAAGAATGCAAATCCAAAACCCTAACTTCCCCCTCTCTTTGAAACCACATTCAAGTGGTTTTGAAAATATTTGAAAAATCCAAAATGTTTGGAGCCCAATTAGACTAAAAGGGCCCCATAATGTTTTATATATTTCATAAAAGTATATGGTATATTTTTAATACCCAAAACTGATTTGAAATTGAAAATACAAACAAATAAATATAAAACATAAAAGGGAAATGTTTCTACAAGAAAAATTGTTTCCTAAACCTATCTGGGCCGTGGCCCAACTCTCCTCTCCCCTTCCTGCCGCTTGCAAGCAGCAGCCAGCGGCCCAGCGAAGCCCATCCAGGCCCGACACCGCTTTGTCCATGCAATCCCTGTCGTTAAGCTCGGGAACCACATGCGTGTCGCCGCGCAGCCGCTCGCTAGCGTCAAGATCCTCGCCGCCGCTCCGGACGAGGATAAGGAGCTCCCCTGCACGCCTCTCTCTCCCTAGAACTCATCCTCCCCCCGCGCACTCTCTCTCCTTCTCTAGACCGTGCCAGCTCGAACCCTAGCCCGCCATGGCCGCCGGCTAGCCGCCGTTGCCGTCCTCCCCGAGCCCATCCGACACCGCCACGAGCTCCGCCTCGCTCCACTCCGTCCTCCTGCAGAAGGAATCGACGAGGGGTGCCGTGATTCGTCGACATCGACTGTTTCTTCCCCGACCCCGACGTGCTCCGCCGCTCGCCTCGCCGTTGATCCCGGCCTCGCCTGGCTTCCCCAACCCTCCTGCGAGCATCGTGGTGAGCCCCCGGTGCTCAAGGCACCCTCCGCTTGCTTCCTCTCCCTCTGTGCCGACGCTGCGTCACCGATCTGCAAGCAGTGCTGCCGTCTGTCATCGTGGAGGGTGCTCCAGTGACCAATAATCGGAGGCATCACCATAGTTAGGTTCGCCTCTGCGCGCTGATTCGAACGAGCCGTAGCACGCATCCTCTCATGCCCTGTAGCGCCGTCTATCGCCGCCGTCTGACGCAGACTCCGGCGAGCCTAGGTGGCGCTCGCATGGCTTGCCTGCGTGCCCCAGGCCCCACCAGTCAGCCTCTCTGGCTAGGGTTTTGCCTTGTGAAAAATGACCCAGACCCCGTACTGACCTTCGACTGTCGCGTGGCAGCTGAGGTGTCCTCGACCCCCCTGTCAGCTGCTACGGGTAGCTTTTGCCTCGGTGTGAAAAAAAATTCCTGGATTTGTTATAATTTCAGAAATGATTTTAATAATTCCAAAATTTGAATAAAACTTGTAAAATTCATAACTTATTATTTATAAGTCAGAAAATATGTATAATATATCAAAATGTTCAGAAAAATGAGAACTACCTATTTAAGCTATAATCATATATTGATCAACAACTTTAATGACAAGTTTAATTAGAGAACAACATCAACCCCTCTCATGTGTTTCCGGAGTTCCCCGAGTTAGGGTTTTCAATCCTCGGAACCCCGTTTAAGTTGTTAAGCATGCCTTAGGGTTTCGTTTCAATGCAATTTAAATTGTCATATCATCATCCATGCTTGAGCATTGCATCGATGCCATGTCTTGATTGTCGTGTTTCTTTCCGGGATTGGTTCTTCGCGATAGGATCCGAGCCCGAGGTTGAAGTCAACAACACCGAAGATCCATACCTGTCTACTGACGGACAAGGCAAGCGTACCCTCTCATTCTGAACCTACTTTTACAAAGTATATTACTTTCTCGCTATGATGCACACAATTCCAATGTGGTCTTTTGTCAGTAGTTAGTGTTACCTATCTGCTGCATAGTTTCCCTCTTGTAGCCTTATACTCCTGATGCACTGCTCCTAGCTTACCTAGGTTTTGCATTTGAGCGTTGCTAGAGCTTTTTTTACCGACAGCTTAGCCATGCATAGTATCAACGTCTGATCTATTCAAATGATGAATCAGAGGTGCCAAGGAAGGTAGTAATGTAGGTGATGATGACATCACCGAAGGATTTAACTAATTATGCTAAGGCATGTATGGGAGGCCACGTTGGGTGTGGTTTTTGTAGTCCCATGCTCGCCACCAATAGGACCCGAGTTCTTGCCTCTTGAACCAAGACGAGCGTACAACCACGCGGGGCCTGGAAAACCCCACGAGCAACTAACTTGCCTAGTAGATTCCATGAGTCACATAGTTCGGGCTTTCCATTTGGCATACGCATTGAGAACGTTTTCGAAAGAGGAGGTGATGGAGGTGCATCATAACAGGTAGGAAGCATGGACCGGGTTGCTTGGGGTAGATAGCGCCCCTGGTAAACCAACCTCGCCTCACATCTTTAAGTATCGGCTTCGGGATTTGACCCGTTACGGCAGAATCATACTTATTGCGTGACTCATGGTGTCGGCGAAAGCAAGGTAAAGGTCGTGGTCAACCACCCTCTGCCGGCCTTCCAAGGAAGAGGGCTAATAATTTGGCATTAAGAGTCGGTCGGTACATGTGGGTAAAGTTGTACACCCCTGCAGGGTATTAATCTTTTCGAAAAGCCGTGTTCACGGTTATGAACGACTTGGGAGCAGACGTGATGATCATAGAGAACTATAACCTAAGTAAGACTTGCTGATCTATGTGTGCTTAATGATGCTTCGTCTGGGTTGAGGGGGTGATCCTAGATAGGAGGTTCTGATGAAGCTGGTGGTTATCAAGATATGTTGAACAAGATGAAGAAGTAGTTATCTTATCCCTTTTAAAAGATTCTGAGTAGACGAGCCTCTTCTCTCTCTCTTGTTTACAAATAAATTTTCCTTTCCGCAAAATAAATCCAGAGAAAGCCTTTCTATCCATAGCATGTAGATACTAGGTTATCTAAGTCTTGCGGAGTACATTCTCGTACTCAGCCTTGCGCCATTGTTGTTTTTCTACAGAGGATCTGGTTGCAACTGAAGGTGGCTTCTACGTTGACATCGACGAGTAGTTGGGGGTCCCAGGTAGAAGACTGAGGACTATGGGATGGACGTCGCTTTTGTTAATGGCCTCTTAGGCCTTTTGCTAAGTTGTTGTGTAGAACAACATAATTTGCTTTCGCTGTGTGATGTAATGTTGGGTCTATGACCTCTAGTTTGTAATAACTCTAATATCTCACTATGCTAAGAGTTTAAACTTATGTTCCTGTGTTCTGTAATGTTACCGAATCATACTGTGATCTTCCGTGTTTGGGGGTTAAACTTATCTTAGATGGTGATCTGAGGTTAGTTCAACCCTAACCCCGGGGGGTGCTACACCATGTTTTCTGTATGTGAAACAAACAAACATTCTTCAATGCATGTTATTCAAGTTCTTTGTTTGTAGCCTTTCATGTTGCAAGCATAGTTACTTTGTATTATTGTTAGAACTCCATCTTTCATGCTCATGTTCAGAGTTCTTTGATCCCAGCTTTCAATGCTTGCAAATGGTCTGATCTTGATTTTGATGGTGCTTGTTACATTAAAAATTATTCTTTTTATCACTTACCTACTCGAGGACGAGCAGGAGTTAAGCTTGGGGATACTTGATACATCGGAAACGTATCTATAATTTTTGATGTTCCACACTTGTTTAGTATCTGCTTTGCTTTGCTTTGTCTACACTTTGAGGTGTTTTTATATGTTTTCTGGTACTAACCTATAAACAAGATGCCACAGTGCTAGTTGCCTGTTTTCTTCTGCTTTCGGTTCCAGAAAGGTAGAAAATCAATATTCTCTAAATTGGACGGGACAAAAGCCAAAGTCAATATTTTACCGTGGGGAACACGGAGCCGGAGTACGAGATGGATGGGAGGCACCAGGGGGCCACACCCCCTAGCGGCGCGGGCTAGGGTTGGTCGTGCCTGGGGGGGGGGGGTGTGACCACCCTGGTCGCCCCTGCCTTGCCTCTTCGCCTATAAAGACCCCCCGATGCCAAAACCCTAAGTACCCAATCAATATTCCACAAAACCGTGTGTAGCCGTTGCCACCATCGTCCCTAGATCGGGGGGATCTGAAGCTCTTCCTTGCACCTTGCTGGAGGGGAGATCATCCCGGAGGCCTTCTTCTTCATCATGCCAGCCTCCTGTATGAAGCGTGAGTAGTTCTACCTTTGACTATGGGTCCATGTAGTAGCTAGATGGTTGTATCTCCTCCTTTGTGCTACCATGTTTAGATCTTGTGAGCTCCGTTCATGATCAAGATCATCTATTTGTAATCATGCATGTTGTGTTTGCAGGGATCTGATGGATATTGAGATTAGTATATCAGATTGATTACTAGTTTTGTCTTATTGATTCTATCATGTCTGTGTTGTGTGTGATCTTGCATGCTCTCCGTTTCTAGTAGCTATCTTGGCCAAGTAGATGCTAGTGACTCCAAGAGGGGTTATTTATGCTAGATAGTGGGTTCATGCCTCTATTGAATCTAAGGGAAGTGACAGAAATCTCTAAGGTTGTAGATGTACTGTTGCCACTAGGGAGAAAACAACGATCTCTTGTTCATGGAACAAGTGGATTGTTTAACTTACATAATTTGCTTAAAGCAGGTATCTGTTGCTTGCAACTTAATACTAGAGGGGGTTTAGATGATAACCTGAAGGTGGATTTCTAGTCATAGATGCAGTTGATGGCAGTCTATGTGTCTTTTTGTATAGCCCAATCAAATCCCATAGGATCATGAATGTCTAGTATTGCATTGTTATTCCTTGCTCAGTCCTATCAATTACCCCGCTGTAATTTGTTTACCCAGCATGCCATGTTTGTTTATCTTAAGGAGAACACCTCTAGTGAACTATGGACCCCGGTCCAATCTTTACCATTGATACATATTCCACTGTTACAGTTTACTTGTTGAAAAATACTATTACCTTCCACACCATACAGTTAATCCTTTGTTATAGCAAACCAGTGAGATTGATAACCTCGCTGTTCGTTGGGGCAAAGTATTGAGTTTGTGTTGTGCAGGTCTCCAAGTTGCTAGCAACACCTTTGAGTCGTTTCCTTCCTCCTACTGGTTCGATAACCTCGGTTTCTTACCGAGGGAAAACTTACTGCTGTTCTCATCACACCTTGATCTTGGGGTCTCCCAATGAGGTGCCAATAACACGCCAACACAGCTCACTGGAGGACCCTGCCACCAAGGGGCAGCACCACCACACTGCCATTCACCCTGGGAAGAAGCTCCGCCACCGGAATCGTCGAAGGCCAGTGAGCACTGCCGTCAGACTTGCCCTCCCGAGCCAAGAGTGTGTGCATGCAGGGAGTGGAGAGGCTGCCGCCGCCGACATCGTGCATGCCACGCTCGGCGGCGCATGCCGACGACGGTGGGAGGGGAGGCTAGGGTGGGGATAAGCTGGCTCGGGAGGAGGGAGGGCCCCCGGTATCCTCGCGTAGGGAGACGACGCATGGGCAGACCGTCTACCGACATTAATATAGCAGACATGTTAAGCAGCGCGTAATTCAAAAATAAATAAATAGATAGGGACACAACACAGAAATCTACTTTAGTCTACCAACATTAATGCGGTAGACGCGTAATTCAAAAATAAATAAATAGACAGGGACATAACACATAAGTCCACTTTAGCTCATTTAGAGCATCTCCACTCGGTTCCCTACATGGGCTTCGGCGGCAGCAATTTTTAGCCCTTATAGAGAGGCTTCGGTATTTTTTTAGTTTAGGGGTAGGGGGAGTGTTCCCAGTCACGCTCCCTCCCAATAGTTACATATTCATTCATTTCACATACATATATTAATGAAGGGAAATTCTGTATCGCCAACTCTGCGTCATCCTAATCAACTATGCTTCTTTCACAACTGATGTCGCCGTCTTCCCCAATAGCGTTGTCTGCTGTGTCGTTGTCCTCCTCGTCCGTGTCGAAATCGAGGTCGTTGATCCCAGAGGCCTCCATCCTCTTCATGAATTTCTTACGACACACCGCGGTGGATTGATGGCGTGCCTCGTCTGTAGCAGTGTAGATCCTACGCCTGCACACTACTTCCTTCGGGGTTGCGCAAATCCTGGTGGAGCTGACGCAGGTGAGATCGGCATAGCGCAAGCTCATTTGCCCTCTCCTTCTTGAACCGCTTTGGCCAGTACGCGCTCCTGGTCGCATACCGGGCCATCGCCCTCTTCCACTCCGGCAGCACGAAGTGGCGCTCCTTGATCTGCATCGCCAACTCGGCACCACAGGCACACCGGCGTAGCTGAGCTCGAAGCCAGCCGGAAGCCTCGCGCATGGTGGCGCGAGGATTTCATAGTGGGTGAACATCATAGACTCATAGAAATTGAGGTTGGGCCTGTCCATAGCGGCGACATCAGTGGGAGGAGGATGGAGGGAGGAAGGGAGAGGCTCCTAGATATAGCGGGGAAAAGGACGAGAAGACAGAGCGGGAAGCGGTGGAAAGGGTAGGAATGAAGATTTATCCCACTATCCAGGGCCCCCGCTTATCCCCTATGGGTAGGGTTTGGCCTGGGGCGCCGGATAACTAAATGGGCCGCGCCTGCGGGAATTTGTTTTTGGGGGTGCGGGCTGGGAACGATTTTGAGCACCGGCATCCCCCATAGCCCTTTAGGCAGGTCTTAGGGCCCCCGAGTGGAGATGCTCTTAGCTCATAGGTGTAGATACCCATTGTCAAAACAAGCATTTTAATATGTGAAAGTTCTACTCCCTCCGTCTCAGAATAGATGTCGCAGGTTTGTTAAAATTTGGATGAATCTATCTGTACCTAATAATAAAGAACAAAACATTTTCGTCGTTCATCCATTCTGGACCGTTTTACCCCTATAGTTTGGATATATTATAGGTATTGCCACCGCTTAGTCAAACTAGCTTCTAAAAACTAATATATTCGCTTTTTTACTATCAATGCTTCCGCTATATACACCAATGCTTCCATGAGCCTCATGTACTATTTAACCATTACACCCACACCGATTTGCAACTGGTCGTTTACTACCCCACATTTAAGGATTTCTAAGAAACTCGTTTCAAAACTACTACAACAACTCATCCGTGGATCGCTCACATGACTGAGATTGAAAAGACAATACAAACTAGCAGAAACATAGAAAGAAACACAAATAATTGTTAATTGGATCAAGGGAACATTACCTCTCTATCTCCATGGTTAACAAGATGTTCGTTTCTAGGTGGAATTCCACCCCTCAGAGCTCCACCCAACCTTTTTTAGATCAACAGGGACCCTGTCCCCGGTTCCATTGATAACATCAATGAAACCTGGAGTGAAACTCAGGTTCAGTACAGAATAACACCTTACAGAAATGAGGTCCAAAAACAAACTAGAAACTAAAAAACAGATAGTAAAGAAGGGGAGTCACACAGAGACATCCCAACTAACAGAGAGAGCGCCAACCTAGTTAAAAGTTATAGAGGGGGAGAGGGAAACACTGCTGCTGCCAGTGTAGAGGTCGGTGTAGCCCAGGTCCCAAACCGCGCAACTCTTTTGCTCACCGGCGATGAAGGTTCAGAAGGATCCTCCCCTTCAGCTTCAGCACCCCTGCTCAGCCATTCATCAGAGCGAACGGCGAGGCCAGAATCTTGGAGAGGTGAGTGCAGAACTCCTCCACCTTTTCCAACATATCCTCCTTGAAAATCAACCTCTAGTGCCTTACTGAGGTCAAGATCTTCCCCAGGACCTGATGTAAGTTTATCCAAGGAAGACCATTAAAGGTTAGATCATTCCTGAATTTCCAGAGACACCAAAGAGCAGCTGAATACACTGAATTTAGAACAACATGTTTTTTGTTCAAGATCCAGTTCTTAGCTACAAACAGGTAATCATTTCCAATAGCAAAGCCAACGAATTGGGAGATGATGTTCCAAACCTATTTTGCAACCAAGCACTGGAAGAAGAGATGGTCAATAGACTCATCTTCAGAACAGAAAACACAATCCTCAGGTTTATTCAGATGTCTTTTTTAAGGTTATCCTTAGTCATTAACTTGTTATGAGCTAACAGCAAAAGGAAGATGTGGACCCTAGGTGGGACATGAAGCTTCCAAACAGCAGGTATATAAATGGGAATAACACCCCCAAAATTGATGATAGCATAAAGGGATGTAGTGGAGTGAACCCCTTTGTTTTCATACTGCCAAATGAAAGCATCAGTATTGGAGTTAAGGGAAATACCATAAGCAATTGCCTCCATCTCAAACCACTGATTTAGCAGATTACTATTAAAGTTTCTCCTAAAAGTAAGCCTAAGGGAAGAGCCATCCCAAATCTGCTGAACAGTTTTGTTGTGTTCATTACAAATGACATAAATTTCAAAAAATTGCACAGACAAAGGGGAAGTTCCAAACCAGGTGTCTTCCCAGAACCTGACTTGAGACCCATCCCCAATTTGCCATCTGTAACCAAATTTAACACTATTAATGGACCAAAGGACCCCTTTCCAGAATTGAGACACCCCAACCTGCCTACTACAAAAAATGTTGGGGTTGCAAGTATCATACTTGGAGTCAACTATAGACCTCCAGATCTTACCCTCATCCTTGGTATATCTTTTTATCCAAGATCCAAGGAGAGCCAAATTGACATTAGCTAAGTCAGGGATCCCTAGGCCTCCAAACTCCTTCTTCCTACAAACTAGTTTCCAACTAGCTAAATGCAGTTTCCTATGCCCCTCAAAGTCATTCCAAAGACAGTTAGCCATCTGGGAGTTGATGAGGTCTAAGGCCCATTTGGGAAATTTAAAAAAGGAGAGCAGATAAACAGGGATACTAGCTAAGCAGGTTTTAATAAGAATCACTCTAGCTGCATAAGAGAGTAACTTCCCTCTCCAACCAGCTATCCTTTTGAGGATTTTGTCAATAAGAGGTTGGATATCCTCCCTCCCAAGTTTTTCATAATGCAAAGGAATACCTAAATATTTAATGGGGAAATGGCCAACAGCACACCCCAAAATATTAGAATACAGAGCAATATCAGAGTCCTCCAGCCCTATTGGAATGAATTCGCTTTTGGAGTAGTTAATCTTCATCCCAGAGACTTGCTCAAAACAAGTTAGAACCCATTTTAAGTTGGTATCAAAGTAAGGGCTATTATCAGAAAAAAGGATGGTGTCATCTGCATACTGCAAGCAAATGACCCCGCCAGGGTGTAAGTCAGAGCAGAGGCCTTTGATCAAATTAGCACTATAGGCTTTAATAAGCATCCTGGTTAGGACATCCACCCCCAAATTAAATAAAAGGGGGGAAATGGGGTCTCCTTGTCTAAGCCTTTTGCCAGTGACAAAGAAATCACCAATGGAATCATTAAGTTTGACCCCAATAGACCCTCCATGAGTAATGGCTTTAATCCAAGAAATAATAGTGGGACTAAAGCCTCTTTTAGACAGGAGGTCAAGGAGGAAGTCCAAATCAACCTTATCAAAGGCTTTTTCATAGTCTAATTTAATTACAAGCCCTTGGTTCTTATCATGAGAGATAGAATGAATAACTTCATGTGCAGTAACAACACTTTCTAAGATAAATCTACCTTTGATAAAGGCAGATTGATTGCAGGAAGTTATAGAATTCATCAGTAAAGCTAAACGGTTAGTCAAAACTTTAGTAAAAATCTTGAAAGACACAATTGAGTAAACTAATAGGTCTAAAATTTTCATACTGCTAGCTTCAGGCTCTTTGGGAATAAGAGTCAGAATAGCAAAATTCAGTCTATAAATGTCTAATTTGCCTTGATGAAAGTCAGTAAACATGGCCATAAGGTCAGATTTAACAGTCTCCCAAAATTGCTGATAGAAAATAAAAGGAAGGCCATCGGGACCTGGAGCCCCATCAGAGTAAGATCCAAACACGGCTTGCTTGACCTCATCCTCAGTGAAAGGGGCTTCTAGTGCCTAGTTTTGTGGAGCAGATATTTTTTCATTGGGGGAGAAGAAATCCTCAGAAAGAGTGCAGCCAGAAGGCTCCTCTTTTTTGAAGATATCCTTATAAAATGAGGTAGCAATTTGCATCATAGCATTCTCATCCTGAACAGGCCCATCAGGTCCATCTAGAGAATGTACAAGCATTTTCCTTCTCCTCTGGTTAGAAACAGCATGAAAATAAGCAGTATTTCTATCCCCTCTTTAATATCCCTATCTCTAGATCTTTGTTTTGCTTTGATTTCCTCTTTTAACCAAAGCAAATTCATTTCAGAATATATTTGCTTAAGTCTTGCCTGTTCTTCAGTAGAAAGCTCTAAAGACTCAGCCTTAATGTCAAGCAAATCATATTCCTCCATGAGGGCTTTCTTAAGGTTTCTAAGTTTAGATTCAATATTCTTACTCCAACCTTTAGACCAAGACCTAAATCTCCTAACTTTCATTTGCCAGATATCAACTGCATTTTTGCCCCTAATGGGCAAGAACCAGTTGGCAATGGCAAGAGTTTTAAAGTCACTTCTCATGAGCCACCACTTTTCAAATTTATAAGTAGTAGTTTTGGGCTTGACATCACACCCAGATTCCCACAGAATAGGGGTGTGGTCACTACCCAACCTAGGCAAGGCCCTAGTGGCTGCAAGAGGAAACATTTGATCTATCTCAACACTACAGAAAACTCTGTCAATGTTTGACATAATCAGGTTTTCTCTATTATTTCCCCAAGTAAATTTCCTATTACTAAGCTTAACTTCAAGCAGGATCCAAATATCAACCCAAGCATTGAACTTATCACTCCACTTATGATCAATATTGCCATTACTCTTGTCACACTGAAATCTAACCAAATTAAAGTCCCCACCAATGATTGTGTGACCAGAGTAATCAACAAAGAGACCATGCAATTCAGAGATAAAATCTTCCTTCTTGTCTTCATAGGAAGAGCCATAGACAGTAACAATCCTAATTATAGTGTCTTTGGCCTTCAGCCTAACAACTACAGAGACATAAAAACTAAGAACTTGCCAACTAATTACTTCAAAGAAATCCAAATCTACTCCTACCACAATGCCTCCAGCAGAACCAACAGCAGGAAGATCTTTCCAATCAAACATCCTATTTCCTACTAGAGAATTCAAAAAATTGCAGGAAATGGTTTCTTTCTTAGTTTCTTGGAAACCAACATAATGAGCATGCGTCTGTGAAAAAAGGTCTATAAGTGTAGTTTTTCTACCAGGGGCTTGAATTCCCCTAGGATTCCAAAAGACACAATTCATCTTAAACTGATTTTCTTGGGGTGCTTGCCCCGCCTATGTTTACCAACTATAGACCAACCCAAAGCATCAGGGAAATCACCCTCATAACTTTTCTCTCCTAGTGGACTACTAGGAGAAGGTGAAACAGAGGAAGAAGGAAAAGCATTATTAATGTTTACATAAATAACTGAGGAGCATTCCTCAAGACTAGGAATGGCAACACCAAAAGTGTTAGCCATCAGAACAAGATTACTAGTAGCAATGGTGTTGAAGGGATTTTGTTGAGCAATACCTTTCAGCTTGGAAGCAGCAGCAGTTGTCTTCTCTCGAGATTCCTCCTCATGGTAATCTCTTGGGATTTCTGTAGCATAGTCTTCCCTTCTTTATCAGCAAACCTAGCACTCTGTCTTGCACCAAAAAAAGGTCCCCATTTGCTTTTTTTCTCCCGCTCTTTGTTTTTCTCCCCTTCAGGTTCATGATTCAGCAACTCCTCCTGGCTAAGCTCCTTATCTGGATCCTCATAGAAAAGGGAGTTCTCATTGGCTAACTCCATTTCCTGAATGAGGTTGACACATGCATCCTCAGTATGCATGCCCTGCATCCAATCCAACACCTTGGTTTTTGCCATGGAATCTTCATCAACAATAGGAATAAGTTTGCTAGAGCAAGCAGGCACAGGGCTATTGAGACCATAACAACTAGTAACCTCCTGAATTTTGTTAGCCAAAGCAGCCAGGGACTTTTGTTTTGAACTCCCTGGGTCTTTGTTTTTCTACTGGGTAGGAGTAATGGAGGATTTATCCCCACCCAAGCTGGCATCAGTGTCCATCTTATCTGAGCTTTTCTTGGCTTCTGGAGGTTGATCCTCAAGCTGATCATCATGTTCATCAGGGTTTGGAGGATGAATGTTGTCAGGGTCATCATCCTCAACATTAACCACACTGGCAGGCCCTTCCACAACAAAGTGAATTTGGAAAAGGACTCCATTGACTTCAAAGATCCTGGAGGCAGGAATCCTAGTGTGGTCCCTACACTTGATCTTAACTCTAACTGTCTCATAGAAGGATCTAAACATGCCATACCAGTCAACATCTTGCATAATGCCAAAAGCAGTGACAAACTGCATGAGAGTTGGGCATTTGCACCAAGCCTGATTCAAACCCTTAATTTGGAGCCAAACATCCTGCAATTCAGCATAGTAATCCAATGCCCCATTCCAGACATGCATCTTAACAAATACACCTTCCTTAGGCAGCCCAAAGCTAGGATAACCAGCAATCTCCTCCACCTTGAGATGGGGTGGAAATTTCACCAGGAAGGACCATTCATCAAGGCATCTGATCTGCCAGGGCCAATTGGTTCTATAAACAGCAACAAGGTTCTGATAAAGTTCCTCCTTAGAGATACTCCCCTGATCAACATACACAAGGCCAATGTTTTTTGGAGGCACAGCTTCAGATGTCATGAAAGGCAGCTCAATATGATAAAAACCCAGACCTGAATCCGCACTCCCAACAAACTTAGTAATTTGCCGAGGCTATTTCTTAACTGGACAAGCTCCAACCTCATGGTCTAAAGAGCTACAGATGAAGCAAATCCTAGGGGGGGTACAAGCAGCTTTGTGATGTCCTGGCTCCCCACAATTGTAGCAAATAACTTCTGCATAGATATCCAATTTATCATGAACACCAGTCCCAGAATCAGAGAGAACAGACTGTTGGGCACCCTCCAAAGACTTAGCATCTTGACCCCTACTGACCTCTTTAGCTTTATGCTTTTGGTTCTTCCCAGATTGAGAGGACCTACTCCCCTGAGGCTTTTGAATGGGAGGTTGAATAGCCTGCTGGGGAGTCATCCACTGGCCAGCAAAACCAGGGGGAGGTTGTTGCCAAGGCACAGTGAATTGCCACTGAAAGGCAGGAGTGGGATGCTGACCAAATTGCCATGGAGGAAAACTAAAAGGAGGATAAGATCCATACCGGGGCGGCATCATCTGAGCTTGCTGTGGCATGGGAGGATGCTGGTAGCCAAAACCAAAAGGGGGAGGTTGTTGAGGTGGATTCTGCTGCTGCCATTGATCCCCCTTGTTGTTGCCACCACGACCTCTTCCCCTACCTCTACCCTTCTTATCCATACTTCAAACCTCAAGGATCTGCTTGAACGAAGGCTTTGGGTGAATATTCCAAGCCTCAGCACTAAGAGAGAGGTTAGCACTTAGATCTGGCTCATCTTATGGAGAGAGAGGGAAACAGTCCGCCGCCACAAAGGAGCGGGACTAAACGAGCTCTTTCAGGATCCAGACACGAAGGGAGGGTGGTGTAGTAGTAGCCGACCAAACCCTAGGAGGGGTATCTTCGTCTTCCCACAGTTGTCCGAAGAAAACTCCCTAGGCCTTGTCAGCTTCGTCCCCCACGCCAGCGCACGTGAGTGCCTTAGCGAGACCAGGTGGCTCCGGGACGAGCGTCGAGGTGTTCATCACCTGTCTTGTTCCTCTTACAGGTGGGCGCACATCACAGCCCCCATGTTGACCGAGTCTCGCCTGAGCTCCACCAAGATTGCCGCTGCCAGAGCATCCCGAAATGAGAACCTCCCCTGCTCTGGGTGTAGGGGAATGGAGAAGATGGCCCTGTCTCCCGGCGCCAATGACGATGGACCCAACAGTAAAGCCGAACTCCAGCTCGTAGATCCGCGAGGGCGACCACGCTTCCTCCTCCCCGCCACCGCAGGGGCACGTGCCTCTCCTCGATGGGCTTGAACAGGACTGTAGTCGTCGACGGCGAGCTTGCGGGGGCGCCCCACCGCTCACTTGCCAACACGCCGACTCCTCCCCAATCCCCTTGTCGAGGCCGACGAAGTCGAAGAAGGAGTCGATGAACCAGAGACCGGCATCAGGGACGCGAGATTTTCTCTTGCATGAAGAGCTTGCCGAAGTTCTTTCCCTCCCAATCGGTGGCCTGATGAAGGACGACCCCCATAATTAGGGGAGGAGCATCCTGGCGCTTCAACCTCTTCGAGGAGCCCTCCAATCTCCGCTCCGCAAGGAGCCGAGCCGCCACGCGGCTCATTCTCCCCTCCATAGACAGGAATCGCCAGGGTCAGGCGCCGTGCCGCGAGATTCCTCACCGGAGGGAGGCAGGGAAGCCGCAGCAGGGTCGGAGGCGAGGGTGGAGTCGAGAATGGAGAAGGCGAGGTCGAAGGCGAGGGTGGAGTCGAGAGCAGCGAAGGCGAGGTGGTCGGCAGGGTGGAACAGTGAGTCGGAGAAGGAACAGCGGCGGTGAATGTTGGTAACGTACCCCGTACGCCGCCCTTCCCGAGGGGAAGTGGGCCCTGTCCGAACCCCCCGACGCGTGCTCGATGAACAGGGGAGGGGGTTGAAACAATAGATGATCGAATCGACTCGGGGTCATAACAGGGGAGGGGGTCCGCGCAACGAGGGTGGCACGGGCAGAGGAACGCCGGGGATCCGCCATGACCGCCCCTCAAGCGCTGCACCGAGCGTGAAAGCGACATCTCGTCTCTATTAGCATTTCTATGATGGAACGCAATGATTCTTTTTTTGCTTTCAAACTGCATGCAAAGAGCACATAAAAAATAATCTTCAGCTCCACCCAACCTTTCAACACATGATCTATTACACATGAAGCGCGTCTAAAAAGGGATTAAGATACGGTGGATATTCAATGTTCTTCTTCAGATGCGTCATTTTCCTTCGAAAATCAGGCCGAGAAGCAACTCCCTGGATGGATGGGAGCAAGAAATGGCGTAGGAAGATGTCGAAGGAGATGAAGAAACTAGAAGCAATTAAGATGTGAAGGGCGTCAATCAAGGAAGCAATAAATAAGGGGGCGTATGACTTGGTTTTTGACAGTGATGGAGCAACTAAATGAGAAACATGCAGTCCAGCGTGCGCGGAGGGCTTGCTTAAATCAATGGATCAGCTGCTAGCAATCCTATGGCTATTGTCTGGTCTGACCGAAAGCAAGTATTAGCGCCCGACTCCTAGTAGCGCCGATAAAATAGCCGGCTAGAGACCCTGAGAGGAGAGACGACCTGGCTGTGTATCTCACTAACTCATGGTCACTTATCCCTTGCTGGTCGTGATTGGCCTCCATATAATAATAAAATAAATGTGCAAGTCGACTCTTAATCGGTTCGAAGGAAAACATATTTTGGCAAAAGAGCACCCAGACTACAAGCCTTTATTGATTGCAGAGTAGTCCTTTAGAAATTATGTATGCTTCTAGAGGCTTAGACACGCACGCCGGTATTCTCTAGAAAATTCTGCTAGCTCCATTCATACGCACTCACTCTAGGTAGATGATGTCTGCGCACTTCTATTCTTTTAGACAGTTCTTGGGCCTCCAAGTGTAGAGGTTTGTAGAACGGCAGCAAGTTTATCTTAAGTGGATTACCCAAGGTTTATCGAACTCATGGAGGAAGTGGTCAAAGGTATCCCTCTCAAGCAACCCTGCAATCAATATACAAGAAGTCTCTTGTGTCCCAACACACCCAATACACTTGTCAGATGTATAGGTGCACTAGTTTGGAGAAGAGATAGTAAAATAAAAGTGGTATGGATAATTATAAGTGGTAACGGTGCCAGAAAAGAGCTTCTGACGGGGAGGAACAGGTTGAAGTGTCCCGCAGATCCCGGCAACGACCCCATAAAAGACTTTGGTGGCATGGAAGAGACTAAAGGAAAAATGAAATAATGAATGAAGCAAGCAAACATGCAATAGATCTATATGCAAACGGTGTTTTAATGTTTATAAACAAGGCCCAGGTATCATACTTTCATTAGTGAACACTCTCAATAAATATATTTTTTTCATGATACTACCCTGAACTACTCTCCGATTGGAGACTCTAATCCACGGTAAGGCTATAACAACAGTCCTCAAAGTCCACCTTCCCCATCTAAATAACTCCACACTGTCACCTTGAGCGCTAGATGGTTCCAACAAATACCACAATTTCATAGAGACAACCAACTCAAAATATACTCATGATAAATATTTATGAACTCTAGCCTAAGTGCTACCACGGCGTCCATGTTGTCACTTTCACACACGTGGGGAGAGCAGAGATCTATTGAAGCACTTGAGTATTTATGTAAACTCTAGCCTAAGTGCCACCACGGCATGCACGCTATCACTTTCACACACGTGGGGAGATCCAAAAATCTATTAAAGCACTTGAGTAGCAAAGTAGATCTACTTGATTACAAAGCTCATGACTACAATATGATCACGCATAGAGAGATAGATGAACACATAGCTACCGGTAGAGCCCTTAGCCTTGAGGAAGAACTACTCCCTCCTCATCATGGGAATCAGCAATGGTGATGGAGATGGCGATGGAGATGGTGGTGAAGATCGAAGGAGATGGCTCCGGGGGCACTTCCCCGTCCCTGCAGGGTGCCGGAACAGAGACTTTCTATCCCCTGAATCTCCCCTTCGGTGGCGGCGGCGCGGACCTTTTTGTGACATGTTGCCGGCGTTAAGGTTTACGTCCCGAGGAGACGTATATATAGGCGAAAGGGCAAGATCGGTGGAGGCCCAGGGGGCCCACACCCCTGGTGGCGTGGCCAGGGTGGGACCGCACCACCCTAGGGTGTGGCCACCCTGGTGTCCTCCGTCTGTCCTTCTGGCTCCATGTTCGCTCTGGAAAAATAGTAACTTTGGCTTTTGTCCCGTCCAATTTTGAGAATATTTATTTTTTAGATTTTCTGAAACCAAAAATAGCAGAAAATATGCAACTGGCACTGCAGCATCTTGTCAATTGGTTAGTTCCATAAAGTGTATAAAAATACCTCAAAGTGTAGACAAAGTATAAGACAAATGATACACAACAAGCATGGAGCATAAAAAAATATAGATACGTTTACGACGTATCAACCATCCCCAAGCTTAACTCATGCTCGTCCTCGAGTAGGTAAGTGATAAAAAGAATAATTTTTGAGGTGACATGCACCATCACAATCAAGATCAAACCATTTGCAAGTATTGAAAGCTGGGATCAAAGTACTCTAAACATGAGCATGAAAGATGTAGTTCTAACAATAAGACAAAGCAACTATGCTGCAACATGAAAGGATACAAACAAAGATCATGAATACCAATGCATTGAAATATGTTTGTTTGTTTCACATATACAAACCATAGCATAGTGGTATTCAGCTTGTCCCTCATGGAGTAGCAAAACATAAATGCATAGGACACCTTCAAAGTTCATAAGGGTGACTATATACAAATAGTTCAAGAACAAGCTTACAAATAGTTCAAGAACAAGGTTGACTAGAATGACAACTATGCTCTCTTAATTGGTGCCTAAGGAAAGAAGGTGGAGACTCAATATAAACGTGAAAGAAAGGCCCTTCAAAAGGGAAGCAGGGATTTCAAGTTTTATAAAGAGCTTCCAAAAATTATGGTACTTGTTAGCTTTCAGCTCTCATTGTCCCTATCATAAGCATCTTGAAGTGATTAAGGTTAAAGTGAACAAAATATGGAGTATATGCTTGACAAAGTATAAGTTGGCAATCTCATGCCCTTGAGTACGAGGGCCGCTCCTCATGCTACTCAACTTTAGTCACCGGTAATTTCTTGTCATAGTAACTACATGTGTATCATAGAGAACCGCCAACGGGGTACCCCTTGCCCAATGATACAGGAGCTATCCCATAACCAAATGACAAGGCAGGTAGACAATGAGCATCTCAGCAATTTTCTTATTTACCATGGTGAAATGGTGCCTTTTCTATCTTTCCTCTTTTCTCATCTCTTTTTTTCCTTTTTCTCAATCTCTTTTTTCTATCTCTTTTTTATAAGAAGAATGCTTCATAGATTGCTCACTATGGTGATATTGCAAGTTTCCACCATGATTAGGCATGGCTTAGGATAGCGGCCAGGTGTTTCTCTAACACATATACATAACTCCATGGACTTACAAGCTCCCCTTTCATTTGACACCGACAATATCCATAAACAAAAGAGCATGATATCAACGAGGTAGATATTTACAAGTGTTGAAAGTGTTCCCTGTGACAGCACGATTCTGCTAATTCCCAACTTATAAGTGCAAGCATATACAACATAGATGACACAATGGTTCAAATTTATTAGGGGCAAGAAAAATAAAGTTTGCCATCAAGTTTGTGAGAGCTTCAATAACTAATTTTCACATAACAAGTTTAATTTGGAAGATAGATAAAATAAGAATATACTTGGAATGATGTACACACCATGCATAGGAATTTATAGTGGACACTTTGGAATAACTTGGTTTCTTGGGAGTTGGATGCATGAGTAGAGCTTACTCAATACAAGTGGAGGCTAGCAAAAGACTGGGAGCGACCAACTAAGAGAGCAATAATGGCCATAATCATGCAGAGCGACAAAACATTATCAATCAAAGAATAAAGTGGTATCACAAGTCAAAAACTAAATGATCATAGAGGCTAAGGTGACTGGTTCATAGTCATAACATGGTGCGAGCATGTGCCAAGTCAACCCAAATAGAGCATCAAAGGAGAATACCACAATATTATGCTTTTGTATGCTAAAACAAAGCATGATTCTTGCTAGGCGCATTATGCAATCTCAATTGTTTGGAACAAGTCATGCTACAACAATAATCACTAAGCATAAGGTTAAAGCAACATCTATCATGACATGATAAAGTCTAAGCCTGTCACATCCCAAGATTTTCCAAATCTTGTAATGTGAAAAATAAATAAACAAAACAAATAATTGTTGAAATTTAGGGTGAGAAGAAACTTTTTGATTCCAATTGAAAACATCAAAACCTATTTTGATCAAATAAAAATCCTAAACAGATTTAAAAAGATAAACAAATAATAAATAAAGTTATAATAGTTGGAGTCACTATTTTTGGATATTATAATAAAAAGATATGGTTTTCAAAAGCAAAGGTAGAAATATAAATAAGGACTATTTTAAAGGGCCAAATTAAATCTTGGCTAAACAAATGAAATAAAATATTTCTATTTGATAAAAAGAGTAAAGGATGATTTGAATAAAATAATAGGGATTTATTATACCCAATTATATTTGAGTAAAGGATTTTTCCATTTTAAAATAAACATTAAAAACTTATTAAAGTGTTTTAAATAAAATTCCAAAGTGTTTTATAATTTCAATTAAAACCTACTGAAAAGGTTTTGGAAAAAATTAGAAAGTCAAATAGAGTTTTTAAACATATTTGAATCCTATTTTGAACTAAAGACTAAAGTCTATTTAATTATTATTTTTAAATAAATAATAAACCCTAAAAATAATTGTCCTATTTTGGACTTTGAAATATGTTGATAATTAGAACTAAAATTCACCCAAAGTTTGGTGGTGATTTGAATTCAAATGGAGGTTGAAAAATATTATTAAATCTTATTTAATTAATACTAGAGCCTGTTATAAATAATTAAAAGACCCTAAAAAGAATAAATATATTATTCTAAATTTGACTTTAGAATGTGTTATTAATCAGTATTTAAACCTACACAAATTTTGGTTGAGGTTTGAAATCAAATTGATGTTTGAAATAATTAAACAAAATCAAAACAGAATATTAGAAATAGAAAAGGAAAAAAATCAGAACACAAAAAAAATATGAAAGGAGCAGCCCAGCCCAGCCAGCCCACTAAGCCCAGCAGCCCACCTCTCCCTCTCACCCCGAGCGAACCGTTTTCTCACCACTACTCTCACCCGCTCACTCGCTGACTGCCGGACCCCACCACTTCTTTTTCTCTCTCGCTGAAAGCACAACCCCACCCGCCAGACCTTTCTTCCTCACCCCACCGCTGACCGCGCCCCCCTGGTCATGTTTACTATCGATGAATGCCAGCGTTAATACGCTTTAACGACGCCGTGAAACCGTCCCCCGACCATGCACACTTAATCGCTCGCGCCTCCTCTAACTTTTCCCCTAGATCTCACTCTGCAAACGCCACCAGGCCACATCGATTTCACCCGAAACCTCTCCCTGCTCTGGCGGGCATTTTCTTCAATTCCGACCAGTACCTGCCTCCCCTTGCCCCTTGGATGCTACGAGCTCGTTCATCATCACTATGCGCTTCTTCCAGTACCTCCCACTTGCCTGCTCGTGCCCCCACAGCCGCCGTCTTAAATGCAGGAACCACCGTCGTCTGCACCAGCTCCGGTGAGCTACTGTCGTCGACTCCGTGTGCCCCTTGCCCTATGGTGACTTCCATTTCAACCTGTACGAACTTGCACACCCTCCTAACACGTTTCCTTGCTCGCTTGCACCCCATACACCCATCCCTGACGACGCCTGAGCGCACCCGTCGCCAGGAGCAACTCCGGCGAGCGATTGCCGTCATCACCGTGCGCCCTTCGACAAGCTACCACCACCTTGAGCATCACACCGACCCCGCGAACCCGGTGAGCCCCTCTGTTCCTCTCCTCGCTTCCTGGATTCACCAAACCACCGCCACCAGACACGCCGCCGCCACTCGCCGCCGCCAGCGCCGCCACTTGATGGTTGGTTGATCGCCAGCCGTAGGATGCAGATCCAATGCACACGAAAGAACATTTAGCGAAGGGGTATGCTTGCTCCTGAGCCACACGATCTCTTTAGATCTAACGTACCGTGTAGGCCGATCCGCGCGAAGCGGTATGGACGAATCGTAACGTGACGCGTGGCCTGGGATTAGTTTTGAAACAGAATAGAATCTATTAGATATTGGATTTTGTAAATTGCATAACTTTCAAACCACACGTCCAAATTTTGCAAATTTTATATCAATGGATTCAGCAAAACAAGTACTTTCTGAACATGCCCTTTGTTTAGTGAATTTCTTCTAATAAAATGATTGTTTGTGCAGAAACTTGTGTAGGCATGTTTGGAATATAAAATTCATTATAAAATTATTTTAGGGATAAAATATTTGGCAAATAGTTTGTTTTGAACCTACTGACCATAGAAATCAATTTGTGGTTTCAAAAATATATTTGGTTAAGAAAAAGAATAAATCTTTGAATAAAAGCATTTCTAGCCAAATAAAAATGTTGATTATGGTTTAAAAATTATTTTGGAGGAAAACCTTTGGGAAATGTTTTAATTTAAACTCTCTGACCCCAAACACCAAGTTTTATGATTTGAAAATGTATTTGGTGAACCCTATAAAAATTATTACTTTGCTAAAGGCATTTTCAACCACATAAAATGTTGATTTGATTTAAAAATGGTTTATAGGTAAAATCTTTTGCTAATAGTTTTGCCACTTTTATGAAATGACCAATAAGTGTTTTAGAATGTTTATAACCCATTAGAAACCACTTTTCCAAATAAACCATCTTTGGCATGCTTGCATGCATTATTTTGTTTCTATTATTTTATGTGTTGTTGCTTGAATGGTAGATTGAAATATTGCTTGCTTGATTGGTTTGTAGTGATTGAATAGTGTGAGTATTGCAATATCAAGGAGTGAAATTATATTCTCTACCAACAAGGCAAGTGATGCTTCATACTTTTGTCCCATTATTTTCACTATGCATTAGTGATATTTCTAAGTAGAACTTGCATGGAATTTTTGCTAAGTATAGACTATGCCATGGGAAATCCTAGTAGATGAAACCTTAGTAGAAATTTCCTAAGTTAAGATTCCTACTACTATCATGCTTAGCTTAGCTAGTAGAAAAAAAGGGTGGAATATATATTCATACTATGGAATATTTCTAAGTCAAGGACTTGTGTTTTGTTTAATAAAACAACTAAGTGAATGAATCATCTGGGTGGAATGGAAGAAATGGTTTGTGTTGAGTGGTTCACAAGGACCATTTCTATGGTTTACCTTGTGTATCTCACTTGTGGATGGCCACCTAGGAACAAAGAGATTTGAGATGTCAAATGTTGAGAAGCTTCAAGTGCAGCTACTTGGCATTATGGGCTCTGCCTGGATCATATAGGTTGCAATAAATTAGAAAAATGGATAGTTGGTGGTAGGGGAATGATAGGTTGGAGAGTGTCCATTCTGGTCTAAGGGAAGGCTTCTGAAAGATCTTGTCTTGGGAAACCAAGTCTTGTGGGGAAAGTGCACCACCTCTGCAGAGTGTAAAATCTAAGTACTTAGCCATGTCCCTGGCAAAGGACAATTTGAGCATCAAAGACATGGAAGCTATCAAGAATCTCCTCATCCAAATTTCTAAGTTAAAAACTTGTGGTTGAACAAGGGTTGAAGGATCACCAATTTCTATTGGGAGATGCCTTGGGTGATTTTGTCAAGGAAAACTTAGTGTTTTCAAATGATAAGGAAAATCTATTTTGAGCAAAGCAAGCCTAAGCTCCACTTAGCCAAATGCATATAGATGATAGACTCCACTATACTACCATAGTATCACTTTCCAATACAATTCAAATGTATTGACCCTTGTGGCTATAACTTATTATGTTGCAGGTTTGTTTGATGTTAGTGAGATGTGTTGATTAGGATTACAAGTCTACAACCAACATGTTTGCCTGTGGCACTTTGAAGATGAAGGACTCCATGCTATTGTTATATTCTGCTGCATTGTAATGGGATAGCCAAATGAGCTATGTAAGATGTAATAAATTATCTTATTCCTGGTTATAAAGTTGTATTATGACCTTTGTTTCTTGGTATTACATCTTAACTGTGGATGCTAGCTATTGATCTAGGGACTAGCATTGTAAACACAGGGATCTCTACCTTATTAAAGATTGGGAACCTTACAGATGGTATCAGAGCATTGTATTGCCTGTAGGATTGTAAACCTAGGATTGGACAAAACCCCTTATAAAAATAGGAGTTGAATTTGTTCCAAAACTTATTTACCAACAATCTTGTAAACTCTTTCCTCAACCATTTTTATTTTGATTCTACATCTCTTCTATTTCAAACTTGATGGACAAAGCCTACCCCATGGCCAAAGGCTTCACCATGTGCAAAGGACTTCATCAACTCAAATGACTTCAACATCAAACATCATCAAAGACTTCAACTTTATTTTCACCAAGAACTTCAACTTGGATATCACTAAGGACTACAAGTGAGACAAGAAATATTGCTCAAGACATGAATACTAAGGAACCACAACTTAGAAGGAACCATCATCACCTTTGAAGTTCTGTGACCAAGACACAAGAAATTTTCCCAAGGAAACCATGATCTCATTCAAGAAGAATCAACTAAGAAGGATGGCAAGATCTCAAGTGAACCATATAGATGGACCAACATATTAAGTATAGATCAAACACACCAACTTATGTGGTGTAACAAAAATATTTTATTGCCTAAAGATGTGCTTGAACTTGTTGTTTGAATGGAATGTTTGTTTGTGATTGCTTGCACATTGCTTGAGTGAATTGTGATGTGTGTGATTAGAATTGATTCCTTAGAAAATCTTTTTCCTATTCTAATCCCAATCCAACCCAAACAGATGACTTCTCCAAGAGACTTCAACATCAAGAATGACAACAACAACAACCAAGAGGTCAACATGAGAGAACAACTACTAGCAAACCAAACCCAGTTGAACAAGTGACAACTCAGTTTTTAGCCAACAACAAAGGGTTAGACCCAACCATGCAAAAGTTTTTGGAAATTCAATCCCAATTGTTGCAAGGGATGGCCACTCAAATGATCAACATGGGAGACAACTCTTCCCAAGGAGTTTATGACAACAAGGATGTCAAGGATGATATGTTAGAAGGAACCCAAGCTTGCAATATTTGTGGAGACAAGGATCACACTTCCAAGGAACATGAAAATCAATGCCCCAATTGTGAAGAGAAACATCCAACTAATCAATGCCCCACATCTCAAGCTACTTGTTTCCTATGTGAAGGAAATAATCATGTCCCTATCCAATGCCCCATCTATTCCATAGTTCAACAAAGGAAACAAGGTGGAGTGCATCAACAGTTTGTAAACCCTCATAAAGGAAAAACTTCTACCAAGAAGGATGAAGGCAAAGTCAAAACTATGCATCATAAGGCCAAATCCAAAGTGATCACAAAGTGTTGCTACTCTTGTGGAGAAGAAGATCATATCTCTAGTAAATGCCCCAAGAAGAGAGAAAGATTTCCCACCTTTGTGGTGAAGTATGAAGAGCATGAACTAGAAGAACTCCTAGCTTTAGAGAGACCCAAGAAGAAGAAGAAGAAATGCCCCAACCCTAGCAAGAAGGATATTACCCAAGAGCAATGTTACACTTGCAAAGATATGGGACACTATGCCAATGAGTGCCCAGAAAAGAAGAAGAACCAAGGAAACAAACAAGAGGCAATGATACCAAAGGAAAAGAAAGATATCAGCCAAGTGATGTGTTTCAATTGCAAAGAACCATGACATTATGCAAGCAATTATCCAGAAAAGATGAAGCACAAGATAAACAAGCCTATGAAGGATCTCAGCCTTGTCACATGTTTCAAGTGTGGAAACAAAGGACACAATGCAGATGTTTGCCCAGAGAAGTTTCAACAAGATTCCAAGCCAGCCAAGAAGTAATCTAGTTGGAAATTTTTTAAGGGTGGTAGCACCCTAGTTGCTTTGACCCAACTTGTAACCCTAGCCTTCCCAAATCTCGGGACGAGATTTATTTTAAGGGTGGTAGCCTGTCACATCCCAAGATTTTCCAAATCTTGTAATGTGAAAAATAAATAAACAAAATAAATAATTGTTGAAATTTAGGGTGAGAAGAAACATTTTGATTCCAATTGGAAACATCAAAACCTATTTTGATCAAATAAAAATCCTAAAGAGATTTAAAAATATAAACAAATAATAAATAAAGTTATAATAGTTGGAGTCACTATTTTTGGATCTTTTAATAAAAAGATATGGTTTTCAAAAGCAAAGGTAGAAATATAAATAAGGACTATTTTAAAGGGCCAAATTAAATCTTGGCTAAACAAATGAAATAAAATATTTCTATTTGATAAAAAGAGTAAAGGATTATTTGAATAAAATAATAGGGATTTATTATACCCAATTATATTTGAGTAAAGGCTTTTTCCATTTTAAAATAAACATTAAAAACTTATTAAAGTGTTTTAAATAAAATTCCAAAGTGTTTTATAATTCCAATTAAAACCTACTGAAAAGGTTTTGGAAAAATTTAGAAAGTCAAATAGAGTTTTTAAACATATTTGAATCCTATTTTGAATTAAAGACTAAAGTCTATTTAATTATTATTTTTAAATAAATAATAAACCCTAAAAATAATTGTCCTATTTTGGACTTTGAAATATGTTGATAAACAGAATTAAAATTCACCCAGAGTTTGGTGGTGATTTGAATTCAAATTGAGGTTGAAAAATATTATTAAATCTAATTTAATTAATACTAGAGCCTATTTTAAATAATTAAAAGACCCTAAAAATAATAAATATATTATTCTAAATTTGACTTTAAAATGTGTTATTAATCAGTATTTAAATATACACAAATTTTGGTTGAGGTTTGAAATCAAATTGATGTTTGAAATAATTAAACAAAATCAAAACAAAATATTAGAGATAGAAAAGGAAAAACATTCAGAACACAAAAAAAAAATGAAAGGAGCAGCCCAGCCCAGCTAGCCCACTAAGCCCAGCAGCCCACCTCTCCCTCTCACCCCGAGCGAACCGTTTTCTCACCACTACTCTCACCCGCTCACTCGCTGACTGCCGGACCCCACCACTTCTTTTTCTCTCTTGCTGACAGCACAACCCCACCCGCCAGACCTTTCTTCCTCACCCCACCGCTGACCGCGCCCCCCTGGCCATGTTTACTGTCGATGAATGCTAGCGTTAATACGCTTTAACGACGCCGTGAATCCGTCCCCCGACCACGCACACTTAATTGCTAGCGCCTCCTCTAACTTTTCCCCCAGATGTCACTCCGCAAACGCCACCAGGCCGCACCGATTTCACCTGAAACCTCTCCCTGCTCTGGCGGGCATTATCTTCAATTCTGTCCAGTACCTGCCTCCCCTTGCCCCTTGGATTCTACGAGATCGTTCACCATCACTGTGCACTTCTTACAGTACCTCCCACTTGCCTGCTCGTGCCCCACAGCCTCGCCTTCGTCTTTGTCTGGGAACCACCGTCGTCTGCACCAGCTCCGGCGAGCTACTATCGTCGACGCCGTGTGCCCCTTGCCCTATGGTGAGTTCCATTTCAACCTGTACAAACTTGCACACCCTCCTGACACGTTTCCTTGCTCGCTTGCACCCCAGACACCCATCCCCGACGACGCCTGAGCGCACCCGTCGCCAGGAGCAACTCCGGCGAGCGATTGCCGTCATCACCGTGCGCCCCTCGACAAGCTACCACCACCTTGACCATCACCCTGACCCCGTGAACCCGGTGAGCCCCTCGTTCCTCTCCTCGCTTCCTGGATTCACCAAACCACCGCCACCAGACACGCTGCCGCCACTTGATGGTTGGTTGATCGTCAGCTGTAGGATGCAGATCCAACGCACACGAAAGAACATTTAGCGAAGGGGTATGCTTGATCCTGCGCTGCACGATCTGTTTAGATCTAACGTACCGTGTAGGCCGATCCGCGCGAAGCGGTATAGACGAATCGTAATGTGACGCGTGGCCCAGGATTAGTTTTGAAACATAATAGAATCTATTAGATATTGGATTTTGTAAATTGCATAACTTTCAAACCACACGTCCAAATTTTGCAAATTTTATATCAATGGATTCAGCAAAACAAGTACTTTCCGACCATGCCCTTTGTTTAGTGAATTGCTTCCGATAAAATGATTATTTTTGCAGAAACTTGTGTAGGCATGTTTGGAATATAAAATTCATTCTAAAATTATTTTAGGGATAAAATCTTTGGAAAATAGTTTGTTTTGAATCTACTGACAATAGAAATCAATTTGTGGTTTCAAAAATATATTTTGTGAAGCAAAAGAATAAATCTTTGAATAAAAGCATTTCTAGCCAAATAAAAATGTTGATTATGGTTTAAAAATGATTTTGGAGGAAAACCTTTGGGAAATGTTTTAATTTAAACTCTCTGACCCCAAACACCAAGTTTTATGATTTGAAAATGTATTTGGTGAACCCTATAAAAATTATTACTTTGCTAAAGGCATTTTCAACCACATAAAATGTTGATTTGATTTAAAAATGGTTTATAGGTAAAATCTTTTGCTAATAGTTTTGCCACTTTTATAAAATGACCAATAAGTGTTTTAGAATGTTTATAACCCATTAGAAACCAATTTTCCAAATAAACCATCTTTGGCATGCTTGCATGCATTATTTTGTTTCTATTATTTTATGTGCTGTTGCTTGAATGGTAGATTGAAATATTGCTTGCTTGATTGGTTTGTAGTGATTGAAGAGTGTGAGTATTGAAAGATCAAGGAGTGAAATTATATTCTCTACCAACAAGGCAAGTGATGCTTCATACTTTTGTCCCATTATTTTCACTATGCATTAGTGATATTTCTAAGTAGAACTTGCATGGAATTTTTGCTAAGTATAGACTATGCCATGGGAAATCCTAGTACATGAAACCTTAGTAGAAATTTCCTAAGTTAAGATTCCTACTACTATCATGCTTAGCTTAGATAGTAGAAAACAAGGGTGGAATATATATTCATACTATGGAATATTTCTAAGTCAAGGACTTGTGTTTTGTTTAATAAAACAACTAAGTGAATGAATCACCTGAGTGGAATGGAAGGAATGGTTTGTGTTGAGTGGTTCACAAGGCCCATTTCTATGGTTTATCTTGTGTATCTCACTTGTGGATGGCCACCCAGGAACAAAGAGATTTGAGATGTCAAATGTTGAGAAGCTTCAAGTGCAGGCACTTGGCATTATGGGCGCTGCCTGGATCATATAGGTTGCAATAACTTAGCCAAATGGACAGTTGGTGGTAGGGGAATGATAGGTTGGAGCGCGTCCATTCTAGTCTAAGGGAAGGCTTCTGAAAGATCTTGTCTTGGGAAACCAAGTCTTGTGGGGAAAGTGCACCACCTCTACAGAGTGTAAAATCTAAGTACTTAGCCATGTCCCTGGAAAAGGACAATTTGAGCATCAAAGACATGGAAGCTATCAAGAATCTCCTCATCCAAATTTCTAAGTTAAAAACTTGTGGTTGAACAAGGGTTGAAGGATCACCAATTTCTGTTGGGAGATGCCTTGGGTGATTTTGTCAAGGAAAAACTTAGTGTTTTCAAATGACAAGGAAAATCTATTTTGAGCAAAGCAAGCCTAAGCTCCACTTAGCCAAATGCATATAGATGATAGACTCCACTATACTACCATAGTATCACTTGCCAATTCAATTCAAATGTATTGACCCTTGTGGCTGTAACTTATTATGTTGAAGGTTTGTTTGATGTTAGTGAGATGTGTTGATTAGGATTACAAGTCTACAACAAACATGTTTGCGTGTCTCACTTTGAAGATGAAGGACTCCATGCTATTGTTATATTCTGCTGCATTGTAATGGGATAGCCAAATGAGCTATGTAAGATGTAATAAATTATCTTATTCCTGGTTATAAAGTTGTATTATGACCTTTGTTTCTTGGTATTACATCTTAATTGTGGATGCTAGCTATTGATCCAGGGACTAGCATTGTAAACACAGGGATCTCTACCTTATGAAAGGTTGGAAACCTTACAAAGCCAAAGTCAAAACAAGCTCTTTTTTGTACCACTTAAGCATGAAGCTTCCTACTCTTTTCCAACACCAATCAACTTATTTGAAACAACTCACAAAGATAATAATCAATAAAGACTAGTGAGCTTGTCTCACAAATCTTCAAAAAAGAACTAAAAATTTCTAAGCAAAGCAGTAGAAAACTAAGGCTAAACACACTGTTAGCAAAAGAGAACACTCACAAGACGATAAGAATGAAAACTATAGTGTTCTAGGCAATGAAAACATAGTGTGTATCTCTCCAAAAGAAGTGTGCTTGGATCCAACCAACTTATTGCAGCAAACCAAGCAAAATAAAACTAAAAACAAAAACAAATACGCTCCAAGAACAACACAACAGTGCATGAAACAATAAAAACGAAGTGTCTAGAAAGACCTGAGATTTTTATTGATGAAGAAGGGGATTCCTTGGGCATCCCCAAGCTTTGATGCTTGTACCTCTTGAATATTTCTTGGGGTGACACGGGGTAGCATCCCCAAGCTAGAGCTTTTGTCCATTCTTCATCTCATTACATCATTCTTCCCCTACACATGAAAATTTTCCTTCATACAAAACTTCACACAATCTTCATTAGCAACATTAGTGCATTCAAAAGATAGTAAAACTTTGGGGTTTAATTTCAAAATAGCAAAACTTCCATTAAAACACAATGTACTGTAGAAATTCCCTTAAAAAGCTCAATTCACCAAAAAGAACTAAAAAAGAAATCGATAAGAGGCAAATTCAAATAATGACAGAAATCTGTCAAAACAGACCAACATGTAAAAACTGATTTTTTAAAGGCCTTCTGTTGCTCAAATCAAAAAGGGAGATTTATTCAGAAAATTATAGCTCAAACCAACATATAGAGATTTTTCACGAATTTTTACAGTGAAGCACAAAAATCTGTTTCAGGACAACAACTTCCCCAAATCTTACTTCTCTCTCATTAGAGGTTATTCTTGGCACAAAAATCAAACAAATGGATAAGGAGAGGTTATTATAGATGTAATAACTTCCATGACTCAATAAAACTATTGGGTTATCTTCCAAGAAATAATTTTCTTTACCGCCTTTAAGTTAGGCTTGATAGTTTGAGAAGATGCTCACATAAGAAATATGTATTGAAGTAAAAGAGAGCATAAAGAAGCAAATTCAAAACACATTTAAGTCTAATCCACTTCCTATGAAAAATAATCTTGTAAAGAAACAAGTCATGATAGCACAAAGAAACAAGCATAGGAAAGCAAAACAAGTGCAACTTAAAAATTTTCAACATAAAGAGGGGAAACTTAATATTGTTGAGATGCATAAAACCATGTTTCCTCTCTCATAATAACTTTCCGTAGCATCATGAATCAAATTAACAATACAACTATCACATAAAACATTCTTATCATGAGCCACATGCATAAAATAATTGTTACTCTCCACATAAGAATAGTCATTCTTATTAATTGTAGTGGGAGCAAATTTAACTAAATAGCTATCATTGTTATTCTCATCACCATAATCATCAAATATAGGAGTGATGACCCACAAGTATAGGGGGTGTATCATAGTACTTCCGATAAATAGGAGTGTCGATCCCAACAAGGAGCAGAAGGTGTTGACTAGTGGTATGGAGTAGGAAACCTCTGTAAATACTTAGCAAACATATTTTTAGGGGTTTTCTAATAAAGCAAGGAAATAAAGTGCAAGTAAATAGAGATAATAAATAATTGCAGCAAGTGGCCCAATCTGTCGGGGGGTCACCCCCGGCTAGGCTAACCGGATAGGATGTAGGGGCAATGTAACTGCCAGCCGGCTGACCCAGCCAGATGTAAAAATCCAAAACAGGTCAGAAAGAAGACCAGACGAAGATCAAGCTAGCAAACCGGTTAGCCGGATTAGAAATGACCCCCAAGGAATCTAGCTGGCTGGGTCATGCCAGCCGGATACGGCAAAACAAGTAAGGAAGGAGCCGGCATAACTGCCAGCCAGATAAGACAGAAGGGAGCAGACGCTTAGACGGATGGGTCCGACCATCCGGTCAAGACAGGGTAGCCAGCTAGGCCGACCTAGCCAGACCTCCAAGACAGACGGATGACATGGGGAACAGTGCCCCGCAGCCCTGGCAGACAAAAGGACAGATGCAGCGGCACCAATGTCGGAGGAGCCGGCCCGTACCCGTGCCTGGCGGGAACAGGGGTCGCCGCCCGTGTCGGCCGGAGCGGCCTCCATTCTTTTCGTGTCGGCCGGGGACGACCGCCAATGTTTCCGTGCTGGTCGGGGCGCGCGGCTGTAACATCCCAAAAATACCAAACTTAGATCATCAAACACTAATCATCAAGATTAGGGTTAACAAAAACTTTTCTAAATAAACTCATAAATGCATGTATATGTGTATGCATGGATTTTGAATTTCTTTAAAAACCACCTTGTTTGTGTGATCCATTGCTTGTAAAATGTTTCTTAGGTGAAATAAACATCATTTAAAACATTTCCCACACTTTCCTGAAAGACAAGTAAATCAAAACAAATCTATTAAGTGAATGGTCATTTTGGCCAATTTAACTCCCATGCCTACTTTGGCTGTCTCAAACTTTCAGAACCTAATAGAAACTTTTCTGGATCTTTGCACCCCTTGAATGTACACATAACAGAGTATCAAGGCCCACTTTGTGATCATCCAGAAACTTTCAAATGCATAGTTTAAATGACAATTCAAAATTGAATCTTCTTCATATGGGAAGATCCCACTTTTTCAAAACCCACTCAAACAAGCTCAACTTTCAAAACCCAAGCATCTGCAGACTCACCAGCACCAATCTAGCAAACCCACCAAAAATCATTTCAAAATTCAAAACTTGATTTCATGCGGCCATTTCATCATACAGGTTGCAGACACAAATCAAACAAAACATCAAACACTATAGTGTGCAGTGATTCTTGCCTAACTTGTTCCCTAGTTAGCTCACACACAGCTCAGTAGATCATCTAGAAAGATTAGCCCAACACTAGCACCCCTGTGAGCTTGCCATTGCCATTAATGGTGAACAGCCGAGCACCCCAATGTCACCCCATTGTGAACAGCAAGCTAGAGGAAGAACTAGCCGTGCCAACCTTGTCTAGGAGGCAGCCCACCGTCCACCGCCACTCACTGTCCCAGCCGCAAGCGTTGCCAAGCCCTGGACCACGCAGCGCCAGACCATGCCGAGCGTGCGCCAGAGCGCCACCCTCGACCAGCACCCACAGACCGCGCGTCGCCCTCGCCGCGTGCATACACGACCGCCATCAACCCAGGAGACCGCCAGACATCCCCATTTGTAGCCCCGTGCCGCACAGCCACCGTCCGCCGTCGAAGACGCCCGCCTACTGCCTTGGCCGTTCAAACCACACCGCCCATGCCTCGTGACCATGTCGTTGAGCATCGCCAGAGACACAGCACCGTCCCTACCCTTGCCCATGCCAATAGCCGCTGTGCGTCGCCCCGGCAGGCTCACCGTCTTGACGGACCCCTCGCTCGACTATAAATAGAGGCCACCCAACAATTCTTCACACCATCTCACTCCCCTCTCCTCACTGATCGTGCCACACCATTCTCGAGCAAAGCGAGCACCACCTGCCGAATTTCACTGGAGCCTGCGCTGCGGAGAAGAAAGGAGCCAGCGATTGAGCCGCCCGAGAGCCGCGACCACCCCTAAGTTCGCCTTCGTCGACTTTGTCGTTCGCCCGCCTCGCCGACCCTCGCCAGTACCCCGGTGAGCCCCCAGCGACCCTCACTGGCCGCGCTAGGTTTCGTTCTCGCCGGAGTTGTCTCGCGTCGACGATGACCCCCAGCCGTTAGATTAGAACTAGATCGAACGATCCACGTTGCCCCATACCGCTTCGCCCAGCCCCGTGTCACTGACAAGTGGGGACACCCACTTAAGCATCCCGCGGGAGCACTGCGCTTAGCAGGCCGGCCCGTTAGAATTTCCCGCGCAGCCCAGTTATTCAAATTAAATCTTTTTCTATTTTAATTCAAACACACTTCTGTACTCAACTTCAAAAATCAACCCAGATCGATTCAGTGCACCAATTTGAATGAAACCAATTTTTTTTGGAAAGGACTGTGAATGTTGAATCCAAGCCCGTTGGATGCAAGTCATTTGGATCTATAGATCACCCCTGGTAAAAATAACAAGGCAGAAGCTTTTCTGCATTCAAACATTTTTCAAATTTAAACCATATTAGCTTTTGAGTTGATTCCAACTCTCAAAAATCACATTTAACCATACCTTTCAGAATATATAAAAATATATAGGTTTACTTGCAGAAATATTGTTCAAGTAATAAAAGAATGCTCCATAAGCATTTCTAGCCACTTTAATTAATTAAAATAAAAGGGTAAAACCTTATTAAATTGTGACACCACTTTAAATCACATTCCCATGGACTACAATATGTGGCGATGACATGTGTCAACATGATCCCATGTTTAGTTTGGAGAATATTAAATCTTAAGTAGTTTTTCAATGAGTAGAAATTACTTTCCTAAAAATAAAAAGATTTAAACCAAGCCTTAACCTTGTAATGTTAGAGATGATGCTAGATCATCTATAGGACCCTTGTGTGTGATGATTGCAAGTAGTTAAGTATTGTTTGGTGATTGTGTACCTCGTATTTATTCATAGACGCTAGTACCGACCAAGGATACGAGGAGGAAGGAGGATACTACGAAGAGGAAGCCGAGGAGAACTTCAACCACTGCTCTGCATAAGGCAAGCCTAATACTACTAGTGAATGTGCAAGCTAGTAACTATGCAAGCTTATAGTGATATTGACGCAAGCTAACCCTTGCAAGATACCCTACTGATGACACAAACCCATACTTGTGATATGACTACTATATGCCTTAAGCATATGTGAGCATACCCACTTGATAAACCAAATCCTAGTTTTATGTGCAAGCTTCTGACTTTATTTCTTTATCGAAGCTTACTTAGAGTCTACCTAAGAGTTTGGTAGATACTAGACAGTTGTGCTGAAGGTTGCATAAAGAGCATAAAATTTGGCCTAAGCTAGATAACTTTGATGTCATCCTAAGGCATGAGTTTGAACTTAGTTAAAACCCCACTAGTTTACCACCCCTCATCAGTGCTTACCCCCACCTGTATATGCTAGTGCTAAGCATAAAACTTGATCAACTTTAGATGGGAGTACTTGGTGGAAAAATGGTTATGAAAGCCTTGGAATGATGGATCATTCTATTGAAATGTTTTGGACATGTGTTTCCAAACACTTGATGATTTTGGTGATGAAAATGTTGAGGCATGAGCCTTAGCCCTTTATAAAACTGATGGTTGTCTGGATGCGATACCATTCCAATTCTATCGTACAACCACAATACCCGAAGATTGGGTAGGGCTTGACTGGAAACTTATATTCCTTAGTATTAGTTCCCTCACGGCCAAGGTCTGAGCTGAGGCTACCTTGTGAAGATTGTCCACCTGTGCAGTACCCAAGATGACAGTCGGTCATGGTTGGGAGGCCAAACTCACAGGAGAGGTGCTTATACTAGGGCGTGTAATTGAAAGGTTAGGATTGATTATCCGCATACTGAGTATGGTGAATTCAGGATTTGTTCCTGACGGATGTGTCGAATGTTGTGGTGAAAGTGTACAATCTCCACAGAGTGTTAAACTATTCGAATAGCCGCGTCCGCGGTTATGGACAGTTGGAGTGGCCATACTGTTCCCCCATCAGACTTTTCAAAATGACTTGTGAAACGAATGGAGACTTTGACTTGACCACAACAGAGTTGTGACCTGAATTATAAGATCCCACTTAGGAGTTATAAAATTGTGACTAGCTTTGGAACTGAGTAGATATAAACCTAGCTTTTTGCAAAACAACCCTAGAGCCTAGTGTCCTATTATCCAAAAACCCCTTACATGTTAGTATTAGTTTGCGAGTACTTAAAGAGTACTCATGGCTTTGTCCCTGGCTATTCCCATGGCCAGACTATGAAGAGGAGTACCTGGAAGATGAACCCCAGGAAGGTTACGACAACTAGGATCATCTCCCATCATCAGCATTGCATGTGACCCTGAAGATGGAGCTTCTCCTACGCTACCGTTATTATTACGTATTCCGCTGCTTGAAGTTGTATTAAGAACTGGATCATGAGATCCCTATTTGTGTAAGAACTTATGTATCGTTGTAACGGATGATGTACTATGGTATCCAATTCTGTTATGTCTCGCAAAAATGGTAATCCTGGGATCGCGATGTATGGCATAACAGGCATCTAGGATTGAAAAATCCGGGTGTTGACAGCGGCACTATACCAGACATCAGGGAGGCAGAACACTGTACTAGAATAGTCGGTCGGGCGCGTTCGGCGAGCGGCCTCGTGCTCACGCTGGGCAAATTCGACTGCATCATCGACAACGCTCGCTGCTTCACCCGTTCTAGTTTCTCGGCGGGGTTTCCCTCACGTCCCTGTTGTTCCAATTTCCTGCTCGTCACGCCGCCCGTGGGGAGAGGTCCCTCGGGAGATCGTCTCCTTCACCGAGCCGCTGGCCTCAGCTGGCCGCATGCTTGTCGTTCCTCGCAGCGCGGAGGTGATGATGGCCGGCTCCAGCCATGGCCGCCGTCCCCCTCCCGAGCATGGCAGCGATCTAGGCGGGCCGTCCACCCCGCTGCGCGAGAAGGGCGTGTTTGAGGAGGTCATCAAGGAACTCACCGAGCTGGTTGGCCTCGGGGAGAAGCCGAAATAGGCGACGGCCAAGATTGAGGCGGCACGAGAGCGTTTGCTTCAGCAAGCTCAGGGCTTGGACTCCACCAAGTACCAGATGGAGGGCAACATCCGCGAGTATCACCACTCCCACGGCCTCACACCGGCTAATCAAGATCCTAGCTGGCTGGGCTCCGTGCAGCATCGCGGAGGAGAGCTAGGCGTCCATTTCGAGAAAGACGTCGAGCCAGGCTCCCGTGGGTACTTCCAACCGCCCGTTTATGACACCACGGTCAAGAATGCCCGGGCGGCGTGAGCTGTCGCGGAGGATTTGCCTCAGCTGGAGGGAGAGGACATGTTGCGCCAGTTCTAGGGGTTGCATCACCTGATGCGCAGTGCTGACGAGCAGGCCGAGGCCGCTCGGATCGCATTCGAGGCAGGAGCCGGCTCCAGAGGGAACCTCCCGTGTGGAAGCAGCCGGGAAGGACCCCACCAGACCGAGTGCTCTGCATCTCCAATCCAGCACCCCCCGCGCCCAGGCGTCGCCAGTCTGGCAGCAGCCAACCCCGCGGCGACCAAGGCGCCATGATCCACCCACCTCCACCCCCTCATCTATCCCGCCTCGCTAGCCGGGTGGGAGCGCCCAACCCGGTTGAGCCGGATGCGCGTGACCGTATCGACCTCCTGATGGAAGCCCGCCTCACGGAGGAGGAAGACGCAATAGGCCTAGTGTGCTTTGGGCCACGCATCCGGAAGGAGCCCTTCCCCGACAAGTGCTCCCTGCCACGAGACACCCCCAAGTACGACAGCAGCATGAAGCCGAAAGACTGGCTGACCGACTATTGCATAGCAGTCAGAATCGCCCATGGCAACATGCGCATGGCGGTTCTCTACATTCCCCTCATGTTGACTAGCTCGGCGAGAACCTGGCTCAATAGCCTCGCGCCCAACAGCATCAACCCCTAGCCTGACTTCGAGAAGGTCTTCATCCGGAACTTCAACGGCACCTACAATCACCCGGGAGGCCCCGCGATCTCTCTCTGTGCGTCCATGGAGACCGCGAGACGGATCGCGCGTATCTCGCCCGCTGGACCGATGTGCGCAACTCCAGCGAAGGGGTGGTGGAGAACCAGGAAATCGGTTTCTTCATCGAAGGGTGCCATGAAGGCACGATGCTGTGCCACTGGCTGCTGTGCGACGAGCCCAAGACCATGGCGAAGCTCATGACCGTCGCCGACCAGTATGCCGCCGCGGACGCGACAATGAAGAAGCCCCTCTGGGTGAATGCGGAAGGATGGCTGGTTCCTACCGAGCCGGCTCGAGAAAATCAGGTTGTCCAAGGAGGAGATGTCGGATTGTCCAAACGACATGGTAGCGACAACCGCTACCAGGGCAAGCATCCGGTTGAGCAGCAGAACCCGCTCTACCACCAGAGGCAAGTTAACGCGGTGCAAGGCGCACCAGCTGGAAATGACAAGAGGCAGAAGAACGCCTTCACCTTCGAGAAGATGTTCGACGGGTCGTGCAAGTACCACAGCGGTGCCTTAAAGCCGGCTACGCGCACCACTCGGCAGTGCAGCTAGACCCAGCAGATCAAGGAGCAGGCTGGCTTGCCTCCTCTCCCCCCTCCTGACGGACCATTACCATCGGCTATGGCAGCCATCAACAACCATGGCAACAGGGCCTACCCTCAGCAGCACGAGAACTACAACATCTTCAAGGCCGAGCCGATTGACAATCGCGGCCGAAAGCAGCGCACCATGGAGGTGAACGCTGTCATTCCCCCGGTCCCCCTGCGCCTCACCTGGTCTGAGACTCCTATCACCTGGAGCCAGGTGGATCAGCCGGATCTGCTCCCAAATCCCGGGGCTACACGATGGTGCTAGACCCTCTTCTCATCTCCGACGTGCGCACCTGCCGATTCTCGCGTGTGCTGGTAGACGATGAGAGCAGCCTCAACCTGCTCTACCGGTCTTCCATGGAGAAGCTGGGCATCCGGGAATGCGACCTGCAGCCCTCGACCACTGTGTTCCACGACGTCGCGCCTGGGCCACCGTGCGTCCCGTTGGGCAAGATCTGGCTGGATGTCATATTCGGCTCGAAGGAGAACTTCCGGCATGAGCCAATCTGTTTCGAGGTGGTCAACCTTGCCAGCACCTACCATGTCCTTCTTGGGCGTCCTGCCCTCGCAAAGTTCATGGCAGTCCCCCACTATGCATACCTCGAGATGAAGTTGCCGGGGCCGAATGGTGTGATCACTGTGGACGGGCGCTACAAATGGTCCATGGCTTGCGCGAAGGAAGGCGCAAACATAGCTGAAGCCCTGCTCATCACCGAAGAGAAGCGCGAGATGATGCGCAACGTTGCCATGCTACAGCAAGAGGTGCCGGCTGGCTTGAAGCCAGCTGGGGACATGGCGTTCTAGCCATCCAAGGACACCAGGCAGATCCCGCTCGATCCGGCGGACCCCTCCAAGTGTGTCACCATCGGTGCCAGCTTAGACAACAAATAGGAAAGCGCGCTCGTTGACTTCCTCCGTGAGAATCGTGACATCTTTGCATGGTCTCCTAAAGACATGCCGGGTGTGCCGAGGGAGTTCGCCGAGCACTCACTTCATGTGCGTACGGATGCCAAGCCGGTCAAGAAGCCCCTCCGTCGCTTCGTGGAGGAAAAGACGAAGGTCATCAGCGACGAGATCGCGCGGCTACTTGCTGCCGGCTTCATCATGGAAGTGTACCACCTGGACTGGCTGGCCAACCCAGTCCTGGTGCTAAAGAAGAACAAGACTTGGCGTATGTGTATCGACTAGACGAGCCTGAATAAGGCCTGTCCGAAAGACCCTTTCGCTCTGCCCCATATTGATCAAGTGATTGACTCTACGACCGGCTGTGATCTGCTCTCCTTCCTTGATTGTTATTTCGGCTATAATTAGATCTGGCTGAATCCAGCTGATCAATTGCAAACGTCATTCATCACCCCATACAGGGCTTACTGCTATGTAACCATGCCATTCGGCCTAAAGAATGCAGGTGCTACCTATCAGCGTTGCATGCAAAAATGCTTGCACTCGTAGATCGGTCGGAATGTGCATGCGTATGTGGATGACTTCGTCATCAAGACGAAGGAGAAGCAGACCCTACTGGAGGACCTCGGCGAGACGTTCGCGAATCTCCGCCGGTACCAGATGAAGCTGAACCCGGAGAAGTGCGTATTCGGCGTGCCAGCCGGACAGCTCCTCGGTTTCCTCGTGTCGAGCCGAGGAATCGAGGCCAATCCGGAGAAGATCGCGGACATCGAGAGGATGCAGCCACCCAAAATCTTGCTCGGCGTCCAGAAGTTCACCGGATGCTTGGCTTCCCTCAGCCGATTTGTCAGCCGGCTTGGGGAGAAGGCACTACCATTGTACCAGCTAATGAAGAAGACGAACAAGTTCACCTGGACTGCACAGGTGGATGCCGCCTTCCACGACCTCAAGCGCATGCTATCCACAGCGCCGATTCTTGCCATGCTGGCTGAGAAGGAGCCGATGCTGCTCTATACAGCCGCCACCAACCGGGTCGTCAACGTTGTCCTGTCGATGGAGCGTCACGAGGAAGGCAAGGCCCAGCCAGTTCAGCGGCATGTCTACTACCTCAGCAAACTGCTCTCCCTCTCCAAGCAAAACTACCCCCACTACGAGAACATGTGCTACAACGTGTACCTGGCTTGCAAGAAGCTCAAGTACTACTTCCAAGAGCATCCGCTCACTATGGTGTCCACCGCGCCGCTGGGCGAGATCTTTGGCAACAAAGATGCCATGGGTCGGGTAGCCAAGTGGGCTATCGAGCTGGCTGCCTACTGCATCCGATACGAGCCCAGGATCACCATCAAGTCTCAGCCAGTGGCAGATTTCTTCGTTGACTAGGCGGAAAACCAGTACCTGTCGCCGGTTCCTGACTCCGATTACTGGAAGATGCACTTCGACGGATGTGAGTTCTATCACGTTCCCCACGCTTGCCCTATATCAGTTCCATGTCCACCTGCTCAGTACTGGCTTCGAGGGATGTGAGTTCCATCATGTTCCCCGTGCCAACAATGAGGCGGCCGACACACTCGCGCGAGTCAAATCCACCAGAGCAGCCATCCCGCCCGGAGTATCCTTGGAGAACCTCCGCAAGCCTAGCATCACCCCCTCTCCGGAATCCGAGTACATCATCTGGGTAGCAGACCCGAGGGCTGTCGGTTCAAAATGAGCCAGGCCCTGCTACTGTGCCCTCCGTCTCAAAAGACCGGGGGGTTGCCTCCTCCTCAGGTAGGCCATCATCGACCAAGGCAAAGGGCCTGGGGGCTGCCGACTCGGGCATCCCACCCGCCGGACCCCCGGATGAGCTCTAGATCGTGCCGACCAGTGTCTTCACCATCAGGGAAGTACGATCCTAGGCCCATCCCTTCAGGAACTACCTCCTCAACGACGATCTCCCGGCTGACGAGGTGGAGGCAAGGCAGATCCAGCGTCGTGCGCACATGTACACCATCATCAACAAGGAGCTATACAAGCATAGTGCCACATGCATTTTCCAGTGGTGCGTCGACACAGATACTGGCTACCGGCTGTTGAAGGAAATTCACCAGGGGTAGTGTGGTCACCACGCCTCATCTCACGCCCTGGTGTCAAAGGCAATGCGCCACAGGTTCTACTGGCCGACCGCCTCGGAGGACGCGGACCAGCTGGTTCGCGCGTGCAACGAATGCCAGCGGTTCGGCCGGCTAAGGCACATGCCGACCTCAGCGCTCAAGACCATACCGATCACTTGGCCCTTTGTCGTTTGGGGGCTGGACATGGTCGGCCCCTTCAAGCGAGCCCGAGCCGACATGACCCACCTGCTGGTGGCGGTGGACAAGTTCACCAAGTGTATCGAGGTGAAGCCGATCCGGAAGCTGGACGGTGCCACAGTCGTCACCTTCTTCCATGACATCATCATCCGGTTTGGGTATCCCCAGAACATCATCACCGAAAACGGCCCGAACTTCGCCAAGGGGGCCTTCGCCTAGTTCTGCCACAACAAGGGGATCCGATTGGACCTCACATCCGTCGCGCACCCGCAATCCAACGGGCAGGTGGAAAGAGCCAACGGCCTGGTGCTAGCCAGAATCAAGCCCCGGCCGATCGATCCACTAGAGAGATCACCCAACTGCTGGATCGAGGAACTCCTGGCTGTGCTATGGAGCCTCCACACCACTCCGAACAGATCAACCGGCTTCACCCCGTTCTTCCTCACCTACGGCTCGGAAGCGGTCCTGGCAGCAGACATCGAGTTCGACTCACCCTGCAAGCTCCTTTACACGGAGAAGGAGAACCAGGAGGCGATGGAGGATAGCGTGGACCTCCTCGAGGAGGCCCGCGAGGTGGCTCTATCTAGGTTGGCCATCTACCAGCAAGGGCTATGCCGGTATCACTCCAACCGCATTCGGCCTATCACGTTCCGGGAGGGCGACCTGGTGCTCCGGCTGATACAAGACATGAAGGACATGCACAAGTTATCCCCTCCATGGGAGGGCCCCTTCATCATCAGCAAGGCTCGGCATAACAACTCCTACTACCTCATGGACGCGTAGCATCCATGCAAGAACAAGATGCACAAGTCGGTTGAAGAGACAAAGCGGCCGTGGAATGCAGACCTGCTCCGACCGTTTTACACTTAGTCGCAAATCAGTGTTTGTATCCGGAACCCTGAATGAATGAAAGATGCGGAACCCCGGCTGATGCTCGGGGCTCCTTGCAAGAAATTTTGTCGTTGTTCCTTTCCGATTAAAACCCTGTAGCGTTTTTTCCGGCTTCCGTCGACCCCCCAACCGCGGGGGCTCGCTGGTTGGCCCACCCTGCCAATTCTGTAAGCCGGCTAAGTAGTGTGCAATGATGCTAGAGGCCCACTCTTTGTCTCAGCTACAGACCGTAATCCGGCTGTCTAGCTAGCAAGAGCAAAACCCGAGGCATCCCACATGAAAAACGATGAAAGATGCGAAAGATTGGACAGTCCGGCCATGTGCCCAGTTGGTATTTTCCAGTTAGTAAGCCTCTAGTACCGTGCGGAAATGTATTGTCAGCTCCCTTCAGTTCCGGCACCATACCACAACCCGGCTATCCGGCAAGGTGCAGCGTAAACAACATTGCGCACGAGAAAGTGACTAAGTGTTCAAAAAAGCACGAGCTAGTTTTCAAAATAGAGAAATTCTAGTTGGATAACAGAAAGACGTGCAACATGACAGAATATTGATAAGAAATCGTTTTCGTGTGTTTGTTTTTTGCACAAACCGCACCGATCCAGAAATGAAAGACAAAGAAGATTTGAAGAACCTATCTGCGGTAGCCACTCCGGATCTCGGGGGCTACACCCAGGGGTGCGCTGGTGCGCCACCACTGGAAGCATGCGACGTCCAGCTGAGGGGTGCACCAGCTGGATGAAGAAAGACGAAGCCGTATATAAAGCAAGGCGGCAAGGACCTCTCGCCTGGCTAGCACCGCTAGTCGGGCATGTCAGGCAGATCTAGCCATTCAAGAGAAAGAGAGAAAGATGGAAAGAGGAAAGAAAGAAATAGAAAGAGGGAAAGAGGAAAGAAAGAGAGAAAGATGAAAAGATGGAAAGAGGAAAGAAAGAAAGAGAGGAAGATGGAAAGAGGAAGGAAAGAAAGAGAAAGGAAAGAAAGAGATAAGATAAGATAAGGAAAGTAATAGAGAAAATCAAGTTGGATAAGTATAGTCGGACTATGGTGCAGTCTCCCCAATCCGGCTAAGCATGTCGCACTCGGGAAAGCAAGGTGAAAGGAAAGAGTTTTTTGAAGATTCAAAACACCTGGCTACTCCAGCTATTCCGAATCTCTGGGGCTACACCCAGTGGGTGCGCTGGTGCGCCCCCACTGGAAGAATGTAGTGCCTGGCTAGCAGATGTGCTAGTCGGCCAGAACAAGTCGGCAGACCATTACCAGATCAGAAGCATAGCATAATAAAAACGCAAGGCAAAAAGTAAGATAAGACCGGCTGGAACGGACCAGTCAGATAAGCTAGTCAGACAAGCCACAAACATAATTGGGTGCACGAAGGCAAGACCAGCCGGACGATTAATTAAACGGCGGGGGACAAAGCCCCTGCATATCCAGATTGTTCAAACACAAGTGCCAAAAGCTAAAACTATCTACAGTTACGCCCGACATCTAGGGGTCTTATTATTTAGGCTCCCGGGCCCTTGCCATGAGGAGGAGCCGCACCGGTCCCGCCCGGCTGGGAGGACGCCTCCGCACCACCATCTGGCCCCGCGCTTCCCTCTCTCTCCGTCAGCACCTCGTTGATGTCGGCGTAACCGAAAATCGTGATGGCGACGGAGCGGAGTCTAGGGTTGGCCTGGCGCACGATGAGAAGATCCGCGCCAGCTCAAAAGCCGTCCACCAGCTTGTCGAGCCGAGTGTCCTTGTACCAGGAAAGCATGAGGGCCAGGGCCATCTCAGAGCCGGCGCGAGCCGCGAGGTCGTGCAGCCGGTCAATGGCGTTCGGTGCGTCGCCCATCTTGATGGCCAAGGCGCCCATGGTCTCCGGCAGGAGATCCCCTAGGAAGACAAGGTCGTGGATGGCAGCGCCGGCCTTGTGGAGATTGGCGGCATCCACCCCGAGCTGCGCGACTAGGTCCTGGATGGCAGCCTTCTCCCACGGCGCAACCTGCTGCACCCGGTCATAGGCAAGGGCATCTACTTGGGAGGTAGAAGCCTTGTGATCAGAGGGGGCAAGTCAAAAAGGCAATAAGGCAAAAGGCAGTCAGACAGAATGAAAAGAAAAGGCAGAGAACTTAACCTTGCCGACATGGCTGATGTTCATCATCTCCTCTTCCAAGAACTCAGAGTGCTCCTTCAGCTGGGTGACCTTCTTATCCAGGAGATCGAAGCCCGTGGCCCGGCTAGCGAGGGTCTCGTCGTGCTCCTTGAGGGTGGCCTCCAGCTGGTTCACCCGGGAGTGCCACTCCTTATTCTGCAGACGGAGGGCGGAGTTGTCCCGGTTGAGGTGCACGTTGGAGCGCGTCAGCCGGTCAATCTCGCGCTGGGTGCAGACCATGACGGCTGCGGCAAGTATAGAAAAGGTGCAAGTGAGAATGTAGTCGGAAACCCACCAAAAAAAGAGAGAAAGGAGCAAGATGGGAGACTTACTCCATGCAGTCCCCCGCGCTGTCGCCAATTGCGCCTCAGCGGCCTCGTTGGCGCCGTCCAGCGTTGCCTGCAGCTACCGGCACTCCTTGAGCCCGGCCTCGAGGTTCACCTCGAGGGCTTGCAGTGAGGACCCCGGCTCCAAGGGCAGCGGCGTCAGGGGCCCGGCTAGGGCATCCGGAGCATCGCGAGCGGCCGCCAGCCACTGTGCTGTCGCCTCCTCGTTGGAGTCGACATCCTCCACCACCACCATCTCCTTGCTAGTGCGCGAGCCTCCCGCACCGGCTGATGAGCCCCTACTCGGGCTAGAACTCACGTCCGGTTGACTCGCCGCACGCACCGGCGCGGTGGGAGTCGGCTGGACCACGGCCGCCGGCTCTGGCGGGGGCATGGTCTTGGTCGTGGGAGGTGGAGCAGCCGTCGAGTGTTGGGGATATTCTATATGGGTATCATCATAACATGTCTCTAATCCGGATACCCGGGTGGCCCACCGTTGGTAGCAAGGCCCATGGCCTGCTGGGCGGCCCAGTTAGATGGATCCAGAAGGGAGGCCCATGCTAGATAAAGGAAGGCTACGGTGGAGTCACCGACGTACTCGGAGCCTTGGAGTGCAAGACACGTTAGACTAGTTGTGTACCATGTAGGACTCTATAACCTGTCCGGCTAGGACTTTGCCTGTAACCCTAGGATTTGGCGACTATATAAGCCGGACCTATGGGAGCCTTTAGGGCACAAGCTAACGACAAGTTAGAATCAAAGCAACTCATATCGCGCACAGTGAACCGATCCTTGTAACTTGGTGTATTGACATTATAGTGATTTATAGCAGGAGTAGGATCCCGCCACCGTCGTGGGATCTGAACCTGGATAAGTTGTGTTACCTTGTACCCGCCACCTTCTGCCTTACCCCACGTCTCTAAACACGCTCTGTGAGGACCCCTCCATGGCGTACTTGTCGGTAATACCACGACAGTTGGCGCCCACTGTGGGACAAGAGGCGCTTCAGGCTCTACAACGGGCGAGGTCCAAGCTCTTCACGGGTATCAGCGAAACCATAGCCATCGGCCGTGTTCTCTTCTTCGGCAATATCCCGATCGTCCCTCCCAACGAGTTCTAGATCCCAGCGAAGACGAACCCCACTCGCTGCTCGATCGTCCCAATCGGGGACATCCACCTCTTCATCAGTGAAACTGACTCGGGCACTAGTTCCCTGAAAGTCAGAGGAGCGTCAAGACCCGCACGGACCTTCTACGAGCAGGACACATTCACGGAAGGATCGAATTCAGATCTCTCTTTGGAGTTTGCCGACATATATCGGAAAAATTCAAGGCCCACCCAAACCGCCCCTATGCAGGATATAATGGTGGAAGATCACTGCAAGTCCGCCGGCTTCGTCCGTGCGTTGGGACAGTAGAGATCCAAGTTCGTTGGCGTGGTGACTATCTTCGATCTGGCGCATTGTGTTTAGAGAGAGGGTGAAACCCCCCGCGATTACCTAGCCAGGTGGCTCCGTATATGGGCCGACCTAGAGCATTACCCCAATGATGATGCTATCTATCACTTTGTGGAAGGACTGGACCGTGGTACACTTCTATGGCATACGCTAAGACGACAGCATGTCACGGGTCTCATCACTTTCGAGAGCATGGTTCACACCGTCAACAACTACGCGGAAGCTAAGGAAGCAGCTCAGACAGCGCTCGCGCTCCTACCCAAAGCACCTCCGCCTTAGCCCCCGCCACCGCCGCCTCCGGTAGTCGTCCCTGCGACCGCACCATGATACGTCCAAAACGTATCTACTTTCTCGAACACTTTTCTATTGTTTCTTCTCTAAACTTGTGTGATTTGGATACAACTAACACGGAATGATGTTGTTTTCAGCAGAATTACCTTGGTGTCTTGTTTTTTTTGCAGAAAATCAACTATCAGGAGAAATCCCAGAAAATATGCCAAAAACTATTTTTCACCAGAAGATCCACGGAGCCAGAAGGGGAGACAGAGAGGGGGCCTGGGGGCCCAGACCTACCCCAGGTGCGGGCCCACCTGACCCCGCGCCTGGAGGGGGTGAGGCCACCCCAGGCAGCTCCTCGGCCTCCCTCTGCGCCTATAAGTTGCCTTTCGACCTAAAAACCGAGGGGGTTCGATAGTTTGCTAGAAAGAGTTCCGCTCCACCGCCGCCACCAGAAACCAAGATTCAGATCCAGAAAATATGTTCTGGCACCCTGCCGGGACGGGGAATTTGGAGAGGATCATCGCCATCGTCATCACCAACGCATCTCCATCAACCACCGATGTTTCCCTCATCCATGAGTGAGTAATCCCCCGTTGTAGGCTTGGGGATGGTAGGGATTGGATGAGTTTTATCATGTAATCGAATAAGATTTGTTAGGGCATAGTGCCTAATATCTCTATTAGTGCTATTTGACTTTGTTGCAACTTGCTGTGCTTAATGCTTGTCACTAGGGCCCGAGTGTCATGATCTCAGATCTGAACTTATTATTGAATCATTATGATAGTATTGTTTGTGATCTTATCTGCAAGTTGTGTACACATATCATTGTCCGGATCCAAAGGCCCCAAAGTGACAATAATTGGGACAATCAGAAGGGATGGCCGTGGTGTGAGGATCACATGTGTTCATGGAGTGTTAATGCTTTGCTTCGATGCTCTATTAAAAGGAGCACCTTAATTGCCAGTAGTTACCTAGAGGCCCTGCTGCCACGGGCTGGCTGGACAGAATATGTTGTGCAAGTTCTCATTGCGAGCACGTATGACTATATTTGGAGCACATGCCTAGGATTGTTTAGTACTTGCATGCTTGTTATTATTTATCTGCAATTCCCTAGGTCTTGAAGTTACATGTTTATACTCGTCCATGAAATGCCCGTCCATCCATCGCTATGCCTACCGCACTCGAATCCTACTATTACCGTTACTGTTACTATTGCTCCTGTTTCACTGTTGCTGTTGCTATTGCTTTGTTGTTGCTACTACAAACTGTTGCTACTAATAAACTTCTGTGAGCAAGAACTATTTCTAGGTGCAGCTAAACTGACAACTCAGTTGTTAAGGCTGGCAAGTATTCTTTGGCTCCCCTTGTGTCGAATCAATAAATTGGGTAATACTACCCGCGAAGACTTTTGCTATCCCCTATACTTGTGGGTCATCAAGACTATTTTTTGGCGTCGTTGCCGGGGAGCATATATTTATTTGTAAGTTCACTTGGATCTATTATTGTTCACTGCTACTCCTTTCATCATGGGGAAGTCTCGTGATGGAAAGTTCCCTATTTTACCATCCACTACAAGAAGAGGTACAATCCTAAACACCTCTGTTGCTCTTGATTCACCGTATGTTATAAGTAAGCTTGTCACACCACCACCACATACACATGCTACACACACTTCTACTACTGCTGAGTCTGAAACTACTTTTGATACTCATCATGTTACTTCTACTATGCTTGATGCGAGTGGTTCATTAGGTCCTTTTCTAGATGCTACTATGGCTGGTCTAGGAAATACCAAAACTCCTAGTGAAGTCACTGTTACACCTGTTACACCTGTTATCTCACCTAAGGCTAGTGAGAGTTATGATATTAATGATGGTTACATTGAGTTCACTGATGGTTTTGTTGAAGAGTGCTGAAACACACATGGTACTAGTGCTGTTAAGAGTCTCCTTTCTAGACGTACTATTATGCCTAAGTTGTCCTCTGATACTAAGTTTGCCACTTCTCCCATAGAGATTAAAGATAAAGACTATGATTTCTCTCTTGATTTATCTTATTTAGATATTGTTGAGAATGAACCTTTTTGTCGGACTGAAAATGAGAGTGTTGTGGCTCATATGAATGAGATTTCTACTATGAGTGCTTTGTTCTCTGATGATTTTAAGATGCGCAAGTACTTTGTTGCTAAGATCTTCCCTTTTTCACTAAAAGGAGAAGCTAGGGCTTGGTTTAATAGATTACCTCCTGGTTCCATTGATAGCCCTGATTGCTTGATTGCTTCTTTCTTCCAGAAATATTTTCCTCCCAGTGCTAGACATGCTGCTTTGCAGAGACTTTTTGATTTTAAACATGGAGAAGAAGAGAAATTGCTTGAGTCATGAAAAAGATTCCGTGCCTTGATTCATGCACATCCTGGATGTCCATTACCTAAGAATGAGCTTCTTGATATTTATTATAATGGACTAACTAATGATTCTAGGACCTACCTAGATAGCTTTGCTGATTGTGTTTTCAGGAAAAGGACTCCTACAGATGCTAAAGAATTAATGACCAAGATAAGCAAGAATTATGATGATTGGACTTCAACTGAGCTGAATGCACCTGAGCCTATTACTCCTGAACCAGTTGTTTCTGAACCAATTCCAGCACCAACAACAAAGAAGAGGGGAGTTATTGCATTAAATGATGAAGTGATGAAGGAAGCTAAGAAGTGTCTAAAGGAGAAAGGATTAGAGGTGAAGATGTGAATAATATACCTCCTATAGAAGAATTATGTAAGCCAATTCCCCACTCATCTACTATTAAGGTACACTCTCTCCAACACTTTGATGAAGGTGATATTCCTTATGGTAATCCTCCTGATCAATGCTTAGAGGAACTTGACATTTTTATTGTTAAATAAGGTCATTTTAATAAACAAGTTCAGGATCATTTATTGGAAAACTCTAGAGCTATCCATGAGTTGAAAGATATTGTGGAAAGAACTTGTAGATATTAAAATGCTTTGTAAACACTTTCAAATGGTTCAAACCCAACTTGATCAACTTGCTAAGGTACAAAAGGATATGCTAGTTAATGCTTTAGGAGATAAACATGCTTATGGAATTAGAACTAGGAGTGGTATAGCTACTCAAGATCCTTCATATACTAAAGGACACCCTAAAAGAATAGAGCAGGATTCCCAACAAGGTGAGGATAGTGGTAGCCCTCGTAAGAGAAAGAAAAAGAAAGATCAGATAGTTGAGGAACCACTTGAATCTGCTGTAGATCCTAATAGTATATCTGTCTCTGATGCTGAAACTGAGAGTGGTATTGATAAAAATGATTCTCCTGATAAGGAGGAAGGTGAGGAAGAACCTGAGAAGCACACTAAGAACACTAGGTACACAAAGGAAGATTTTATTACTAATAAAAATGGTAAAGAGAGAGAACCTTGGGTGCAGAAACCTATGCCTTTTCCAGGTAAGAAACACAAGTCAAAGGAGAAAGAACACTACAACAAGTTTTGTGAGTGGATGAAACCTTTATTCTTGCAAATTCCTTTGACTGATGCTATTAAGTGGCCTCCTTATTCAAAGTATATGAAGGATATTGTCTCTAATAAAAGGAAGATTCCTAATGAGGAGATTTCTACTCTACTTGCTAATTATTCCTTCAATGGTAAGGTTCCAAAGAAACTTGGTGACCCAGGTATATCAACTATTCCTTGCTCCATTAAGAATAATTATGTTAGAACTGCTTTATGTGATTTGGGAGCTGGAGTTAGTGTTATGCCTTTTTCTCTCTATAAGAGACTCTAGCTAGAAAAATTGATACCAACTGATATTTCTTTGCAAATGGCTGATAAGTCAACTACTATTCCCGTTGGTATATGTGAGGATGTTCCTGTTCAAGTTGCTCATAATTGCATGGTCTTACCTGATTTTGTTGTGCTTGAAATGCCTAAATATGATAATATGTCTATTATTCTTGGGAGACCTTTTCTTAATACTACAGGTGCTGTCATCAATTGCAATCAAGGAAAAGTAACATTCAATATTGATGACAAAGTGCATACTGTTTATTTCCCCAAGAAGGTTGTTAAGAGCTATCGCCTGAATTCCATTGAAAATATTGAGAGCATCAAGGTTGGAGAAATATATTGTCCCATTCCACAAGAAAATTTTGAAACTATTATGATTGGGACCATTGCTATCAGGTATGAGGTAACATAATCACCTTGTGGAATGTAAAGTTTTGTTTCATATAAGATTGGTTTGGTAACAAGACTTGATCAACCTTGTTAACAAAAGGATTTTAATAAACAAAGCAATGTTTTCTCAGTGGTTATACTTGCTCACTTTTATTTTTCTCCTTTCCAATCCTTGCTCTTCGTCGTGACTAACTTAAAGGCGTTAAAGAAAAGTACTTGTTGAGAGATAACCCAAGAGTTTCCTTGAGTATTGGAAGTTATTACTTCAGTAATGACCTCTCCTTATCCTTTTTGTTTGCTTTTTGTGCCAAGAATGACCTCTAATGAGAGGAAGTATGATTTGGCGAGTTGCTGTCCAGAAACAGATTTTTGTCCTCCACCATAAAAATTTGTGAGGAGTCTCTGTAAGTCGGATTGAGCTGAAAATTTACGAATAAATCCCCCAGTATGTTAGCTAACTTTGATTAGTTCAACACGTTTTGATTGGAGCAACAGAAGGTTTTAGAAAAAAATGGTTTCTACCTGCTGGTCTGTTTTGACAGATTTCTGCCATTATTTGCATTTGCTTCTTATTGATTACTTTTTGAGTTATCTTTTGGGGAATTGAGATTTTTGAAGGAGTTGCTACATTAGCTTGTGTTTTTAGTGATTTTTTTGCTGTTCTAAAGCTAAACCCAAAGGTATATTATCTTTTGAATACACTAATGTTGATAATGAAGATTGTGTGAAGTTTTGTATGAAGGAAAAATTTCAGGTGTAAGGAAAGAATGCTGTAATGAGATGAAGAATGGACAAAAGCTCAAGCTTGGGGGGAGTCACCCCATGTCACCCCAAGAAATATTCAAGAGGTACAAGCGTTAAAGCTTGGGGTGCCCAAGGCATCCCCTTCTTCATCAATAAAAATCTCAGGTCTTTCTCGACACTTCGTTTTTATTGTTTCATGCACAGTTGTGTTGTTCTTGAAGAGTCTTAGTTTTTGGTTTTTGTTTTATTTTGCTTTGTTTGGTTTTTTTTTTCTTTGTTTTTTTTGCTTTGTTGGCATGTTTGAAAAATCGAAAACACCAAAAATATTTGTTGTTCTTCTTTGGTTTTGTGAGTTCTTTGAAGGGTTCATCCGTCCTTAGTGAATTTTGTTTTCATTTTAATTATTCAAGTCACACAAGTGAAGGGAAATAATGAAGATTAAGACAACTCGAGGTATGGTAAGAGGCTGGTAACGAACTATATTTGTTTCATTTTTGTACATATACTCATCATTGTGAGCATGCTTAGCCTGTTTGTGTAAGGTGTATGCCATTATGGATGCTTAGTAGTTCTTGCTTGTCTATGATTAGCTCCAGCTTGCTAATAGTTTGTAGCATGTCATATGAATGTTTGCTTGCATTGTTTTATTCATACTTTGGTATGATATTGTGGTATCCTCCTATGACTATTCATGTGAATCAACTTGGCACATGATCACGCATACATATGGCTAATCAATAGTCAGTAAGCCTAGATAATTTATTTTGCCTCAGAGTTCTTGTATCACTTTCATGCTATTGTTAGTCCTGTTTTGTTGCAAGCATGATTATGACAGCTATTGCTCTCTCGTTTGTCGCTCCCTCTCTATTGCTAGCCTTCACTTGCACTGAGTACGTGCTTTACCTGTGCTTCCAACTCCCCAAACCCTAGTTATGCTAAGCATGGCTAAGCACGACATATGTAACAGCTCTAGCAATGCTTCACAAGCCAAATCCTAGTTATGCAAGGAGCAGTGCATCAGGGAATATAGGCTACAAAGGTAACATTCATCAGATAGGATTACTCTATCTATCGATAAAATACTTTAGAATCGCATACACATGGCAAGAATGAAAATACTATGAAAGCATAGGATTCATATGTATGTGTGGGGCTTCACTTGCCTTTGCCTATTGATATCTAGAAAGTAGAGCTTAGGACATCTAGTACTTGACTTGGTTACATTTGGTCAAGTATTGGTCTCTGAGCTTTAACGGTGTAGATCTTGGGCTTCGATCTTGATCTCTATTCCAATATCGTGTTCTATCGGAGAAGAACCAAACACCGGAAAGAAGGGGAAACAATCAACACATGGCATTGATGCAATGATCAAGCAAGGATGATGATATTAAAAGTTAAATTGCATTGAAATAAACCCCTAAAACATGCTTGACAATTTAATCGGGGTTTCGAGGGGTCCAAACCCTAGAATAGGGGGATCCTCGGAATCACCTATGGGTTTCATTTTTTATTCTAATTATACTTGCCATGAAAGTTCTTAACAATGAATGATTTTGATGCTAGTGTTTAGATCTTATTTTTCTGAACATTTTGCTATATTATTTGTATTTTTCTGAATTACAGAATAAAAGTTATTGAATTTACAAGGTTTATTCAATTTTCTGGAAATAATTAAACCAATTTTAATTGAATTACTGCGCAAGGATGACATTAGCGAGGCGGTTAACCTTTTTCTCACTAGAACCTGGTCTAGCCCCAGAGGCTGACCTGTGGGCCAGGCACCACGCGGACTCCACGCAGGAGCGACATCGGCACGCCGGCGGCTGCGCTAGGTAGCAGCGAGGAACGGTGCTAGGGGACGTGCGGGGCTACGCGGGTATGTGCATTCGATGCATCATGACGTGAGCTACCTAATAGGTGGTGGTGCCGCTGAGAATTGGTCGCCAGAGCTAGAGCTATGGCGAGCGGCAACGACGGCATACGACGGTGAACGATGCAGATGATGAACTAGAGAGGGAGGGGGTCAACGGAGGGGTGCGTGAGCACCACAAGCTCACTTCGAGCACGAAGAGGCGGTCGTTGGTGCAAGGGAAGGACGAACAGCGTTGGCATCGTCGATGAAGGCGACGGCCAGAGGTGGAGAATATGAGGTCAATGGCAATGTTTCGTAGCGCCCGCGACCAATTCCTTTGACAAGAAGCTTTAGCGGGACGAGGCGGAGCCAACCATCGTCTCAGATGGCAAAGGGGTGGTCAGAAACGATGGTGACAAGCGGTGGCCAGAGCTAGGGTTTCGAATCTTTTGCGTGCAAGCGTCACATAGCGAGGGAAAGAGAGAAATGGGGATAAGGAGGACGAGGGGACATGGCAGTTCTTATCCTTGCATCCAGAGCGGCGGCGGGCATCGCAACAAAGCGGCGCAACGGACGGCATCGGCAGCGCCACCGAGCTGCTTGCCGATGGTGGGGAAGACGAAGGAAAGAACGAAGTGGTATTGGGCTGGAAATGTGCCGCGCGTGGGCTGGGGTCTGCTGCACGCGAGCGGCAAAAGGGAGAAGAGTGAGGTGGGCTTGCTGGGCTGCGGCCTGTTAGGGTTAGCTGGCTCTATTCTTATTTCTGAAATGTTTTTCTTTTTCTGTTTTGCCTTTTCTCTTTTGCCTTTTCTCTTTTGCATTTTCATTTTGTAACCTGTTTTGGATATTTTCAAAATACAAAAACTTTTGTGGACAAATCAAAATAATACAGGGGCCTTTGAACAATTTGGGCTCCACTTTGTTTTGGTAGTTTTCAAATATTTTAAAACCATTTGAAAGTTTTCAAAGAGAGAGGGGAGTTAGGGTTTAGGGTTTTGATTTTGTTCCTCTTCTTCATCTTAATGCAAAGGTTATGAAACCATGATATGCATGATATGCTCATGATGCACAAACAAACCTTGATTACTATTTAATAAAACTAGGGTTGTTACAATTCTACCCCCTTAAAAGAATCTCGACCCGAGATTCCTAGGTAGGAAGATAGAAGGAACATGGTTACACTAAACTTTGACGATCTTCTTGAAGTGGTTGATGCATGCCACCATGATGAATGGACGAAGCGCTTCGTAATCTTCAAGGTGGTCACTTATAATGTCTACGCACTTCAATTCTTGTAGACAGTTGTTAGGCCTCTAAGTGCAGAGGTTTGTAGAGTAGCAGCAAGTTTCCCTTAAGTGGATTACCCAAGGTTTATCGAACTCAGGGAGGAAGTGGTGAAAGGTATCCCTCTCAAGCAACCCTGCAATCAAGATACAAGAAGTCTCTTGTGTCCCCAACACACCCAATACACTTGTCAGGTGTATAGGTGCACTAGTTCGGCGAAGAGATAGTGAAATACAAGTGGTAACGGTGCCAGAAAAGAACTTCTAACTTGTTATTGATGTGGGAGAGACTGAAGGAAAACTAAAATAAATATGGAAGCAAGCAAACATGCAACAGATCTAGATGCAAACGGTGTTTCAATGTTTAGAAACAAGGCCCAGGGATCATACTTTCACTAGTGAACACTCTCTCATATAAATATCTTCTCTTAATGATACTACCCTGAACTACTCTCCGGTTGGACACTCTAATCCACGGTAGGCCTACAAAAGCACACCTCAAAGTCCACCTTCCCTATCTAGATAACCCCACACTGTCACCTTGAGCGCTAGATGGTTCCAACAAACACCACAATTTCATAGAGAAAACCAACTCAAAATATACTCATGATAAATATATATGTAATCTAGCCTAAGTGCCACACACGGTGTGCACGCTGTCACTTTCACACACGTGGGGAAAAACATAGATCTATTAAAGCACTTGAGTAGCAAGGTAGATCTACTTGATTACAAAGCTCATGACCACAACAAGATCATGCATAGAGAGAGAGATGAACACATATCTACTGGTAGAGCCCTTAGCCTTGAGGAAGAACTACTCCCTCCTCATCATGGGAATCAGCAACGACGATGGAGATGGTGGTGGAGATCGATGGAGATGGCTCCGGGGGCACTTCCCTGTCCCGGCAGGGTGCCAGAATAGAGACTTTCTATCCCCCGAATCTCCCCTTCGGTGGCGGCGGTGCTGCAGAACTTTTCGTGGCTTTTTGGTCGATCCTTTAGGGTTTCTGAGTCGGAGGCTTCTCTTATAGGCGAAGGAGGCAAGGTCGATGGAGGGCCAGGGGGCCCACACCCCCTGTGGGCGTGTCTAGGGTGGGCCCACGCCCACCTAGGGTGTGGCCACCCAGGTGTCCTCCTCCGTCTCGTCTTCGAATTTCCGTATCGTTCAGGAAAAAATATGAACTTCGGCTTTTGTCCAATCCAATTCCGAAAATATTCATTTCTTAGCTTTCTGAAACCAAAAAGAGCAGAAAAACATGCAACTAGCACTGTGGCATCTTGTCAATAGGTTAGTTCCAGAAAGTGTATAAAAATACCTCAAAATGTAGACAAAACATAGCAAAGTTAATACAAAACAAGCATGGAGCATAAAAATTATAGATACGTTTACGACGTATCAACTTACACTAAGGAAGAGAGGGAATGACACGGAACCACAAACTAAGTATCTCATGGTAAACTCATTAAAAGATGCTTCACAAACATCTCTGGAGCTAACAATATGAAACACATCAAGTAACGGAGGAAACAAGAGGAGATGGTTTCCAAGGTAACAGATAATTGGTCTTTGTAAGGATTGAGACCATGGAGCTTGCAGAAGAGTTTTGAATTATGAGGGAAGGAAACTTCCAACATATGGAAAGGAACACAGACTTCGAGCGGGGAACCTCTACTAACAACTTAGTAGAGATTTATAGGTGGAAAGATAGATACCAACAAAACCAAGATGTTAAACTACTTTTGACACAGAAGGGTAACTCTTTGATTCAACAGAAGGCTAAGAAAGAAAGGTGTTTTGGTGGAGAGGACTCATAAGATTCAATAGGAACATGTAACAAGAGGAACTATTGATTACTAAAATCATAATCGCTCTTCGAACATGTTTAAGAAAGCGAGAAGGAAACTCTTTATTCATCCAGGGCTATCAAAATATTTGCCAAATATCGTGATATCACTTTACACCACCAGATGAATAGTTTAGAAGATTCTCGATGACACGATAAGAAATAAACTTCATTCTCGGACTCCAGATACTTAGCATAACAAGACGCTTGCCAACATAGAAGGGTCTGGAGGATCGATCGAGAGACATTTAGCAACTCTACTTTAAATGTTCTCCTTGATGTTTGAAACACTGATATCATGCTACTGATAAGCCTTTAACCATTCATCAAGTAAAGGTTGGACTTCGGATGCAAATGAAACCATAATCACAACTCCTATAACAAATCATAGAAGAAGCCTCATGAGGAGTGGTTGTCATTGATGATTCAAGGGAGTATGGCAATAGGTCTTATGACTTTTTTTGTGTCAACCACTACATCAATCTTGCCAGATTTCCATAGAGACCTACGTCAAAACCTTGGGGAGCACCAACCATCATTGCTGCTTGAGATTCAACTTTGGTTAAGTGGAGAGATACTTCAGACTCAGCATGTCCGAATAGATAGTGTGCAACATTTACCACAGAGGTAAAGTCACTAGATTCTCAAGACATGGACTTCAGTGTCAAGCTCCAAAAGATGAGATAGATTGCTAAACACATGTGATAGCACATTATCAAAAGAGAGTTATGTCTACATGATTTTTTTGCAACGAAACACAACTGAATCATGTTTATGAAACATTTAGGAGGATATTGAAGTTTATAAAACCTCTACTATTCCATGGAAAATCAGTCAGTGGCTTGGTGTTCTTAGAGGATCTTCTCGAATTATGAAGGTATCATACTACCATATCAAAGTTCTTCGCACATGCTTGACTAACTTGAAATGATTCCCGAGGAAACAAAGATGACTCTACTCGAATCCATGGCGACATCTTTCAACATTTGCACGTGAATCAGAGAAAGTCACTTCTAACATCCAGAACATGCTTCGAGATAGCAAGAAGATCGATGGGCTCAATAACCAAACTTATCGAGACACTCCATTAAGATGGACTCATAGGTTGTATAAACAAGGCATAGACATTGGTCAGACTAGTGGGCAATAAGATGCACTTAGGTGGGACATCACAAGTAAATACACCATCATATAGTCCTTGGAACTGAGTTTGATTTGACGATAGCCCAAATAAAATCAAAGGAGGGGAGTTAGCATATCCACAAAGGAAATACTATGTTTCTTCAGTACGAGAAAACTAGACATCCCTTTACAAAAGAACTGGGTCGGGTAGAACTTTTGTCTTACAACTCTCCAAGTTGTTGTTTAAGCTCAACCAACTTGTTCAGGGGTATCTAGTATGGATCCTTGGAGAAAAGAGTAGTTCGAAGAACTTGCTTGCTCAAGAACTTGACAACACGGTCATGTGGCAACATGGCCATACTTCTAGAAGACATCCAGAATATCACGGACCACCGATATGTCACTTAGTTCCACAGGGAAACTTGCTTGGTAAGGAAACAAGTTATAGTCTCAGAGCTTCGGTATGAGCCTAGCTCTTTGACTGAGGAGAGTGCACCAAAATAACGGACTTGGTAGCACAATCATCCTTTGCTTAGTGATAGGTTAACCATCACACTAAGAATGACACAAATGTCCTTAGAGTTCAAAACAATAATAATTGCTAAGAATCTCGAATGGCCATATTATTACGCACATGCAACATTCCTGAGCATTAAGTTCAGAGGAAATGTGGTTAATATGTGTAGGAGTACCACTTCATTAAGAGGGTCATGAATTTCAGCACAGCCTCTTAGTATAAAAAGGGTGTGATACTTTACGGTAGAATAGAACATAAGTTAGTCAACGCTTATTGATCTGCGAATTACAACACTTTGACCTAGTCCTAGAAACGACGAGGTACTGGAGTTTGTTTCTCCTGACATCTCGAAATGGTTTGTCTTTGATGGGGATATGCCTACCGGGGTATACCCAGCAGGACGTTTCCGACTGGCCTAGAAACTGGCGAGTGGGCCTGCAAGACGGCGACTGGATCAAGGCCTGGTGTAGATCCAAGCGACTGGAAGCTGAAGGCCCAGGCGAGTAGATAGGCCCAGTCGGATTAGGTTAAACAAGAACCGAAGCCTTAACTGATTCGGTTGAGATATGTAAACCCTAGGGGAGGTGAGCCTATATAAACCTCCCTGCGGGGCGTGTAGAGATACGTTCTATCATACCCCCAAGCAACTCGCCGCCTAGCCGCCGAGCTCACCCATTGTACCACCTTCATAATACGATCTAGCAGGAGTAGGTATTTACCCTCCGGGGGGCCGAACCTGGGTAAAACCCCGTGTCTCCGCCCTCATCTCGCACCGCAGATGGCTGGCCGTCCTTGCCCCTCGTTCTACTACTCGCTGCCGATTGCAGCATCTGCCGTGACCATTCCCACGACAGTGGCGCCCACCGTGGGGCCTGGCCGGTCTGGCCGGTGTTCTGCGGCGAGATCCAATCTGCCCATCAACGAGACGGTCGCCACCGGCCGCATGATAGCGATCGGCGAGATGCTCCAAATCTTGCCGAGCAGCTACGTCCCGGCGGCGCGACCCGTCACGCACAGCGTGATCCTGCCGGTCGGCACGATCAGCCTCTTCGTCTGCCTCACCGACGTCATTGTCTCGGAGGACTCGGCTCGCATCCGCGAGTCGCCGCCTGTGATCGGCTCTCACGAGCCAGATCCGCACGATCCATCGCCTCGCCTCCGAGTACAACTCAGCCCACAGCAACGTGGCCGAAAACTCAGCGGCCGCAGAAGACGCGGCCCTCAACGACGACGCCGTCTCGGTGACCCCGGCGTCACTCGCCGGATCCATCACCGCGGCCTCACTCGCGGGCTCCATCACCCAGGTGTCCAACGTGGGAGACTTCGAGGACCACTCCATCCTCGGGATCTTCGACTTCGACTCCGGGTCAGAAAACTCCGCCGACCTCCGCGACGGCACCGGTCGCCACGCCGCGACCGACACCGAGCCGCCGGAGGACCCCTTCTCCACCCCAATCCCTCCTAACGCCACGGCGACGGAGGTCGAGGAACTCCGCCTGAAACTGGCAGAGGCAGTGCGCAAGGAGCAATCCGAGCACGAATTTTTTTGCCTCGAGCAGGTGACGGCGCAGGAGCTATCGCGCTACCACCAGCAGCGGATCAGGTCGCGCCTGAACCCCACCGTTCAGGGGCTCGCCCTGAACTTCGACGACGAAAATGACCCGGCCCGCGTGACCGGGCGCGCGATCTATGAGAACGCGCCACCAGGAGGAAGAGCCCGCCCCCCGCCAGGGTCGACGGCGATGGGCGCCCCACCTCCACCCAACCGCACACCCCCCAGGGACCAGCCGCGGATAGTAGTCTCCTCACGGGAGCGAGACGCAAACGGCCTCCCACTGTTCTCCATCCCGATGGATAACCTCGTGGCAGGCCGAGCAGCAGCCGACAACATCACGGCCACCGGCGACGGCGCCCTACAGATCCAGTACGTCAGGGCCCTACTCGCAAAGGCCGTCGAGCAGCAAAACGCGGGCGCCGACTCATAGGGTCGAGTATACTCGCGTTGCCGGAAGCAGGCGGCCTCGGCCGCCCAATGGCGGCAAACACCCTCAACGCCGCCACGAGCCACCGCAGCTCCAACACCGACCCGACGGCAGCCTCTCCCTGTGACCCCAGGCCAGCGACCAACTTCGTCACCGCCAACGGTCAACCCATCGACGCCCGCACCCACATCATCAACAACCAAAGCTGGCGCGCACGCAAGCCCGACGACCTGCGACACACCCTAACCAATCGCCGCGACGGCGAGCCCATGGGGTCGCTCAGTCGACTCGGACCCAAGTGCTTCGGATCAAAAAGTTCCGAGGCAAGAAGTACCCGCCAAACTTCAAAGCGCCAAAGGAGATAGAAAAGTACGGCCCCTCGTACGACCCCGCCGTCTGGCTCGATACATACCTCATGTCAATGGGGATCGCAGGCCACACTGACCTGCTAGCCGCCCGCTACCTCCCCCTGATGATGGAGGGGACGTGCAGGCAGTGGATCAACACCCTCCCCCAGGATAGTATCGAGTCCTAGGAGGAGATGCGCGACTCCTTCGTCAGGCACTTCGAGTGCTCCTACACCCGCGCCACCACCATCGAGGACCTGGAGCAATGCATCCAGGGACCCCGCGAGTCGACCCGCAACTAGGTCCAACGGTGGCAGGAACTCTAGTACAACGCGGTCGGCATCCACCCGGACACCGTGATCCTCTGCTTCAAGACCTCATGCCGCTACGAACCGCTGGTCGCCAAGCTCAAGCGACACTCTCGCACACTCGACAACATACCAGACCTCCTCGAGATCGCCAAACGGTACGCGGAGGAAGATCCAAACCAGGAAACCGACGGCGAGAGTCAACGCCGCACGAAGCGCAGCAATGACGACGGTCCGACCTACACTACAGCAATACTCGCCTCACCGGCAAGCGCCGCAGTGACGGGCGAGTCGACTTCGTCGCCAGCGCCGGTCACGCACAACGCGAGCCCAAGAGCTTCCGCCGCGACGGAGGACAACGCCGCGACGGCGGCAACTACAAGGCCGGGCCAAGGTTCGACCCAGCGGCCCTCCTTAACCAACCTTGTGCGTTTCATAACAGGGAAGGGAAGCCCGCAACGCACACAACCGCCGACTGCCACACCCTCAGGGAAATCGAGAAGGCACGGCGAGCACGGGAGGACCCCGACAACGACCCGCCAAACGGCGGAAAGTTCGGAAAAGTGGCTGGCTCGCTCCATACCTTCACAGGCTTCAACACGAAGCGCGAGAAGAAGGTCATCGCCCATGCCGTCGCCGTCAATGCGGTGGCTCAGGTGGACGTTCCCCAGTTCCTCAACTGGTCGGAGCAGCCCATCACCTGGAGCCGCCAGGACCACTCGCCCGCGCGCCAGTACCCAGGCCGAGTCGCCCTCGTGGTCAAGCCAAAGGTGGGTGACTACTGTCTCCCCAAGACATTGATGGACGGCGGCAGCTCCATCAACATCCTGTACCTGGACACCTTCAGGCGGCTGCGGCTCCCGCAGTCAATGATCGAGACAACCCACACCATGTTCCACGACATCGTCCCCGGTCGGAAGGCGTACCCGATCGGCAAGGTCACGCTGCCAGTCACCTTCGGCACGCCAGCAAACTTCCGCACCGAGCGGATCGTCTTCGAGATGGTGCCCTTCGACAGCCCCTACCACTATGTCCTGGGGCGCCAGGCGTTCGCCAAGTTCATGGCAGCGCCACACTACGCGTACAATGCGATGAAGCTCCCTGGGCCGTGCGGCGTCATCACCATCAACGGCGACCCCGACATGGCCGCCAAGTGCGAGGCCAAAGGAGCCGAACTCGCCGATGCCGTTATCGTGGCAGAAACCAATCACGCTGATGATCTCGCCAAGTACGCGAGCGGGGTCAACAATGACGACCCCACCATACTCAAGAAGCCCAACTCGGAGGGCGCAAACACCTCAACCTTCGAGGAAACGACGCACACCCGCACCGTCGAGCTGGTCCCAAGCGACTCCAGCCAGACGGTGACGATCGGGACGGGCATGAGCCCAGCCTAGGAAGGCGCGCTCATCGAGTTCCTCCGTGAGAACAGGGACATCTTTGCATGGAAGCCCTCTGACATGCCTGGTGTCCCTAGGGAGCTCGCTGAGCACAAGCTAAACACCGACCCCAAAGTGCGACCCGTCAAGCAGTCGCTGCGGCCCTTCAATGAAGAGCGCCGCCGAGTCATCGTGGAGGAGGTGCAGCGTCTACTCGCTGCAGGCTTCATCCGGCTAATCAAGTACTCCAAGTGGCTGGCAAACCCAGTCCTGGTTGAGAAGAAGAACGGGACCTGGAGGATGTGTATCGACTACACAAACTTAAACAGCGCCTGCCCGAAGGAGCAGTTCGTCCTCCCGCGGATCGACCAAATAATCGACTCCACCGCGGGCTCGGAGTCGCTATGCTTCCTCGACGCCTACTCTGGATACAACCAGATCAAAATGGCTGTCGAGGACGAGGAGAAGACGGCGTTCATCACGCCATTTGGAGCTTTCTGCTACACCGCCATGACCTTCGGCCTCAAGAACGCCGGGGCGACCTACCAGCGGTGCATGCAGGAGTGCCTCGCGAGCCAAATTGGCCGCAACATCGACGTCTATATCGATGACGTGGCCGTAAAATCCGCTCGCCAGGGTGATCTCCTCGCTGACCTGGCGGAAACGTTCCCCAACTTGCGAAAATACAAGATAAAGCTTAACCCAGGCAAATGCACCTTCGGTGTACCAGCAGGGCAACTACTGGGTTACGTCGTCTCCAAGCGCGGGATCGAGGCGAACCCCACCAAGATCGACACGATCGCCCGACTCGGCAAACCCGAGTGCCTCCGCGACGTCCAGAAGCTGGCCGGGCGAGTAGCGGCTCTCGATCGCTTCATCCCCCTCTCCTGGGCGATGCCCCTATACCATCTGATGCGCAAGAACCCCACCTTCTAGTGGGACAAGGAGGCGGACGACGCACTCCGCGACCTCAAGAAGGTGCTACTCGCCGAACCTCTACTCGCCGCCCCTGCCGACAAAGAACCCATGCTGGTCTACGTCGCGGCTTCCGAGCGCGTCGTCAGCGCCGTCATGGTTGTCGAACGGCCGGAGGAAGGAAAGGAGCGCCCAGTACAGCGACCGGTGTACTACATCAGCGAGGTCCTGACCGACTCGCGCCAGCGATACCCGCAGTACCAGAAACTGGTATATGCGGTCTTCAGAGCGCAGCGGCGCCTGCCGCACTACTTCCAGGAGCACCCGATCACGGTCGTCTCCTCAGCACCGTTGCAGGACATCATCTGCAACCGTGAGGCGACCGGGCGAGTCGCTAAGTGGGCCGTCGAGATCGGCGTCCACAATATCAAGTACGAGCCACGAAAAGCTATCAATTCGCAAGCTCTAGCGGACTTCATCGTCGACTGGGAGGAGGCCCAGCAGCCAGAGAAGCTGCCATACCTCCATTACTGGAGCCTGCACTTCGACGGCTCCAAGAACGCAGACGGCGCAGGAGCAGGGATCGTGTTGACTTCCCCGAAGGGCGACAAGCTCCGCTACGTCCTCTGCCTCGACTTCACACCCTGCACCAACAACATGGCCGAGTACGAGGCCTTACTCCACGGCATGCGAGCTGCCAGGGAGATGAATGTCAACCGCCTACGCTGCTACGGAGACTCCGACCTCGTCGCTGGGCAAGTCGCTGGCACCTACGACGCCGTCTCCCCCACCATGGAGGCTTACCGCCAAGCAGTGGACAAGCTGGGTGGATACTTCGCAGGTTACTCCGTCGAGTGGATCGACAGGCGGAAGAACGAGGAGGCCGACGCACTCTCTCGCATTGGGTCGGCTCGACTCGCACCACCCGCCGGTGTCTTCCTCGACACGATCACCAAGCCATCAGTCTCTCCCCCGAGGGAGATCGACATCGGAGTCCCGTTACAACCGGAGGCAGCCCTGGTCGCACTCGTCAACGAGCCAGACGACTGGACCAAGCCCTACATCGCCTACCTGGAGACCGGCACCTTGCCGGCAGACGAGACGGACGCTCGGATGATCGCCCGCCGATGCAAGTCGTACACCATCATCGACGGCGAGCTCCACAAGCGCAGCGTCACCGGCGTATTCCAATGCTGCGTCCAACCCGCCGAAGGACGCAAGATCCTCCACGACATCCACTCCGGCGACTGCGGCCACCACGCCGGCGCCCGCTCTCTGGTCGCCAAGGCTATGCGGCATGGTTTCTACTGGCCTACCGCACACGCCGATGCCATCGACATTGTCCAGCGGTGCACCTGGTGCCAGAAGTACGCCAACCAGACGCACGTGCCGAGATCAGTGCTCAAAACAATCCCCATCACTTGGCCATTCGCCGTATGGGGCATGGACATGGTAGGCCCCTTCAAGAAGGCTCCCTCCGGCTACACCCACCTCCTGGTCGCGGTTGACAAATTCACAAAGTGGGTGGAGGCCAAGCCAGTCCGGAAGTGCGACGGGAAGACCGCCACCAAATTCCTATGCGAGCTCATATATCGCTACAGGTTCCGAAACAGCATCATCACGGACAACGGCACCAACTTCGCCAAAGGAGCCATGGCCGAATTCTGCGAAGAGCAGCATATCCGACTCGACCTCGCATAGGTCGCCCACCCGGAATCCAATGGCCAGGCGGAACGGGCCAACCAAAGCATCCTCCACGGCCTGAAGCCGCGACTCCAAGTACCACTCGAGCGCACCGCCGGGTGTTGGGTCGAGGAGCTGCCCTCCGTCATCTGGGGGATCCGCACCTCGGTCAACAGGTCGACAGGATTCACCCCCTTCTTCATGGTGTACGGCGCCGAGACAGTCATGCCCACCGACCTCGAGCACGACTCGCCGCGGGTCGTCCACTACACGGAGGCTGCAAACGAACTCGCCCGCCAGGACGGAGTCGATCAACTCGACGAGGCACGTGACCTTGCTCGGTCACGCACGGCCATCTACCAGCAGGGACTCCGCCGCTATCATAGCCGGTGGGTGAAAACTCGCACCTTCCAAGAAGGCGACCTGGTGTTGCGCCTCATCCAGGACAAGAAGGGCATGCACAAGCTCTCCCCTCCGTGGGAGGGGCCATTCGCCATCGGGCAAGTACTCGGCAACGATGCCTACTACCTCATCGACGTCCGCGGGGACGGCGAACTCGACGTCAAGCGACCATGGAATGTAAACCTCCTACGGAAGTTCTACCCGTAGAACCCCACATATGTACTCTCCAGTCGCTATGAAATAAAAAGAATTGGTTACCGAAAATTGCGCCTACTCTCCGTATCTTGTGCCACTCGCACTCGTAGTAACAACGTCAAGCTAACCGCAGAAGTCAACCTTTGGTACAGCGATCGGCACGGCTAAGTAGTGTGGTGCAAGAGCACTGAGTCACCTCAGGTCTTGCACCGTCCATGAAAAACGCCTACCCGGAGCCCCATTGGAGTTCCCCAGCCCGACTGGCTCTATGAGCCAAGACAACTGCCTTCGCTTCTTACAGTGACCATGATCCTCCGCATCCTCGACATAGCGACTCGAACGGCCAAGTACCACGCTCGGGGACTGACGACCAGTTCAGCACGAGCGGCTCGGGAAAACGCTAAGTATGAGAGCATGTCCAGGACTAGCCACGCAACTGACCCAACGGGCCAGGCTGGAGTGATGCGCCAGAACCAACGCGCCAAGTCCTCACCCACCCTCGAGTCGCGCCTAGAACAACCAAGTACCACGATCGGGGACTCGGCCACCCGACCTCGTTCGCGCAAGGGAAAATGGTGAAGTACAGAGCATTCAAGGGAGTCTCCCTGCGACTGGCTCTTCGAGTCCGGGCGAGTAGACCACAATAATAAAACATTCAAAAACTACAAACAAATCACACACGAGGTAAACCCCACAAAAGGGCGGACGCGCTCGGGGACTCGTTCAAACCTCAATCACAAAACACATGTCAAATCCCAAAATAGACACGACGTCTCATTCAATAGCATGTAGCATTGTCTCAAATTACAAAATATGCCTAAACGGCAGACCTACTACTAACGCCCCAGGGCAAACTATCCTATTCTGCAGGCTTCGACGATGACTCGCCAGCACCCCGGCGATTGCGGATGAATGGCGTGTACGGGTTTGACGGGTACGTCGTCAGTTCACCTGCCATCGCCGCGCGGAAGGGCTGCTCGACCTTGAAGTCCCGATGCTGCGGCTCGGTGTCGTTGGGCGCGACGACCGTCTCCTGGTACGGAAGGAGGTCGCCCATTGCCCAGACACGCTCGGAGTACATCGCAGCGCGGTCCGTCAACTTGAGCACCTCGGACAGCTCCACTGCGCCAGTCGACGACGGGTATCCACTCGTCACGTCATCGATGTCGAAATCCTCCGGGAAGTGAGCAAGTCCAAGGCTAAGCGCCGTCGCTGCCCCGCGCTGAAACGCCGATCGCGTCATGAACTCAACGACCGAGGGCGCCTTCTCCAAGTACTTCCACACCTCGACGAGGTCGCTCGGAATTACTTCCGTGGGAGATATCTCCTGGAGGTAGGCTCTGATGCACGTCGCCGACAACGTCGCCGAGTCAACGAGCATGGACACACACTGCCGCGCGTCGAACGAGCTCGCCTCTTCCGTGCTATCAAGCATGTGACCTGCGAATGGAAGATAACAATGAGTACATCGGGCACCACAACAGAACACATGTTATTGGCAGAGGCAGATACACTCACCAATCAAGGGGCGGGAGAGATCCGTGATGAAGCATTAAAGCGAAGTAAAGTCGTCCTGAAGCCTAGCAACAAGCGCGTCGGACACTTTACGATCCTCTGCGGCGGCGGTAATAGCGGCCTTGGCTCGCCCATCCGCCGAGTTCGCTTCCTCCTTCGCCTCCCTCAGCTCGCGCTCGAGTTCGGCGATTCGCTTCTCAGCCGAGCTCAGTGCTGATTGAGCCACCGCCAACTCACCCGCTGGGACAAGCCCCTGGCGAGCGTCCTCCACCTTCGCGGCAACCGCCTGAAGCCCCTTGTTCGCCTCCTGGACGGTGGCCAGTTCCTTCTCCGCGGGCGCTGCACGCCAACCAGCTGATTCACGTTGTAGACCCTGCACATCATTCAAACAGTTAATCAAAGCACATCCTAAGTGCCCACCCGCTGAAATTCAGCGAGTGCGCACTTGGGGACTAGCAATCAAAAACTCCTAAGTGCCCACCCGCTGAAATTCAGTGAGTGCGCACTCGGGGACTGGCAATCAAAAAACTCCTAAGTGCCCACCCGCTGAAATTCAGCGAGTGCGCACTCGGGGACTGGACGCGAAAAATAACAACTATACACTAAAAGAATCAGACCGCTGCAACACACCGACCTGATCCTCGGGGACTGGACATACCTGGATGGCTGCGCCAAGCATGCCATGAAGTTGTATCGCATCCACGGACGCGAGGAGAGATGGCGTGTGCGCACGATGCTGCTCGACTTCCGCATCGGCGACCCCAGGTGTACGGCTCGAGGGTGAAGTCCCACTCGCTGTGGCCGCTTTGGCCATGAAGCGCGGGAATGTCGCGATGGAGGCACCCGCACCAAAGGAGGTCGGCTCGGCCGCTCCAGGCAAGGGAGCGCCCTCCTTCGTGGATGCGGCCGCCTCTGGTGCGGGTTCGGTCGGCGCGACCGCCGTGTCGTCAGAGATCGTGACGACATCGTCGCCCTTGGCCTTCTTGCCACCATCCGCAGGGACGACGACCTCGTCCGCCTTCCTCTTACGGGAAGGATCCTCCTCGCTGACGACGGATGGCACTTTAGCCACAGTCGGGTGGCCCATCTTCTTCACTCCGGTCCTGTAAATCAATCATGTAAGAAAGATAATTCAAACTGCTAGGGAAGACAAAGGTAGGTGAGCAAACTCACTTGGCGACTGGAATGAAGCGCAGCCCCGTGCAGAGGCCGGCCGGCTTCTCCAGTTCAGGGCCCAGTCGGCGGCTGAGCCCCATCTCCAGGACGTCGCGAGCCCAAGACACGGACGGCTTCTTCATCGTCGAGGCTGCAACGGGAGCCTCTGGGACATCTTCGGTAGGAGCTTCCCCGCGAGGCAAAGCCGCCGCAGCCGGAGCATCCCCCAGCCCAGAGACTGGGGCGAATGGCGGGGGCATCGAAGCCAGTGGCACCTCGACAGTGGCCGTGTCCAGCGCTTTGCCGGTGCTTCGTCCTTGGCCGGGCTGGGGGCGTCGGAGCTGCTTGCCGAGTGCGGTGGCGAGGCCGGCCTCATCGGCTTCGTCTTCTTCTTCGGAGGGGCCTTCGCCTCCTTCTCCTTCTTCTTCTTCTTCTTCTTCTTCGACGGAGTAGCCTAGCGGCGCGAGGTGGTCTCCAGAAGTTCTTCATCGTCATCATGACGCTCGAGGCTTTTGCTTGCCTCAAGCATGCGTTGACGTTGCCCGCGGGTCTTGCGGACTAGCGGGGCGACCTCCTCCTCGGACTCGTCTTCGCTGTTACTCTCGTCGCTCCCAGCGTCTCCCTTGGCGGGAGGCGACTCGCCCATGTCTTGGACGGACGAACTTGAATTCTCGTCGTCCGAAGGCGGGAGCCACCCTTCCACCACTTGGAATAGCTGCATTGAAGGCAATATGAAATTAGAATGACCGCGACTGCAAAAAACTGCGACTGCGAATGATGCGAGGTGATTACCGTTGGGGCTGGACGCTTTGCGGTGTAGGGGGCGACCCCAGCCTGTGCGTCCAGGTACACCGCCTGGGTGATCTTCTTCAGTGCTGCGGTGTAGTCCTCGAGCTTCCACTCGGCTAGGCTGGACTTCGTCGAGTCCTCCCGGCCCATGTATTGGTACATGTAGTGGTCGCGCCGAGCCAGAGGGACGAGCCGCCGCCCGAGCCAGCAGTTATATAGGTTGATCGTTTGGAGGCCCTTCTTCTTCAAACCGCGGATGGTTTGGAGCATTTCGTCCACGACCATCCGCTGGTCGCTGGGGAGCTTGCCGACTTGAAGACGGCGCGGCTCGGACCGGTTGGCGGAGTACCGTGGGATCGCCGTCTCGCCCTCCGGGGTCGCCTCGGCAACATAGAACCACGACTTCTTCCAGTCGCTCGCTGCCTTGGCGGGCAGCATCAAGTCAAAGAATGAAGCCTTCGACTTCAGCTGGAAGGTTAGGCCGCCCGCGGCGAGCATTGGGCCGCCCGCTTCCTCGCGGCTGATCCGTCCGTGGAACAGATCTTGCCACAGAGGGAAGTAGGGCCGGCAGCCCAAGTAGCACTCGCAGAACGCCACGAAGATGGCGAGCTGCTCGATGCTATGAGGACCCAGGTCCAACGGCTGGATCCCGTAGTAGGCGCAGAAGCGTCGGAAGAACAAGGACGTAGGGAATCCTAGCCCCCGTTCCAGGTGGCTGGTGAAGCAGATGAATTCCCTCTCGCGCAGGTTCGGGGTCACATCTCCGGCCGCGGGGATGCGCCAACAACCGGCATGCAGGATTCTAGCCTCCTCGAAGGACGCCAGCTGCGCCCTCGTACACTTAGATCTACCCCAAGGCTCGGTGGAGAGGGCCATGGCGGAAGGATTTGTGGGGGATCGGAAGATTTTGGGTCGGCTGGATCGAGATGCGAAGGAAGGCGAGAGTGCATGCAATCGGAGAAAATGGCGAGAAGGTGGTTCTCTGATCGCCTGCCATTCCCCTTATATAGCAGTTGTTACCCGCCAAATCCGGAGGCCGTTACTACGCGGTGATTACGCCAAAAGTTACCGTTGGATAACCCCAACGGCTAGTTTGACCATGCCTAACGGTCCAACTTCAGCCACTCGGCTCGCCGACCCGATCACTATGACAGTGTTTCGCCAACTCGACTCGCCAAAGCTGCGATCAGGATGACTAGTTTTCTCCTTTATACAGGAGCCCGCCGACGATTCGACTGGATGTCTGTTCTGAAGCCGTATACTCCGACTGCCAGCAGCCACCTACGCCCAATCGACGACGGCCTCGGGGACTACTGATGGGGATATGCCTACCGGGGTATACCCAGACGGGGCGTTCCGGTCTAGAAAGCTGGCGAGTGGGCTGTAAGGCAATGGCCGGATCAAGGCCTGGTGTAGATCCAAGCGACTGGAAGCTGAAGGCCCAGGCGAGTAGATAGGCCCAGTCGGATTAGGTTAAACAAGAATTGAAGCCTTAACTGATTCGGTTGAGATATGTAAACCCTAGGGGAGGTGAGCCTATATAAACCTCCCTGCGGGGCGTGTAGAGATACGTTCTATCATACCCCCAAGCGACTCGCCGCCTAGCCGCCGAGCTCGCCCATTGTACCACCTTCATAATACGATCTAGCAGGAGTAGGTATTTACCCTCCGGGGGCCGAACCTGGGTAAAACCCTGTGTCTCCGACCTCATCTCGCACCGCAGATGGCTGGCCGCCCTTGCCCCTTGTTCTACTACTCGCTGCCGATTGCAGCATCTGCCGTGACCATTCCCACGACAGTCTTGACGGACCACAAGTGTATCTTGCATTGGAAGATACCAATGCACATTTACGGCTTGGCTACCAACTAGTAGACAAAGGTCGGAAAGCAACAAGGGTAAGGAACATGCTCAGGATAGAATCTCGAGATGTGGATGCATAAGTCAACAATCTTCCAAAAACAAATGCAGAGATAGGAAGGGGTGGCAGAGTCACGAGTATAGAAGTGAGACTCACGGAGAGTGCTCTTGTTGTGATCTATTTGGTTCCATTAAAGAACATCTGCCATAGCTAGTGGTAGGGGAAGTCCTTTATCTTCACTATTCAATAGAGACAATATCCACAAGCTTGAAGGCTATACAAGAAGGTACTAACCATCCTGGGGTAATGTGCGAACATTAACAACATGGGTCAATAAAATGGATCTTGGATTAAAGGTCAGTTTCATGTACAAGATTCACAAAACTAGAATCTAGCACAATCAGGGATCTTAGGTTCAAGTCCGAGGGTTAAAACCCAAAGAAAGGAATAAATACTACTTGAGTGATATAGTGTAGACTACAAGATGGTAACCACAAGGTAACTTCCAAAAGAAGATACAAATTATGAAGTACCCGAACAAATAAAAAGGAGGCACACGAGGCGAAAAGAAAACTTGAAGCCTAGAATAGAACATTGTGGGACCATAAACATGATGTCGTCGGCCCAAAAGACAGAGAGATCATGATGGAAAGAATTCTCTCAAAAGAAACAGAACAAGGGAAACAAGAAACACACACCAAACTCTGGAGAACTTAACACTAGGTCAACTGGTTGAGAAACGACATGCCTGGAAAGGCACCTAAGCTTTGCAAGATAAGACGAGATAGCAGAACTTTTCCAAATAAACACAAGATAAGATGACCCAGAGTTAGGGCGAAACTGGATAAGGAGTAAAAGAAGCATTGATACGCCCAATTTGCATCACCTTTCTATATCATATATTACCTCTATTCATTGATATTTGTCTTATTATGGCTTTTCATCTGTTTATGCATCTTGGATGATTCCTGGAGGATGGACCGCCGGAGTCTGGATTCTGATGGAAAAGAAGGCATTTCGGTGCATTTCTGCGAAGATCAGAAAAATACCAGAAAAATATGGAAACGTATTATTTTACCAGAAGACGAAGGAAGCTAGAAGGAGGGAAGGAGTTGGGCCTCAGGGGGCCCACACCCCCTAGGCGCGGGCCCAACTGACCCCGCGCCTAGGGCAGGTGTGGCCCACTTGCCTGGCCTCCGATTCCGCCCCTTCGCCTATATCTTCCCTACGAAACCTTAATACCAGAGGAGCGACAACAGATAGATTTCGGCCGCCTCACGGGGGCGGAAAACACCGAGAGAGAAAGATCTCTCCGGCAGACAGATTTCTGCCGGGGGAATTCCTTCCCGGAGAGGGGAGACCGTCGCCATCAACACCGTCATCAAGCTAGGCTTCATCAGGATCATCATCATCCACACCATCATCTCCAACAACACCATCACCACCACTCCGTCCTGCTGTAACAATTGTATTGGATCTTGCTTTAGTTCTTAGGGGAAACTTTCCCGGTGTTGATTACTATTGTAGTTGATTCTTGTGAGTGGAACCATTGGATTATTGTTTATGTTCAGATTGTTATACATTATCATATCATCTTTGATCTTGATCCATATGATGTCTTCTGAGTAGTTCGTTTAGTTCTTGAGGACATGGGAGAAGTCATGTTGTTATTAGTGGATCTGTGTTGAGTTATTATTCAATGGTTTAGTATTTAAGTTGTGGTGCTATTCTTCTAGTGGTGTCATGTGAACGTCGACTACTTGACACTTTGGGACACCCCCGGGATCAGGGCTAAGCAAATCCCAGACCTCTGTCTGACATAAGCTTAACCTTGAGCTCGAGAATATCCAGTGAAAAATCGATAACATAACAGTGACCCTACGACACAAAATTTATTACAACAAGCTCATAATTGAGCAAGAACCAATTTATTACAAGCAGAGCTCACTGACCACAAACATTAAACAACGGAAGGCAAATTATGCTATTAAGTATAGCAAACTTAACAAATGGCCTAAGAGGCTTGAAGCATAACGATGACGTCCCAGCCCATAGATTCCAGGCTGCCGGCTGGGAACCCCAAGCTACTCGTCGATGTCGATGTAGTACGGTACTCGTCTTCAAGGAACACTTACTCTGCCAAAAGTATCAACAAAGCAAGGGTGAGTACAGGGTGTACTCCGCAAGACTTCTGGCTGGTGGAGTTGTTTTGCATGAAGCCATCTTTGTTTATAAAACAAGATAGAGAAGAATCTTGTCTAGTCAGAGTATTTTGAAAGGGGATAAGAGAGCGACACCTCTGAAATATTGATCATCATCTTTTGATATCTACCGAATCATCATCATCTCAACTAAGATCACCCCCTTGTATCCATGAGGAAGCATCCAACAAACATTAGTTGCCAAGTTTTACGATTAGGTTCATGTTCTCTATGATCTCCCATCCGTTCCCAAGTCGTCCATAACCGTGGACACGGCTTTCCGAAAGATTATTACCCTGCAGGGGTGTACAACTTTACCCACACGTATCAACCGTCTCTTAATGCCACTTGACACACTTCCATGGTGTGCTGACAGAGGGTGTGGTTGGACACGACCTTTACCTTGCTTTCGCTGAGACCATGAGTCATGCAATAAGTATGGTTCCGCCGTAACGGGTCAAATCCCGAAGCCGGTACTTAAAGATGTGAGGCAAGGTTGGTTTACCAGGGGCGCCATCTACCCCAAGCAACCTCGGCGACGCTTACCTACCTGTTATGAATGCACCAACTTCACCAGGCAAATCTTTCAAAGATTTTCTATGCATATGTCGAATGGAACGCCCGAACTATGTGACTCATGGAATCTACTAGGCAAGTTAGTCAATCATGGGGTCCCCATTTACCCCGTGTGGTTGTATGCTCGTCTTGGTTCAAGAGGAAAGAACCCAGGGTCCTAAGGGTGGCGAGCATGGGACTAGAAAAACCACATCCCACCATGGACTCCCATACAAGCCTTAGCATGTTTAATCTCACATCATTGATTTCATCTTATCACGTTATGCATGGCTAAGCAGACACATATAATAGCTCTAGCAGTGCACACACGTCAAACCTAGTTATTCTAGGAGCAGTGGATTAGTTAATATAAGCTCAAGGGAGTATGCAATAGATAGGATACTCTATCTATCGATAAAAGACCACAGTAGAATCGTATGCATCATGGCAGGAATTGAAATGCTTTCAAAAACATAGGATGATATCATGGTGGGGCTATGCTTGCCTTTGCCAGTTGATAGCAGATAAGCAGATCTTCGGGAGCCTTGAACTTGACTTGGTTACAGTTGATCAAGTATTGTTCATCGATCTTCGATCTTCGATGGTGTTGTCCTCGGGCTTCGATCTCGATCTCGATCTCGTATTCTACCGGGAAGAACCAAACACCGGAAAGGAAGGGAAACATTCAACACATGGCATTGATGCAATGCTCAAACAAGAATGATGATATGACAAGTTGAGTTGCATTTAATTGAAACCCTAAAACATGCTCGGCAGTTTAATCTGGGTTCCGAGGGGTGAAAACCCTAATTCGGAGAAACTCCGGAATCACCTATGAGGGGTTACTATGTTGTTCTAATTAAACTTGTCATTAAAGTTGTTGATCAATGCATGGTTATAGCTTAAATAGATAGGTCTCGTTTTTCTGAACATTTTGATATATTATTTGTATTTTTCTGATTTAAAATGAATTACTTATGATTTTTCTCAATTTAAATCCATTTTAAATCATTTTAGGAAATTATAAAACATTTTTGGATTATATTAAATATTTATCCACTTGGTTCCACGTGTCATAGTTTTATTCATTTTAGAAATCATTTTCCAAAATTAATAAATATCTGACAAACTGGGCCCACAGGGGTTTATTTATGTCTAGAAAATAATTACAGAAAAGATTAAAAGAAAAGGAAAAGCTTTACTGTATCAGTGTGACGTCACCATGACGTCAGCAATGGTAGAGCTTCTCAGATCGAACGAGGGGAAGGCGGTAGGGGGAACGTTGAGCTTCGGGAGCGGGTGTGTTCGACGTAGCGGCTCACGCTGAACCATCTAGTTGTCGCGCCGCTCGAAATAGGTCACCGGAGCCCTGCCGACGACAAGCTTCTGCGGCGGCAACAGACGGTGAACGAAGCAGAGGCGACTGGGAGCGAGAGGGAGCAAGGTAGAGGGTCCATGAGGACCACAAGCTCACCAGGAAGCCAGCAGAAGGGTCGGGGAGGCGAGGTGAGGTCAGACGACGGCGAATCGACGGTGGCAACGACGGCAGCCGACGGCGGTTCAAAGACGATTCCGGCAAGGAGGAAGCTTCTCGGCTTGATTCCTTTGGCGAGGAGACGTAGTCCAGCACCCGGTTCTCCTAGGCATCACGGCGTGGCTCGGGAAAGCTCAGAACGGCGGCGAGAAGCGGTTCTGCGATGGCTAGGGTTCGGGCTTAGAGGGGATTTCGCGAGAGAGGGCGAGAGGAGGAGATACGGGTATGGGGAGAGAGAGGGGAGAGCGGCCGATCTTATCAGCACCTTCGGGCGGCAAAGCGCGCATCGTGGCGGCAATGACGGACAAGGCATCGCTAGCCTGCTTGCCGACGAAGAGGAAGATGACGAAGTCGCGAAAAGGTACGGGCCGGCTGACTTAACAGAGTCGGCCATGGCAAAGCAAGGGCAACAGTCATGGTGGTCTTGTCGGCGATAGAGGGAGAGGAAGAGATGGGCCGGGCTAGAAATGTTCGTGACTCTGTTTTTATTTTCCAAAAGCTTTTCTTTTTCTGTTTTGCATTATGAATTCAAATACTGTTTTAAACATTCCAAAAATACTAGAAGGTTTACAAAATAGATAGGAAATAATTAGGGTCCCTTTTAATCCATTTGGGATCCATATTTTTTTATGCTTTTCAAATATTTAAATCATTTTAGTTGATTTTCAAATAGAGAGGGGGGATATTAGGGTTTAGGGTTTGCATTTTATTTCTTAATGCATGAAAATTTTGATATGATGCTCATGGATGCACAATCAACCCTAAATATAGATTATTTAAAACTGGGGTGTTATAGCTCTATCCCCCTTATGAGAATCTCGACCCGAGATTCCAAAGGTAGGAAAAGAGACAGAGAGAGAAAGAAACATGGCCTCTAAGGATAAGAGGGAAACACACTAAAGAACACACAGAGTATCTCATGGTAAACTCATGGATGGAGTGTTCAGAATCAACTCTGAGATGACGAACATGAAACACATCAAGGTGACGGAGGAAACAAGAGGAGATGGTTTCAAGTTGTTGTATGATGGTCTTCATAAGGGTTGAGACCATGGAACTTACAGGAGGTTTTGAAGCTTCTGGAGAAGAAAGCTTCTAGCAGAAAGAACATAACCACATACTTCGATAGGGAACCTCTACTAAACGACTTAAGTAGAGATTTCAGGTTGCAAAGGTTGGGATCAACAAAACCAAGTTGTTGGACTACTTTTGACACAGAAGGGTCATTCTTTCATTCAACAGAAGGCCAAGACAGAGAGGTGTTTTGGATCAAGGACTCATAAGAGCCACGTGAAACATGTACCAAGAGGAACTACTAATTAACAAAATCATAGCCGCTCTTAGAACATGGTTGAGAAGACGAAGGAAACTCTTTATTCATCTAGGTATACCAAAATCTTTGCCAAAGATCATGGTATCACTTTGCACCACTAGATGAGTAGGTAAGAAGATTCCTGATAACACGAGAAGAAATAAACTTCTTTCTCATACTTCAATTACTTGGCACAACAAGATGCTTGCCAACATAAAGGGTCTGGAGGATTGACCGAGAGACATTTAGCAACACTACTTTAAATGTTCTCCTTGATGTTCAAGAAATCAAACATCAAGTAAAGGTTGGACTTCGGATACAAAGAAAACCATAAGCACAACTCCTGTAATGAATTATAGAGGAAGCTTCATGAAGAGTGGTTGTTACTGCTGATTTAAGAGAATATGACAATAGGTCTTTCTGGCTAAGTGTGTCAACCATTACATCAATCTTGCCAGATTTACAAAGAGACCTATGTCAAAACCTTGAGGAACACCAACCATCATTGCTGCTTGAGTTTTAGCCTTGGTTAGATGGAATGATATTTCAGACTCAGCATGTCCGAATAGAAACTTTGCAACATTTACCGCAAAGGTAAAGTTACTAGATTCTCAAGACAGGGACTATAATGTCAAGCTCCAAAAGACTGAGCTAGATTGTTGTACCCATGTATTAACATCTTGTCGAAAGACAACTGCATACATGTAAAGTACTAACAGTAAAACACACATGTGTCCTTAAGTAATGGAGATAACTCTTCTTGAATCCATGGCGACATATTTCAGCATTTGCATGTGAATCATAGAAGGTCACTTCTAACATCCAGAACACATACTTTGAGATGACTCGAAGACGGTTCTCTAATTTTCCCAACATTAATGCCAAATGTTCCATATGAATCAAATCTAGCATGGAGAAGATAAGGATGTCATCGGTGGGCTCAACAACAAACTTATCGGGACACTCCAAGAAGATGGACTCATATGTTGCGTGAACAAGACACAAATACTGGTCAGACCAAAGGACATGAAGATGTATCCCAGTGAAACATCACAAGAAGAAACATTATCAAGATAGTCCTTGGAACTGAGTTTCATTTGACGATAACCCAAATCAAATCAAAGATAGGGGAAGATAACATGTCCACGAAGGAAATACTATATTTCTTCAACACGAACAAAACTAGACATCCCTTTAAGAAAGAACTGGGTTGAATAGAACTTTTGTCTTACAACTCTCCAAGTTTCACTAGTAGAAAAAAGGCTATCCGTTCGTGCCTCCTAACAGCATTAGTCCCGGTTTCGCCATGAACCGGGACTAATTCTGGCACGCGTCCCGGTTCGAGTGGGCACGGGGTCCGGAGGCATGCGTCCCGGTTGGTAGGGGGCATGCGTCCCGGCACACGCCTTTAGTCCTGGTTTGTGTTACAAATCGGGACGGATGATCCCGCCCTCTATAAATGCGACGCCCTAGCCTTCTGCCTCCACTTTGTTTTTTCTTGGTGGAAGGTGTGAGGGGTGTGCTAGTTTTTTCCCTATGCATGCATTCAAGTGTTTGATGAAATGTTTTAGTGAATGATCCCGTTCAATTTCTCATAGAACAAAAATATAGAAGGTGTCTGAGACGCACTTGAGCTTTCTCTCCTCTTTATTTCCCTCGATCGAGGTTAGCAATCTTATCTTTTCTCTGTCATTGATACAATGCATCCGTCGATGTGAATTGGTCATTTCACTATTTATGATTTCCTGTTTTTGATAAACTTACTTATATGATGCAGATGAACGGCCGGGAATGGATGTACGGTGACCGGCGTGTACCCGGGTATATGAAAGGCGTGGATAAATTTATTGATGTGGCTACGGAAAACAAAGAGAATGGTTTTATACGTTGTCCATGTGTTCAATGTCGGAACAACAAGGAGTAGTCTTCCTCGAAAATCATTCGCGGCCACCTGATTATGAAAGGTTTCATGCCCAACTATAATTGCTGGACCAAGCACGAGGAAAGAGGGGTTATGATGGAAGATGGTGAAGAAGAAGATGATGATAACAACTATCATCATATGTTTCCTGAATACAATGATAATGCAATGGAAGACAATGGAGAGGAAGGAGGTGAAGAACGGGCATCAGATGAGCCGGCTGATGAACATGGTAGGGTTATTTCTGATTCAAAGCGAGACTGTGAAATAGAAAATGAGAAGTTGAAGTTAGAGGGCATGTTAGAAGATCACAAGAAATTGTTGTACCCAAATTGTGAAGATGGCAGCACAAAGCTTGGTACCACACTGGAATTGTTGCGATGGAAGATAGAATGTGGTCTAACTGACTCCTCATTTGAAAAGATGCTGAAAATAATGAAGCCGAAGTTTCCAAAACATAACGAACTTCCCGAGAGTACCTACGAAGCAAAGAAGACTCTCTGTCCTCTAGGATTAGATGTGCAAAAGATACATGCATGCATTAATGACTGCATACTCGACCGTGGTAAGGAGTATGAGAATTTAGATAAATGCCTGGTATGCAATGCATTGCGGTATAAGATCAGACGAGATGACCCTGGTGATGTTGAGGGAGAGCCCCTCCGGAAGAGGGTTCCTGCTAAGGTTATGTGGTATGCTCCTATAATACCAAGGTTGAAACGCATGTTCAGAAACAAAGAGCGTGCCAGGTTGTTGCGATGGCACAAAGAAGACCGTAAGAAAGACGGGAAGTTGAGACACCCTGCTGATGGGTCATAGTGGAGAAAAATCGAGAGAGACTTCCCAGACTTTGTAGGTGACGGAAGGAACTTATGGTTTGGTCTAAGTACGGATGTCATGAATCCTTTTGGGGAGCAGACTCTATGTATCTACAACCTACCTCCTTGGTTGTGCATGAAGCGTAAGTTCATTATGATGCCAGTGCTCATCCAAGGCCCGAAGCAACCGGGCAATGACATTGATGTGTACCTTAGGCCATTAGTTGAAGAACTCTTACAACTGTGGGGCAAACCAGGTGTACGTGCGTGGTATGAGAACAAACAGGAGCCATTTGATATACGAGGGTTGCTTTTCGTAACCATCAATGATTGGCCTGCTCTTAGTAACCTTTCAGGACATACAAACAAGGGATATAAGGCATGCATAGACTGTTTAGATAAGACTGAAGGTACGTATTTGCATAAATGCAAGAAGGTTGTGTACCTGGCGAATCGACGATTTCTTCCGACCAATCATCCCGTAAGAAATAAAGGCAAGCATTTCAAAGGTGAGGCAGATCACCGAAAGAAGCCTGAACTCCCTGCTGGTGATGATGTATTTGGTATGGTCAAGGACATAGAAATAATCTTTGGAAAGGGTCCTGGCGGTCAATCAGTTCCGAACAACGTCGCTACAGGACACGCACCCATGTGGAAGAAGAAATCTATATTTTGGGAGCTGCCATATTGGAAAGTCCTACGTGTCCGCTCTTCAATCGACGTGATGCACGTGACGAAGAATCTTTGCGTGAACCTGCTAGGATTCCTAGGCGTGTATGGGAAGACAAAAGATACACCAGAAGCACGGGAGGACCAACAAATTATGAAAGACCCAAAGAACATGCATACACAGAACAAGACGGATAAAGGGCATCACTTAAGTTGTTCCAGCTATGTTCTTACCAAAGCAGAGAAGGAAATCTTTTTTGAAGTCCTTTACAGTATCAAGGTGCCGTCTGGCTTCTCATCTAATATAAAGGGGATAATAAATATGGCAGAGAAAAATTTCCAAAACCTAAAGTCTCATGACTGTCACGTGATTATGACGCAGTTGCTTCCGATTGCATTGAGGGGGCTTCTACCGGAAAATGTTCGTGTACCCATTGTGAAGCTGTATGCATTCCTCAATGCAATATCTTAGAAGGTAATCAATCCAGATATTCTGCCAAGGTTACAGAAGGATGTGGTACAATGTCTTGTTAGTTTTGAGTTGGTGTTCCCACCATCCTTCTTCAATATTATGACGCATCTCCTAGTTCACCTAGTGGAAGAGATTGCCATTCTCGGTCTGGTATTTCTGCACAATATGTTCCCCTTTGAGAGGTTCATGGGAGTCTTAAAGAAATATGTTCATAACCGTGCTAGACCAGAAGGAAGCATCTCCAAGGGATATGGAACAGAGGAGGTCATTGAGTTTTCTGACCTTAAGCCGATTGGTGTTTCTGACTCGCGGCATGACGGAAGACTAAGTGGAAAAGGCACGCTGGGAAAGAAAGCAATGATATGTAGGGGCGGGGATTCTTTCACTACAACACACTACACAGTTCTACATAATTCCACCTTGGCAGCTCCGTATATCGAGGAATACAAGAATATTGTACGCTCCAAAAACCCGGGGAAACCTGAATCATGGATTACAGATGAACACATGAAGTCTTTCAGTGGTTGGATGCGGACACATCTCTTGAATGACACCACTATTGGATATCAGCTATACTTGTTGGCCGCGTCACCATCTTCTACTATATTGAATTTCCAAGGGTACGAAATAAATGGGAATACATTCTACACGATCGCCCAAGATAAAAAGAGCACCAACCAAAATAGTGGTGTCCGCTCTGATGCAATAGACGAGAATGGACAAAAGGACACATACTATGGTTACATGGAGGAGATATGGGAACTAGACTATGGAGTCTCTTTTAAGGTCCCTTTGTTTCGCTGCAAATGGGTCAACCTGAATGGGGAAGGGGTAAAGATAGACCAGATGTACGGAATGACAACAGTGGATCTCAACAATCTTGGTTATAGAGATGAACCATTCGTCCTAGCCAATGATGTGTCTCAGGTTTTCTATGTGAAGGACATGTCCTCCAGACCAAAAAAATAAAAAATATGGAAACAAATACATCATATGATGAGCCAAAGCGTCACATAGTTCTTTCAGGGAAAAGAAACATCGTGGGAATTGAGGACAAGACAAACATGTCAGAAGATTATAATAAGTTTGATGAAATTCCGCCCTTCACAGTGAAAACTGACCCAAGCATTCCGTTAAGTAAAGAAGATGCTCCATGGTTACGTCTGAAGCAATCATAAGGAAGGACATATGCCAAGAAGTTCATGCTCATATTATGTAACTCTAGTTCATGTCTGGCCGGGATATCTTTCGCGGTTTGTGGCTTGACCGGGACTATATATAGGGGGGCCTTTAGTCCCGGTTTTGTAGTCTTAGTTTTTAATATTAATAGATGTCTTGAGTATTAGTCCCGTTTTGTGGCTGGACCGGGACTATGAAGAAGTTGTCCCGATTCGTACTTACCATTAAGATCTGATCTCCAAACACGCGCGGTCACATATTAGGGAGTGCCTCTATGACCAGTTTCTTGGAGATGCCGGAGGACTGGGATTCGACGGCATCTCCCTAAAACTGGTCGTAGTGGTTTCCCTGCTCTCACGCACCATCTTGCAGCTTGTAACTTATCTAACTAGATCAATACACCTAGGAGATAACTAATTTCACATATTGGGGAGTGCCTCTATGACTAGTTTCTTGGAGATGCCGGAGGACTGGGATCCGGCGGCATCTCCCTGAAACTGGTCGTAGTGGTGTCCCTGCTCTCGAAAACCATCTTGAAGCTTGTAACTTCTCTAACTAGATCAATACACCTGGGAGCTAACTAATTTCACATATTAGGGAGTGCCTCTATGACCAGTTTCTTGGAGATGCCGGAGGACTGGGATCCGGCGGCATCTCCCTGAAACTGGTCGTAGTGGTGTCCTGCTCTCGAAAACAATATTGGAGATGCTTCAATCTGGCTGGAGGACTGGACTCACAAGGATGCCTATTTATAGTACAAGCAGCTCGACATAGTGTCGACACTTACGACATAATGTCGACACTCACCCCTATTATTAGTGTTGATTCCTGTTTTGTCCCGGTTGGTGTCTCCAACCGGGACTAAAGGTTCATATTTAGTCCCGGTTGGTGACACCATTCGGGACAAGGTACACGCCGCACGACATAATGTCGACACTCACCCCTATCATTAGTGCTGCCTGGCCCAGCCTGCCGAAATCCCTCCAACTAGGACTAAAGATGAACCTTTAGTATATTGAAAATCCGAACAATGAAAATCCTTCGCGTGGTGTCATATTATGTGACATAGTTGAAAGGAAAAATACCAGACTTGGTATATTGATCATGTCTCGAAAAAACCTTCACAAAATGACCTATCATGTTCGAGGTTTCATGGCTTTCGGTCCAAATGACCGATGTTATGTGCTGAATCACGGCATAGTTTGTGATTCTGTGCCCATATTATGCATGCATGTGGACATTGGTATGGAGAACAATGTTGCAGGAGGAAGTTTTCCTTTTCGTCGCACGGAAAAACGCTTTTCCATTTTCCGAGCGCAAAAAACGGGTCGTTTTGTGAAGTAACCACCAAAATGCTGTTTCAGAATGCTACCGTCCCATTTTCCTAAAATACTAGACCACCTTACATGGATTATCTCCCAACCGGGACATCTCAAACCTTTTCGTCCATCCCGGGTAAAAAGGACAAATGTCTGCCGAATCGGTAGGAAGTGGGTCCGGTTTGTACTACAGGTACATGATCTAACGCCCGTGATTTTTTGAAAAAAATCATTTTTAGACTCGCAATATGTGGTTTCTTCAGAGATCCAATGCAAGTTCTAACGATGCTCGTCCCCTATCTTCATGCATGCCGGTTCGACCATAGTTAGAAATTCAAAAAATTCAAAACAGGCATAAGAAATTCAAAAAAAAATCCGAACAATGAAAATCCTTCGCGTGGTATCATATTATGTGACATAGTTGAAAGGAAAAATACCAGACTTGGTATATTGATCATGTCTCGAAAAAACCTTCACAAAATGACCTATCATGTTCGAAGTTTCATGGCTTTCTGTCCAAATGACCGATGTTATGTGCTGAATCACGGCATAGTTTGTGATGCTGTGCCCATATTATGCATGCATGTGGAAATTGGTATGGAGAACAATGTTACAGGAGGAAGTTTTCCTTTCCGTCGCACGGAAAAACCCTTTCCCATTTTCCGAGCGCAAAAAACGGGTTGTTTTGTGAAGTAACCACAAAAATGCTGTTTCAGAATGCTACCATCCCATTTTCCTAAAATACTAGACCACCTTACATGGACTATATCCCAACCGGGACATCTCAAACCTGTTCGTCCATCCCGGGTAAAAAGGACAAATGTTTGTCGAATCGGCAGGAAGTGGGTCCGGTTTGTACTACAGGTACATGATCTAACACCCGTGATTTTTTGAAAAAAATCATTTTTAGACTCGCAATATGTGGTTTCTTCAGAGATCCAATGCAAGTTCTAAATGAGCCATTTTTCTTCCCGCTATTTTTCTTCCCGCCAGTTCTTCCCGCCATTTCATCCCTTGATTTTCCCTTAATTCTTCCTTGATTCTTCCTCCAGTTATCTTCCTGTCATTTCTCACTATATATATATAGGGTTGGCGTCCATTGTCATTGCACATCTCTAGACTCATATCTGCAACCTCATCACTCTTTCCCATGACTTCCACCGTGGCACTAACCCCTAGGGAGGCGGAGGCGCTTTGCGCCTCAAACTACCCCTGCCCGCTGGGATACTGTGTCCCTGTCGGCTGGATGCTGAGCGCCGGAGGCATGCCGGTTCCTCCTGTCCCTCTAGGTCGCGCCGGATGGCCATCACGAACCACTACTACTTCGAGCTCACGCCGGAGCAGCGGAGGAATCCCAGATGGCATCCCGACTATTTCCCGACTTGGGAAGCTTTCTTCGTGGATCGGCGTGAGAGGGCGCTCGCCAGGCACGAGGAGGACGACCCACCTCCTCCGAACTCCAACGAGGCCGGCCGTCGGCTGTGGTGGCGCGGCCGGACTCTCCAGAGCGTCATGGCCTACGACACGGCCGCCGACTCTAGCCCCCGCCTACGCTACCCTCAAGTCCAACCCACTCGTACTCAGCCTTCAAGGTTCAACTACGGCGACCCCGACGACGACAGCGATGACGGCCGCAGCGAGTACGACAACTATAATGGTGAGTATTACAGGTGTAGGCAGAAGCATGATTGAATCACTCTAACATTGCAAAACAAGTTCGGCCGATTGTGGCTTAATCTAGCCATGTATCTTAATTTTCAGTTCTTCTATGTAACTTTGTGTTAGTTGTGTTATGTACTTTAATTCCAGTTCTATCCTAATAAAATTTTCTTTCCGCCCATTATTTCCCGTCCTTTTTCCCGCCCATTAATATATAAAAATATAAGTTAATTCAAATCCAAATTAAAAACAGAAAATGGTTTTGAATTAGTTATTCGAATCCAAACACTTCTTATGTTTAAAGTTTTTCTATATTCCAAATTAATATTCAAAAAATATAAGTTAATTCATTTTTAATTTTAAATGGTTCATAGTTTAAATGGTTACATTAATTATTTTTAAAAACAGAAAATGGTTTTGAATTATATATTCAAATTCAAACACTTTTTATGTTTAAAGTTTTTCTAAATTCCAAATTAATATTCAAAAAATATAAGTTAATTCATTTTAAATTTTAAATGGTTACATTAATTATTTTTTAAAAACAGAAAATGGTTTTAAATTAGTTATTCAAATCTAAACACTTTTTATGTTTAAAATTTTTCTAAACTCCAAATTAATATTTAAAAAATATAAGTTAATTCATTTTTTATTTTAAATGGTTAATATTTTAAATGGTTACATTAATTATTTTTTAAAAACATAAAATGGTTTTGAATTAGTTATTCAAATCCAAACACTTTTTATGTTTAAAGTTTTTCTAAATTCCAAATTAATATTCAAAAAATATAAGTTAATTCATTTTTAATTTTAAATGGTTCATAGTTTAAATGGTTACATTAATTATTTTAAAAAAACATAAAATGGTTTTGAATTAGTTATTCAAATTCAAACACTTTTTATGTTTAAAGTTTTTCTAAATTCCAAAGTAATTATCATTTAAAAAACATTACAAATTTAAACCCCAAAATAAAAAATAAGGCGGGAACAGAGAGAAAATTCCTGAAAAAATTTGAAAACAGGGTCATATGTCCCGGTTGGAGCCACCAACCGGGACTAAAGACCCCCTGCGCGCGCCCCTTGGTCTGCTGAAAAAATTGGAGTATACGTCCCGGTTGGTGGCTCCAACCGGGACGTATAACCCTTTAGTCCCGGTTGGAGCCACCAACCGGGACGTATACTCCTTTGGTTATAACTGGGTACCCCTCCTCTTCTTCTTCTCCCTCTCACAATCTCTTCTCGCGCACAAGGATCGAGCGACGCCAGTCGCGCACTTGCCCTGCACGCCCTACCGGCCGCCCCTCTAGAGCTCCGCCTCCTCGCCAGGAACCTCCTCACCAAAGCTCGCTTGCTGGGGTGCCCTCTCCCGCCGGAATCGAGCACGTCCTCCCCGTCACCGACACCGGCCGCCGTCGCCATTCACGCCGTTCAGGACCTCCCCGCGCTTCCCCGTCCCTACATTGAGCACCAGGCTGAGCACGCGGATCTCACCGACCTTTTTTCCCTCTCTCCCTCGCTCTATATTCACCGCTCGCCAACGACCTACAAGCGTCGCCGCCATAGCTCGCCGTGCGCCATGCTACGGTGACAAATCCGAAGCGGCGATGTTGCCTTTTGGCTCAACACAACCGCACGAGTCCAGCGCGCTAGCCCCATGCATCCCCGCTCGCCTCCTAGCACCGACCCGTGCCGCCGTCTGGCCCGTTGGCCGACGAGCCGACGTGGCGTCCGTGTGGCGTCCACGTGTTGCCTGCGTGGCCCAGGCCCACTCGTCAGCCTCTCTGGCTAGAGGCCGCCTCGGTGAGAAATAACCAACCAGCCCCCCCCCCCGGTCCCTCTTGCTTGTGAGTCTGCTGAGGTGGCCATGGGGCCCCTCTGTCAGTCACTGTGGCTAGGTATGCCTGCGGTGTAAAAAGTTTAACCAGCTTTTAATAATTTCATAAATAATTATAATCTTATAAATTCAATAACTTTTAATCTATAATTCAGAAAAATATGAATAATATATCAAAATGTTCAGAAAAATGAAACCTAGCTATCTAAGATATAATCATGCATTGTTCAACAACTTAAATGACAATTTTAATTAGAATAACAAATCCACCCCTATCATGTGTTCCGGAGTTTCTCCGAGTTAGGGTTTTCACCCCTCGGAACCCCGATTAATTGTAGAGCATGATTTAGGGTTACATTTCAATGCAATTCAACTTGTCATATCATCATACTTTCTTGAGAATTGCATCGATGCCATGTGTGGATTGTTTCCCTTTCTTTCCGGTGTTTGGTTCTTCCCGATAGAATACGATATCGAGATCGAGATCGAAGCCAAAGATCAACATCGTCGAAGCTCGAAGACAAATACTTGACCAACTGTAATCAAGTCAAGTACAAGGATCCTGAAGCTCTGCTTTCGGCTATCAACAGGAAAAGGCAAGCATAGCCCTACCATGATATAATCCTATGATTTCTAAAGCGTTTCAATTCTTGCCATGATGCATACAATTCTACTGTGGTCTTTTATCGATAGATAGAGTGTCCTATCTATTGCATTACTCCCTTTGAGCTTATATTACCTGATCCACTACTCCTAGCATATTAGGTTTATTAGTTTGGATTATTAGGTTTATTATTAGTTAGGTATTATTAGGTTTATTAATTAGTTAGGTATTATTAGTCTTCGGCCCCACTGGTCAGTCACTGTGGGTAGCCCCAGACCCGATGAAAAACTACCCCCTGTGCTGATGTAAAGTGACACAGTAACTGTTTTAAAATGGTTTAATATTTTCAGAAATTGATATAAACTTGTAAATTCAATAACTAATGATTTATAAGTCAGAAAAATACAAATAATATATCAAAATGTTCAGAAAATTGAGAGCTATGTGTCTAAGCAATCATAATACATTGTCAAGAAACTTTAAACCCTAGTTTAGTTAAAGAAACATCGACACCCCTTATGTACAAGTGGGTTCGCCGGTGTGTACTTGCTAGGGCATCCCGAACCCTTTTAAATCGATGTTGCACCTAGGGTTAGTGTAGGATCTCTAAATCTGACATGTCATACATATTGATTGCACATTCTATTATGCCATGTATTGATTGCCGCCTTTCTTTCTGGTATCGATTCTTCGCGATAGGATCCGAGCCCGAGGGTTTCTCCGAATTAGGGTTTCTGATATTGTAAATTCATTTTTATTATTGTGTATTTATATATTAGGGTTTCTCTGAATTAGGGTTTATATCTCTCAACACCTTACCTAACATTCTCCCTTAGGCGCTTTGACTTATCCGTTTTTCCACCTATGCAGAAAATATGGACCCACACGACAGAGACGAAGAAAAGGAAGAGTTGATCCAAGGTGTGATCCGCGGGGAAGAAAATTTAGATGTATCGACGTTTCTGAACAACTCTGTTGAGGGTGATCCTCTTTTTGCCGGAAGAGACGACTTGTTTGAGCTTAAAGGTGATGCATTCCGCGAGGGAGAAGGCGATGCCTTGTGTAATCGAGAAGACGACCGCTCTGGCGAGGTGCATGTAATATAATTAATTCATTAATTAATCATCTGCTATCTATATAGAAATAGTAACGACAATCTTTCTTCTTTTAGCCCTCCGGATCGAAGAAATCTACTGGAAAGAGCGGATGAGGCCCAACCAAAAAGTTGGAAGATCATGACAGGTTCAGGATCGAAGATATCGCTGAAGACGGCAAACCGACGGCTCCCGAAGTTGTCGCAATCAAATTTGTGGCACAATGCGGAGTAACTGTTAGGGACTTAATCCCGATCACCATTTAAAATTGGAATAGCCCTGATGATGCGGAAGAAGAGGGAACATGTTTGTTTGTCCCTAACAAGGCCAAAGATTTACTATGGAAGAGGCTCATGCTTAATTTCAAACTACCGAAGATAGAGCTGGATCCAAATGCGGAGGATCCAGTTGAGGACGCCTTAGACATGGGAGAGCCATGGAGGCTAAGGTCAGGGAGTGGGCTATGAAGAAGATGGCCCAGTGTTTCACCAATTGGAAGAAAAGATTGCACCATGACTATGTCGTGAAAGAGAAGACTCTGGATTTCAAGAAGATTCAGTTTGAGAAGATAAAACCATTCTGGGCTGAGTTTGTGAATTACATGACATCAGAAAAATCTAAGAAAATGTCTGCAATGAATAAGCTGAATGCTGCTAACAAGAAGTATCACCATACTATGGGGCAAGGTGGCTACAGGGCTGGCATTCCTAAGTGGGAGAAACTTGAGAATGAACTGTGTGCTAAAAATATCATCCCAGAGACAGACGATTGGATCGAACGTGCAAGGAATTGGATTTACGGGCATGGGGGCAAGTTGGACTCGGAGGGGTGTGTATATATAACATACGACATAAAGAAGACCCCTTGCTAATCGAGAAGATGAGAAAAGCAGTAAAGGCATTCCCGATAGAGAGAATGATGAGCTCACACTCGCCCTTGGAAATAAGGAACATGATGGACGAACACGAGGCACAAGCGGCTCCAAACCATGGAGGACTGAGTTTCTCGAAGAGAGGAAGAAATATCCTGATAGAAGCCGTCAGAGGAGAAAGGACAAGACGGAAGTTGAAGCAGATATTCAGAAAGAGCGAATTCATAGAATTGAAGAACGAATAAAGCAACAACAAGATGAAATTAACGCACTTAAAGAGAAAAGTACTACCGGCCCATCTCGCACTGCGCATTCGATGCATCGATGCTACCGGCCTATCGAATAATCGAAAAAGCAGTGTGGCTTCCACCGAGGTCCCGGGTGATGACAATGACGATGACGATGGTGCACCGACGATGGATCCTGTTGGCTACCTAGTGGATGATATCACACAGATGACACACTGCGAGCTACATGTCAAAGTTGTGAACATATCAATGAAGGTGGCGGTCGGCTATGCCTTACCAATTGGACCCACACTAACTTACCACTGTCGTCCGATTCCACAGGGCTACGCTGTTGTCGGGGTGGATGAAATCATGCCCACCTTTGAAGTTTTGAAGCTTGACTACCCTACAGTTGAAGGGGATGTGACTGAACTGGGAGACGCAACAAGCGTCACCATTCTATGGCCAAAGGAATGTATCGTGCTTCGAAATCACACGCCAAGGCCATCTTCGCCGCCGCCTCACCCGTCTCCAGCGAGGTCGTCGCCGCCGCGGCAGCCGTCTTCGTCGCCTCACCCGGCTCCGTCGCCTCACCAATCTCCAGCGCAGCCATCGCCGCGACAGCCATCGTCGTCGCCTCAGGATAAAAAGCGTAAGCGTACCGCTACTCTACGTCGTGCTAAGCGATCGCTGAAACATAAACAAGAGCCTCTTCCAAAAGTACCAAAGGTTCCTCCCAAGAGAGCTTATGACTATACTGAGAGGAGACTACGGCTATCGTTGAAGCGGAAACGACAGCGTTTTTCGCTAAGCTGAGGCGGCCGAAAGAGCCAGAGTTCCCTAGCACCAAAGAAGAAAAAGCTAGAGTGTTCAAAATGCTAAAGACTCTTCATCAACCCGATCCAAAGCTGTCATCAGACTATGAGTGTTCTATTCTCAAGTCACATGCGGCACAACAAGCCTCGAAGAGCAGTACTGATGCAAGCGAGAAATCTGTTGCCCAGCTCGGAGAACAAGAAAAACAGTCTTGCGCCCCTCTCAAGGTGATTTCCCATACCAATGTGGGGTCGAGCAAATATGGGGCCGAAGAGCAGTATGATCTAGAGGTAGTTGCACAATACGGAGAAGTTGCCGCTGCTCAAGGTATGAGTATTGTCCAGTACTTATCCTAGTTAGAGTACTTCCCCGTGAGTGAAGTAGCATACAAATACCAGTACGGCAAACCTCTCGTCAAATCTGAGGAGGTAAATAATCTTCCAATAAAAATGCGAAGATTGCATAACTGGTACATGCATGCCACAAAGGCCGGGGCTAACTGGATAGTGCTGAGGGTTACAAAAAAGCATTATGGGAAAGAAATAGATGAAATGATATCCATTGAATTTGATGAACTATTTCAATTATTCAATCAAGACGCCTTGGACAAATCGATCATCAGTGCCTATTGTCTGTAAGTACTAATTCTGTAATTAATTTAGTCTCTAGCTATCTCACCTCGTTTATTGCATGTATATAATCATACTATAATATGCAGAATGAAGATTCTCGAATGCAGCAGAGGACAAATCTATGACATTGGCTTCATTGACCCATATTGGGTTCATCAAGCTAATCTCAAAACAAGCTCCTAGGATACGGAGGATAATATCGTACGCGCGTTAAGGTTTCAAGAAACCAGAAGGGAAATACTATTTCCTTACAACTTCGAGTGAGTGTTATTGTCTTGTATACACTTTCTATTTCGCTTACTCGATGTTAAGTATATAATTGATTAGTTATGCATGCGCAGCTTCCACTATATTCTGTTAATCATTCAACTTGACAAAGGGCGTGTACTAGTCATGGACTCGAAACATAAACCCCTTGAGCAGTGGAAGGACATGCAGATGCTTCTCCAGCGGTAATTCTAATCATTACGACACTATATCGGTAACGTTCGTGAATTTTATGATATCAAGTAATTAATAACTTATTTTATTCGTTTTCTTTGCCGGGCAGCGCTTGGAAACGGTTCACCAACAAGGATAGGGGCGTTTGGAAAGAGGATCTTACATTTCAAGCACTAGATGTAAGCACCACTAGCTATATCCGCGCATCTCTTTGATTCTAGTTTTGATACTGTTATTATCATGCTCGATTATTATTTTGATTGAACTATGTTCTCGTAAAGTGCCTGACGCAGGGACCAGTGAACAATTTATGTGGATACTATGTTTGCGAGTTCATCTGACAAACGTGCTGTGAGAATGGCAGAAATTTAGAGCAACTCCACGTACGCAAACAATACTCTATAGTTTTTAATTACCATCAAATTGTGTTTAGTTTCATTCATATAGGCTGACTCCTTTTTTAAATCAGATCGAACGTCTACGGGGACGGTCTTCTGCCAAAGGATCGCGTACGAGCAATTCAGGAGGAATTGGCGGGATTCTTGGATGCAGAAGTCCTAAACCCAAAAGGGGAATACTATTTGGGTGTGTATAAACAATAGGGATTATACAAAGAGCTTATTTTGTATGTAGTGCATGAACTCGATCTATATATCGAATGTAATATGTTCGACACTTGGATCTATATTGTCATGATGATCTTGTGTAATATAATGGTTCCTTCATTGATGAGTGCAAAACACTAAATAAACAATAAAACAACACAAATGAATTCTCTACCGCGGCACAAAAAGTGGCCAAAATGCTGCCGCGGCAGAGAAATGTGTCAAATCTCTACCGCGGCAGAGGGTTATTTGTCCCGGTTCGTGTTACGAACCGGGATGGTTGCTCCACCCCCCCTCTCCCTCTGCCGCGGCCACGTGTACCCCCTTTTGTACCGGTTGGTGGGGCAACCGGGAATAAAGGTTGGGGCTTTAGTCCCGATTGCGCCGTCCCGGTTGGGTAACCGGGACTAAAGCCCCTTACCAACCGGGACTAATGGGGCTGTTCCCACTAGTATTTTTGTTTAAGCTCAACCAACTAGTTCAGGGGTATCCAGTACGGGTCCTTGGATAAAATAGCAGTTCAGAGGACTTACTTGCTCAAGAACTTGACAATATGATCATGTGGCCTAACATGGCGATACTTCTAGTAGACATCTAGAATATCACGAACCACCGATATGTCACTTAGTTCGAGTGGAAACTTGCTTGGTAAGGCAAGAGGACATAGTCTCAGAGTTTCGGCACAAGCCTAACTCTTTGACTGAAGAGAGTGCACCAGAGTAATGGACTTGGTAGCACAACCAAACTTCGCTTAGTGATAGGATTAACCAATCATGCTAAGAATGACGCAAATGTCCTTGGAGTTAAAAACAATAACAATTGCTAAGAATCTCAGATGGCCACATTGTTACGCACACACATCACTCACGAGCGTGAAAGCTCGAGGGAGGGTGGGTAAACATGTGTAGGAGCATCACTTCAGTAAGGGATGGAACTCGGCATAACCTCTTAGTATAGAATAGTGTGATACTTTAAGGTAGGACAGACAGAAGCTAATCAATGCCTCTTATTCTGCGGATTACAACACTTTGACCTGGTCCTAGATATGGCGAGGTACTGGAGTTTGTTTCTCCTAGACATTCCGAGATGGTTTGTCTCGACGGACCACAAGAGTATCTTGCTTCGGAAGACACCGATGCACGTTACTACTTGGCTACCAACTGGTAGACGTAGGTCGGAAAACAACAAAGGGAAAAGAACATGCTCAGGATGGAATCCCAAGATGTGGATGCATAAGTCAGAAACCTTCCGAAAACCAATGCATAGAAGAGGTATGGTGTGGCAGAGTCACGGGTATAGATACGAGACTCTCGAGGAGTACTCTTGGCATGATCTGTTTGGTTCCATTAGAGAACATCTTCCATAGCATGTGGTAGGGGAAGTCCTTTGTTGTCACAATTCAATTACGACAGAACCATAAGCTTGAAGGCTAGAATTGTAGTACCAGCCATCCTGAGGTAATGTGTGAACATTAACGACAAGGGTCAAAGAAAGGATCTTGAGTTAAAGGTCAGCTTCATGTACAAGATTCACAACACCAGAATCCAGCACAATTAGGGATCTTAAGTTCAAGTCCAAGGTTTAAAACCCAAAGGAAGAAGTAACTACTACTTGAGTGACATGGCTTACACTACAAGGTAGCAATCACGAGGTAACTTCCAGAAGAAGGAACACCTTCTGAAGTACCCAAACAAACAAAAAGGAGGCACTCGAGGCGAAAGGAAACCTCGAAGCCTGGAACAGAACACTGTAGATCCAACAATATAATATTGTGGGTCCGGAAGATAGAGAGATCATGATAGGAAGGAATCTCTTAGATGAACAAGAGCAAGGGGAACAAGGAATTCACAACACACACAACTCTAAAGAATTCAACAATAGGTCAACTGGCTTAGAAACTACATGCCAAGAAGGCACCTAAGTTTTGAAAGACTAGAAGAGATATCAAAACTTTTCCAAAGTCAACACAAGATAAGATGACACAGAGTTAGAGCGAAACTGGATAAGGAGTAAAAGAAGCATACTAGAGTTTTCGCAAATACTTTTCACCTTTTAAAATAGTTTTTCACAAACACTAGACTCAACATCGACCAATAGCAAGGTCTGTCTGACATAAGCTTAACCTTGAGCTCGAGAATATCCAGTGAAAAATCGATAACACGGCAGTGACCCTACGACACAACATTTATTACAGCAAGCTCCTAGTAGAGCAAGAACCAATTTATTACAAGCAGAGGTCACTGACCACAAACATCAAAGAACGGAAGGCAAATTATGCTGTTAAGTATAGCAAACTTAACAAATGGCCTCAGAGGCCTGAAGCATAACGATGACGTCCCAGCCCATAGATTCCAGGCTGCCGGCCGGGAACCCCAAGCTACTCGTCGATGTCGATGTAGTGCGGTACTCGTCTTCAAGGAAAACTTACTCTGCCAAAAGTATCAACAAAGCAAGGGTGAGTACAGGGTGTACTCCACAAGACTTCTGGCTGGTGGAGTTGTTTTGCATAAATCCATCTTTGTTTATAAAACAAGAGAGAGAAGAATCTCGTCTAGTCAGAGTATTTTAAAAGGGGATAAGAGAGCGACATCTCTGAAATATTGATCATCATCTTTTGATATCCACCAAATCATCATCATCTGAACTAAGATCACCCCCTCGTACCCATGAGGAAGCATCCAACAAACATTAGTTGCCAAGTTTTACGATTAGGTTCATGTTCTCTATGATCTCCCATCCGTTCCCAAGTCGTCCATAACCATGGACACGACTTTCCGAAAGATTATTACCTTGCAGGGGTGTACAACTTTACCCACACGTACCAACCGACTCTTAATTCCACTTGACACACTTCCTTGGTGTGCTGACAGAGGGTGTGGTTGGACACAACCTTTACCTTGCTTTCGCCGAGACCATGAGTCACGCAATAAGTATGGTTCCGCCGTAACGGGTCAAATCCCGAAGCCGGTACTTAAAGATGTGAGGCGAGGTTGGTTTACCAGGGGCGCCATCTACCCCAAGCAACCTCGGCCATGCTAACCTACCTGTTATGAATGCACCAACTTCACCCGGCAAATCTTTCAAAATATTTTCTATGCATATGTCGAATGGAACGCCCGAACTATGTGACTCATGGAATCTACTAGGCAAGTTAGTCAATCATGGGGTCCCCATTTACCCAGTGTGGTTGTACGCCCGTCTTGGTTCAAGAGGAAAGAACCCAGGGTCCTAAGGGTGGCGAGCATGGGACTAGAAAAACCACATCCCACCGTGGCCTCCCATACAAGCCTTAGCATGTTTAATCTCACATCACTGATCTCATCTTATCACGTTCTCCTGTCATACTAGATTCTCTACATCTGATACATCATCTGGATGGACCAGAACTGACAACTATGCATGGCTAAGCAGACACATATAATAGCTCTAGCAGTGCACACACGTCAAACCCAGTTATTCTAGGAGCAGTGGATCAGGTAATATAAGCTCAAGGGAGTATGCAATAGATAGGATACTCTATCTATCGATAAAAGACCACAGTAGAATTGTATGCATCATGGCAGGAATTGAAATGCTTTCGAAAACATAGGATTATATCATGGTGGGGCTATGCTTGCCTTTGCCAGTTGATAGCAGATAAGCAGATCTTCGGGATCCTTGAACTTGACTTGGTTAGAGTTGATCAAGTATTGTTCGTCTATCTTCGATCTTCGATGGTGTTGTCCTCGGGCTTCGATCTCGATCTCGATCTCGTATTCTACCGGGAAGAACCAAACACCGGAAAGGAAGGGAAATATTCAACACATGGAATTGATGCAATGCTCAAACAAGAATGATGATATGACAAGTTGAGTTGCATTGAATTGAAACCCTAAAACATGCTCGGCAGTTTAATTGGGGTTCCGAGGGGTGAAAACCCTAATTCGGAGAAACTCCGGAATCACCTGTGAGGGGTTACTATGTTGTTCTAATTAAACTTGTCATTAAAGTTGTTGATCAATGCATGGTTATAGCTTAAAGAGATAGGTCTCATTTTTCTGAACATTTTGATATATTATTTGTATTTTTCTGATTTAAAATGAATTAGTTATGATTTTTCTCAATTTAAATCCATTTTAGAAAATTATAAAACATTTTTGGATTATATTAAATATTTATCCACTTGGTCCCACATGTCATAGTTTTATTAATTTTAGAAATCATTTTCCAAAATTAATAAATATCTGACAGACTGGGCCCACAGGGGTTTATTTATTTCTAGAAAATAATTACAACAAAGATTAAAAGAAAAGGAAAAGCTTTACTGCATCACTGTGATGTCACCATGACATCAGCAATGGTGGAGCTTCTCAGATCGAACGAGGGGAAGGCGGTAGGGGCACGCTGAGCTTCGGGAGCGGGGGTGTTCGACGTAGCGGCTCACGCTGAACCATCTAGTGGCCGCACCGCTCGAAATAGGTCACCAGAGCCCTGTCGGCGACAAGCCTGCGGCAATGAAGCGGTAGAGAGAGAGGGAGCAAGGTAGAGGGTCCATGAGGACCACATGCTCACCGGGAAGCCAGCAGAAGGGTCAGGGAGGTGAGGTCAGACGACGGCGAATCGACGGTGGCAACGACGGCAGCCGACGGCGATTCGAAGACGATTCCGACGAGGAGGAAGCTTCTCGGCTTGATTCCTTTGGCGAGGAGACGTAGTCCAGCATGGCTGTTCTCCTAGGCATCACGGCGTGGCTCGGGAAAGCTCGGAACGGTGGCGAGAAGTGGTTCTGCGGCGGCTAGAGTTCGGGCTTAGAGGGGATTTCGCGAGAGAGGGCGAGAGGAGCAGATACGGGTATGGGGAGAGAGAGGGGAGAGCGGCCGATCTTATCAGCACCTTCAGGGGCGGCGGCGTGCATCGCAGCGCGGCGGCCGACGAACGACATCACTGCGGCCACGCAGCTGCTTGCCGGCCGGGGAGGAAGACGACGACAGAAGCTGCGAAAAGGTACGAGCCGAAGCTGGGCTGACTTGGGCCGTAGTCGGGCCGTGGCAAAGCAAGGGCAATAGGCTGCTGTGGTGGTGCTGTGCGGCAGATAGAGGGAGAGTAAGAGATGGGCCGGGCTAGAAAGGTTCCTAACTCTGTTTTTATTTTCCAAAAGATTTTATTTTTTCTGTTTTCAATTTCTGTTTTGCATTTTGAATTCAAATACTGTTTTAAACATTCCAAAAATACTAGAAGGTTTAAAAAATAGATAGGAAATAATTAGGGTCCCTTTTAATCCATTTGGGATCCATATTTTTTTATGCTTTTCAAATATTTAAATCATTTTAGTTGATTTTCAAATACAGAGGATGAATTTTAGGGTTTAGGGTTTGCATTTTATTTCTTAATGCATGCAAATTTTGATATGATGCTCATGGATGCACAATCAACCCTAAATATAGATTATTTAAAACTGGGGTGTTACACACTTCACCATTTATGGGCCTAGGGGAATGCATTGTGTATTTGGCTACTAATCTCGGGGTTGCCGGAGTGACAGAAACCTGAACCCCCGTTAGGAAACCTTTGCACAAGGGAGTGTAGGATCTCAGAGTTTAAGGTTGTTGTTAGATTTATATCTTAATTACTTTCCTGTAGTTACGGATGTTTGCAGGGGGTTTAATCACAAGTATGTATTAGTCCTAGGAAGGGCGGTATGTTAGCACAGGTTCACCCACACAACACTTACAAACACCAAAGAAGAGTACTCAGCTATTTGAAGCGAAAGCACTTGATAGAATTCCCATGTGTCCTCGAGAATGTTTGGTCCTTATAAGTATTTCCACCGGCTTGTCCTTTGCTAAGAAAGGATCGGGCCACTTGCTCCGTTTGTTCGATTACTTTTGTTACTTGCTCTTTGTTTTGTTGCCTTGTCAGAAAACCACTAAAAATCCGTTTGCTAAGTATTCATAGGGATTTCCTGCTCCATACCACTGTTCAGCACCTTCTGCTCCTCGTTGGGATCAACACTCCTATTTATCGAAAGTACTATGATACACCCCCTATACTTGTGGGTCATCAAGACTATTTTCTAGCTCCGTTGCCGGGGAATGAAGCGCTATTGAAGAGTGGAACTGGTAAAGGAAATTTTTACTGTGAGTATTGCTTTTGTTACTACTTGTTACTTTGTTTCCAATATGGATAACCCACTTGGTTTTCTGTTTGGGAGAACTACTACCGCTGCTAGGGTAGTAGATGAACCACCACCTGTTGAGATAGATCCTTTTAAGATACCTACAAGTATTGTTAATCGTGTTATGGATAATTATTATTTTGGGAATGGAACTGTCCATCCCGGTGATCACTTGCTTTTTATCCATGAACTATGCGGGTTGTTTAAGTGTGCAGGTATCACAACTAAACAGGTGAAGAAGAAGTTACTCTCCATATCCTTGAAAGGGAGAACTGAGGCATGGTATAAGCTGATGAAGAATGGATAATCCATGGAATGGGAGGAGATGGCATCTCTCTTTTACTCTAAATTTTATCCTCCCAGTGAAATCCATAAGGATAGAAGTATTATATATAACTTTTGGCCTCTTGATGGAGAGAGTATAGCTCAAGCTTGGGGGAGATTGAAGCTACTAATGCTTAAATGTCCTATTCATGAACTCCCTACAATATTATTCACAATAACTTTTATGCTAGGCTTTCTCTTCATGATAAAGATTTACTAGATGCTTCTTGTGCTGGATCATTCACAAGTATGAAGGAAGAAGCTAAATGGGATCTCTTAGGCCTTATTCAAGATAATACTGAGGCTTGGGAGAATGACAAAGGAAGAAAGTCAGGTATAAACTATGATTATGAATGCATTAAATCTTTTATGGGAACTAATAACTTCCATGATATTAGCAATAAGTTTGGCCTTGATCCTCAAGTCCTTGCAAAATGTTTTAATGCTTTTGCCTCTTATATTGAGATTCCTAAGAAAGAGTGGGAAGGTACCATTCTCCTTATAAAGACATTGTTACCCACGTTCCTGCCAGTATAGAGGTTTGTACTGTTGATCCTATTTTGCCTAAACCTTATGTTGAGAAGATCCCTTTTCCCTCCAAGGTAAGGGACCACTCTATTATGGCCAATGTGATTAGCAAAAGCGTGATGAAAACTGTAGGGTCCGATGAGCTTATTGATATCGAGCCTGTGGTAGCTATTGTGAAGGATCTTGTCAGTAGAAACATAGAGTATGATCATATTGTCTTCTGTGAAGACGCTACTAGTGTTATTTCTCATCCTAAGAAGGTTAGAAAAGCTAGTGTTCCTATGCTTTCTGTTAAAATTGGTAGTCATAACTACTATGGTTTATGTGATATTGGTGCTAGTTCTAGTGCTATTCCTTATGAGCTTTACAGGGAAATTATGCATGAGATTGGTCCTTGTGAGCTTGAGGACATTGATGTGGTTATTCACCTTGATAATCGAGAGCAAGTTTGCCCCATTGGTATTGAAAGAGATGTGGAGATCCTTTGTGGTAAGATTAAATATCCTGCTGATTTTCTAGTACTTGGTAAGGAAGCTAGTAAAACCTATCCTATCATCTTTGGTACACCCTTCCTTAATACTTGTGGGGCTATCATAGATTGTAGGAAGGAAAAAGTTTTGCCTAAGTTTGCTGGAGAATCTTATGAGTTTAATTTTTCCAAATTTGCCAAAACTCCTTATGAAAATGAATTACCTGATGAGGCTTTCAGGGTTGAACAACTGTCTGCTATTTCTCTTGCTCCTAATAATGCTTTGCAGTAGTTCATCGAAGATCATGAAAGTGATGCCTTTATGAAGGAAAGAAATGAGATTGATGAGGTTTTCCTTCGTCAGCCTGAGTTACTTAAGCATAATTTACCTATGGAAGATTTGGGTACCACACTTCCACCCAAAGGGGACCCTGTTTTCGAATTAAAACCTTTACCTGATGATCTTAAATATGTTTATCTTGATGATAAGAAGATATATCCTGTTATTATTAGTTCAAAACTTTCAGGGAAGGAAGAAGAAAGGTTATTGGAGGGATTGAAGAAGCACCGAGGAGCTATGGGTTAAAGGAATTTCTCCCAATATATGTCAGCATGCTATTAATATGGAGCCTGATGCAAAACCATTTGTTGAGCACCAACACCATCTAAATCCTAAGATGAAGGATGTGGTAAGAAATGAGGTATGAAAACTCCTTGACGGTGGTATTATTTATCCTATTGCTGATAGTCAATGGGTTAGCCCTGTTCATTGTGTTCCCAAGAAAGGGGGAATAACTGTTGTGCCTAATGAGGATAATGAGCTTATACCCTAAAGAGTAGTGGTTGGGTATAGAATGTGCATTTATTTTAGAAAGATTAATAAAGTTAATAAGAAAGATCATTATCCTTTGCCCTTTATTGATCAAATGCTAGAGAGGTTGTCCAAAAAGACCCACTTTTGCTTTCTTGATGGTTATTCTGGGTTTTCTCAAATTGCTGTGAAAGCACAGGACCAAGAGAAAACTATCTTTACTTGTCCTTATGATACTTATGCATATAGGCGTATGCCTTTTGGTTTGTGTAATGCTCCTGCTACCTTTCAGAGATGTATGTCTGCTATCTTTCATGGTTTTGTGAAGAAATTGTAGAGGTTTTCATGGATGATTTTTCCGTCTATGGAACTTGTTTTGATAACTGTTTGCACAACCTTGATAAAGTTTTGCAGAGATGTGAGGAAACCAACCTTGTTCTTAACTGGGAGAAATGCCATTTCATGGTTAATGAAGGGATTATTCTTGGACACAAGATCTCTGAAAGAGGCATTGAAGTTAACAGAGCCAAAACTAAAGCAATTGAGAAGATGCCTTGCCCTAGAGATATCAAAGGTATTCGTAGTATCCTTGGTCATGCCGGTTTCTATAGGAGGTTTATTAAAGATTTCTCCAAAATTTCAAAGCCCCTTACTAATCTTCTTCAAAAAGATGTTCCTTTTGTTTTTGATGATGATTATAAGGAAGCTTTTGAAACTTTGAAGAAATCTTTGATAACTGCTCCTATTGTCCAACCACCTGATTGGAGTTTACCTTTTGAAATCATGTGTGATGCTAGTGATTTTGCTATGGGTGTTGTCCTTGGACAACGTGTTGACAAGAAGTTGAATGTTATTCATTATGCTAGCAAGACTCTGGATGCTGCTCAAATGAATTCTGCTACTACTGAAAAAGAGTTCTTAGCTGTAATCTTTGCCTGTGATAAGTTTAGACCTTATATTGTTGATTCTAAGGTTACTATTCATACTGATCATGCAGCCATTAAGTACCTTATGACAAAGAAGGACGCTAAGCCTAGGCTTATAAGCTGGGTGTTGCTTTTACAAGAGTTTGATCTGCAAATTGTGGATAGGAAAGGTGCTGATAATCCTGTTGCTGATAATTTATCTCGTTTGGAAAACATTTCTTTTGACCCTTTGCCTGTTAATGATAGTTTTCCAAATGAGCAGTTAGCTGCAATAAGGGTAAGTCTCCATGAAAATCCTTGGTATGCTGATTATGCTAACTTTATTGTTTCCAAGTATTTGCCTCCAACCTTTACAGCCCAGCAAAGAAGGAAATTCTTTTATGATCTAAGGCATTACTTTTGGGATGACCCACACTTATATAAAGAAGGAATAGATGGTATTATGCGAAGATGTGTTCCAGAATTTGAACAACAATAGATATTAAGAAAATGTCATGGCAGTGCTTATGGAGGACATCATGCCGGGGATAGGACCGCACAAAAAGTGTTACAATCTGGATTTTATTGGCCTACCCTTTTTAAATATGCAAGGAAGTTTATCTTATCATGTGACAATGCCAACGAGTAGGTAACATCTCTAGACGCAATGAAATGCCTATGAATTATTCCCTTGTTATTGAACCTTTTGATTGTTGGGGATTTGACTTTATGGGGCCTTTTCCTCCTTCAAAAGGGTATACTCATATTCTTGTTGCTGTTGATTATGTTACAAAATGGGTAGAAGCCATACCTACAAGCAGTGCTGATGGTAAGACTTCTTTGAAAATGCTCAAAGATGTTATTTTCCCTAGGTTCGGTGTGCCTAGATATCTCATGACTGATGGAGGCTCTCATTTTATTCATGGGGGTTTTAGGAAAACTCTCGCTAAGTATGATGTAAACCACATAATAGCTTCAGCTTATCACCCCCAAACTAGTGGGCAAGTAGAACTTTCCAATAGGGAAATCAAATCTATCTTGCAGAAGACTATCAATAGATCTAGGAAAAATTGGTCTAAAAAGTTGAATGACGCTTTGTGGGCTTATAGAACTACTTATAAAAATCCTATGGGGACGTCTCCTTACAAAATGGTCTATGGGAAGGCTTGTAACCTACCTTTAGAATCAGAACATAAAGCTTATTGGGCAGCGAAGGAGTTGAATAGAGACTTTAGACTTGCTGGTGAGAAAAGACTGCTCGACTTAAGTAATCTAGATGAGTGGAGAGGTGAAGCTTACGAAAATGCTCTTTAAGGAAAAAGTAAAAAAGATGGCATGATAGGAGAATTCTCAAAAGGGAGTTCCATGTGGGTGAGAAGGTTCTTTTGTATAGGTCTCGTCTCAGATTTTGTGCAGGAAAACTACTCTCCAAATGGGAAGGACCTTTTGTTATCAAGGAAGTGTATCGTTCAGGTGCCATCAAAATTTCTTCTCTGAAGGATGACACAACACAGGTGGTTAATGGTCAAAGATTAAAGCATTATATTTCTGGAGATTCTTATAATGAAGATGTGGATGCTATTCAAATGGTGACTCCAGAAGAATTTATCAGAAACCGAACACCAGAAACTGCAGAGTTCGCCTTTGAATAGGTAAAAGTGGTGAAAACAGAAGGTTCGTGAAACTCTAATCTTTTTATATTTTTTATGTTTTTAATACATAAGGGAAGTTACAAGACGAAACTGAAGAGGAAACGGAGCCCGAGGTGGACAAACCCACGCCATGCGCGGGCCCAGCCTGGCCACGCCTGGAGGGGGTTTGACTCCCCCGAACTCCGTCTCCGCTTCGTTTCTGTGTCAAAACTTTCCTTATGCATTGAATCTTCGTAATATATAACCCCCAGGTTCCCCGAGGTTCTTCCATCGTGTTCTCGTCGTGTTTTCATTTTGATTTGTTTCTGTCAGGAAAATCCTCAGGTCTAGAGCCGCAATGTCTTCCTCTAGAACACCCACAGAGGATCCCTCTGCGGAAGTCCTCAACCCGTACATGTATGAGTTAAGGACTCATCCCAAAGATTTGATCCTTAAGGAGGGGAAGGTACAGATGAAAGAAGTTCAAGGCCCTAAAGGAGAAGGCAGTCTGGAAGATAGGATGGAAGCGCTGGAACAAGAGGTTTTTAGGTACAAGAAGATGGCGGAATGCAAAGTGGATGTTATTCACAAGATAAGTTCAGAACTCATCACCAAGCACAAGGGAGAAGTTGCTGAGATCCAAGAAGAGATCTTCTCACTCCGTCAGACCACCAATCAATTGCAAGCACAGCTCTATGACATACATAACCAAACCTGTGAGTATGAGGCTAGATTTGATCGCATTAGCTCTGCTGCTAGTTTCAGATTGCAGAGACAAGGATATCCTTTTTGGATGGGGAACCATTGCCTTGGAAGTTTGATGATGACAAGGAAACACCACCACCACTAAAAGAGGAATTCATCATCAGGTTCGGCATCCCCTTGGCTTGTTCCAAGCTTGGGGGAGTGCCACGGTATCACCACCACTATGTATTATCTTTTACCTTTTTAGTGGATTCATATCTGTGGTAGAGAGGTTATCTTATAGTTTGGTTTGCATGTGGAAGTATCTCTCCTTTAGTTGATTATCTATGTATCCCTTGGTGTGAGTGCCTTTATTGAATATTAATGAGAAGTCTCATCTTTTACTTTTTGCACTTCTTATTTTAGTTTGCAATCTCTATTATATGATGGATCTTGTTGATCAGTATTGGCACCACTCTGGGATCATCAACTGGATCTAAATTGGTTTTTGCAAACCGAGTTCTGGCCAGTAGCATTACTATGAAAGATAAAAAGAAAGAAATAGCTTACAGGTATTTTGTATCATTTGTTTTCTTTCTTGTTGGCTCATAAGCTTAGCATTCTTTATTTAAGGTTCTTTTGTGTCTTCAAGGAAGATTGCATGTTTGGCTTTATTACTTGTATGTTTGCTTGTTTCTTTCAACTCTCTTGCTTGCTACCCAGCCTTGCTAGCCAAAAACCTGTTTTTAGAAGGTATACTTCTCATGTTTCCAAAACCCTTTGAACCAAAAACCTTTGCCACTTGTGTCCACCATATCTACCTAGTAGATGTTGCTATTCCTAGAAAATTCTCAAGCCTCATCTACCTTTCAAATTAAAAACTATTTTGTTATGTGAAAACTAGTTAGTAAAGCTCTCACGAACTTGATGGCACACTTTATTTCTTTGCCCCTAATAAACTTGAACCATTGTGAACATCGAAGTTGTATATGCTTGCATCTATACGTTGGAATTAGCAGAACCGTGCTATCACGAGGAACGTTTTCAACATTGCACTTGTACTCTATACACAATTGATATCGTGCTCTTTTGTCTATGGATGTCAATGGTGTGAAATAAAGAGGGAACTTGTAAGTCCATGGAGTTTGTATTCTGTGTTACAGAAACGCCTGGGCCACTAGCCTAAGCCATGCTTAATCATGGTGGAAACTTGCAGCATCACCATAGTGAGTCATCTATGAAGCATCCTCAATAAAAAGCTATGCATATGGTAAATAAAAATATTGCTGAGATGCTCATTGTCTGCTTGCCTTGTCATTTTGGTTATAGGAAAGCTCCTGTACCATGTGCAAGGGGTACCCCATTGGCGGTTCTCAATGATATGCAAATACTTACAATGACAAGAACTTACCTGGACCCAAAGTTGAGTATGCATGAGGAGTGGCCCTCATATTCAAGGGACATGAGAATACCAACTTATATTTCGTCAAGCACATACTCCATCTTTGTTCACTTTAACCTTAATCATCTCAAGATGCTTATGATGGGGGCAATGCCGGATCAAAGATAGTAAGTACCATAATCTTTTGGAAGCTCTTTATGACTTGTAATCCCTACTACCCTCTAAGAAGGGACCTTTCTCCTAGTTACCAGTTGAGTCAGTAAACCTATTTCCTCTATGTCTCCAGCAAGCTTTTGAGTTGTTGTGTTTCAAGCAATCATATGGTGATTTATTCAATCATGTTTTTCATCTTCCTTGTTTGCACAAAACTCTTATTTATTAAGTATTACTTTGAAAGCCTTCACTTTTGAAAAACCTTTTTGAGCAAAGAGTGCTCCTGTTTTGAAACCTCTACAAAAAGCCTTTGTGAAACTGTTTGCTAGGTGTTCTCTGACCAAGAACAAGTTTGCCAATTCCAATTATGATTTATCTTTATGCATCTCTATTGTGACTGCTGTACTTGGTTGCAAGCTAAGTTATATAATGGTGAGTTGCTCTCTTCTATGAGTTGTGCGATGGTAAGTGTGATGCTTCTTGTTCGTATTCTTTTATCGACACTTCACTCCATAAACCTGTGGACATGTTTACTGAGCTCAGTTTTTGCTTGGGGACAAGCGAAGGTCTAAGCTTGGGGGAGTTGATACGTCCAATTTGCATCACCATTATATATCATAATTTACCTCTATTCATTGATATTTGTGTTATTATGAGGTATTACTTATGGCTTTTCATCTGTTTATGCATGTTGGATGATTCCTAAAGGATAGAATGTCGGAGTCTGGATTCTGATGGAAAAGAAGATTTCGGTGCAATTTCGTGAAGATCAGAAAAATACCAGAAAAATACGGAAACATATTATTTTACCAGAAGACGAAGAAAGCTAGAAGGAGGGACGGAGTTGGGCCTCAGGGGGCCCACACCCCCTAGGAGCGGGCCCACCTGACCCCGTGCCTAGGGCAGGTGTGGCCCACCTGCCCGGCCTCTGACTCCGCCCCTTCGCCTATATCTTTCCTACAGAACCCTAATACTAGGGGAGCGACCATAGATAGATTTCCGCCGCCTCTAGGGCGGAAAACACCGAGAGAGAAAGATCTCTCCGACAGACAGATTTCTGCCGGGCGAATTCCTTCCCGGAGAGGGGAGACCATCACCATCAACACCGTCATCAAGATAGGCTTCATCGGGATCATCATCATCATCCACACCATAATCTCCACCAGCACCATCACCACCACTCTGTCCCGCTGTAACAATTGTATTGGATCTGGCTTTAGTTCTTAGGGGAAACTTTCCCGGTGTTGATTACTATTATAGTTGATGCTTGTGAGTGGAACCATTGGATTATTGTTTATGTTCATATTGTTATCCATTATCATATCATCTTTGATCTTGATCCATATGATGTCTTGTGAGTAGTTCGTTTATTTATTGAGTACATGGGAGAGGTCATGTTGTTATTAGTGGATCTGTGTTGGGTTATTATTCAATGGTTTAGTATTTAAGTTGTGGTGCTATTCTTCTAGTTGTGTCATGTGAACATCGACTACATGACACTTCACCATTTATGGGCCTAGGGAATGCATTGGGTATTTGGCTACTAATCGCGGTGTTGCCGAAGTGACAGAAACCTGAACCCCCGTTAGGACACCTTTGCACAAGGGAGTGTAGGATCTTAGAGTTTAAGGCTATGGTTAGATTTATATCTTAATTACTTTCCTGTAGTTACAGATGTTTGTAGGGGGTTTAATCACAAGTATGTATTAGTCTTAGGAAGGGAGGTATGTTAGCATAGTTTCACCCACACAACACTTACAAACACCAAAGAAGAGTCCTCAGCTATTTGAAGCAAAAGCACTTGACAGAATTCCCATGTGTCCTCGAGAACGTTTGGTCCTTATAAGTATTTCCACCGGCTTGTCCTTTGCTAAGAAAGGATTGGGCCACTTGCTCCGTCTGTTCGATTACTTCTGTTACTTGCTCTTTGTTTTGTTGCCTTGTCAGAAAACCACTAAAGATCCGTATGCTAAGTATTCATAGGGATTTCCTGCTCCATACCACTGTTCAGCACCTTCTGCTCCTTGTTGGGATCGACAGTCCTATTTATAGAAAGTACTATGATACACCCCCTATACTTGTGGGTCATCAAGCATACTAGAGTTTTCGCACATAATTTTCATCTTTGAAAAAAAGTTTTTACAAATACTAGACTCAACGTCGACCAATAGAAAGGTTTCCTACAGTCGGTACTGTTCTGATACCAAAACCTATGATGTAACATCCTAATTTCAGCAACCCTGATTTGCTGTCTAAAAGGCAAAAATTAGGGGGAACAAAAACTTTTTTCTTGCTACCTGTTGCAATGCTTGCTTACTTGTTTGCTTGTGATCCTGCAACTGTTTGTGCATTAGGTGAAATACTTCTTCTATCAGCACTATCTGACAAAAGCTATTTCACAAAAGAGATGTCTTGGCTCATCTTGCATATTCTCCAATGTTCTGACATTTCAAAATCTGAGACAAGATGATTTTGACACAACAAAAGATTTTGCTAGTTCTATTAACAAAACTATGGAGACTTATATACAATCTCCCTATGTTTTCAAGACAGAACTTTCAACTACTCTTATCTCTAGGTTCTCCAAAACCTTTTTCCTAAAACCTATCCACTCCAATCTTGGTGGAAATACCAAGAGGTACTCATCACACTTCAAAACACAACCTATTCAAAATACCAATCCTTACCTCAAGATAGGCTTGATGGTAACCTTAGTAGTAGTTGATAAGTTTGAATAGATGAATTACCTTGATCAGCTGTCTGATGAATTGCCTTGATCTGCTGATTGCATTGATTGCTTAGGAACTAGAGTGAGATAATCTAGTAGCTCATCCCTTAGGACCCAATCTATGTTTGTGATCATCAATCTCAAACCAAGCATCCAAATCTGTATCTAGCCTAAGCCACTTAAGTGACCAATTTATCTCCCAATCAGATCAATCAAGGGATAATACCTTTTGATAGTTCATACTCAGTAAAGACCCAATATAATCACGGATCATATCTACTTAGTTAACACTTGAACGTCATCCCCTTTGATCATGAGTTTGGAACATAACATCCTCTTAAAATCATCCACATTTGCACTCTAGTCCAAAACTCTAAATCTGCCAAAATGGGAAGTCTGGAATTCTTATCTAGATTCAATCTTTGGAGCTCTACCTTTTCCAACCTATGTGCATTCTTGAGAATGTACTTAAACCATATTATAGTACATCATCAGTACTACCAAAGCCCACTCTTGTCCTTGGCCAAGACATTCAGGTTCCCACTCATCCATGATGGTTTTGTAGTCAAGATAATAATCTTTTCTGCAAATCTTATCATCTTAACTACTTTGGCAGAAGCTCACATCTATATGCTACCTCACCTTGACCAACTCCTTGCCTGGTTATTACCTACTCATTATGGCCTACCAATACCCACTCCACTTGTTTCCATTGGAACCTTGTGCATCTTAAACCCATCTGGTTTTTATGGCATCATGATAACCCTGTTATAGCAGCCTTAGTTTCAACAAAATTTGCCATCACTCCTAAACCACCTCAAATCCAACCAAGCCTAAATCTTGCCTCCATGATCATCTATGTAACTTGGTCTATCCATACATCTACCCCTTGTACCAAAGTGAGCTATGAGCTCACAAACCAACCATGTTTTAGTGGCATGAAATTAATAAAACCCTAGATTCCACAGAGATCTAGTTTCTTCCCATTTCCCCAAAATCCTTCAAACCCCAAGTGGAAAATGATGTATGAATCAAGTTTAAATTATTTACTTGGATATATAAATTTTCTAAATAATTTCCATAATTATTTGGAACCTAAAACTATTTAAATCTATTATATTACAAAATTCTCAAAATCTCTCTTATAAAGGCAAGTTTGTTTTTATCCAAATCTCTTTGCAAAATCAATGCACATTTGAGTTGTATACATCATACCCTATCTTCCCATCTCAAAAATAAATATTTTTGAGATTCTTTATTATTTTGTTTTGCCCTTTTTCTCAAATGGCAGAAACAAGAAATAATTTCTTAAAAATACTTTACCATCTCAATAAATTACAATAAAATTCTCCAATGTGTAATATAATGTTTAGGACCATATCACATCAAAAACCAACCATCCCCAAGGTAAAAATATCCCTTTTGCATCTAGAAATCATTTCTGCACTTTTTGAAGAAATGATTTTTAGTGAACCAAAAATCATCCTAAACATCCCAAATAATTATGGGAGGTGTATTTTGACCATGACCACCCATCATTACATTTTACCTATTTTTCCAAGACCAATATTTGAAACTTCCTTCACAACCCTTGTTTTGGGTAAAAATTTATCAACTAGGCAATGCCTCAACTTAAAACCCTCCAACCCTCACCAAATCTGGTCAGTTACTTCCCCACAGAACCATCCCTCACCTCTGGTCGAAATGCACTATAGCAATGGTACCGTAGCTTCCCCCTCTCCTTGTCTTATGTGCAATAGAGAGAGATATGTGCCCCTCACCTCTGGTCGAAATGCACTGTAGCAATGGTCGAAATTTTCTTAGTATAAGCTATGCCTTGGTAAATCCTAGTAGATGATGCCTTAGTAGAATTTACCCTTAGTTAAGATTCTTGCTACTAGTATGCTTAGCTTAGCTAGTAGAAAACAAGGGTGGATTATTCATGCTATGAAATATTTCTAAGTCTATGAGTTGTGTTTTGCTTAATAAAAGAACTATGTGAATGAATCACCTGGGTCGAATGGTATGAATGGGTTATGTTGAGTGGTTACACAAGGCGTAGGATGGCAACCTTGTTTATCACACTTGTGGAAAGCCACCCAGGAACAAAGAGATTTGAGATGTTAAAGTGTTGAGAAGCTTCTAGTGCAGCCACATGGCAATATGGGCTCTGCCTGGATCATATAGGTTGCAATAACTTAGCCAGATGGACAGAAGGTGGTAGGGTGATAGGATGGAACGCGTCCATTTGGTCTAAGGGAAGGCTCCTGAAATATCTTGTCTTGATACATGTCGAGTCTTGTGGGGAAAGTGCACCACCTCTCGAGAGAGTAAAATCTAAGTACTTAGCAGTGTCCCCGGCAGTGGACAATTTGAGCATCAAGACATTGAAGCTATAAAGGATCTCCTCATCCCAATTTCTAAGTTTAAAACTTGTGGTTGAACAAGGGTTAAAGGTTCACCAATTTCTATTGGTGGTTCCTTGGGTGATTTTGACAAACAAAAACTTAGTGTTTTCAACTAATAAGGAAAACCTTATTTTGAGCAAACCAAGACTAAGATACACTTAGCCAAATGCATATAGATGTTAGATACCACTATTCTACCATAGTATCACCTGCCAATACAATTCAATTGTATTGACCCTTCTGGCTGTAACTTATTATGTTGCAGGTTTGTTTGGTGTTAGTGAAGTTTGTGGAGTAGGGATTACAAGTCTACAACCAACATGATTTCCTGTGGCATATGAAGTTGAAGGACCCCATGCTATATAGGTATGTCTGCTGCATTGTAATAAGATAGCGAAACGAGCTATGTAAGATGTAATGAATTATTTTATTCCTGGTTATAAGTTGTATTATGACCTTTGTTTCTTGATATTACATCTTAAACTGTGGATGCTAGCTATTGATCCAGGGACTAGCATTGTAAACACATGGATCTCTACCTTATCAGGTCTCTACAGATGGTATCAGAGAACTGCGTTGCCTGTAGGATTGGACAAAACCCCTTAGAAAAATAAGAATTGTATTTGTTCAAACTTATTTACAAACAATCTTGTAAACTCTTCCCTCAACCTCTTTATTTTAAATCTACATCTCTTCATTTTCAACTTGATGGACAAAAACTTCAACATGAGCAAAGACTTCAACATCACAAATGACTTCAACTTTAGTTTCACCAAGGACTTCAACTTGGACATCACTAAGGACTACAAGTGAGACAAGAAATATTACTCAAGACTTGAGGACTAAGGAAACTCAACACATGAGGAAACATTGTAGACAACACCTTTGAAGCTTTGTGACCAAGATCCAAGAATTTTTCCAAGGATGCCATGATCTTGTTCATGAAGAAACAACTAAGAAGAATGGAATAATCTCAAGTGATACCTATTGTTGGACCACCATACTAGAGTTTAGTTTAGATCAATTTATTGATCACACCAACTTATGTGGTGTAGCAAAAATATTTTGTTGACTAAAATATGATTGAACCTTGTTGTTTGAGTGGAATGTTTGATTGTGATTGCTTGCACATTGTCTTGTGTGATTTGTTGTGTGTGATTAGAACTCTTCCTATAGAATATTCTACCTAATCTAATCCCAATCCAACCCCAAACAGATGACTACTCCAAGAGACCACAACTTCAGCATCAAGGATGGTGACAACAACAACCAAGACATACACATGAGAGAACAACTACTAGCAACCCAAGACCAGTTGAATAAAGTGACAACTCAGTTTGTAGCCAACAACATTGAGTTAGACCCATCCATGCAAAAATTCTTGGAAACCCAATCTCAATTGTTGCAAAGGATGACCAATCAAATGATCAACATGAGAAGCAACCCTTTCCAAAGTGATTGTGACAACAATGATATCAAATATGATATTATAGAAGGAACACAAGCTTGCAAAATCTATGGAGACATAGGACACACATACAAATAACATGTGGACCAATGCCCTAATTGTGAAGAGAAACATCCAACTAGACAATGCCCCACATCTCAAGTTTCTTGTTTCCTATGTGAAGGAAATAATCATGTCCCTATCCAATGCCCCATCTATCCTATAGTTCAACAGATGAAACAAGATGGAATGCATCAAATGTTTGGAAACCTCCACGAAGGAACAACTTCTACCAAGAATGATGGAGACAAATTCAAACCTCAGTATGCACCTCCATACATTGTGACCCACCATGGTGGACAAAAGAGGAAACATGGACGTTATCCTAGGAATCATTTTAAGAACTGAGGAAGTTTTCCCACATTTGTGGTGAAATATGAAGAACATGAACTAAGAGCCCTTTTAACTTTGGAGAGACACAAAAAGAAGAAGAGCCAGGGAAACCAACAAGAGATAGTGATACCCAAGAAGAAGAAGGATATTAGCCAAGTGGTGTGCAACAAATGCAAAGAGCTAGGCCGTTATGCATCACATTGTCCAGAAAAGGAGAAGAAGAAGACAAGCAAACCTATGAGAGACATCAACCTTGTCACATGTTTCAAATGTGGAAACAAAGGACACTATGCAAACAACTGTCCAGAGAAGTTACATCAAGATCTCAAGTAAGCCAAGATGTAATTTAGTTAAAAATATTTTAAGGGTGGTAGTACCCTAGTTGTCTTGAATCCAACTTGTAACCCCTAGCCTTCCCGAATCTCGAGGCGATATTCCTTTTAAGGGTGGTAGTATGTCACATCCCAAAATTTTCCAAATTTTGAAATGTGAAAAATAAATAAATAAAAGAATTTATTGTTGAAATTTAGGGTGAAAAGAAACTTTTTGCTTCTAAATGGAAACATCAGAACCTACTTGAGTAAAATTTGAATGAAAAGACAACAAACAAATATTCAAAGATAAAATGCATTCTTGCATGGAAAGAATCTTGAAATTTAAACACTTGTAAAAGTTAAACCAAAACCCTAAATCTTAATGGAAGAAATCATTTCCAAGATCTCACCAAGACTATGGATTTGTTCCATATAAAAATTCAGCAACAAACATTTTCAAATGATCAAAAATGATAAACAAAAATATTATAAAACCATAGAAATTGGTTTCACTCAATTTGGAACCATGGATAAAAACTTATGAATTTAATAAGATAAAAGGAAATAATTTCCAAGGCTAATAAAACTCCTAACCAAAATCCATGCCAAATTGTGAGCAAAATAATCTTAAAAGGATTTAAAAAGATAAACAAATGTTAAATAAAATAATACAAATTGGAATCACCAATTTTGGAATCATAAATAAAAAGATATGAATTTTATAAGACAAAGAAAGAAAGAAAGAAATAAGGGATATTTAAAAGTCAAATTAAATCTTGGCCAAATCCATAAGAAAATGGAATAAAGATAATCCAAATAAAAATAAAAGAATAAAAATTATTTAAATAAAATTATATGGGCTTTTAATCATATTCAATTTTATGAAGACAAAATTCCTAGTATAAATGATTAATCAAATCATGAGAAAATAATAATTGAAATTGCCAAAGTGGATTAAAAGTTATCTAATTAACTTAAAAAGAATAAAAGAATTATTTGAATAAAATAATATGGATTTGAACCATATTAAATTTTATTTGAATAAAGACAAATTCCCAGTTTAAATAAATATTGAAGCATAATAAAATATTGGAAATAATTCAAAGTGGATTTTTGAACACATCAATAAAAAGTATAAAAACCTACTGAAAAGTTTAGAAAAGGTTTGAAATCAATTTCAAACTTGAATCAAATGTTTCAGATGAAAACATAAATTAGAAAAGGAAAAATAAAAAGAAAACAGAAGAAAAAAATAGAAAACAAATTTAAGCCACTAACCTAACCAGACCCCATCCCATCTGGCCCAATAGCGCAACCCACCCGGCAGCCACTCTCTTCCCCGCGAAACGTTTTCTCACCGCGTATCACCGCACCCTTCTCACTGACCCGCTGGACCAACATCGCCACCTCATAATCGTCTCCACCCCATGGTGACCACCGCCCTCTCCTCACCGTTACTGGCCGTTGAAGGCTCGCTTCTATTCATGTTATTTCCGGCTTAATTCTCGTCCGCGACCATGCTCGTTAAATCGTGTCGCTCCCCTCTCCCTTTCCCCTCAGTCCCCATTCCATCAGAGCCACCAGGCTGCCCCAATTGCTTGCCCAAACCCCCTCTGCTCCGACGAACTATGGTGCGTATTCCTGCGACGCCTGACCATCCCCTTGCCCTAGCTTTGAGCTTGATCCCCGGCACCTTGCGCATCTACCATTGGCCCCTGCTTTCCCGCGTGTGCCCTGGAACCTCGCCTTGGTCAAGCATCTGAGCACCGCCGTTGTGCTACAACTCCGATGAGCTCTCCCCGTAAGTCCTGACCGCCCCTCTTCTTCTCACTGGTGCTCCTACCCTCCCCTCTCTCGCGCGCACCTAACGTGACCCTTACCTTGCCTTGGCACTCCTTGTAGCTTCACCATCGACGACTCCCGAGCACACCCATCACCAGGAGCTTCTCCGGTGCGCAACATCGAACCCGTAAGCCCCTCGACCAACGACGACCACGTTGAGCTTCTCAACTCTCCTATGAACCCGGTAAGCCCCTCCATTCCCCCTCTCTCTTCCTAGATTCACCAGACCACCATCGCTTGAGCGTCGCCGCCGCTCACCGTCGCCAAGCGCCGCCCATCTCTGTTCATTGCGATTTGAGCCGTTGGATGCAGATCCAGTGGTTGAGTTAGATCATTTAGACGAATCGTTTTTGAATGATCTGTGTCGTGCAATGTAAATTAGATCTGACGTCTTATATTGATCGATCCAACCGAACTGGTATGGACCAATAGAAACACACCACGTGGCCCAGCTTTTGTTTTAAAAACAAAAATGAATCTATTAGATGAATGATTTTGTAAAATTCATAACTTTTGTTCTACACGTCAAAATTTACAAATTTTATATCAATGGATTCAGAAAAATGTGAACTTTGCAATAGTGGCCTTAGTTTAGTATTTTTCTTTTGGAAAATTAGGTGTTTTTCAGAAACATTATTTGGGCTATTTTGAGTATAAAAATTATTCTAAAAATGATTTTTGAGTAAAATCTTTTGCAAATGGTTTGTTTTGAACTCTCTGACCCTGAACACTAATGTTTCTGTTTAAAAACATATTTGGATAACACTATAAATTATTATTTTGAATAAAAGAATTTCTAGCAAAACAAAAATGATTTAAAAAGGGTTATTTACACTAACTTGTTCTTAAATGGTTTTTCCACTTTTATAAATGACCAGTAGGTGTTTTGAAATATTTAAAACTCTATTAGAAACCACTTTTTTGATAAAACAACCTTTTGCATGCTTGCATGCATTGCCTTGTTTTTATTATTTCATGTGGTGAATTGTTTGAATGCTAGTTTTGAATTTGTGCCTTGCTTGATTGATTTGTAGTGAACTTTGAGAAGAGTGTGACAATTGCAAGATCAAGGAGTGAATCTAGTTTCTCTACTAAAAAGGCAAGTGGTGCTTCATATATTTTTCCTATTATTTGACTATGCATTAGTGATATTTTGAATAGGACTTGCATGGAAATTTTCTAAGTATAAGTTGTACCTTGGGAAATCCTAGTAGATGATGCCTTAGTAGAATTTTCCCTAAGTTAAGGTTCTTGCTACTAGTATGCTTAGCTTAGCTAGTAGAAAACAAGGGTGGATTATTCATGCTATGAAATATTTCTAAGTCTATGAGTTGTGTTTTGCTTAATAAAAGAACTATGTGAATGAATCACCTGGGTGGAATAGGATGAATGGGTTATGTTGAGTGGTTACACAAGGCGTAGGATGGCAACCTTGTTTATCACACTTGTGTAAATCCACCCAGGAACAAAGAGATTTGAGATGTTAAAGTGTTGAGAAGCTTCTAGTGCAGCCACATGGCAATATGGGCTCTGCCTGGATCATATAGGTTGCAATAACTTAGCCAGATGGACAGAAGGTGGTAGGGTGATAGGATGGAACGCGTCCATTTGGTCTAAGGGAAGGCTCCTGAAATATCTTGTCTTGATACATGTCGAGTCTTGTGGGGAAAGTGCACCACCTCTCGAGAGAGTAAAATCTAAGTACTTAGCAGTGTCCCCGGCAGTGGACAATTTGAGCATCAAGACATTGAAGCTATAAAGGATCTCCTCATCCCAATTTCTAAGTTTAAAACTTGTGGTTGAACAAGGGTTAAAGGTTCACCAATTTCTATTGGTGGTTCCTTGGGTGATTTTGACAAACAAAAACTTAGTGTTTTCAACTAATAAGGAAAACCTTATTTTGAGCAAACCAAGACTAAGATACACTTAGCCAAATGCATATAGATGTTAGATACCACTATTCTACCATAGTATCACCTGCCAATACAATTCAATTGTATTGACCCTTCTGGCTGTAACTTATTATGTTGCAGGTTTGTTTGGTGTTAGTGAAGTTTGTGGAGTAGGGATTACAAGTCTACAACCAACATGATTTCCTGTGGCATATGAAGTTGAAGGACCCCATGCTATATAGGTATGTCTGCTGCATTGTAATAAGATAGCGAAACGAGCTATGTAAGATGTAATGAATTATTTTATTCCTGGTTATAAGTTGTATTATGACCTTTGTTTCTTGATATTACATCTTAAACTGTGGATGCTAGCTATTGATCTAGGACTAGCATTGTAAACACAGGGATATCTACCTTATCAGGTTGGGACCTCTACAAACTTAGACCTCCGTGACCACAACCTTTGAGGCACGTGAGCCATGAGCATTCTGGTTGCCTTCGGAACATTTTCCAGCGTTGCCCAACTCAGCACATATATCTAAGGTTCGTTAACCTTATCAAAGTTCTATTGTCCTCCCACTTAACTTTTGTGAAAAATTCCTTTTTCAAGAAACTTGACGTTTCAAGCGACAAACCCTTTTGTCCTCGATGTTATGGAGGAATACCCAATGGTTATTCGAAATAACCTACAAAGACATGCTCATCTGACTTTGGTTGTAAACATCTTACTTATTCTTATTGTACCAATGTAAGATCCCTCCTTTATAAAGGAAAAAGGATCCATGTGATTGCAATGCTAGTCCCTGGACCAATAGCTAGCATCCATAGTTAAGATGTAATATCACGAAACAAAGGTCATAATACAACTTTATAACCAGTAATAAAATAATTCATTACATCTTACATAGCTCATTTGGCTATCACATTACATTGCAGCAGAATATCTATAAAGCATGGGGTCCTTCATCTTCAAGGTGCCACAGGCAATCATGTTGGTTGTAGACTTGTAATCCTATTCAACAAACTTCACTAACATCAAACAAACCTGCAACATAATAAGTTGCAGCCACAAGGGTCAATACATTTGAATTGTATTGGCAAGTTTCACTACTATGTAGAAATAAGTGGATCCTATCATTACATGCATATTTGGCTAAGTAGGGTTTAGGCTCATTTGCAGAAAGCAATATAGTTTTATCCTATCTTTTGAAAATAGTTTTGATCTTTTATCAAATCTTTCTGAACTCCTTGGAAAACTCCAAGTGCTTCAAATCCCTTGTTGTCACCATCAAGTTTTACTTTGAGAAATTGGAATGTCGAGATCTTCCATAGCTTCAGGCCTTAGTTGCTCAGAGTTGTCCATAACCGGGGACACGACTAAGTACTTAGAATTTGATCTTCTGCAGAAGTTGTACACTTTACCCACATGACACAATCTCATCTTGATGCCACCAGTGGCCGCTGGATAAGTACTCACCAAGATGGAGTACTGGCAGATTGCGAATGTGACAAAGTCTTTCCATAGAAGTCCTCCCAATACACAATGCTAGCTTGTCATCCAGGCACCAATGTAGGGTTTCAAGTTCCCTTACACAATTCTAGTTAAATTGAAGATGCCAATGCAAGGGTCTTCCACTATGTTGTTGACTAAGCCAGAGCCCATTTAGCATGTGGCTGTACACGGAAGCCACTTTACGAGAAACATGTTCAATCTCTAAGTCCCTGGGTGGTTTTCTTCTAGTGCACATACAAAAAGAGATGGCCATATAAACATGGTTCCTTTTGTTTCCACCTTGTCAAATCTTGAGTATCCTTGTCCACCCAGGTGGTTCATTGAGTACTTGTTTTATTATATAAAACATATATCTTTTCAACTCTTCATATAATCATAACATGTATCCCATCCCAATATATAGCAGGGCTAAGCATTCAACTACATTGTTTCCACTAAGGAATATATAAGGGTATCCTATTAGGATTTAGCATAGCATAAAATATAGTAAACCTTTCCATGCATGTTACAAAATCCACTAACTGTAATGAAAATAGTAGGACTTGGATGATAGTGTCACTTGCCTTTTTAGTAGATAATGATGGTTCACTTCTTGATCTTGCAAATATCACACTCTTATTATTCCACTACAATTCAATCAAGCAAACATAGATTCAACTAGCATTCCAACCAATTTATCACACATAAAATAACAAAAACAAGGTCATGCATGCAAGCATGCAAAAGATAGTTTTATTTGCAAAAGTGGTTTTCTACTAGGCTCTAAACATTATAAAGTTCAAAGTGGTCATTTACTAAGGTGGTAAAACCATTTGCAATAGGTTTTATCTATAATCCATTTTTAAATCAAATCAATATTTTATGTGGTTGAAAATGCTTTTAGCAAAGTAATATTCTTTAAAGGGTTCACCAAATATATTTTAATTCTCAAAACATGGTGTTTAGGGTCAGAAGGTTTAAATCAAATTATTTCCCAAAGGTTTCACTCCAAGAATCATTTCTAAACCAAAATCAATATTTTTATTTGACTAGAAATGAGCTAATTCAATTATTTATTCCCTAACTTCACAAAATACATTTTTAAATCCATAGGTTGGTTCCTAGGGTCAGTAAGTTCACAACAATCCATTTTGCAAAGATTTCATCTCAAAAACATATCTAGAACAATTTTTATATTCAAAATAAGCCTACACATGTTTCTGCAAATTCAACCAATTTTCTAGAGGCAAATCATTAAACAAAGTGCACTGTTGCAAGTACTTGTATTTCTGAATTCATTTATATAAAATTTGCAAAATTTGGACGTGTAGAACTAAAGTTATGAATTTTACAAGTTTGCATATCAATCAGATTCAAATTTCTGTTTTAAACTAAACCATGTCCACGTGGCTCTTTCTTATTGGTCGGTACCGCTTCGAGTGAATCGAGCTCTCTGGACCGCAGGATCTTATTTAGATTGCACGGCGCAGATTGAGTGATACCCCTTCATTAAGTCATATGTTCCTACGCGTCGGATCTAAATCTAACGGTGCAGATGGGTTTGACCATTACTGGCGGCTAAGCGTGGCTGGCGCGGCGCCGCTCTGGCAGGAGGTTTCCGGCGAAACTAGGAAGCTAGGAAGAGTGGGAAGTTGCTCAAAGTGTTCGCATGGTCGAGGTGAAGCTAGAGGTGGTCGCAGCTGTCAAGGCGCCTGAGCAGCGGTGATTGCTCGGAGTGTGTAGCGGCGTCGGCGCTGTTTGTCGTCGGGATGGAGCTACAGTCACCCAACGGGCAAGGCAAATCTGATGCGGGTGCCCGTGGGGGGAGCAGCAGCATCATCAGGGGAGCTTAGGCGGTCGAGGCTTACCGAAACTTCGCCGGAGGCAGAGACGGGCGGAGGTGCTCGGTGAGGCAAGCCCGGCCTTCACGGGCACGTGAGAGTGAGTGAGCTGGGCTATGGGCAGGTGCGCCTAGAGGTGGAGAACAAGCTCGTGTGCAGTGGGAGGCGAGGGGCGGTCGGAGTCGCTGGAATTTCGTTGGAGAAGTTTGTCGGGGACAGTGGGTTCGTGCTTGCGATTGACGCAGCCTAGAGGCAGAGAGGGAATGGCGCTTCGAGAAAAAGAGAGAGGAGGGCGAGGCGCTTTAACGAGCGTGGTCTCTGGTGAGTTTACTCCGGCCATCAACGCGTATTCAAAGGAATTAATCGCGGCAGAACACCGTTGAGAAAGGGGGAAACAGCTGGCGCGGGGTTGAAGACGACTGCGTGGCAGTGGGGTCGTGCTATCTGTGAGGGAGAGAGAGGGGAGATGGGGCCTGCTTGTCTGTGACTCAGTGGGTTGATTTCTCAGTGAAAAACGATTATTGGGGAAAGAAAGATGAAATTGGAGTTGAGCTGGGCACTGTTAGTTGGGTTGAGTCTGTTTCCCTTTTTTATACAGATTTCTTTTTCTTTTTCTTTTTGATTTTCGGTTTTGATTTTCAAACAAACAATTCAAACATCAAATCAAATCAAACCACCACCAAACTTTGTATTTATTTTAATTCTGATTAGCAACATAATCCAATGCCCAAAATAAAATAATACTTTTTATTCTTTTAGGATCCATTAATAATTAAATAAATAGACCTTAGTTATTAATTCAAATAGGATTTTATTTATTTAAAAACTCCATTTGAAATCCAAATAATACCAAAATCATTTCAGTATGTTTTATTTGAAAACAAAAACACTTGGAAATCTTATTTAAAAATAAATTAACAAGTTTTAGTGTTTATTTAAAATGGAAAAGCTTTTACTTTAATAAAATTGGATATTAATAAATCCTCATTATTTTATTTAAATAAACCTTTACTCTTTTTATCAAGTAGAAATATTTTATTTCAAAAGCTTGGCCAAGATTTAATTTTGGCTCTATAAAACAATCCTTACTTATAATTCTACCTTTTCTTTTGAAAACCAAATCTTTTTATTAAAAGATCCAAAAATAGTAATTCCAACTATTATAACTTTATTTATTATTTGTTTATCTTTTTAAATCCCATTAGGATTTTATTTGATCAAAATAGGTTTGGATGTTCTAATTGGATTCAAAAAGTTTCTTCTCACCCTAAATTTCAACAAAAATTTATTTTGTTTATTTATTTTTCACATTTCAAAATTTGGAAAATTTTGGGATGTGACAGGCTACCACCCTTAAAATAAATCCCGTCCCGAGATTTGGGAAGGCTAGGGTTACAAGTTGGCTTCAAGGCATCTAGGGTACTACCACCCTTAAAATAAAGTCTCATAGGGTTACATTGATGGTTCACTTGACTATGGGTTCAACACTTTATATGCTGACAAGGAATCCTTATTTGTCTCAACTGATTTAACTAGTTCCTGACATCCACTTTTTCTATCTCTTCAAAGTTTCTATCCATGTCAATGTGGTTCACATGTACTTTCTGGGTCACATTGGAGTCATTTCCATTGGTTCTTCTAGCATCCTTTTTCTTTTTCTTCTCAGGACAGTCTGATGCATAGTGTCCAAGTTCCTTGCAATTATAGCACTGCAACTGGCTAATGTCTTTCTTCCTGAAAGTGTCATGTTGGTTCTGACCAAGGTCATCTCCATTGTCAGTATCATTTCCATTATTATCACTTCCATTGTTGTTGTGGTGATACTGATGTGGTTCAGAATCTTCATTGCTCTTTTTGAATGAATGCTTCTTTTTTGATGATCCTGAGTGATTCTTGAGTTTATGCTTCCTCTTTCTATTATCAACTTGATTCATCTTGTTTTCCAAAATGGTGGCTTTGTCACAGAGTGATTGATAAGTTGGGACATAGGCAACAGCTAGATGCAGGTTCAACTCATCATTAAGTCCTTCAAGAAAATTTTCTTTTCTCTTAGCATCTGTATCAACTTCATCCGGTGCATAGCATGCCAGATTGTTGAATTCTTCAATATACTCAGCCACACTGAGGTGACGTTGTTTCAGATTGTGAAACTCCTTTTTCTTCAAGTACATCACTCCAGGTGAGATGTGAGTTGTTCTGAATCCATCCTCAAAAATATCCCAAGTTACATCTTCAAGGGGAGTGGTGATTTGAAAATTGTTCCACCATGTTGCTGCTGGTCCTTCAAGCAGAAATGCTGCAAACCTAACTTTTTCTTCATCGGAGCAGCCAATAGTCAGTAAGTCTTTGTTCACTGAACGTAACCAGTCATTGGCTTCCATTGGATCAGTTGTTCCAGAGAATCTTGCAGGCCTAAGTTTCAGAAACTTGGTGAGCATGTCAAGTGCTGGAGGATTATTCTGATTGTTGTTGTTGTTTTTGTTGTTGTTCTGATTCTGTATGAACATGGTCATCTCCTGCATCAGTTGTGTCTGAGCTGTCAACATCTGCTGCATCTCAGGAGTGATGTTGATGTTTTGGTTGGGGTTGGCACGACGGGGAGGCATCTGTTGGTTTGATAGGGATAAGTATTGGTGGATAGGTTTTTAAGAAGTTCTAACACACAACTCAAAACAACCAAGTTCAATCAAACAATCAACAAGCAACTATTCACTTAACAACTTATGAGCTTAACTCATGAGTTGAAGGGAACAACAAGTTTTCTTGAAATAATAACTTAGTACAATCATACCTCATAGGTTAATATGATCCATACTCTAACTTGATTTCAATGTCTTAGATAGTTGGTAGGCAATCTAATGTCTCTTGGTTCTCACTTGTAGTCCTTAGGGATGTCTAAGTTGAAGTCCTTGGTGACACTAAAGTTGAAATCACTTGAAGATGTTGAAGTCATTAGAGTTGATGAAATCCTTTGCACATGGTGAAGTCTTTGGCCATGGGGTAGGCTTTGTCCATCAAGTTTGAAATAGAAGAGATGTAGAATCAAAACCAAAAAGGTTGAGAAAGGAGTTTACAAGATTGTTTATAAATAAGTTTTGGAACAAATTCAACTCCTATTTTTTCTAAGGGGTTTTGTCCAATCCTAGGGTTACAATCCTACAGGCAACACAGTGCTCTGATACCAACTATAAGATCCCTCCTTTATAAAGGAAAAGGATCCTTGTGATTGCAATGCTAGTCCCTGGATCTATAGCTAGCATCCACAGTTAAGATGTAATATCAAGAAACAAAGGTCATAATACAACTTTATAACTAGGAATAAAATAATTCATTACATCTTACATAGCTCATTTGGCTATCACATTACATTGCAGCAGAATATCTATAAAGCATGGGGTCCTTCATCTTCAAGGTGCCACAGGCAATCATGTTGGTTATAGACTTGTAATCCTATTCAACAAACTTCACTAACATCACACAAACCTGCAACATAATAAGTTGCAGCCACAAGGGTCAATACATTTGAATTGTATTGGCAAGTTTCACTACTATGTAGAAATAAGTGGATCCTATCATTACATGCATATTTGGCTAAGTAGGGTTTAGGCTCATTTGCAGAAAGCAATATAGTTTTATCCTATCTTTTGAAAATAGTTTTGATATTTTTTCAAATCTTTCTGAACTCCTTGGAAAACTCCAAGTGCTTCAAATCCCTTGTTGTCACCATCAAGTTTTACTTTGAGAAATTGGAATGTCGAGATCTTCCATAGCTTCACGCCTTAGTTGCTCAGAGTTGTCCATAACCGGGGAGACGACTAAGTACTTAGAATTTGATCTTCTACAGAAGTTGTACACTTTACCCACATGACACAATCTCATCTTGATGCCACTAGTGGCCGCTGGATAAGTACTCACCAAGATGGAGTACTGGCAGATTGAGAATGTGACAAAGTATTTCCATAGAAGTTCTCCCAATACACAATGCTAGCTTGTCATCCAGGCACCAATGTAGGGTTTCAAGTTCCCTTACACAATTATAGTTAACCTGAAGATGCCAATGCAAGGGTCTTCCATTATGTAGTTGACTAAGCCAGAGCCCATTTAGCATGTGGCTATACACGGAAGCCACTGTACGAGAAACATGTTCAATCTCTAAGTCCCTGGGTGGTTTTCTTCCAGTGCACATACAAAAGGAGATGGCCATATAAACATGGTTCCTTTTGTTGCCACCTTGTCAAATCTTGAGTATCCTTGTCCACCCAGGTGGTTCATTGAGTACTTGTTTTATTATATAAAACATATATCTTTTCAACTCTTCATATAATCATAACATGTATCCCATCCCAATATATAGCAGGGCTAAGCATTGTACAACTACATTGTTTCCACTAAGGAATATATAAGGGTATCCTATTAGGATTTAGCATAGCATAAAATATAGTAAACCTTTCCATGCATGTTACAAAATCCACTAAGTGTAATGAAAATAGTAGGATTTGGATGATAGTGTCACTTGCCTTTTTAGTAGAGAATGATGGTTCACTTCTTGATCTTGCAAATATCACACTCTTCTTATTCCACTGCAATTCAATCAAGCAAACATAGATTCAACTAGCATTCCAACCAATTTATCACACATAAAATAACAAAAACAAGGTCATGCATGCAAGCATGCAAAAGATAGTTTTATTTGCAAAAGTGGTTTTCTACTAGTCTCTAAACATTATAAAGTTCAAAGTGGTCATTTACTAAGGTGGTAAAACCATTTGCAAAAGGTTTTATCTATAATCCATTTTTAAATCAAATCAATATTTTATGTGGTTGAAAATGCTTTTAGCAAAGCAATATTCTTTAAAGGGTTCACCAAATATATTTTAATTCTCAAAACTTGGTGTTTAGGTTCAGAAGGTTTAAATCAAATCATTTCCCAAAGGTTTCACTCCAAGAATCATTTCTAAACCAAAATCAATATTTTTATTTGACTAGAAATGAGCTAATTCAATTATTTATTCCCTAACTTCACAAAATACATTTTTAAATCCATAGGTTGGTTCCTAGGGTCATTAAGTTCACAAAAATCCATTTTGCAAAGATTTCATCTCAAAAACATATCTAGAACAATTTTTATATTCAAAATAAGCCTACACATGTTTCTGCAAATTCAACCAACTTTCCAGAGGCAAATCATTAAACAAAGTGCATGGTTGCAAAGTACTTGTCTTTCTGAATTCATTGATATAAAATTTGCAAAATTTGGATGTGTAGAACTAAAGTTATGAATTTCACATGTTTGCATATCAATCAGATTCAAATTTCTGTTTTAAACTAAACCATGTCCACATGGCTCGTTCTTATTGGCCGGTACTGCTTCGAGTGGATCGAGCTTTTAGGGTTTAGGGTTTAGGGTTTAGGGTTGCAAAGTACTTGTCTTTCTGAATTCATTGATATAAATTTTGCAAAATTTGGATGTGTAGAACTAAAGTTATGAATTTCACAAGTTTGCATATCAATCAGATTCAAATTTCTGTTTTAAACTACCATGTCCACATGGCTTGTTCTTATTGGCCGGTACCGCTTCGAGTGGATCGAGCTCTCTGGACCGCAGGATCTTATTTAGATTGCACGGTGCAGATAGAGTGATACCCCTTCGTTAAGTCATCTGTTCCTACGCGTCGGATCTAAATCTAACGATGCAGATGGGTTTGACCATTGCCTGGCGGCGCTAGCGGCGGCTGGCGGCGGCGCACGCTCTGGCAGGAGGTTTCCGGCGAAACTAGGAAGCGAGGAAGAGGGGGAAGTGGCTCATAGTGTTCGCGTGGTCGAGGTGAAGCTCGAGGTGGTCGCAGCTGTCCAAGGGGCGCACAGGAACGGCGGTGATTGCTCGCCGGAGTGTGCAGCGGCGTCAGGCGGTTCTGTTTGTCTTCTGGGACGGAGCTGCAGTTCACCCCAAGGCAAACGGAAGGTACGGTTAGAAGCGGGCGAACGTGGGGAGTACGGGAGCATCAACAGGGGAGCTTGGGGCGGTCGAGGCTTACCAGGAAACTCTGTCGGAGACGAGACAGACGGCGGCGGTGCTCAGGTGAAGACGAAGACGACGCTACGGGGCACGCAGGAGTAAACTGGGGCTATGGGTAGGTGCGCCTGGAGGTGGAGAACAAGCTCGTGTGCAGTGGGAGGCGAGGGGCGGTCGGAGTCGCCGGAATTTCGCCGGAGAAATTCATCGGGGACAGTGGGTTCGAGCTTGCGATTGACGCAGCCTGGAGGCACAGAGGGAATGGCCCTTGGGGAAAAAGAGAGAGGAGGGCGAGGCGCTTTAACGAGCATGGTCTCTGGTGAGTTTACTCCGGCCATCAACGCGTATTCAAAGGAATTAATCGCGGCAGAACACCATTGAGAAAGGGGGAGACGGCTGGCGCGGGGTTGAAGACGACTGCCTGGCAGTGGGGCCGTGCTATCTGTGAGGGAGAGAGAGGGGAGATGGGGCCTGCTTGTCTGTGACACAGCGGGTTGATTTCTCAGTGAAAAACGATTCGCTGGGGGAAAAGAAAGATGGGCTGCGAGTTGGGCTGCTGGGCCTGTTGGGTTGGGTTGAGTCTGTTTCCCTTTTTTTATACAGATTGCTTTTTCTTTTTCTATTTGATTTTCTGTTTTGATTTTCAAACAAACAATTCAAACATCAAATCAAATCGAACCACCACCAAACTTTGTATTTATTTTAATTCTGATTAACAACATAATCCAATGTGCAAAATAAAATAATACTTTTTATTCTTTTAGGATCCATTAATAATTAAATAAATAGACCTTAGTTATTAATTCAAATAGGATTTTATTTATTTAAAAACAGCATTTGAAATCCAAATAATACCAAAATCATTTCAGTAGGTTTTATTTGAAAACAAAAACACTTGGAAATCTTATTTAAAAATAAATTTATAAGTTTTAGTGTTTATTTAAAATGGAAAAGCTTTTACTTTAATAAAATTGGATATTAATAAATCCTCATTATTTTATTTAAATAAACCTTTACTCTTTTTATCAAGTAGAAATATTTTATTTCAAAAGCTTGGCCAAGATTTAATTTTGGATCTATAAAACAATCCTTATTTATAATTCTACCTTTTCTTTTGAAAACCAAATCTTTTTATTAAAAGATCCAAAAATAGTAATTCCAACTATTATAAATTTATTTATTATTTGTTTATCTTTTTAAATCCTTTTAGGATTTTATTTGATCAAAATAGGTTTGGATGTTCTAATTGGATTCAGAAAGTTTCTTCTCATCCTAAATTTCAACAAAAATTTATTTTGTTTATTTATTTTTCACATTTCAAAATTTGGAAAATTTTGGGATGTGACAACCAAAATTCAAGAAATGACAACTTGGGTTTTACCCCAAACCATAACTTACATGGTGTCTTTTCAACGGATCAAGATGGAGCTCTTTTCAGTGTAAAAGCGGTAGTCTCTAAAGATTTAATATTTTAAAACATAATGGCAGTTTTATAAATTACACCTTTGATCCAACCATGTCAAACAAGGTTTCATTACAAATCTCAAACACTCCATATTCCTATGGTGTTTCAGGAGATGCAAATCTAGGTGTTTTTGCTAAACTTGTAACTCAAATAAATCCCTTTATGATAAAATCATAAATTATTTATTTTCTTGTTACACTTGCAACTCAAATAAATCCCTTATGATAAAATCATAAATCATTTATTTTCTTGTTACAATGATTTTCCACTTCATCTTGAAAGTCTTTGAACATTTTCAAATATTTCATACTTCTTTCTCAGTAAGTGAATATTCACTCAAATTTCCGGAGAAAGCATATGAAGTTGAAATCCATCGCTTACGACTACACATAATGGAATACATACATCGATATGTATGAATTCCAATAATTTAGTCGGTCATTCTTCTTTGGCCTTTTGAACGAAGTTTTAATTATCTCGAGGAAAGTCTCACAAGAGTCACTTGATCAAATCAAAGACTCCAAAAATCCATGAATATGGAGATTCTTCATGTTTTCTTTCCAATATAATTTAAACGGCGATGTCACTTCGTAAGTCACCTTTCAATCATTTGTCTTGCGACATTTTAGCATTAGTTTTTATGGATTTGATTTCTCCAACTAGATTTGTAAATCATCCATCTTATATGGAATATGGTAATTATTTGAACAATCTTTGTTCTCATAATACCTGATTTAAATAACTATTATTAAAACAAATCTTGAAGGCAAGATTTAATGTCAACGAGAAATACAAACAACTGCTTGTTTGTTTTTGATCATCATCATCACATATTCTCTTGCTAGTTACTTAGTTCATTGTAATTCATGAATTGTGTCGTTCTGTATGAAATTTCATACCAACCAATTCGGTATCCAATACCCAAGAACCACATTGTTTAACAAGCAAAGAGTACAACCATAACATGTATATCATCTATATACCTAAACTGGATATTTCTAGTCTTTTCTTTTCTGCCAAATATATTTTATAGATTCTCTTTCAGCATTTCATTTTCCTTTTTTAAAGAATCTACCAACATCAACAGTGGCGCCATATACATGACAGATAGTCCAAAGCATGTATATTATAATACTAATACCTTTGGACTTGCAGTTTGAAGTAGATCACCATCATCAAATGATCGGCATTCTTTCAAAATCCATTCTTTAGTAATCTTTTAGTGTAGTAAACACTTTACATACATATTCTATTCATCCTTATCATGATGACTTTCATGATCAAGCTAATGTAAATGCTTTTGGATGATTAGGATGTCTAGCATCTCCAACCTTTGCAAATTCTCATCCAATATGAGAACATATATTATACTCTATCATATTGCAAGCAAAACATTGTTTCAGATATCGTTATATCTGCCACACATGATGGTTTCTGAAACAATTCTTTTAGCTCCTAGATAAACTTGATATTAAAACAATCAAGAATCATGGAGGCAAACATGATATTTAAGATGCTAACACTGGAATTGTTACTCTCGATTTAATACTAATTATTAAACTTCACGGAGTAAACAGAGTTTGCTGAAAGTTTGCAATAGGACTTTAAACTTTAGATTGACACTCAACACAATACGATACTAGTTTGTAAAGTAAGTATCCAGAATTCTATAGTTCTATTATTTCAATTACAACTAAGCATAAGGTACTGAACAAATGCCAATGACTACAACAAATTATGCAAATTCACTTTGATTTAATTTATGATAAATTGAGTTCTACTAATCCAAATTAGAAATGAACTCCCACTCAAAAATGACATATCTCGTGTCTTTTTGGTAATAAAATGAACCAAATCCACTACACCAAGTCCGATCATCACGTGAGTCGATGTAGCTTCAATGGCTATCATCAAATGGGCATCATATCTTTCATATGACTCATGCTTAACCTTTTGGTCCGTGTTCCGAGGCCATCTATACTTGCTAGGCTCGCCAAGTAAGAACCTTAGTGTATGACCCTACCTTTATAAGGTAAAGGATCCCTATGATTGCAATGCTAGTCCCCGGATCAAATGCTAGCATCCACAGTTTAAGATGAAGTACACAGATACAAAGGTATTTATTACATCGTCATTCCAAACATAACATAGTCTTTTACAACTCCATAGCCATAGGCTAGTACAAGAGTTCATAACATAAGCAAATAAAATAAAGTTTTCATCTTCATGTGCCACATGCAAGCATGTTGAGTGTAGACTCATAACCCTAATCCTCATCAGAGTAACCCGCAACATCATAAGTTACCGCCATAGTGGGTCAATACATTGGAATAGTGTTGGCAAGTGATACCATAGTATAATAGTAGTTTCTAACTTCTATATGAATTTGGCTAAGTGTAGATTAGGCTTGCTTTGCTCAAAATAGGTTTTATCCTATCAGTTGAAAACACTAAGTTTTTGTTTGTCAAAAACACCCAAGGCATCTACCAATAAATTTGGTGATCCTTTAGCCCTTGTTCAACCACAAGTTTTTAACTTAGAAATTAGGATGAGGAGATCCTTGATAGCTTCCATGTCTTGATGCTCAAATTGTCCATTGCCGGGGACACGGCTAAGTACTTAGATTTTACTCTCTCGAGAGGTGGTGCACTTTCCCTAGAAGACTCGACATGTATCGAGACGGGATCTTTCAAAAGCCTTCCCTTAGACCAAATGGACGCGCTCCATCCTATCACCCCCTACCACCTTCTGTCCATCTGGCTAAGTTATTGCAGCCTATGTGATCCAGGCAGAGCCCATATTGCCATGTGGATGCACTAGAAGCTTCTTAACATTTGGCATCTCAAATCCCTTTGTTCCTGGGTGGCTTTCCACAAGTGTGATACACAAGTTTTCCCCAGTTTACTAGACTTGTGATACACAAGTTTTCCCCAGGTCAATGGACTTGTGTAACCACTCAACATATCCCATTCTCACCATTCCACCCAGGTGATTCATTCACTTAGTAGTTTTATTAAGCAAAAACATAAGTCAAAAAGACTTAGCAAATTTTCCATAGTATGTGTATATAATCCACCCTTGTTTACTACTAGCTAGGCTAAGCATGATATCATACAGGTATCTTAACTTAGAGAATATTTTTACCAATACTACAACTACTAGGATTTCACATAGCATAGCATATAAATACTTAGCAAAAATTTCATGCAAGCCCTATACAAAAATATCACTAGTGCATAGTCAAAATAATAGGACAAATATATGAAGCACCACTTGCCTTGGTAGTTGGGGGAGTAGCAACAATCCTCACAATCACAATCACCACTAGCACCAAAATCTACACATAAAATGATAGCACCAAATTTACATTCCAAATAATCAAGCAAAAATATATGAATGCATGCAAATGCCATGTGATGATTATTTTTCCAACTAAACAAGTCAATTCCAACATTACTGAACATAAAACCAATTAAATATAGTCTAAACAAACTTAATTTAGCCTTATAAACATTTCCAAAACAATTTAAATAGCCAAAATAAGCCCATATTTGTCTCTCCGTAAAACTTCATTTTTACAGAAACAAACTACAAAACTAAGCCCACAGTAGTGCAGGATTTATTTTTGTGAATCCAATGATATATTATTTGCATTTTTTTGACAAACAAAACAAAAGTTATGAATTTTATAAGTTTAAACATTCAAAAACCTTTTCTGGAATTTTATTAAACAGAACACAGACACGCGGGGTGATTTGGTTGGTCCATACTGATGGGATGTAGGATCTAAATGAAATCGTATGGGCCAGATCGACCGATACCGATTCGAATAAGTGATCTATTCCTAACCTCTAGATCTAGATCGAACGGTGCTAATCACTCTGACAGTAGATGGGCGGCGCAAATGGCCAGAGCGACGGCAACGCTGCTGACCGCGACGTGCCGGCAATGCTAGGGGGTAAGGGGGATGGTGCGGTGTGTTACCAAGGTCGCGGAGTTGAGGCGGTTGTAGTGGTCGACGAGGTTGAGGCGGGGGCGCATGGTATTGTCGAGGATTCCTCGCCGGAGTCGAGTTCGCCGTCGGGCACGTGCGGGTGTCGATGAAGGCGACGCTACAACCCACAAGAAGGAAAAATGCAAGTAGCATTAGGTGCACATGAGGGTGGCAAACAAGATAGTAAGAACCAGAGGGCAAGGGGTTAGCAGGCCTCACCGGAATCGACCGCCGGAGAGGTTTGGACCGCGGCGGTGTGAGCTCGAGTTTGGGCATCCTGGGGGCTCTCTAGAGGTGTGGCATGAGGGGAAAGGAGCAGAAGGGGAGGAGGTTAAGTAGATGGGGGTCGGATGCAGGATTAACGCCGAGAATCAACAAATTGATTCGAATTGAATCGGAGGAGGAAATGGCTGTGAGGGCGTGGTCTCTGCGTGTTGAATGAGGACGATGAAGTCGACGTGGTGGTGGGACCAGGAGCTCAGCAAGGGGGTGTGGTGCGAGTATGGTGAGAAAGAGAGGCAGAGGGGTGCGGGGGAGCCGGGTGGGCTTGCTGGGCCGTGGGATTGGGACTGGGCCGAAAGGCTGGCGCGGCTTCTATTTTTTTCCTCTTCTCTTTTTCTTTTTCCAAATGATTTTCAGGAATGGTTTTAACCTTATTTCTATTTTGTTTGAATTCAAATCACCTCCAAAAATTTGTAATGTGATCCAAGCATCCAAAAGTGTGACAAACACATCTTGCAAATACACCTTGGTATTTTGAAAATAAAAAAAATAAAACCAAGCCTCATATGCATATAAATAATATGGCTTTATAATGGTTTTATTTGGGTTTTTGGTTTGAAATTTTTTGTGCAAGCTCTAGATGCTATGAAATTAAGAATGCAATTCATGCTTTTGCAATTCATGAATTTTTGGGATGTTACAAATCTAACCCCCTTAAGATGAATCTCGCCCTCGAGATTCGGATTGGCTAGCAAATAGGTGAGGGTGATCTTTCCGAAGGTCATCTTCTCTTTCCCAAGTTGCTTCCTCTTATGAATGATGATTCCACTGAACTTTGCATAATTTGATAGTCTTCGTACGAGTAACCCTTTCTGCAGTCTCAAGAATCTTGATAGGTTTCTCTTCATAAGTGAGATCACTCTCTAACTGAACCTCTTCCAAAGGTATAGTATCCTTCAAAGAAGTTTCTTCCATCTTCGGATGGCATTTCTTCAACTAACTTACGTGAAACACATTGTGTACGGCAGATAGTGATTCGGGTAATTCGATCTCATAAGCCACTTCTCCTTTGCAACTCAGAATCTTGAATGGTCCAATATATCTTGGAGCAAACTTTCCTTTGATTCCAAACCTCTTCACACCACGGAGTGGTGAGACTCTAAGATAGGATCTATCACCTACCTCATAGGTGACTTCTCTATGCTTTGGGTCTGCGTAGCTCTTTTGCCAGGACTGCGCTATCTTTAATCTGTCCTTTCCCAATTTTCACTTTCTCTTCAGCCTCTTGGATTAACTCTATCCTGAACGAATTTCTTTCTCCAACACCACTCCATAACAATGGTGTAGTACACTTTCTTCCATAGAGAAATTCAAACGGTGCCATCTCAATACTGGCTTGATAGCTATTATTGTAAGAGAATTCTGCGTAAGGCAGACTTTCATCCCAACTAGCACCATAGTCCAGGGCACATGCCCTTAACATATCCTCTAGAATCTGATTGGTCCTTTCGGTCTGTCCATCAGTTTGAGGGTGAAAAGCTGTGTTGAAATCTAATCTTGTTCCCAATGACTCATGCAGTTGTTGCCAAAAATGCGATGTGAATTGGGTTCCTCTATCAGACACAATACTCTTGGGTACTCCATGTAGACACATGATCCTATTCATGTAAATCTTGGCTAACTTAGCGCTTGTATAGGTTGTCTTCATGGGTATGAAATGAGCCACTTTAGTTAGGTGATCTACCACGACCCAAAGAGAATCATATCATGATCTAGTCCTTGGTAATCTGGTGATGAAATCCATGCCAATCTTGTGCCACTTCCAATCAGGAATAGGTAGTGGTTGTAACAATCCCGCTGATTTCTGATGTTCCGCTTTCACTCTACTACACACATCACACAAAGCAATATGTTCTGTGATGTCCTTCTTGAGATTATTCCACCAAAATCTTTCCTTCACATCCATGTACATTTTGGTATTACCTGGATGAATGGAATATGGTGAGTTGTGTGCTTCTTGTAAAATCACTTTCCGAAGCTCCGGATCTTGCGAAATGCAGATACATTTTCCATACCATAAAGTACCCTGTTCGTCTTCATGAAATCCTTTAGCTTTCCTTTTGCTAATTTTTCCCTTAATCTCTTCAATTTCCTTGTCCATCTTTTGGGCTTCCCTGATTTTGTCCGACAAGGTGGGTTGAACATCTAATGACATGAGATGTCCTGCAGGCACTATCTCCAATCTGAGATCTTTGAATTGGGCACACAGATCATCCGGCAATTCTCCCTTAGTAAGGCCATTTACATAAACCTTACGGCTTAAAGCATCCGCTACAACATTTGCTTTACCGGGATGGTATTGCAAACTCAAGTCATAGTCCTTGATGAGTTCAAGCCATCTTGTTTGTCTCATATTAATTTCATTATGAGTGAAGATATACTTCAAACTTTTGTGATCTATGAACACTTCACAACATTTTCCCAAAATATAATGCCTCCATGTTTTGAGTGCATGGACAATATAGGCTAATTCTAAGTCATGGGTAGGATAATTCACCTCATGTTTGAGTTGTCTCGAGGCATAAGCTACAACTTTCCTGTCACATCCCAAGATTTTCCAAATCTTGTAATGTGAAAAATAAAATAAACAAAATAAATTATTTGTTGAAAATCAGGGTGAAAAGAAACTTTTGTTTCTAAATGGAAACTTAAAATCCCATCTTGAACAAACTTTAATAAAAGTTTGAATATAAATTCAAATCTAAAGAAATGCATTCCTCAATGAATGTATCTGGAAATTTAAACACTTGGAAAATAAATCCAAACCCTAAACCCTAATGGAATAAAATCATTTCCAAATTATCTCCAAGCCTATGGATTTTGATCCATATAAAAATCTTGTCAACAAACATTTACAAGTGATCAAGAAAGACAAATGGAAATATTATAAGACCATATAAATTGGATTCACTTAAATTGGAGCCATAAATAAAATCTTATGAATATAATAAGATAAGGAAATTAAATTTCCAAAGCTAATAAAACCCTTATCCAAAAGTCCATACCAAATGGTGAGCAAATAATCCAAGAGATATTTAAAAGGATAAACAAATATTAAATAAGATTTTATAAATTGGAATCACCAAGTTTGGATCTCTAAAGAAAAAGATATGGTTTTTATAAGATGAAGAAAGAATTATTAAATAAAGAATATTTAAAGACCAAATCAAATCTTGGCCTAACCCATAAACAAGTGGAATAAGTTATAATCCAAATCCAAATAAAAATATTGGTTAAAGAATTGCCAAAATAAAATAAAATGGCTTAAACCAAATCCTATTGGAATAAAGACAAATCCAAATTTTAAATGATTAATAAATCATATTAAAAACTTTTCCAAATAATTCAAGATGAATTATTTGACACCTCATTAAGTAAATAAAACCTACTGAAAAGATTTAGAAGGTTTAAGAAATTAAATGGTGTTTGAAAATATTATTAAATCTATTTGATTTAAAACTAGAACCTATTTTGAATAAATAAAAGACTCCAAAAAGAATAAAGTTTTTATTCAAAAATTGACTTCAGAATGTGATACTAATCAATATTTAAATCTACACAAAATTTGGCAAAGGTTTGAAATCAAATTGAGGTTTGAATTGATTAAACAAAATTAAAACAGAATTAAAGAAAAGGGAAAAGGAAAACAAACAGAACAAAAAAAAGTAAAAGACCCAGCCCAACTAGCCTGGCCCAACTAAGCCCAGCCAGCCCACCTCTCCTTCTCTCCCGCAGAAAAATGGTTCGCACCAAAGAAAGAACCCGCAACGACACTGACGCGTGGACCCCATCACCCCACTGCTCTCTCACGCTGCCAAGCGGACCCCACCGCCAGCTCACCTCGTCGTCAACCCACGACCCATTCATCCCCATAACCTCGATGCTGTTTCTGTCGTGATTGCTCCCTTCAATTCGTGTTAAACGGCCGATTAATTCCTCGCTACAACGATGCACTCTTAATCGCCTCCCTCTTCTCCCTCTTTCCCCCCAGACGTCACCCCACCAGAGCCCTCAGGCTGCCCGTATTGCTCGCGATGACCCCCTGTCTCCGACAAGCTCCGCGACGATTCCGGCCAGCCCACGCGCCCCTTGCTCCCTGGCGCACACGAACTTGTTCCCCCTCTCCTGGCGGACCTCTTCGTATCATCAGCTCGCCCGCGCGTGCCCTGCAAGCTCGACAACACCTCCGCCAGAGCAGCGCCACCGTCTGCCTCCGCTCCGACGAGCCCTATCGGTGAGACCAGACCCCCCTTGCCCTCCTCTTTATGCACGCATGTCCGTGACTCGCGTATGAAGCTAACCGTGTCATCCGTTTGTTCCCTCGTGTCCCGTAGCGTCACCCTCGATGATGACAGTAAGCATCAGACACCGACGACAACTACGGCGAGGAATTCCGGTTGACCTCGACCGCCCCTTCATCAGACAAGAACACGTTGAGCATCGGCGAAGCGCGGCGAACCTGGTGAGCTACCCCTCTCTCCCTCTAGCCCCCTATGTCGCCAACAACCTCGCCGCCAGAGCCTGCACCGCCACCTGCCGCCGCCAGCGCCGCCACTAGTTGGCAAGCGTGATGCGCGCCGTTGGATTTTGATCCAAAGGACGCGATAGAATCTTAGCCGAAGGGGTATCGATCGATCTGCGCCGTGCGATGTCAGTTAAATCCTACGGTCTGAATTGCTAATCCAACCGAATCGGTATCGGTGAATTAAAACACGCCACGTGGCCCTGTTAATTTTATTTAAAACAGAATTGTTCTATTAGACATGAAAATTCATAACTTTCAAACCACACGTCCAAATTTTGCAAATTTTATATCAATGGATTCAGCAAGACAAGCCCTAGCCAACCATGCACTTTGTTTAGTAAAAATCTTCTGTTAAATTGTTTGTTTTTACAGAAACTTGTGTATACATGTTTAGGATATAAAATTTATTCCAAATTGTTTTTGAGGATAAAATCTTTGGAAAATGGTGTGTTTTGAACCTACTGACCATAGGAAACAAATTGTGGTTTCAAAAATGTATTTGGTGAAACAAAAGAATGAATCTTTGATTTAAACCATTTCTAGTCAAATAAAAATATGGTTTGATTATTAAAAATGGTTTTAGAAGAAAACCTTTGAGAAATGTTTTGGAAATAAACTCTCTGACCCTAAACACAAGATTATATGGTTTGAAAACATATTTTGTGAAACCTATAGAATTTTGCCTTATTAAAAGTATTTCTACACCACATAAAATAATGACTTGGTCTAAAAATGGTTTATGAAGTAAAATCTTATACAAATGATTTTACCACTTTATAAAATGACCATTAGGTGTTTTAAAATGTTTATGACCCATTAGAAACCACTTTTTCAAATAAAACAATCCTTGACATGCTTGCATGCATTACTTTGTTTTTATCATTTTATGTGATGAATTGCTTGAATGGTGGATTGAAACATTGTTTGCTTGATTGAATTGTAGTGATTTGAAGTGTGTGAACATTGCAAAGATCAAGGAGTGAACTTATACCCTCTACCAAAAAGGCAAGTGATGCTTCATACTTTTGTCCCATTATTTTTCACTATGCATTAGTGATATTTCTAAGTAGGACTTGCATGGAATTTTGCTAAGTATAAACTATGCTATGGGAAATCCTAGTAGATGAAACCTTAGTAGAATTTTCCTAAGTTAAGATTCCTACTACTATCATGCTTAGCTTAGCTAGTAGAAAACAAGGGTGGAATATATATTCATGCTATGGAAAATTTCTAAGTCTGAGGACTTGTGTTTTGTTTAATAAAACAACTAAGTGAATGAATCACCTGGGTGGAATGGAAGGAATGGTTTATGTTGAGTGGTTACACAAGGCCAGGGGACTGGTGAACCTTGTGTATCTCACTTGTGGATGGCCACCCAGGAACAAAGAGATTTGAGATGTCAAATGTTGAGAAGCTTCAAGTGCAACCACATGGCATTATGGGCTCTGCCTGGATCATATAGGTTGCAATACCTTAGCCAAATGGACAGTTCGTGGTAGGGTTTGATAGGTTGGAACGCGTCCATTTTGGTCTAAGGGAAGGCTTCTGAAAGATCTTGTCTTGGGAAACCAAGTCTTGTGGGGAAAGTGCACCACCTCTGCAGAGTGTAAAATCTAAGTACTTAGCCATGTCCCTGGCAAAGGACAATTTGAGCATCAAGACATGGAAGCTATCAGGAATCTCATCATCCAAATTTCTAAGTTAAAAACTTGTGGTTGAACAAGGGTTTAAGGTTCACCAATTTCTATTGGTGGTTCCTTGGGTGATTTTTGTCAAGCAAAAACTTAGTGTTTTCAAATGTTAAGGAAAAATCTATTTTGAGCAAATCAAGCCTAAGTTCCACTTAGCCAAATGCATATAGATGATAGACTCCACTATACTACCATAGTATCACTTGCCAATACAATTCAAATGTATTGACCCTTGTGGCTGTAACTTATTATGTTGCAGGTTTGTTTGATGTTAGAGAAGTATGTTGATTAGGATTACAAGTCTACAACCAACATGTCTGCCTGTGGAACTTTGAAGATGAAGGACCCCATGCTAATGTTATATTCTGCTGCATTGTAATGAGATAGCCAAATGATCTATGTAAGATGTAATAAATTATGTTATTCTTGGTTATAAAGTTGTATTATGACCTTTGTTTCTAGATATTACATCTTAACTGTGGATGCTAGCTATTGATCCAGGGACTAGCATTGTAAACACAGGGATCTCTACCTTATTAAAGGTTGGGAACCTTACATTTCCCTTCTTGCATCAAAACTCCACCCAATCCTTGGTGAGATGCATCACAATATACTTGGAAATACTTTTCCAAATCTGGCAGACATAAGACTGGTGCTGTCACTAGTCTCTTCTTCAATTCTTGGAAACCGAGTTCACATATTTCTGTCCAGTCAAACTTCTTGTCTTTCTTAAGTAACTCCGTCATCGGTTTAGCTATCTTTGAGAAATTCTCAATGAATCTTCTATAGTATCCTGCCAAGCCGAGGAAACTACGAACTTCTTTCACTGACTTAGGAGATTCCCACTCATCTATAGCTGACACTTTTGCGGGATCGACCGCTACACTATCTCCTAACACAATATGTCCAAGAAATCCCACTTCATTCAACCAGAATTCACACTTGCTAAATTTGGCATACAGCTTATGCTCCCTGAGCTTCTCAAGTATCAAATGCAAATGCTCTTCTTTGCTCTTGGAGTAGATCAGAATGTCGTCGATGAATACGACAATAAACTTGTCAAGAAACTCCATGAACACTTTGTTCATCATATTCATGAAATAGGCTGGTGAATTTGTCAAACCAAATGGCATCACGATGTACTCATACAAACCATACCTTGTGGTGAAAGTAGTCTTTGGTATGTCTTGCTCTCTAATATTAAGCTGAAAATAGCCTGATCAGAGATCAATCATTTGAGAACACACGGGCTCCTTCTAGCTAATCAAACAAATCATTGATTCTAAGCAAAGGGTGTTTGTTCTTGATAGTCACCTCATTGAGTGAACGGTAATCTATGCATAACCTTTGACTTCTATCTTTCTTCTCAACAAACAGAACTGGTGCATCCCAAGATGAAGAACTTGGTTGAATAAATCCTTTCTACAACTGTTCTCTAAGTTGTTTCTTGAGTTCTTTCAACTCATCAACTGACATCTTGTAGGGTCTCTTTGCTATTGGTCCAGATCCTGGCAGCAAGTCAATCAGAAACTCTACATCTCTATCTGGTGGCATTCCAGGCAATTCCTCCGGAAACACATCCGGATATTCTATCACAATTAGCACACTGTCTATGCTAACCCCCTTAAGAGAATTTAGTTTACTCCCTTTAGATTCAAAGTTGGATTTGAACCTAATCCGTTTCTTGTCCGGGGTAGTGAGTGTTACAGTACGATTGGCACAATCTAGTACTCCTTCATACTTAGTCATCCAATCCATGCCCAGAATAACATCCAATCCTTGGGAATCTAGGATTATCAAACCAACTGGAAACTTATGCTTCCCAAACTCTATCACTAGACCATGACATCCAAGGCTCACTATCATCTCTCCACCGGGAGAGCTTACTTTTATAGGACACCCAATATTTTCAGTTGGAAATCCATTTTTATCAACAAATGCTCTTGATATGAATGAATGTGATGTGCCAGTATCAAAAAGAACAAGTGCTGGAAAAGAATTGAGCTTGAACTTATGTAGCGGACCGAACCCGACAAGGTTCGAATCCATGTGTTTATAGTGCTAGTCCCTGGATCGAATAGCTAGCACCCACATTTAAGATGTAATATCATGAAACAAAGGTCTTACATCGCATATCCAGGAGTAAAAATAGTTTATTACAACTTACATAGCTCATATGGCTATCTTATTACAAAGCAGCAGATATAACTATAAAGCATGGAGTCCTTCATCTTCCAGTGCCACAGGCAAACATGTTGGTTGCAGACTCGTAATCCCTACTCATCAAACTTCACTATCATCAAGTAATCCTGCAACATGATAGTTACAGCGACAAGGGTCAATACATTTTAATGTATTGGCAAGTTACAAATTTCATGCTAAGTTATAGCAAAAGAAGACTAAGAGTACGAGGAGTTGAGATCTTTTCATTGATCAAGTAAAAGAGAAGGGTTGATTGACATAGAAGGATATTACACACCAAGTGCCCAATCAAAAACTAACACATGGATATTACACACCATGTTTCGAATCAACATTCTAACACATGGATATTACACACCATGTTTCCAATCAACATTCTAACACATGGATATTACACACCATGTTTCCAATAAACATTCTAACACATGGATATTACACACCATGTTTACTTTCCGACCATATGGATATTACACGCCATATGGCAAAAAAATCCCTCCTAGGAACGATGTTACACACGAACATAGGGTTTTTCTCTCATGAATCGATATTACACACGATTATAAGTTTTTTTTGAAAACTTTAGAAGACAAGATAAGAAAATCCTTGCTCCAAATGCACGCGAGCTTGCAGGGCCACTCACTGGATGCACCTCTTGTAGATGATTCCGTCGACTTCGTTCCATTCCATGGATAAACATGTTTGATCTAATTTTTGTTTTCAAAAATATTTTCGCAATGCTACCCCAGAATAGGCGCATACCAATTCACACGTCTACCACACAATATCCACACACTCAAAAATTACTATAACATAACAATCATAGTATTATCTCTATGCATAGCATCCATGAATTTAATAAAAAAACTTAAAATGGTCAAAGGAACTTGCCTTCAGAATAATATCAACAAGGGTCTACTTGATAAAAATTCCCGCAATACTCCAAGCAATCTATCACAAATGTATAGTGATAAAAATAAATACACAATTGCAATAAAACATACATACACATATGCAAAGAAACACTATAAGAATATGCACATGAAGTTGCGAAAAAATCCAAATGAACATCAAATCATTCTTGTTGTTTTAAGAGTAAAACATTGCAAAGGCATAAGACGTACATCTAACAGGTTAATTCCTTTTTGAATTATAACAACGCTATGCTTTATAACAGGTTTATAAAAATAAAGTAGCGTACTTGGTAAAAACAATACTAAAGGTTCATGTTTATTAGTTCCAGTTTACAGAAAAATGCATTTTAAAATTATTTACGAAGATCAAAATTATGGCCAATATACTCTATTTCTTTGCTACAGATTTGACCAAGTTAAAATATACCAAAAAATGAATATGAGTGTACTATCGTATTCTAATTTTCCCAAGGATTCAAAAGATATTCTATTTGAATTTTTCGGCTTAAACAACTAAAGTTATGATTTTTAGAAGTTCCATGTCTAAAACAAAATCCGAAAAAGGGAATTGTATGGGAACACATGGCATATCCCGACTAGTAGATCCCTTCATCTAAGTGATCTGATGAGACACACTAGATAGGAGTCGAACGATTTACATAGTAAGTAAGAAAAAGTCACCAGCTCCCCGGCGTGGACAGTTTGGTCGCTGGAAATTAAAAACACGGGTGTAGCTCGGTCAATGTCGCGGACGTTACGTCTGGTGATCTGTAGGCCTTGAGAAAAACTTGAACAACTTGCTAGGCTCGGTGGTGAATGCGATGGAGTCCTTGATCTAGTCCACATGCCACCACAAATCCTGGCTGAAGCTCGTTGATGGCGGGGGTGGCGTTCCCGGGTCGTCCTGGAGGGGTCTCCGGCTACGCTTCCAACAAAATGAGGAGGCATGAGGGAGGTGCGCGCCGTCTAGAGAAAATCAAATGAAGCGGAAACATGGCGTGATTCCTACTGTACCGATTGAGATCGACGATGGCGTCTCTGCATCTGGGGAATTTCGATGACGAAAATCCGACCAAGATGCGGGGATGGTTGGGCGTATGCTGGTGGATAAACAAAATGATTCGAGGGGAGGCTCTAGCGTTGAATACATAGCGAGGGGGTGAGCCAGGTGATGGGGCATCGAAGTGAAATCTAGGGACGTTTAGGCTCCTTTGTAAGGGTGAGTTAAGATGCACATAAATGGGGTTTTAATCCCCCGAATGGATCCGTAGGTTAATGGGGAGTAACTTTTTTTCTTTAAGGTGGGCGTTTAGAAGTCTGAAATAAATGGAATTTTGAGGGAAAAGTTTGTCCATGGCTGTACATATTCAGGCTCAGTTTACGAACGCAGGAGAAAGAAGACGACCGACAAAACGTGTGGTCTCCGACCGGTCAAACGGGCTAAGGAACAAAGACGGGCTAAGGAAACAAATAGAGCCCAAGAAAAAGAAAAAGATGGAAACAAATATCGATTCCCATTGACTTAGGCATCCATCGTGTTCTGCAGTCTCTGCACCTAGCTATAAGAGCTTTGTGATGAACTATAATATGCAAGGCATGAAGAAGTCTCTCCCCGAGCTTCTTTCAATGCTTAAAACGGTAGAAGTGGAGATCAAAAAGTAACATCAAGTGTTGATGATCAATAAGAACACTGGTTTCAAGAAAGACAAGAAGGGAAAATGGAAGGGAAGTAAGGGCGGCAAGACGGTTGCCATGCCTGAAAAGAAACCCCGAGTTGGACCTAAGTCTGACACCGAGTGCTACTATTGTAAGAGGACTGGCCACTGGAAGCGCAACTGCTCCAAGTATTTGGCAGACAAGAAGGCTGGCAAGGCAAACAAAGGTATATATGATATACATGTTATTGATATGTACTTGACTAGTGCTCGCAGTAGCACCTGGGTATTTGATACCGGTTCAATTGCTAATATTTGTAACTCGAATCAGGGGCTGCGGAACAAGCGACCGCTATCAAGGGGTGAGGTCAAGATGCGTGTTGGCAATGGATCAAGCATTGATATGATCTCCATCGGAACGCTACCTCTCCACTTTCCGTCGGGATTAGTAATAAACTTGAATAATTGTTATCTGGTGCCAGCACTAAGCATGAACATTGTAGCTGGATCGTGTTTAATGCGAAGTGGTTATTCATTTAAATCCGAGAACAATAGTTGTTCTATTTATATGAATGAAATCTTTTATGGTCATGCACCGATGATGAATGGTTTATTTCTATTGGATCTCGATAATAGTGTTACACATATTCATAATGTTGATGCTAAAAGGATTAAACTTAATGATATATCTGCATATATGTGGCACTGCCGTCTAGGTCATATTGGCGTTAAATGCATGAAGAAGCTCCATTCGGATGGACTTTTGGAATCACTTGATTTTGAATCATTTGATACATGTGAGCCATGCCTTATGGGCAAGATGACTAGAACGCCATTTTTCGGTTTAATGGAATGGGCGACAGATTTATTGGAAATTATACATTCTGATATCCAATGAGTGTGTCGACACGAGGTGGATATCGTTATTTTGTTACTTTCACGGATGATTTGAGTAGATACGGTTATATCTACTTGATGAAACACAAGTCTGAAACCTTTGAAAAGTTCAAGGAATTTCAGAATGAAGTGGAAAATCATCATAATAGAAAGATCAAATTTCTACGGTCCGACCGTGGAGGTGAGTATCTAAGTAACGAGTTTAGCACTCACATGAAAGAGTGTGGAATTGTTTCACAACTCACACCTGCCGGAACACCACAGAGAAATGGTGTGTCGGAACGTCGTAATCGTACTTTATTGGATATGGTTCGATCTATGATGTTGTCACATCCCAAGATTTTCCAAATCTTGTAATGTGAAAAATAAATAAACAAAATAAATAATTATTGAAATTTAGGGTGAAAAGAAACTTTTGTTTCTAAATGGAAACTTAAAATCCAATCTGGAACAAACTTTGGTTAATGTTTGAATCCAACTAAATTCAAATCAAGTGGAATGCATTCTTCATAAATGCATCTGGAAATTTAAACACTTGGAGAATAAACCAAAACCCTAAACCCTAATGGAATAAAATCATTTCCAAGATATCTCTAAGACTATGGATTTGATCCATATAAAAATTTGTCAACAAACATTTATAAATGATCAATAATGACAAATAGAAATATTATAAAACCATAGAAATTGGTTTCACTTAAATTGGAGCCATAGATAAAATCTTATAAATTTAATAAGATAAGGAAATTGAATTTCCAAAGCTAATAAAGCATCTGTCTAAAAATCTATACCAAATGGTGAGCAAATAATCCTAAAGAGATTTAAAAGGATAAACAAATATTAAATAAGTTTTTACCAATTGGAATCACCAAGTTTGGATTTTTAAATAAAAGATATGGATTTTATAAGATAAAGATAAATGAGGAATATTTAAAGGCCAAATTAAATCTTGACCTAATCCATAAGCAAATTGAATAAATATAATCCAAATCCAAATAAAATAATGGATAAAGAGTTTTCAAATTAATTGAAATGGCATTAACCAAATCCTATTCTATTTGAATAAAGATAAAGTCCCTATTAGAAATGATTAAATAAATCATGGGAAAATAGAATTTGGAATTTACCCAAGTGGAATAAAAGTTATTCAATTAACTTAAATAAGATCAAAGAAATCTTCCAAATAAAATTTATGGAAATAAAACCATATTTAATTTCATTGGAATTAAAACAAGCACCCAAATTAAAATGATTAATAAATCATATTAAAAATATTCCAAATTAATTCAAGGTGAATTATTTGACACCCAAATAAACAAATAAAACCTACTTAAAATATTTGGAAAGATTTAGAATTCAAATGGATTTTAAAAGCATTATTAAATCTTGAATGAACTAATACAAGAGCCTATTTTAAATAATTAAAAGACACTAAAAAGAATAAAATGTTTTTCTAATTATGACTTCAGAATGTATTATTAATCAGTATTAAAATCTACTCAAAGTTTGTTTGAAGTTTGAATTCAAATAGGTGTTTAAAATAATTAAACAAAATCAAAACAGAATATTAGAATTGGAAAAGGAAAAAAAGATCAGAACAGAAAAAATAGAGCAAAGCCAAACCAACCCAGCAGACCCAGTCTGGCACAGTTTGCCCATTTACCCTTCCCCGCGAGAAAAACGATTTGCACCAAGGACTCGACCCACTCACTCGCTGACCGCTGGACCCCATCCCCTCTCACTCTCTCACACTGACAACAGCACCCCACTGCCACCTCAACGTCATCCTCACCCGCCGCTGACCTCGCTCCCCCTCGCCGGCCGTTTCAGCCGATTAAAGCCCGAGTAAATTCACGGCATTGACGCAGCCATTACCCCCTACGACCACGCTCTATTAAGCGCCTGCGCCCCCTCTCTCTTTCCCCTCACTCGCCAGATCCTCTACGCCCCTAGGCCGACCCCATTTTCGTTTGCACCGCCGCAGCCTCTGACGGACTCCGACGTCAATTCCGGCATCTCCACGTCGCCCCTCGCCCCCTCGACCACACACGCGTGTTCCACAGACCCTGGCGCATCTCCTTGTGCTTTCCATTCGTCCACGCGAGCACTATGTCATCGACAACGTCTTCCTAGAGCAGCGTCGCCGTCTGTCTCCAACTTCGGTGATGTCTTCCCGGTAACACCGACCTCCCCTTCCTCTCAGGATGATACTCCTACGCTTCCCTCTCTCTCACGCGTCTAATAGACCCCCTGTTTTGCCTTTCCGTCACCTGTAGCCTCGCCAACTACGACGCCAGTGCGTGCCTGACGCTGTCCTGAAATCCGGCGAGCGATTGCCATCCACCCCGAGCGCCCCTTCGACGGAGAAGACCACGTTGAGCATCAATACGTCGTGGCGATTCTGGTGAGCATCTCCCCTACTACTCTCGCTTCCTGTTCTCGCCGTTACGCCGTAGCCAGAGCGCCGCCGCCGCGCGCCACCGTCATCGCGCCGCCAGTTCTTGGCAAGGCGTTAGTAGCCGTCCGATGTAGATCCAGCAGATACGATAGAACCTTAACAGAAGGGGTAAGTAGCGCTCTGTGCCGCACGATCTACTTTAGATCTAACGGCTGTCCTCTGTCGATCCAACCGAACCGTTACCAACGAATGAGATCGCGCCACGTGGCCCAACTTCTGTTTTAAAAACCAGAAACCAATTTGTAAAATTCATAACTTTCAAACCACACGTCCAAATTTTACAAATTTTATATCAATGGAATCAGAAAGACAAGTATTTTCCAACCATGCACTTTGTTTAGTAAATTGCTTCTGTTAAATTGTTTGTTTTTGCAGAAACTTGTGTAGGTATATTTTGGATATAAAATTTGTTCTAAAATTATTTTTGTGATAGAACCTTTGGCAAATGGATTGTTTTGAACCTACTGACCTTAGAAACCAACTCATGGATGTGAAAATTTATTTGGTAAAGCTAAAGAGTAAATCTTTGATTTAAAGCATTTCTAGTCAAATAAAAATGTATTTGGTAAACCCTATAAAGATTTTTTACTTTGATAAAGGCATTTTCAACCACATAAAATATTGATTTGGTTTAAAAATGGTTTATAGGTAAAATCTTTTGCAAATGGTTTTGCCACTTTATAAATTGACCAATAGGTGTTTTCAAATGTTTATAACCCATTATAAACCACTTTTCCAAATAAAACAATCTTTGGCATGCTTGCATGCATTACTTTGTTTTTAATATTTTATGTGATGTTTGCTTGAATGGTAGATTGAAATTGTACCTTGCTTGATTGAATTGTAGTGATTTGAAGAGTGTGAATATTGCAAGGACAAGGAGTGAACTCATATTCTCTACCAAAAAGGCAAGTGATGCTTCATACTTTTTGTCCCATTATTTTCACTATGCATTTGTGTTATTTCTAAGTAGGACTTGCATAGAATTTCTGCTAAGTATAAACTATGCCATGGGAAATCCTAGTAGATGAAACCTTAGTAGAAATTTCCTAAGTTAAGATTCCTACTACTATCATGCTTAGCTTAGCTAGTAGAAAACAAGGGTGGAATATATATTCATGCTATGGAAAATTTCTAAGTCTGAGGACTTGTGTTTTGTTTAATAAAACAACTAAGTGAATGAATCACCTGGGTGGAATGGAAGGAATGGTTTATGTTGAGTGGTTACACAAGGCCAGGGGACTGGTGAACCTTGTGTATCTCACTTGTGGATGGCCACCCAGGAACAAAGAGATTTGAGATGTCAAATGTTGAGAAGCTTCAAGTGCAACCACATGGCATTATGGGCTCTGCCTGGATCATATAGGTTGCAATACCTTAGCCAAATGGACAGTTCGTGGTAGGGTTTGATAGGTTGGAACGCGTCCATTTTGGTCTAAGGGAAGGCTTCTGAAAGATCTTGTCTTGGGAAACCAAGTCTTGTGGGGAAAGTGCACCACCTCTGCAGAGTGTAAAATCTAAGTACTTAGCCATGTCCCTGGCAAAGGACAATTTGAGCATCAAGACATGGAAGCTATCAGGAATCTCATCATCCAAATTTCTAAGTTAAAAACTTGTGGTTGAACAAGGGTTTAAGGTTCACCAATTTCTATTGGTGGTTCCTTGGGTGATTTTTGTCAAGCAAAAACTTAGTGTTTTCAAATGTTAAGGAAAAATCTATTTTGAGCAAAGCAAGCCTAAGTTCCACTTAGCCAAATGCATATAGATGATAGACTCCACTATACTACCATAGTATCACTTGCCAATACAATTCAAATGTATTGACCCTTGTGGCTGTAACTTATTATGTTGCAGGTTTGTTTGATGTTAGAGAAGTATGTTGATTAGGATTACAAGTCTACAACCAACATGTTTGCCTGTGGCACTTTGAAGATGAAGGACACCATGCTATTGTTAGATTCTGCTGCATTGTAATGAGATAGCCAAATGAGCTATGTAAGATGTAATAAATTATTTTATTCCTGGTTATAAAGTAGTATTATGACCTTTGTTTCTTGATATTACATCTTAACTATGGATGCTAGCTATTGATCCAGGGACTAGCATTGTAAACACAAGGATCTCTACCTTATTAACGGTTGGGACCTCTACAGATGTCTTTGACAGACTTGCCGTTGTCATTTTGGGGTTATGCACTAGAAACTGATGCATTCACTTTAAATCAGTCACCATCTAAATCCGTTGAAAAGACACCGTATGAATTGTGGTTTGGAAACAAACCTAAGCTGTCATTTCTTAAAGTTTGGGGATGCGATGTTTATGTGAAGAAACTTCAACCAGATAAACTCGAACCCAAAGCGGAAAAATGCGTCTTCATAGGATACCCTAAGGAAACAATTGGGTATTCCTTCTATCACAGATCCGAGGGAAAGGTTTTTGTTGCCAAGAATGGATCCTTTTTAGAGAAAGAGTTTCTCGCGAAAGGTGTGAGTAGTCGTAAGGTAGAACTCGAAGAGGTTATTGAACCTTCTCTTCTAAGTATGGCGAGTAGCGCAGCACCGGAAGTTGTTCCGGAGTTGGCTTCACCAGTTGAAAAGGGAACTAATGATAATGATCATGAAACTCCAAAAGAGAGTACTAGCGAACCTCGCAGGTCTAGCAGGACGCGTGCAGCTCCCGAGCTATACGGAAACCCTGTTATGAATTTCATGGTTGATGAAATTGATGACCCTGCGACGTATGAAGAAGCGATGATGAGCCCGGATTCCAACAAATGGTTAGAAGCCATGAAATCCGAGATGGAATCCATGTATGAAAATCGAGTTTGGAACTTGGTGGAATTACCTCACGACAGAAAGGCCGTGGAGAACAAATGGATTTTCAATAGGAAAACTGATGTTGATGGTAATGTGACCGTCTATAAAGCTCGACTTGTCGCAAAGGGGTTTCGACAAATTCAAGGAGTTGACTACGATGAGACATTCTCTCTCGTAGCGATGCTAAAGTCAGTTAGGATTATGTTAGCAATTGATGCATATTTCGATTATGAGATATGGCAGATGGATGTCAAAACCGTGTTTCTCAATGGTAATATTGAAGAAGAGTTGTATATGATACAATCAAAGGGTTTTGTTGATTCTAAGGATGCTAACAAGGTTTGCAAGCTTCAGCGATCCATCTATGGATTGAAGCAAGCATCACGAAGTTGGAATCTCCGCTTTGATGAGGTGATCAAAGAGTTTGGATTTGTCCAAACTTATGGAGAAGCTTGTATTTACAAGAAAGTGAGTGGGAGAAATGTGGAATTTCTGATATTATATGTGGATGACATATTATTGATCAGAAATGATATAGATCTTTTAAACAGTGTTAAAAGTTATCTAAACATCAAATTTTCAATGAAGGACCTAGATGAAGCGTCATACATATTAGGCATAAAGATCTATAGAGATAGATCTAGGCGCCTAATAGGGCTATCACAAAGTACATATCTTGATAAGATTTTAAGGAAGTTTAAAATGGACGGAAGTAAGAAGGGGTTCTTACCTATGTTGCAAGGCAAGACATTGAGTAAGACTCAAAGTTCGGCTACGGCGGAAGAAAGAGAGATAATGGAAAAAGTCCCCTATGCTTCAGCCATAGGCTCTATAATGTACGCCATGCTATGTACAAGACCGGATGTGGCACATGCTATTAGTTTGACTAGTAGGTACCAATCGGATCCAGGTTCGGAACACTGGATAGCGGTCAAGAATATCCTTAAGTACTTACGAAGAACTAAGGATATGTTTCTTGTGTACGGAGGTGAAGAAGAGCTCATCGCTAAGTTTTATGTCGACGCAAGATTTGACACTGACCCGAATGACTCTAAATCTCAATCCGGATACGTATATCTCATGAATGGTGGAGCGGTTAGTTGGAGGAGTTCCAAACAACCTTTGGTGGCGGGATCAACAACGGAGGCCGAATATGTTGCTGCTTCGGAAGCGGCTTAGAAAGCAGTTTGGATGAAGGAGTTCATATCCGAACTAGGTGTGGTTGCAAGCGCGTTGGACCCAATGGTGATCTATTGTGACAACAATGGTGCCATTGCCAATGCCAAAGAACCAAGGTCTCACAAGAACTCCAAGCATATTAAGCGCCGGTTTCACTCCATTCGCGAGCATGTCAAGGATGGAGATATAAATATTTGTAAAGTACACATGGATCTCAATGTAGCAGATCCGTTGACTAAAACTCTCCCTAGAGAAAAACATGATCAACACCAGAACTCCATGGGTGTTAGATTCATCACTATGTAACTAGATTATTTTCTCTAGTGCAAGTGGGAGACTGAAGGGAATATGCCCTGAGAGGCAATAATAATTGTATTATGTAACTAGATTGTTAATTATGTGTATTCCAAGTATATGATAGATTTTTATTTTGCATGCTATAATTGTATTAATACGGAAACATTAATAGATGTGTGTTTAATAAACAAACAGAAAGTTCCTAGTTATGCCTCTCTCATAAACTAGCTCGTTGATTAACAAGATGATCAAGGTTTCCTGATCATGGACATTGGATGTTGTTAATAACGGGATCACAACATTAGTGTAATGGTGTGATGAACATTCATCCAAAGTATAGAATTACGATCAAAGTCATTGAGTTTATATTTCTATAACAACTTACGAAGTAATCCTAATCCTTAGACCATGAGATCATGTCAATCACTAACACCGGAAGAGTTTCTTGATAACATCAAACGTCACACCGTAACATGGTGATTATAAAGATGGGTTCAGAAGTAATAAAGTGTTATGTTGAGGCCCATGGATCGAGAGTGGAATTTGTTCATCCCGATGACGGATAGATATACTCTGGGCCCTCTCGGTGATATCACATTGGTTAGCTTGCAAGCAAGTGATTTGATCACTAGAATGTTATATCACGGGAACGAGAAAAGAGTGCATGTCAGTAACAAGATCAAACTAGGTATGGAGATACCGATGATTGAATCTCGGACATGTAATATATCGTGAAACAAAGGGATTAAGATACTAGCGTAAAAAGGTTCCGACGATCACAAGAAAGTCATCGTTGAATGTGTGGGAGTCAGTATGGGTCTCCAGATCCCGCTTCTGATTATTGATCTGAGAAGGGTCTCGATCATGTCCGCATTATTCACGAACCATAGGGTGACACACTTAAGAGACACTGACATCCAATTGGAGCAGAAGTTTCATGCCGGAAAGAATAACAAGCGCAGGAATTTATTTCACTAGATACCGAAACAAGATTTCGGGTGAAATTGCAGAAAGTGTTTTTGCATGTGAAATAGAATTCTAGCAAGGCGTTATATGTGAATGTTTGTCATTAAAGTAATTGACAAAATTCTGAATAAATAAAAAGGTTTTTATTTAATGAGAGTTTGCATTAAATTTGGTGGAAATTTAATTGCAAGTTTGAGTGGGGTTTTGAGTGCAGGGAAATGAAGAGGTTTTTGTGAGTGGAGTGTCCACCCACATGAATGAAGGAGGGGAGGGGGAAGCACCCATGGCCGGCAGCCACCCCCTTGGGTGCCCCCCTCCTCCTATAAAAGGCACCCCTCTCCCTCTCTCTCACTCACACCTCCTCGTGATGGATCTCTCTCCCCCTCTAGAATTTATCCCCCATGGTCTTGGACTAGCGAGATACATGTTCCCGGTGGCTATTCAGCAAGAAAGAGTTATGCTTCCGCTGCATCGCTGGATCGTGGAGGCAGAGGTTGCTCGGTGCCTCGGACATGTGTGCGAGCACGGATGCGCTGCTGATTTGCGGCGCTAGGACTTCCTCTCGATCTTGAGATCGGCAAGAGATCGTCTACATAAGCCACGAGTTTAACTCGTTAAGCTTTGTAGGTCTTCGAGGGTATGTTCTCTACGGATATACATCCACCCGTTGTTTGTATCTAGTAGATAGATCTTGGTACATAGTTGTTCCCATCGTAGGAATTTTTTGTTTTCTATGCTGCGAACCTATAGTTTTCTGGTACTAACCTATTAACAAGTTGCAACAGTGCCAGATGCATGTTTTCTGCTGTTTTTGGTTTTAGAAAAGTTAGTAAAGAAATATTCTCGGAATTGGACGGGACAAACGTCAAAGTCAATTACTTTCCGTGGAGAACAAGAAGTCCGGAGAAGACCCTGAGGGGCAAGCCAGGGGGGCAGACCCACCATAGGTGCGGGGACAAGTGGGCCCGCGCCTGGCTAGGGTTTGGTGGCCCTGGCCCTCTCCCGGTCTCGCCCCTTCGCCTATAAGAAGCCCCCGATGCAGAAACCCTGAGTACCCGATCAGAAATCCACGAAATCGTCTGTATCCGCCGCCACCATCGTCCGTAGATCGCGGGGGATCTGAAGCTCTTCCCGGCACCCTGTTGGAGGGGAGATCATCCCGGAGGCCTTCTCTCTGGTATGATGCGTGATTAGTTCCACCTTGGACTATGGGTCCATATAGTAGCTAGATGGTTGTATCTCCTCCTTTGTGCTTTCATGTATAGATCTTGTGAGCTCCGTTCATGATCAAGATCTAATCTATTTGTAATCATGCATGTTGTGTTTGCGGGGATCCGATGGATATTGAGATTATTATGTTGGTTTGATTAATTGTTTTATCTTTATGATTCTATCATGTCTGTGTTGTTTGTGATCTTGCATGCTCTCCGTTGTTAGTAGCTATCTTGGCCAAGTTGTTGGTAGTGACTCCAAGAGGGGGTATTTATGCTCGATAGTGGGTTCATGCCTCTAGTTTCCAAGGGAAGTGAAAATAAATATCTTCGGCTGTAGATGTGCTGTTGCGACTAGGGAGAAACCAACGGTCTCTTGTTCATGCAACATGTGGACTGTTTACCTTACACACTTTTCTTAAAGCAGTTGTCTGTTGCTTGCAACCTAATACTGGAGGGGGTTCGGATGATAACCTGAAGGTGGACTTATAGTCATAGATGTAGTTGGATGGCGGTCTATGTATATTGTTATATTGCCCAATCAGCCTCATAGGATCTTTCTGACTAGTAATTGCATTGTTATGCCTTGCTCAGTTCCTGTCAATTGCCTCAGTGTAATTTTTTTACCCTTCATGCCATGTTGTTTTTCTAAGGAGAGCACCTCTAGTGAACTATGGACCCCGGTCCAATCTTTACCACTGATACATCTTCCACTGTTACCTGTTTACTTGTTCAAACCACCATTAGCTTCCACACCATATGTTTAATCCTTTGTTACAGCAAACCGGTGAGCTTGACAACCTCACTGATTCGTTGGGGCAAAGTCTTGAGTTTGTGTTGTGCAGGTCTCCGCGTTGCTTGCAACACCTGTGTGACGTTTCCTTCCTCCTGCTGTTCGATAACCTCGGTTTCATACTGAGGAAAACTTGCTGCTGTGCTTCTTCATACCTTTATCTTGGGGTTTCCCACGACAAGTACTGGGCGCCATCAAGCTATTTTCTGGCGCCGTTGCCGGGGAATAAAAGGACATAAAACTTCTTCCTCCCCGTCAAGCACCAGCTATTTTCTAGCGTCGTTGCCGGGGAGGCTAAGGACGTCTTCACTAGGGGAGTCCTTCACTTCCTTTCTCTTTACTTTGTTTTTAGTTTGCTTTGTTTCTTTTGCTTGGTTTTGTTTGCCTCTTTCCAAAAAACCCAAAAAAATTAGTCTAGTTTGGTTTTCTTTCTTTATTCAAAAACACAAAAAAAATTAGTTCCTACTCTAGTTGGTGGTCTGTTATTGCCTTGCTTGGTCATGCTTTTTATCAATGGATGGTTTCTTTGAAACTAGTTCTTATTGGCAAGGTGGGTTCACGGAAGAACAAAAGTATTATTATAAGGAACACCCTTTGTCACAAAAAGGGAAACACTTATGGGAACAAATTGATAAGTTGAATACTATTGCTAGAGACTTGTGCTCTACTTATAATGTTACTTATTGCTTTGATAAATCTTGTTGCTGTAGGAGGTATAAACACCTGCCTTTTCAATGTGAGTATAATGATAATGTTACCGTATCTTCTTATGTTAAAGGAAATTATGACTTTTATGATGTGGAACAAATTGAAGAATTTATTGCTTTCAAGGGTGCATTTGAACTTGCTAGTTTGCTTGAAAATACTGATGATGCACCTTATGAATGTGAGGTTTATGAGATACTTAAATTTTTCTTTGATAATTACAAGGAATAAAATGGCTATATTCTTGAATATTTTAATATATGCTTCCCGCAAATGGAAGAGACTAATTCCTTACATAAGACTATGGAAGAAGAAATTGTTGAAACTGGAGGCTCATTAGATGAAAAAGAGGAGGAGAGTGATGAACAAAAGGAGGAAGAATGGATCTACCCATGCCTACCTTCTAATGAGAGTAACTATTTACCTCTTACATTATTTGATTGTCCCCCATGCTTACAAAGGGGGATGAATGTTATGTTCTTGTGGATCCTTTTGAAATATCTACTTTGGATAAAACCTGTGAAGGTTTTAATCCTAGTATTTTTGAGCTTGATAGAATTTATGTGTTTGTAGCTCATGAAAAGCCTGCTTTATGTGATAGCTATATTGTTGAGTTTATTCATGAGGCTACTGAAAATTATTATGAGAGAGGAAAATATGGTTTTATAAGTTTTCATGGTACTGAAACACCTCTCTATCTGCTGAAAGTTTTGAAGTTGCTCTTGTTTCATCTTCCTATGCCTATCACTTTGTTCTTTGTGAATTTATTTGCATACAAGATTCCTATGCATAGGAAGTGGGTTAGTCTTAAATGTTTTTTTAATTTGCTTCTTGATGCTCTCTTTGACTTCCATAATTCTTATGTGAGCATCTTCTCAAGCTATCAAGCCTAACTTAAAGGCGTTAAAGAAAAGTACTTGTTGGGAGATAACCCAAGAGTTTTCTTGAGTCTTGGAAGTTATTACTTCTTTAATGACCTCACCTTATCCTTTTTTGTTTGCTTTTTGTGCCAAGAATGACCTCTAATGAGAGGGAAGTAAGATTTGGGGAGTTGCTGTCCCAAAATAGATTTCTGTCCTCCACCAAAAGAATTCATGAGGAGTCTCTGTAACTAGGATTGAGCTCAACATTTACGAATAAATCCCCCAGTATGTTAGCTAACTTTTGTTAGTTCAACACTTTTTGATTTGAGCAACAAAAGATGTTCGAAAAAATCGGTTTCTACCTGCTAGTCTGTTTTGATAAATTTCTGTCATTATTTGCATTTTCTTCTTATTGATTCTTTTTTGAGTTCTCTTCAGGTAAATTGAGCTTTTTGAAGGAGTTACTACAATAGCTTGTGTTTTTAGTGAAAAGCCTTGCTATTCCAAAGCTTTGCCAGTGGTCTAATATCTTTTGAATAAGCTAATGTTGTAATGAAGATTGTGCGAAGTTTTGTATGAAGGAAAATTTTCAGGTGTGGAGAGAGAATGATGCAATGATATGAAGAATGGACAAAAGCTCAAGCTAGGGGATGCCAGCATGGTGTCACCCCAAGAAATATCCAAGAGGTACAAGCGTAAAATCTTGGGGATGCTCAGGTCTGTCCAGACACTTCGTTTTTATTGTTTCATGCACAGTTGTGTTGTTCTTGGAGCGTTTTAGTTTCCGTTTGCTTTGCTTAGTTTGTTTAGTTTGCTAAAGTAGTTTGGACCCCCGTTCTCTCTGTGTTGTTTTGCAAATAAGTTTGCTTGGTGTTGGAAAGGAGTAGTAAGTTCTTGCTTAAAGTGCAAGAGGAGCTTGCATTGACTATGACTTAGACATTAGCATGAAATGCTAGGTGTTGTTTTAGCATTATTCTTAGTGATTACTTCTATAGCATGTCTTATTCCAAACAATTGGGATTGCTTAGTGTGCCTTGAAGAAATTATGCGTTGTTTTAGCATGCAAAAGCATAGTATTGTGGTATTCTCCTTTTATGTTTTGCTTGGGTTGACTTGGCACATGCTCACACCATGTTATGACTATGACAAGTCACCATTAGCCTCTATGATCATTTAGTCCTTGACTTGTAGTACCAATCTTTGCTTTGATTAGTTTTCTTTGTTGCATTGCATGATTTTGGCCATTATTGCTCTCTTAGTTGGTTGCTCCCAGTCTTTTGCTAGCCTCCACTTGTATGAGTAAGTTCTACTCATGCTTCCAACTCCCAAGAAACCAAGTTATTCCAAAAGTGTCCACTATAAACTCCTATGCATGGTGTGTTACACCATTCCAAGTATATTCTTGTTTTCATCTATCTTCCAATTAAAAACTATTTTGTTATGTGAAAACTTAGTCATTAAAGCCCTCACGAACTTGATGGCACACTTTATTCTTTGCCCCTAATAAACTTGAACCATTGTGAAAACTTTGTTGTATATGCTTGCACTTATAAGTTGGAATTAGCAGAACTGTGCTGTCACGGGGAACGTTTTCAACATTGCACTTGTACCTTGTTGTACTCAGTTGATATCATGTTCTTTTGTCTATGGATGCCACTGGTGTGAAATAAAGAGGGGACTTGTAAGTCCATGGAGTTTGTATTCTGTGTTAGAGAAATGCCTGGGCCGCTAGCCTAAGACATGCCTAATCATGGTGGTAACTTGCAGCATCACCATAATGAACTATCTATGAAGCATCCTCAATAAAAAGCTATGCATATGGTAAATAAAAAGATTCCTGAGATGCTCATTGTCTGCTTGCCTTGTCATTTTGGTTATGGGAAAGCTCATGTACCATGTGCAAGGGGTACCCCATTGGCGGTTCTCAATGATATGCAAATACTTACAGTGACAAGAACTTACTTGGACCCAAAGTTGAGTATGCATGAGGTCTGGCCCTCGTATTCAAGGGACTTGATATTGTCAACTTATACTTCGTCAAGCATATACTCCAGCTTTGCCACTTTAACCTTAACCACTTCAACATGCTTATGATAGGGGCAATGAGAGCTGAAAGCTAACAAGTACCATATTTTTGGAAGCTCTTTTTGAAACTTGTAATCCATGCTTCCTTTACAAAAAAGGCCTTTCTTCCACCACTATTAAGTCTCCACCTTCTACCTTTAGGCACCATTAAGAGAGCATAGTTGTCATTATGTGTGCAGTGTTCCAAAGCTTATTAATTGATGCATATTGTGTTATTACTTGCTCTTGTGCTACTTGTTTCTAGTCACCCTTGTGAACTTTGCAGGTGTCCTATGCATTACATTGCTACTCTATGAGGGACAAGATGATTGCCACTATGCTATGTTTTCTGCATGTGAAACAAACAAACGTTTTTCAATGCATGTTATTCATGATCTTTGTTTGTAGCTTGTCATGTTGCATGCATAGTTACTATGTCCTATTGTTAGAACTCCATTTTTCATGCACATGTTTAGAGTTCTTTGATCCCAGCTTTTAATGCTTGCAAATGGTTGGATCTTTATTGTGAGGGTGCATGTCACCTAAAAAATTATTCTGTTTATCACTTACCTACTCGAGGACGTGCAGGAGTTAAGCTTGGGGATGCTGATACGTTGGAAACGTATCTATAATTTTTGATGCTCCATGCTTGTCTTGTATCTACTTTGCTTTACTTTTCTACACTTTGAGGTGCTTTTTACATGTTTTCTGGTACTAAACTATTAACAAGTTGCAATAGTGCCAGATGCCTATTTTCTGCTATTTTTGGTTTCAGAAAAGTTAGTAAAGAAATATTATCGGAATTGTACAGGACAAACGTCAAAGTCAATTACTTTCCGTAGGGAACAAGAAGTCCAGAGGAGAGTTGGAGGGGCCAGCCAGGGGGGGCAGACCCACCCCAGGCGCAGGGGCAGGTGGGCCCGTGCCTGGCTAGGGTTTGGTGGCCCTGGCTGTGAGACCCTGGCGCATGGCTCAATAGGATTGATAGGAAACCCATACAAACAAGTTGCAACTTCTTTTCCGGAAGCTCATTCGAAAAGAACTCTAAGGTTAAGCGTGCTTGGCCTAGAGCAATTCTAGGATGGGTGACCGACCGGTAAGTGGGTAACCGGGTGCGCACGAGTGAGGACAAAGTGCACATAAAAGACTAGTGTTGGTCTGTGGGGTTAGTCTAGAGATCCTATTGAGCTGCCAGAAGTGACAGCCGCCGGTCCGAAGTGATCGGGGGTGTTACAAATTGGTATCAAAGCCGACCCTCGCGGTTACATGGGTGTGTGCGGGTCAGTGGCGGACATGTGGCGCATGGCGCATGTGGCCCGGAGCGGACACGGCATGGCACATGTGCCGGCACTGGACGCACAGACGTGTGCCAAGAGGGGATGTTCCTGGCTTGTGGTTGATCGACGAGGACGTCGATCTTCTAAGGGTGGGTGTAGGTGAGACCCTGGCGCATGGCTCAATAGGATTGATAGGAAACCCATACAAACAAGTTGCAACTTCTTTTCCGGAAGCTCATTCGAAAAGAACTCTAAGGTTAAGCGTGCTTGGCCTAGAGCAATTCAAGGATGGGTGACCGACCGGGAAGTGGGCAACCGGGTGCGCACGAGTGAAGACAAAGTGCGCAGAAAAGACTAGTGTTGGTCTGTGGGGTTAGTCTAGAGATCCTATTGAGCTGCCAGAAGTGACAGCCGTCAATCCGAAGTGATCGGGGGTGTTACACTGGCCACCTCCCGGTCTCGCCCCTTCGCCTGGAAGAAGCCCCCGATGCAGAAACCCTGAGTACCCGATCAGAAATCCACGAAACCGTCTATAGCCGCCACCACCATCTTCCCTAGGTCGGTGGGATATGAAGCTCTTCCCGGCACCCTGCCGGAGGGGAGATCATCCCGGAGGCCTTTTCTCCGGTATGATGCGTGAGTAGTTGCACCTTGGACTATGGGTCCATGTAGTAGCTAGATGGTTGTATCTCCTCCTTTGTGCTTTCATGTATAGATCTTGTGAGCTCCGTTCATGATCAAGATCTAATCTATTTGTAATCATGCATGTTGTGTTTGCGGGGATCCGATGGATATTGAGATTATTATGTTGGTTTTATTAATGGTTTTATCTTTATGATTCTATCATGTCTGTGGTGTTTGTGATCTTGCATGCTCTTCGTTGTTAGTAGCTATCTTGGCCAAGTTGTTGGTAGTGACTCCAAGAGGGGGTATTTATGCTCGATAGTGGGTTCATGCCTCTAGTTTCCAAGGGAAGTGACAATAAACTCTTCGGTTGTAGATGTGTTGTTGCTACTAGGGAGAAAACAACGGTCTCTTATTCATGGAACATGTGGACTGTTTACCTTACACACTTTGCTTTAAGCAGTTGTCTGTTGCTTGCAACTTAATACTGGAGGGGGTTCGGATGATAACCTGAAGGTGGACTTATAGTCATAGATGCAGTTGGATGGTGGTCTATGTATATTGTTGCATTCCCCAATCAGCCTCATAGGATCTTTCTGACTAGTAATTGCATTGTTATGCCTTGCTCAGTTCCTGTCAATTGCCCCGCTGTAATTTGTTTACCCTTCATGCCATGTTGTTTATCTAAGGAGAGAACCTCTAGTGATCTATGGATCCCAGTCCAATCTTTACCATTGATACATCTTCCATTGTTACCTATTTACTTGCTGCAAACCACCATTACCTTCCACACCATACGTTTAATCCTTTGTTACAGCAAACCGGTGAGCTTGACAACCTCACTAATTCATTGGGGCAAAGTCTTGAGTTTGTGTTGTGCAGGTCTCTGTGTTGCTTGCAACACCTGTGTGACGTTTCCTTCCTCCTACTGGTTCGATAACCTCGGTTTCTTACTGAGGGAAACTTGCTACTGTGCTGCTTCATACCTTGCTCTTGGGGTTTCCAACGAAGCATCCCACGACAAGTACTGGGCGCCATAAGATTACAAGAGAGGTTCGCTTGTGCGAGTAGGTTGTGGTTGATCTATGATCTGGTGCCCTAAAGGCTCCCATAGGTCCGGTTTATATAGTCACCAGGGCCTAGGGTTACAGGAGAGACCTATCCGGCTACGTTACAGAGTCGGTAACTAGATACAGCTTGGACTACAAGTAATACTACAGGCCTAAGTTGGTAAATCTTCTGGGCCTTGTCGTAGCCGGAAGTGGCTTCTCCTCTTTTTCTGACTGGGCCGCCCGTGAATCAAAGCTCTAACCCATTGGTGGGCCACCCTGTTCAGTGAGTCATGAGGGTAAATATGGAAAGTATATCCCCAACACTCTCTCCCCGTCTAGTTTATCCCCCATAGTTTGGGACTAGCAAGATACATTTTCCCGGTGGCTTTTCGTTTGGAAAGATTTGTTGCTTCCGCTGCATCGTTGGAGCGAGGAGGTGGAGGTTGCTCGGTGGCTTGAATGTGTGTGTGAGCACGAATGCTCCGCTGATTTGCGGCGCTAGGACTTCTTCTCGATCTTGAGATCGGCAAGCGTTCGTCTACATCATCCATGAGTACAACCTCGTTAAACTTTTTCAGTCTACAAGGGTATATTCTCTATGGATGTATATCCACCCGTTGCTTGTATCTAGCAGATAGATCTTGGTACTTAGTTGTTCCCATCGTAGGAATTTTTTTGTTTTCTATGTTGCGAACCCTACAAAACTATGGAAGAATCATTTGTGATGGGGCTTCTACCACGATGGTCATCCATCATAGAAGGATTTTTCTTGTAGTGTAGGAACAATGGAAAAGGGTTCATGGGTTTACTCAATCCTCTCACTCTCCATCTATGGTGATGATCATCTTATAGATAATAAAAGTACACACAATTGTCATGTTTTAATGGTAACTTTATGGTGGCTACATGTCTCAAAACATATAGTTGACAGAAATACTCCTTTATATTGCTAGTTCACCCTTGTAATAAGGCTACCATTTGGTTATTGTCACACCACATATCATATGTCCACCTTTTTACCCCTAGATAAAGGATGTTTTGCTGCATTGTGTCACTCAATGCATATGTCGCAATCACTCGTCCACTCATTATCTACATACATCATACTTCTTAATGGAGAACATTCCGAAAAGTAGTGCAATGATTCATATGTTATGTGCATTAGTACATCTTTCTCATCTACCTCCACTTGGTTGTGTCAACCACCTCATGACATGGATAAACAAGGCATTTTGTATAGATCAAACATTGCATGCATCATAGAATATTTCCAAAAGTATGACAAACCATAAAAGATCCAACACAACGGTAAATGCATAACAAGTATTATCTCATACCAAAATATCCACCATAAGAATTACATAGATAGATCCATGCTCATGCAAGGCACATCATATGGACTTCAACAATGATCATACATAGAGAGATTAGATCAAGTTACCACCACAAACCCATAGCCCAGGGGGTGGACTACTCCTCTCTCATCATGGAGAGTTATGAGGAGACGTTGGTGAAGGAGGACAGGTGGCGCCAGCGGTAGGGCAGGGTGGCGGCACCCCAACGCCTCCCTAGGGCAGTGGCTGCCCTAGGGGTTAGAGGCCCCTTGCCCCCTCTTGTTCCTTGGAGATGGTGCTGGTGTGGATGACCTCCTCCCCCTCCTTGGCGGCTACCAAGAGGGATAAACTGTGTGGCTATGGGTGGATACCTTTTGTAGATAACCAAATACATAACAAATCAAAAAATATTAATTAAATTAGGTAATAATTTATTTATAAAATAAAAATTCTGTAGAAAATAATTAATTGCAAGAAAATAACAAAACCATGTCATGGACATATAATATACAAATTAATTGTATATAATTAATGTACCATGTGAACCATGCGCTTCCCCTTCTAGTTAATATCATGATTTTATATTGTTACAAATGAAAATGTATGTATAGATATATTTGTGAAATATCCTTTCAACTTTGTGAACACATGCGTCAAACATGATTTATGCATATTGGGTCATAACCGACATCCACATCTTACCCTGCCTTCATCCTATCCTTTGACCACTTTTCGCTCCATTACAGAGGAAATAGACTATGACACATTTCACTCAATCTCTTTCCATAAATACTGAAGGAGTGAACAATTGGCTAGCTCATCTAGCCACTGCATGCTTTGGGTTGAAAGGTATGAAATGTTGTACCACGGTATGGTAAAGCAATTGGGGACGAAATTAGGCAACCCGGAGGGATCACGAAAAGAGGAAGAGACGTGTATTATAAAATTTTGTACAAATATAGTGTATACATGTTACACAAAAAAATTGAAATATAAATACATGTGTTATATTTTGTCAAAATAAAATTTGCAATCAGTGACAAAAGTACGATGACGCGCCTTTAACAAGAACAACAACCTCTACAAAGCATGGAGGTGAACACACAAGGCACTCCACTTTGTCATAGAAAACAAAATGGGAGACCTTCCCACAAGAAGGCATGCAAATATAACAATATGTAAGGTGTTCCCTATCTGGCAGAAAATAGGACATGATTTTCTAAAACTTATTATTCATGTTGATGCTTACCATAATTACATTTATGATTCCATCCCAAATATAACCTTAGTATTAGAACACACCCTAAATCATGTCCAGGTTTATGCCGAGCTCCAATGCCCTGTGCTTGATCTTCACCCGCAACAGCTTGTTTGCTAGCTCAATCCTATTGTTCTCTAGCCGCATCTTCTCTAGCTCCATGTCCTTCCTCAATTTAGCACTAGCCCACTTCACGTGCTGCTTCTCCAACTTTAGCCTCTTGGCATCAATCTCAAGCTCCTTTTTTTGGTTCTCCAATGAAAGATCCTGGTATGGTGTTGAGCGCTTACCTTTGGGGACTGGAAGGATTTCAAGGTCACTTTCATCCTGGTCAGGCACCTTGTTGATGTCGATGGGGAAACCTTTGTATTTCTTCAGCTTCTTGGTGTTGTTAGCGTTGGTTTCCTTACCATGGTCTTGGGTGTTCCCTTCCTTGTCGTTGTTGTTGCTTTGGTTCCTACGATATGTCACCTTCTTGCACGGGCAGTCGTGCTGCTTGTCGAGGTTGCTCTCCAATTGCTTTGAAGCAATGTTAGAATCAGGAATCACTGTATCCTCTTTAATGGGAATCATATTGTTATAGGAACTTAGTTTACAATATTCTGAACCAGATGTTGAGGTTTTCTTGCACTTAAATAGGAGAGGGTCCATGGACAAATTGGTGGTTGGGTGCCCCATATCTCTTTGTTATTTCTTCTTTATTTCATCACATTGATAACAAAAATATTTGCAGTTAATGCTACACAAAATATTGTTTCTCTCGCATGAAATGCACTTAGATACTACAACCATTACCAAATATTGATGCATATGCACCTTTGTATTTTTCTGTTTTACTCCTTAATATTGGTACATACACATGAGCTGGCATATACATGCATTGTTCTAGAAGTTGCAGTGAATTAATAAGAAATAGAAAGTCCAAAATTTACATAATAGTTGTTGCATGACGGTTAAGCAATAAACACCCTTGTATTTTTAAAGAATACATAAATAGGCAAGGACCTAATCCATTTCTAAGATGTAAATTTAAATAAAGATAAATAAAGTTATGAAACTCATTTATGTAACAAATATGGTTTGCATAAGTGCATAATGAATCAAAAGCAGATATTCAAAAATATTTGCAGTTAATGCTACACAAAATATTGTTTCTCTCGCATGAAATGCACTTAGATACTACAACCCATTACCAAATATTGATGCATACGCACGTTTGTATTCTTCTGTTTTACTCCTTAATATTGGTACATACACATGAGCTGGCATATACATGCATTGTTCTAGAAGTTGCAGTGAATTAATAAGAAATAAAAAGTCTAAAATATACATAATAGTTGTTGCATGACAGTTAAGCAATAAACACCCTTGTATTTTTAAAGAATACATAAATAGGAAAGGACATAATCCATTTCTAAGATGTAAATTTAAATAAAGATAAATAAAGTTATGAAACTCATTTATGTAACAAATATGGTTTGCATAAGTGCATAATGAATCAAAAGAAGATATTCAAAAATATTTGCAGTTAATGCTACACAAAATATTGTTTCTCTCGCATGAAATGCACTTAGATACTACAACCCATTACCAAATATTGATGCATACGCCACATTTGTATTCTTCTGTTTTACTCCTTAATATTGGTACATACACATGAGCTGGCATATACATGCATTGTTCTAGAAGTTGCAGTGAATTAATAAGAAATAGAAAGTCCAAAATATACATAATAGTTGTTGCATGATAGTTAAGCAATAAACACCCTTGTATTTTTAAAGAATACATAAATAGACAAGGACATAATCCATTTCTAAGATGTAAATTTAAATAAAGATAAATAAAGTTATGAAACTCATTTATGTAACAAATATGGTTTGCATAAGTGCATAATGAATCAAAAGCAGATATTCAAAAATCAAACCATTACATGCATCATAGAATATTTCCAAAAGTGTGACAAACCATAAAAGATTCAACACAATGATAAATGCATAACAAATATTTTGTCATACCACAATATGCACCATAAGAATTACATAGATATATCCATACTCATGCAAGGGACATCAACAATGATCATACATAGAGAGATTAGATCAAGTTACTACCACAAACCCATAGTACAGGGCGTGGACTACTCCTCTCTCATCATGGAAGGTGATGAGGAGACGTTAGTGAAGAAGGAGAGGTGGACCGACGGCAGGGCAAGGAAGGGCGGCACTGTAACACTACAGTACTGAAAAGACTGTAGCTTCTATGCAACTTGCCAATCCCTGAATCGGTTCATTGGCTTACATAGAACTTAGATGAATAACAAAGTAAAATATCCGTGTATCATAAATAACGAAGATCTAGAGTATACATTTATTACAATAAATCTTAGCTCGAAGGCTAGCTCAAACTTATAAAAGTATCAAACATAAATAAATAACTCCTTTAATCTCCAAATTGCCCACAAGAGAACAAGTGCAGAGTGAATTACCGCGAACTAGCATATCAATCAGAGTCGGAATAACCTGCAACATAAAACGTAGCAGCCCCGAAGGGTCAATACATGGAATGTATGGCAAGTAGCGCTAAATAGGGAGACAATAGACTTAGCAAGTACATGCTTATTTGGCTGGTGGAGCTGTGGCTAGCTTGCATTTTCCAAACACTTTGTCCTACTTTAATAAACCAATTTTTATTCACAACAACCCATTAAGTTCACCCATCAAGTTTTAGAAATCAAGAAATAAGGATGAGCGAGAATATGTCATAGTATCAATATCAAGCAACTCATTTGTCCATAACCAGGGACACGGCTAAGCACTTAGTTTATACACCCTGCAGGGATTTGTACACTTTACCCATGTGACTTGAACAGCCCAGCTCGTACCACCACACGCATATTGTGTGACGATAGGGAGAAGTCCAAGAAGAGACCGTTCGGGAAGTAGATCGCTAAACCCCACTGCACACCGGTCCCAACCTATCATTCACTACATCTCTGGCTGTAGCACCCCCCCCCCCGGGGATAGGGATAAACTAACCTCATATCCCGATCCAAGATAAGTTCAACTCCAAACACGGAAGATCACAGTATGATTCGGTAACATTACAGAACACAGGGATTCAACAACATAAGTTTAAACTCTTAGCAGAGTGAGTTAATAGAGTTATTACAAACCAGAGGTCGTAGACCCAACATTACATCACACAGCGAAATCAAACTATGTTGTTCTACAGAACAACTTAGCAAAATGCCTAAGAGGACCCCCAACTACTCGTCGATGTCAACGTAGAAGCCACCTTCAGTTGCAACCAGATCCTCTATAGAAAACAACAATGGCGCAAGGCTGAGTACGAGAATGTACTCTGCAAGACTTAGATAACCTAGTATCTACATGCTCTGGCTAGAAAGGCTTTCTCTGGATTTTCTTTTGCGGAAAGCAATCTTTGTTTGTAAACAAGATAGAGAAGAGGCTCGTCTACTCAGAATCTTTTAAAAGGGATAAGATAGCGACTTCTTCATCTTGTTCATCACATCTCGATAACCACCAGCTTCATCAGAACCTCCTATCTAGGATCACCCCCTCGACCCAGAGGAAGCATCTCTTAAGCACTCGTGGATCAACACGTTTTACAATGGATAAAGTTATCTATGATCTTAGAATCTGGTAACCAAGCGTTCATAACCGTGAACACGGCTTTTCGAAAAGATTTAACCCTAAAGGGGTGTACAACTTTACCCACACGTATCAACCGACTCTTAATGCCAAATATTATTAGCCCAATTCCTTGGAGGGCCGGAAGAGGGTGGTTGACCACGACCTTTACCTTGCTTTCGCCGAGACCATGAGTCACGCAATAAGTATGATTCCGCTGTAACGGCTCAAATCCCGAAGCCGGTACTTAAAGATATGAGGCGAGGTTGGTTTACTAGGGGCGCTATCTATCCCAAGCAACCCGGTCCATGCTTCCCTACCTGTTATGATGCACCTCCATCACCTCCTATTTCAAAAACGTTTTCAATGTGCATGCCAAATGGAAAGCCCAAACTATGTGACTCATGGAATCTACTAGGCAAGTTAGTCAGTCGAGGGGTTCCCAAGCCCCGTGTGGCTGTACGCTTGTCTCGGTTCCAAAGGCAAGAACTCAGTTCCTAGTGATGGCGAGCATGGGACTACGAATACCACACCCAACGTGGCCTCCCATACAAGCCTTAGCATGATTAGTTAACTCCTTCGATGATGTCACCATCTCCTACCTCACTACCTTCCTTGGCACCTCTGATTCATCATTGAATAGATCAGACGTTGCTTCTATGCTTGGCTAAGCTATCGGTAACAAGAGCTCTACAACGCTCGCATGACAAACCTAGGTATGCTAGGAGCAGTGGATCAGGAGTATAAGGCTACAAAAGGGAAACAGTGCAGCAGATAGGTAACACTAGCTACTGACAAAAGACCACATTTGGAATCGTGTGCATCATAGCGAGAAAGTAATATACTTTATAAAATATAGGTTCATAATGAGAGGCTATGCTTGCCTTGTCCGTCAGAAGACAAGTATGGATCGTCGGTGTTGTTGACTTCAACTTCGGGCTCGGATCCTATCGTGAAGAACCAATACCGGAAAGAAAGGCAACAATCATGACATGGCATCGATGCAATGCTCAAACAAGGATGATGATATGACAAGTTGAATTGCGTTGAAATGAAACCCTAAAACATGCTCGGCAATTTAAACAGGGTTCCGAGGGTTGAAAACCCTAATTTGGAAAACTCCGGAAACACATGAGAGGGGTGCAGTTGTTATTCTAATTAAACTTGCCATTTTAATTGTTGAACAATGCATTATTATAGCTCCATTAGATAGTTCTCATTTTTCTGAACATTTTGATATATTTTTTGTATTTTTCTGAATTACAGATTAAAAGTTATTGAATTTACAATATTCAAAACAATTTCTGAAATTATTAACCTTTTTATTAATTTAAATAAAGCTAGGAATACTTTTTACACAGGGGGTTAGGCTAGCCACAGACACCGACAAGTGGGCCCGTGGCCACCTCAGCATCCACACACGCGAAGAGGCTCAGGGGCGAATTTCACCGGGGCAGAGGCTACCCACACCGACTGACTGTAACATCCCAAAAATACTAAACTTGGATCATCAAACTCTAATCATCAAAATTAGGGTTAACAAAAACTTTGCTAAATAAAATTATGGAAGCATGCATGTGAGTATGCATTTCATTTTGAATTCTTTTGAACCAACTTGTTTGTGTGTTCCTTTGCTTGTAAATGGATGCTTAGGTGAAATAAACATCATCTAAACAATTTCCAAACTTTTCTCAAAGACAAATAAATCAAAACAAAGATAAATGAGTGAATGGTCATTTTGACCAATTTAACTCCCATGCCTACTTTGACTGTCTCAAACTTTCAGAATCTAACAGAAACTTTTCTGGATCTTTGCACCCCTTGCTCATAACAAAGTATCAAGGCCCACTTTGTGATCATCCAGAAACTTTCAAATGCATAGTTTAAATGACAATTCAAAATTGAATCTTTATCATATGGGAAGATCCCACTTTTTCAAAAACCACTCAAACAAACTCAACTTTCAAAACCCAAGCATCTGCAGACTCACCAGCACCAACCTAGCACACCCACCAAAAATCTTTTCAAAATTTAAAACTTGCGTTCTTGTGGCCATTTCATCAAACACTTGGCAGACACAAATCAAACAAAATCCAAACACTATTGTGAGCAGTGATTGAAGCCTAACTTGTTCCCTCTCTGGTTACAACTAGGTTTTAGTAGATCATCTAGCTCAATTGCACACCCTTAGCATCACTATAAGCTTGGCATTGCCATCAATGGTGAGCAGGCCGAATGCACCCTTGTCACCCCCATGTCGACAGCAAGCTAGGAGGAGAAACAAGCCTAGCCAGCATGTCTGGGAGCAAGCCAACATCCCACCGCAACTCCCTGTCCAGCGCTCGAACGTTACCACCACTAGACCACATGCACGAACCATGCCAACCTCGACAGCAACCATGCCGAGAGCACGCCCCGTGCGCCACGCTCGACCGACGTGCACAGACCGTGCGCCGCCCTCTCCGCGTGCATACGTGATCACCACCGTCCCAGCAACCCCGCAGACACGCTCGTTCGTCGCCGCGTGGACCACGCGCACTGTGCGCCATTAAATTCTCCGTCGGGCACGCGCAGAGCACCATCGCGTTCCGACCAAGCCGCACTGCCCCACGTCTCGCCACCGTGTCATTGAGCATTGCCCGGGAGCACCGCACCGCCCCCTACCATCGCCCATGCCGATAGCCGTCTGTACCATCGACCACGACGAGCTCACGGTGCGCCCCGTCAGTCCCCTCTCGCCACTATAAATAGAGGCCACCCCCAGCCGAATTAAGCACACCATCTCACTCCCCTCTCATCACTGATGATTCCACCCCGTTCCTGGAGCAAGGCGAGCAGCACTTCGCCGGAATTTCACCGGAGTCTGCCGCTGCTGGAGAAGAAGGGAGCCAGCGATTGGATCTGCCCCAGGAGAAGCTGCTGGTACCAGGAGGTTCGCCGTCGTCGTTCGCCCGCCTCGCCGACCCTCGCCTGAACCCCGGTGAGCCCCCAACGACCCCCACTAGCCGCGCTAGGTTTCTGTCTCGCCGGCGTTGCCCAACGTCGACGATGACTCTCAGCCGTTGGATTAGAACCAGATCGAACGCACCACATCGCCCCATACCGCTTCGCACCCCCCTGTCTCACTGACGCGTGGGGATAGCCACTTATGCAGCCCGCGGGAGCGTTGTGCTTAGCAGGCTGGCCCGTTAACCTTTCTCGCGCAGCCTAGTTATTTGAATTAAACCTTTTCCATTTTATTTCAAACACACTTCTGTACCCAGTTTCAAAAATCAACCCAGATCGATTCAGTGCACCAAATTGAATGAAACTAATTTTGTTAGAAAGGTCTAGGAATGATGAATCCAAGCCCGTTGGATTCAAGTCATTTGGGTCTGTAGATCACCCTTGGAAAAAATAACAAGGCATAAGCTTTTCTGCATTCAAACATTTTTCAAACTTAAACCATAATAGCTTTTGAGTTGATTCCAACTCTCAAAAATCACATTTAACCATACCTTTCAGAATATATAAAAATATATAGGTTTACTTACAGAAATAATGACCAAGTAATAAAAGAATGCCACATAGGCATTTCTAGCCACTTTAATTAATTAAAATAAAAGGGTAAAACCTTATTAAATTGTGACACCACTTTAAATCACATTCCCTTGGACTAAAATGTGTGGTGATGACATGTGTCAACATGATCCCATGTTTGGTTTGGAGAATAGTAAATCTTAAGTAGTTTTTCAATGAGTAGAAATTACTTTTCTAAAAATAAAAGGAATTAAACCAAGCTTTAACCTTGTAATGTTAGTGATGATGCTAGATCATCTATAGGAACCTTTTGTGTGATGATTGCAATTAGTTAAGTATTGTTTGGTGATTGTGTACATCGTATTTATTTATAGACGCTAGTACCGACCAAGGATACGAGGAGGAAGGAGGATACTACGAAGAGGAAGCCGAGGAGAACTTCAAACACTGCTCTGCACAAGGCAAGCTTTACTAATCAAGTTGATCTGTGCAAGCTAACACTTGCAAGATATTCTACTGATGCAAACAAACCCTTACTTGCTATCATGCCCACTATATGCCTTAAGCATATGTGATCATACCCACTTGTTACCCCCTCCTAGTTTTATTTGCAAGCTTATTTTATTTTCTTATCAAAGCTACTTCCTTAGAGAGTACTCAAGTGACTTGTAGATTCTAGAAAGATATAATGGAAGGTTGCATAAATAGCATAAAATTTGGCCTAAGCTAGATAATCTTGATGTCATCCTAAGGCATGAGATTAAAACTTAGCTAAACTCCACTAGTTTACTATCCCCCATTAGTACTCACCCCCACTTGTAGATGCTAGTGCTAAGCATAAAACTTGATCAAGTTTAGATGGGAATACTTGGTGAAAATGGTTATGAATGTTGGGAATATGCCCTAGAGGCAATCATGTATGATGAGATTTCCCATTGTATTCATAAAGTTATTAAGTAGTCCTTGTATGAACATCTGATGTGTATCATTGAATATGTGATTCGGTTGTGGAACTATGCATTCATGTTGTTTGTACTAAATATCCTTGGTCATTGAGGTTATGCTGGACACACAACTTAGACCAATGTGAAAGTTGGCTTGATGACTCGGTTCCACTTGTCATGGGCATGGAGATGCTATTCCAACTTACACAGATTCGGCTAAAGAGTTTTGCGAGTCGGATTGACCCATATTGAGGTGCAACGAACTAGCTGTCATTTGTATATCTCAATCAATGTAATCCTTAGACCCGAGGTTGTTGCATAGTCCGAGTTGAGGATCACCGACTTAGGTTCTGTCAAACGCTGATCCGTAACTGGGCAGTTATAAAGGCATGGTTCGGGTCGACTGAGAATCAAGCTGTGTGATGTGAATAACCAAGATGGGATTTTTCCCCTCCACTCGGAGAGATATTCTCTGGGCCCTCTCGTGAGATATGATTCGGAAAGCATGGCCATGCACGACTCGGTTAAGTGTTAACCGAGGCGATCGACTAAGAGTTAGTCGGGTGAATCACTTATCTCGGATCGAGAAGAGAGTCGGACTATTTAAGGGATGACATATATTCGCCTATAGTCTGACAAGGTATATTGTGAGGCAAAAGGGACTCGGACGCAAGTCGCATTGGAAAGGCAAGTCGTCATGACTCTTTGGTACTTGGGAGTCGGCACGTTCTGCTAGGAGCCTCTACCGACTGATCGATTGAGAGTCGGACTCCAATCGTGTCCAAGTAGCCATGAGCCTGCGGGGTCACACACTTAAGAGCGGGAGCAAGTTCGGATTGGATCTGAACATATAATCTGGTTGGGTTGGACCTAAACCAGATTAGGACTGAGTTAGTGAGTTGGACTCACGGTGACTAGTGTTATATGGGCTTTAGTGAATGGGTCATGTGAGCAGCCCACGTTCACTCCCTATATATAGTGGAGCACCGTAACCCAGAAAGGTTAATCGTTGTTCGGTTAGGTCATTCCATGTGTTGGAAACCCTAGCTCCACAGCAGTCCATCCGCCGTTACGAACCTAGCAGTTCGCCGCCGGCGCTCCTCCTTGTACGTGTGGATACCAGCAGAGGTGATGTGCGATCAGCACCAGGACGATCGGATCGTTAGGACTGCACTGCATCAACTGACGCGCTTCATCAGTAATCCGCAACCGCGCGTCTAGTGGTAAACCTCGTGGCCTTCTACCTCAGCTAGATCTTGGGATCACCACGTTAGAGGAAATTTTTTGTTTTATCTCTGCGTGGCCCAATAGTGGTATCAGAGCGATAGCTTCTGGTTTTAGGCTCGAGATCTCGCATATGTGATATGCGGTAGGATGTAGATGAGATCTATATGCTGTTTGGTGGTCGATCTATGAGATAGATCGGTTTTGTATGAAGTTGATTGGATCAACTGTACTCGGGGAATGGTAGATCTGATTTCCGTGATCATACTGCTGAGGTCGTGGAACGACATACCCCTACCGGTCGGCTTCCGCCATCGGGGTAGACTGTGACGCGTAAATCCAGAAGCGGTGATCGAAGATCAAAGAGTTTGATCGAATCGGAACGATGGTCGGAATCCATGTTTGGATCGTAGATGAGATCTATGTTTTCGGAAAAATCGTCGGGCGCGCCCAAGACCGCCGAGGGCGCCGCCTTCGATCCCCGCCGCTATCCGGCTAAGGACCGTCAAGCCCTTTCATAGTGCCTTAGATGTCGCGAAGTTTCACAACGCCGGTAGATATTGTATCTATGCATAACTTGTTTTTGCAGGAAGTTGTGAATGGTATGGTTCATGTGCATGTGATGTATGTGTGTAATCCATACGTGATCTGCGAATCACGGTTTTTGTCAGCCGGCTGGAGCCTAGGTGCTGTCATTTTATTGTATAACGACCTGCGTGTCGGATTCTCTATGTAATTTACTTTACTAAGCTAGTGTAGCTGTTTGGAGAACCCGGAAGGCATGCAAGGCGCTGTACATGTCGGCGACATGGAGTAAGACGGCAAGTGACAAGAGTTGGCATGAGTCGGATTACAGGCTTTGTGAAGATGGAGATCGCCATGAAGAGAGCCATACCATTTCACATTATAATTGCTTTATTTTGTGTTATTGTCATGTCTTAGTTTTACCTCTATTAGATGGTCGGTAAAATTTAATCCCTCAAAGAAGGTCTAGTCGGTTTTCCCGCCTGTGTTTGCACCATCACAAGTCGGACATTTTTGGTAGTGGGCTCATAAAATTGAGGTGCTGCCAATTCTTTCCGACTAGGTGGGTTCGAGTCGGACTCTTACTGCAGAAACACTCGGTAAGCTAGACGGGTCTATCACAACGGTTGTGGGACTCGGGGAAAAGTCGGATGGGAGCCGGGGCATGTGATGCCACCCGTCCAACAGGAGTCGCATGAGATGCGATTGACAAGGAGTTGTCTACCTAGATCACTTGGCGGCTAGCGGTGATGCTAAAGCTCACTAGCCGACTTGCTTATTTAGGATCCTGAATCACTAAGTAACCATCGGAGGGGTGTTGGTTCTAGTGGGAGCATAAAATATTAAAATGTTTAATATGCTTGCTCTTTTATGAATACATCTTAAGTGTTTTTGCATATTTTCTGTTGTAGATCATGGCACCAAGTAGCAGTCACTCTCAGATATCCGGTTTTGCGTTGAGAACCATTCTTGAGAAAGATAAACTGAACGACACTAATTTTACCAACTGGTATCGAAATCTGAGAATTGTTCTCAAACAAGAAAAGAAGGACCATGTCCTAGACAACCCACTTCCAGATGAGCCGAATGAGAATGCGACTGTCGCAGCCACCAATGCCTACCGTCGGGCTAAGGATGAGTCCACAGATATTAGCTATCTTATGCTTGCTCACATGGAACCGGACTTGCAAAAGCAGTTCGAGCATGTTGAGGCCTACGATATGATCGAAAGACTCAAAAGTATGTTCCAAGCTCAGGCAAAGACTGAGAGGTATCAAGTCTCTCAGGCTTTGCTGAGTTGCAAGCTTAAGGATGGTGATCCACTGAGTCCGCATGTGATCAAAATGGTTGGTTACGTGCAGTCTCTGGAGAGGCTTGGCTACCCCATTAGCGAAGAGTTCGCTACGGATATAATTCTGAACTCTCTTCCTAGTGCATATGGGCAGTTCATTTCGAACTACCACATGCATGGTATGGATAAGAAGCTCACTGAATTGCATGGGATGCTCAAGCAGGCAGAGGCGGATCTCAAGAAGGGCACCAGTCAAGTGTTGATGGTGCAGAATAAGGCTAAGTTCAAGAAGAGTTCTTGGACTAAGAAGAAGGCTAAGTCAGGAGGAAAGCAGGCTCAGGACCCGGTCCCAAGTGCTTCCTCAGGGACTAAACCATCTCCTTCAGCCGGATCCACTTGCTTCTACTACAAGGAGGATGGCCACTGGAAGAGGAACTGCAGCAAGTACTTGGCCGACAAAGCCAAGAGTGGAGGTATGACTTCCGACTCAGGTACACTTGTTTGCAATGTTATAGACATATATCTTGCTGATGCACCTAATAGTTCTTGGGTATATGATACCGGATCAGTTATTCACATCGCAACTCGTTGGACCGGTAAGAACTAGGAGCGTAGCAAGAGGCGAGGTTGATATTCGAGTCGGCAACAAAGCAAGAGTTGCTGCGTTGGAAGTCGGCACGATGCAACTTCATTTACCTTCCGGATTCATTATGGAACTAAATAATTGTTATTATGTTCCAGTGCTCAGTCGAAACATTATTTCTGCTTCATGTTTGATGAGGCAAGGCTATGAGTCAAATATCAAGAATAATGGTTGTTCTTTGTATTTGAATGATATGTTTCACGGCTTTGCACCCGTCCAGGACATGTTATTTATTTTGAATCTTGATGGTGAGTCGGTTTATAACATAAATGTTAAAAGGTTGAAACCAAATGATCTGAATATGACTTACTTTTGGCACTGTCGGCTTGGTCATATAAGTTGGAAACGCATGAAGAAGCTCCATGATGATGGACTTCTAACTTTGTTCGACTTGGAGTCGTTCGAGACATGCGAATCTTGCCTACTCGGCAAAATGACCAAGACACCTTTTGCAAAGAGTTGCGAAAGGGCGTCCGACTTGTTGGGACTAGTACATAGTGATGTATGTGGACCAATGAGCACGACATGGGGTGGTTATGAGTACTTCATTACCTTCATCGATGATTTGAGTAGGTATGGATATATCTACTTGATGAAACATAAGTCGGAAGCCTTTGAAAAGTTCAAGGAATTCAGAATGAAGCACGTAATCAACTCGGCAAGAAAATAAAGTTTCTTGATTAGGACCGAGGAGGCGAGTACATGAGCCATGAGTTTGATGACCATCTGAAAAGTTGTGGAATAGTTCCTCAACTTACTCCGCCAGGAACGCCACAAAGGAATGGTGTTTCGGAAAGGCGGAATCGGACCTTGTTGGACATGGTACGATCAATGATGAGTCGGACAGATCTGCCTTTATCATTTTGGGGTTATTGTCTAGAAACAGCGGCGTTCACACTAAACAAAGTACCATCAAAGTCGGTAGAGAAGACACCGCATGAGATGTGGACAGGCAAAAAGCCAAGTTTGTCTTTTCTTAAGATTTGGGGTTGTGAAGCATTTGTCGTTTACTTCAGTCGGACAAGCTTACAGCCAAGTCGGATAAGTGTATTTTCGTGGGGTATCTGAGGGAAACCTTGGGTTACTACTTCTACAACCGAGAAGAGGGCAAAGTGTTTGTCGCTCGAAACGGTGTCTTCCTTGAGAAAGAGTTTCTCAGTCGGGGGGTAAGTGGGAGCACGGTGCAACTCGAAGAAATTCGAGAGGAACCGGCTAGTAGCGAGTCGGCAAAAACCTTGGAGGTTGAGCCGGTCGTGGCAGCTGAGCCGGCAAAGACTGTATCACGAAGATCGGCAAGATTACGAAGTGTTCGTGATGTGTTACTGTTAGACAGTGATGAGCCGGCAAATTATTCGGAAGCGATGGTGGGATCTGATTCCGATTCATGGCTTGAATCCATGAGATCCGAGATAAAGTCCATGGATGAAAATCAAGTTTGGAACTTGGTTGATCTGCTAGACGGTGCAGGACCCGTCGAGTGCAAATGGGTCTTTAAGAAGAAAACTGATATGGATGGAAATGTTTCCGTCTATAAAGCACGCCTTGTCGCGAAGGGGTTCCGACAAGTTCAAGGAGTTGATTACGACGAGACTTTCTCGCCCGTAGTGATGCTTAAATCAGTTCGGATCATGTTAGCCATAGCAGCCTATTTCGACTATGAGATATGGCAGATGGATGTCAAAACGGCTTTCCTTAACGGAAATTTAACCAAGGACGTGTATATGATACAGCCCGAGGGTTTTGTCGATCCGGCTAATGCTGACAAGGTATGCAAACTTCAGAAATCCATTTATGGGTTGAAGCAAGCATCTCGGAGTTGGAATATTCGCTTTGATGAGGTAGTCAAATCGTTTGGCTTCATCAAGAGTGATCATGATTCTTGTTTGTACAAGAAGTTTAGTGGGAACAAAGTAAATTTTCTAATCTTATATGTGGATGACATATTACTGATTGGAAATGATATCCAGATGTTGCAAGAAACCAAGGAATCATTGGAAAGGAGTTTCTCAATGAAAGACTTGGGTGAGGCAACATACATCCTCGGAATCCGGATCTATAGAGATAGATCAAGGAGGCTCATTGGATTGAGTCAGAGTACTTATTTGGACAAAGTGTTGAAGAAGTTCAACATGGAATCGTCTAAGAAGGGGTTCTTACCGATGTCCCATGGTGTAAAACTTAGCAAGACTCAGTGTCCTTTGACAACTGATGAGCGAAGTCAGATGAGTGCGATTCCATATGCTTCTGCAGTCGGATCCATCATGTACGCCATGATTTGTACTAGGCTGGATGTTTCCTATGCTCTAAGTGTTGTGGCGAGATACGGATGATCTGGAGAGATCCATGGACAATGCTAAAAATATCCTAAAGTACTTGAGAAGGACTAATGATATGTTCTTGGTTTATGGTGATGAAGATGAACTCAGTGTAAAGGGTTACACGGATGCGAGTTATCTCACCGACTCTGATGATTCTCGCTCGCAATCCGGATACGTGTTTATTATAAACGGAGGTGCTGTGAGCTGGAAGAGTTCCAAGCAAGAGACTGTGTCAGCGTCTACAACAGAGGCTGAGTATATTGCCGCCTCGGAGGTAGCAAAGGAAGCTGTTTGGATGAGGAATTTCCTCATGGATCTTGGTGTGGTTCAGGGCTTGTCCAATCCGTTGGACGTGTATTGTGACAACAATGGTGCTATTGCACAAGCCAAGGAACCTAGACAACACCAGAAGAACAAGCACATACTCATGCGGTACCACCTGATTCGCCATTCGGATCGGGTGATATCAAGTTATGCAAGGTACACACGGATGCAAATATTGCGGATCCGTTGACAAAGCCGTTACCACAGCCAAAGCATGAGGCGCACCTAAGAGCCATGGGCATTAGATGCTTAGACATGTGATGCCGGAAGATTGACTCTAGTGCAAGTGGGAGACTGTTGGGAATATGCCGTAGAGGCAATCATGTATGATGAGATTTCCCATTGTATTCATAAAGTTATTAAGTAGTCCTTGTATGAACATCTGATGTGTATCATTGAATATGTGATTCGGTTGTGGAACTATGCATTCATGTTGTTTGTACTAAATATCCTTGGTCATTGAGGTTGTGCTGGACACACAACTTAGACCAATGTGAAACTTGGCTAGATGACTCGGTTCCACTTGTCATGGGCATGGAGATGCTATTCCAACTTACACAGATTCGGCTAAAGAGTTTAGCGAGTCGGATTGACCCATATTGAGGTGCAACGAACTAGCTGTCATTTGTATATCTCAATCAATGTAATCCTTAGACCTGAGGTTGTTGCATAGTCCGAGTTGAGGATCACCGACTTAGGTTACAAACGCTGATCCGTGAATCGGGCGATTATAAAGGCAGGTTCGGGTCGATCGAGAATCAAGCGTGGATGTGAATAACCAAGATGGGATTTTCCCCCTCCACTCGGAGAGATATTCTCTGGGCCCTCTCGTGAGATATGATTCGGAAAGCATGGCCATGCACGACTCGGTTAAGTGTTAACCGAGGCGATCGACTAAGAGTTAGTCGGGTGAATCACTTATCTCGGATTGAGAAGAGAGTCGGACTATTTAAGGGATGACATATATTCGCCTATAGTCTGACAAGGTATATTGTGAGGCAAAAGGGACTTGGACGCAAGTCGCATTGGAAAGGCAAGTCGTCATGACTCTTTGGTACTTGGGAGCACGTTACGCTAGGAGCCGCATCGACCGATCGATTGAGAGTCGGACTCAATCGTGTCCAAGTAGCCATGAGCTGTGGGTCACACACTTAAGAGCGGGAGCAAGTTCGGATTGGATCTGAACATATAATCTGGTTGGGTTGGCCCTAAACCAGATTAGGACTGAGTTAGTGAGTTGGACTCACGGTGACTAGTGTTATATGGGCTTTAGTGAATGGGTCGCGCGAGCAGAGCCCACGTTCACTCCCTATATATAGTGGAGCACCGTAACCCGGAAAGGTTAATCGTTGTTCGGTTAGGTCATTCCATGTGTTGGAAACCCTTGCTCCACAGCAGTCCAGCCGCCGTTACGAACCTAGCAGTTCGCCGTCGGCGCTCCTCCTTGTACGTGTGGATACCAGCAGAGGTGCTGTGTGATCAGCACCAGGACGATCGGATCGTTAGGACTGCACTGCATCAACTGACGTGCTTCATCAGTAATCCGCAACCGCGCGTCTAGTGGTAAACCTCGTGGCCTTCTACCTCAGCTAGATCTTGGGATCACCACGTTAGAGGAAATTTTTTGTTTTATCTCTGTGTGGCCCAACAATGAAAACCTTAGAATGATGGATCATTCTACTGAGATGTTTTGACATGTGTTTCCGAACACCTGATAATTTTGGTGATGAAAATGTTGAGGCATGAGCCTTAGACCTTTATAAAACTCATGGTTGTCTGGATGCGATACCATTCCAATTTAATCGTACAACCACAATACCCGAAGATTGGGTAGGGCTTGACTGGAAACTTATATACCTTAGTATTAGTTCCCTCACGGCCAAGGTCTGAGCTGAGGCAACCTTGTGAAGATTGTCCACCTGTGCAGTACCTCAGATGACAGTTGTTCATGGTTGGGAGGCCAAACTCACAGGAGAGGTTCTTATACTAGGGCGTGTAATCGAAAGGTTAGGATTGATTATCTGCATATTGAGTATGGTGAATTCAGGATTTGTTCCTGACGGATGTATCGAATGTTGTGGTGAAAGTGTACAATCTCTGCAGAGTGTCAACTATTCGAATAGCCGCGTCCGTGGTTATGGACAGTTGGAGTGGCCATACTGTTCCCCCGTCAGACTTTTCCAAAATGACTTGTGAAATGAATTGAGACTTTGACTTGACCACAACAGGGTTGTGGCATGAGATACAAGTTCCCACTTAGGTGTTATGAAACATCAACTAGCATTCTTTGCTTTTGAACTTAGGAGAGGTAAATCTGGCTTTTGCAAAACAACCCTAGAGCCTAGTGTCCTATTTCCAAAACCCCCTTTTTTCTTGTTAGTATTAGTTTGCGAGTACTTAAAGAGTACTCATGGCTTTGTCCCTGGCTATACCCGTGGCCAGACTATGAATAGGAGTACCTGGAGGATGGACCCCAGGAAGGTTATGACAACTAGGATCATCTCCCATCACAAGATTGTGTGACCTCAAGATGGAGCTTACTACACTACCGTTATTATTACGTATTCACGCTTGAAGTTGTATTAAGAACTGGATCATGAGATCCCTATTTGTGTAAGAACTTATGTATGGTTTGTAATGGATGATGTACTATGGTATCCAATTCTGTTATGTCTCGCAAAATGGTAATCACAGGATTGCGATGTATGGCATAATGCATATCCGGGATTAAAATCTGGGTGTTGACAAGTTGGTATCGAGCCATCGACCATAGGAGACCCTAGTTAGACTGGACGTTTGAATCAAAAACTTAGTTTCAAAACCAAAGAAAACAAATATTTACAAAAACTTATTCTCATTCTTATCCCTTTGATTCTTTCATAAAAATTCATGTTCCTCAAAAACTCTTGCAAAATACATAAAATTTGACACACTTGATCACTGTACTAACTTACTCATCCTATATTATTATAGATGGATGTGAAGTACAACAAGTTTTATCAGTTGGGGAAATGGAGGAGACCTTATCTTTGAGAGGGATTTGGACCAGCTTTCGGAACTTCTGGAGCGTCCGCACCCCGAGTTCTTTGGAGCTCAGCTCAATGAACAAGGAGGAGAAGATCTGCAGTGGCTAATTGTTGCAAGTCTCCGAGGAAATATTGAACCTCCCACTGTTGAGGGAATTCAGTTTACCTTGAGAGAGAACAATTGGCTCGATGGACTTGCCAGGTCCATGCAGGAAAGTCTTGCCCGTGTGTGTGGGCAGAGCATCAATCAGATCAAGGGAACTCGCTTTGAGTTTTGCCCAAGGCGTGATGCTAATGGACAACCACTGGAAGCACCATATCACCCCGAGCTGAAGACTCAATTGGACCACCTTAGCTTCATGATGTACGATCGTCAGCAGGAGTTGGATAACTGCCGTGACTACTCCAACCACAAGTCTGCCATCATCAAGACGAAGGATCAAACCATCGCCATGTTGATAAAGGATCGCAAGTCTCGCTGCCGTCAGCTCGACAAGAAGGAGCACATCATTGCCCGTCTTCGCCACCGCATCTCATCTTTGGAGGAGACCATCCACGAGAGAGACATGCAGTTGGAGGAAAGGGAGAATGCCGGAGAGGATCTTCGTGGAGACCCCTACTCCTATCTCAGCGATGATGATGATTTTCTGGAGGATCAGGCTATGGATTTCTTCACCGATGAGGATGATTTCACCTTCATTGATGATGATGAAGCCACCGATTCCGAGGAGTAGTACCACTTGAGCACTAGCGTAGTGAGTAGTATTCGGTCCCACTGTATCGTAGTTTTCAGAATGGTTCTTAAAACCATCTGTTTCTATTTGTTGTGGTGTGTGTTGTATCGTGTGCTATGAATGAATGAAAAGCAAGTTCCTAGAAAACTCTGAGTCAAACTTTAAAATCTTTTCAAAGTCCCCGAAACCTTAGAAATTTCCCTCTTTTCTCATGATCTATCTCAATCTTCAGATGCCACGTGGAGGAAGTGGTTCATCCCCGGACCCGATGTTGCAGATCCTGCAAATGTTGACTTCTGACCGCGAAGCTGAAACAGATAGCCCAGCTAGCCCCGGAACGTCAAGCCAACCTAGCCACCCTGCAACAGATAGCCCAGCTAGCCCACAACAACCAAGGCCACGGAAATCAGGATAACCATGGATCTAAGCTCAAGAATTTCTAGAATACCAACCCACCTGTTTTCACTAAGTCAGAAGATGTAAGATCCCTCCTTTGTAAAGGAAAGGATCCCTGTGGTTGCAATGCTAGTCCCTGGATCAATGCTAGCATCCACAGTTTAAGATGAAGTACATAGAAACAAAGGTCATTATTACAAGTCATTCTAGAGACAAACATAGTCTTTTACAACTCCATGGCCACAGGCCTAGTACAAGAGTTTAAATATGTAATAAGGTAAATAAGTCTTCATCTTCATGTTCCACAGGCAAGCATGTTGAGTGTAGACTCATAACCCCTAATCACCATCAGAATAACCTGCAACATCACAAGTTACAACCACAGTGGGTCAATACATTGGAATAGTATTGGCAAGTGATACCTTAGTAGAATATTGGTAAGACTAAATACTATATGCATTTTGCCTAAGTGTAGCTTAGGCTTGCTTTGCTCAAAATAGGTTTTACCTATTAGTTGAAAACACTAAGTTTTTCTTTGTCAAAATCTTTCGCAAGGAACCACCAATAGACATTGCGGACCTTCACCCTTGTTCAACCACAAGTTTTTACTTAGAAATTGGGATGAGGAGATTCTGATAGCTTCCATGTCCTGATGCTCAAGTTGTCCAATAACAAGGACATGGCTAAGTACTTAGATTCTTCCATCTGCAAAGGTTGTGCAGTTTCCCCACAAGACTTGATTTTCATCAAGACAGGACCTTTCAGAAGCCTTCCCTTAGACCAAATGGACACATTCCAACCTATCATCCCACTACCACGAACTGTCCAAATGGCTAAGTTATTGCAACCTATGTGATCCAGGCAGAGCCCATATTGCCAAGTGGCTGCACTAGAAGCTTATTAACATTTGGCCTCTCAAATCCCTTTATTCCTGGGTGGCTTTCCACAAGTGAGATACACAAGGTAAACCATAGAAATGGGCCTTGTGTAACCACTCAAAATAACCCATTCTTTCCATTCCACCCAGGTGTTTCATTCACTTAGTTGTTTTATTAAGCAAAAAAATAGTCCAAAGACTTAGAAATATTTATTTATAGCATGAATATAACCACCCTTGGTTTCTACTAGCTAGGCTAAGCATGGAATTGATAAGACTTAGAAACATTTCTAGCAATTCTACAACTACTAGGATTTCCCAAGCATAGCATATAGATCAAAATATCAATGCAGGACTAGCAAAATATTTCTAATGCATATTTGAAAAAACATAGGAATAAAATCATGAAGAACCACTTGCCTTGGTAGTTTGGAGAGTAGCTACAATCCTCACAATCACAATCACTATTTGCACCAAAATCTACACATAAAATGATAGCACCAAAATCACATACAAAATAATTACAAGCAAAAATATATGGATGCATGCATAATGCCATGTGATGATTTTCTACACCAAACAAGACAAGTGCATAGTACTGAAACATAAAAAAGTACAAAATAAGCCAAATAAACTTTATTTGCATAGCAAAACATTTTCCAAATATTTATTATACACAAAATAGGCCTACACATGTTTCCGCAAAAACAAGCATTTTAACAGAGGCAAAACTTTAAACACATTGCATATATGGAAAGGATTTTCTCTCCTGATTCCATTGATATAAAATTTGTCAAATTTGGACGTGGGAATCAAAAGTTATGAATTAATCAAATTTAAACATCTAATAGATCTAATTCAGAAATTTAAAACAAAACTCATGCCACGCGGCGCTTCCTGGTTGGCTGGTACCAGTTCGGGCTGGATCGTGCTCGCGCACCGCCAGGTCTTACTTAACATCTGCGGCTCAAATCTAATTGTACCTCTTCGGTGATGGATCTATCGCGTCCACTGGATCTAAATTGAACGGCCCTAAGCAGCTAACCCTAAACTGGCGGCGCTAGCGGCGGCAACAGGCGGCGGCGCGCTCTGGCTGCAAGCTTGTCGGTGAACTAGGTCACGCGGGGAGGTGTGAGGATGCTCACTAGAATCGCCGTGACGAGGAGATGCTCGACGTGTGTTCGGTTGGCGAAGGGGCGCTCGGGGTCGTCGTGGATTGCTCGTCGGAGAAGTCCCTGGCGACAGTGTTCTCTGTTGGCGACGAAGTCGACGTTCTGGGCCACGCTAAGACGAGAAAAGGGTGCCGTTAGATGCGTAGGATGCTGGGGATCACACGCGTATCAAACAGAGGGAGAAGGGAAGCTGGGTCTTACGGGGAATGGTCGCCGGAGTTCGAGCAGACGGTGGCGGAGCTCAGTCGACGACGCTGCCAAGGCTACAGAGCATGCACGAGCAAACGGAGGGCGTCAGTAGATGCGCACGGAGATGTAGAATAAGCTAGTCTGAACCAGAGGCAGAGGGGGACGAGGGCTTACCGGAATTCAACGGCGAACTCATCGAAGCAGAGGGGCGTCCAGAGAGAAATACGAGCAGCCTGATGGCTCCGGTGGGGTGTGGTTTGGGGGAAAAGGAGGAGGGCGGCATGGTGCTTAAGTAGGCGAGGACGTGGGTGTGATTTACTCAGGCATTCAACGGAATTGAAGCCGCGAATCAAACAGGAAACGACCGAGTGATTTGGGGGAGAACTCGTCGCTGGGTGGAGACGATGACCGTTGCGTGGGCCGCGTTATCAGCGAGGGAAAAAGAGAGGAGGTGGGGTCCCTGCGTCAGCGACTCTGTGGGTGTGTTCGCGAGTAAAGGAAAACGTTTTGCGGGAGGGGGTAGTTGGGCTAGATGGGTCGAACTGGGCTGGTTGGGCCAGTTTGGCTGTTTGTCTTATTTTTTTCCGTTACTCCTTTTCTTTTTCTGTTTGATTTTCTAGAAATGATTTTTCAACTCTAATTCAAATAATTTTAATTTCAAATCTTCTCTAGGTTTTTACACAGTAAACTTTGCACTCAAATGTGTGTCAAACACTACTGTTTACTCAAAAACACTTTGATCATTTGAAAAATAAAAATAAAACCAAGCCTTAATGTGATATAAACAATAGGCATAAAATTGGTTTTATTTTCACACTTTGTTTTGAAAACTTTGCTCAAGTTTTGGAAAGTACTTAAGTTTGAATTCAAAACATTACTGAAGAAAACAAGTACTCTTCTCATTAAAAAGTAGCACTAAGGCTAGAGCATACTTACATAAAATAATGAGCAACATATGCTCCTGTTTTTGAAATGGTTTTGAAATGGAACCCTAAATGATCATGGATGCATGGATGATATGCATGAGTTTTGAAACATGATTTTAGGGATGCTACAAATCTAACCCCCTTAAGGTGAATCTCGCCCTCGAGATTCGGGTTGGCTAGAAAATAGGTGAGGGTGGTCTTTCCGAAGATCATCTTCTCTTTCCCATGTTGCTTCTTCTTCGGAATGATGGTTCCATTGAACTTTGCAGAATTTGATAGTCTTAGTCCGATTAACTCTTTCTGCAGTCTCAAGAATCTTGATAGGTTTCTCCTCATAAGTGAGGTCACTCTCCAATTGAACCTCTTCCAAAGGTATAGTATCCTTCAAAGAAGTCTCTTCCATTTCTGGATGGCATTTCTTAAGCTGACTCACATGAAACACATTATGAACAGCAGACAAAGCCTCTGGCAATTCAATCTCATAAGCCACTTCTCCTTTACGACTCAGAATCTTGAATGGTACGACATATCTTGGGGCCAATTTACCTTTGACACCAAACCTCTTCACTCCACGAAGTGGTGACACTCTAAGATAAGCTCTATCACCCACTTCATAGGTGACTTCTCTACGCTTAGGGTCTGCGTAGCTCTTTTGTCGGAACTGTGCAATCTTCAATCTGTCTTTAACCAGCTTGACTTTCTCTTCAGCCTCTTTGATGAGTTCTGGTCCGAACAAACTTCTTTCTCCCACACCATTCCATAGAAATGGGGTGGTACACGTTCTCCCATAGAGAAACTCAAATGGTGCCATCTCTATACTGGCTTGATAGCTGTTATTGTAAGAGAATTCTGCGTAAGGCAGACATCCATCCCAACTGGCTCCATAGTCTAGAGCACATGCTCTCAACATATCTTCAAGAATCTGATTGGTCATTTCTGTCTGTCCATCAGTTTGAGGGTGAAAAGCAGTGCTGAATTCCAACCTCGTTCCTAATGACTCATGTAATTGCCTCCAAAAATGAGAAGTGAATTGGGTTCCCCTATCAGACACAATACTCTTGGGTACTCCATGTAGACATACAATTCTACTCATATATATCTTGGCTAACTTAGCACTTGTATAAGTTGTCTTCACGGGTATAAAATGAGACACTTTAGTCAAGCGATCCACTACTACCCAAATAGAATCATATCCTGACCGGGTCCTTGTCAATCCGGTGATGAAATCCATACCAATCTTGTCCCACTTCCAATCAGGAATAGGTAGTGATTGTAACAATCCTGCTGGTTTCTGATGTTCCGCTTTCACTCTACTACATACATCACACAAAGCAATATGTTCAGCGATGTCCTTCTTCAGATTATTCCACCAAAATCTTTCCTTCATATCCATGTACATTTTGGTGTTACCCGGATGAATAGAATATGGTGAGTTGTGTGCTTCTTGTAAAATCAGTTTTCGAAGCTCCGGATCTTGTGGAACAAAGATATGTTTTCCATGCCATAAAGTACCTTGTTCGTCTTCATGGAATCCTTTGGCTTTCCCCTTGCCAATCTTTTCCTTAATCTCTTCAATTTCCTTATCTGTCTTTTGGGCTTCTTTGATCTTATCCAAAAAAGTGGGTTGAACATCCAAAGACATGAGATATCCCTCAGGCACAATCTCCAATCCGAGATCTCTAAATTGGGCACACAGATCATCTGGCAATTCTCCCTTAGTAAGGCCATTCACAAAAACTTTACGGCTTAGGGCATCCGCTACAACATTTGCTTTACCGGGATGGTATTGCAAACTCAAGTCATAGTCCTTGATGATTTCTAGCCATCTTCTTTGTCTCATGTTAATTTCTTTCTGGGTGAAGATATACTTCAAACTCTTGTGATCTGTGAACACTTCACATCGCTTTCCCAAAAGATAGTGTCTCCATGTTTTGAGTGCATGGACAACAGAGGCTAACTCTAAATCATGAGTATGGTAGTTTACCTCATGAGTTTTGAGTTGTCTCAAGGCATAAACCACAACTTTCCCTTCTTGCATAAGTACTACACCTAATCCATGAAGAGATGCATCACAATACACTTGGAAATCTTTCTCCAAATCTGGCAAACATAAGACTGGTGCTGTCACTAGTCTCTTCTTTAATTCTTGAAAGCTGAGTTCACAACCTTCAGACCAAGCAAATTTCTTGTCTTTCCTTAGCAATTCTATCATAGGCTTAGCTACCTTGGAGAATTCTCAATGAACCTTCTGTAGTAACCTGCTAAGCCAAGGAAACTACGAACCTCTTTCACTGACTTGGGAGATTCCCATTCAGTTACAGCTGAAACTTTAGCAGGATCAACTGCTACACCATCCCCTGACACAATGTGTCCAAGAAAACCAACTTCATTTAACCAAAATTCACACTTGCTGAATTTGGCATACAGCTTATGCTCTCTAAGCTTCTCAAGTATCAAACATAAATGTCATTCATGCTCTTCTTTGCTCTTGGAGTAGATCAAAATGTCATCGATGAAAACGACAACAAACTTATCAAGAAATTCCATGAACACCTTGTTCATCATATTCATGAAATAAGCTGGTGCATTGGTCAAACCAAATGGCATCATGGTGTACTCATACAATCCATACCTAGTGGTGAAAGCTGTCTTAGGTATGTCTTGTTCCCTTATCTTGAGCTGGAAATAACCTGATCGGAGATCAATCTTTGAGAACACACAAGCTCCTTCTAACTGATCAAACAAGTCAATGGTTCTTGGCAAAGGGTATTTGTTCTTGATAGTCACCTCATTGAGTGAACGGTAATCTATGCATAACCTTTGACTTCTATCTTTCTTTTCTACAAACAAAACTGGTGCTCCCCAAGATGAAGAACTTGGTTGGATAAAACATTTCTGCAACTGTTCTCCAAGCTGCTTCTTGAGTTCTTTCAACTCATCCACTGACATCTTGTATGGTCTCTTTGCTATTGGTCCAGATCCTGGTAGGAAGTTAATAAGAAACTCCACATCTCTATCTGGTGGCATTCCTGGCAGTTCTTCCGGAAACACATCCGGATATTCACTCACAATTGGCACACTGTCTATGCTAACCCCCTTAAGAGAATTTAGCTTACTCCTTTTTGCCTCAAAGTTGGTCTTGAATCTGATCCTCTTTTTTTCTGGAGTTGTGAGTGAGACAGTATGGTTGGCACAATCTATCACTCCCTTGTGCTTAGTCATCCAGTACATTCCCAAAATAACATCCAATCCTTGGGAGTTTAGGATTATCAAGTTAACGGGAAACTTATACTTCCCAAACTCTATGACTAGATCATGACATCCTAAATTCACTATCATTTCTCCGCCAGGAGAACTTACTTTTATAGGACACCCAATAGTTTCTACCGGTAGTTCATTTATTTCGACAAATTCTCTTGATATGAATGAATGAGATGCACCAGTATCAAAGAGAACAAATGCTGGAACAGAATTGAGTTTGAACTTACCAGCAACAGCATCATGTTCCTCATAGATTTCCTCCACATTAATGTGGTTCACTTGTCCCTTTTGAAAGGGGTTGGGCTTGTTGGGTCCTTCAACTTTCTTTTATGGGCATTCATTTGCATAATGCCCCATCTTCTTGCACTTGAAACATTCAACCTGACTAAGATCCTTCTTGATAGGCTGGCTTCCACTGCCACTTCCACTGTGGTGGCTCTTATATCCACTCTTGTGATTTTTATACTTGTCATTGTCATGACTACGGTGATGCTTGTTGTCATGGTGACGGTTGTGGTTGTGGTGCTTGTTGAACTTCCCATGCTTGTGGGATCCAGAACTCCCGCTATCATCAAAATGGGAACGCTTGTGAGACGATCCCGAGCTGTGCTTGTCAGAGTGCTTTCTCTTCCTGCTTTCAACTTGTTTCATCTTGCTCTCCAAAATAGCAGCCTTGTCACAAAGAGACTGGTATGTGGGAACATAGGCCACAGCTAACTGCAGGTTTAATTCATCATTCAACCCTTCAAGGAACTTTTCCTTCCTCTTAGCATCAGTGTCAACTTCATCCGGTGCATAACGCGCCAGATTGTTGAACTCCTCAATATACTCTGCCACGCTGCGGTGGCGCTACTTCAAGTTATAGAATTCCTTTTTCTTCAGACTCATCACTCCGGATGTGACCAGTACGGAAACAATCTTCAAAGATAGCCCATGTCACATCCGCAATGGGAGTGGTGATCTGGAAGTTATCCCACCAAGTGGCTACTGGTCCTTCCAACAAGTGTGCTGCAAATCTGACTTTCTCTTCATCAGTACAGCCAACAGTTACCAAGTCCTTGTTCGCAGAGCATAGCCAATCATTGGCCACCATAGGATCAGTAGTTCCTGAGAACTTCGCTAGCCTCAGTCTTAAGAACCTGGTAAGCATGTCAAAACCTGGTGGGTTGTTCTGATTGTTGTTGTTGTTATTATTGTTGTTGTTGTTGTTGTTGTTCTGATTCTGGATGAAAGTAGTCATCATTTGCATCAGCTGAGTCTGAGCTGTCATCATTTGCTACATCTCAGGGGTGATTTTGTTGTTGTTGGGGTTGGGATTGGCACGTCGGGGAGGCATCTGTGGTTTTCAATAAGGATAAGAATGAGATAACCATAGATGCTAACATGCACAATACATCACATAAAAAATCACAATCATGCATCATAGTAGTAAAGGTTCAACAACACAGACAACAAGTTTTTGGAAAAGTAAACACACCAATAGCAAGCCATCCACATGTTGGATGGTCATTGCGACTCAATAATCAAAGACATGATAAATAAAGGTAAATGAGTAGTCATCACTACTCCTCTGCATCAACCTCCTCATCAACAAATGTAAGACCTGCATTCTCCATAGCGGTCTTGTATTCCTCGACATTGGTGGTCAAGGTCTCTACTTTGGCTTTGAGAGCCCTCTTCTGTGCACGAAGCCTCTCAATCACACCTTGCTGATGCTCGAGCTCGAAGTCCTTGGCATCTAGTTCTGCAGTCATGTCTCGAATCCTCTTGTTCCTATCTTGGACTTTCTTCTCTTGACACTTGAACTTTATGTCCTGACTCTCAAACTTGGCCTCCATCTCTTTGACTATCTCATCTTGCTCCGCGAAGAGCTTGTCCTTCTCACGAAGCTGCACCTGGAGTTCGTCATTGCTAAGCATGACGTTGGTCCTATCAGTGTCTATGTGCCTAAGAAGAACCTCTAAGTCCTGGAGGTATAGGCGAATCGGCTCTGCCGTCTCTCTCGAAGTATCCTCAAAGTCAATGGCCTCACCATCCTCATCACGTCTACCAAAGGTGTGGAAGTGAGTACCTCTAACCTCTCGAGATTGTCTCCCTAGTAAACGTCCAAGCAAATCCTACATGACTACCTCTAGGCCTATCTCCTTGTCATCATGCATGAGCTTGAAGATGATTGCCTTCGTGGTAGGCTCAGTCTGGCGTCCTGGCTGATTAACCTTGAAGCCCCAAAGGTCTTTCCTCTCAAACTTGGTGAGGGGAAGCATCATGATAGTAGGAAGAGGGAGATTGAGCAGACTAGTGAGCTCAATAATACGAGTGCCAAAACGAGTTCCCTTGAACTCTTCAGCCATGCTGATAGTAACATTAGGCATCTATTTAATAAGATAGAAAAAGTTAGAATCAACACAATTTAAGACAAATCACAAGACAAGGCATCACATGCATAACTTTGGAAATCAAAACACACAAGTCATGGCATACATGGATTCATTACAAACAACCAAGGTTCAACTTATTTTAAACAACATTTGGGAAATAAAATGATAAGTGTGGTGGTCCAACTAACGAAGTACGTTTACAATCCCATCTCACTTGCCAAGTTGGCTAACAGGGCATCCCTAGAGGCAATTTGTTTATCTAGATCACATGAATCCATTGCTAAGTCTATGATGTCCTTCCTTAAGCATTGGTTGGTAGCCTCTAACTCTTGGGTATGCTTATTTTCTTCCATAAGGTCATTCTGGGTGTTAAGCATTCTGCACTTAATTCTATCACCAAGTTCTTTGATGGCCTTCCAAGCTGCATCCCTTGCTGAATCAAAGAATATGGTGTGCATCACTGAGTTGGTGACCATGCAAAATCCTGAGTCCTTGTGGTTGTCTTCCTTGTTTTTATACAAGTGAAGTTGCACCCACCAGTACTCAACTCCTTCATCCATCACAGGAAAACCTTTGTACACAGCTGCACCATGTATTCCCATGGCAACCATGAGGTCCTTGAGAGCCTTGTGGAATTCTGTCTCACATTCTAAAGTCATAGTCATGAGTGGTCCCTTCTTCACGACTTCGTTGATGGAGTTCATCTACTAATAGAGATGAGAAAGAAGATTAGAAAAGTTTACAAGAAGAAAAGGCAAGTGTGGAAGTTGTTGAATTTTTTTTCCTTAGTGGTTTCCAATCCTAGGGTCATAATCCTATAGGCAACACAGTGCTCTCATACCATCTGTAAGATCCCTCCTTTGTAAAGGAAAGGATCCCTGTGATTGCAATGCTAGTCCCTGGATCAATGCTAGCATCCACAGTTTCAGATGAAGTAGACAGAAACAAAGGTCATTATTACAAGTCAATCCAGAGACAAACATAGTCTTTTACAACTCCATGGCCACAGGCCTAGTACAATAGTTTAAATATGTAATAAGGTAAATAAGTCTTCATCTTCATGTGCCACAGGCAAGCATGTTGAGTGTAGACTCATAACCCCTAATCACCATCAGAATAACCTGCAACATCACAAGTTACAGCCACAGTGGGTCAATACATTGGAATAGTATTGGCAAGTGATACCTTAGTAGAATATTGGTAGACTAAATACTATATGCATTTTGGCTAAGTGTAGCTTAGGCTTGCTTTGCTCAAAATAGGTTTTACCTATTAGTTGAAAACACTAAGTTTTTCTTTGTCAAAATCTTTCCCAAGGAACCACCAATAGACATTGGAGACCTTCACCCTTGTTCAACCACAAGTTTTTACTTAGAAATTGGGATGAGGAGATTCTTGATAGCTTCCATGTCCTGATGCTCAAGTTGTCCAATACCATGGACATGGCTAAGTACTTAGATTCTTCCATCTGCAGAGGTTGTGCACTTTCCCCACAAGACTTGATTTTCATCAAGACAGGACCTTTCAGAAGCCTTCCCTTAGACAAAATGGACGCGTTCCAACCTATCATCCCACTACCACCAACTGTCCAAATGGCTAAGTTATTGCAACCTATGTGATCCAGGCAGAGCCCATATTGCCAAGTGGCTGCACTAGAAGCTTCTTAACATTTGGCCTCTCAAATCCCTTTGTTCCTGGGTGGCTTTCCACAAGTGAGATACACAAGGTAAACCATAGAAATGGGCCTTGTGTAACCACTCAACATAACCCATTCTCTCCATTCCACCCAGGTGTTTCATTCACTTAGTTGTTTATTAAGCAAAAACATAGTCCAAAGACTTAGAAATATTTATTCATAGCATGAATATAACCACCCTTGGTTGCTACTAGCTAGGCTAAGCATGGCATTGATGAGACTTAGAAATATTTCTAGCAATTCTACAACTACTAGGATTTCCCAAGCATAGCATATAGATCAAAATATCCATGCAAGACTAGAAAAATATTTCTAATACATATTTGAAAAAAACATAGGAATAAAATCATGAAGCACCACTTGCCTTGGTAGTTTGGAGAGTAGCTACAATCCTCACAATCACAATCACTATTTGCACCAAAATCTACACATAAAATGATAGCACCAAAATTACATACAAAATAATTACAAGAAAAAATATATGGATGCATGCATAATGCCATGTGATGATTTTCTACACCAAACAAGACAGGTGCATAGTACTAAAACATAAACAAGTACAAAATAAGCCAAATAAACTTTATTTGCATAGCAAAACATTTTCCAAATATTTATTATACAAAAAATAGGCCTACACATGTTTATGCAAAAACAACCATTTTAACAGAGGCAAAACTTTAAACACATTGCATAGATGGAAATTATTTTCTCTCTTGATTCCATTGATATAAAATTTGTCAAATTTGGACGTGGGAATCAAAAGTTATGAATTAATCAAATTTAAACATCTAATAGATCTAATTCAGAAATTTAAAACAAAACTCATGCCACGCGGCGCTTCCTGGTTGGCTGGTACCGGTTCGGGCTGGATCGTTCTCGTGCACCGTCAGATCTTACTTAACATCTACGGCTCAGATCTAATCGTACCTCTTCGGTGATGGATCTATCGCGTCCACTAGATCTATATCGAACGGCCCTAAGCAGCTAACCCTAAACTGGCGGCGCTAGCAGCGGCGACAGGCGGCGGCGCTCTCTGGCTGCAAGCTTGCTGGCGAACTAGGTCGCGCGGGAAGGTGTGAGGATGCTCACCAGAATCGCCGTGACGAGGAGATGCTCGACATGTGCTCGGTTGGCAAAGGGGCGCTCGGGGTCGTCGTGGATTGCTCGTCGGAGAAGTCCCTGGCGACGGTGTTCTCTGTTGGCGACGGAGTTGACGTTCTGGGCCACGCTAAGACAAGAAAAGGGTGCCGTTAGATGCGTAGGATGCTGGGGATCACACGCGTATCAAACAGAGGGAGAGGGGAAGCTGGGTCTTACGAGGAATGGTCGCCGGAGTTCGAGCAGACGGTGGGGGAGCTCAGTCGACGACGCTGCCAAGGCTATAGAGCATGCGCGAGCAAACGGAGGGCGTCAGTAGATGCGCACGGAGATGTAGAATAAGCTAGTCTGAACCAGAGGCAGAGGGGGACGTGGGGCTTACCGGAATTCGACGGCGAACTCATCGGAGCAGAGGGGCGTCCAGAGAGAAATACGAGCAGCCTGGTGGCTCCGGTGGGGTGTGGTTTGGGGGAAAAGGAGGAGGGGGCATGGTGCCTAAGTAGGCGAGGACGTGGGCGTGATTTACTCAGGAATTCAACGGAATTGAAGTCGCGAATCAAACAGGAAACGACCGAGTGATTTGGGGGAAGAACTCGTCGCCGGGTGGAGACGATGACCGTTGCATGGGCCGCGTTGTCAGCAAGGAAAAAAGAGAGGAGGTGGGGTCCCTGCGTCAGCGACTCTGTGGGTGTGTTCGCGAGTAAAGTAAAACGTTTCACGGGAGGGGGTAGTTGGGCTAGATGGGTCGAACTAGGCTGGTTGGGCCAGTATGGCTGTCTGTCTTATTTTTTTTCCTTTACTCCTTTTCTTTTTATGTTTGATTTTCTAGAAATGATTTTTCAACTCTAATTGAAATAAGTTTGATTTCAAATCTTCTCTAGGTTTTTATATAGTAAACTTTGCACTCAAATGTGTGTCAAACACTACTGTTTACTCAAAAACACTTTGATCATTTGAAAAATAAAAATAAAACCAAGCCTTAATGTGATATAAACAATAGGCATAAAATTGGTTTTATTTTCACACTTTGTTTTGAAAACTTTGCTCAAGCTTTGGAAAGTACTTAAGTTTGAATTCAAAACATTACTGAAGAAAACAAGTACTCTTCTCATTAAAAAGTAGCACTAAGGCTAGAGCATACTTACATAAAATAATGAGCAACATATGCTCCTGTTTTTGAAATGGTTTTGAAATGGAACCCTAAATGATCATGGATGCATGGATGATATGCATGAGTTTTGAAACATGATTTTAGGGATGTTACAGAAGAGCCCCTAGACGCCGATGATTGGTTGCAAACCATGGAAAATAACCTAGAAGTCGCAGGAGTGGAAGCCAACGAGAAAGTTCTGTTCGCCACCCACTATCTAGCTGGAGATGCCAGGGCATGGTGGAACAGTGTTCGCACAATGACCGGAGGCCAGATGATAACTTGGGAGGAGTTCAAGGTCAAGTTCAGCAGAACCCATGTGCCACCGGGTTTGATCAAGAGGATGAGAGACGAGTTCAGAGAACTGAAGCAAGGAAGGATGACTGTAGTGGAATACCGTGACAAAGTTTTGTCATTAGCTAGGTATGACTCGGATGAGATCGACACCGAAGCCAAGAAGAAAGAGAGATTCTTGAATGGTCTGCATGATGAGATGCAGACGGTGTTAGTCAATATCCCCTTTGCCGATATTGAAGCCCTTGTAGACTCTGCTATCCAGATGGAAGGAAAGATCAACCAACCCAACGAGAACCGCAAGAGTCGCATGATGCATCAGCCAGGAACCCATCAGACCCCAAAGTATCGCCCTAAACCCATCTACAGGATTTGCCCCAAGAACAAACAGACCCCCGATGAACCGTCCGACCTATCCCAATCGTGGAAACCCTAGGCCCGAAGGAAATCACAACAACCCCGGAAACTCTAGCAATTTCAACCGTGCCCCACCCAAGTTCAACAACAACAATGCTGCCGCCAACACCAACACTGCCCCGAGGACTGGAAGCAATGTTGCGCCTATAGCAGCAAAGGACAAGTCGCAAGTGACTTGTTATGACTGTGGAAATAAGGGCCACTATTTCGACGAGTGCCCCAACAAGAAGAATGCCGCAGCCCCCAATGCAAATGCCCCAGCTCAGCAGCAGCGTCGTGTTCAGCCAGGAAGAAGGTTTGCCCCAGGGAATTCGCTCAACCGCAACGGCCGTCTTTTTCTCATGCATGCTGAAGAAGCTCAGGAAGCGCCAGACGTCGTGCTGGGTATGTTTTCTGTTAATTCAGTACTTGCAAGAGTGTTGTTTGATTCTGGTGCATCAGATTCATTTGTCACCGAAGAATTTGCATGCACTAGTAAAATTCAACCAACCAAACTGAAGCATGTCATGATTGTTCAAATTCTCGGATCAACCACCAAGGCTAGGCAAATTTGCAAAGCCGTCCCTATCCGAATCCATGGCATAGATTTTTATGCTAATCTGATAGTACTCGGAACTAAAGGTTTGGAAGTAGTACTAGGAATTGGATTGGATGGCCAAACATAAAGGATTGATTGACTGTGCCAAGAAAGCCATAACCATGACCAGTACAGCCGGAATATCAGTCGAGCATATATCTGAAACCTTACCTCGTCAATTCAAATGCAACAAGAGTATAGACCAACCTACCATTGACCAAGTCCGGATAGTCTGTGAATACCCCGATGTATTTCCATACATTTTGCCCGGTATGCCCCCAGATCGGGATATCGAGTTTATCATCGAACTAATCCCCGGAGCTGGACCCATAGACCAGAGACCCTATAGTATGAACCCGTCAGAGCTAGCAGAACTGAAGAAGTAACTGGATGCCATGCTGGAAATTGGATTGATTCAACCAAGTGCGTCACCATGGAGATCACCTATCTTGTTTGTGGACAAGAAGGATGGAGGTAACCGTTTGTGTACGGATTACCGGAAGTTGAATGATGTCACCATCAAGAACAAGTACCCCTTGCCCAAGATAGAAGATTTGTTTGATCAGTTGACCGGTGCCAAAGTGTTTTCTAAGATTGATCTTAGAACAGGCTATCATCAACTCAAGATTCATGCAGAAGATATTCCCAAGACTGCATTTACCACCCGATATGGATTATACGAGTATACCGTTATGTCCTTTGGATTAACCAATGCCCCCGCTTATTTCATGAATCTCATGAATAAGATTTTTATGGACTTCCTGGATAAGTTTGTCGTTGTTTTCATTGATGACATTCTGATTTATTCCAAATCGGAAGAAGAACATGATCTACACCTAAGGACCATTCTTGGAACCCTTAGAGAGCATCAGCTGTATGCAAAGTTTAGCAAATGTGAATTCTGGTTACAGGAGGTAGGATTCCTCGGTCACATTGTATCAGCCGGAGGAGTTGCCGTTGACCTTGCAAAAGTAAAAGATGTCGAGGATTGGCAAGCCCCAACCACTCAAACCCAAGTTCGTGCATTTCTGGGATTGGCAGGATACTACCGCAAATTCATAGAAGGATTCTCAAGTATCGCCAGACCCATGAGCCAATTGTTGAAGAAGGACAAGAAGTTTGAATGGACCGACAAATGTGAAGCGAGTTTTCAAGAACTCAAGAGGAGATTGATTTCAGCCCCAATCTTGATCATGCCGGATATTACGAAGCCCTTCGATGTGTATTGTGACGCATCCAAGATCGGTCTCGGATGTGTGATAATGCAAGAAGGCAAAGTTATATCTTATCTATCTCGACAACTGAAGCAACATGAGCAAAATTACCCAACCCATGACCTCGAACTCGCAGCCGTAGTTCTAGCCCTGAAGACATGGAGACATTACCTGATGGGAAACCGTTGTGAGATTTATTCGGATCACAAGAGCCTGAAGTATATATTCACTCAGAAGGAGCTGAATATGAGACAGCGGATATGGATTGAGCTAATCAAGGATTACGATCTGGACATTCACTATCACCCTGGTAAAGCCAATGTGGTAGCAGATGCCCTTAGCAGATTGCCGTGCCGCTTGAACTCCATGATTTTAATGGAGCAACCAAGCTTGCACAAAGAGATGGAAGATTTTCGAATGGAATTAGTAAGTGAAGGATTTTTGGCTAGCATAGAACTCTAGCCCACTTTGATCAGTCAGATTAAAGAGGCGCAGAAGGGAAATGCTAGTATCGACAGAATCAAGCGTTGTATCGGTACAGGCAAAGTACCTGGATTCACCGAAGACGAAGAAGGAGTTCTGTGGTACAAAGGACGCCTTTGTGTACCAGCAGATTCTGAGTTGAAAGAAGTGATTCTGAAGGAGGCTCATGATACTCTTTATTCTATCCATCCCGGAGGAACTAAGATGTATCAAGATTTGAAAGAGCAATTTTGGTGGCATAAGATGAAGCGAGAAATCGGAAGCTATATCACCAAGTGTGATATATGTCAGCGAGTCAAGGCAGGACATCAAAGACCCGCTGGATTGTTGCAACCCTTGCAGATTCCGGAATGGAAATGGGATTCCGTTGGAATGGACTTTATCACCGGACTGCCTACTTCTAGTAGGGGAAATGACTCTATCTGGGTCACAGTGGACCGATTGTCCAAAGTCGCCCATTTCTTGCCCGTCAAGACCACATATCAGAGTTCGAAACTAGCGGAGTTGTACATAGCTAGAATAGTTAGTTTGCATGGAGTCCCCAAGAACATCGTATCGGATCGAGGAACTCAGTTTACCTCGAGATTCTGGAAGAAAGTCCAAGAAGGTTTAGGAACCCGCCTAGATTTCAGTACCGCGTATCACCCTCAGACAGATGGACAAACGGAGCGAGTAAATCAAATACTCGAAGATATGCTGAGAGCATGTGTGTTAGAATATGGATCCAAGTGGGTAGACTGTCTCCCGTTTGTAGAATTTTCTTACAACAAAAATTATCAAGCTAGTTTGCAAATGGCCCCATTTGAATTCATGTACGCAAGAAAGTGTCGCACCCCTTTGAACTGGTCGGAAGTAGGAGAGAGTCAGATTTTCGGACCCGACATCCTACGAGAAGCAGAAGAGAAGGTTCACAAGATTCGTGAGCACCTCAAGACTGCTCAATCTAGACAGAAGAGTTACACCGACAAGAGACGTAGAGACCTCGTCTTCAACATAGGAGATTTTGTTTATCTGAAAGTGTCGCCATTGAAGGGAATGCAGCGTTTCCAACTCAAAGGAAAGTTAGCCCCCAGATATATCGGACCTTTCAAAATTTTGAACCGTCAAGGAGAAGTGTCGTATCAATTGGAACTACCCGAAGAGATGTCATCTGTGCACAATGTGTTCCATATCTCACTACTTCGCAAGTGTCTCGAAGTCCCCGAGAAGACCGAAGTGTTCAAAACTATCGATCATCGGACCATAGAGATCAACGATGACCTGACCTATCCCGAAGTGCCCATCCGTATTTTGGAAGAAGCCTTCAGAACTACCCGAACCCTAAGCATCAAGTTTCTTAAGATTCAGTGGAGCAACCACACAGAAGAGGAAGCTACCTAGGAGCGCGAAGATCACATCAGGACAGAGTTTCCCGATCTCTTCAAATCCTAGGTAATCTTTTTCGTCCTTTTTAATATCTCGGGACGAGATTTTGTTTAAGGGGGGAAGGTTTGTAACATCCCAAAAATACTAAACTTGAATCATCAAACTCTAATCATCAAAATTAGGGTTAACAAAAACTTTGCTAAATAAAATTATGGAAGCATGCATGTGAGTATGCATTTCATTTCGAATTCTTTTGAACCAACTTGTTTGTGTGTTCCTTTGCTTGTAAATGGATGCTTAGGTGAAATAAACATCATCTAAACAATTCCCAAACTTTTCTCAAAGACAAATAAATCAAAACAAAGATAAATGAGTGAATGGTCATTTTGACCAATTTAACTCCCATGCCTACTTTGGTTGTCTAAAACCTTCAGAACCTAACAGAAACTTTTCTAGATCTTTGCACCCCTTGATTGTACTCATAACAAAGTATCAAGTCCCAGTTTGTGATCATCCAGAAACTTTCAAATGCATAGTTTAAATGACAATTCAAAATTGAATCTTTATCATATGGGAAGATCCCACTTTTTCAAAAACCACTCAAACAAGCTCAACTTTCAAAACCCAAGCATCTGTAGACTCACCAGCACCAACCTAGCACACCCACCAAAAATCTTTTCAAAATTCAAAAATTGCGTTCTTGCGGCCATTTCATCAAACACTTGGCAGACACAAATCAAACAAAATCCAAACACTATTGTGAGAAGTGATTGAAGCCTAACTTGTTCCCTCTCTAGTTACAACTAGGTTTTAGTAGATCATCTAGCTCAATTGTACACCCTTAGCATCACTGTAAGCTTGGCATTGCCATCAATGGTGAGCAGGCCGAATGCACCCTTGTCACCCCCATGTCGACAGCAAGCTAGGAGGAGAAACAAGCCTAGCCAGCATGTCTGGGAGCAAGCCAACATCCCACCGCCACTCCCTGTCCAGCGCTCGAATGTTACCAGCCACTGGACCACACGCACGAACCATGCCAACCTCGCTAGCAACCATGCCGAGAGCACGCCCCGTGCACCACGCTCGACCGACGCCCACAGACCGCGCGCCGCCCTCGCCGTGTGCATACGTGATCACCACCGTCCCAGCAACCCCGTAGACACGCTCGTTCGCCTCCTCGTGGACCACGCGCGCTGTGCGCCATTAAATTCTCCGTCAGGCATGCGTATAGCACCGTCGCGTTCCGAACAAGGCGCATCGCCCCACGTCTCGCAACCGTGTCGTTGAGCATCGCCAGGGAGCACCGCACCGCCCCCTACCGTCACCCATGCAGATAGTCAATTCATCAGACGATGCGCCCCGTCGGTCCCCTCTCGCCACTATAAATAGAGGCCACCCCCAGCCGAATTGAGCACACCATCTCACTCCCCTCTCCTCATTGATCATTCCACCCCGTTCCCGGAGCAAGGCGAGCAGCACTTTGCTGGAATTACACCGGAGTCTACCGCTGCTGGAGAAGAAGGGACCCAGCGATTGGAGCCGCCCCAAGAGAAGCTGCCGGTACCAGGAGGTTCACCGTCGTCGACTTTGTCGTTTGCCCGCCTCGCCGACCCTCGCTTGAACCCCGGTGATCCCCCAATGACCCCCACTGGCCGCACTAGGTTTCTGTCTTGCCGGCGTTGCCCAACGTCAACGATGACTCTTAGCCGTTGGATTAGAACCAGATCGAACGCACCACATCGCCCCATACCGCTTTGTACCCCCTGTCTCACTGACGCGTGGGGACAGCCACTTATGCAGCCCGCGGGAGCGCTGTGCTTAGCAGGCTGGCCCGTTAACCTTTCCCGCGCAGCCCAGTTATTTGAATTAGACCTTTTCCATTTTATTTCAAACACACTTCTGTACCCAGTTTAAAAAATCAACCCAGATCGATTCAGTGCACCAAATTGAATGAAACTAATTTTGTTAGAAAGGACTGAGAATGCTGAATCCAAGCCCGTTGGATTCAAGTCATTTGGATCTGTAGATCACCCTTGGCAAAATTAACAAGGCATAAGCTTTTCTGCATTCAAACATTTTTCAAACTTAAACCATAATAGCTTTTGAGTTGATTCCAACTCTCAAAAATCACATTTAACCATACCTTTCAGAATATATAAAAATATATAGGTTTACTTACAGAAATAATGACCAAGTAATAAAAGAATGCCACATAGGCATTTCTAGCCACTTTAATTAATTAAAATAAAAGGGTAAAACATTATTAAATTGTGACACCACTTTAAATCACATTCCCTTGGACTAAAATGTGTGGTGATGACATGTGTCAACATGATCCCATGTTTTGTTTGGATAATAGTAAATCTTAAGTAGTTTTTCAATGAGTAGAAATTACTTTTCTAAAAATAAAAGGAATTAAACCAATCTTTAACCTTGTAATGTTAGTGATGATGCTAGATCATCTATAGGACCCTTTTGTGTGATGATTGCAAGTAGTTAAGTATTGTTTGGTGATTGTGTACATCGTATTTATTTATAGACGCTAATACCGACCAAGGATACGAGGAGGAAGGAGGATACCACGAAGAGGAAGCCGAGGAGAACTTCAACCACTGCTCTACACAAGGCAAGCTTTACTAATCAAGTTGATCTGTGCAAGCTAACACTTGCAAGATATTCTACTGATGCAAACAAACCCTTACTTGTTACCATGCACACTATATGCCTTAAGCATATGTTATCATACCCACTTGTTACCCCCTCCTAGTTTTATTTGCAAGCTTTCTATTTTATTTCCTTATCAAAGCTACTTCCTTAGAGAGTACTCAAGTGACTTGTAGATTCTAGAAAGATATAATTGAAGGTTGCATAAAGAGCATAAAATTTGGCCTAAGCTAGATAATCTTGATGTCATCCTAAGGCATGAGATTAAAACTTAGTTAAACTCCACTAGTTTACTATCCCCCATTAGTACTCACCCCCACTTGTAGATGCTAGTGCTAAGCATAAAACTTGATCAAGTTTAGATGGGAATTGTTGGTGAAAATGGTTATGAAAACCTTAGAATGATGGGTCATTCTACTGAGATGTTTTGACATGTGTTTCCGAACACCTGATGATTTTGGTGATGAAAATGTTGAGGCATGAGCCTTAGCCCTTTATAAAACTCATGGTTGTATGGATGCGATACCATTCCAATTTTATCGTACAACCACAATACCCGAAGATTGGGTAGGGCTTGACTGGTAACTTATATACCTTAGTATTAGTTCCCTCACGGCCAAGGTCTAAGCTGAAGCTACCTTGTGAAGATTGTCCAATGCAAGTACCGGGATGACAGTTGGTCATGGTTGGGAGGCCAAACTCACAGGAGAGGTGCTTATACTAGGGCGTGTAATCGAAAGGTTAGGATTGATTATCCGCATACTGAGTATGGTGAATTCAGGATTTGTTCCTGACGGATGTATCGAATGTTGTGGTGAAAGTGTACAATCTCTGCAGAGTGTCAAACTATTCGAATAGCCGCGTCCGCGGTTATGGATAGTTGGAGTGGCCATACTGTTCCCCCGTCAGACTCTTCCAAAATGACTTGTGAAATGAATTGAGACTTTGACTTGACCACAGCAGGGTTGTGGCATGAGATACAAGTTCCCACTTAGGTGTTATAAAACATCAACTAGCATTCTTTGCTTCTGAACTTAGTAGAGGTAAATCTGGCTTTTGCAAAAAAAACCTAGAGCCTAGTGTCCTATTTCTAAAACCCCCTTTTTTCTTGTTAATATTAGTTTGCGAGTACTTAAAGAGTACTCATGGCTTTGTCCCTGGCTATTCCCGTGGCCAGACTATGAAGAGGAGTACCTGGAGGATGGACCCTAGAAAGGTTACGACAACTAGGATCATCTCCCATCGTCAGCATTGCCTGTGACCCCGAAGATGGAGCTTCGCCTACGCTACCATTATTATGACGTATTCCGCTGCTTGAAGTTGTATTAAGAACTAGATCATGAGATCCCTATTTGTGTAAGAACTTATGTATGGTTTGTAATGGATGATGTACTATGGTAACCAATTTTGTTATGTCTCGCAAAAATGGTAATCCTGGGATTGCGATGTATGGCATAATAGGCATCTGGGATTAAAAATCCGGGTGTTGAGACTGACGGGTGGGCCAAGGCCACGCAGGTAGGCCACGCGAGCGCCACGCGGGCCTCGCCAGAGCACGGGTAGACGGCGGCGGCAGGAGGCGCTAGGGGGCGATCTAGGACACGCAGATAGGCCTAATCGAACCAGGGTGTCACCACGAACCTAAACAGGGCGGCACCGCTAGGGAATGGTCGCTGGAGCGGGATGCACGACGACGAACAGCGACGGTGCTCTCTGCTCTACGGCGCGAACGCGACACAGCGGGTTAGAGGGGAAAATGAGGGTGCCTTGAGCACCAGGAGCTCACCCCAAGGCGATTGGTGTCGATGGCGAGGCGAGGCGGGGATCGGAGCGGCGGCGAGGCGTGTGACTGAGCACGTCGGAGTAGGAGAGGAAGCGGTGGATGGCGACGAATCCTGGCGCCCCTTGTTGATTCCTTCTGCAGGAGGATGAAGCGAAGCGAGGCGAAGCTGATGGCGACGTCGGATGGGCTCGGGGAGGCCGACAACTGCGGCTAGCCGGCGGCCATGGAGGCTAGGGTTCGAACCGGCGCGTTCCGGAGGAAGAGAGAGAGAGCATCGGGTGCGCGCGGTTCTTATCCTCCACTGGGGCGAGGGTGCTGATCTTGGCGCGCGGCGGCATCGGGTGGCCGGCGAAATATCGAGCAGCTTCAGCCACACGAGGAAGAAGATGACGCGTCGAGGCACGAACCTTCTCTCCGGGCCCTGTGGCTGACTGGCCATTTGGGCTGCAGGAAAGGTTCTGAGAGAGAGAGAAGTTGGGCCGGCTTGGGAGTGCTCTAGATCATTTTTCTGTCAAAAACAATTTTCCTTTTTCTATTTTGTGATTTCTGTTTTAAATTTTCATTTCAAATCTGTTTTGAATGATTTGAAAAATACCAAAGGGGTTTTGGCAAACATACAAAATACAGTGAGGGACCTTTAGTCCAATTGGGCTCCAAATATTTTGTCATTTTCAAAATTCAAACTATTTGAATGGATTCCAAAAAGAGGGGGAAAGACTAGGGTTTAGGGTTTTGCAATTGTTCTTTAGTTCACACACTTAAACACATGCAATACTTATTTGAGTTTAACACATGCATGCAATGCTTAGGCACTAATTACATATATTACAAGCTTGGCTGTTACAGCTCTACCCCCTTACAAGAATCTCTACCCGAGATTCCTAAGTTTTAGAAAAGAAGGCAGGGTACACAGATCGGAGACGATCTTCTCGTTCCCAGGTTGCTTCATCCTCAGAGTGATGAGACCACTGAATTTTCAGGAACTTGATGTTTTGACGACGAGGCTTGCGCTCGGTTTCATCAAGGATGCGAATAGGATACTCACGATCAGTCAGATCCTTCTGGAGATCAAGAGTTTGGTGATCAACACCACGGACAGGATCTTTGAAGCAATGCTTGAGTTGAGACACATGAAAGACGTCATGCACCTCAGGGAAGTTTGCAGGCAACTACAACTTGTATGCGAGGTTACCTTGCTTGGAGAGAACACGAAAAGGACCAACATAGCGAGGAGCTATTTTGCCTTTGATACCAAAACGATGGACACCCTTTAAAGGAGTGACCCAGAGATAAGCTTGATCACCAACTTCATATTCCACATGTTGGTGGTCACGATCATGATAGCGTTTCTGGCGAGATTGAGCAGTTTTCAAACGGTCTCGAATGATACGAACTTGATCTTCTGCTTCCTGGATCATATCCAGACCCAAGAACTTTCTTTCGCCGGTTTCTGACCAGTTCAGAGAAGTACGATAGGTTCTTCCATATAATAATTGGAAAGGTGCCATACCAATACTGGACTGAAAACTGTTGTTGTAGGAGAATTCAACAAAAGGAAGGCATTTCTCCCAGTTCTTGCCAAAAGATATGACACACGCTCTTAGCATGTCTTCAAGGATTTGGTTCACTCTTTCAGTTTGACCACCGGTACTAGGATGATAAGCTATGCTGAAGGAAAGGCGAGTTCCCGTAGCTTGTTGGAAACTTGCCCGGAACATTGAGGTGAACAAACTTCCACGGTCAAAGACGATTTTCTTCGGTACCCCATGAAGGACAACTATTCGTGAGATATACAGATCAGCCAATTCATTAGCAGTAATGCTCTCGCGAACATGTAGGAAGTGAGCAACCTTGGACAGAGTCAACGATAACCCATATGGCATCATTTCCCTTTTGAGTCTTAGGAAGACCAGTAATGAAATCCATACCAACTTCATCCCATTTCCACTCAGGGATTTTATGTGGTTGCAGGAGACCAGCGGGTCTTTGGTGCTCAGCTTTGACGCGACGACAAACGTTACATTCAGCAACAAAATGAGCGATATCCTTCTTCATACCAGACCACCAGAATCTTTGACGAAGATCCCGATACATCTTGGTACCTCCAGGGTGGATAGAAAGAAGTGATTCATGAGATTTGGTAAGAATTATCTTCTTCAAGTCCTTTCCATTTGGTACTACCAAATGTGTACCGAAATATAGGACACCTTCCTCGTTAACAGAGAAACATTTAGCAACTCCGCTAGCAATGTTCTCTTTAATTGTATCCATCTCAGTATCTTGCCTTTGAGCAACTTTGATCTGATCCTCTAGAGAATACTTCACTTCAAGAGTAGAAAGGAATCCACGAGGAACTACTTCGAGATTCAATCGAGCGAATTCCTCATGAAGAGAAGGTTGTGCTTGTTTTATCAGCAGGGTGTTGCAATAAGATTTACGGCTCAACGCATCAGCAACGACATTGGCTTTGCCAGGTTGATAGTTGAGATCCAAATCATAGTCCTTGATGAGTTCCAACCATCTTCTTTGCCTGAGATTCAGATCAGGTTGTGTGAAAAGATACTTCAGACTCTGATGATCCGAGTATAACTCGCAACGACTACCGAGAAGGTAATGTCGCCATTGCTTGAGAGCATGAACAACAGCTGCAAGCTCAAGATCATGAGTTGGGTAGTTATTCTCATGTGGTTTTAGCTGTCGGGAGGCATAAGCCAACACATGTCCATATTGCATCAACACACATTCGAGACCTTGGTGAGAAGCATGACAGAAGACGACAAAGTCTTCGCTGGTGTCGGGGAGAACCAACACGGGTGCAGTGCTTAACTTGGTTTTCAACAACTGGAAGCTTTTCTCAGCCTTATCAGACCATTCAAACTTCTTATCCTTCTTAAGAAGATCAGTCATCGGCTTTGCAATCCTAGAGAAGTTCTCAATTAATCGACGGTAATAACCAGCCATCCCGAGAAAACTTCGGACATCCTTCACGGATTTAGGAGACTCCCAGTCGAGGATAGTTTGAACCTTATCGGGGATAACAGCAACCCCTTTGGCGGAAACAACATGACCAAGGAATACGAGCTCTTGTAACCAGAACTGACATTTGGAAAACTTGGCATAGAGACGATGTTCTCGAAGTTTGGTCAACACCAAATGAAGATGTTCAGCGTGCTCTTCTTCAGTCTTGGAATAAACCAGAATATCATCGATGTAGACCACGGCGAACTTGTCAAGATACTCCATGAAGACAGAGTTCATAAGTCGCATGAAAGTGGCTGGAGCATTGGTAAGACTAAAGGACATGACTGTATACTCATAAAGACCATAACGAGTGGTGAAAGTAGTCTTTGGAATATCTTCCTTACGGATCTTTATCTGGTGATACCCTGACCTTAAATCCATTTTTGGAAAAGACAGTGGCACCACTTAACTGATCAAATAGATCATTGATCCTAGGGAAAGGATACTTGTTCTTGATAGTCACAGCATTTAGTGGGCGATAATCCACAACCAGACGCGGTATATTGGTATCCCGCTTCTTGACAAAGATGGTAGGACATCCCCAAGAAGATGTGTTGGGCTGAATGTATTCTTTTCCTTCTAACTCCTCTAATTTCTTCTTTAACTCCACAAGCTCATGAGGAGGCATACGATAGGGTCTTTTAGAAATAGGAGAAGTTCCAGGAACTAACTCTATGACAAACTCCACACTTCGATTAGGTGGCATGCCAGGAAACTCCTTAGGAAAGACATCCAGAAGCTCACAGACCACGGAAACATCTTGGATCTCTAACGGAGGTAAAACTTCAAGAGCATACAGCTCTGCTTCAGGAATAGAAACAGCTGAAGGAGATAGTGACCCTACGGTCCAATACTTGACTGTTATGCCAGCAGGACTAGTCAGAGTCACGGATTTGGTTGTACAATCGAGAACGGATTGATAACGGGTCAACCAGTCCATGCCCAAAATGATGTCAATATCAGTTGTCTTGAGGGCGATCAAAGAAGTGGGGAAAAGTTGAAATGCAACTTCGATTAGATTCCCATGACTAACCATGGTGGAACACCACCTAGAACCAGGAGACTGAACTAGCAGAGGAACGGATAACCCCTCAAAACTTATCCCATGCATTTGAGAAAATGCTTGTGACAAGAATGAATGCGATGCTCCAGAATCAAACAAAACTTTAGCTGGAATTTGATTGATAGGAAGCGTACCCATGATGACGCTTGGATCTTCCTGAGCCTCCTCGGCATAGATATGGTTCTGGCGTCCTTTTCCGGCACCTGGATACTTATCATTCTTCTTTGGTGGTTGTGCCTTCTCAGCAGCACTCTTTTGAGGACAATCTCTTGCATAGTGGCTAGGCTGGCGACAGTTGAAACATATGAGGCCTGATCCAGTACCAGCAGTAGGATAATTTGATCCGCCAACATTGTTTGGAGTAGTATTCGGACGAGGTGCATATCCAGAAGACCTTGGAGTATAAGGAGCACGTGGCACAGCACTGTAAGGCACGAAGACACGGCGCTTCTTATTACCAGAACCTGCCTTGTTATACCCATCCTGAGGACGCTTACGAGTTTCTTCATACTCCACCTTTCCACTCTCGGCTTTCATAGCCTTATTGACAAGACCTTGGAAGTTAACAAAGTCCATGAGATGAAGATCACGACGAACCTCGGGATCCAGTCCCTTGCGGAACAAAGCTTGCTTCTTAACATCAGTGGAGACCTCTTTAGTACCATAGCAGGCAAGACGATTGAAATTGCGCTGATAGTCACACACGGAACAAGTGACCTGCTTAAGCTTGAGGAACTCCTCCCTCTTTTGATCCATCAGGCCCTCCGGAATATGATAAGCTTGGAAGGCTTCAGTGAACTCTTGCCATGTAACAACATGCTGAGCTTCTTGGATAGCCAAGAATTTTCCCACCAGGTGTTAGCTTCTCCCTCCAGATGATAGGCAGCAAAAGTCACCCAATCAGCTTGAGCAACATGACCAACCTGAAGTTTGCGCTCCATGGTGCGAAGCCAGTAGTCCGCATCAAGTGGCTCAGTGGAATAGCTGAAAACTAGCGGAGTGAGACGTGTGAAGTCCTTGATACCAACTTGATTGTTCTGGCGTTGAGCAGTGTTGCGCTCAATCCTTTCAAGGAGCCTCATGTTGTCAGCACGGTTGGTTTCATACATGGCCAAGAGGTTAACCATGGACGGTGGTGGAGGAAGGTTGGAAGATTCACCCTCATTTGCGGTACCCCGAGCATGAGCACGGGTACAGGCACGAGAGGTATCACCCATCCTGAAAGATCAAAAAGATATTAGACAAAGGATTCAAAGGAGCAAGACGGAAAGATGAACAAAGAGTACTTGATTTAAAGTATCATCTTATCAATCATGGTAGTATGAAAGCATACTAATGTATACACTAACCATCTGACTTACAAACCATAACAATGGAATGCTAAGATGTTACACACCAAGCAAAACTGAGATGTCTTAGAACTCTGAGAGTAGCAACCAAGTACGGAGTACTTTGGAAAAACAACCCCAAAACCATGACCCTAAGAGTTTTGAGATATAAGGTAAGGAATGAAAACCTTTTCAAACCAAATAAGTTAAGAGAAACTCCAGCAATAGAAACACACCAGAGAAGGAGTAAAAAGAATCCTAGTCAGAGTTCCTGCAAATAGTTTTTAACTTTCAAATATTTTTGTCAACTTCTAGACTCAACATCGACCAATAAAAGGGTTTCCTACAGGCAGTCCTGCTCTGATACCAAAACCTGTAGCACCCCCCGGGGATAGGGCTAAACTAACCTCAGATCACGATCCAAGATAAGTTCAACTCCAAACACAGAAGATCACAGTATGATTCGGTAACATTACAGAACACACGGATTCAACAGCATAAGTTTAAACTCTTAGCAGAGTGAGTTAATAGAGTTATTACAAACCAGAGGTCATAGACTGAACATTACATCACACATCGAAAGCAAACTATGTTGTTCTACACAACAACTTAGCAAAAGGCCTAAGAGGCCAATAACAAAAGCGACGTCCATCCCATAGTCCTCAGGCTGCTACCTGGGACCTCCAACTACTCGTCGATGTCAACGTAGAAGCCACCTTCAATTGCAACTAGATCCTCTGTAGAAAACAACAATGGCGCAAGGCTGAGTACGAGAATGTACTCTGCAAGACTTAGATAACCTAGTATCTACATGCTCTGGCTAGAAAGGCTTTCTCTGGATTTTCTTTTGCGGAAAGCAATCTTTGTTTATAAACAAGATAAAGAAGAGGCTCGTCTACTCAAAATCTTTTAAAAGGGATAAGATAGCGACTTCTTCATCTTGTTCATCACATCTCGATAACCACCAGCTTCATCAGAACCTCCTATGTAGGATCACCCCCTTGACCCAGAGGAAGCATCCTTAAGAACTCATGGATCAACAAGTTTTATAGTGGTTAAAGTTATCTATGATCTTAGAACCTGGCCACCAAGCGTTCATTACCGTGAACACGGCTTTTCGAAAAGATTTAACCCTGCAGGGGTGTACAACTTTACCCACACGTATCAACCGACTCTTAATGCCAAATATTATTAGCCCTCTTCCTTGGAGGGCCGGCAGAGGGTGGTCGACCACGACCTTTACCTTGCTTTCGCCGAGACCATGAGTCACGCAATAAGTATGATTTCGCCATAACGGGTCAAATCCCGAAGCCGGTACTTAAAGACGTGAGGTGAGGTTGGTTTACCAGGGGCGCTATCTACCCCAAGCAACCCGGTCCACGCTTCCCTACATGTTATGATGCACCTCCATGACCTCCTATTTCGAAAACATTTTCAATGCGCATGCCAAATGGAAAGCCCGAACTATGTGACTCATGAAATCTACTAGGCAAGTTAGTCAGTCAAGGGGTTCCCAAGCCCCGTGTGTCTGTACGCTCGTCTCGGTTCCAAAGGCAAGAACTCAGTTCCTAGTGGTGGCGAGCATGGGACTACGAATATCACACCCAACATGGCCTCCCATAAAAGCCTTAGCACGATTAATTAACTCCTTCAATGATGTCACCATCTCCTACCTCACTACCTTCCTTGGCACCTCTGATTCATCATTGAATAGATTAGACGTTGTTTCTATGCTTGGCTAAGCTGTCGGTAACAAGAGCTCTACAATGCTCACATGCCAAACCTAGGTATGCCAGGAGTAGTGGATCAGGAGTATAAGGCTACAAAAGGGAAACAGTGCAGCAGATAGGTAACATTAGCTACTGACAAAAGACCACATTTGGAATCGTGTGCATCATAGCGAGAAAGTAATATACTTTATAAAACATAGGTTCAGAATGAGAGGCTACGCTTTCCTTGTCCGTTAGAAGACAGGTATGGATCTTCGGTGTTGTTGACTTCAACTTAGGGCTCGGATCCTATCGTGAAGAACCAATACCGAAAAGAAAGGCAACAATCAAGACATGGCATCGATGCAATGCTCAAACAAGTATGATGATATGAAAAGTTGAATTGTGTTGAAATGAAACCCTAAAACATGCTCAGCAATTTAAACGGGGTTCCGAGGGATGAAAACCCTAATTCGGAAAACTCCGGAAACACATGAGAGGGGTGCAGTTGTTATTCTAATTAAACTTGCCATTTTAATTGTTGAACAATGCATGATTATAGCTCCATTAGATAGTTCTCATTTTTCTGAACATTTTGATATATTGTTTGTATTTTTTTGAATTACAGATTAGAAGTTATTGAATTTACAATATTCAAAACAATTTCTGAAATTATTAACCTTTTTATTAATTTAAATAAATCTAGGAATACTTTTTACACAGGGGGCTAGGCTAGCCACAGACACCGACAAGTGGGCCCGTGGCCACCTCAGCAACCACACACGCCAAGGCTGGCCTCGCCGGAGCACGGGCAGACGGAAGCGGTAGGAGGCGCTAGGGGGCGATCTGGGACGCGCAGATAGGCCTAATTGAACCAGGGTGTCACCACGAACCTAAACAGGGCGGCATCGCTAGGGAATTGTCGCCGGAGCGGGCTGCACGGCGACGAACGGCGGCGGTGCTCTCTGCTCTACGGCGCGGACATGACACATCAGGTTAAAGGGGGAAAGGAGGGTGCCTTGAGCACCAGGAGCTCACCCCAAGGCGATTGGTGTCGACGGCGAAGCGAGGCAGGGATCAGAGCAGTGGCGAGGCGTGTGAGTGAGCACGTCGGAGTTGGAGAGGAAGCGGTCTATGGCGGCGAATCCCGGCGCCCCTTGTCGATTCCTTCTGCAGGAGGACGAAGCGAAGCGAGGCGAAGCTGATGGCGGTGTCGTATGGGCTCGGGAAGGCCAGCAACTGCGGCTAGCCGGCGGCCATGGCGGCTAGGGTTTGAACTGGCGCGGTCCAGAGGAAGAGAGAGAGCACGCGAGGAAGGTGAGAGGAGGGCGTGCGCACGGTTCTTACCCTCGATCGGGGCGGCGGTGCTGATCTTGGCGCGCGGTGGCATCGGGTGGCCGGCGGCGAGCCACCGAGCAGCTTCGCGTCACGAGGAAGAAGAAGATGACGTCGAAGGGGTACGGGCCTTCTCCTGGGCCCCAGGTGGGCTGACCTGGGCCGCTTCTGGGCTGCCGGAAAGGTTCTGAGAGAGAGAGAGATAGAGAGAAGCTGGGCCGGACTAGGAGTGCTCTGGCTCATTTTTTTCTGTCAAAAACAATTTTCCTTTTTCTGTTTTTGATTTCTGTTTTAAATTTTCATTTCAAATCTGTTTTGAATGATTTGAAAAATACCAGAGAGTTTTGGCAAACATTCAAAATACAGTGAGGGCCCTTTAGTCCAATTGGGCTCCAAATATTTTGTCATTTTCAGAATTCAAACTATTTGAATGGATTCCAAAAAGAGGGGGAAATACTAGGGTTTAGGGTTTTGCAATTGTTCTTTAGTTCACACACTTAAACACATGCAATACTTATTTGAGTTTAACACATGCATGCAATGCTTAGGCACTAATTACATATATTACAAGCTTGGTTGTTACACTGGCTACGCTGGGTTCGGGTCACCATGACCTACTGAGTCCAACCAGCCATCCATTCTCACTGGCACATGGTTGCACACGTAAGCTACTAGAATAAAGACAACCAATCCTTCTCAGTACCCTGGGCGGCATTCCCCACCAGTATTCACAGTCCGATGACTAATCCAGCCACTCTGCCCAGGTAGTTCATTAACATTATGTTGTTTTAGTAGAACAAAACCTTTACTTTACCAAAGCATGATCCCTTCCTTGTATCTACAGCAATGTTAAGCACATATACCATACGGAAGCTCAACTACAAAGGATTTCCCTACCACAATACATAGGACATAGCATAGCATAGTAATACCTACACATGTAGCTACAAAAATACACTACAAGTGCACAAGGGAAAAATAGTAGGACAAATTCATGATCAAAATAGCAACTACTTGCCTTTACGGTAGGAGTCGAGAGTACAGTCCTCATAGAAGCAAGCGTTGTACTCGTCACAATCTACAAAATACACAATTGCAACACATAAACAATAATATACAAACATAACAATGCAAGATGCATGCATGACAAGTTGAGCAAGGCTTTCAGTAGCATACTACAACCTTGTTCAGTATACCTATTGTATGCATTCATGGAAAACAGTTTAAAAGCATTGAAAACAAAGCATGCAATTTTAAATGGCCAAATAATAGAGTTATAGTCCAATTATTAAACCACTGTTGTCAACTAGCCTGTAAATTCGTGGAAAACTATCTACTGTGTAGGCAACCTAAAATAGAACCAGTACCAACTGCAACCACTCAAAAAGGATTTATAGAACTTTTTGAATAAATAAAATACTCTAGAAAGTCTTTTTGTAGATTCTGCAACTTCCAGTACTGTAAGTCTACCTTTTTAATTCACTAACAGATTCTATTGTTCGACTGATTCCAGGGACACCTCATTTGCAATTTTTGGGGTTGTAGAACTTTTTCTATGAATTTATTACTCTAAATAGGACATTAAACTATTTAATTTTTCACGGAAAAACCTTGCATCAAATGTTTGAAACAATTGTACAGCAATATTATACGTGAAAAACTGAATCCAACAATATCTTATTTGCAATTTTTGGCCTAGTAGATTAATTTCTATGGATTTTACAAGATTCAACTATTTTCTGCAATTTCTAATCGATTTAATTAAATAGTCAAAAGTCTGCTGACTTTTCCACGCCGATGTGGCGCGGGCGCTGACCAGTCAGGGGTCCACGCGCTAGTCCACGGGCTATCTGGGCCGTTCATCTCCGATCGGAGGGCTGCGGGCTGGCGGTGCTCACCTGAGTGGTCGACGACGGCGGCAGCAGCTCGGCGATGACGGTGGCGGCGTCTCCGGCGGTCACCGGCGGCGGGGAAGGGCGCGACGGGGTTCAGTAGGGGAAGGCGGACACGGGGTTTTCTCGGGCTACTTCCTTCGTTTCCCCAAACGGCGGAACTAGGCGGCTGGAGGCGGCGTCGACGGGGGGGCACTCCGGCGAGCTTGGGATCTTGATCCAGCGGTCCTGTGGTGAAACAAGTTGGTTAGGGCGACGTTGTCGAACGAGGGAGAGACTCGAGGGTCATCGGGAAGAGAAGGGGTGGCCGGCACAGAGAGAATCGCGGCCTCACCGATGGTAATGGCGGTGGCGGCGGCTTCGATCTCCGGCGATGAATTCCGCGCTGGTGGCGGCGTGTTAGGGGGAAATTTTTGGGGGCTTTCGAAGAGGGGATACTAGGGATCTTAAGAGGGGCAAGAATCGCTCGCGGGGGTTCGGTATCGTCGCGGATTTTCAGAGTGAATACGCTGTTCTGTTTGAGTCCGGAACGAGCACGTCCCTAGGAAGAAGCTGACGTGCGGGGCCCGCTTGGCAGTGGCACAGGGGAGAGTGGGCGGCGGCTAGCTATTCTTCGCACGCGCAGCGTGCGTAGCTGCTGCCGCTGGCTGCGATGCCAGCAGGCCCCGGCCGGGTGGGCCGCGACCGCGTGGCCTGGCCGACGCGCTACTGTGCTGCTTTCTCTTTTTTTTCTTTTTCCTAGACGTTTTTTTCCTTAACTGAAACCTCAGACTGAAACTATCCAGAAACTGTCTGAATTTAACAAAAAATTCAGACTAGCATAACTTTTGAACTGTAGCTCCGATTGAGACGATTCAAGGTGCTACAGGTTCGTGTCAGAACCCTCTATGCACATGTGCCTTCCAAACAACTAAACTAAACCAATATAGAAGATTCAAGGTAGAAACCGAGCAATCAAGTGTGTGTGACAAAGTCATGCAAGTGGGTTTTGTCAAAAAGTTTGAAACTGAATATTTTGCAATAATGCTCATGATGCAATGACATATATGCTATGCAGTACCAAATCTAAAATTTGGGATGTGACAAGACTAACCCCCTTAAGATGAATCTTGTCCTCGAGATTCTACGCGGCTAGAAAATAGGTGTGGATGGTCCTCTTGGAGGTCGTCCTCTTGCTCCCAAGTGGCTTCCTCTATCGTGTGGTGGCTCCATTGCACCTTGCAAAACATGATCATCTTGGTACGGGTAAACCTCTCTGCTGTCTCTAGTATCTTGACCGGTTTCTTCTCATATGTCAAATCATTCTCTAGCTGAACCTCCTCTAGTGGCATAGTGTCTCTCAATGGTGTATCCACCATCTCCAGATGGCACTTCTTCAGCTGGTACACGTGGAACACGTCATGAACAGCGGACAGAACCTCTGGCAACTCCAACTGATATGCAACCTCTCCTTTGCGTGCTAAGACCCGGTATGGTCCTATGAATCGAGGTGCCAGCTTACCCTTGATTCCAAACCTCTTAATTCCACGCAATGGCGATACTCTAAGGTATGCTCGATCTCCGATATCATACACCACTTCCTTGCGCTTGGCGTCAGCGTAGCTTTTCTATCTTGATTGTGCTACCTTCAGCCTGTCCCGAATCAAACTGACCTTCTCCTCGGCATCCTTGATCATATCAGGCCCAAACAGTTGACGATCACCTACACCATCCCATAGCAATGGTGTTCTGCATCTTTTACCATACAGCACATCGAACGGCAACATCTTGATGCTGGATTGGTAGCTATTGTTGTAGGAAAACTCAGCATAGGGCAAATTCTCATCCCAACTAGAGCCATGAGCTAGAGCGCAAGATCTCAACATATCCTCCAAAATCCGATTCACCCTCTCTGTCTGTCCATCTATCTGAGGGTGGAATGTTGTGCTAAATTCCAATCTGGTTCCCAATGACTCATGCAGCTGGCGCCAAAAGTGAGAGGTGAATTGGGTACCTCTATCCGACACAATGCTCTTGGGAACATCGTGTAGACACACAATCATGTTCATATAGATCCTGGCTAGCTTGGCACTGGTATAAGTGGTCTTCACAGGTATAAAGTGAGCTACCTTGGTCAAATGATCCACCACTACCCATATAGAATCATAACCAGACCTGGTCCTGGGCAGTCCTATGATAAAATCCATCCCCACTTTATCCCACTTCCAATCCGGTATTGGCAATGGCTGTAGTGATCCCGCTGGCTTCTGATGTTCAGCCTTCACTCTAGTACACACATCGCATAAGGCAATATGCTCGGCGATATCCACCTTCATATTGTTCCACCAGAATCTTTCCTTTAGATCCATATACATTTTGGTATTTCCTGGATGTATCGAGTATGGCGAGTCATGGGCTTCCTGGAGAATCAACTTCCTTATTTCTAGATCATTGGGCACACATAGACGATCACCATACAATAGGGTTCCTTGCTCATCCTCACGAAATCCCTCTGCTTTGCCCTTGGGTATGTTTTCCTTTATCCTCCTAAGCTCAATGTCCTCCTTCTGAGCTTCACCAACCTTTTCCTAAAGTGTTGGCTTGATCTCCATTGCTGCCAAATATCCCTCGGATACTACCTCTAATCTAAGATCCTTGAATTGCTCGCACAAATCCCTTGGCAAATTTCCCACGCTTAGTCCATTTGCATAAACCTTGCGGCTTAGTGCATCTTCCACTACATTTTCCTTTCCTGGGTGATATTGCAGACTCATGTCATAATCCTTTATGAGTTCCAACCATCTTCTTTGCCTCATGTTCAGTTCTTTCTGGGTGAATATGTACTTCAAGCTCTTGTGGTCTGTGAATACATCGCAGTGATTTCCCATCAGATAGTGCCTCCATACCTTGAGTGCATGCACGACCGATGCTAATTCCAAATCATGTGTGGGGTAGTTCCTCTCATGGTGCTTAAGCTGGCGCGAGGAATATGACACCACTCTTCCATATTGCATCAACACACTACCCAGACCTTGTCGATATGCGTCACAGTATACTTGGAAATCCTTCTGTAGATCGGGCAAGCACATAATAGGTGCGGTCACTAGGCTTCACATTCCTCGGTCCATTCAAACTTCTTATCCTTCTTCAACAATTACGTCATTGGATTCGCAATCTTGGAGAAATTCTCTATGAACCTTCTGTAATATCCCGCAAGTCCCAAGAAGCTCCGAATATCGCCCACATTCTTGGGCACCTCCCATTCTGTAACCGATGATACCTTGCTTGGATCAACTGCGACTCCTTCTCCTGACACCACATGTCCTAGAAATCCCACAGTGTTCACCAAAACTCGCACTTGCTGAATTTGGCATATAGCTTGTGTTCCCTCAACTTTTCCATTATCATCCGCAAATGCTTCTCATGCTCCTCATCATTTCTGGAGTATATCAATATGTCGTCGATGAACACTGCCACAAACTTGTCCAAGTACTACATAAATACCTTGTTCATCATGGTCATGAAATATGCTGGAGCATTCGTTAGTCCAAAAGACATAACCGTATACTCATATAAACCATACCTAGTGGTGAAAGCATTTTTTGGTATGTCCTCCTCCCGGATCTTCAGTTGAAAATATCCTGATCTTAGATCAATCTTGGAAAACACCTTTGCTCCTTCCAATTAATCAAACAAATCATTTATATTGGGTAGAGGGTACTTATTCTTGATAGTCACTTCATTCAGCGAACAATAGTCCACTACCAACCTCTTGCTACTGCCCTTCTTCTCCATAAACATAACAGGCGCACCCCATGACGACGAGCTGGGCTGAATAAATCTCTTGTCCAATTGCTCTCTCAATTGCTTCTTCAGCTCCTTCAGTTCATCCACATCCATCTTGTATGTCCTTTTGGCTATCGGTCTAGTCCCCGACATTAAGTCAATAAGAAAGTCCACATCACGGTCTGATGGCATCCCTGGTAGCTCCTCTAGAAACACGTTGGGGTATTCTCTCACTACGGGTACTGTGTCCATGCTAACACCTTAAGAGAATTCACCTCGGCCCTCCTAAGACGTGATGATGATTTAAACTTAATCCTTGTGCCCCGTGGAGTTCTGAGTGAAATTGCTTTCCGTGCATAATCCACTTGGCCATCATGCACGGACAACCAATCCATACCTAGTATCACATTTAGTCCCTGTGACTCCAAAACAACTAGGTGTGCTGGAAAATTGTGTGCTCCAATTCCCAGGGTCAAGTCATGACAACCCACACTAGCTAACATTTCTCCTCCCGGTGTGCTCACTCTAATTGTCTGTTTTAGTGCCTCAGTGGGTAACTTATGTCTATCCACAAATGCCTTTGATATGAATGAATGCGATGCTCCAGTATCAAATAAAACAAGTGCAATATGGGAATTGACTGGGAACTTACCAATCACGAGGTCTGACTCGTCACGGATCTCTTCCACATCCACATGGTATATTTTCCTTCTGGTTGGGGCCAATCTTGGGTCCAAATCCTGGAATCTTCTCTGGGCAGGTGCTTGCATAGTGACTGTAGATGTCCCAACCTTTAATAAGGTAGAGATCCATGTGTTTACAATGCTAGTCCCTGGATCAATAGCTACCATCCACAGTTAAGATGTGATATCAAGAGACAAAGGTCATAATACAACTTTATAACCAGGAATAAAATAATACATTAGATCTTACATTGCTCATTTGGCTATCTCATTACAATGCAACAGAAATAACTATAGCATGGAGTCCTTCATCTTCAAAGTGCCACAGGCAATCATGTTGGTTGTAGACTTGTAATCCTAATCAACACACTTCACTAACATCAAAAAAACCTACAACATAATAAGTTACAGCCACAAGGGTCAATACAATTGAATTATATTGGCAAGTGATACTATGGTAGTATAGTGGAGTCTATCATCTATATGCATTTGGCTAGGTGGAGCTTAGGATTGCTTTGCTCAAAATAGATTTTCCTTATCATTTGAAAACACTAAGTTTTTGCTTGTCAAAATCACCCAAGGCATCTCCCAATAGAAATTGGTGATCCTTTAACCCTTGTTCAACCACAAGTTTTTAACTTAGAAATTGGGATGAGGAGATTCTTGATTTCTTCCATGTCTTGATGCTCGAATTGTCCTTTGCCAGGGACATGGCTAAGTACTTAGAATTTACACTCTGCAGAGGTGGTGCACTTTCCCCACAAGACTTGGTTTCACCAAGACAAGATATTTCAGAAGCCTTCCCTTAGACTAGAATGGACGCGTTCCAACCTATCATCCCCTACCACCGACTGTCCATTTGGCTAAGTTATTGCAACCTATATGATCCAGGCAGAGCCCATAATGCCAAGTGGCTGCACTTGAAGCTTCTCAACATTTGACATCTCAAATCTCTTTGTTCCTGGGTGGCAATCCACAAGTGAGATATACAAGGTAAACAATAGAAATGGGCCTTGTGTAACCACTCAGCCAAAAACCACCAAGCAAGTCCCTTTCCACCTAGGTGATTCATTCACTTAGTTGTTTTATTAAACAAAACACAAGTCCTTAACTTAGAAATATTCCATAGCATGAATATAATCCACCCTTGTTTTCTACTAGCTAAGCTAAGCATGATGGTAGTAGGAATCTCAACTTAAGAAAATTCTACTAAGGTTTCATCTACTAGGATTTCCCATGGCATAGTTTATACTTAGCAAAAATTCCATGCAAGTCTTAGAAATATCACTAATGCATAGTGAAAATAATGGGACAAAAGTATGAAGCATCACTTGCCTTTTTGGTAGAGAATTATAATTTCACTCCTTGATCTTGCAATAGTCACACTCTTCAAATGTCATTACAATTCAATCAAGCAAGCAAATATTCAATCTACCATTCAAGCAATCATTACATAGAATAATAAAAAAAAGCAATGCATGCAAGCATGCCAAAGATTGTTTTATTTGGAAAAGTTGTTTCTATTAGGTTATAAATATTTGAAAACACCCATTGGTCATTTGTAAAAGTGGTAAAACCATTTGATGTTAACTTAGTGAAAAAATGGCCACTTTAAATCATTTTTGTTTTGTTAGAAAGGATTTAAATTCAAGGAATATTTCTAGTGTTTACCAAATATATTTTTAACACAAATGTTAGTGTTCTGTCGTCAAGTGTTTAATATTAAAATCATTTCCAAAAGGTTTTACCTATAAACCATTTTTATACCAAAACAATATTTTATGTTGCTGGAAATGCCTTTAGCAAAGTAATAATTTTCATAGGGTTCACCAAATATATTTTTAAATCATAAAACTTTGTGTTTAGGGTCAGAGAGTTTAATTCAAATCATTTCCAAAATGTTTTTCTCCAAAAGCATTTTTAACATATAAACAATATTTTTATTTGACTAGAAATGTTCTAATTCAAAGATTTATTCTTTGGCTTCACCAAATATGTTTTTCAATCCAAAATTTGGTTTATATGGTCAGTAGGTTCAAAACAATCCATTTGCCAAAGATTTTACCATAAAAATATTTCTAGAATAAATTTTATATCCGAATTATGCCTACACAAGTTTCTGTAAAAACAACCAGACGCAATTCATTCAACAAAGTGCATGGTTGGAAAGTACTTGTCTTGCTGATTCCATTGATATAAAATTTGCAAAATTTGGACGTGTGGATCAAAAGTTATGAATTATGCAAGTTTGAACATCTATTAGAATAGTTTCTGTTTTTTAAAACAAAAGGTTGGCCACGTGGTGAGTTCTGATTGGGCGATACCGATTCGTCCGGGTCAAGCAACATGGACCGCAGGATTTAAAGTGAATCGTGCGGCACAGAATCGATCTTACCCCTTAGATAAGTTGTTCTATCCTAACTTATGGATCAAGATCCAATGCTCCTGATCGAATTGACCACGAACGGGCGGAGCTGGGTCAACGGCGAGCGGCAGCACGCTCGGGCTACGACGTTGCAGCGGTTACAGGAAGCGAGGAAGAGGATGGGGAGGCTCAGCAGGTTCGCCGAGTCGTGTTGAAGCTCAACGTGGCAGTCATTTGTCGAGGGGTGCACTGAGTCACCGGTGATTCCTCGCCGGAGTTCGTGGAAGTGTCGGGCATGTTCTGTTGGCGACGGGGATGGGGCTGTAGACCACGAGAGATCGATTGGAAGGGGGCATTAGACTCGCGTGAAACCAGAGAACATCTGAGTGTCCTCGAGAGAAAGAGGGGGGGGTCAGGGTTCACCTGGGGAGGTCGCCGGAGTTGGGGAGGTCCATGGTGGCGCTCAGACTTCGAAGTTACCGAGCCCTGTAGGGCATGCGCGGCCAAGTTGGAGCTATGGGCAGGTTTGCCTGATGGTGGGGAGCAAGATGGTGGGTGCTAGGGAGTGGAAGGTAGTCTAGCTTCGCCGGAATCGGCCAGAAGGGGTCATCGGGGCAGTGACGATGTGAGGAAGATTCCGAGCAGCCTAGGGGCGGAAAGAAGCTGGGGATTGAGGGAAAAGGGGCAGAGAGGAGAGGCGATTAAGTACGCATGGTCGCGGGGTGGATTAACAGAGGCAGTAACGCGAATTGATGATGTCTTCAATGGCCAGAAACGGCGAGGAGGGGTTGGAGGCGTGGTCACCCCGGGTGAGGACGAAGCTGACGGGGCAGTGGGACCTGGTGGCAGCGAGAGAGAGGAGAGGTGGGGTCCAACCGTCATTGGGTTTCTGGGTTTGCTGTTGGGTGAAAAAACATTTCGCTCGGGGGAAGAGGGAGTGGGCTACTTGCTGGGTTGGACTGGTCCTGGCTTCTTTTATTTTTTTCTTTTCTTGTTTCTTTTTCTTTTTCCTAATTGATTTTATGTTCTGATTTTATTCAAATAATTTCAAACCTTGTTTGAATTCAAACGCTTTTCAAATGTTCAGTATATTTCCATACTGTCTATACATGTATTTTAAATACCATTTTAGGAATAATTCTTTTATTCTTCTTATGGTTTTATTCTTTATTAAAATAAGCACTTGTCATTAATCAAATAAGATTTAATTACATTTTTCAAACCCTTATTTGAAATCAAAATTTCACCAAACCTTTTTTAGTAGGTTTTATTAATTTAAAAGGGTGTTTAAATAATTCACTTTGAATTATAATTTAAAATACTTTAATAAGTTTGAATGTTCATTTAAATTGGGAAATGTCTTTACTTAAATAAAAATAGTTATTAATAAACCCTTATGATTTTATTTAAATAATCCTTTACTCTTTTTACTAAACAAAATATTTTATTTTATTTGTTTGGCCAAGTTTTAATTTGACTTTTTAAAATAGTCCTTGTTTATTTATTTGTCACATCCCAAAAATTTCCAAATTTTGGAATGTGAAAAATAAATAAACAAACTAAATAATTGTTGAAATTTAGGGTGAAAAGAAACTTTTGTTTCTAAATGGAAACTTAAAAACCCATCTTGAACAAACTTTGAATAAAATTTGAATCCAACAAAATTCAAATCAAGTGAAATGCATTCTTCATAAATGCATCTTGAAATTTAAACACTTGGGAAATAAACCCAAACCCTAAAACCCTAATGGAATAAAATCATTTCCAAGATATCACTAAGACCATGGTTTTGATCCATATAAACATTTGTCAACAAACATTTATAAATGATCAAGAATGACAAATAGAAATATTATAAAACCATAGAAATTGATTTCCCTTAATTTGGAGCCATAGATAAAATCTTATGAATTTAATAAGATAGGGAAATTGAATTTCCAAAGCTAATAAGGCACCTATCTAAAAATCCATACCAAATGGTGAGCAATTAACCCTAAAGAGAATTAAAAGAATAAATAAATATTAAACAAGATTTTACAAGTTCGAACCATCATTTTTGGATCCTTAAATAAAAAGATATGGTTTTTATAAGCAAAGGAAGAAATAAATAAATAAGGACTATTTTAAAAGACCAAATTAAATCTTGGAAAAGCAAATAAAATAAAATATTTTTGTCAAATAAAAAGAGTAAAGGTTTATTTAAATAAAAAATTTAGGATTTATTATTACCCAAATTATTTTAAGTAAAGACATTTCCCATTTTAAATGAACATTAAAAATATAATAAAGTATTTTTGGAATAAAAATCCAAAGTGATTTATTTTAAAATAAAACCTACTGAAAATATTTGGTATAATTTATATTTTAAATGGAGTATGAAAACATTATTAAATCTTAACTGAATTAATACAAGGGCCTATTTTAAATAATTAATGTACCCTAAAAATAATAAAAGAAATATTCTAGTTTTGACTTTAGAATGTATTAATAAACAGTATTTGAATATACACAAAGTTTGGTAGAGATTTGAATTTAAATGGAGTTTGAATTGTTTGAATAAAAATCAAAACAGAAATTCAAAATAGTAAAATAAAAACATTCTGTACAAAAAAAAGAAAGGAGCCAGCCCAACCCAGCTAGCCCACTAAGCCCAGCAGAAACCCATCCCCCTCTCCCCCGTAACGTTTTCTTTTACTTGCAACCACACCCGCAGAGTCTATGACGACTGGACCCCACCTTCTCCCTCTCTCTCTCTCGCTGACCGCTGAGCCCCACCGCTAGCACATCGTCGTCCTCGTGACCAGTTCCTCCCCCTCTTCCTCCGGCCGTTTCCTGTTTAGTTCGCAGCTTCAATTCCTGTTGAATGCAAGAGTAAATCTCGCCCGCGACCACGCATACTTAATCGCCATGCTCCCCTCTTCCTTTCCCCCAATCATCACCCCACCGGGGCCACTAGGATGCCACAATTTTGAGCTCGCGCCCTCACTGCTCCGACGAGCTCACCGACGGATTCCGGCCAAGCCGCACCTCCCCTCGCCCCTTGACCACACGAGCGTGTTCCCCATCTCCTCCTGCACCTCTCAACATCTTTAGTTTGCCCGTGCGTGCCCCATATGCTCGGCAACAACCAAGTCTGAGCATCACCGCCGTCTGCCTCTACTCCGTCGACCTTCCCCGATGAGTACTGACCGCCCTTCTTCCTCTCGTGGATGCACGCATGATCACCGACCTCGTGCGCAGCTAACGCAGCCCCTATCTTGTCTTAGCGTGGTCCGAAACGTCGCCAACGATGACAGCCCGAGAGCACCGCCGCCAGAAGCTTCTCCGCCAACCAAGGCGACGACGAGCATCTACTCACCACGGCGATTCTGGTGAGCTACTCCTCTATCTCCCTTGCTTCCTAAATCACCGGCTCCGCCGTAGTCTGACCACGCCGCCGCCACTCGCTGCCGCCAGCGCTGCCAACTGTTGGTCAATCGCTGTGAACCGTAGGATATTGATCCAGTGGGTGCGATAGAAACTTCAATGAAGAGGTATCCTACGAACTAAGCCGTGCGATGTAACTAGATCTAACGGTCTGTATCTGCTGATTCACGCGAACCGTTACGCGCCAGTAAGAAAGCGCCGCGTGTCGAGGGTTTGTTTTAAAACAGAAATTTTGTTCTATTAGATGTTCAATCTTGTAAATTGCATAACTTTAAATCTACACGTCCAAATTTTGTAAATTTTATATAAATGGAATCAGCAAAACAAACCCTATACAACCATGCACTTTTTTTAGTGAATTGCGTCTGTAAACTTAGTTGTTCTTGCAGTGTAAGGTTCCCAACCTTTAATAAGGTAGAGATCCCTGTGTTTACAATGCTAGTCCGTGGATCAATAGCTAACATCCACAGTTAAGATGTAATATCAAGAAACAAAGGTCATAATACAACTTTATAACCAGGAATAACATAATTTATTACATCTTACATAGCTCATTTGGCTATCTCATTATAATGCAGTAGAATATAACAATAGCATGGGGTCCTTCATCTTCAAAGTGCCACAGGAAGACATGTTGGTTGTAGACTTGTAATCCTAATCATTAAACTTCACTAATATCAATCAAACCTGCAACATAACAATTTACAGCCACAAGGGTCAATACATTTGAATTGTATTGGCAAGTGATACTATGGCAGTATAGTGGAGTCTATCATCTATATGCATTTGGCTAAGTGGATCTTACGCTTGCTTTGCTCAAAATAGATTTTCCTTATCATTTGAAAACACTAAGTTTTTTCTTGACAAAATCTTTCCCAAGGCATCTCCCAATAGAAATTGGTGATCCTTTCAATCCCTTTTTCACCCACAAGTTTTTAACTTAAAAATTGGGATGATGAGATTCTTGATAGCTTCCATGTCTTGATGCTCAAATTGTCCTTTACCAGGGACATGGCTAAGTACTTAGATTTTACACTCTCCAGAGGTGGTGCACTTTCCCCCACAAGACTTGGTTTCCCAAGACAATATCTTTCAGAAGCCTTCCCTTAGACCAGAATGGACGCGTTCCAACCTATCAAACCCCTACCACCAACTGTCCATTTGGCTAAGTTCTTGCAACCTATATGATCCAGGCAGAGCCCATAATGCCTAGTGGCTGCACTTGAAGCTTCTCAACATTTGACATCTCAAATCTCTTTGTTCCTGGGTGGCCATCGACAAGTGAGATACACAACGTTCACTAGTCCCCTGGCCTTGTGTAACCACTCAACACAAACCATTCCTTCCATTCCACCCAGGTGATTCATTCACTTAGTTGTTTTATTAAACAAAACACAAGTCCTCATACTTAGAAATTTTCCATAGCATGAATATATATTCCACCCTTGTTTTCTATTAGCTAAGCTAAGCATTATAGTAGTAGGAATCTTAACTTAGGAAATTCTACTAAGGTTTCATCTACTAGGATTTCCCATGGCATAGTTTATACTTAGCAAAATTCCATGCAAGTCCTACTTAGAAATATCACTAATGCATAGTGGAAATAATGGGACAAAGAATGAAGCATCACTTGCCTTTTTGGTAGAGAGTATAAGTTCACTCCTTGATCTTTGCAATGTTCACTCACTTCAAATCACTACAATTCAATCAAGCAAACAATATTTCAATCTACCAATCAAGCAATTCATCACATAAAATGATAAAACCAAAGTAATGCATGCAAGCATGCAATATGTTGTTTTATTTGTAAAAGTGGTTTCTAGTAGGTTGTAAACATTTGGAAACACCTATTGGTCATTTTATAAAGTGGCAAAGTCATTTGCAATAGGTTTCACTTTATAAACCCTTTTTAAAACAAGGTATCATTTTATGTGGTGTAAAAATGTTTTCAATAAGGCATTAATCTATAGAGTTCACAAAATATGTTTTCAAACCATAAAATATTGTGTTTAGGGTCAGAGAGTTTTTTTGCAAAACATTTCTCAAAGGTTTTCTTCCAAAACCATTTTTAATAATTAAACCATATTTTTATTTGACTAGAATTGGTTTAAATCAAATATTCATTTTTTGTTTCACCAAATACATTTTTGAATCCACAAAGTGTTTCCTATGGTCAGTAGGTTCAAAACACACCATTTGCAAAAGATTTTATCCCCTAAATCATTTTAGAACAATTTTTATAATCTAAACAAGCATACATAAGTTTCTGCAAAAACAAACATTTTACCAGAAAATTTTTACTAAACAAAGTGAATGGTTGGCTGGGGCTTGTTTTTCTGAATCCATTGATATAAAGTTTGCAAAATTTGGACGTGTAGATTAAAAGTTATGAAATTTACAAAATTACATATCTAATAGATTAAATCTGTTTTAAACCAAATCAACAGAGACACATGTCTATTCCTATTCGCTCATACCGCTTCGGTTGGATCAAGCACTGAGAGGCGTTGGATCTTAGTTAGATCGTGCGGCGCAGAGGCGAGCGTACCGGTTCGTTTAGTCAATCTATCGCGTACACACGATCGAAATCCAACGGCTCAGACCAACTAAACCAAAGACTGGCGGCGCTTAGTGGCTGCGCGCGGCGGCGACGCTCGGCTAGAGGCGGAGCTGGCGCTAGAGGGAGCAAGGAAGGAGAAGAGGTGGCTCACTGTGATCACCGAGGCACGGGGATGCTCAACCTGCCCTTGGTTGGTGAAGGGGCGCACGGGGTTGATCGGAATTCCTCGTCGGAGTTGCGTCTGACGACGGCCAGCCCACGCTCGTTGTCGCATGGCGGTGCTACGGGTCACGAGGAAGCAAACGGAATACAAGGTTAGCTTCGTACATGAGTGGCAAACAAGGGAGCATAAAAAAGAGGGCGAGGGGAAGTCTGTGCTCACCAGGGAAGCTTGCCGGAGTCGAGGCCGACGGTGGCGCTGCTCAGACGTGGTCGTAGCCGATGTTGGGGTGCAAGCGCTGGTAAGACAAGGCTACTGGGAGACACGCAGGGGCCTAGGGAACATGCCTAAGTGGTCAAGGGGCAAGGGGCGGTGAGAGGTTGCTGGAATCGTCATCGGAGCGTCGTCGGACAGGGAATGGTGCAGAGAAGAATTTGGCGGCCTGGGGGCACGCTAGGGTGAGGCGTCTAGGTGAAAAGGGAGAGGGGATGCAGGCGAATAAGTATGCGTGATCGCAGGGTCGATTAACGGCGTGGTTAACGCGAATTAAACCTGGCTTTAATCGCCTGCAACGGCGAGGAGGAAAGAGGGGCGTGGTCAGCGGCGGGTGAGGAAGAAGAGAGCTGGTGTGGGGTCGTCTCGTCAGCGAGAGAGAAGGAAAGGAAACGGGGTCCACCGGTCAGCGTCTTCGCGGGTTCTTTTGCGAGTGAGGAAAACGTTTTGGCAGAGGGGTTGCAGGTGGGCTTGCTGGGCCTAGTTGGCTGGCCGGCTGGGCTGGCTCCTTTTATATTTTTTTCCTGTTCTGTTTGTTTTCTCTTTTTCCTTTTCTTTTATTCTGTTTTGGTTTTGTTTGTTCAATTCAAACCTCCATTTGAATTCAAACCTTTGCCAGATTTTGTGTAGGTTTAAATACTGATTAGTAGTGTAATCTGGTGTCAAATTTTGAATAAAACCTTATTCATTTTGGGGTCTTTTATTTATTCAAAATAGGCTCTAGTTTTAATTAGATAAGATTTAATAATATTTTTAAATCTCCATTTAAATTCTTAAAACTTTCCAAATCCTTTCAGTAGGTTTTTATTTTGTTTATTTGGGTTCAAATAATTCATCTTGAATTATTTGGAAAGGTTTTTAATATGACTTATTAATCATTTAAAATTTGGATTTGTCTTTATTCCAATAGAATTTGGTTTATGCCATTTTATTTTACTTTGGCAATTCTTTATCCAATATTTTATTTGGATTTGGATTATAATCATTCCATTTGTTTATGGATTTGGCCAAGATTTAGTTTGGATCTTTGAATATTCTTTATTTAATAATTCTTTCTTTTCTTATAAAATCAATATCTTTTTATTTAGAGATCCAAGCTTGGTGATTCCAATTTGTGAAATCTTGTTTAATATTTCTTTATCCTTTGTGAATGTTTGTTGATCAATTTTTATATGGATCAAATCCATGGATTTGGAGATAACTTGGAAATGATTTTTATTCCATTTGGGTTTAAGGTTTGGTTTTATTTTCCAAGTGTGTAAATTTCCAGATACATTGATTGAGGAATGCATTTCTCTTGATTTGGATTTTGTTGAATTCAAACTTTTACCAAAGTTTGTTCAAGATGGGATTTTAAGTTTCCTTTTAGAAGCCAAAAGTTTCTTTTCACCCTAATTTTCAACAAAAAAATTATTTTGTTTATTTTATTTTTCACATTACAAGATTTGGAAAATCTTGGGATGTGACAGGCTACCACCCTTAAAATAAATATCGTCCCGAGATTTGGGGAGGTTAGGGGTTACAAGTTGGCTCAAAGCATCTAGGGTACTACCACCCTTAAAATTTTTCCATCTAGATTACATCTTGGTTTGCTTGGGATCTTGTTGAAACTTCTATGGACACTTGTCTGCATAATGGCCTAGCTCTTTGCATTTGAAACACATCACTTGGCTGATATCTTTCTTTTCCTTTGGTATCATTGCCTTTTGTTTGTTTCCTTGGTTCTTCTTCTTTTCTGGGCATTCATTGGCATAGTGTCCCATCTCTTTGCAAGTGTAACATTGCTCTTGGGTAATATCCTTCTTGTTTGGGTTGGGGCATTTCTTATTCTTCTTCTTGGGTCTCTCCAAAGCTAGGAGTTCTTCTAATTCATGCTCTTCATACTTCACCACAAAGGTGGGAAATCTTTCTCTCTTCTTGGGGCATTTACTAGAGATATGACCTTCTTCTTCACAAGAGTAGGAACACTTTGTGATCACTTTGGATTTGGCCTTATGATGCATAGTTTTGCCTTCATCCTTCTTGGTAGAAGTTGTTCCTTCATGAGGGTTTACAAGATGTTGATTCACTCTTCCTTGTTTCCTTTGTTGAACTATGGAATAGATGGGGCATTGGATAGGAACATGATTATTTCCTTCACATAGGAAGCAAGTAGCTTGAGATGTGGGGCATTGGTCAATTGGATGTTTCTCTTCATAGTTGGGGCATTGATCTTCATGCTCCTTGGTAGTGTGATCCTTGTCTCCACAAATATTGCAAGCTTGGGTTCCTTCTAGAATAACATCTTTGTCATCCTTGTTGTCATAAACTCCTTTGGAAGAGTTGTCTCCAATGTTGATCATTTGAGTGGCCATTCCCTGCAACAATTGGGATTGAATTTTCAAAATCCTTTGTATGGCTGGGTCTAGTCCATTGTTGTTGGCTAAAAGCTGAGTTGTCACTTGGCTCAACTGGGTTTGGTTTGCTAGTAGTTGTTCTCTCATGTGGATCTCTTGGTTTTTGTTGTTGTCACCATCCTTGATGTTGGAGTTTCTTAGAGAAGTCATCTGTTTGGGTTGGATTGGGATTAGAATAGGAAAGATATTTCTAAGGAAATATTTCCAATCACACACATCACAATTCACACAAGCAATGTGCAAGCAATCACAAACAAACACTCCTTTCAAACAACCAGGTTCAAGCATATTTTTAGGCAACCAAAAATATTTTTTGTTACACCACATAAGTTGGTGGGTTTGACTTATAATAAACATGGTGGTCCATCTACATGGTTCACTTGAAATCATTCCTTCCTTCTTGGTTGATTCTTCTTGAACAAAATCTTTGTATCCTTGGAGAATTTCTTAACCACAAAAACTTCAAAGGTGATGTTGATTCGTCCTAAGTTGTCTTTCCTTAGTCTTCAAGTCTTGAGTAACATTTCTTGTCACACTTGTAGTCCTTAGTGATATCCAAGATTGAAGTCCTTGGTGAAAATGCTGAAGATGTTGAAGTCATTAGAGTTGAAGATGTTGAAGTCATTAGAGTTGATGAAGTCCTTAGCACATGGTGAAGTCCTTAGCACATGGTGAAGTCTTTGGCCATGGGGTAGGCTTGTCCATCAAGTTTTAAATAGAAGAGATGTAGAATCAAAACCAAAATGGTCGAGGAAAGAGTTTACAAGATTGTTTGTAAATAAGTTTTGGAACAAATACAACTCCTATTTTTTTCTAAGGGGTTTTGTCCAATCCTAGGGTTACAAATCCTACAGGCAACACAATGCTCTGATACCATCTGTAAGGTTCCCAACCTTTAATAAGGTAGAGATCCCTGTGTTTACAATGCTAGTCCCTGGATCAATAGCTAGCATCCATAGTTAAGATGTAATATCAAGAAACAAAGGTCATAATACAACTTTATAACTAGGAATAACATAATTTATTACATCTTACATAGCTCATTTGGCTATCTCATTACAATGCAGCAGAATATAACAATAGCATGGGCTCCTTCATCTTCAAAGTGCCACGGGCAGACATGTTGGTTGTATACTTGTAATCCTAATCATTAAACTTCACTAATATCAATCAAACCTGCAACATAACAAGTTACAGCCACAAGGGTAAATACATTTGAATTGTATTGGCAAGTGATACTATGGTAGTATAGTGGAGTCTATCATCTATATGCATTTGGCTAAGTGGATCTTAGGGTTGCTTTGCTCAAAATAGATTTTCCTTATCATTTGAAAACACTAAGTTTTTGCTTGACAAAATCTTTCCCAAGGCATCTCCCAATAGAAATTGGTGATCCTTTCAATCCCTTGTTCACCCACAAGATTTTAACTTAAAAATTGGGATGATGAGATTCTTGATAGCTTCCATGTCTTGATGCTCAAATTGTCCTTTACCAGGGACATGGCTAAGTACTTAGATTTTACACTCTCTAGAGGTGGTGCACTTTCCCCACAAGACTTGGTTTCCCAAGACAAGATCTTTCAGAAGCCTTCCCTTAAACCAGAATGGACGCGTTCCAACCTATCAAACCCCTACCACCAACTTTCCATTTGGCTAAGTTCTGGCAACCTATATGATCCAGGCAGAGCCCATAATGCCAAGTGGCTGCACTTGAAGCTTCTCAACATTTGACATCTCAAATCTCTTTGTTCCTGGGTGGCCATCCACAAGTGAGATACACAAGGTTCACCAGTCCCCTGGCCTTGTGTAACCACTCAACACAAACCATTCCTTCCATTCCACCCAGGTGATTCATTCACTTAGTTGTTTTATTAAACAAAACACAAGTCCTCAGACTTAGAAATTTTCCATAGCATGAATATATATTCCACCCTTGTTTTCTATTAGCTAAACTAAGCATGATAGTAGTAGGAATCTTAACTTAGGAAATTCTACTAAGGTTTCATCTACTAGGATTTCCCATGGCATAGTTTATACTTAGCAAAATTCCATGCAAGTCCTACTTAGAAATATCACTAATGCATAGTGGAAATAATGGGACAAAGAATGAAGCATCACTTTCCTTTTTGGTAGAGAGTATAAGTTCACTCCTTGATCTTTGCAATGTTCACTCACTTAAAATCACTACAATTCAATCAAGCAAACAATATTTCAATCTACCAATCAAGCAATTCATCACATAAAATGATAAAATCAAAGTAATGCATGCAAGCATGCAATAGGTTGTTTTATTTGTAAAAGTGGTTTATAGTAGGTTGTAAACATTTGGAAACACCTATTGGTCATTTTATAAAGTGACAAAGTCATTTGCAATAGGTTTCACTTTATAAACCCTTTTTAAAACAAGGTATCATTTTATGTGGTGTAAAAATGTTTTCAATAAGGCATTAATCTATAGGGTTCACAAAATATGTTTTCAAACCATAAAATCTTGTGTTTAGGGTCAGAGAGTTTATTTCCAAAACATTTCTCAAAGGTTTTCTTCCAAAACCATTTTTAATAATTAAACCATATTTTTATTTGACTAGAATTGGTTTAAATCAAAGATTCATTTTTTTGTTTCACCAAATACATTTTTGAATCCACAAAGTGTTTCCTATGGTCAGTAGGTTCAAAACACACCATTTGCAAAAGATTTTATCCCCTAAATCATTTTAGAACAATTTTTATAATCTAAACAAGCATACATAAGTTTCTGCAAAAACAATCATTTTACCAGAAACTTTTTACTAAACAAAGTGCATGGTTGGCTAGGGCTTGTTTTTCTGAATCCATTGATATAAAGTTTGCAAAATTTGGACGTGTAGATTAAAAGTTATGGAGTTTACAAAATTACATATCTAATAGATCAAATCTGTTTTAAACCAAATCAACAGAGACACGTGTCTTATTCCTATTCGCTCATACCGCTTCGGTTGGATCAAGCACTGAGAGGCGTTGGATCTTAGTTAGATCGTGCGGCGCAGAGGCGAGCGTACCGGTTCGTTTAGTCAATCTATCGCGTACACACGATCGACATCCAACGGCTCAGACCAACTAAACCAAAGACCGCGGCTGCTGGCGGCCTTCGGCTACAAGCGAGCTGGCGCTATAGGGAGCAAGGAAGGAGAAGAGGTGGCTCACTGTGATCGCCGAGGCACGGGGATGCTCAACCTGCCCTTGGTTGGTGAAGGGGCGCACGGGGTTGATCGGAATTCCTCGTCGGAGTTGCGTCTGACGACGGCCACACTCTGTCGTCGTCGCGGGCGGTGCTACGGGTCACGAGGAAGCAAATAGAATACAAGGTTAGCTTCGTACGCGAGTGGAAAACAAGGGAGCATCAAAAAGAGGGCGAGGGGAAGTTTGTGCTCACCGGGGAAGCTTGCCGGAGTCGAGGCTGATGGTGGCGCTGCTCAGACGTGGTTGTAGCCGACGTTGGGGTGCAAGCACTGGTAAGACAAGGCTACTGGGAGACGCGCAGGGGCCTGGGGAACATGCCTGAGTGGTCAAGGGGCAAGGGGCGGTGAGAGGTTGCCGGAATCTTCGTTGGAGCGTCGTCGGACAGGGAATGGTGTAGAGAAGAATTTGGCGGCCTGGGGGCACGCTAGGGTGAGGCGTCTGGGGGAAAAGGGAGAGGGGATGCAGGCGAATAAGTATGCGTGATCGCAGGGTCGATTAACGGCGTGGTTAACGCGAATTAAACCTGGCTTTAATCGCCTGCAACGGCGAGGAGGAAAGAGGGGCGTGGTCAGCGGCGGGTGAGGAAGAAGAGAGCTGGTGTGGGGTCGTCTCGTCAGCGAGAGAGAAGGAAATTATTTTGTTTATTTTATTTTTCACATTACAAGATTTGGAAAATCTTGGGATGTGACATGCAGAAACTTGTGTAGACATAATTTGGATATAAAATTTATTCTACAATTGTTTTTAGGATAAAATCTATGGCAAATGGTTTGTTTTGAACCTACTGACCACACAAACCAACTTGTGGAATTAAAAGTGTATTTTGTGAATCCAAAGAGTAAATCTTTGAATGGAAACATTTCAAGTCAAATAAAAATGTTGTTTATATGTTAAAAATATTTTTTTGAGAAAAACTATTGGGAAATGATTTGGATTAAACTCTCTGACCCTAAACACAAAGTTTTATGATTTAAAAAATATATTTTGTGAACCCTATAAAAATTATTACTTTGCTAAAAGCATTTTCAACAACATAAAATATTGATTTGGTATAAAGATGGTTTATAGATAAAACCTTTTGCAATGGTTTGAATACTAAACACTTGACCTTAAAACACAAACATTTGTGTTAAAAATATATTTCGTAAACCCTAGAAATATTCTTTGGATTTAAATCCTTTCTAGCAAAACAAAGATGATTTAAAGTGGCCATTTTCCACTAACTTAATATCAAATGGTTTTACCACTTTTGCAAATGACCAATAGGTGTTTTCAAATGTTTATAACCTATTAGAAACCACTTTTCCAAATAAAACAATCTTTAGCATGCTTGCATGCATTGCTTTGTTTCTATTATTTTATGTGATGTTTGCTTGAATGGTGGATTGAATATTGCTTGCTTGGTTGAATTGTAGTGGAATTTGAAGAGCGTGAATATTGCAAGATCAAGGAGTGAACTTATAATTCTCTGCCAAAAAGGCAAGTGATGCTTCATACTTTGTCCCATTATTTTCACTATGCATTAGTGATGTTTCTAAGTAGGACTTGCATGGATTTTTTGCTAAGTAAAAACTATGCCATGGGAAATCCTAGTAGATGAAGCCTTAGTAGAAATTTCCTAAGTTAAGATTCCTACTACTAACATGCTTAGCTTAGCTAGTAGAAAACAATGGTGGATTATATTCATACTATGGAATATTTCTAAGTCAAGGACTTGTGGTTTTGTTTAATAAAACAACTAAGTGGATGAATCACCTGGGTGGAATGGAAAGAATGGTTTATGCTGAGTGGTTATGCAAGTCCAGTATGCTGGGGAAAACTTGGGCATCACCAAGTTCAGTATACTGGGGAAAACTTGGTATCTCACTTGTGGAATTCCACCCAGGAACAAAGGGATTTGATATGCCAAATTTTAAGAAGCTTCTAGTGCAGCCACATGGCATTATGGGCTCTGCCTGGATCATATAGGTTACAATAACTTAGCCAAATGGACAGTTGGTGGTAGGGGAATGATAGGTTTGGAGCGCGTCCATTTTGGTCTAAGGGAAGGCTTCTGAAAGGTCTTGTCTTGGTGAAAATCAAGTCTTGTGGGGAAAGTGTACAACCTCTGCAGATGGAAGAATCTAAGTACTTAGCCATGTCCCTGGTATTGGACAATTTTGAGCATCTAGACATGGAAGCTATCAAGAATCTCCTCATCCCAATTTTCTAAGTTAAAACTTGTGGTTAAACAAGGGTGAATGTTCACCAATTTCTATTGGTGGTTCCTTGGGAAAGTTTTGTCAAAGAAAAACTTAGTGTTTTCAACTGATAGGTAAAACCTATTTTGAGCAAAGCAAGCCTAAGCTACATTTAGCCAAAATTCATGTAGTAACTAGATGTTAATATTCTACTAAGGTATCACTTGCCAATACTATTCCAATGTATTGACCCACTGTGGCTGTAACTTGTGATGTTGCAGGTTACTCTGATGATGATTAGGGGTTATGAGTCTACAATCAACATGCTTGCCTGTGGCACATGAAGATGAAGACTTTATTTATATTGTTATGAATGAACTCTTGTATTAGGCCTATGGCCATGGAGTTGTAAGAGACTATGTTATCTCTGGAATGACGATGTAATAATGACCTTTGTTTCTGTGTACTTCATCTTAAACAGTGGATGCTAGCAATTGATCCAGGGACTAGCATTGCAATCATAGGGATCCTTACCTTTATAAGGGAGGGATCTTACAGATGGTATGAGAGCATTGTGTTGCCTGTAGTATTTGTAACCCTAGGATTGGATAAAACCCCTTAGAAAAATAGGAGTTGTATTTGTTCCAAAACTTATTTACAAACAATCTTGTAAACTCTTTCCTCAACCATTTTTGGTTATGATTCTACATCTCTTCTATTTCAAACTTGATGAGCAAAGACATAAACTTGAGCAAAGGACTTCACCAACTCAAATGACTTCAACTTCAACATCATCAAAGACTTCAACTTTATTTTCACCAAGGACTTCAACTTGGATATCACTAAACACTACAAGTGAGACAAGAAATATTACTCAAGACTTGAGGACTAAGGAAACACAACTTAGGAGGGACCATCATTACCTTTGAAGTTTTGTGACCAAGATACAAGAATTTCTCCAAGGACACAATGATCTTGCTCATGAAGAGTCAACTAAGAAGGATGGAAGGATCTCAAGTGAACCATATAGTTGGACCACCATATTTAGATTAAATCAAACACACCAACTATTGTGGTGTAGAAAAAATATTTTGTTGCCTAAAAATGTGCTTAAACTTGTTGCTTGAGTGGAATGTTTGATTGTGATTGCTTGCGCATTGCTTGTGTGAAATTGTTGTGTGTTAATAGAATTATTTCCTTAGAAATATTTTGCCTATTCTAATCCCAATCCAACCCAAACAGATGACTACTCCATGAAACTCCAACATCAAGAATGGTGACAACAAACAACCAAAAGATGCACATGAGAGAACTCATAGTAACCCAAACCCAGTTGAACCAAGTGACAACTCAGTTTTTAGCCAACAACAATGAGTTAGAGCCAACCATGCAAAGGTTTTTGGAAACCCAAACTTAGTTGATACAAAAGGTGACAAATCAAATGATCAACATGGGAGACCACTCTTTTCAAGGAGTTTGTGACAACAATGATGTCAAGGATGATATTATAGAAGGAACTCAAGCTTGCAATATTTGTGGAGACATGGATCACACTTCCAAAGAGCATGAAGATCAATGCCCTAATTGTGAAGAGAAACATCCAACTAATCAATGCCCCACATCTCAAGATACTTGTTTCCTATGTGAAGGAAATAATCATGTCCCTATCCAATGCTCCATCTATTCCATAGTTCAACAAAGGAAACAAGGTGGAGTGCATCAACATTTTGGAAACCCTCAGGAGGGAACAACTTCTACCAAGAGGGATGGAGACAAAGGAAAATCTCAGCTTGCACCTCCAAGCAATATGACTCACCTTGATGGACAGAATAAGAGACATATGTATTATCCAAGAAAAATATTAAGGAGACCAGGAGACTTTCCCACCTTTGAGGTGTGATATGAAGAGCATGAACTAGAAGAACTCCTAGCTTTGGAGAAACCCAAGAAGAAGAAGGACAAAAGCCAAGTGCAGTGTTGCCATTGCAAAGAGATGGGACACTATGCCAATGAATGTCTAGAGAAGAAGAAAAAGTATAAGGAAATTAGCCAAGTGTGGTGCAACAACTGCAAAGAGCTAGGCCATTATGTATCAACTTGTCCACAGAAGATACGTAAAGAACTCAACCTTGTCACATGTTACAATTGTGGTGACCAAGGACATTATGAAAGCAATTGTCCAGGAAAGATGAAGCACAAAGTAAACAAGCCTATGAAGGATCTCAGCCTTATCACATGTTTCAAGTGTGGAAACAAAGGACACTATGCACATGTTTGCCCAGAGAAGTTTCATCAAGATCCCAAGCAAGCCAAGAAGTAATCTAGTGGAAAATTTTTAAGGGTGGTAGTACCCTAGTTGCTTTGAGCCAACTTGTAACCCCTATCTTTCCCAAATCTCAGGACGAGATTTCTTTTAAGGGTGGTAGCCTGTCACATCCCAAAATTTTCCAAATTTTGGAATGTGAAAAATAAATAAACAAAATAAATAATTGTTGAAATTTAGGGTGAAAAGAAACTTTTGTTTCTAAATGGAAACTTAAAAACCCATCTTGAACAAACTTTGAATAAAATTTGAATCCAACAAAATTCAAATCAAGTGAAATGCATTCTTCATAAATGCATCTTGAAATTTAAACACTTGGAAAATAAACCCAAACCCTAAAACCCTAATGGAATAAAATCATTTCCAAGATATCACTAAGACCATGGTTTTGATCCATATAAATATTTGTCAAAAAACATTTATAAATGATCAAGAATGACAAATAGAAATATTATAAAACCATAGAAATTGATTTCCCTTAATTTGGAGCCATATATAAAATCTTATGAATTTAATAAGATAGGGAAATTGAATTTCCAAAGCTAATAAGGCACCTATCTAAAAATCCATAGCAAATGGTGAGCAATTAACCCTAAAGAGAATTAAACGGATAAATAAATATTAAACAAGATTTTACAAGTTGGAACCATCATTTTTGGATCCTTAATTAAAAAGATATGGTTTTTATAAGCAAAGGAAGAAATAAATAAATAAGAACTATTTTCAAAGACCAAATTAAATCTTCGTCAAGAAAATAAAATATTTTTGTCAAATAAAAAGAGTAAAGGTTTATTTAAATAAAATTTTGAGGATTTATTATTACCCAAATTATTTTAAGTAAAGACATTTCCCATTTTAAATGAACATTAAAATATAATAAAGTATTTTTGGAATAAAAATTCAAAGTGATTTATTTTAAAATAAAACCTACTGAAAAGATTTGGTATAATTTAGATTTCAAATGGAGTTTGAAAACATTATTAAATCTTAATTGAATTAATACAAGGGCCTATTTTAAATAATTAATATACCCTAAAAGAATAAAAGAAATATTCTAATTTTGACTTCAGAATGTATTAATAAACAGTATTTGAATATACACAAAGTTTGGTAGATATTTGAATTTAAATGGAGTTTGAATTGTTTGAATAAAAATCAAAACAGAAATTCAAAATAGTAAAAGAAAAACATTCTGTACAAAAAAAGGAAAGGAGCCAGCCCAACCCAGCTAGCCCAATAAGCCCAGCAGAAGCCCATCCCCTCTCCCCCTAAAACGTTTTCTTTTACTCGGAACCACACTCGCAGAGTCTATGACGACTGGACCCCACCTTCTCCCTCTCTCTCGCTGACCGCTGAGCCCCACCACCAGCACATCGTCGTCCTCGCGACCAGTTCCTCCCCCTCTTCCTCCGGCCGTTTCCTGTTTAATTCGCAGCTTCAATTCCTGTTGAATGCATGAGTAAATCTCGCCCGCGACCACGCATACTTAATCGCCATGCTCCCCTCTTCCTTTCCCCCAATCATCACCCCACCGGAGCCACCAGGCTGCCACAATTTTGAGCTCGCGCCCTCACTGCTCCGACGAGCTCACCGACGGATTCCGGCCAAGCCGCACCTACCCTCGCCCCCTTGACCACACGAGTGTGTTCCCCATCGCCTCCTGCACCTCTCAGCATCTTTAGTTTGCCCCCGCGCGCCCCATATGCTCGGCAACAACCAAGTCTGAGCATCGCCGTTGTCTGCCTCCGCTCCGTCGACCTTCCTCGGTGAGTACTGACCGCCCTTCTTCCTCTCGTGGATGCACGCATGATCACCGACCTCGTGCGCAGCTAACAAAGCCCCTATCTTGTCTTAGCGTGGTCCGAAACATCGCCAACGACGATAGCCCGTGAGCACCGCCGCCAGAAGCTTCTCCGGCGAGCAATCACTGTCATCCTCGAGCGCCCCTTCGCCAACCAAGGACACGACAAGCATCTACTCGCCACAGCGATTCTTGTGAGCTACTCCTCTATCTCCCTTGCTTCCTAAATCACCGGCTCCGCCGCAATCTGACCGCGTCGCCGCCAGCGCCGCCAACTGTTGGTCAATCGCTGTGAACCGTAGGATATTGATCTAGTCGGTGCGATAGAAACTTAAACGAAGAGGTATCCTACGAACTAAGCCGTGCGATGTAACTAGATCTAACGGTCTGAATCTGCTGATCTGCGCGAACTGGTACGCGCTAGTAAGAAAGCGTCGCGTGTCCAGGGTTTGTTTTAAAACAGAAATTTTGTTCTATTAGATGTTCAATCTTGTAAATTGCATAACTTTAAATGTACATGTCCAAATTTTGTAAATTTTATATCAATGGAATCAGAAAAACAAACCCTATCCAACCATGCACTTTGTTTAGTGAATTGCTTCTGGAAACTTAGTTGTTTTTGCAGAAACTTGTGTAGACATAATTTGGATATAAAATTTATTCTAGAAATGTTTTTAGGATAAAATCTTTGGCAAATGGTTTGTATTGAACCTACTGACCACACAAACCAACTTGTGGAATTAAAAGTGTATTTTCTGAAGCCAAAGAGTAAATCTTTGAATGGAAACATTTCAAGTCAAATAAAAATGTTGTTTATATGTTAAAAATACTTTTTGGAGAAAAACCATTGGGAAATGATTTGGATTAAACTCTCTAACCCTAAAAACAAAGTTTTATGATTTAAAAATATATTTTGTGAACCCTATAAAAACTATTACTTTGCTAAAAGCATTTTCAACAACATAAAATATTGATTTGGTATAAAAATGGTTTATAGATAAAACCTTTTGCAATGGTTTCAATACTAAACACTTGACCTTAAAACACTAAAATTTTTGTTAAAAATATATTTGGTAAACACTAGAAATATTCTTTGGATTTAAATCCTTTCTAGCAAAACAAAGATGATTTAAAGTGGCCATTTTCCACTAACTTAATATCAAATGGTTTTACCACTTTTGCAAATGACCAATAGGTGTTTTCAAATGTTTATAACCTATTAGAAACCACTTTTCCAAATAAAACAATCTTTAGCATGCTTGCATGCATTGCTTTGTTTCTATTATTTTATGTGATGTTTGCTTGAATGGTGGATTGAATATTGCTTTATTGGTTGAATTGTAGTGGAATTTGAAGAGTGTGAATATTTCAAGATCAAGGAGTGAACTTATAATTCTCTACCAAAAAGGCAAGTAATGCTTCATACTTTGTCCCATTATTTTCACTATGCATTAGTGATGTTTCTAAGTAGGACTTACATGGAATTTTTGCTAAGTATAAACTATGCCATGGGAAATCCTAGTACATGAAACCTTAGTATAAATTTCCTAAGTTAAGATTCCTACTACTAACATGCTTATCTTATCTAGTAGAAAACAAGGGTGTATTATATTCATACTATGGAATATTTCTAAGTCAAGGACTTGTGGTTTTGTTTAATAAAACAACTAAGTGAATGAATCACCTGGGTGGAATGGAAAGAATGGTTTGTGTTGAGTGGTTATGCAAGTCCAGTATGCTGGGGAAAACTTGGGCATCACCAAGTCTAGTATACTAGGGAAAACTTGGTATCTCACTTGTGGAATGCCACCCAGGAACAAAGGGATTTGAGATACCAAATGTTAAGAAGCTTATAGTGTAGCCACATGGCATTATGGGCTCTGCCTGGATCATATAGGTTGCAATAACTTAGCCAAATGGACAGTTGGTGGTAGGGGAATGATAGGTTTGGAGCGCGTCCATTTTGGTCTAAGGGAAGGCTTCTGAAAGGTCCTGTCTTGGTGAAAATTAAGTCTTGTGGGGAAAGTGCACAACCTCTGCAGATGGAAGACTCTAAGTACTTAGCCATGTCCCTGGTATTGGACAATTTTGAGTATCAATACATGGAAGCTATCAAGAATCTCCTCATCCCAATTTTCTAAGTTAAAACTTGTGGTTAAACAAGGGTGAAGGTTCACCAATTTCTATTGGTGGTTCCTTGGGAATGTTTTGTCAAAGAAAAACTTAGTGTTTTCAATTGATAGGTAAAACCTATTTTGAGCAAAGCAAGCCTAAGCTACACTTAGCCAAAATTCATGTAGTAACTAGATGTTAATATTGTACTAAGGTATCACTTGCCAATACTATTCCAATGTATTGACCCACTGTGGATGTAACTTGTGATGTTGTAGGTTACTCTGATGATGATTAGGGGTTATGAGTCTACACTCAACATGCTTGCTTATGGCACATGAAGATAAGTCTTGAGCAAATTCTTAATACTGGTAGGCAGGGGGAAGCTGACAACTGGAGTTACATTTGGGGTAGTAATTTTTCAGTCCAAAAGGCCTATTATTCTTTATCTGGTTGCCATCCTGTACAGCCCCATTTCTCTTGGTTGTGGAAGTCCTCTTGCCAACAAAAGCACAAATTCTTCTTCTGGCTCTTGCTGCTTGATAGGCTGAACACAAGAAACCTTCTGAAAAGGAAATGTCTTTCTCTGGCATCATATGAATGTGCGTTCCATGGCTGCATCAGTGAAGAAACCATTCTACATTTATTTTGGGATTGCCCTTTTGCAAAAGCTTGCTGGGCTGAAATCTCACATGTTCAAGTTGCTGATCAAGATCTTTTTGAAGTTGTAGCCAGCATTAAAAAAGATCTTAAAGTCCCTTTTGCAATAGAAATTATTATACTTGGAGCTTGGGGCATTTGGATATGCAAAAACAATGAAATCTTCAACAACAAGCATGCTTTGCTTGAGGAATGGAGAGCTATTGTCGCTCAGGAATAAAGATGGGTCCTGTATAGAATTAAAAAGAAGTATTATCAGGGCCTCAAAGATTGGATTGAAAATAATTTAGACAGGAGATAGCTGCTTAGAATGTTTTCCCTCTTTTGAGGTGGATTGAGCATGTAAATATTTTTGTAACACTCTATGATATATAAAAATTGCAGTGGGGTACTTTGCCCTACTATTTTACCCTCAAAAAATATATTGTTATGAATGAACTCTTGTATTAGGCCGATGTCCATGGAGTTGTAAGAGACTATGTTATCTCTGGAATGACGATGCAATAATGACCTCTGTTTCCGTGTACTTCATCTTAAACAGTGGATGCTAGCAATTGATCCAGGGACTAGCATTGTAATCACAGGGATCCTTACTTTTATAAGGGAGGGATCTTACATTATTTCTTCCTTTGTTTTATAAAAACCATATCTTTTTATTTAAAGATCCAAAAATGGTGATTCCAACTTTTGTAATTTTATTTAATATTTGCTTATCCTTTTAAATCCTTTAGGATTATTTGTTCACCATTTGGTATAGATTTTAGATAGGAGCTTTATTAGTTTTGGGAATTCAATTTCCTTATATTATTAAATTCATAAGATTTTATCTATGGCTCCAAATTGAATGAAATCAATTTCTATGGTTTTATAATATTTCCATTTGTCATTCTTGATCATTTATAAATGTTTATTGACAAATTTTTATATGGATCAAATCCATGGTCTTAGAGATATCTTGGAAATGTTTTTCTTCCATTAGGGTCTTAGGGATTTGATTTATTTTCCAAGTGTTTAAATTTCAAGATGCATTTATGAAGAATGCATTTCACTTGATTTGAATTTAGTTGGATTCAAATTTTATTCAAGATGGGTTTTAATGTTTCCATTTAGAAACAAAAAGTTTCTTTTCATCCTAAATTTCAACAATTATTTATTTTGTTTATTTATTTTCACATTTCAAAATTTGGAAAATTTTGGGATGTGATAGTGACCCAGCTTCTTGCACTTGTAGCACTCCACATTGCCGAGGTCCTTCTTGCTCACATAGCTATGTCCATTGTTCCTCCCAAAGCTGCCATTGTGGTTTTTGTGACCATTGTGGTGGTGATCATTCCCTCCACAATGGTGGATGCTGCTCCTGTGTCCATCATGACGATGTCCACTACCTCCACGGTGGTCGCGGTCATCACCTCCATGCTTGGAGTATCCATCATAAAAAGCGCGAGACTTGTGGTGAGAGCCAGAGTGGTGGTTGTTGTTCTTTCTCTTGCGGTTTTCCACACGTTTGTGCTTTCCCTCCAAGATTCTGGCCTTGTCCATAAGCTCCTGGAAAGTGGGGAAATAAACCACTAGCAGCTGTACCGAGAGCTCATCACTGAGGCCATCCAGGAACCTCTCTCTCCTCTTGGCATCAGTGTCAAAATCCTCAGGGGCATAACGCGATAGGTTGTTGAACTCCTATATATATTCAGCCACGGTGCGGTTGGTTTGGCGCAAGTTGCGGAACTCCTTCCTCTTCAGACTCAGAACTCCTGGAGAGACATGGTTGGTTTTGAAACCTTCCTCAAACATGGCCCGGGTAACTGTATCCAGTGGATGGGTGATCTGGAAAGTATCCCACCAAGAAGCAGCTGGTCCCTCCAGTAGGTGAGCAGCAAACCTCACCTTTTCAGAATCTGTGCATCCAACAGTTACCAGATCCTTGTTCACTGAACGCAACCAGTCGAGAGCAATGATTGGTTCAGGTTCTGTAGAAAACTTTGCTGGCCTTAGCCTCAGCAACCTTGTAAGTGCATCACCTTGGGGCTGGTTGTTCCCATTGTTGTTGTTATTGTTATTGTTGTTGTTCTGGGCATCCATAAACTGAGTCATCACCTGCGCTAGCTGCGCCTAGGATGCCATCAGTTGTTCATCTCAGTGGGTTGACGGTGAGGCGGCATCTGTGGTTCAGCACAGGTAAGTTTAGAAAGAGCATCTACGAAATAAATAATCTACCCATGCATTATGATCATACAACAACAAAACAAGCACAAGCAACTACACACAAGCATACATCAGCAAATTGGCAAGCAAGCACTATTACAGGGGTTATCCTAACAGTATACAGCTACTGAAATAGTTTTAGAGGCGTTAGCAACAATTACAAACATAAACAGGACAATAAAAGCAATAAAACAGGAATCTGCCAGAACAGTCCAGCAGTGTTCACGAATTTTTCTACCTGACTTAAACTCGTCAGGATTTTTTGCTGAGTTTTGTGCATACATTACAGAGAGTTTGAACCAGAACCTATTTTTCAGATTTTTCCCAGTTACCAAAAAACATGAAAACTCGTATAGTACAGCAGGGTCAGTAGAAAACTGTAGCAGGAAAAACTCGAATATCAACCAAAACCTTGCCATAACTCATTTATAAAATTCTCACAAATAATCCTGGAACTTTAGAGTACACATAGGAGCAACTAAACACTTTAAAATAACAGCAACGAAGTTTTACATTGATTGAGGCCTTAAACTAACAATGTATCCTAACAAAGACTAATTGGTGGCCATCTAACTACTTGATGAAGAGGTTGCAGTAGGTCCTTGCGTTCATGCGTTGGCGCTTCTATCCACGGACCATCCATGGCGGTGGTATATACACTTCTCCTGAATCCTCACCTGAGACCTCAAAATCCACCTCTTCTGTATCCTCTTCTTCCTCTTCATCCTCTGCTGCAGTAGCAACAACTTCATCTCATCCACCATCGTCGTCTCCATCCTCATCATCATCATCTTCGTCCTCATCATCATCATTGTTCCCTCCGTCATCCTCATCATTATTGCCATCATCTCCATTGTTTTCATCCTCAGGTCGTGGATTCAACTGAGCTTGGAGAGTGGCAATTTGGGCTGCCATATCAATAATGGTCTGATCCCTTTCCTGGACAGTCCCTTGCAGCTGCTCTATGGCATGATTATTTTCCTGGACGGTCCCATTTAGCTACGCTATGGTCGCAGCCCTGCCAATAAGTGTGTGGTTCAGAACATCCACAACTTCATGTAAAGTATCAATCTCCTGTCCTTGGACCACTAGACTGTTGCTGGCAAAATCAGCTATCTCCTTTACCATCATCACCTTCTCAGCTAGGACTCCATTCTCCACCTCCATATCCTCTATGTGCCTCCGACGGAGTGGCATGTTGTTCCTGTTGCCTGGGGTAACCACAACATTCCCATTCTCATCACGCCTTCCGTAGTCACGGTAAGGTGAGTCTTCTGGCAGCAGGTGTCGAACAAGATGGCACTGGCGTGACAGGGCTTCATGCAGGGCCAAGTTTATTCCAAGTTCCCAGTTGCAATACCTCTTGGTGTAGACCAGATGTACAGGGTTTGGCAAGGCGACATCCCTGAAGATGATAGTGGTGATCTCCCAGGCATCCTCGCCATATCCATAGGTGTATAGACTTCTTCCCTTTAACATGGGCAGCGGCAAGCCCAATGACTGTGAGAGCTGTCTCAACTGTCTTGCGAAGGGCCTTGGTGACTCAATCCCAGCATACTCAGTCCTGACTTCTCCCATCTATCAATTAAAAGAGGAAAGTGTGAGAATAGCAAATGGTAAAGATTTACGAGAGTGAAAGGCATAAGATGAAAGACAGAGTTAATATAATCTTTAGTAATTCTATGGATTCCTAATCCAACCTAGGTCACGATCCTACAGTCGACAACCTGGCTCTGATACCATCTTGTAACACTACAGTACTGAAAAGACTGTAGCTTCTATGCAACTTGCCAATCCTTGGATCGGTTCATTGTCTTACATAGAACTTATATGAATAACAAAGTAAAATATCCGTGTATCATAAATAACGAAGATCCAGAGTATACATTTATTACAATAAATCTTAGCTCGAAGGGTAGCTCAAACTTATACAAGTATCAAACATAAATAAATAACTCCTTCAATCTCTAAATTTCCCACAAGCGAACAAGTGCAGAGTGAAGTACCGTGACCTAGCAGATCAATCAGAGTCGGAATAACCTGCAACATAAAACGTAGCATCCCCGAAGGGTCAATACATGGAATGTATGGCAAGTAGCGCTAAATAAGAGATAATAGACTTAGCAACTACATGCTTATTTGGCCGGTGGAGTTGTGGCTAGCTTGCATTTTCCAAACACTTTGTCCTACTTTAGAAATCAAGAACCCATTAAGTTCACCCATCAAGTTTTAGAAATCAAGAAATAAGGATGAGCGAGAATATGCCATAGTATCAATATCAAGCAACTCATTTTTCCATAACCGGGGACACGGCTAAGAACTTAGTTTATACACCCTGCAGGGGTTTGTACACTTTACACCCAGCTCGTACCACCACACGCATATTGCGTGACGATAGGGAGAAGTCCAAGAAGAGACCGTTCGGGAAGTAGATCCCCAAACCACACTGCGCACCGGTCCTAACCTATCATTCACTACATCTCTGGCTACGCTGGGTTCGGGTCACCATGACCTACTGAGTCCAACCTGCCACCCATTCTCACTGGCACATGGTTGCACACATAAGCTACTAGAATAAAGACAACCAATCCTTCTCAGTACCCTGGGCGGCATTCCCCACCAGTATTCACACTCCGATGACTAATCCAGCCACTCCGCCCAGGTAGTTCATTAATATTATGTTGTTTTAGTTGAACAAAACCTTTACTTTACCAAAGCATGATCCCTTCCTCGTATCTACAGCAATGCTAAGCACATCTACCATACGGGAGCTCAACTACAAAGGATTTCTCTACCACAATACATAGGACATAGCATAGCATAGTAATACCTACACATGTAGCTACAAAAATACACTACAAGTGCACAAGGGAAAAATAGTAGGACAAATTCATGATAAAAAATGCAACTACTTTCCATAATGGTAGGAGTCGAGAGTACAGTCCTCACAGAAGCAAGTGTTGCACTCGTCACAATCTACACGATACACAATTGCAACACATAAACAATCATATACAAACATAACAATGCAAGATGCACGCATGACAAGTTGAGCAAGGATTTAGTAGCATACTACAACCTTGTTCAGTATAACTACTGTATGCATGCATGGAAAACATTTTAAAAGCATTGAAAACAAAGCATGTAATTTTAAATGGCCAAATAATGGAGTTCTAGTCCAATTATTAAACCACTGCTGTCAACTAGCTTGTAAATTCATGGAAAAATATCTACTTTGTAGCCAACCTAAAATACAACTAGTGCAAACTGGAACCACTCAAAAGGGATTTATAGAACTTTCTGGATAAATAAAATACTCCAGAAAGCCTTTTAATGGATTCTGCAACTTCCAGTACTATAAGTCTACCTTTTTAATTCATAAAAGATTCCTATTATTCTACTGATTCCAGGGACACCTCATTTGCAATTTTTGGGGTTGTAGAACTTTTTCTATGAATTTATTACTCTAAATAGGACATTAAACTAGTTAATAGTTCACGGCAAAACCTTGCTGCAAATGTTTGAAACAATTGTACATCAATATTCTACATGAAAAACTGAATCCAAAAATATCTTATTTGAAATTTTTGGACTAGTAGATTAATTTCTATGGATTTTACAAGATTCAACTATTTTCTGCAATTTCTAATCGATTTAATTAAACAGTCAAAAGTCTGCTGACTTTTCCACGCTGACGTGGCGTGGGCGCTGACCAGTCAGCGGTCCACGCGCTGGTCCACGGGCCATCTAGGCCGTTCATTTCCGATCGGAGGGCTGCGGGCTGGCGGCGCTCACCTGAGTGGTTGACGACGGCGGTAGCAGCTCGACGATGACGGTGGCGGCGTCTCCGGCGGTCACCGGAGGCAGGGAAGAGCGCGACGGGGTTCAGTAGGGGAAGGCGGACACGGGGTTTGCTCGGGCTGCTTCCTTCGTTTCCCCAAACGGCGGCTGGAGGCGGTGTTGACGGGAGGGCACTCCGGCGAGCTTGGAAGCTCTATCCAGCGGTCCTGCGGCGAAACAAGTTGGCCAGGGTGACGTTGTCGAACAAGGGAGAGACTCGAGGGTCATCAGGGAGAGAAGGGGTGGTCGGCACAGACAGAATCACAGCCTCACAGACGGTAATGGCGGCGGCGGCTTCGATCTCCGACGACGAATTCCGCGCTGGTGGCGGCGTGTTAGGGGGAAATTTTGGGGGGCTTTCGAAGAGGGGATACTAGGGATCTTAAGTGGGGCAAGAATCGCTCGCGGGGGTTCGATATCGTCGCGGATTTTCAGCGCGAACACGCTGTTCTGTTCAAGTCCAGAACAAGCACGTCCCTGGGAAGAAGCTGACGTGCGGGGCCCGCTTGGCAGTGGCATAGGGGAGAGTGGGCGGCGGCTAGCTATTCTCACGCTTGGCCAGGCTGCGATGCGAGGCCAGTTCTGGGCCGGGTGGTGGGCAGCGATCAGCGTGGGCTGGCCAGCGGTTGTCTTGCTGCTTTCTCTTTTTTTATTTTCTTTTTCTTTTTCCTGGACGTTTGTTTCCTTAACTAAAACCTCAGACTAAAACTGTCCAGAAACTGTCTGAATTTAACCAAAAATTCAGACTGGCATAACTTTTGAACCGTAGCTCTGATTGACACGATTCAAGGTGCTACGGGTTCGTGTCAGAACCCTCTATGCACATGTGCCTTCTAAACAACTAAAATAAACCAATCTAGCAAATGCAAGGTGGAAACCTACCAATCAAGTGTCTGTGACAAAGGCATGCAAGTGGGTTTTGACAAAAAGTTTGAAACTGAATTTTTTGCAATGATGCTCATGATACAATGACATGTATGCTATGCAGTACCAAATCTAAAATTTGGGATGTGACAGGCACCCCGGCGCCTCCCTGAGGTGGCGGCTGCCCTAGGGGATAGAGGCCCCTTGCCCCCTCTTCTTCCTTGGAAATGGTGCTAGTGTGGAGGAGCTCCTCCCCCTCCTTGGCGGCTGCCAAGAGGGAGGAATTTCGTGGATATGGATGGATGCCTTTTGTAGATAACCAAATACATGAAAAATCTCAAAATATTAATTAAATTAGGTAATAATTTATTTATAAATAATTGGGAAAGAAAACATTGAAGAATTATTTAATTATATTAGCAAACATGAGGATATTGAGGATAGATCCTTAGCAGAACCTGCTCCAAATTATGAAATTGCTGCAGCTTCTTTAGTTCACATGTTGGAGGCTAGGTTTGTTAACCTTAACCCCATGATGCAAATATTGTTTCTTAAAATTAAAGAAATTGAGGATGCTGAAAAGAGAGATTTTATTCTAGAAACTTTGCTAAAGGAGTTCAATGATGTTGCTAAGGAAGCTAAAAAGGTCTTTGATCATTTTAATATGCTAGGCTCTTGTGTAGATATTATGGGTACATTAGAAAAGTTGGATAAAACCAAACCCAATGGAGAGGAAATTAAAATATCCATACCTTTTAAACTAGTAGGAATGCATGAAGACTTAGAAAAGAATTTTGATTGGATTGTTCCTGAAAACCCATTTGATGAAAGTAGTGAATCCAAGGGAGTTGAGAGAGGATACTCTAGAACACATTTGGACCAAATACCTTTCCTGGTTGAAGAAATTTCGAGTATTGATCTTAATGCTTTTTCATTTGAAAATACTTGATTCTTGCTTCTTATGCCTAACTTAAAGGCAAGAAAAGTACTTCTTGGGAGATAACCCAATAGTTTTCTTGAGTCTTGGAAGTTATTACTTCTGTAATAACCTCTCCTTATCCTTTTTGTTTGATTTTTGTGCCAATAATAACCTCTAAAGAGAGAGAAGTAAGATTTGGGGAAGTTGCTGTCCCAAAACAGATTTTTGTGCTTCACTGTAAAAACTCGTGAAAAATATCTGTATGTCGGATTGAGCTGTAATTTTCTGAGTAAATCCCCCAGGTTGTTATCTAACTTTTGTTAGTTCAACACTTTTTATTTCAGCAACAAAAGGTCTTAGAAAAAATTGGTTTTTACCTGCTGGTCTGTTTTGAGAGATTTCTGCCATCATTTGCATTTGCCTCGTATCGATTTCTTTTTGAGTTATTTTTGGTAAATTGAGATTTTTAAAGTAAATTGCTACATTATCTTGTGTTTTTAATGAAAGTTATTATGTTTTGAAACTAAACCCAAAGGTTTATTATCTTGAATGCACTAATGTTGCTAATGAAGATTGTGTGAAGTTTTGTATGCAGGAAATTTCCAAGTGTAGGGGAAGAATGATGTAATGAGATGAAGAATGGACAAAAGTTCAAGCTTGGGGATGCCACCCCGTTTCACCCAAGAAATTTTCAAGAGGTACAACCATCAAAGCTTGGGGATGCCCAAGGCATCCCCTTCTTCATCAATAAAAATCTCAGGTCTCTTTCTAGACACTTCGTTCTTATTGTTTCATGCACTATTGTGTTGTTCTTGGAGCGTCTTAGTTTTCGTTTTTGGTTTTAGTTTGCTTAGTATGCTTGAATAAAGAAGTTGGACCCCCGCTTTCGCTGTGATGTTTCAAATAAGTTGATTGGTGTTGGAAAAGAGTAGAAAGTTTCATGCTTATAGTGATACAAAAGGGAGCTTGTTTTGACTATGGCTTAGACTTTATCATGTCATGCTAGATGTTGTTTTGACCTTATTCTTAGTGATTATTTATGTAGAATGACTTGTTCCAAACAATTGAGATTGCTTAGTGTGCCTTTAAAGAATCATGTGTTGTTTTAGCATACAAAAGCATAATATTGTGGTATTCTCCTTTGATGCTTTGTTTGGGTTGACTTGGCACATTCTCACACCATGTTATGACTATGAACCAGTCACCTTAGCCTCTATGATCATTTAGTTTTTGACTTGTGATACCACTTTATGCTTTGATTGATAATGTTTTGTCGCTCTGCATGATTATGGTCATTATTGCTCTCTTAGTTGGTCGCTCCCAGTCTTTTGCTAGCCTCCACTTGTATTGCGTAAGCTCTAATCATGCATCCAACTCCCAAGAAACCAAGTTATTCCAAGGTGTCTACTATAAATTTCTATGCATCGTGTGTTGCACCATTCCAAGTATATTCTTGTTTGATCTATCTTCCAAATTAAACTTGTTATGTGAAAGTTAGTGATTAAATCTCTCACAAACTTGATGGCACACTTTATTTTTCTTGTCCCTAATAAACTTGAACCATTGTGTCATCTATATTGTATATGCTTTCACTTATAATTTGGGAATTAGCAGAACCGTGCTATCACGGGGAACGCTTTCAACACCTGTAAATATCTACCCAGTTGATATCATGCTCTTTTGTTTATGGATGTCAGCGGTGTGAAATAAAGAGGGAGATTGTAAGTCGATGGAGTTATGTATGTGTGTTAGAGAAATGCCTGGGCCACTAGCCTAAGCCATGCCTAATCATGGTAGAAACTTGCAGCATCGCCATAGTGAGCAATCTATGAAGCATTCTTCTTATGAAAAAACAAAAGATATAAAAAAGAGAAGAGAAAAAGAAAAAAAGAGGAAAGAAGAGAAAAAAGCACCATTTACCCATGGTAAATAAGAAGATTGCTGAGATGCTCATTGTATGTTGCCTTGTCATTTTGATATGGGATAGCTCCTGTGTCATGGGGCAAGGGGTACCCCGTTGGCGGTTCTCTATGATACACATATACTTACAATGACAAGAACTTACTGGTAACTAAAGTTGAGTAGCATGAGGAACGGCCCTCGTACTCAAGGGACATGAGATTTCCAACTTATATTTTGTCAAGCATATACTCCATAATTTGTTCACTTTAACCTTAATCACTTCAAGATGCTTATGATAGGGGCAATGAGAGATGAAAGCTAACAAGTACCATAATTTTTGGAAGCTCTTTATGAAACTTGAAATCCCTGCTTCCCTGTGAAGGGCCTTTCTTCCACTTTTATATTGAGTCTCCACCTTCTATCTTTATGCACCAATTAAGAGAGCATAGTTTCCATTCTTAGTTCTATGTGTATTGTCCCAAAAGTTATTGATTAATTCATAATGTTGATATTGCATGTTCTTGAACTATTTGTATCTAGTCACCCTTATGAACTTTGAAGGTGTCCTATGCATTTATGTTTTGCTATGAGGGACAAGCTGAATATCACTATGCTATGTTTTCTATATGTGAAACAAACAAACGTATTTCAACGCATTGTTATTCATGATCTTTGTTTGTATCGTTTCATGTTGTAACATAGTTACTATGTCCTATTGTTAGAACTTCATCTTTCATGATCATGTTTAGAGTACTTTGATCCCAGCTTTCAATTATTGCAAATGGTTTGATCAAGATTGTGATGGTGCATGTTGATGTGCCTAGTTGATGTAGGTGCGCTTCGTTGGGAAACCCCAAGATCAAGGTGTGATGCAGCACATCAGCAAGTCTTCCCTCAGTAAGAAATCGAGGTTATCGAACCAATAGGAGGAAGGAAACGTCACACAAGTGTTGCAAGCAACATGGAAACCTGCACAACACAAACTCAAGACTTTGCCCCAACGAACAGTGAGGTTGTCAATCTCACCAGTTGCTGTAACAAAGGATTAACTATATGGTGTGGAAGGTGATGATGGTTTGTAGCAAGTAAACAGTGGAAGATGTATCAATGGTAAATATCGGACCGGGGTCCATAGTTCACTAGAGGTTGTAATATCCCTCCTTTATAAAGGAAAAGGATCCCTGTGATTGCAATGCTAGTCCCTGGATCAATGCTAGCATCCACAGTTTAAGGTGAAGTACACAGATATAAAGGTCATTATTACAGCCATTCCAGAGATAAACATAGTCTTTACAACTCCAAGGCCATAGGCATAGTACAAGAGTTTGGAATAAGTAAATAAATAAAAGTCTTCATCTTCATGTGCCACAGGCAAACATGTTGAGTGTAGACTCATGACACCTAATCCTCATCAGAGTAACCTGCAACATCACAAGTTACAGCCACAGTGGGTCAATACATTGGAATAGTATTGGCAAGTGATACCTTAGTATAATTTAAGTGGACTAGATACTATATGCAATTTGGCTAAGTGTAGCTTGGCTTGCTTTGCTCAAAATAGGTTTTGCCTATTAGTTGAAATCACTAAGTTTTTCTTTGTCAAAACTTTTCCCAAGGAACCACCAATAGACATTGAGGTCCTTTACCCTTGTTCACCCACAAGTTTTTATTTAGAAATCGGGATGAGGAGATTCTTGATAGCTTCCATGTCTTGATGCTCAAGTTGTCCTTTTCCAGGGACATGGCTAAGTACTTAGATTTTTCCATCTGCAGAGGTTGTGCACTTTCCCCACAGACTTGATTTTCACCAAGACATGACCTTTCAGAAGCCTTCCCTTAGACCAAATGGACGCATTCCAACCTATCATCCCACTACCACCAACTGTCCAAATGGCTAAGTTCTAGCAACCTATGTGGTCGAGGCAGAGCCCATATTGCCAAGTGGCTGCACTAGAAGCTTCTCAACACTTGGCCTCTAAAATCTCTTTGTTCCTGGGTGGCTTTCCACAAGTGAGATACACAAGGTTCACCAGTCCCCTGGCCTTGTGTAACCACTCAACACAAACCATTCCTTCCATTCCACCCAGGTGTTTCATTAACTTAGTTGTTTTATTAGGCAAAACACAAGTCCAAAGACTTAGAAATATTTTCATCATAGCATGTATATTTCACCAACCCTTGGTTTCTACTAGCTAGGCTAAGCATGGCATAGATAAGCATCTTAACATAGAAATTTTCCTAGCAATTCTACAACTACTAGGATTTCCCAACATGGCATATAAGCAAAAATATAGCATGCAAGACTAGCAAAAATATTTCTAATGCTTAGTAGAAAAACATAGGGACAAAAATATTCATGAAGTACCACTTGCCTTGGTAGTTTGGAGAGTAGCTACACTCCTCACAATCACAATCACTAGCACCAAAATCTACACAAAGAAATATAGCAACAATCACATACAAAACATATACAATCAAAAATATATGCATGCATGCAAAATGATATGTGATGATTTTTAAAACTCAACAAAGCAAGTAAACAGTACTGGTTCATAAACAAGTTAAAAACTTGCCAAACAATATTTATTTAAACCCTAAATCAATTCCTAAACTTTTCATAAACTTAAATTAGCCCTACACAAGTTTCTGCAAACAAAACCAATTTAACAGAAGCAAAACATTAAACACATTGCATAATTATAAAGATTTTGCTCTACCGATTCCAACGGTATAAAATTTGTCAAATTCTAACGTGGGGATCAAAAGTTATAGCCAAAACAAATTTAAACATCTAATAGATTCAAATTCTGTTTTTAAACTCTAACAGATGCCACGCGTCTTATTCTAATTGGCCCGTACCGCTTCGCGTAGGATCACGCTTCTGAGCCGTTAGATCTACTTAAACTGCACGGCTCAGATCTACTCGTAACGATTCGTTAAGTGATCTAATCCTGTATGCTGGATCCAGATCTAACGGCTCTGGATCAAGCGACCAAAGCTGGGCGGCGCTGGCGGTGGCTACTGGCGGCGGCGAGCTCTGCCTACGGCGGCGCGGCGCTACAGATGGCTAGGGGGTCGTCGGAGATGCTTACCAGAAACGCGACGACGTGCTGAAGCTCAACCTGGCGACGGCTTGGCAAGGGGCGCACGGACGCAGTCGCTGGAGCTCGTCGGAGTTGCGGGCGGCGTCTGCTGCTTGCTGTCGAGATCGTTGTCGAGGCTCTGCGTCGACCCAACACAAACCAAATGGTTCAGGAGATGCGCAAGGATCTGGCGATCAAGTCAGTACTAAAGGAAAGGCAAGGGGCAGTCTGGCTTGACCTGAATCGCACATCGGAGTCGAGCGGCGGCTCAGGTGCTCGCGGGTCAGAATGAGGACGTCGCTCTGGGTCATGAGAAAGCAAACGGTGGGCATTAGCAGATGCGCAAGATCATGCTGGTTGCAGTGGATTGAACGAGAGGCAAAGGGGCGGTCTGTGCTTACCGAGATTCATCGCCAGAGCGCGTCTGTCTGCGGCGGCACAAGTGCGATTGTGGGCAGCCTGGTGGCGATGTGGAAGCGCTGAGTGAGGGGAAATGGTCGCAGAGAGGTGGGGGTTAAGTAGGCAGAGCAGGGGCGAGGATCGCGCGCAGAATCAAGGGCAATTAAGCGCGCAGTAACAGCGGCGAGGTAACGGCGGAGCGAGCGTCGCAGGCGCGCGTGATTGATGACGAAGGCGACGTGGTCGCAGGGTCCACTCGTCAGCGAGTTAAACAGAGAGGGGGTGGGGTCCTGGGGTCAGCGACCTGTTGGGTTCGTTCGCGAGTGAGAAGGAGAGAGGGGGAACCCGGGTGGGCTAACTGGGCTGGATCTGTTGCTGGGCTCAATTGCTGGCGCTGGCCTTTTTCCATTTCTTTTCTCCTTTTCTTTTTCTGTTTTGATTTTCTGGACTGATTTTCAAATCCAAATCAAATGGGTTTGAATTCAAATCTTCTCTAGGTTTTTATACTGTAAACTTTGCACTCAAATGTGTGTCAAACACCATTGTTTAATCAAAAACACTTTGTTCATAAGAAAATAAAATAAAACCAAGCCTTTATGATATATAATCAAATAGGCATAATATTGGTTTTATTACTCATTTTGTTTTGAAACTTTTTCAAACTTTGGATGGTGCCTAAGTTTGAATTTCAAACTTTTATTGAATCACAACAAGTATTCTTCTCATTGAAAGATAGCACTAAGGCTAGAGTACACTTACATGAAATAATAAGCATGGAAGCTTCTGTTTTGAAATGAAAATCATATGATCATGGATGCATGGATGATATGCATAAATTTGAATCATGATTTTAGGGATGTTACAGAGGTGCTCTCCTTAGATAAACAACAAGGCATGAAGGGTAAACAAATTATAGCAGGGCAATAACAATGTGCATAGACCGCCATCTAACTGCATATATAACTAGAAGTCCACCTTCAGGTTATCATCTGAACCCCCTCCAGTATTAAGTTGCAAGCAATAGAAAACTGCTTTAAGCAAAGTGTGTAGGTAAACAATCCACCTGTTCCATGAATAAGAGACCGTTGTTTTCTCCCTAGTGGCAACAGCACATCTACAACCGAAGAGATTTCTGCCACTTCCCTTGGAAACTAGAGGCATGAACCCACTATCGAGCATAAATACCCCCTCTTGGAGTCACTGGCAACTACTTGACCAAGATAGCTACTAATAATGGAGACATGCAAGATCACAAACAACACACACACATGATAGAATCAAATAGACAAAACCATTAATCAATCTGACATAGTAATCACAATATCCATCGGATCCCCGCAAACACAACATTCATGATTACAAATAGATTAGATCTTCATCATGAACAGAGCTCACAAGATTTATACATGAAAGCACAAGGAGGATATACAACCATCTAGCTACTACATGGACCCATAGTCCAAGGTGGAACTACTCACGCTTCATACCAGAGGCTGGCATGATGAAGAAGAAGGCCTCCGGGATGATCTCCCCTCTGGCAGGGTGCCGAGAAGAGCTTTAGATCCCCCGATCTTGGGACGATGGTGGCGGCGGCTACAGACGGTTTCGTGGAGTTTTGATCGGGTGCCTAGGGTTTCTGCATCGGGGGCTTCTTATAGGCGAAGGGACGAGCCAGGGGGGCACCAGGGCGGCTACACCTCTCCCAGACGAGGGGTGGACCCACCCGCGCGGCCAGAGGGTGTGGCCCCCTGGTGAGCCATCTCTGTATCGTCTTCTGGATTCGTGTTGCCCACGGTAAAATATTGACTTTGGCTCTTGTCCTGTCCAATTCCAAGAATATTGATTTTCTGCCTTTCTGGAACCAAAAACAGAAGAAAACATGCCACTTGCACTATGGCAACTTGTTAATAGGTTAGTTCCAGAAAACATATAAAAACACCTCAAAGTGTGGACAAAGCAAAGAAAAGTAGATACTAAACAAGCATGGAGCATCAAAAATTATAGATACGTTTCCGACATATCAAGCATCCCCAAGCTTCCTGATCGTCCTCGAGTAGGTAAGTGATAAAAAGAATAATTTTTTAGGTGACATGCACCATCAAAACCAAGATCAAACCATTTGCAAGCATTGAAAGTTGGGATCAAAGAACTCTAAACATGTGAATGAAAGATGGAGTTCTAACAATAGGACATAGTAACTATGCATGCAACATGAAAGGCTACAAACAAAGATCATGAATAACATGCATTGAAAAACGTTTGTTTGTTTCACATACAGAAAACATGGCATAGTGGCATTCAGCTTAACCCTCATAGAGTAGCAAATAGATGCATAGGACACCTTCAAAGTTCATAAGAGTGACTAGATACAAGTAGCACAAGAATAAGTAATATCACAATATGCATCAATCAATAAGTTTTGGGACACTGCACATAGAACTAAGAATGGCAACTATGCTCTCTTAATGGTGCCTAAAGGAAGAAGGTGGAGACTCAATAAAATAGTGGAAGAAAGGCCCTTCACAAAGGGAAGCAGGGATTTCAAGTTTCAAAAAGAGCTTCCAAAAATTATGGTACTGATTAGCTTTCAGCCCTCATTGCCCCTATCATAAGCATCTTGAAGTGATTAAGGTTAAAGTGAACAAACTATGGAGTATATGCTTGAAAAAGTATAAGTTGGCAATCTCATGTCCCTTGAATACGAGGGCCACACCTCATGCTACTCAACTTCAGTCACCTGTAAGTTCTTATCATAGTAAGTACATGCGTATCATAGAGAACCGCCAACAGGATACCCCTTGCACATGGTATAGGAGCTATCCCATAACCAAAATGACAAGGCAAGCAGACAATGAGCATCTCAGCGATCTTTTTATTTACTATGTGCATAGATTTTTATTGAGGATGCTTCACAGATAGCTCATTATGGTGATGCTGCAAGTTTCCACCATGATTAGGCATGGCTTAGGCTAGCGACCCAGGCATCTCTAACACAAAATACATAACTCCATGGACATACAAGCTCCCTCTTTGACATCCATAGACAAAAGAGCATGATATCAACTCTGCACATAATACAAGTGCAATGTTGAAAACATTCCCTATAACAGTATGGTTCTGCTAATTCCAACATATAAGTGCAAGCATATACAACATAGATGACACAATGGTTCAAGTTTATTAGGGGCAAAGAATATAAAGTGTGCCATCAAGTTCGTGAGGGCTTTAATCACTAAGTTTTACATGACAAAATACTTTTAATTGGAAGATAGCTAAAAACAAGAATATACTTGGAATGGTGTATACCATGCATAGGAATTTATAGTGGACACTTTGGAATAACTTGGTTTCTTGGGAGTTGGAAGCATGAGTAGAGCTTACGCAGACAAGTGGAGGCTAGCAAAAGACTGGGAGCAACCAACTAAGAGAGCAATAATGGCCATAATCATGCAGAGCGACAAAACATTACTAATCGAAGCATATAGTGGTACTACAAGTCAAGGACTAAATGATCATAGAGGCTATGGTGACTTTTTCATAATCTTAACATGGTGTAAGCATGTGCCAAGTCAACCCAAACAAAGCATCAAAGGAGAATACCATAATACTATGCTTTTGCATGCTAAAACAACGCATGATTTTTTCAAGGCACACTAAGCAATCCCAATTGTTTGGAACAAGACATGCTACAGCAAATCACTAAGCATAAAGCCAAAACAACACCTAGCATGTCATGCTAAAGTCTAAGTCACAGTCAATGCAAGCTCCTCTTGCACTTTCAAGCAAGAACTTTCTACTCCTTTCCAACACCAATCAACTTATTTGAAACAAAACAGCAAGAACGGGGGTCCAAACTACCTTATTCACGCAAACTAAACAAACTAAGCAAAGCAAACGAAAACTAAGACGCTCCAAGAACAACACAACAGTGCATGAAACAATAAAAACGAAGTGTCTAGAAAGACCTAAGCTTTTTATTGATGAAGAAGGGGATGCCTTGGGCATCCCCAAGCTTTGACGCTTGTACCTCTTGAATATTTCTTGGGTTGACATGGGGGTGGCATCCCCAAGCTAGAGCTTTTGTCCATTCTTCATCTCATTACATCATTCTTTGTCAACACCCGGATTTTTAATCCCAGATGCCTGTTATGCCATACATCGCAATCCCAGGATTACCATTTTTGCGAGACATAACAGAATTGGATACCATAGTACATCATCCATTACAAACGATACATAAGTTCTTACACAAATAGGGATCTCATGATCCAGTTCTTAATACAACATCAAGCAGCGGAATACGTAATAATAACGGTAGCGTAGGCGAAACTCCATCTTCGGGGTCACAGGCAATGCTGACGATGGGAGATGATCCTAGTTGTCGTAACCGTCACGGGTCCATCCTCCAGGTACTCCTCTTCATAGTCTGGCCATGGGAATAGCCAGGGACAAAGCCATGAGTACTCCTTAAGTACTCGCAAACTAGTACTAACAGGTAAGGGGTTTTTGGATAATAGGACACTAGGCTCTAAGGTTGTTTTGCAAAAGCCAGGTTTATCTCTACTAAGTTCCAAAACTAGTCACAATTTTATAACTCCTAAGTGGGATCTTGTAACTCATGTCACAACTCTGTTGTGGTCAAGTCAAAGTCTCAATTCGTTTCACAAGTCATTTTGAAAAGTCTGACGGGGGAACAGTATGGCCACTCCAACTGTCCATAATCATGACGCGGCTATTCGAATAGTTTGACACTCTGTAGAGATTGTACACTTTCACCACAACATTCGATACATCCGTCAGGAACAAATCCTGAATTCACCATACTTAGTATGCGGATAATCAATCCTAACCTTTCGATTACACGCCCTAGTATAAGCACCTCTCCTGTGAGTTTGGCCTCCCAACCATGACCAACTGTCATCTTGGGTACTACACAGGTGGACAATCTTCACAAGGTAGCCTCAGCTCAGACCTTGGCCGTGAGGGAACTAATACTAAGGAATATAAGTTTCCAGTCAAGCCCTACCCAATATTCGGGTATTGTGGTTGTACGATAAAATTGGAATGGTATCGCATCCAGACAACCATCAGTTTTATAAAGGGCTAAGGCTCATGCCTCAACATTTTCATCACCAAAATCATCAGGTGTTTTTGGAAACACATGTCCAAAACATTTCAATAGAATGATCCATCATTCCAAGGTTTTCACAACCATTTTTCCACCAAGTATTCCCATCTAAAGGTTGATCAAGTTTTATGCTTAGCACTAGCATCTACAGGTGGGGGTAGTACTGATGAGGGGTGGTAACTAGTGCAGTTTCAACTAAGGAAAACCTTATGTCCCAGGCTGATATCAAGGTTTCTAACTTAGGCCAGAATTTATGCTCTTTATGCAACTTTCAAATATCTTTCTAGTATCTATAAGTCACTTAAGTAAACTCTCCGTAAGCTTTGATAAAGAAATAAAGTAAGAAGCTTGTAAGTAAAACTAGGATTGGTTTATCAAGTGGGTATGGTCACATATGCTTAAGGCATATAGTAGTCATAGAACAAGTATGGGTTGTTGCATCAGTAGGGTATCTTGCAAGGGTTAGCTTGCATAGGTATAGTATCAGCTTGCATCAATATCAGTATAAGCTTGCTAGATTGCAAGTGTTAGCTTGCAAGGTTAATAGCTTGCTAAAGTAGAATGTCTTGCAAGTTTTAGCTTGCCTTGTGCAGAGCAGTGGTTGAAGTTCTCCTCGGCTTCTTCTTTGTAGTATCCTCCTTCCTCCTCGTATCCTTGGTCGGTACTAGCGTCTATGAATAAATACAAGGTACACAATCACCAAACAATACTTAACTACTTGCAATCATCACACACAAGGGTCCTATAGATGATCTAGCATCATCTCTAACATTACAAGGTTAAGGCTTGATTTAATTCCTTTTATTTTTAGAAAAGTAATTTCTACTCATTGAAAAACTACTTAAGATTTAATATTCTCCAAACCAAGTATGGGATCATGTTGACACATGTCATCACCACATATTGTAGTCCATGGGAATGTGATTTAAAGTGGTGTCACAATTTAATAAGGTTTTACCCTTTTATTTTATTTAAATAAGGTGAATAGAAATGCCTATGTAGCATTCTTTTATTACTTGAACATTATTTCTGCAAGTAAACCTATATATTTTTATATATTCTGAAAGGTATGGTTAAATGGGATTTTTGAGAGTTGGAATCAACTCAAAAGCTATTATGGTTTAAATTCGAAAATTGTTTGAATGCAGAAAAGCTTCTGCCTTGTTATTTTTACCATGGGTGATCTATAGATCCAAATGACTTGAATCCAACGGGCTTGGATTCAGCATTCACAGACCTTTCCAACAAAATTGGTTTCATTCAGTTTGGTGCACTGAATCGATCTGGGTTGATTTCTGAAGTTGGGTACAGAAGTGTTTTTGAATTGAAATAGAAAAAGGTTTAATTTGAATGACTGGGCTGTGCGGGAAAAGTTACTGGGCCGGCCTGCTAAGCGCAATGCTCCCGCGGGCTGCTTAAGTGGGTGTCCCCACTCGTCAGTGACACGGGGCTGGGCAAAGCGGTATGGGGCGACGTGGATCGTTCGATCTAGTTCTAATCTAACGGCTGGGAGTCATCATGGACGCGAGACAACTCCGGCGAGAACGAAACCTAGCGCGGCCAGTGAGGGTTGCTGGGGGCTCACCGGGGTGCTGGCGAGGGTCGGCGAGGCGGGCGAACGACGAAGTCGACGACGGCGAACTCAGGGGTGGTCGTGGCAGCTCCTGGGGTGGCTCCAATCGCTGACTCCCTTCTTCTCCAGTAGCAGCAGGCTCCAGTGAAATTCCGGCAAGGTGGTGCTCGCCTTGCTCTGAGAATGGTGTGGAACGATCAGTGAGGAGAGGAGAGTGAGATGGTGTAAAGAAATCATGCGGGGGTGGCCTCTATTTATAGTCGAGCGAGGGGACCGTCGGGGCGCACGGTGAGCTTGTCGGGGGCGATGTTACAGGCGGCTAACGGCATGGGCAAGGGTAGGGGACGGTGCGGTGTCCCCTGGCGATGCTCAACGACATGGTCTCGAGGCATGGGGCAGTGTGGTTTGGTCTGGAACGGGCGGTGCTCTGCGCAGCAGAGGCGGCGTCTTCGACGGCGGGCGGTGGCTGTGCGGCATGGGGCGGCAAACGGGGATGTCTCGTGGTCTCCTGGGTTGATGGCGATCATGTGTGCACGCGTTGAGGGCGGCGCGCAGTCTGTGGGTGATGGTCGAGGGTGGCGCTCTGGCGCATGCTCGGCATGGTCTGGGCGCGGCTTGTGCGCGTGGTCCATGGCTTGGCAACGCTCGCGGCTGGGACAGGGAGTGGCGGTGGACGGTGGGCTGCCTCCCAGACATGCTGGCTAGGCTTGCTGCTGCTCCTAGCTTGCTGTCGACTACGGGGTGACAAGGGGGTGCTCGGTTGTTCACCATTGATGGCAATGGCAAGCTCACAGGGGTGCTAGTGCTGGGCTAATCTTTCTAGATGATCTACTGAGCTGTGTGTGAGCTAACTAGGGAACAAGTTAGGAAAGAATCACTGCTCACAATAGTGTTTGATGTTTGTTTGATTTGTGTCTGCAACCTGTTTGATGAAATGGCCGCATGAAATCAAGTTTTGAATTTTGAAATGATTTTTGGTGGGTTTGCTAGATTGGTGCTGGTGAGTCTGCAGATTCTTGGGTTTTGAAAGTTGAGCTTGTTTGAGTGGTTTTTGAAAAGGTGGGATCTTCCCATATGAAGAAGATTCAATTTTGAATTGTCATTTAAACTATGCATTTGAAAGTTTCTGGATGATCACAAAGTGGGCCTTGATACCCTGTTATGAGTACATTCAAGGGGTGCAAAGATCCAGAAAAGTTTCTGTTAGGTTCTGAAAGTTTGAGACAGCCAAAGTAGGCATGGGAGTTAAATTGGCCAAAATGACCATTCATTTCATATATGTGTTTTGATTTACTTGTCTTTAGGAAAAGTGTGGGAAAAGTTTTAGATGATGTTTATTTCACCTAAGAAACATTTTACAAGCAATGGCTCACACAAAGAAGGTGGTTTAAAAGAATTTCAAAATCAATGCATACACATATGCATGCATTCATGAGTTTATTTAGAAAAGTTTTTGTTAACCCTAAGTTTGATGATTAGAAATTGATGATCCAAGCTTAGTATTTTTGGGATGTTACAAACTTTCCCCCCTTAAACAAAATCTCGTCCCGAGATTTGAAAAAGGACGAAAAGATTACCTAGGATTTGAAATGATCGGGAAACTCCGTCCTGATGTGATCTTCGCGCTCCCAGGTAGCTTCCTCTTCTGTGTGGTTGCTCCATTGAATCTTGAGAAACTTGATGCTTCGGGTTCAGGTAGTTCGAAAAGCTTCTTCCAAAATACGGATGGGTACTTCGGGATAGGTCAGGTCATCGTTGATCTCTATGGTCCGGTGATCGATATTCTTGAACACTTCGGTCTTCTCGGGGACTTCGAGACACTTGCGAAATACCGAGATATGGAACACATTGTGCACAGCTGACATCTCTTCAGGTAGTTCCAATTGATACGATACTTCTCCTCGACGGTTCAGAATTTTGAAAGGTCCGATATATCTGGGGGCTAACTTTCCTTTGAGTTGGAAACGCTGCATTCCCTTCAATGGTGACACTTTCAGATAAACAAAATCTCCTATGTTGAAGGTGAGGTCTCGACGTCTCTTGTCGGCATAACTCTTTTGTCGGGATTGGGCGGTCTTGAGGTGCTCACGAATCCTGTTAACCTTCTGCTCTGCTTCCCGTAGGATGTCGGGTCCGAAAATCTGACTCTCTCCTACTTCCGACCAGTTCAAAGGGGTGCGACACTTTCTTCCGTACATGAATTCAAATGGGGCCATTTGCAAGTTGGCTTGGTAACTATTGTTGTATGAAAATTCTGCAAGCGGTGACGGTCTTCCACTTGGATCCATATTCTAGCACACATGCTCTAAGCATATCTTGAGTATTTGATTTACTCGCCTGTTTGTCCATCGGTGCGGGGTGATACTGGTACTGAAATCTAGCCGGGTTCCTAAACCTTCTTGGACTTTCTTCCAGAATCTCGAGGTAAACTGAGTTCCTCGATCCGATACTATGTTCTTGGGGACTCCGTCCAAACTAACGATTCTAGCGATGTACAACTCCGCTAGCTTCGAACTCTGATATGTGGTCTTGACGGGCAAGAAATGGGCGACTTTGAACAACATGTCCACTATGACCCAAATAGAGTCATTTCCCCTACTAGAAGTAGGTAGTCAAGTGATAAAGTCCATTCCTACAGAATCCCATTTCCATTCCGGAATTTGCAAAGGTTGCAACAATCCAGCGGTTTTTTGATGTCCTGCCTTGATTTGCTGACATATATCACACTTGGCGATATAGCTTCCGATTTCTCTCTTCATCTTATGCCACCAAAATTGCTCTTTCAAATCTTGATACATCTTAGTTCCTCCGGGATGGATAGAATAAAGAGTATCATGAGCCTCCTTCAAGATAACTTCTTTCAATTCCGAATCTGCTGGTACACAAAGGCGTCCTTTGTACCACAGAACTCCTTCTTCGTCCTCGGTGAATCCGGGTACTTTGCCTGTACCGATACGACGCTTGATTCCGTCGATACTGGCATTTCCCTTCTGCGCCTCTTTTATCTGACTGATCAAAGTGGGCTGAAGTTCTATGCTAGCCAAAAATCCTTCGCTCACTAATTCCATTCGAAAATCTTCCATCTCCTTGTGCAAACTTGGTTGCTCCTTCAAAATCATGGAGTTCAAGCGGCACGGCAATCTGCTAAGGGCATCGGCTACCACGTTGGCTTTACCAGGGTGATAGTGAATGTCCAGGTCGTAATCTTTGATTAGCTCAATCCATCTTCTCTGCCTCATATTCAACTCCTTCTGAGTGAATATATACTTTAGGCTCTTGTGATCCGAATAAATCTCACAACGGTTTCCCATTAGGTAATGTCTCCATGTCTTCAGGGCTAGAACTACTCCTGCGAGTTCGAGGTCATGGGTTGGGTAGTTTTGCTCATGTTGCTTCAATAGATAAGATATAACTTTGCCTTCTTGCATTAGCACACATCCGAGACCAATCTTGGATGCGTCACAATACACATCGAAGGGCTTCGTGATATCCGGCATGATCAAGATTGGGGCTGAAATCAATCTCCTCTTGAGTTCTTGAAAACTCGCTTCACACTTGTCTGTCCATTCAAACTTCTTGTCCTTCTTTAGCAATTGGGTCATGGGTCTGGCGATACTCGAGAATCCTTCTAGGAATTTGCGGTAATATCCTGCCAATCCGAGAAAAGCACGAACTTGGGTTTGAGTGGTTGGGGCTTGCCAATCTTCTACATCTTTCACTTTGGCAGGGTCAACGGCAATTCCTTCGGCTGATACAATGTGACCGAGGAATCCTACCTCTTGTAACCAGAATTCACATTTGCTAAACTTTGCATACAGTTGATGCTCTCTAAGGGTTCCAAGAATGGTCCTTAGGTGTAGCTCATGTTCTTCTTATGATTTGGAATAAATCAGAATGTCATCGATGAAAACAACGACAAACTTATCCAGGAAGTCCATAAAAATCTTATTCATTAGGTTCATGAAATAAGCGGGGGCATTGGTTAATCCAAAAGACATGACTGTATACTCGTACAATCCATATCTGGTGGTAAAGGCAGTCTTTGGAATATCCTCTGCACGAATCTTGAGTTGATGATAGCCAGTTCTAAGATCAATCTTAGAAAACACCTGGGCACCGGTCAACTGATCAAACAAATCTTGTATCTTGAGCAAGGGGTACTTGTTCTTGATGGTGACATCATTCAACTTCCGATAATCCGTACACAAATGGTTACCTCCATCTTTCTTGTCCACAAATAAGACAGGTGATCTCCATGGTGACGCACTTGGTTCAATCAATCCAATTTCTAGCATGGAATCCAGTTGCTTCTTCAGTTCTGCTAGTTCTGACAGGTTCATACTATAGGGTCTCTGGGCTATGGGTCCTGTTCCGGGGATTAGTTCCATGATAAACTCGATATCCCGATCTGGGGGCATACCGGGCAAAACATCTGGAAATACATCGGGGTATTCATAGACTATCCGGACTTGGTCAATGGTAGGTTGGGCTAGACTCTTGTTACACTTGAATTGGCAAGGTAAGGTTTCAGATATATGCTCGGCTGATATTCCGGTGGTACTGGTCATGGTGATGGCTTTCTTGGCACAGTCAATCAATCCCTTATGTTTGGACATCCAATCCATTCCTAGTACTACTTCCAAACCTTTAGTTCCGAGTACTATTAGATTAGCATAAAAATCTATGCCATGGATTCGGATAGGGACGGCTTTGCAAATTTTCCTAGCCTTGGTGGTTGATCCGGGGATTTGCACAATCATAACATGCTTCAGTTTGGTTGGTTGAATTTTACTAGTGCAGGCAAATTCTTCGGTGACAAATGAATGCGAGGCACCAGAGTCAAACAACACTCTTGCAAGTACTGAATTAACAGAAAACATACCCAGCACGACGTCTGGCGCTTCCTGAGCTTCTTCAGCATGCATGAGAAAAAGACGGCCATTGCGGTTGAGTGAATTCCCTGGGGCAAATCTTCTCCCTGGCTGAACACGACGTTGCTGCTAAGCTGGGGCATTGGCATTAGGGGCTATAGCATTCTTCTTGTTGGGGCACTCGTTGGAATAGTGGCCTTTATTTCCACAGTCATAACAGGTCACTTGCGACTTGTCCTTGGCTGCGACAAAAGATTGCTTCCGATCCTCGGGCGGTGTTAGTGTTGGCGGTAGCATTGTTGGTGTTGAACTTGGGTGGGGCACGGGTGAAATTGCTAGAGTTGCCGGGGTTGTTGTGATTTCCTCCGGGTCTAGGGTTTCCACGGTTGGGGTAGGTCGGACGGGTCATAGGGGGTCTGTTGGTTCTTGGGGCAAATCCTAGAGATGGGGTGGGGCGATACTTTGGGGTCTGATGGGTTCCTGGTTGATGCATCATGCGACGCTTGCGGTTTTCATTGGCTTTGTTGATCTTTCCTTCCATCTGGATGGCAGAGTCGACAAGGGCTTCAATATCAGCAAAGGGGATATTGACTAACACCGTCTGCATCTCGTCATGCAGACCATTCAGGAATCTTTCTTTCTTCTTGGCTTCGGTGTCTATATCGTCCGGGGCATACCTAGCTAATGACAAAAAAAATTCACGGTATTCCACTACAGTCATCCTTCCTTGCTTCAACTCTCTGAACTCGTCTCTCATTCTCTTTATCAAACCCGGTGGCACATGAGTTCTGCTAAACTTGACCTTGAATTCCTCCCAGGTCATCATCTGGCCTCCTGTCATTGCACGAACACTGTTCCACCATGCCCTGGCATCTCCGGCTAGATAATGGGTGGCGAACAGGACTTTCTCGTTGGCTTCCACTCCGGCGACTTGTAGGTTGTTTTCCATGGTTTGCAGCCAATCATCGGCGTCTAGGGGCTCTTCTGACTTAGTGAAAACGGGTGGGTTGGTATTCTGGAAATTCTTGAGCTTAGATCCATGGTTGTCCTGATTTCCGTGGCCTTGGTTGTTGTGGGCTAGTTGGGCTATCTGTTGCAGGGTGGCTAGGTTGGCTTGACGTTCCGCTCTTTCAGCTTCGTGGTCAGAAGTCAACATTTGCAGAATCTGCAACATCGGGTCCGGGGCTGAACCACTTCCTCCACGTGGCATCTGAAGATTGGTATAGATCATGAGAAAAGACGGAAATTTCTAAGGTTTTGGGTTTTTGAAAAGTTTTTAAAAGTTTGACTCAGGTTTTTCTAGCAACTTGGTTTTTCATTCATTTATTCATAGCACCCAATACAACACACACCACAACAAAGAAAAACAGATGGTTTTAAGAACCATTCTGGAGACTACGATACAGTGGGACCGACTACTACTCACTACACTAGTGCTCAGTGCTACTACTCCTTGGAGTCTGTGGCTTCATCATCTTCATCATCATCGATGAAGGCGAAATCATCTTCATCAGTGAAGAAGTCCATGGCCTGATCCTCCAGAAAATCAACGTCATCGCTGAGATAGGAGTAAGGGTCTCCACGAAGATCCTCTCCGGCATTCTCCCTTTCCTCCAACTGCATGTCTCTCTCGTGGATGGTCTCCTCCAGAGATGAGATGCGGTGGCGAATACGGGAAATAATGCGCTCCTTCTTGTCGAGCTAACGGCGGCGAGACTTGTGATCCTTTGCTAGCATGGCTATGGTCTGATCCTTCGTCTTGATGATGGCAGACTTGTGGTTGCAATAGTCACGGCAGTTGTCCAACTCCTGCTGACGATCATACATCATGAAGCTAAGGTGGTCCAATTGAGTCTTCAGCTCGGGGTGGTATGGGGCTTCCAGTGGTTGTCCATTTGCATCACGCCTTGGGAAAAACTCAAAGCGAGTACCCTTGATCTGATTGATGCTCTGCCCACATACATGGGAAAGAGCTTCCTGCATTGCTCTGGCAAGTCCATCGAGCCAGTTGTTTTCCCTCAAGGTAAACTGAATTCCCTCCGCAGTGGGAGGTTCAATCTTTCCTCGGATACTTGCAACAATTAGCCACTGCAGATCTTCTCCTCCTTGATCATTGAGCTGAGCTCCAAAGAACTCGGGGTGCGGACGCTCCAGAAGTTCTGAAAGCTGATCCAGATCCCTCTCAAAGATAAGGTCTCCTCCATTCCCAAGTTGGTAAAACTTGATGTACTTCACGTCCATCTATAAAAATAGAGGATGAGTAGATTAGCAGAGTGATCAAGTGTGTCAAAACTTTATGTATTTTGCAAGAGTTTTGAGGAACATGCTTTTTTATGAAAGAATCAAAGAGATGAGAATGAGAGTAAGTTTTTGTAAATATTTGTTTTCTTTGGTTTTGAAACTAAGTTTTTTTGGTTCAAACGTCCAGTCTACCTAGGGTCTCCATGGTCAGGATGGCTCTGATACCAACTTGTCAACTCCCGGATTTTTAATCCCAGATGCCTGTTATGCCATATATCGCAATCCCAGGATTACCATTTTTGCGAGACATAACATAATTGGATACCATAGTACATCATCCATTACAAACGATACATAAGTTCTTACACAAATAGGGATCTCATGATCCAGTTCTTAATACAACATCAAGCAGCGGAATACATAATAATAACGGTAGCGTAGGCGAAGCTCCATCTTCGGGGTCACAGGCAATGCTGACGATGGGAGATGATCCTAGTTGTCGTAACCTTCCTGGGGTCCATCCTCCAGGTACTCCTCTTCATAGTCTGGCCATGGGAATAGCCAGGGACAAAGCCATGAGTACTCCTTAAGTACTCGCAAACTAGTACTAACAGGTAAGGGGTTTTTGGATAATAGGACACTAGGCTCTAAGGTTGTTTTGCAAAAGCCAGGTTTATCTCTACTAAGTTCCAAAACTAGTCACAATTTTATAACTCCTAAGTGGGATCTTGTAACTCATGTCACAACTCTGTTGTGGTCAAGGCAAAGTCTCAATTCGTTTCACAAGTCATTTTGAGAAGTCTGACGGGGGAACAGTATGGCCACTCCAACTGTCCATAACCGCGGACGCGGCTATTTGAATAGTTTGACACTCTGCAGAGATTGTACACTTACACCACAACATTCGATACATCCGTCAGGAACAAATCCTGAATTCACCATACTCAGTATGTGGATAATCAATCCTAACCTTTCGATTACACGCCCTAGTATAAGCACCTCTCCTGTGAGTTTGGCCTCCCAACCATGACCAACTGTCATCTTGGAGTACATGTGTGGACAATCTTCACAAGGTAGCCTCAGCTCAGACCTTGGCCATGAGGGAACTAATACTAAGGAATATAAGTTTCCAGTCAAGCCCTACCCAATATTCGGGTATTGTGGTTGTACGATAAAATTGGAATGGTATCGCATCCAGACAACCATCAGTTTTATAAAGGGCTAAGGCTCATGCCTCAACATTTTCATCACCAAAATCATCAGGTGTTTTTGGAAACACATGTCCAAAACATTTCAATAGAATGATCCATCATTCCAAGGTTTTCACAACCATTTTTCCACCAAGTATTCCCATCTAAAGGTGGATCAAGTTTTATGCTTAGCACTAGCATCTACAGGTGGGGGTAGTACTGATGAGGGGTGGTAACTAGTGCAGTTTCAACTAAGGACGACCTTATGTCCCAGGCTGATATCAAGGTTTCTAACTTAGGCCAAATTTTATGCTCTTTATGCAACTTTCAAATATCTTTCTAGTATCTATAAGTCACTTAAGTAAACTCTCAGTAAGCTTTGATAAAGAAATAAAGTAAGAATCTTGTAAGTAAAACTAGGATTGGTTTATCAAGTGGGTATGGTCACATATGCTTAAGGCATATAGTAGTCATAGAACAAGTATGGGTTGTTGCATCAGTAGGGTATCTTGCAAGGGTTAGCTTGCATAGGTATAGTATCAGCTTGCATCAATATCAGTATAAGCTTGCTAGATTGCAAGTGTTAGCTTGCAAGGTTAATAGCTTGCTAAAGTAGAATGTCTTGCAAGTTTTAGCTTGCCTTGTGCAGAGCAGTGGTTGAAGTTCTCCTCGGCTTCTTCTTCGTAGTATCCTCCTTCCTCCTCGTATCCTTGGTCGGTACTAGCGTCTATGAATAAATACGAGGTACACAATCACCAAACAATACTTAACTACTTGCAATCATCACACACAAGGGTCCTATAGATGATCTAGCATCATCTCTAACATTACAAGGTTAAGGCTTGATTTAATTCCTTTTATTTTTAGAAAAGTAATTTCTACTCATTAAAAAACTACTTAAGATTTAATATTCTCCAAACCAAGTATGGGATCATGTTGACACATGTCATCACCACATATTGTAGTCCATGGGAATGTGATTTAAAGTGGTGTCACAATTTAATAAGGTTTTACCCTTTTATTTTATTTAAATAAGGTGAATAGAAATGACTTTGTAGCATTCTTTTATTAGTTGAACATTATTTGTGCAAGTAAACCTATATATTTTTATATATTCTGAAAGGTATGGTTAAATGTGATTTTTGAGAGTTGGAATCAACTCAAAACCTATTATGGTTTAAATTTTAAAAATGTTTGAATGCAGAAAAGCTTCTGTCTTGTTATTTTTACCATGGGTGATCTATAGATCCAAATGACTTGAATCTAACGTGTTTGGATTCAGCATTCACAGACCTTTCCAAAAAAATTGGTTTCATTCAATTTGGTGCACTGAATCGATCTGGATTGATTTTTGAAGTTGGGTACAGAAGTGTGTTTGAATTGAAATAGAAAAAGGTTTAATTTGAATGACTGGGCTGCTCGGGAAAAGTTACTGGGCCGGCCTGCTAAGCGTAGTGCTCCTGTGGGCTGCTTAAGTGGGTGTCCCCACTCGTCAGTGATACGGGGCTGGGCGAAGCGGTATGGGGCGACGTGGATCGTTCGATCTAGTTCTAATCTAACGGCTGGGAGTCATCGTCGACGCGAGACAACTCCGGCGAGAACGAAACCTAGCGCGGCCAGTGAGGGTTGCTGGGGGCTCACCGGGGTACTGGCGAGGGTCGGCGAGGCGGGCGAACGACGAAGTCGACGACGGCGAACTTAGGGGTGGTCGCGGCAGCTCCTGGGGTGGCTCCAATCGCTGGCTCCCTTCTTCTCCGGCAGCGGCAGGCTCCAGTGAAATTCTGGCGAGGTGGTGCTCGCCTTGCTCTGAGAATGGTGTGGCACGATTAGTGAGGAGAGGAGATTGATATGGTGTGAAGAAATTGTGCGGGGGTGGCCTCTATTTATAGTCGAGCGAGGGGACCGTCAGGCGCCTGAGTGAGCTCGTCGATGTTACAGGCGGCTAACGGCATGGGCAAGGGTAGGGGATGGTGCGGTGTCTCCTGGTGATGCTCAACGACATGGTCTCGAGGCATGGGGCAGTGTGGTTTGGTCTGGAACGGGCGGTGCTCTGCACGGCAGAGGCGGCGTCTTCGACGGCGGTGTGGCATGTGCGTAGAGGCAAACGGGGGATGTCTGGTGGTCTCCTGGGTTCATGGAGATCGTGTGTGCATGCGGTGAGGGCGGCGCGTAGTCTGTGGGTGATGGTTGAGGGTGGCGCTCTGGCGCATGCTCGGCATGGTCTGGGCGCGGCTTGTGCGCGTGGTCCATGGCTTGGCAACGCTCGCGGCTAGGACAGGGAGTGGCGGTGGATGGTGGGCTGCCTCCCAGACATGCTGGCTAGGCTTGCTGCTGCTCCTAGCTTGCTGTCGACTATGGGGTGACAAGGGTGTGCTCGGCTGTTCACCATTGATCGCAATGGCAATCTCACAGGGGTGCTAGTGCTGGGCTAATCTTTCTAGATGATCTACTAAGCTGTGTGTGAGCTAACTAGGGAACAAGTTAGGCAAGAATCACTGCTCACAATAGTGTTTGATGTTTGTTTGATTTGTGTCTGCAACCTGTTTGATGAAATGGCCGCATGAAATCAAGTTTTGAATTTTGAAATGATTTTTGGTGGGTTTGCTAGATTGGTGTTGGTGAGTCTGCAGATGCTTGTTTTTTGAAAGTTGAGCTTGTTTGAGTGGTTTTTGAAAAGGTGGGATCTTCCCATATGAAGAAGATTCAATTTTGAATTGTCATTTAAACTATGCATTTGAAAGTTTCTGGATGATCACAAAGTGGGCCTTGATCCCTTGTTATGAGTACATTCAAGGGGTGCAAAGATCCAGAAACGTTTCTGTTAGGTTCTGAAAGTTTGAGACAGCCTAAGTAGGCATGGGAGTTAAATTGGCCAAAATGACCATTCATTTCATATATGTGTTTTGATTTACTTGTCTTTAGGAAAAGTGTGGGAAATGTTTTAGATGATGTTTATTTCACCTAAGAAACATTTTACAAGCAATGGCTCACCCAAACAAGGTGGTTTAAAAGAATTTCAAAATCAGTACATACACATATGCATGCATTCATGAGTTTATTTAGAAAATTTTTTGTTAACCCTAAGTTTGATGATTACAAATTGATGATCCAAGCTTAGTATTTTTGGGATGTTACATTCTTCCTCTACACCTAAAAATTTTCCTTCATACAAAACTTCACACAATCTTCATTAGCAACATTAGTGTATTCAAAAGATAATAGACCTTTGGGTTTATCTTTGGAACAGAAAAACTTTCACTAAAAACACCAGATACTGTAGCAACTCCTTCAAAAATATCAATTCCCCAAAAGAGAACTCAAAAGGAATCAATAAGAAGCAAATGCATATAATGGCAGAAATCTGTCAAAATAGACCAGCAGGCAGAAACCGATTTTTCTGAAAATCTTTTGTTGCTCAAATCAAAACGTGTTGTACTAACGAAAGTTAGCTAACATACTGGGGGATTTATTCGTAAATTTTTACTTCAATCCGACTTACAGAGACTCCTCACGAATTTTTATGGTGGAGGACAGAAATCTATTTCAGGACAGCAACTCTCCAAATCTGACTTCCCTCTCATTAGAGGTTATTATTGGCACAAAAAGCAAACAAAAAGGATAAGGAGAGATCATTACTGAAGTAATAACTTCTAATACTCAAGGAAACTCTTGGATTATCTCCCAACAAGTACTTTTCTTTAACTCCTTTAAGTTAGGCACAAGAAGCAAGAAATCAAGTATTTTCAAATGAAGAAGCATTACCCCTCTTGCTCCTAGCTTTCTTACCTTTCTTCTTTTCTTTAGGTAAAATATGATTGCTTAATGGAGGAGAAATTCATAACGCCTTTTCCTACATCTATTATTGCTCCAAGGTGTTTCAGTAGGGATCTTCCAAGTGTAATATATCCTTTGCCTACATATTCAATAACAAGATAATCAGTAGACACCATTTTCCCTGAGATTTTTGTAAACACACCTTCAGCTATTCCAATGGGTAATAAAGTGGCATTATTAGTAATATATATTTCTTCTCCTCCTTTAGAAAGTCCCCAAAGACTCAAAGACTCATAAATATCTTTAGGCGTGAGGCAAAATTCAGACATGATATCACAGTGAGCATCAAAAGTTGCACTATTTATAGTGACTTTGATTGTGGGAAACCACTTTGAAGGCTAAGAATTCATTGGAACATAATTACGGTACTCCCTAAGTGTGTGATAGCAACTGTTCAAAGCAGCAGTACTGGATTCAAGAGTGTTCAACCTAGCAAAAATATCTATGAAAGATGAATCAGACTTGCCAAGAGTATTATAAATTATAATCAACTTTTTATGGCATCAAAAGCTTCATGCTCAGGTACATAGCAAAATATCTTTCTCAGCCACAACATCCAAAGCATATCTATAACGAAGAGCAATACCGTGGTAGAAACTATTAATAACCAAGCTAGGACTCATCTTAGGCTCAGTTTCCCTTTGTAAGGCAGAGATTCTAGACCAAGCTTCTTTGAAACTCTCTTCACTTTTTTGCTTAAAAGTGAAGATCTCTTCCATAGGTGTCACAGAGATTAGACCAAAACCAAACATGGTAGCAACTAGGGCAGGAACTAATTTTTTTGTGTTTTTGATAAGAGAAAGCAAACCAAACTAAACTAATTTTTTGGAGTTTTTGGTAAAAAGAGGCAAAAAAACCAAGCAAAAGAAACTAAGCAAACCAAAAACAAAGTAAAGAGAAAGGTTGAGGAGGACTCCCCTTGTGAAGACGTCCTTAGCCTCCCTGGCAACGGCGCCAGAAAACTTTTTGATGCACCTAGTTGATGTAGGTGCGCTTCGTCGGGAAACCCCAAGAGCAAGGTGTGATGCAGCACAGCAGCAAGTCTCCCCTCAGTAAGAAACCGAGGTTATCGAACTAGTAGGAGGAAGGAAATGTCACACAAGTTTTGCAAGCAACATGGAAACCTGCACAACACAAACTCAAAACTTTGCCCCAACGAACAGTGAGGTTGTCAATCTCACCCTGTAACAAAGGATTAACTGTATGGTATGGAAGGTGATGATGGTTTGTAGCAAGTAAACAGTGGAAGATGTATCAATGGTAAAGATTGGACCGGGGTCCATAGTTCACTAGAGGTGCTCTCCTTAGATAAACAACAAGGCATGAAGGGTAAACAAATTACAGTAGGGGAATTGACAGGAACTGAGCAAGGCATAACAATGCAATACTAGAAAAAAACATCCTATGAGATTCGATTAGGCAATACAACAATATACATAGACCGCCATCTACTGCATCTATTACTAGAAGTCCACCTTCAGGTTATCATCCGAACCGCCTCCAGTATTAAGTTGCAAGCAACAGACAACTTCTTTAAGCAAAGTGTGTAAGGTAAACAATCCACTTGTTCCATGAACAAGAGACCGTTGTTTTCTCCCTAGTGGCAACAGCACATCTACAACCTTAGAGATTTATATCACTTCCCTTAGATTAGCATGAACCCAATATCGAGCATAAATACCCCCTCTTGGAGTCACTAGCAATTACTTGGACAAGATATCTACTAACAACGGAGAGCATGCAGGATCACAAACAACACAGACATGATAGAATCAAATAGACAAAACTATTAATCAATCTGAAATAGTAATCTCAATATCCATCGGATCCCCGCAAACACAACATGCATGATTACAAATAGATTAGATCTTGATCATGAACGGAGCTCACAAGATCTATACATGAAAGCACAAGGAGGAGATACAACCATGCAGCTACTACATGGACCCGTAGTCCAAGGTGGAACTACTCACACTTCATACTGAAGGCTGGCATGATGAAGAAGAAGGCCTCCGGGATGATCTCCCCTCTAGCAGCGTGCCGGGAAGAGTTTCAGATCCCCCCTCCCGATCTAGGGACGATGGTGGCGGCGGTTATAGACGGTTTCGTGGAGTTTTGATCGGGTGCCTAGGGTTTCTGCATCGGGGGATTCTTATAGGCAAAGGGGAAATCTAGGGGGGCACCAGGGCGGCTGCACCCCCCAAGCGTGGGGTGGGCCCACCCGCACGGCCAGGGGGTGTGGCCCCCTGGTGATCCATCTCCATCTCGTCATCTGGCTTCGTGTTGCCCATGGTAAAATATTGAATTTTGCCCTTGTCCCGTCCAATTCCGAGAATATTGACTTGCTGCCTTTCTGGAACCAAAAATAGAAGAAAACAGGCAACTGCCACTGTGGCAATTTGTTAATAGGTTAGTTCCAGAAAACATATAAAAACACCTCAAAGTGTGGACAAAGCAAAGCAAAGTAGATACTAAACAAGCATGGTGCATCAAAAATTATAGATACGTTTCCGACGTATTGCATGTCACCTAAAAAATTATTCTTTTTATCACTTACCTACTCGAGGACGAGCAAGATGATACGTCGTAAATGTATCTATAATTTTTTTATGCTCCATTCTTGTTTTATATCATTTGTCTTATGTTTTTTCTACACTTTGAGGTATTTTTATACACTTTATGGAACTAACCTATTGACAAGATGCCGTGGCGCCAGTTGCCTATTTTCCTCTGTTTTTGGTTTCTGAAAGCTAAAAAATGAATATTCTCGGAATTGGACGGGACAAAAGCCAAAGTTACTATTTTTCCCGGAGCAATACGAAAACGCGAAGCAGAAACGGACTAGGGCACCAGGGTGGACACACCCTAGGGTGGCGCGGGCCCATGCTAGGCATGCCACCAGGGGATGTCGGCCCCCTGGGCCTCCACCGACCTTGCCCTCTTTGCCTATAAGAATCCCTAGATGAGAAAACCCTAAATAATCCATTATACATCCACGAAAAGTTTCGCAGCGCAGCCGCCACCGAAGGGGAGATTCGGGGGACAGAAGTCTCTGTTTCGGCACCCTACTGGGACGGGGAATTGCCCCCGGATCCATCTCCATCGATCTCCACCACCATATCCATCGATGTTGCTGATTCCCATGATGAGGAGGGAGTAGTTCTTCCTCGAGGCTAAGGGCTCTACCGGTAGCTATGTGTTCATCTCTCTCTATGCATGATCATATTGGGATCATGAGCTTTGTAATCAAGTAGATCTACTCTGCTACTCAAGTGCTTTATCCAATCTCTGGCTCTCCCCACTTGTGTGAAAGTGACAGCATGCACACCGTGTGGCACTTAGGCTATAGATTACATACATACTTGTCATGAGTTATATTTTGAGTTGGTTGTCTCTATGAAATTGTGGTGTTTGAAGGAACCATCTAGTGTTCAAGGTGACAATGTGGGGTTATCTAGATGGGGATTGCAAACTTTAAGGAGTGCCTTTGTAGCCCTACCGTGGATTAGAGTGTCCAACCGGAGAGTAGTTCAGAGTAGTATCATGAAGAGAAGATATTTATATGAGAGTGTTCACTAGTGAAAGTATGATCCCTAGGACTTGTTTCTAAGCATTGAAATACCATTTGCAACTAGATTTGTTACATGTTGGCTTGCTTCCATCTTTATTACAGATTTCCCTTTAGTATTTTCCTCCCCGTGAGAATCTCTTTTCTGGCACCGTTACCACTTATAATCATCCATACCACTTGTATTTCACTATCTCTTTGCTGAACTAGTGCACCTATACACCTGACAAGTGTATTGGGTGTGTTGGGGACACAAGAGACTTCTTGTATCTTGATTGCAGGGTTGCTTGAGAGGGATACCTTTGACCACTTCCTCCCTAAGATTGATAAACCTTGGGTAACTCACTTAAGGGAAACTTGTTGCTGTTCTACAAACCTCTGCACTTGGAGGCCCAACAACTGTCTACAAGAATAGAAGTGCGTAGACATCAAGCTATTTTCTGGCGCCATTGTCGGGGAGGAAAGGTAAAAGGTACTCACATCCTATTGGTGTATGATTGCTTGAAGTTATTTCATTTAGATTCTGCAATTTTGTGTTTTTGTTTCTTGTTTTCACTAGTTAGGCTTAATGGAAAACAACAACAAAAATAGAGAGCTTTATAGTATTTATCTTGAGTTAGGACATGAAGTGTTTGAAGAGAAAATTAAAAAACCTATGGAACTTTTTTTGCATGCTAATAGAAAGGTTATTAGTATGAATTCTTTGAACACCATTTATCTTGGGGAAGCTAGTTTTTATGAAAATGATTTTTTTAGTTCCCTAGCTTTGGAAGATAGCTATTCTATTGCTTATGATGATACCAAACCTCCAATATATGATGATTACAATGATGAATATGATATTTTCAGTCCACCTACTATTGAGGAGAAAATTAATTATGATTACAATATGCCTCCTTGTTGTCACAAACTCCTTGAAAAGAGTTGTCTCCCATCTTGATCATTTGGTTTGTCACCTTTTGCATCAATTGAGTTTGGGTTTCCAAAAACCTTTGCATGGTTGGATCTAACTCACTTGTGTTGGCTAAAAACTGAGTTGTCACTTGGTTCAACTGGGTTTGGGTTACTATGAGTTCTCTCATGTTGATCCCTTGGTTGTTGTTGTTGTCACCATCCTGGATGTTGGAGTTTCTTGGAGTAGTCATCTTTTTGGGTTGGATTGGGATTAGAATAGGAAAAATATTTCTAAGGAAATAATTCTAATCACACACATCACAATTTACACAAGAAATGTGCAAGCAATCACAAAAAACATTCCACTCAAACAACAAGTTTCCAAACACATCTTTAGGCAATAAAATATTTTTTTGTTACACCACATAGGTTGGTGTGTTTAATCTAAATATGGTGGTCCAACTATATGGTTCACTTGAGATCCTTCCATTATTCTTTGTTGTTTCTCCTTGAATGGGATCATGGTTTCCTTGGAAAAATTCTTGTGTCTTGGTCACAAAACTCCAAAGGTAATGATGATTCCTAAGTTGTGTTTCCTTAGTCTTCAAGTCTTGAGTAACATTTCTTGTCTCACTTGTAGTCCTTAGTGATATCCAAAGTTGAAGTCCTTGGTGAAAATAAAGTTGAAGTCTTTGGCCATGGGGAAGGCTTTATCCATCAAGTTTGAAATAGAAGAGATGTAGAATCAAAAACAAAAATGGTTGAGGAAAGAGTTTACAAGATTGTTTGTAAATAAGTTTTGGAACAAATACAACTCCTATTTTTCTAAGGGGTTTTGTCCAATCCTAGGGTTACAATCCTACAGGCAACACAATGCTCTGATACCATCTGTAGAGGTCCCAACCTTTAATAAGGTAGAGATCCCTGTGTTTACAATGCTAGTCCCTGGATCAATAGCTAGCATCCACAGTTAAGATGTAATATCAAGAAACAAAGGTCATAATACAACTTTATAACCAGGAATAAAATAATTCATTACATCTTACATAGCTCATTTGGCTATCTCATTACAATGCAGCAGAAATAACTATAGCATGGGATCCTTCATCTTCAAAGTGCCACAGGCAGTCAAGTTGGTTGTAGACTTGTAATCCTAATCAATAAACCTCACTATCATCAAACAAACCTGCAACATAACAAGTTACAGCCACAAGGGTCAATACATTTGAATTGTATTGGCAAGTGATACTATGGTATTATAGTGGAGTCTATCATCTATATGCATTTGGATAAGTGGAGCTTAGGCTTGCATTGCTCAAAATAGATTTTTCCTTATCATTTGAAAATACTAAGTTTTTGCTTGTCAAAATCACCCAAGGCATCTCCCAATAGAAATTGGTGATCCTTCAACCCTTGTTCAACCACAAGTTTTTAACTTAGAAATTGGGATGAGGAGATTCTTGATAGCTTCCATGTCTTGATGCTCAAATTGTCCTTTACCAGGGACATGGATAAGTACTTAGATTTTACACTCTGCAGAAGTGGTGCACTTTCCCCACAAGACTTGGTTTCACCAAGACAAGATCTTTCAGAATCCTTCCCTTAGACCATAATGGACGCGTTCCAACCTATCATCCCCTACCACCAACTATCCATTTGGCTAAGTTATTGCAACCTATATGATCCAGGCAGAGCCCATAATGCCAAGTGGCTGCACTTGAAGCTTCTCAACATTTGACATCTCAAATCTCTTTGTTCCTTGGTGGCATTCCACAAGTGAGATACCAAGTTTTCCCCAGTATACTGCACTTGGTGATGCCCAAGTTTTCCCCAGCATACTGTACTTGTATAACCACTCAACACAAACCATTCTTTCCATTACACCCAGGTGATTCATTCACTTAGTTGTTTTATTAAACAAAACACAAGTCCTTGACCTAGAAATATTCCAGAGCATGAATATAATCCACCCTTTTTTTCTACTAGCTAAGCTAAGCATGATAGTAGTAGGAATCTTATCTTAGGAAATTTCTACTAAGGTTTCATCTACTAGGATTTCCCATGGCATAGTTTATACTTAGCAAAAATTCCATGCAAGTCCTACTTTAGAAATATCACTAATGCGTAGTAAAAATAATGGGACAAAAGTATGAAGCATCACTTGCCTTTTTGGTAGAGAATATAAGTTCACTCCTTGATCTTGAAATGATCACACTCTTCAAATTCCACTACAATTCAAGCAAGCAATATTTCAATCTACCATTCAAGCAAACATCACATAAGATAATAAAAACAAAGCAATACATGAAAGCATGCCAAAGATTGTTTTATTTAGAAAAGTGGTTTCTAATAGGTTATAAACATTCTAAAACACCTATAGGTCATTTTATATAAGTGGCAAAACCATTTGCAAAAGATTTTACTTATAAATCATTTTTAAACTAAATCAATATTTTATGTGGTTGAAAATGCCTTTAGCAAAGTAATAATATTTATAGGGTTCACCAAATACATTTTTAATTCTAAAACTTGGTGTTTGGGGTCAGAGAGTTTATTCCAAAACATTTCCCAAAGATTTTCTCCAAAAAGTATTTTTAATAAATAAACATTATCTTTATTTGACTAGAAAATGTTCTAAATCAAAGATTTATTCTTTTGCTTCACAAAATATGTTTTTGAAACCACAAGTTGGTTTATATGGTCAGTAGGTTCAAACAATCCATTTTCCCAAAGGTTTTATCACAAAAATAATTTTAGAACAAATTTTATATCCAAAATATGCCTACACAAGTTTCAGCGAAAACAATCAATTTAACAGAAGAATTTTACTAAACAAAGTGCATGGTTGGAAAGTACTTGTCTTTCTGATTCCATTGATATAAAATTTGAAAAAATTGGACGTGTGGATCAAAAGTTATGAATTTTGCAAACTTGAACATCTAATAGATCATTTCTGGTTTTTATTCAAACATACTGGCCACGTGTCCTGTTCCTATTCGCCAGTACCGTTTCACGCGGATCGACTAACATGGGCCGCTGGATCTAATGCAAATCTCACGGCACAGATCAAAAGATACCTCTTCGCTTAGGTCCTGTCGTTTCCACTGGATCTACATCCTACGGCTCACAGCGACTGACCATCGAGTGGCGGCGCTGGCGTGGCCTGGCGGCATGGCGAAGTAAGTAGCGAGGAGAGGTTGGCGAGGCTTACTAGGCTCGCAGAGACTTGCTGAAGCTCGAGGTGGGGTCGGCTACTCGAGGGGCGCACGGGGTTGCTGTTAATTGCTCGCCGGAGTTCAAGACAGCGTCGGTTGCGGTCAGTCATCGTCGAGGGCGACACTACAGAGCACAAGAGAGCAAGTAAACGGCGTGTTTAGATGCATAGAAGAGTGGGGAGTATCGGAGCATCAAAGAGAAGAAGAGGCGCGGTCAGAGACTACCTGTAGGGTTCGCCGGAGTTGGAACAGACGGTGGCGATGCTCGGGTGTGGTCGTTGTTGACGATACGATGCTCGCCCGGATGAACGGAAAGCACAGGGAGATGCGCCAGAGACTGGGGATCACACTCGCATGAACTAGGAGGCGAGAGAGGGTCAGACGGCGCCAGACTTGGCTGGACAGCTCGTCGGAGTAGGTAGCGTTGTCGCAGGCAATACAGGCAGCCTGGGGGCGAGGAGAGTCTAGCGAGTGAGGGGAAAGATAGAGGGGGCGCAGGTGATTTAGTACGCATGATCGCGGGGCTGAATCAACGTGCGGTTAATGAGGATTGAAGCGAGATTTTAACGGGCGGAAACCGCCGGCGAGGTTAGCGCGGGTGGGGAAGATGCTGAGGTGGCGATGGGGTCGTGTCGTCAGTGAAGGAGAGAGAAGGGAGGTGGGGTCCGGACATCAGCGGCTTTGCGGGTGAGAGCAGCGGTGTGAAACGTTTTCCGCGGGGAGAGAGGGAGTGGGCTGATGTTGGGCTTAGTGGGCCAGGTCTGGTTGGGCTGCTCTGTTTTATTTTTTTCTCCTCCTGTTTATTTTTCTTTTTTCCAATTCTTTTATTCTGTTTTGATTTTGTTTAATCAATTCAAACATTCATTTGAAATCAAACTTTTGCCAAACTTTGTGAATAATCAAATACTGTTTATTAACACATTCTGAAGTCAAATTTAGAATAATAATTTTATTATTTTTAGGGTATATTGGTTATTCAAAGTAGGCCTTTGTTTTAAATTCAAATAAGATCAAATATATTTTCAACCCTTATTTAAGTTCAATTTTCACAAAACCTTTTCAGTAGGTTTCATTTATTTAATTTGGTGTCAAATACTTCACTTTGAATTATTTGGAATGTTTTTAATATGATTTATTAATCATTTAAAATTGGGTATTTGTCTTTATTCCAATGAAATTAAATATAGTTTAATTCCATAAATTTTATTTGGAAGATTTCTTTGATCTTATTTAAGTTAATTAAACAACTTTTATTCCTCTTGGGTAAATTCCAAATATTATTTTCCCATGATTTAATTAATCATTTCTAATAGGGATTTTGTCTTTATTTAAATGGAAAAGGAATTTGGTTAATGCCATTTTATTTTGTTTGGAAAATTCTTTATCTACTTATTTTATTTGGATTTGGATTATATTTATTCCATTTGCTTATGGATTAGGTCAAGAGTTAATTTGGCCTTTAAATATTCCTCATTTAATATTTCTATCTTTATCTTATAAAATTCATATCTTTTTATTTATAGATCCAAACTTGGTGATTCCAATTTGTAAAATCTTATTTAATATTTTTTTTATCTTTTAAATCTCTTTAGGATTATTTGCTCACCATTTGGTATGGATTTCTTGATAGGTGCTTTATTAGCTTTGGATATTCAATTTCCTTATCTTATTAAATTCATAAGATTTTATCTATGGCTCCAAATTGAGTGAAACTAATTTCTATGGTTTTATAATATTTCTATTTGTCATTCTTGATCATTTATAAATGTTTGTTGACAAATTTTTATTTGGATCAAATCCATGGTCTTAGAGATAACTTGGAAATGTTTTTCTTCCATTAGGGTTTTAGGGTTTTGGTTTAATTTCCAAGTGTTTAAATTTCCAGATGCATTTATGAAGAATGCCTTCCACTTTGATTTGAATTTAGTTGGATTCAAATACTAACCAAAGTTTGTTCAAGATGGGTTTTTAAGTTTCCATTTAGAAACAAAAGTTTCTTTTCACCCTAATTTTCAACAACTATTTATTTTTTTATTTATTTTTCACATTACAAGATTTGGAAAATCTTGGGATGTGACAATGAATATGCACTGAATAGCAAATGATGCTAATAGGTAGGTATGGTGGACACTGTTGCCAATATTGGTTTTGGGGAGTTGGATGCACAAGTACAGCTCATACTCAGTGCAAGTGAAAGCTAGAAATAGAGAGGGAGCGACAAACGAGAGAGCAATAACTGTCATAATCATGCTTGCAACAAAACAGGATTAACTATGGAAAGAAAGTGATACAAGAACTCTGAGGCAAAATAAATCATCGAGGCTTACTGACTATTGTTTAGTCATATGCATGCGTGAGCATGTTCCAAGTCGATTCGCATGAAACTTTCAAAGGAGGATACCACAATATCATACCAAGTTATGAATAGAACAATGCAAGCAAACATTCATATGACATGCTACAAACTATTAGCAAGCTGGAGCTAATCATAAGAAAGCAAGAACTACTAAGCATCCATAAATAACATACACCTTACATGAATGGACTAAGCATGCTCACAATAATGAGTATATGTATAAAAATTAAAACAAATAGAGTTTGTTACCAGCCTCTTACCACACCTCAAGTTGTCTTAATCTTCATTATTGCCCTTCACTTGTGTGACTTGAATAATAACATGAAACCAAATCCACTGAGGACGGCTAAACCATGCAAAGAACTCACAAAACCAAATAAGAACAACAAATATTTTTGGTGTTTTTTATTTTTGAAACTAGCAAACAAAGCAAAATATTTTTGGATTTTTCTTTAAGGCAAACCAAAGATAAAAAGCAAAGAAACAAACCAAGAGAAACAACGAAAATATTTTTGGTATTTTTGTGTTTTGGGAAAGCGGGACAAAAACCAAAAAGAAAGCAAAACAATGGATATACAAAGAACCGACGAAGCACGATATATAGATGAGTGTGATGTCGGTATACCTCCCCCAAGCTTAGGCTTTTGGCCTAAGTGGGGCCCAACTCTATGGTGACCAAGAAGGTGCACCTCCGTAATACGACGAGGAGGCCCCTTCGTCCTGGTACGAGCTCAAGGACTCCCCTGTGTAGTGCATAGAGGGGTCGTATGAGGGCGCGTCCCTCTGATAGTGTACATGGAAGCCAAGAATGCTCAGCTTCTCATCCATCTCCTCCTTGGAGCGCGACAAAGGTCCCTGAGAAATACAGAACAAAGTGATTTGGGGGAGAGGGATCTCTCTGTCTCTTCCCTATCAGTAAACAACATTCTATAAACCAGGCTCTCAAGGGTAGAGCCAGCAGTGACAAAGTGATGCGCTTTCATGGCAGCAAGATCAAGCTTCTGAGGAGCCAAAATTGTATCATTTGGAACAACAGCAATGTCTAGAGCAGCAACAACACGTGCATCAATAATTCCCCCATAAATGGGTCCCTTAGCAGCTAAGCGACGAGCAATGAAAGAACCAAGATTGTACATGGTTTCATTGTTGAGTGCAGCAGCTAGGAAGGCCAAATGATAGTTGGAAATATTGTTAGTGTTCTCCCTTCCAAGAACACTAGTGGCAAGATAATAAGCAAAGTACCTTATAGCTGGGAGCTGAATATTTCTTATCTTTCCTTGCTGGGATCTATGGCCATAATCATTGGTTATCCCGTGGTAGATCACCAACAAATTAGTGGGTGGAGCTAGAATCTTCTTCACTGACCCAACTGTACCAAGTCCCAGGATCTCACAAAATTTCTTTAGTGTCAAGCTATAAGGCCTGCCATAAATTTTGAAAGACACATATGGTTTGAACAGGCTGTTAGAAAAAGAGAAGCTCTCCACAAAGATTTAGTGAGTGTAGCATATTGCACACTCTCATCCTGCATATAGCTTGTTAGTCCAACCCTCCGAACCAAGGTTATAAAATCATTGAGAATCCCAGCAGCCTACAAAAAGGTTGGGCAAGGAAAGGTGGAAGGGTGCGCATCCCCCTCATCTCCCTCGTCGGCAAATCGCGGTGTAATGAGATACTCATTGTATGAGGGCCTAGCTCGGAAGGATGATCCTGAAGGCCTTGCCCTTCTAGGTGCATCACTCTCAAATATTTCACCAAAGGTGTGATTGTCCATGACCCCTTTTTTGAAATTTTTAGACAAACATCAAACCAAGTGATTTCTAGGTTGATAAATGATGAGAAACTACTATAGGAACTTTCTAGAGGGCTACACATGCATCAAAATGAAATCTCTAAGCATAGAACAAGCATGCAATCTCACATAACCTGACACCTATAGCAGCAAAATTCTCAAGATACAATCTACCAATCACATATCTAATTGGACAAGCGGAGGAGGCACATACCAAGGAGCAATACCTCCAAAAATCAGCAGCAAAGATGGGTTGCGGTGACCCAGCATACCACTTCATGATGTAGTATACTATAGTCGTTGACATAACACCAATGAAACACCGTTCACTAGTATTACATCCCTCAGAATGGCACAACAGAAACACAGCGGGTCCAATACATGGCTAAAGGTTACAACTCACTCTTTACACAAGATCCAGAGAACACTCTAGGTTACAGAGAGAGAAATAACTTCTTACGGAGAAGAATCAAAGATAAACAACGCGAGAACTATTATACTATTAAAACTAGTATTTTAACTAAGGGATTGGCATTGCTGGTATTACAATACACTACAGAATTAGGTTCTTTGGCTAGGAATTATATTCCTATCTAATCAGTAACTTCGTCTTCACTTGAGTTGATGTATATGTTGACTTCATTGAAGAGCTTTAGCTTTGGATGATGAGTCCTGGAGCATAATTTGATGTAGATGTTGTCTATCCCGGCCTCAGAATCTAGCAAGGGTTAAGAAGATACTTTGAGTACGAGCGTACTCAGCAAATTCAATAGAAAAGGAGTGTTTGATGCACTATAACTTCAGCTACAGACCGTAGGTCGTAGGCAATGCAAGTTTTCATAAACATTTCTTCAAAGGTTGTTTTTATTCTGAAAAGCTATGTTCGTCAGCCTTCACGGGTTTACGAGAACTTTCATGGAGTTCCTTTCCCACAGCGTTCGCAGCTCCTTCCCGAAACAGGGAGTAACAAGTTACATTTCTTACACTCTGCAGAGGTGCGTTACTTTTCCCATGAGAGATCAAATCCTTGTTGCACAACCGGGCAGCTTACCCGTCCACAATTCCATGTTGTGGGGCCCAGTAGATGATCCAAGCCAATCACTACCCTCTCCGTGACCTCATATGTCTGCACGATCCTTTGGTTAGCTCACCTTCGTTAAGCCACCTTTCGGGCAGGCTAAAACCCTGAGGAGTTTCTGAAGACTCTATGACCTAGTGATACCCAGATTAGTACCATTTGCATGGACTATCTCCCTAAACACAATTCATAGATAATCTAGACGCCAAAAGTGTGGTGCGTAAGGGTGCCCACCCATATGTTGGATCCACACAAGGAATCACAACGTCACGTTAAGGTCGTCTTGCCTCCATACAAGAAGAAAAGGATACAGCTGACTTCTCTGTCCCATTCCAAATCTCATGGTTAACGCGTAATATACGGCACAAGAATCACTGGCGACATTGGTTGTTAAGTCCTAGATATTATGTTCCTTTACCACCGGAACTGTTGTAGTAAGTTATTACCTCATGGTAATAACCTATAATCACATTATTATGAAAATAGTGTTTTTAGACCTTTTTGAAATGCAAGTGATGTCCGCATTGGATTTGTAAAATACTTTACAGAAAATAACCAAAGGACATGAGCAAGTGTGAACTTGCCTTTTGTTATTGCAAGATTATGCACTCACGGTCTTCGAGTTAGTATAAGACCCAAAATCTGAAATTAGCATCATTGGTCCGGTAAGGACTAATGTTTAAAGAAGTAGTATGCTTTATGCATAAGTCATGAGATGTACTTTTATAAATGCGAATGTTGGAAATAAAGTTGTTCTAGGGTTTGGATTCCGAAAATGGTTACTTTAGAATGTGTTGTTCTTTTGGATAAGTTTTATACCCATGCTTCTTATTAAGGCTTGTGAGTGTGTGTGAAACAGCACATATTTATGCAGCAATAAAGTATATATCTATGAAATGCTATTCAAAACAGTTTATTTCCAAACTTTACTTTATAAGTAGAATCACTTATAAATAGATTAAGTGTTATTGCTCCTAGGTATACGAGTGAAGTATGAAGTAATGTGATCTTGATTAATTGGCATATATTGTCTGAAGTGGCAAAACGAATAACTTTTGAAGAATAGATTCCTTTTTCTAAGGTTTAAACAATCTTTGTCATTATTTAGTGGTGTTCGATATCATTTATGTTTGCTTGAATAGTTTTGACTTGATATGCTTTATTACTTAACTATTTCAGACCAAAGTTAACTATAAAACATATAATAATGCTTATAGTGTTATATTTAGATTCTTGTACACTAAAGTTAACTTTAAAACATAGATAGTTTGAAATTATAATGCTTATGATATTTGTATCTTGTGTACCTGGTAATGTTTCCTTAAGGTTACTTAAGAATGGTTATTCTTTTACTTGGTGTAGTGGTTTCTTGATTTTATAATAGAGTCGTATCATTTACCTTTTATAGATGAGTGGTTATAGTTTATAAACCAAGATATAATATTACTTAACTACTTATGGACTTACAATAGTGTTGGGGTAGTTTTTGTAATCTGGTGGTTAAAGTAGATAGAAAGGATCTGATTTATTCACAAGTTGTTCTTTAAGGTTTTTTTATCATGAATTGGAATCCTTTCAGAATATAATCTTCACTTAAGGTTGAAGGTAATTTGGTAAAAAGGTGTTTATAATGTTTTAAAACATTATGGCTTCATATTGTTAATATTTAAGACTAATACTATTTATTAGACTTAATTGACTCATTTTAGAAATATTAACAAATTTTACTTATCCTTCTATGAATTATTAATTAAGTAAATAAGTTTAAATTTTGAGTTTATTAAAAAATTTGAATTTTTATTTAACTCAAAAGTGAATATTATATTCTTTACCTGTGGGTATTATTTTTGTGATCATTTTGGTATATTACATTTATTTTTGTGATTTATAAATAATAAGATATGATTTTTGAAAATTCTTATTAATTTATAATTATTTAATAAATAGTAAATATTTAATTAAGTGAAATAATAATACATGATTGTAGTTTTTAAAATATTGTTTTTATTTTTCTAATATTTTTGGTATTTATTTATATTCTTACCATTTTCCACTTTTAAAATATGAATTATCAAAGTTTTATTACTTTTTAAACCTTTATTCAATAATATTTATTTAGATAATCATCATAATAATATTTGATAATAATTTTAAGTTGTAGATTTTATTTTTCTACAAATTTTCATATATTATACACATTTTTCTGAATTATAAATCGAAAGTTATGAATTAAACAAGATTTAATCATTTATTTGATTTTTGGAATGTTATTCATTGAGTTATAACATTTTATTTATTTCTTAAACAGGAAATACTTTTTACCGCACCCACAGCTAGCCTAAGTCACTGACCAGTGGGCCTATGTCCACCTCAGCTCTCAGGTTAGTAAATGTATTTTGTTACTGACCTTGTTTATACCCCCAGACAATGACATATGGGCCCAAAGCCATGTCATCAGCCACGCGAGACAAAGATTGGTCAAACACGTTGACGTGGCTAGGGTGACGCAAGCATGATGCCATGCTGACATCAGCCTGGCCTCCACCACCAGAGGATGATCGCCGGCGGCGAACTACTGTGCTCCAATGGACAAGGTCGATACTACTGGATAGAGGTAACCAAGGCGAACCTGTTGGTGGTAATGCCGCTACTTAATGGTCATCGGAAATACACCGGCGACAAGCTTCTGCAGCGGCCAGCAACGGTGATCAATGAAATGGGGTCTACGATGCGAATCAGCAAGCGAATTTAGGGTTCAGAGACGCGTAAGCTTACCCTGATGACGATAGAGAGGTCGGCGAAGACAAGCGTGGTCGAAGGCGAGCTCCCCGACGAGAATTCCGACAAACTGCCGCAAAGAGGAACGACAAAATTCGGCCACCCCAGTGCTCCCCTTGAAGCAAAATTCCACTCAGAGGATCTACGGAGGATGAGGCTTCTCCATGGCTACCTGGAAGAGAGTGGGGAGGTGCGGTTCGATGGCGAGGTGTGGCTCTGGTGAGCTAGGGTTTCAGCCCCATTTGAATCGGAGAGGATAAGGAGGGATTGTGTATAGGGATTGACGCAGGGAATCATGGTGGCCTTCTTATCCCCCTTTGGAACGACGGCGAGCATCTTGACGCACGGCTGACGACAACGGCATCGGGCGGCGGCGAGATCCTCCAGCGAGCTACCTGTGTGCGTGAGGATGACGATTATGTAACTTTTGTGGGAAACCCCCTGGCGATTCTTTCAGCTCAACCCGCGGTCCTTCTTTGGTCCCACTTTTCAGTCACAGATGGAAACGAACTGGGCTGGTTGCTGGGCTATTATGGGATGCACATGGGCGTCATATAAGGAAAGAGAAGTTGGGCCACGACCAGGTCTTGTTTTTTATTTGTTTTCGATTTTCTGTTTTCCTTTTCAGATTTTTATATAATCTTTAATTTGAACTTTTCTTTGTAGAATTTACTTGCTGCATAATTGTAGTAATACTAAAATATATTTAATATCATTTGTGAACTTTTTATTATATAATTTTTTTTATTTCTTTTATGTTCTCAATTTGAACCCCTTTTTAATATTTTGTAGAAGCTTTTCTTATTATTTTTATTTCCACTTTTAACCATGGATTTATTGAAGGATATATTCTTATTTGTTTATAAAACTTAACTCTAGTTGGTTCATAGTTTGAATAGGAATGTTTATATGTATAATGGTCCTATATCATTATTTGATGCATGAAATATAAAAGACATTGATATGGTTATTACTACTTCCATTGACTTGGAAAATGACAATGTATATATTCCATTATGATAAACAAAGAAGTTTAGGGTTCTTAACTTACTTATATTTCTTTGTTGATGTGAGAAAAGATTTAATAACTAAGCATATTGTCTTCTGTTTGTGATATTTGATGACATAACCTTTTTAAAATATAAAGTTACATCTAAAATGTTTTATAGCAAGGAATTGATAATTATACTATTAAGCACATATAATTATGATGGTTGTACTTGACAAAGATGTGCTTATGTGATTTGCTATAGGAAGATATTCCTATAAAGTGTTATAGATATAAGATGATGGGTCAATAACCTTAAATAGATCTTATGTTTGGTTTAAGATTTAGAGTTGGTTGTTTACCAAGAATGTCTATCTTCCATAACTATCAATCATGGATTTCTAATTAAGGAATTCCTTTCCTAGATATACTATTTCTTCCTAACTATCTTCATCGTTAACCTGATGATCTTTACTTCACAAAAATATTCTTATTCACCTATTATTCTTCTAAACTCATTGATAAATCTAATGAGCTTGACATTGAAGCTTTTATAGTTTCCTTCATACTCCACTGATAATCTTCCTTAATCATCCATCACTAATATTCCTCCATTAGATGTATGTATCCAACTACCTTTCTCTAAGGCTTATTCTCTTTCAAAATAAATAACACTACTTCCATAACTCCATGCTATACTGGCTTTAATTGAATCATATTGCCTTATATTTACTCTAGTATCTCATACACCAATCTTACATTATATTATTGTGACTTTTAATGGTTAAACTAAGATAATATACTAGATTAGGGTTCAATAATGTTCTATCCACCAATGTCACTTATACCTGATATAAGCATTCAGTCTTGGTGAATAAGGCATGATTATTATAATCTTTTGATCCTTTATGATTTAGGTTACTAATTAACTAATCAAGGCTTCATTAATACAACATTACAGTTGTATTATAATTATCTTCTGTTTAGCTCTAATGGATTAAGAGATATAATTCATTGACTATACCTACTTGATCCAATAGGACTACTCATGATAACTATCTTCAGACTTTATCCTTGTAACCTTCTTTACTACCATATGATTGGGTAATATAAATAATTTTTATATTTATCTAGGAGGGATTTAACTCCATCAATTATCCTATTGATTGGATTCTTTCAATCATTCCTATCCAATAGATGACATATGAAACTAGTATCACTATTTACCTCTTCTTACTTCTTTCTTTACAAGCCTTAAGTGAATGATGTAATAAGAACAAGAGTTGATAGGTCGAGAATTGGTGAATCAATAGTTGATTTCTCAACATTGATGAACAACAAAGATTGAGATAGGTTCCATAAAGGTTGATATGGAAAGAAAGATATATAGTGAATGATCTTGACTTAGTCTCTTTCCAGCCCAAACTCATTAAAGAGTTAAAGTTAGGTATTACTTATGACACTCATAGTAAGAATAGATAAGAATAAGATAGGTCAGGATTAGTCATCACATTTATGTTACTTTAATTTGTAATCTTTACTTGGCACTTATGAATTGTTCTGTTGAATATGATGGTAGAATCCCTTAAGGATCAAATATTACTTATTTAAGCAATGTATTATGAATAGCATTTATTCTATTTGATCTACCCTTAAATCAAATCATGTTTACCCAAATAAGGTTTTAGCAAAGGTCATATTGAAACTTATCACAGTCAACTTGATGATCTACTTCCATTCAATCAAGTTAAGAGAAGCTTCAATCACTTTGACAAGTTTTGTTCAAAAGCGCAAAAATTGTTCAGATTTTCTATGCATGAATGCAATGCACACATCTGGGTTCATCGTATTTCTGAGCTCTAATACTGGGATGTTACATGGGCTGAGCAAGAAGATCAAAAATCGGGAGCAAGAATAGCAGGAACTCGAGCTTGAGAAAGTTTTCCGGTGTTTTTCGGGAGAGATAAAGAAGATGGCTGGGAGGAGGCACTTTGGAGGGCCACAGGTGGGCCACAACCCTGCCAGGCGCCACCTGGGGGCTGGCCGCGCCACCCAGGGGTGTGCTGGCCTGGGGGGACCTGGGTCACTCTAGGTGTCCCTCTGCCCCTTTTTTCGAGGAAAAATTTATTTTCAATTTTCTGGGATTTTTTGGGAAACTTTATTTTTGGCCAATTTTCAGGGTATGAAAATTGATTTTCTTGTAGAAAAGATTTTTTAAAAGAAGCAGAAGCAAACCAAAACCAAACTACAGAAGTTCTAAGACACACTAAAAAGAAAACAACTAGCAAAACCAAAGCTAACAAGAGAAAAGGCAAAGACTAGGAAGGAGAAAAATAAAAGTGAGCAAGAATAACCATAGTGAAACATTGTTTTGTTCATTAAAATCTTTTGTTCACAAGGTTTATCAAGTCTTGTTACCAAAACAATCTTATATGAAACAAAACTTTGCATTCCACAAGGTGATTATGTTACCTCAAACTTGATAGCAATGCTCCCAATCATAATAGTTCCAAAATTTTCTTGTGGAATGGGACAATATATTTCTCCAACCTTGATGCTCTCAATATTTTCAATGGAATTCAGGCAATAGCTCTTAGCAACCTTCTTGGGGAAATAGACAGTATGCTCTTTGTCATTAAAATTAAAAGTTACTTTTCCTTGATTGCAATTGATGACAGCACATGCGGTATTAAGAAAAGGTCTCCCAAGAATAATAGACATATTATCATCTTTAGGCATTTCAAGCACAACAAAATCAGTTAAAACCAAGCAATTATGAGCCACTTGAACAAGAACATCCTCACATATACCAACAATAATAGTAGTTGACTTATCAGCCATTTGCAAAGATATATCAGTTGGTAACTTTTCTAGCTGGAGTCTATTGTAGAGAGAAAAAGGCATAACACTAACTCCAGCTCCCAAATCACATAAAGCAGTTCTAACATAATTATTCTTAATAGAGCAAGGAATAGTTGGTATACCTGGATCACCAAGTTTCTTTGGAACCTTACCATTGAAGGAATAATTAGGAATCTTCCTTTTATTAGAGACAATATCCTCATTAGGAATCTTCCTTTTATTATAGACAATATCCTTCATATACTTTGAATAAGGAGGCAACTTAATAGCATCAGTCAAAGGAATTTGCAAAAATAAAGGTTTCATCCACTCACAAAACTTGTTGTAGTGTTCTTCCTCCTTTGACTTGTGTTTCTTACCTGGAAAAGGCATAGGTTTCTACACCCAAGGTTCTCTCTCACTACCATGTTTATTAGCAATAAAATCTTCCTTAGTGTACCTAGTGTTCTTAGTGTGCTTCTCAGGTTCTTCCTCAACTTCCTCCTTATCAGGGGAATCATTTTTATCATTACCACTCTCAGTTTCAGCATCAGAGACAGATATACTATTAGGATTTATAGCAGGTTCAAGTGGTTCCTCAACCACCTTATGTTTCTTTTTTTTCTCCTACGAGGACTACCACTACTCTCACCTTGTTGAGAATCCTACTCAATTCTTTTTGGGTGTCCTTCAGGATATAAGGGGTCTTGAGTAGCTATACCACTCCTAGTTCTAATTCCATAAGCATGTTTATCTCCTGAGGCATTAACTAGCATATCCTTTTATACCTTAGCAAGTTGATCAATTTGGGTTTGAACCATTTGAAAGTGTTTACAAATCATTTTAATATCATTAGCAGTTCTTTCCACAATATCTTTCAACTCATTAATAGCTCTAGAGTTTTCCAATAAATGATTCTGAACTTGTTTATTAAAATTACCTTGTTTAACAATAAATGTGTCAAGTTCCTCTAAGCATTGATCAGGAGGCTTACCATAAGGAATATCACCTTCATCAAAGTGGAGAGAATGTACCTCAATAGTAGATGAGTGGGGAATTGGCTTGCATAATTCTTCTATAGGAGGTAGGTTCTTCACATCTTCAGCTCTAATACCTTTCTCCTTTAGACATTTCTTAGCTTCCTTCATCACTTCATCATTTAATGCACCCCTCTTCCTTGGTGTTGGTGTTGGAACTGGTTCGGGAACAACTGGTTCAGGAGTAATAGGCTCAGGTGTATTTAGCTCAGTTAAAGTCCAATCATCATAATTCTTGCTTATTTTAGCCATTAATTCTTCAGCATCTGTAGGAGTTCTTTTCCTGAAAACACAATAAGCAAAGCTATCTAGGTATGTCCTAGACTCATCAGTTAGTCCATTATAATAAATATCAAGAAGCTCATTTTTAGGTAATGGACATCCAGTATGTGCATGAATCAAGGCACAGAACCTTGTCCATGACTCAGGCAATTTCTCTTCTTCTCCCTATTTAAAATCAAAAAGTCTCTGCAAAGCAGCATGTCTAGCACTGGGAGGAAAATATTTCTGGAAGAAAGAAGCAATCAGGGCTATCAATGGAACCAGGAGGCAATCTATTAAACCAAGCCTTAGCTTCTCCTTTTAGTGAAAAATGGAAGATCTTAGTAACAAAGTACTTGCGCATCTTAAAATCATCAGAGAATAAAGCACTCATAGTGGAAATCTCATTCATATGAGCTACATCACTCTCATTTTCAGTCCCACAAAAAGGTTCTTTCTCAATAATGTCTAAATAGGATAAATCAAGATAGAAATCATAATCTTTATCTTTGATATCTATGGGAGAGGTGGAAAACTTAGGATCAGAAGACAGTTTAGGAATAATGGTACATCTTGCAAGGAGACTCTTAATAGCACTAGCACCATGTGTGTTTTGGCACTCTTCAACAAATTTATCAGTAAACTCAATGTAGTCATCATTAATATCATAACTCTCTCTAGAATCAGGTGAGCTTAGAGGTGTAACAGTGTCTTCACTAGGAGTTTCAGTATTTCCTAGACTAGCCATTGTAGCATCTAGGAAAGGACCTAATGAACCACTCGCATCAAGCACAGTAGAAGTAACATCATGAGTATCAAAAGCAGTTTCAGATTCAGTAGTAGTAGCAGTGTGTGTATCATGTGTATGTGGTGGTGGAGTAACAAGCTTACTTATAACAGACGGTGAATCAAGAGCAGCAAAGGTGTTTAGGACTATACCTCTTCTTGTAGTGGATGGTAAAATAGGAAACTTTCCATCACGAGACTTACCCATGATGAAAGGAGTAGCAGTGAACAATAGTAGATCCAAGTGAACTTAAAAATAAAACTATGCTCCCCGGCAACGGCGCCAGAAAATAGTCTTGATGACCCACAAGTATAGGGGATCGCAACAGTCTTCGAGGGTAGTATTACCCAATTTATTGATTCGACACAAGGGGAGCCAAAGAATACTTGCAAGACTTAACAACTGAGTTGTCAATTTAGCTTCATGTGGAAATATTTCTTGATCACAGAAGTTTATCAGTAGCAACAGTTTGTAGTAGCAACAACAAAGCAACATCAGCAGCAAAACAGGAGCAATAGTAATAGTAGTAGCAAACAGTAGGATATGAGCGCGGTAGGCATAGGGATGGATGGATGGGCCTTGCATGGATGAGTTTAGACATGTAACTTCAAGATCTAGGGAAATTGCAGATAAATGAGAATAAGAATCCAAGTACTAAACAATCATAGGCATGTGCTCCATATATAGTCATGCGTGCTCGCAATGAGAACTTGCACAACATCTTTTGTCCTGCCAGCCCGTTGCAGCGGGGCCTCAAGGGAACTACTAGAAATTAAGGTGCTCCTTTTAATAGAGCAGCGAAGCAAAGCATTAACACTCCGTGAACACATGTGATCCTCACATCACAGCCATCCCCTCCGGTTGTCCCAATTTCTGTCACTTCGGGGCCTTTGGATCCGGACAATGATATGTGTACACAACTTGCAGATAAGATCACAAACAATACTATCATAATGATTCAATAATAAGTTCAGATCTGAGATCATGGCACTCGGGCCCTAGTGACAAGTATTAAGCACAGCAGGTTATAACAAAGTCAAATATCACTAAAAAGATACTAGGCACTATACCCTAACAATCTTATTCGATTACATGATAGAACTCATCCAATCCCTACCATCCCCGTAGCCTACAGCGGGGGATTACTAACTCATGGATGAGGGAAACATTGATGGTTGATGGAGAGGCATTGGTGATGACGATGGCGATGATCCTCCCCAAATTCCCTGTCCCGGCAGGGTGCCAGAACGGAGTTTCTGGTTACGAATCGCGGCTTCTGGTGCTGGCGGCGCAGTGGAACTCTATTTGAAAAAATGATGAACCCCCCTTGGTTTTTAGGTCAAGAGGCTTCTTATAGGCGAAGAGAGGGACCGAAGGGGTGCCTGGGCTAGCCACACCCCTCCTAGGCGCGAGGTGGGCCCACTCGTGCGGCAGGGGGGTGTGGTAATATAGGATTTTTCGCATATTTTCCGGGATTTTCCTGATAGTTGATTTTTTGCACAAAAACTAGACACCAAGGTAATTCTGCTGAAAACAGTGTCAGTCCGTGTTAGTTGTATCCAAATCACACAAGTTTAGAGGAGAAACAATAGCAAAGTGTTCGGGAAAGTAGATACGTTTTGGACGTATCAACCTGTAGTCCAAGGTGGAACTACTCATGCTTCATACAGGAGGCTGGCATGATGAAGAAGAAGGCCTCCGGGATGATATCCCTTCCGGCAGGGTGCTGGGAAGAGCTTAAGATCCCCCCGATCTAGGCACGATGGTGGTGTCGGCTACAGATGGTTTCGTGGAATATTGATCGGGTACTTCGGGTTTAGGCATCGCGGGCTTCTTATAGGTGAAGAGGGAGGCCGAGGGGGTGCCCGAGGCGGCTGCACCCCCCCTCCCAGGCGCGGGGTGGGCCCACCTGTGCGGCTAGGGGGTGTGGCCCCCTCGAGGCCCTCCTCCATCTCGTCTTCTGGCTCCGTGTTCCCCACGGTAAAATATTGACTTTGGCTTTTGTCCCATCCAATTCTAAGAATATTGATTTTTTGCCTTTCTAGAACCAAAAACAAAAGAAAACATGCAACTGACACTATGGCATGTTGTTAATAGGTTAGTACCAGAAAACATATAAAAACACCTCAAAGTGTAGACAAAGCAAAGCGAAGTAGATACTAAACAAGCATGGAACATCAAAAATTATAGATACGTTTCCGACGTATCAAGCATCCCCAAGCTTAACTCCTGCTCGTCCTCGAGTAGGTAGGTGATAAAAATAATAATTTTTGAGGTGACATGCACCATCAAAACAAAGATCAAACCATTTGCAAGCATTGAAAGCTGGGATCAAAGAACTCTAAACATGAGCATGAAAGATGGAGTTCTAACAGTAAGACATAGTAACTATGCATGCAACATGAAAGGCTACAAACAAAGATCATGAATAACATGCATTGAAAAATGTTTGTTTGTTTCACATCCAGAAAACATGGCATAGTGGCATTTAGCTTGTCCCTCATAGAGTAGCAAATAGATGCATAGGACACCTTCAAAGTTCATAAGAGTGACTAGATACAAATACCACAAGAACAAGTAATATCAACAATATGCATCAATCAATAAGTTTTGGGACAATGCACATAGAACTAAGAATGGCAACTATACTCTCTTAACAATATAATGGTGGAAGAAAGGCCCTTCACAAAGGGAAGCAGGGATTTCAAGTTTCAAAAAGAGCTTCCAAAAATTATGGTACTTGTTAGCTTTCAGATCTCATTGCCCCTATCATAAGCATCTTGAAGTGATTAAGGTTAAAGTGAACAAACTATGGACTATATGCTTGACAAAGTATAAGTTGGCAATCTCATGTCCCTTGAATACGAGGGTCGCTCCTCATGCTACTCAACTTTGGTCACCAGTAAGTTCTTGTCATAGTAAGTACATGTGTATCGTAGAGAACCGCCAACGGGGTACCCCTTGCACATGGTACAGGAGCTATCCCATAACCAAAATGACAAGGCAAGCAGACAATGAGCATCTCGGCAATCTTCTTATTTACATGTGTATCATAGTAAGTACATGTACTTTTTTCTCTCTTTCCTCTTTTCTCAATGTGTAACATCCCTAAAATCATGTTTCAAACTCATTCATATCATCCATGCATCCATGATCATTTAGGGTTTCATTTCAAAATCAATTCAAAAAACAAGAGCATATATTGCTCATTATTTTATGTATGAACACTCTAGCCTTTGGGCTACTTGCTATTAAGTGAAGTGCAAATATTCATTCATTAGTGTTTTGTATTCAAACTTAAGTGATTTCAAAAGTTTGAATAAAGTTTCCAAACAAAGTATGAAGTAAAACCAAAGTTATGCCAATTATTATATCCCACAATGGCTTGGTTTTATTTTGATTTTTTCAAATGACCCAAGTAGGTTGGAGTGAACAGTTGTGTTTGACACTTATTTGAGCACAAGATTTATAGTATAAAAGACCAGAGAAGTTTTGAATTCAAATAGATTAGAACTGGAGTTTTGAAATCAGTTTAGAAAAGCAAACAGAAAAATAAAAAGGTTAAAAGAGAAAAAATAAGCAATCAGGCGAATCTGGCCCAACCAGCCCAACTAGCCCAGCAACCCCACCCCCGCGAACCGTTTTTCTTTACTCGCAAACGAACCCACCGAGTGACTGACGCCAGGACCCTACCCCCTCTCTGTTTCTCTCACTGACAGCCACGGCCCACACGGCGTCATCGTCTCCACCCCCCGACGTGTTCTTCCCCAATTCACGCCGTGCGTTTCCTGGTTTGATTCGCGTCGTCAATTCCCATTCAATGCTGGAGTAATTCACGCCCCCATCTCGCCTACTTAAACCCCCTCTCCATTTCCCCCCAGACTTCGAGCATAGAGCGCCCCTAGGCTGCCCGTAATCACCCTTGCACCGCCGCAGACAGAGATCACTCCGGCGACAAATCCCGGTGAGCCCCGTGCGCCCCTTATCCTCTAGTCCGTGCAGACAGATTTGCAACTTCCTTGCGCACCTTCTCACACCATTGGTTCATCCTATACCGCCCCAGGTCGTCGACTCCATCAAGCGCAGCAAGCTCCCGACGACGTCTCCAACTCCAGCGACTAAATTCGGTGAGCCCCTTGTTCCCCTTCGCCTCTGATTCACACGAACGTGTTCGCCGTAGCCTTGCGCATCTCCTGATGCCTTTTATTCATGCTAGGGTGACCAGGAGCGTCGCCAACGTCGCCGTCCACCCGAGCCCGGCGCTGTAAGCAACTCCGACGAGCCCGTGCAGCCGTGTCCGTGCGCCCCTTGCCAAGCCGTCGCCACGTTAAGCATCAGTGCATCGCTACGAACCTGGTAAGCGTCTCCGATGACCCTAGAGCCCCCTGTAGCCACCGCGCCGCCATAGACAGAGCCGTCACCGCCTGTTGCCGCCGCCAGCGCCGCCACTTGATGGTCGACTGCTGAGCGCCGTTAGATCTAGATCTAGTGGTCACTATAGAACCTAGACGAAGCGGTATGATTCAATCAGAGCTGCACGATTAAGTTAGATCCAGTGGCTCAGAAGCGTGACCGACGCGAAGCAGTACCGGCCAATGGGATAGCGCCGCGTGGCACATAGTTCGTTTTAAAATTTTGAATTAGATCTATTAGTTGTTTGATTCTGTTTTAGCCATAACTTTTGATTCCCACGTTCAATTTTGACAAATTTTATATCAATGGAATCAGGAGAGCAAGCCCTTTCCAAATATGCAATGTGTTTAATGTTTTGTTTCTGTTAAAATAGTTTTATTTACAGAAACATGTGTAGGCTTATTTTGTGTATATAAATTATTTGAGAAATGTTTTAGTGTTTAAATAAATGTTTTTTGGCAAGTTTTGAACTTGTTTATGAACCAGTAACTGTGCACTTGTCTTGTTGAGTTTAGAAAATCATCACATGTCATATTGCATGCATCCATATATTTTTGGTTGTATTTATTTTGTATGTGATTTGTTGCTATGATTTTATGTGTAGATTTTGGTGCTAATAGTGATTGTGATTGTGAGGAGTGTAGCTACTCTCCAAACTACCAAGGCAAGTGGTGCTTCATGATATTTTTACCCCTATGTTTTCTACTATGCATTAGAAATATTTTTGCTAGTCTTGCATGTTATATTTTGCTTATATGCTATGCTTGGGAAATCCTAGTAGTTGTAGAATTGCTAGAAATTTCTAAGTTAAGATGCTTATCTATGCCATGCCTAGCCTAGCTAGTAGCAACCAAGGGTGGTGAAATATACATGCTATGATAAAAATATTTCTAAGTCTTTGGACTTGTGTTTTGCCTAATAAAACAACTAAGTAAATGAAACACCTGGGTGGAATGGAAGGAATGGTTTATGTTGAGTGGTTACACAAGGCCCATTTCTATGGTTTACCTTGTGTATCACACTTGTGGAAAGCCACCCAGGAACAAAGGGATTTGAGAGGCCAAATGTTAAGAAGCTTCTAGTGCAGCCACTTGGCAATATGGGCTCTGCCAGGATCATATAGATTGCAATAACTTAGCCATTTGGACATTTGGTGGTAGTGGGATGATAGGTTGGAGAGCGTCCATTTGGTCTAAGGGAAGGCTTCTGAAAGGTCCTGTCTTGGTGAAAATCAAGGCTTGTGGGGAAAGTGCACAACCTCTGCAGATGGAAGAATCTAAGTACTTAGCCATGTCCCTGGAAGAGGACAACTTGAGCATCAAGACATGGAAGCTATCAAGAATCTCCTCATCCCAATTTCTAAGTAAAACTTGTGGTTGAACAAGGGTGAAGGACCTCAATGTCTATTGGTGGTTCCTTGGGAAAAGTTTTTGACAAAGAAAAACTTAGTGTTTTCAACTAATAGTCAAAACCTATTTTGAGGAAAGCAAGCCTAAGCTACACTTAGCCAAATTGCATATAGTATCTAGTCCACCAAAAAAATTATACTAAGGTATCACTTGCCAATACTATTCCAATGTATTGACCCACTGTGGCTGTAACTTGTGATGTTGCATGTTACTTTGATGAGGATTAGGAGTCATGAGTCTACACTCAACATGTTTGCCTGTGGCACATGAAGATGAAGACTTTTATCTATTTACTTATTTAAACTCTTGTATTAGGCCTATGGCCATGGAGTTGTAAAGACTATGTTGTCTCTGGAATGACTGTAATAATGACCTTTGTTTCTGTGTACTTCATCTTAAACTGTGGATGCTAGCATTGATCCAGGGACAAGCATTGCAATCACAGGGATCCTTTTCCTTTATAAAGGAGGGATATTACACAATGTGTCTCTTTTTTTATAAGAAGAATGCTTCATAGATGTCACTATGGTGATGCTGCAAGTTTCCACCATGATTAGGCATGGCTTAGGCTAGCGGCCCAGGCGTTTCTCTAACACACATACATAACTCCATGGACTTAAAAGCTCCCCTTTTATTTCACACCGACGACATCCATAGACAAAAGAGCATGATATCAACTATGTACAAAGTACAAGTGCAATGTTGAAAGCGTTCCCCGTGATAGCACAGTTCTGCTAATTCCAACATATAAGTGCAAGCATATACAACATAGATGACACAATGGTTCAAGTTTATTAGGGGCAAGAAATATAAAGTGTGTCATCAAGTTCATGAGAGCTTTAATCACTAAGTTTTCACATAACAAAATACTTTTTAATTGTAAGATAGATGAAAACAATAATATACTTGGAATGGTGTAACACACCATGCATCAGAATTTATAGTGGACACTTTGGAATAAATTGGTTTCTTGGGAGTTGGAAGCATGAGTAGAGCTTACTCATACAAGTGGAGGCTAGCAAAAGACTGGGAGCAACCAACTAAGAGAGCAATAATGTCCATAATCATGCAGAGCGACAAAACATACTAATCAAAGCATAGAGTGGTACTATAAGTCAAGGACTAAATTATCATAGAGGCTATGGTGACTTTTTCATAGTCATAACATGGTGTGAGCATGTGCCAAGTCAACCCAAACAAAGCATCAAAGGAGAATACCATAATACTATGCTTTTGCATGCTAAAAAAATGCTTGATTCTTTTTAGGCACACTAAGCAATCCCAATTTTTTGGAACAAGTCATGCTAGAGAAATAATCACTAAGCATAAGGTCAAAACAACACCTATCATGACATGCTAAAGTCTAAGTCATAGTCAAAGCAAGCTCCTCTTGCACTATTTCAAGCAAGAACTTTCTACTCCCTTCCAAACTACTTTATTCAAGCAAACTACTTTATTTAAGCAAACTAAGCTAACAAACACTAAGACGCTCCAAGAACAACACAACAGTGCATGAAACAATAAAAACAAAGTGTCTAGAAAGACCTGAGCTTTTTATTGAGGAAGAAGGGGATGCCTTGGGCATCCCCAAGCTTTGACGCGGGGGTGACACGGGGTGGCATCCCAAAGCTTGAGATTTTGTCCATTATTCATCTCATTACATCATTCTCTCTCTAGACCTAAATTTTTTCCTTCATACAGAACTTCACACAATCTTCATTAGCAACATTAGTGTATTCAAAAGATAATAGACCCCTGGGTTTAGCTTTAGAACAGAAAAACTTTAACTAAAAACACTAGATACTGTAGCAACTCCCTCAAAAAGCTAAATTTCCCAAAAAGAACCCAAAAAGGAATCAATAAGAAGCAAATGCAAATAATGGCAGAAATCTGTCAAAACAGACCAGCAGGTAGAAACTGATTCTTTCGAAGACCTTTTGTTGCTCAAATAAAGAAGTGTTGAACTAACGAAAGTTAGCTAACATACTAGGGGATTTATTCGTAAAATATCAGCTCAATCCTACTTACAGAGATTCCTCGCGAATTTTTATGATGGAGCACAAAAATCTGTTTCGGGACAACAACTCCCCAAATCTTACTTCCCTCTCATTAGAGGTCATTCTTGGCACAAAAAGCAAACAAAAAGGATAAGGAGAGGTCATTACTGAAGTAATAACTTCCAAGACTCAAGAAAACTCTTGGGTTATCTCCCAACAAGTACTTTTCTTGAACGCCTTTAAGTTAGGCACAAGAAGCAAGAATCAAGTATTTTCAAATGAAGAAGCATTAACATCAAACCTTGATTTCAAAGGAGGAGCAAAAAGAAACTTCTCTCTCCTCATAGGGAAGTTTTCAATACCTTTCTTGAATGGAAATTTATATTTAATGGTGCCTTCTTTCATATCAATGATGGTACCAACAGTTTTAAGAAAAGGTCTTCCCAAAGTAATAGGACAAGAAGCATTGTATTCAACATCCAAAACATAGAAATCAATGGGGACATAAGCATTGTTAACCATAATAAGAAAATCATTAACACTCCCCATGAGTTTATTCTTAGCATTATCATTAATGGGACATCCAAATAACAATCTTCCAAAGGTGGCAAATCAAGCATTTCATAAATCTTCATAGGCATAATAGAGACACTAGAACCAAGATCACATGAAGCTTTGAGATCAAAGTCATTCACTTGCATATTAATAATGGGTTCCCAACTATCTTCTACTTTCCTAGGAATAGAAGCTTTGTGTTTTAACTTCTCTTCCTTAATTTTAACAAGAGCATCTGTAATGTGTTTGGTGAAAGCTACATGCATATCACTAGCATTAGGACTTCTAGCAAGCTTTTGTAGGAACATAATCACTTCAGAAATATTGCAACCTTCAAGATCAAAATCAAACTTAGCATCACTAGTAGTAGGCTCATTGGGTTTAGGCATTGTAGGAGGAGGAACAAGGACTTCTTGTGGTTTAGTGGCATCCATATTGGTGGTGGTGACAGTGCACACTCTATTGTTTCTAGCAATTTCAGCTTCTCTTTCCCACGTAGCATGAAGTTGGGCTAACAGTCTAACATTTGGCATGAGTAGCAACAAAGGTGCTTTCCATGGTTTCAGGTTTAGCAGACATTTTATTAATCAAAGAGGACTGTGCTTCAGACAAAGAGGAAATATTTTTCTCAACATTCAAAAGCTTTTCCTCCAAAGTCTTGTTGAAAGCAGTTTTTTTACTAATAAAGTCTTTGAGCACGACTTCAAGTTCAGAGGGGGCACTTCTAGTATTGTTGTAGGAGTTTCCATAGGTATTGCCATTATTAGGAGGATAAGGCCTATAATTGTTGTTACTACCAAAATTATTCCTATAGGCATTGTTGTTGAAATTGTTGTTTCTAATGAAGTTCACATAAACTTGCTCTTCTTGAGCAACCAAAGAGGCTAAGGGAACATTATTAGGGTCTAAAGGAGCTTTCCCATTTACAAGCATAGCCAAGATAATATCAATATTATCACTCAAAGAGGAGGTTTCTTCAACAGAATTTACCTTCTTACCATGTGGAGCTCTCTCAGTGTGCCATTCAGAATAATTAACCATCATATTATCAAGGAGTTCTGTTGCATCACCCAAGGTGATAGTCATAAAGGTACCTCCAGCAGCTGAATCCAACAGGTTTTTTAAAGAGAAGTTCAAACCTGCATAAAAAGTCTGGATAATCATCCAAGCAGTAAATCCATGAGTGGGACAATTCTTAACAAAAGATTTCATTCTTTCCCAAGCTTGAGCAACATGTTCATTATCAAGTTATTTAAATTTCATAATATCACTTCTCATAGATATAATCTTAGTAGGAGGGTATTACTTTCCAATAAAAGCATCTTTGCACTTAATCCAAGAATCAATACTATTTCTAGGCAAGGATAGCAACCATTCTTTAGCTTTTCCTCTCAAGGAGAAAGGAAACAACTTGAGCTTAATAATATCTCCATATACATCCTTATACTTTTGCATCTCACAAAGTTCAACAAAGTTATTGAGATGGGCAGCAGCATCATTAGAACTAGCACCAAAAAATTGCTCTCTCATCACAAGATTCAACAAAGCAGGCTTAATTTCATAAAAGGTAGCATCAGGAGCAGGTGGAGCAATAGGGGTGCTTAGGAAATCATTGTTGTTTGTGCTAGTGAAGTCACACAACTTGGTGTTCTCAACAGATTTCATTTTGGAAAAAGTGGAGCAAGCTAAAACAGCAGCAGCAACTAGAGCAGGAACTAGTTTTTTTGTGTTTTTTATAAGGGAAAGCAAACCAAACTAAACTAATTTTTTTGGAGTTTTTGATAAAAAGAGAAAAACAAAACCAAGCAAAACAAAAACAAAGTAAAGAGAAAGGTTGAGAAGTACTCCCCTTGTGAAGACGTCCTTAGCCTCCCGGCAACAGCGCCAGAAAAACTTGTTGATGGCGCCAGAAAACCCCAAGACCAACGTGTGAAGAGCATAGCAGCAAGTCTTCCCTCAGTAAGAAACCGAGGTTATCGAACCAGTAGGAGGAAGGAAACGTCTCAAAGGTGTTGCAAGCAACTTGGAAACCTGCACAACACAAACTCAAGACTTTTCCCCAACGAACAGTGTGGTTGTCAATATCACCGGTTGCTATAACAACGGATTAATTGTATGGTGTGGAAGTTAATAGTGGTTTGCAGCAAGTAAACAGGAACAGTGGAAGATGTATCAATGGTAAAGATTGGACCGGGGTCCATAGTTCACTAGAGGTGTTCTCCTTAGATAAACACACATGGCATGTTGGGTAAACAACTTACAGTAGGGAAATTGATAGGACTGAGCAAGGCATAACAATGCAATACTAGACATCATGATCCTATGAGATTCGATTGAGCAATACAACAAGATACATAGACCGCCATCCAACTGCATCTATGACTAGAAGTCCACCTTTGGGTTATCATCCAAACCCCCTCCAGTATTAAGTTGCAAGCAATAGACAACTGCTTTTAGCAAAGTGTGTAAGGTAAACAATCCACTTGTTCCATGAACAAGGGACCATTGTTTTCTCCCTAGTGGCAACAGCACATCTACAACCTTAGAGATTTCTATCACTTCCCTTAGATTAAATAGAGGCATGAACACACTATCGAGCATAAATACCCCCTCTTGGAGTCACTAGCAACTACTTGGCCAAGATAGCTACTAACAATGTAGAGCATGCAAGATCACAGACAACACAGAACTGATAGAATCAATAAGAGAAAACCATTAATCAATCTGACATAGTAATCTCAATATCCATCGGATCCCCGCAAACACAACATGCATGATTACAAATAGATGAGATCTTGATCATGAACAGAGCTCAAAAGATCTAGACATGAAAGCGCAAAGGAGGAGATACAACCATCTAGCTACTACATGGACCCGTAGTCCAAGGTGGAACTACTCACACTTCATACCGAAGGCTGGCATGATGAAGAAGAAGGCCTCCGGGATGATCTCCACTCTGGCAGGGTGCCGGGAAGAGATTCAGATCCCCCCTCGATCTAGGGACGATGGTGGTGGCGGCGGCTACAGACGGTTTCATGGAATATTGACCGGGTACTTAGGGTTTAGGCATCGTGGGTTTCTTATAGGCAAAGAGGGAGGCTGAGGGGGTGCCCGAGGCGGCTGCACCCCCCCCAGGCACGGGGTGGGCCCACCCATGGGGCCAGGGGGTGTGGCTCCCTCGAGGCCCTCCTCTGTCTCGCCTTCTGGCTCCATGTTCCCCACGGTAAAATATTGACTTTGGATTTTGTCCCATCCAATTCCGAGAATATAGATTTTCTGCCTTTCTGGAACCAAAAACAGAAGAAAACAGTCAACTGGAATGGTGGCATGTTGTAAAAAGGTTAGTACCAGAAAACATATAAAAACACCTCAAAGTGTAGACAAAGCAAAGTAGATACTAAACAAGCATGGGACATAAAAAATTATAGATACATTTCCGACGTATCAGTTGTTTTAGCATACAAAAGCATAGTATTGTGGTATTCTCCTTTGATGCTTTGTTTGGGTTGATTTGGCACATGCTCACACCATGTTATGACTATGAACCAGTCACCTTAGCCTCTATGATCATTTAGTTTTTGACTTGTAGTACCACTTTATGCTTTGATTAGTAATGTTTTGTCGCTCTGCATGATTATGGCCATTATCGCTCTCTTAGTTGGTCGCACCTAGTCTTTTTCTAGCCTCCACTTTTATTGAGTAAGGTCTACTCATGCATCCAACTCCCAAGAAACCAAGTTATTCCAAAGTGTCCACTATAAATTCCTATGCATGGTGTTTTACACCATTCCAAGTATATTATTGTTTTATCTATCTTCCAAATTAAACTTATTATGTGAAAGTTAGTGATTAAAGATCTCACAAACTTGATGGCACACTATTTTTCTTGCCCCTAATAAACTTGAACCATTGTGTCATCTATGTTGTATATGCTTGCACTTATACGTTGGGAATTAACAGAACCGTGCTGTCACAGGGAACACTTTCAACACCTGTAAATATCTACCCAGTTGATATCATGCTCTTTTGTTTATGGATGTCGTCGGTGTGAAATAAAAGGGTAGCTTGTAAGTCCATGGAACTTGAAATCCCTGCTTCCCTTTGTGAAGGGCCTTTATTTTTTTACTTTTATGTTGAGTCTCCACTTTCCGTCTTTATGCACCAATTAAGAGAGCATAGTTGTCATTCTTAGTTCAATGTGCATTGTCCCAAAACTTATTGATTGATTCATAATCATGGTATTGCTTGTTCTTAAATTATCTGTATCTAGTCACCCTTATGAAGTTTGAAGGTGTCCTATGCATTTATGTGTTGCTATTCCATGAGGGACAAGCTGACTTCCACTCATGCTATGTTTTCTATATGTGAAACAAACAAATGTCTTTTAATGCATTGTTATTCATGATCTTTTGTTTGTACATTTTCATGTTACAACTTAGTTGCTATGTATTATTGTTAGAACTACATCTTGCATGCTCATGTTTAGAGTACTTTGATCCCAGCTATCAATGCTTTACAATATTTTGATCAAAATTGTGATGGTGCATGTCACCTCAAAAATTAATCTTTTTATCACTTACCTACTTGAAGACGAGCAGGAGTTAAGATTGGGGATGTTTGATACGTCGTAAATGTATCTATAATTTTTGATGCTCCATGCTTGTTTTATATCATTTGTCTTGTGTTTTGTATACACTTTGAGGTATTTTTATACACTTTCTGGAACTAACCTATTGACAAGATGTCGTAGTTCCAGTTGCCTGTATTCTATTGTTTTTGGTTTCACAAAGCTAAAAAATGAATATTCTTGGAATTGATCGGGACAAAAGCCAAAGTTAGTATTTTCCCGGAGCAATACGGAAACGCGAAGCAGAGACGGAGTAGGGCACCAGGATGGCCACACCCTAGGGTGGTGCGGGCCCACCATGGGCACACCACCAGGGGTGTGGGCCCCCTAGACCTCCACCAACCTTGCCCTCTTCGCCTATAAGAAGCCCCCAATGAGAAAACCCTAAATAATCCATCATACATCCACGAAAAGTTCTGCAGCGCAGCCGCCACCGAAGGGGAGATTCGGGGGACAGAAGTCTCTATTTTGGCACCCTGCCAGGACGGGGAATTGCCCCCAGATACATCTCCATCGATCTCCACCACCTTCTCCATCGCCGTTGTTGATTCCCATGATGAGGAGGGAGTAGTTATTCCTCGAGGCTAAGGGCTCTACTGGTAGCTATGTGTTCATCTATCTCTATGCATGATCATATTGTGATCATGAGCTTTGTAATCAACTAGATCTATTCTTCTACTAAAGTTATTTAATCAATCTCCGGATCTCCCCACGTGTGTGAACGTGATAGTGTGCACACTATGTGGCACTTAGGCTATAGATTACATAAATACTTGTCATGAGTTATATTTTGAGTTGGTTGTATCTATGAAATTGTGGTGTTTGAAGGAACCATCTAGTGCTCAAGGTGACAGTGTGGGGTTATCTAGATGGGGATTGCAAACTTTAAGGAGTGCTTTTGTAGCCCTACCGTGGATTAGAGTGTCCAACCGGGGAGTAGTTCAGAGTAGTATCATGAAGAGAAGATATTTATATGAGAGTGTTCACCAGTGAAAGTATGATCCCTAGGCCTTGTTTCTAAGCATTGAAACACCGTTTGCAACTAGATCTGTTACATGTTTGCTTGCTTCCATCTTTATTTCAGATTGCCCTTTAGTCTTTTCCTCACCATCAGAAGCTCTTTTCTGGCACCGTTACCACTTATAATCATCCATACCACTTGTATTTCACTATCTCTTTGCCAAACTAGTGCACCTATACACCTGACAAGTGTATTGTCTATGTTGGGGACACAAGAGCCTTCTTGTATCTTGATTGCAGGGTTTCTTGAGAGGGATAACTTTGACCACTTCCTCCCTGAGATCAATAAACCTTGGTTAATCCACTTAAGGGAAACTTTTTGTTGTTCTACAAACCTCTGCACTTGGAGTCCCAACAAGAGTTAAGCTTGGAGGCCCAACAAGAGGTTTACAAGAATAGAAGTGCGTAGACATCACGGGAGTTAAGCTTGGGGATGCTTGATACGTCGTAAACGTATCTAATTTTTGATGTTCCATGGTTGTTTAGTATCCACTTTTCTATGCTTTGTCTACACTTTGAGGTATTTTTATACATTTTCTAGGACTAACCTATGAACAACATGTCGCAGTGCTAGTTGCGTGTTTTCTGCTGTTTTTGGTTTCAGAAAATCTAGTAAGGAAATATTCTCGGAATTGGACGGGACAAAAGCCAAAGTCAATATTTCACCGAGGAGAACACAGAGACCGAAGGGCAGTCGAAGGAGGGCCGCATGGTCACCACACCCTAGGGCCGCGCGAGCCCTCCCCCCCCCCCCCCTAGGGCGCGCTTCCCTATGGTGTGGGCATCGTGGCCACCCCTGCCTCTTCACCTATAAAATCCCCCTGATGCCAAAACCCTAAGTACCCGATCACGAAACAGTCCGTAGCCGCCGCCACCATCTTCCTCAAATCGAGGGGATCTGAAGCTCTTCCTGGCACCCTGTCGGAGGGAGAGATCATCCCAGAGGCCTTCTTCATCACCATGCCAGCCTCCGGTATGATGAGTGAGTAGTTAACCCTTGGACTACGGGTCCATTCAGTAGCTAGATGGTTGTTTCTCCTCCTTTGTGCTATCATGTTTAGATCTTGTGAGCTCCGTCCATGATCAAGATCATCTATTTGTAATCATACATGTTGTGTTTGCGGGGATCCGATGGATATTGAGATTCCTATGTCAAACTGATTATTGATTCTATCATGTCTTATTGATTATTGATTCTATCATGTCTATGCTGTTTGTGATCTTGCATGCTCTCCGTTGCTAGTAGCTATCTTGGCCAAGTAGATGCTAGTGACTCCAAGAGGGAGTATTTATGCTTGATAGTGGGTTCATGCCTCTAGTAATCTGGGGAAGTGACATGAATCTCTAAGGTTGTAGATGTGTTGTTGCCACTAGGGAGAAAACAACAATCTTTTTTTCATGGAACAATTGTATTGTTTACTTTACACACATTGCTTAATGCAGTTATCCGTTGCTTGCAACTTAATACTAGAGGGGATTCGGATGATAATCTTAAGGTGGATTACTAGTCATAGATGCAGTTGGATGGCGGTCTATGTATATTATTGTAATGCCCAATCAAATATATGCCTTGCTCAGTCCTGTCAATTGCCCCACTGTAATTTGTTCACCCATCATGTTATATTATTTACTTAAGGAGAACACCTGTAGTGAACTGTGGACCCCGGTCCAATCTTTACCATTGTTACATCATTTACTGTTACCGTTTACTTTCTACAAGCAACCATTACCTTCCACACTCTACGTTTAATCCTTTGTTTTCAGCAAACCGGTGAGATTGACAACCTCACTGTAAGTTGGGGGGAAAAGTCTTGAGTTTGTGTTATGAAAGATTCCAAGTTATTAGGAACACCTTGGAGTTGTTTCCTTGCTCCTACTGGTTCGATAACCTTGGTTTTGGAAAACTTGTTGCCGTGCTCATCATACCTTCCTCTTGGGGTCTCCCAACGAAGCTCTACTATTGAGCCACGTTAATCATCACCATGATTAAGAGGGAGTAGTCCACCCCTATACTATGGGTTTGTGGCAGTAGATTGATCTCTCTCTCTTGTTCTTCATAGGTCTAGTACCATATGAGCCACCCAACATGATTATGGTCATATTTGTAATTCCTATGTGGTGGATCTTTATTCTGTGATTTGATATATGAGATTGGAACCTATTATGTGTAAGATTTCTTGATAGATGCATATCATGTACCCCATTCTTAAGTACTTGTTTTGATCCAACTTGCATGCAAGAGCATGTGTGGGGAGAAGTGTATTAGATGGAGTAGCATGATGGTAGTGATTCAATAGTGACAACAAATTCAACATATACTATGGTATTTAACTTTCTTTTGCTGCCTCACTAGGGATAAAGTGAATTCATATGCTATAATTATATTGTGACAGCTAGATAATTTTGTTTAGTCAAGGTAGCATATTTTTGATTCAAACATCATGTCAAAATACCTAAGGCTATACTCTATTGATTCTTAATTCAAGATTTCTTGGAGTTTTCCCTTTCTTGAGGAGTATAAGAGAGATGTTTTGCATCATTGTTATGTTAGGATGTGATGCCTATATGAATTCTTATCAAACATATGTTGAAGTTCCACCAATATTGTGTCTTTGATGAATTGTTTGTGTCCATTGCAACCCAAAAGAGAGTAGACAAGTGAACTCGTTAACCTCGGTCCATGTTAAACCATAAGAAACACCTTTCCAACACCACTATCACACTTTATATTTTCTGCAATTTATTATTTCAAAATACAAAAATACTTTCTTAATTTGCAAACACACACAAAACCCAAAAACAACTATATTTTATTGCTTTTGTATTGCTTGCCTAGTTTTTATTTGTTTTAATTTAATTTATTTATTTTTTATTTCATATTACTAATACAAAACCTTGTGCTTGACAACCACATGGTGGGGTTGGGGACACAAGACAAAACTTTGCTTTGTAGGTTGCTTGAAGAGGACAAGAAGAATAACCTCTGATCCAATTCCCTGAGAGTTCAATATAAACCCTCGAGTCACCCTTGTGGGAAAAATACGCTTGCTACAACACTGTGCACTTGGAGTACCAACGAGTTGGTACACATGGAGTTGTTGCCATCAAGAACATTTTCTGGCGCCATTACCGGGGAGTTGGAAGAGGGACATCATAATTGCATCTTCATCAATTTGGAGTGATCACATCTTCTGGCACCGTCAACACCAACTTTGCGCAAACACCTAAGCTTAGGGAGGTTGCACTACTATGAGTTTTCCTTCTCCTTTATATTTTCAAATTAATTTCTTTGTTCTTGTTTTTAGTCTTTTTTATTTTTAGTTTTCTTTTAAAACACATAAAAATTTGTATCAACCTTATTTGCAAACTTGAGCATTATGGACCAAACCAGACCAATCCTCCCTAAGAATGTTACAACTTCCTTTAAACAACACTTCTGAGAAACACTAAGAGATGCCAGGGAAAGAATAAACAAAATGCGTAGTGAGGATCCTATTCCTTGTGGGGAGAATAATATGAAGCTTTTCTTTTATTATGGATTAGATGGATGGTACAAAAATGCTTTGGATAGAGCTAAAGGGTAAGTTACATTTTATCCTCACCTGAAGGGTCATCCCTTGCCCTTAAAAATATCTTTGGCACTTACCAAGGAAATGATAAGGAAGTAGATGGTATAGTAGCAATACTTAATTTAGCAAAAGAAAGAATTCAAAATTGTATCAAAGAACTTCTTGTGAAGGAAGATTTTTAACACTCATAACACTTCTCCAAAGGCACTCTACTAGAAATAGAGAATAAAATGGCCACCATCATCCAAAAGCTAGATATTTTTGAAAATGAATTTCAAAAGATGACAAACAACTTTTAAGTGCAGAAAAAAGGATAGCATACTTGGGTGATATATTTAAAGGAGCCGCATCATGTAAATTTTTACCAAAAGCCAAAAGGCCAACATTACCAACAACTAAATAATTTAAGAAGGAAGAAAAATAATTTGGGTAATTAAGGGAATAAGGAACAAGGAGATAAAGAACCTATGGAAGATACAATAATGAAGCCATGATACCACCAAAGCTTGGGGATGCTTGGCTCCCCAAGATATTAGTGGCAAAGAGACCCATCATGCTATCCTAGATCTAGAATCTAGTGTCGGTGTGTTATCAAAAGAACTATATGATCTACTAGAACTCAAAACCATGGAAAATGTTCAATGGATCTTTTGCTTGCTAATGACTCAACTAAACGTGCTTTAGGAAAAGTAAATGATATAATGGTTGAGTTACATATGACTTTTGTGCTTGTTGATTTTGTTGTAATGGACATGGGGAGAAAAATCTCTAGTCCTATAATTCTTGGAAGACCTTTTTTAAGAACTACATGTGCGGTCATTGATTCAAAGGAATGGAATGTGAAGTTTCAGTTCCCACATAAGAAATGCATGTAACACTTCCTAAGGAAGAAGTAGGTATCACCAAGGTAAAAGCTACCACATGATCTCCACATCACTTGGAACAAGTAAGTAACCCTAGCTATATGGCTATAAAGACAACGCTTTATGGGAGGTGATAGCTGTGAGATTATACACATTTTTTATGGCTTCTATCAATGGTTTTCATTTGGATTTGATGGTTTTCTAGCTTTACTTAACGCTAATACTTCAGTAGCAAAGAAAACTTGGTTTTTAATGTGTATTTCAGGTTCTGAATTCAATAGAGGGATTTAACAGCAAAAACACAATATTCAGACAAAAACAAGCAAGTCCCTTTTTGTAAGCAATCGAGGGGAATTCACTGCAAGTTTAACGACCAACTATACGGATGCCGCCATATAGTTGCCATCTCCTTCGTCTTATTAAAAGGGACAACTTTTGTGAAGAGGCCAAGGTCGAAAACAGAACACACAAGCTGCCATACCATCCAGAAGGGAGAAAGAAGGGATCCGGAGAAGAAGGGGAAGACGTTCTTCATATCACTCCACGATGTTTGATCTCCAAGCCACCACACCTCCATAGCCATTACTTGTACTTGAGAGAGAGAGAGAGAGAAATAGAGAGATCTCCACTTTGCAAGATTAGGGTTTGAGATTGTTCTTCCTATCTCAAATTGTGTTGGATTTGTTTCTATTTCTTATTGTGGATCTCCACGGTAATATCCATAAGAACTCCCTTTATTTAATTATATCGATGATGCTTCCTTCTCTCATGTGCGGGTAAGCTCCCTTGGGCGTGGGAGATGTAGGGGATTGTTGAGATGTGATGTGCCTATATATTTTCCATCAAGTTTGTGGTTAATTCTAATTACTACATTATGTGTGCTTAACTATCTATGGGATGCTTAATTTCTGATGTCCAATTAAGGGCCCAAACAACTTGATGCTTTGTTATACATAGATAGAATCTTGTTTGCTAGCATACGGGTGACCCCCGAGTGACACGGGAATATCAATGGAAAACTAGTTTGACTCGAGGATAATGAGGAACCACCAATCTTATTGCATTAGTCTGATCCAAGAAGCTTAATTTCTAAGCAACCTGAAGGATCTTAATCTTCTAGTGACTGACCATGGTTGTGGTAAGCAGGCTAGTAGGATTATTGAAGTTGGGATGCAATCAACAAGAGGAGTTCCAGCTAATTATGGGTTGCTCGGCTACACACATACTTATAAAATTATAATTGTTACACTTATTACTCATTCATCCGGCACATTCACTATCACCATGAACTGAAACTCCCCGCGCCTACTTCGTCATCTGTAGAAAACAACAAACAAATCGTTTTTTTACTTTTTATGCTTTTTATTTCTGAACTTTACATTTTAGTTTTATTGAAGTACTTCCATTTACACCCAAATTCCATTCTTATTCTCAACACTTGCAGTCAATTCACTCGAAGACCTGTGACAACTTTGGGTGCGACAGAGACTTCACCAATAAACATTTACCTTTGGGCTCCCTTTGGGATCGATATCTGAACTTCGAAGATAGCTACAAACGATCTGTGCACTTGCAGTCATCAGGAGGCAACCCGGTTTGCTTTCTTTTGGATTTTTTTTTCACACTTGATGTAGCATGAGAGATTCCTTTTGTTTTTCTTTCTAATGTTTTGAATAAAGTACCAAGTTCAACCCATTTTGATGTTTTAAAGTTGACAAAACATATGGAGTAGAAAATTCCTGCACGAACTCTTTTCTATAAAAAATTCTATGATTTTTTTGTAACTCCGATTTCTCTCATATTTATACTCCGATCTGCGAGAACGCGCCACCAGGAGGAAGCACTCGGCCCCCACCAGGGGCAACGGCCAACGGCACCCTGCCACCACCCAACCGCGCACCACCCAGGGACCAACCAAGGATCGTGGTCTCCTCATGGGGGCGAGACGCGAACGGCCTCCCGTTGTTCTCCACCCCAATGGACAACCTCGTCGTGGGCCAAGCAGCAGTCGACAACATCGCAGCCACTGGTGAAGGCGCTCTGCAGATCCAGTACGCCAAGGCCCTGCTCGCAAAAGCGGTCGAGCAACAAAATGCAGGCGTCGACTCACAGGGTCGGATGTATTCACGTTCATCGGGCAGCAGAGCGGCCTCAAGTGGCCGCCCCATGGCGGCAAACACCCTCAACTGTCCGCCACCTGAACCACTATAGCTCCAGCACCGACCCGTGAACGCGGCACTCTCCACCAAAGACCCCCGGCCGGCAACCAACTTCGTCGCCGCCAACGGTCAACCCATCAACGCCCGCACACACATCATCAACAACCAGAGCTGGCGTGCACGCCAGCCTGACGACCTACGGCATACCCTCACCAACCACCGCGACGGTGAGCCGAGGGGGTCGCTAAGCCGACTCGGGCCCCGGTGCTTTGGACCGATGATCCGAGGCGAGAGATAACGGGCGAACTTCAAGGCGCCGAAGGAAATAGAGAAGTACGACCCCTCGTACGATCCCTCCGTGTGGCTGGATACCTACCTCATGGCAATGGGGATCGCCGGCCACATCGATCTACTAGCCGCCCGCTACCTTCCCCTGATGATGGAGGGAGCGTGCAGGCAGTGGATTAACACTCTTCCCGCGGATAACATCGACTCCTGGGAAGAGATGCGCGATGCCTTCGTCAGGCACTTCGAGGGTTCATACACCCGTGCCACCACCATCGAGGACCTGGAACGGTGTGTCCAGGGACCTCACGAGTCGACCCGCAGCTGGGTCCAACGGTGGCAAGAACTGTGGCACAACGCGGTCGGCATCCACCCAGACACCGCGATCCACTACTTCAAGACCTCGTGCCGCTACGAGCCCCTGGTCGCCAAGCTCAAACGAGCGTACCGCACACTCGACAACATACCGGATCTCCTGGAGATCGCCAAAAGGTACGCGGAGGAAGACCCAAACCAAGAAACCGACGACGAGTCGGGAGGACAACGCCACATGAGAAGCCACGACAACGGAAGACGATCCGATCTACGCTACAGCAACACTCGCCTCACCGGCAAGCGCCGCAGTGACGGGCGAGTCGACTTTGTCGCCAATGCTGGATACGCGCAGCGCGAGCCCAAGAACTTCCGCCGCGATGAGGGGCAACGCCGCGACGGTGGCAACTACAAGGCTAAGCCGAGGTTCGACCCCGCGACCCTTCTTAACCAACCTTGATTATTTCACAGCAAGGAAGGAAAGCCTGCTACGCACACGACCGCCGACTACCACTCTCTCAAGGAGATCGAGAAGGCACGGCGCGCGCGGGAAGACCCCGACAACAACCCGCCAAACGGCGGAAAATTCGGCAGTGTGGCTGGCTCACTCCACACCTTCACAGGCTTCAACACAAAGCGCGAGAAGAAGGTCATCGCCCGCGTCGTCGCCGTCAACGCGGTGGCCCAGGTGGACGTCCCGCAGTTCCTCAACTCGTCTGAGCAACCAATCACTTGGAGCCGCCAGGACCACTCGCCACGGATCGAGTATGTCAACACCCGGATTTTTAATCCCAGATGCCTGTTATGCCATACATCGCAATCCCAGGATTACCATTTTTGCTAGACATAACAGAATTGGATACCATAGTACATCATCCATTACAAACCGTACATAAGTTCTTACACAAATAGGGATCTCATGATCCAGTTCTTAATACAACTTCAAGCAGCGGAATACGTAATAATAATGGTAGCGTAGGCGAAGCTCCATCTTCGGGATCACAGGCAATGCTGACGATGGGAGATGATCCTAGTTGTCGTAACCTTCCTGGGGTCCATCCTCCAGGTACTCCTCTTCATAGTCTGGCCACGGGAATAGCCAGGGACAAAGCCATGAGTACTCGCAATCTAATACTAACAAGAAAAAAGGGGGTTTTGGAAATAGGACACTAGGCTCTAGGGTTGTTTTGCAAAAGCCAGATTTACCTCTACTAAGTTCATAAGCAAAGAATGCTAGTTGATGTTTTATAACACCTAAGTGGGAACTTGTATCTCATGCCACAACCGTGTTGTGGTCAAGTCAAAGTCTCAATTCATTTCACAAGTCATTTTGCAAAAGTCTGACGGGGGAACAGTATGGCCACTCCAACTGTCCATAACCGCGGACATGGCTATTTGAATAGTTTGACACTCTGCAGAGATTGTACACTTTTACCACAACATTCGATACATCCGTCAGGAACAAATCCTGAATTCACCATACTCAGTATGCGGATAATCAATCCTAACCTTTCGATTACACGCCCTAGTATAAGCACCTCTCCTATGAGTTTGGCCTCCCAACCATGAACAACTGTCATCTTGGGTATTGCACAGGTGGAAAATCTTCACAAGGTAGCCTCAGCTCAGACCTTGGCCGTGAGGGAACTAATACTAAGGTATATAAGTTTCCAGTCAAGCCCTACCCAATTCTCGGGTATTGTGGTTGTACGGTAAAATTGGAATGGTATCGCATCCAGACAACCATCAGTTTTATAAAGGGCTAAGGCTCACGCCTCAACATTTTCATCACCAAAATCATCTGGTGTTCGGAAACACATGTCAAAACATCTCAGTAGAATGATCCATCATTCTAAGGTTTTCATAACCATTTTCACCAAGTATTCCCACCTAAAGTTGATCAAGTTTTATGCTTAGCACTAGCATCTACAAGTGGGGGTGAGTACTAATGGGGGATAGTAAACTAGTGGAGTTTAACTAAGTTTTAATCTCATGCCTTAGGATGACATCAAGATTATCTAGCTTAGGCCAAATTTTATGCTCTTTATGCAACCTTCAATTATATCTTTCTAGAATCTACAAGTCACTTGAGTACTCTCTAAGGAAGTAGCTTTGATAAGGAAATAAAATAGAAAGCTTGCAAATAAAACAAGGAGGGGGTAACAAGTGGGTATGATCACATATGCTTAAGGCATATAGTGGGCATGGTAACAAGTAAGGGTTTGTTTGCATCAGTAGAATATCTTGCAAGTGTTAGCTTGCATAGATCAACTTGATTAGTAAATCTTGCCTTGTGCAGAGTAGTGGTTGAAGTTCTCATCGGCTTCCTCTTCATAGTATCCTCCTTCCTCCTCGTATCCTTGGTCGGTACTAGCGTCTATAAATAAATACGATGTACACAGTCACCAAACAATACTTAACTACTTGCAATCATCACACAAAAAGGTCCTATAGATGATCTAGCATCATCACTAACATTACAAGGTTAAAGCTTGGTTTAATTCCTTTTATTTTTAGAAAAGTAATTTCTACTCATTGAAAAACTACTTAAGATTTACTATTCTACAAACCAAACATGGGATCATGTTGACACATGTCATCACCACACATTTTAGTCCAAGGGAATGTGATTTAAAGTGGTGTCACAATTTAATAAGGTTTTACCCTTTTATTTTAATTAATTAAAGTGGCTAGAAATGCCTATGTGGCATTCTTTTATTACTTGGTCATTATTTCTTTAAGTAAACCTATATATTTTTATATATTCTGAAATGTATGGTTAAATGTGATTTTTGAGAGTTGGAATGAACTCAAAAGCTATTATGGTTTAAGTTTGAAAAATGTTTGAATGCAGAAAAGCTTCTGCCTTGTTATTTTTGCCAAGGGTGATCTACAGATCCAAATGACTTGAATCCAATGGGCTTGGATTCAGCATTCCTAGACCTTTCTAACAAAATTAGTTTCATTCAATTTGGTGCACTGAATCGATCTGGGTTGATTTTTGAAACTGGGTACAGAAGTGTGTTTGAAATAAAATGGAAAAGGTTTAATTCAAATAACTAGGCTGCGCGGGAAAGGTTAACGGGCCGGCCTGCTAAGCACAGCGCTCCCGCGGGCTGCGTAAGTGGTTGTCCCCATACGTTAGTGAGACAGGGGGTGCGAAGCGGTATGGGGCAATGTGGTGCGTTCGATCTGGTTCTAATCCAACGACTGAGAGTCATCATCGACGTTGGGCAACGCCGGCGAGACAGAAACCTAGCGCGGCCAGTGGGGGTTGTTGGGGGCTCACCGGGGTTCAGGCGAGGGTCGTCGAGGCGGGCGAACAACAAAGTCGACGACGGTGAACCTCCTGGTACCGGCAGCTTCTCCTGGGGCGGCTCCAATCGCTGGCTCCCTTCTTCTCCAGCAGCGGCAGACTCCGGTGAAATTTCGGCGAAGTGCTGCTCGCCTTGCTCCGGAAACGGGGTGGACTGATCAGTGAGGAGAGGGGAGTGAGATGGTGTGCTCAATTCGGTTGGGGTGGCCTCTATTTATAGTGGTGAGAGGGGACCAACGGGGCGCACGGTGAGCTCGTCGTGGTCGATGGTACAGACGGCTATCAGCATGGGCGACGGTAGGGGCGGTGCGGTGCTCCCTGGCGATGCTCAACGACATGGTGGCGAGACGTGGGGCAGTGCGGCTTGGTCGGAACGCGACGGTGCTCTGCGCGTGACGGAGAATTTAATGCCGACATACGGCGTGGTCGCGGGCGGGCGAACGAGCGTGTCTGCGGGGTTGCTGGGACGGTGGTGATCACGTATGCACGCGGCGAGGGCGGCGCGCGGTCTGTGGGCGTCGGTCGAGCGTGGCACATGGGGCGTGCTCTCGGCATGGTTGCTGGCGAGGTTGGCATGGTTCGTGCATGTGGTCCAGTGGCTGGTAACGTTCGAGCGCTGGACGGGGAGTGGCGGTGGGGTGTTGGCTTGCTCCCAAACATGCTGGCTAAGCTTGTTTCTCCTCCTAGCTTGCTGTCGACATGGGGGTGACAAGGGTGCATTCGGCCTGCTCACCATTGATGGCAATGCCAAGCTTACAGTGATGCTAAGGGTGTGCAATTGAGCTAGATGATCTACTAAAACCTAGTTGTAACCAGAGAGGGAACAAGTTAGGCTTTAATCACTGCTCACAATAGTGTTTGGATTTTGTTTGATTTGTGTCTGCCAAGTGTTTGATGAAATGGCCGCAAGAACGCAAGTTTTGAATTTTGAAAAGATTTTTGGTGGGTGTGCTAGGTTGGTGCTGGTGAGTTTGCAGATGCTTGGGTTTTGAAAGTTGAGCTTGTTTGAGTGGTTTTTGAAAAAGTGGGATCTTCCCATATGATAAAGATTCAATTTTGAATTGTCATTTAAACTATGCATTTGAAAGTTTCTGGATGATCACAAAGTGGGCCTTGATACTTTGTTATGAGTACAATCAAGGGGTGCAAAGATCCAGAAAAGTTTCTATTAGGTTCTGAAAGTTTGAGACAGCCAAAGTAGGCATGGGAGTTAAATTGGTCAAAATGACCATTCACTCATTTATCTTTGTTTTGATTTATTTGTCTTTGAGAAAAGTTTGGGAATTGTTTAGATGATGTTTATTTCACCTAAGCATCCATTTACAAGCAAAGGAACACACAAACAAGTTGGTTCAAAAGAATTCAAAATGAAATGCATACTCACATGCATGCTTCCATAATTTTATTTAGCAAAGTTTTTGTTAACCCTAATTTTGATGATTAGAGTTTGATGATCCAAGTTTAGTATTTTTGGGTTGTTACAGACTACCCAGGCCGAGTCGCCCTGGTGGTCAAGCCCAAGGTGGGGGACTACTGGCTCCCGAAGACATTGATGGACCACGGCAGCTCCATCAACATCCTGTACCTGGACACCTTCAGGCGACTGCGGCTCCCGCAGTCGATGATCGAGACGACCTACACCAAGTTCCAGGGCATCGTCCCCGGTCGAAAGGCGTACCCGATCGGCAAGGTCACGCAGTCAGTCACCTTCGGCACACCGGCAAACTTCCGCACCGAGTGGATCGTCTTCGAGATGGTGCCCTTCGACAGCCCCTACCACTGCGTCCTAGGGCTCCAGGCGTTCGCCAAGTTCATGGCAGCGCCCCACTACGCGTATAACGCGATGAAGCTCCCCGGGTCGTGCGGTGTCATCACCATCCACGGCGACCCCGACATGGCCGCCGAGTGCGAGGCCAAAGGAGACGAACTCGCCGACGCCGTCATCGCGGCAGAGGCCAACCACGCCGACGAGCTCGCCAAGTACGCGAGCGGGGTCAACAACGATGACCCCACCATACTCAAGAATCCCAATTCGGAGGGCGGCAACCCCACAGCCTTCGAGGCAACGAGGCATACCCACACTGTCGAGCTGGTCCCAGGAGACTCCAGCCAGACGGTGACGATCGGGACGGGCATGAGCCCAGCATAGGAAGGCGCGCTCATCGAGTTCCTCCGTGAGAACAGGGACATCTTCGCATGGAAGCCCTTTGACATGCCTGGTGTCCCTAGGGAACTCGCTGAGCACAAACTCAACGCCGACCCCAAAGTGCGACCTGTCAAGCAGTCGATGCGGCCCTTCAATGAAGAGTGCCGCCGAGCCATCGCCGAGGAGGTGCAGTGTCTACTCGCTGTAGGCTTCATATGGCCAATCAAGTACTCCAAGTTGCTGGCAAACTCAGTCCTGGTCGAGAAGAAAAATGGGACCTGGAGTATGTGTATCGATTACACAAACTTAAACAGCGCCTGCCCGAAGGAGCAATTCGTCCTCCCGCGGATCGACCAAATCATCGATTCCACCGCGGGCTCGGAGTCGCTATGCTTCCTCGACGCCTACTCTGGGTACAACCAGATCAAAATGGCCGTTGAGGACGAAGAGAAGACGGCGTTCATCACGCCATTTGGAGCCTTCTGCTACACTGCCATGACCTTCGGCCTAAAGAACGTCGGGGCAACATACCAGCGGTGCATGCAGGAGTGCCTTGCGATCCAAATTGGCCTCAATATCCACGTCTACATCGATGACGTGGTGGTGAAGTCCGCTCGCCAGAGCGACCTACTTGCTGACCTGGCAGAAACATTCGCCAACCTGCGGAAATACAAGATAAAGCTAAACCCAGGCAAATGCACCTTCGGTGTACCAGCTAGGCAGCTACAGGGATACATTGTCTCCAAGCGCGGGATCGAGGTGAACCCCACCAAGATCGACATGATCGCTCGACTCGGCAAACCCGAGTGCCTGCGTGACGTCCAGAAGCTGGTCAGGCGAGTCGCGGCTCTCAGTCGCTTCATCCCCCGGTTGGGCGAAAAGGCGATGCCCCTCTACCGCCTGATGCACAAGAACCCCACCTTCTAGTGGGACAAGGAGGCGGATGATGCGCTCCGCGACCTCAAAAAGGTGCTACTCGCAGCACCGCTACTCGCCGCCCCCGTCGACAAGGAACCCATGCTAGTCTACATCGCGGCTTCCGAGCGCGTCGTCAGCGCCGTCATGGTCGTCGAACGACCAGAGGAAGGAAAGGATCACCCGGTGCAGTGACCAGTGTACTACATCAGCGAAGTCCTCACCGAATCGTGCCAGCGCTACCCGCAATACCAGAAACTGGTATACGCGGTCTTCAGAGCACAGCGGCGACTGCCGCACTACTTCCAGGAGCACCCGATAACGGTCGTCTCCTCAGCACCGTTGCAGGACATCATCCGCAACCGTGAGGCGACCGGGCGAGTCGCCAAGTGGGCCGTCGAGATCGGCGTCCACAACATCAAATACGAGCCGCGCAAGGCGATCAAGTCGCAGGCTCTCGCGGACTTCATCGCTGACTGGGAGGAGGCCCAGCAGCCAGAAAAGTTGCCATACCTCCATTACTAGAGTTTACATTTCGACGGCTCCAAGAACGCGGACGGAGCAGGAGCAGGGATCGTGCTAACTTCTCCAAAGGGCGACAAGCTCCGCTACGTCCTTTGCCTCGACTTCACCCCCTGCACCAACAACATGGCCGAGTACGAGGCGCTACTCCACGGCATGCGAGCTGCCAAGGAGATGAACGACAACCGCATGTGCTGCTACGGAGACTCCGACCTCATCGCCGGGCAATTCGCTGGCACTTGCGACGCCGTCTCCCCCACCATGGCGGCATACCGCCAAGCAGTGGACAAGCTGGGTGGACACTTCACAGGCTACTCTATCGAGTGGATCGACAGGCGGAAGAACGAGGAGTCCGACGCACTCTCTCGCATCGGCTCGGCTCGACTCGCACCACCCGCCGGCGTCTTCCTCGACACCATCACCAAGCCTTCCGTCTCTACCCCAAGGGAGATCGACATCGAATCGGCGCAACCGAGGCAGCCCTGGTCGACTTATCGCCGAGCAGACGACTAGACCGCTCCAGACTGCCGCTTACTTGAGGAGGCACCCGCCAATGACGTAAACGGACGCCGGATGATAGCACGCCGCTGCAAATCCTTCGTCATCATCAACGGCGAGCTCCACAAGCGCAGCGTGACCGGCGTGTTCCAGCGCTGCGTTCAACCCGCTGAAGGACGCAAAATCCTCCAAGACATTCACTCCGGCGACTGCGGCCACCACGCCGGCGCCCGTTCTCTGGTCGCAAAGTCTATGCGACACGGCTTCTACTGGCCCACCGCACACGCAGACGCTGTCGACATTGTCCAGCGGTGCGTTGGATGCCAGAAATACGCCAACCAGACCCACGTGTCAAGCTCTGCGCTCAAGACAATCCCCATCACCTGGCCGTTTGCCGTGTGGGGCATGGACATGGTAGGCCCTTTCAAGAAGGCCCCCTCCGGCTTCACCCACCTCCTGGTCGCAGTTGACAAATTCACAAAATGGGTGGAGGCCAAGCCAGTCCGCAAATGTGACGGGAAGACTGCCACCAAGTTCCTACACGAGCTCATATATCGCTACAGGTTCCCAAACAGCATCATCACGGACAACGGCACCAACTTCGCCAAAGGAGCCATGGCCGAGTTCTGCGAGGAACACCACATCCGACTTGACCTCGCCTCAGTCGCCCACCCGGAGTCCAACGGCCAGGCGGAACAAGCCAACCAGATCATCCTCCATGGCCTGAAGCCACGGCTCCAAGTACCACTCGAACGCATCGCCGGGTGCTGGGTCGAGGAGCTACCCTCCATCATTTGAGGCATTCGCACCTCCGTCAATAGGTCGACAGGATTTACACCTTTCTTCATGGTATACGGTGCCGAGGCAGTCATGCCCACTGACCTCGATCACGACTCTCCAAGGGTGGTCAACTACACGGAGGCTGCAAACGAACTCGCACGACAAGACGGAGTCGACCAGCTCGACGAGGCACACGACCTAGCTCGCTCCCGCACCGCCATCTACCAGCAAGGGCTCCGCCGCTACCATAGCCGGCGAGTAAGGACTCGCACTTTCCAGGAAGGCAACCTCATACTACGCCTCATCCAGGACAAGAAGGGCATGCACAAGCTCTCCCCCCTTGGGAGGGACCATTCGTCATCGGGCAAGTCCTAGGCAACGACGCCTACTACCTCACCAACGTCCGAGGAGACGGGAAACTCAACGTCAAGCGACCGTGGAATGTAAACCTCCTACGGAAGTTCTACTCCTAGAACTCCATACATGTACCCTCCACCTGCTATGAAATAAAACAGATCGGTTACCGCAAATTGCGTCTACTCTCCGTGTCTTGTGCCACTCGCACTTGTAATAACAGTGTTAAGCTATTCGCAGAAGTCAACCTTTGGTAAAGCGACCGGCACGGCCAAGTAGTGCGGTACAAGGGCAACCCGGAGATCCCAGGCCTTGTAACTTCCACGAAAAACGCCAACCCGGAGCCCCATCGGAGTCGCCTAGCCTGACTGGCTTACCGAGCCAAGACAACTACCCTCGCTCCTCACAGCGACCAAGGTCATCCGCACCCTCGGCACAGCGACTCGAATGGCCAAGTACCACGCTCGGGACCGACGTCTACCAAATACGAGCTTAGGAAAACGCCCAGTATGAGAGCATGCCCAGGACTCGCCATGCGACTGATCCTTCGGGTCAGGCAGGAGTGACGTGCTTACTCTAACGCGCTTAGACCTCACCTACCTTGGAGCTGCAACTAGAACCACCAAGTACCACGCTCGGGGACTCGGCTACCCGACCTCGTTCACGCACGGGAAAACGGTCAATTAAAGAGCACCCATGGGAGTCGCCCTGCGACTGGCTCTCCGACCTCTGGCGAGTCGACCTCAATCCAAAATCTCCAAAATCGCAAACACATAACAAACGAGGTAAACCCCATAAAAAGGGCAGACGCGCTCGGGGACTCGTCCAATCAACATTCAAAATCACGAAACAAATGACAAAACAACACGAATTTCCATTACAAGAGAACAAAGTCGTTCCAAAATACAAGCAAAGTTCAATGGATATTTGTTACTAACGCCCCAGGGAACAATGCTTCTACTCCGCAGGTTTCGACGCCAACTCGCCGCCACCCCTGCGGTTGCGAATGAATGGCACGTACGGGTTCGACGGGTACGTCGTCAACTCACCCGCCATCGCCGCACGGAACGGCTGTTCGACTTTGAAGTCCAGATGCTTCGGTTCGGGATCGTTGGGGGCGACAATCGTCTCCTGATAGGGGAGGAGGTCGCCCATCGCCCAAACGCGATCGGAATACACCGCGGCCCGGTCCGTCAGCTTCAGCACCTCGGCAATCTCCACAGAGCCCGTCGACGAGGGGTAGCCACTCGTCACATCATCAAGGTCAAAGTCCTCCGGGAAATGGGCAAGCCCAAGGCTGAGCGCCGTCGCCGCCCCACGCCGTAAGGCCGACCGCGTCATGAAGTCGACGACTGATGGAGCCTTCTCCAGATAACGCCATACCTCAACGAGGTCGCTGGGAATCACTTCTGTGGGCGATATCTCCTGAAGATATGCTCGACCAGAGTGGTCACACACTGCCGCACGTCATACGACTGCGCCTCCTCCGAGCTATCAATAATCCGGCCTGTGGATAGAAGCAGGCAGTGAGTACACCAACGCAGCTGTTGTAGGCAGAGGAAAGAGGGAGAAAGGTTTACCAATTAGCGGACGGTAGAGGCCCGTGATGAAACTTTGAAGCGAGGAGAAGTCGTTCTGTAGCCCAACAACGAGTGCGTCAGACACTTTCCGCTCTTCCGCAGCAGACGTAATAGCAGCTTTTCGCCGCCCGCCGAAGCCTCGCTTCGCCGCCTCCTTGAGCTCACGCTCCAGATCAGCGATTCGCTTCTCGGCCGTACTCAAAGCAGATTGAGTTGCCGTCAGGTCACCCGCTGGGACAAGGCCCTGGCGGACCTCCTCCGCCTCGGTTGCAATCGCTTGGAGTCCCTTGTTCGTCTCCTGGACGGCAGCGAGTTCCTTCTCCATGCGACACCTTGCGCAAGCCATCGCAGGCCGATACGCACAAACTAAACAGTCAACGACATTGAAAATCCTAAGTGCCCATCCGCTGAAATTCAGCGAATAGGCACTCGGGGACTGGACATTGAAAATCCTAAGTGCCCACCCGCTGAAATTCAGCGACTAGGCACTCGGGGACTGAACGATACAAAAACATTAAGAATCTGACCACTGAAATTCAGTGGCCCGATCCTCGGGGACTGGACATACCTGGATGGCAGCGCCCAACATGTCGTGAAGCTCCAGCGCGTCCACAGACGCAAGCACGATCGGAGTGTGGCCGCGACGTTGCTCGACCTCCGTCTCGGCGACCCTAGGCACCCGGCTCGTTGGCGCCGTACCACTCGCTGCAGCCGCCTCCGCCATGAAGCAAGGGAAAGTCGTTGTAGATGCCGCGGCGCCACTCAGAGCCAGCTCGGCCACGTCGGGTGAGGCAACAGCCTCCTTGGTCTTCGAGGCCACTTCCGCCGCAGTCGGAGGTTCGCTCGGGGCAACCGCTGTGTCATCAGAAACCGTGACAACGTCGTCGCCTTTCGCCCTCTTGGCACCGTTGGCGGGAGCATCGGCCTCGTCGGGTTTCCTCTTCCGCGAGGAATCCTCCTCGGTGAAGACTGGCGGAACCTTGGCCACAGAAGGATGGCCGATCTTTTTGGCCCCAGTCCTACGAAACAACGATATAAATAAGACCGTCCGACTACAACGAAAGACAAGCAGATGAACAGCACTTACTTGGCGACTGGTATGAACAGTAGACCGGTGCAGATGCTGGCCGGCTTTTCCAGCTCGGGTCCCAACTTCCGACTGAGGCCCATCTCGAATACACCATGTGCCCAAGACACAGAGGGTTTCTTCGAAGACGAGACTGCGGCAGGAGCCCTCGTGACGACAGTTGCGGGAGCTTTCCTGGGAGGCGAAGCTGCTGCGGCCGGAGTAGCTCGCAACCCAGGGACCGGGGCGAATGGAGGCGGCAGCAACGCCAGAGGCACCTCTTCCAGGGGGGCGGCAGTGTTCGGCGCCACGGCCGCGCGCGCCGCCTCGCTCTTAGCAGAGCTGGTGGCGTCAGAACTGGTCGCGGATTGGGGCGGAGATGTCTGGTTTGCCGGCTTTGTCTTCCTCTTCAGCGGAGCCTTCGCCTCCTTCTTCTCCTTCTTCTTCTTCGATGGCTTGGCCTCACGATGTGAGGTGTGCTCGGGAATCTCGTCGTCATCATCATCGTGAGGCTCGAGGCTTCTACTCGCTTCGAGCTCGCACTGGTGTTACCCGCGAGTCTTGTGAACTGTTGGGGCGGCGTCTTCCACGGGCTCGTCTTCGTCATCGTCGTCGTCATCACCCTCGTCGCTCCCGACGTCGCCTTTGGCGAATGGTGACTCGCTCCCGTCCTGGACGGACGAGCTCGAGTTATCGTCGTCTACGGGTGGGAGCCAGCCTTCCACCACTTGGAACAACTACAAAAAGCATGAGACAACGTCAGCACAACCGTGAATGCATCATCTGCGACTGCGAGTAGTGGCGACATAACGGCTTACTGTCGGAGCTTGGCTCCTTGCGATAAGGGCGACTCGCCTTCGCCCCGTGATACACACCGGGTGATTTTCTTCAGGGCCAGGGTGTAGTCTTCAAGATGCCATTCGGCGAAGAAGGACTTCGTCGGATCTTCCTTACCCGTATACTCGTACATGTAGTGGTCGCGGCGGACCAAGGGCACGAGCCGCCGCCCGAACCAGCAGTTGTAGAGGTTGATGGTCTGGAGGCCCTTCTTCTTCAGACCGCGGATGGTTTGCAGCATTTCATCGACAACCATCCGCTAATCCAGCGGAAGCTTGCCGACCTAGAGCCGATGCGGCTCGGTCCGGTCGGCGGAGTACCTTGGAAGCGCCACCTCGCTGTCTGGAGTCGAATCGGTGACGTAGAACCAGGATTTCTTCCATTTGTTTGCTACCTTGTCGGGCAGCATCAGGTCTAAGAACGACGCCTTCGACTTCAGCTGGAATGTCAGGCCACCCGCGGCCAGCATCGGGCCGCCTGACTCTTCGCGGCTGATCCTCCCATGGAACAGATCTTGCCACAGAGGGAAGTAGGGCCTGCAGCCCAGGTAGCACTCACAAAACGCCACGAAGATGGCGAGCTGCTCGATACTGTGCGGACCCAGATCCGACGGCTGGATCCCGTAGTAGGCGCAGAAGCGCCGGAAGAAGAGGGAAGTGGGAAACCCCAGCCCCCGCTCCAGGTGGCTGGTGAAGCAGATGAATTCTCCCTCGCGTGGGTCCAGGGTCCCTTTTCCGGCCGCGGGGATGCACCATCTGCCGGCGCGCAGGATCCCGGCCTCCTCGAAGGACGCCAGTAGAGCCCTGGTACACTTGGACCTGCCCCATGGTTCGGCGGAGGGGGCCATTGGTTGGAAGTTCGCGGAGGTCGGAGCTTTCTGGGCTGGTTGGATCGCTGTGCGGAGTGGAAAATGGAGATGGGCAAGATCGGAGGAAGAACGAAGGAGTGTTTCCCCGTTCGCCTGTCATTCTCCTTATATAGCGGTTGCTACCCGCCAATTTCGGGAGCCGTTACTACGCGGTAATTACGCCGAAGTTACCGTTGGATTACCCCAACGGCTAGTTTGACCCTAATTGACGGTCCAACTTCATCCATTCGACTCGTCGCTCCATGCAAATCGACTACTCGCCGACCCGATCACTATAACAGTGACTGAGTACTCGCCGACCCGTTCGCCGAGCTACGACACGATTGGTCGCTGTTATTGCGACTAGAATAACTAGTTTTTCCTTTATTCAGGAGTCCGCCGCCGATTCGACTGGGCGTCCGCATTGGACCTGCATACTCCGACTGCCAGCGAACGCCTGCGACCAATCAGCGATGGCCTCGGGGACTACTGATGGGGATATGCCTACCGGGGTATACCCAGTAGGATGTTTCCTACTGGCCCAGGCGCCAGCGAGTGGGCCTGCAGGACGGCGACTGGATCAAGATCTGGCGTGGATTCAAGCAACTGGAAGCTGAAGGCCCAGAAGTATAGATAGGCCCAGTCAGACTAGGTCGTGGAATCGCTGATTCCTTAACTGATTCGGTTGAGATCTGTAAACCCTAGGGAGGTGAGTCTATATAAACCTCCCTAGAGGACGCATAGAGGATACATTCCATCATACACCCAAGCGACTCGCTGCCTAGCCGTCGAGCTCTCCCCATTGTACTCTCACCATAATACAATCTAGCAGGAGTAGGTCTTTACCCTCCGGGGGGGCGAACCTGGGTAAATCCTTGTGTCCCAGCCCTCATCTTGCACCGCAGATGGCTGGCCGCCCTTGCCCCATGTTCTACTACTCGCTGCCGATTGCAGCATCTGCCGTGGTCATTCCCACGACATGGTGTTTGAATGCTTATAAACAAGGCCTAGAGATCATACTTTCACTAGTGAACACTCTCTCATATAAATATCCTCTCTTCATGATACTACTCTTAACTACTCTCCGGTTGGACACTCTAATCCATGGTAGGGCTATAACAGCACACCTCAAAGTCCACCTTTCCCAATCTAGATAACCCCACACTATCACCTTGAGCGCTAGATGTGTCCAACAAACACGACAATTTCATAGAGACATCCAACTCCAAATATAACTCATAACAAATATTCAATCTAGCCAAAGTGCCACACACGGTATGCACGTTGTCACTTTCACACACGTGGGGAAAAGCATAGATGTATTAAAGCACAAAGAGTATTTATGTAGACTCAAACCTAAGTGCCACCATGGTGTGCACGCTGTCACTTTCACACACATGGGGAGAGCAGAGATCTAATGAAGCACTTGAGTAGCAAGGTAGATCTACTTGATTACAAAGCTCATGACCACAAGATAATGCATAGAGAGAGAGATGAACACATAGCTACCGGTAGAACCCTTAGCCTCGAGGAAGAACTACTCCATCCTCATCGTGGGAATTATAAATAGTGATGAAGATGGTGGTGGAGATCGATGGAGATGGCTCCGGGGGCACTTCCCCGTCCCGGCAGGGTGCCAGAACAGAGACTTTCTGTCCGCCAAATCTCCCCTTCGGTGGCGGTGGCGCAGCAAAGGTTTTCGTGGATTTCTTCTGGATGCCCTAGGGTTTTTGGGTCGGAGGCTTCTTATAAGCGCAGGAATCAAGGTCGGTGGGGCTCCAGGGGGCCCACACCCCCTGTGGGCGCATCCAGGGCTTGCCCGCGCCTAGGGGGTGCGGTCACCCTGTGGCCCCCCTCCGGCTCTATTTCGTGGTTCCGTGTTGCTCCCGAAAAAACAATTACTTTGGTTTTTGTCCCGTCCAATTCCGAGAATATTGATTTTTTCCCTTTCTGGAACCAAAAACAGAAGAAAACAGGCAACTAGCATTGTGGCAACTTGTTAATAGGTTAGTTCCAGAAAAGATATAAAAATACCTCAAAGTGTAGACAAAACATAAGACAAATGATACAAAACAAGCATGGAGCATCAAAAATTATAGATACATTTCCGAAGTATCAAGCATCCCCAAGCTTAACTCCTGCTCGTCCTCGAGTAGGTAAGTGATAAAAAGAATAATTTTTGAGGTGACATGCACCATCAAAACCAAGATCAAACCATTTGCAAGCATTGAAAGATGGGATCAAAGAACTCTAAACATGTGCATGAAAGATGGAGTTCTAACGATAGGACATAGTAACTATGCATGCAACATGAAAGGCTACAAACAAAGATCATGAATAACATGCATTGAAAAACGTTTGATTGTTTCACATACAGAAAATATAACATTGTGGCAATCAGCTTGTCCCTCATAGAGTAGCAAATAGATGCATAGGACACCTTCAAAGTTCACAAGGGTGACTAGAAACAAATAGCACAAGAACAAGTAATATCACAATATGCATCAATCAATAAGCTTTGGAACACTGCACACAGAATGACAACTATGCTCTCTTAATGGTGCCTAAAGGTAGAAGGTGGAGACTCAATAGTGGTGGAAGAAAGTCCTTTTTGTAAAGGAAGCGGGGATTTCAAGTTTCAAAAAGAGCTTCCAAAACTTATGGTACTTGTTAGCTTTCAGCCCTCATTGCCCCTATCATAAGCATCTTGAAGTGATTAAGGTTAAAGTGAACAAAGATGGATTATATGCTTGACGAAGTATAAGTTGGCAATCTCAAGTCCCTTGAATACGAGGGCCACACCTCATGCTACTCAACTTTAGTCACCTGTAAGTTCTTGTCATTGTAAGTATTTGCATATCATTGAGAACCGCCAACGGGTACCCCTTGCACATGGTATAGGAGCTATCCCATAACCAAAATGACAAGGCAAGCAGACAATGAGCATATCAGCAATCTTCTTATTTACCATGGGAATATGGTGCTTTTTTCTCTCTTTCCTCTTTTCTCAATGTGTCTCTTTTTTATAAGAAGAATGCTTCATAGATGTCACTATGCTGATGCTGCAAGTTTCCACCGTGATTAGGCATGGCTTAGGTTAGCGGCCCAGGCATTTCTCTAACACAAAATACATACTCCATGGACTTACAAGTTCCCTCTTTATTTCACACCGGTGACATCCATAGACAAAAGAGCATGATATCAACTAAGTACAAAGTACAAGTGCAATGTTGAAAACGTTCCCCATGACAGCACGGTTCTTCTAATTCCAACGTATAAGTGCAAGCATATACAACATAGATGACATAATGGTTCAAGTTCATTAGGGGCAAAGAATATAAAGTGTGCCATCAAGTTTGTGAGGGCTTTAATCACTAAGTTTTCACATAACAAAATACTTTTTAATTGGAAGATAGATGAAAACAAGAATATACTTGGAATGGTGTAACACACCATGCATAGGAGTTTATAGTGGACACTTTGGAATAACTTGGTTTCTTGGGAGTTGGAAGCATGAGTAGAGCTTACTCATACAAGTGGAGGCTAGCAAAAGACTGGGAGCAACCAACTAAGAGAGCAATAATGGCCATAATCATGCAGAGCAACAAAACATTACTAATCAAAGCATAGAGTGGTACTACAAGTCAAGGACTAAATGATCAGAGGCTATGGTTACTTGTACATAGTCATAACATGGTATTAGCATGTGCCAAGTCACCTCAAACAAAGCATCAAAGGAGAATACCACAATAATATGCTTTTGTATGCTAAAACAACACATGATTCCTTCAAGGCACATTAAGCAATCCTAATTGTTTGGAACAAGTAATGCTACAACAATAATCACTAAGCATAAGGTCAAACAACACCTAGCATGACATGATAGAGTCTAAGTCACAGTCAAAGCAAGCTCTCTCTTGTACCACTTAAGCATGAAACTTTCTACTCTTTTCCAACACCAAGCAACTTATTTGAAACAACTCACAAAGATAATAATCAATAAAGAACAGTGAGCTTGTCTCACAAATCCACAAAGAAGAACTAAAAAGTTTTAAGCTGAAAGCACAAGAAAACTAAGGCTAAACACAGTGCTAGCAAACGAGAACACTCACAAAACAATAAGAGTGAAAACTAGAGTGTTCTAGGCAATGGAAACAGAGTGTGTCTCTCTCCAAAAGAAGTGTGGTGTAACCAACCAACTTACTCAAGCAAACTAAGCAAACGAAAACCAAAAATGAAAACTAAGACGCTGCAAGAACAACACAACAATGCATGAAACAATAAAAATGAAGTGTGTAGAAAGACCTGAGCTTTTTATTGATGAAGAAGGGGATGCCTTGGTCATCCCCAAGCTTTGAAGCTTGTACCTCTTGGATATTTATTGGGGCGACACCATGGTGGCATCCCCAAGCTTGAACTTTTGTCCATTCTTCATCTCATTACATCATTCTTCCTCTACACCTGAAAATTTTCCTTCATACAAAACTTCACACAATCTTCATTAGTAACATTAGTGTATTCAAAAGATAATAGACCCTTGGGTTTAGCTTTGGAACAGAAAAACTTTCACTAAAAACACAAGCTACTGTAGCAATTCCCTCAAAAAGCTCAATTTCCCAAAAGGAACCCAAAAAGGAATCAATAAGAAGCAAATGCAAATAATGGAAGAAATTTCTCAAAATAGACCAGCAGGTAGAAACCAATTTTTTTCGAAGACCTTCTATTGCTCAAATCAAAAATTGTTGAACTAAGAAAGTTAGGTAACATACTGGGGATTTATTCATAAATTTTCAGCTCAATCCGACTTATAGAAACTCCTCACGAATTTTTATGGTTGAGGACAGAAATCTGTTTTGGAACAGCAACTCCCCAAATCTTACTTCCCTCTCATTAGAGGTCATTCTTGGCACAAAAAGCAAACAAAAAGGACAAGGAGAGGTCATTACAGAAGTAATAACTTCCAAGACTCAAGAAAACTCTTGGGTTATCTCCCAACAAGTACTTTTCTTTAACGCCTTTAAGTTAGGCATGGAAGTTTGAGAAGATGCTCACATAAGAAATATCAATTGAAGTAAAAGAGAGCATCAAGAAGCAAATTCAAAACACATTTAAGTCTAACCCACTTACTATGCATAGGAATCTTGTAAAGAAACAAGTCATAAAATCACAAAGCAACAAGCATAGGAAAGCAAAACAAGTGCAACTTCAAGATTTTCAACATAAAGAGGGGAAACTTAATATTATTGAGATGCATAAGACCATGTTTCCCTCTCTCATAATAACTTTCCACATAAGAATAGCCATTCTTATTAATTGTAGTGGGAGCAAAATTCAACAAAATATCTATCATTACTATTCTCATCACCATAGTCATCAAAAATAGGAGGCATATTGTAATCACAACTAATTTCCTCCTCAATAGTACGTGGACTGAAAATATCATACACATCATTGTAATCATCATAAATTGGAGGTTTGGTATCATCATAAGCAATAGAATAGCTATCTTCCAAAGCTGGGGAACTAAAAAGATCATTTTTATAAGAACTAGCTTCCCCAAGCTTAGACTTTTCCATAGAATTAGCAACAATGGTGACCAAAGAGTTCATACTAATAACATTGTTATTAGCATGAAAATAAAGTTCCATAGGTTTTTTAATTTTCTCTTTAAACACTTCATGTCCTAACTCAAGATAAACGCTATAAAGCTCTTTAATTTTGTTGTTGTTTTCCATTAAGCCTAACTAGTGAAAACAAGAAACAAAAAGACACAATTGCAGATTCTAAAGGAAATAACTTCGAGCACTCACACCGGAGGATGTGAGTACCTTTTACCTTACCTCTCCGGAAATGGCACCAGAAAATAGCTTTCTAGCTTGCTGTTGCCGTGGGGTAATGTGTGTGAGTTCTTTTTACCTTTCCTCCCTGGCAACGGCGCCAGAAAAGAGCTTTCTGTCTTGCTGTTGCCGAGGGGTGACATATGTGAGTGCCTTTTAACTTTCCTCCCCGGCAACGGCGCCAGAAAAGAGCTTGATGTCTACGCACTTCTATTCTTGTAGACAGTTGTTGGGCCTCCAAGTGCAGAGGTTTGTAGAACAGCAGCAAGTTTACCTTAAGTATATTACCCAAGTGAAAGGATCGTATGGGCACCTAGAGGGGGGGTGAATAGGTGCTACTTCAAATTTTACTCTTTTTCAAATTAGGGTTTGACGAGAAAGGTAAATTCTCTAGAATATGCAACTATGGTGAATTTACCTATATGTCAAACAAGCACAAACTAACACAACACTAAGCAAGAACAAGTAAGTAAAGTGAGGTAAAGGATAGAAGTAACCAAGGGAGTGGACGCGGAGACACAAGGATTTGTTTCCCGTAGTTCCTTACTTTTGAGGGGAAGTACGTCTACGTTTGGAGAGGGGGTGGTTTCAAACCACCAACGCCACGAGAGGCCTCCCTTGTTCTCCGATGAACCTCACCCCAACGGGCTCGATTCACCTTCCACTATATCGGCAACCTTCGAGGTGGAAGCCGGCACCTTTACAACAAGTTCGGGGCACACATCCACAACTGAATTGGAGGCTCCCAAATACAAGAAAGCTGTCAAGACAAATCAAACACAAGCTTGTAAGAACCAAATCAAAGTTAGGGTTTCCAAAGAAACACTAGAGCTTGGGGGCCCTCAAGTGAATGAGGGGGAAATGAAGATCTCTCTTGGTGAAGATGTGAATCAAGGCCTCCTCCTTCGATTCTCCAAAGATCAATGACTTTGGATGTTTGGATGAAGAGATCTTGTGGATTTGGTGGCTCTAATGGTGTTGGTGTTCTTGAGCAGCTCGAGCAACTGGAGGAAGAAGATAAGGGTCCCTCTTTATAGGCCCCTCCACGAACCGTTTCGACCGTTGTAGAAAAGTCGACCGGAGACTCGCCTACACAGACTCGGCCAATCTCGGACCAGTCTCGATCGCCTTCCGGCCGACCAGGCCAGTTCCTCACTAGCAACACCGGAGACTCCGGCCTTCCAGCACCGGAGACTCCGGACTGACCAAAGTCCGGAGACTTCGGAGTAACCTCCGGTGCAGCCTCCGGACCCCTAGTCAGAATGTCCCATGTCACAGGAGGCACCACCGAGCCGACCGAAACTCCAGACCACACCGAAGACTTCGGTCTTGGCAGACCGGAGACTCCGGTCTGGAGTTTCCAGAACAGTGGAAAATGTATGTGGTCTTTTCCCAAGAGTGTGTGTGATGTTTATCTATGATAATACCAACCTGTGGATAATAACAAACTGTAAAATGATCAAATTGTTGTTAACTAACACCAAAAGTGATTATGACAATAAATGCCCTTTCACCAAGGTTTATCGAACTCAGGGAGGAAGTGGTCAAAGGTATTCCCTCTCAAGCAACCCTGCAATCAAGATACAAGAAGTCTCTTGTGTCCCCAACACAGCCAATATAGGTGCACTAGTTCGGCAAATAGATAGTGAAATACAAGTGGTAACGGTGCTAGAAAAGAGCTTGACGGTGAGGTAAAGACTAAAGGCAACAAGAAGGAAGCAAGCAAACATGCAACAGATCTAGTAGCAAACGGTGTTTCAATGTTTAGAAACAAGGCCTAGGGATCATACTTTCACTAGTAAACACTCTCTCATATAAGTATCCTCTCTTCATGATACTACTCTTAACTACTCTCCGGTTGGACACTCTAATCATCGGTAGGGCTATAACAGCACACCTCAAAGTCTGCCTTCCCCAATCTAGATAACCCCACACTGTCACCTTGAGCGCTAGATGGTTCCAACAAACACCACAATTTCATAGAGACATCCAACTCCAAATAAAACTCATAACAAATATTCAATCTAGCCAAAGTCCCACACACGGTATGCACGCTATCACTTTCACACACGTGGGGAAAAGTATAGATCTATTAAAGCACAAAGAGTATTTATGTAGACTCAAACCTAAGTGCCACCATGGTGTTCACGCTGTCACTTTCACACACATGGGGAGAGCAGAGATCTAATGAAGCACTTGAGTAGCAAGGTAGATCTACTTGATTACAAAGCTCATGACCACAAGATCATGCATAGAGAGAGAGATGAACACATAGCTACCGGTAGAACCCTTAGCCTCGAGGAAGAACTACTCCATCCTCATCGTGGGATTTAGCAACGGTGATGAAGATGGTGGTGGATATCGATGGAGATGGCTCTGGGGGCACTTCCCTATCCCGGTAGGGTGCCGGAACAGATACTTTCTGTCCCCTGAATCTCCCCTTCGGTTGCGGCGGCGTAGCAGAGGTTTTCGTGGATTTCTTCTGGATGCCCTAGGGTTTTTGGGTTGGAGGCTTCTTATAGGCGCAGGAATCAAGGTCGGTGGGGGTCCAAGGGCCCACACCCCCTGTGGGCGCCTCCAGGGCTTGCCCACGCCTAGGGGGTGCGGCCACCCTATGGCCCCCCTCCGGCTCCGCTTCGTGGTTCCGTGTTGCTCCGGGAAAAATAATGACTTTGGATTTTGTCCCATCCAATTCCGAGAATATTGATTTTCTGCCTTTCTGGAACCAAAAATAGAAGAAAACACGCAACTGGCACTGTGGCAACTTTTTAATAGGTTAGTTCCAGAAAAGATATAAAAACACCTCAAAGTGTAGACAAAGCAAAGCAAAGTAGATACAAAACAAGCATGGAGCATCAAAAATTATAGATACATTTCCGACGTATCAATTACCCCTTACCAAAAAGCAATAAGAGGATGCATACGCTAAAAGATGAGGGCAAAAACACTCCATAGTAGGGGTACCACCGCTAAGATGAGGGGAAAAACCCTCTAAGTATTTATATGATATCAAAAGGTGAGAAGAGTGAGTATGGAGAGGCTAGGCCTTCCCAAAAATCAAAACAAGCAAAAAATGACATAAAAAAGATAGGAAAGAAGCAAATAGTGACAAAACAAGAATGCCAAAAAGAATCAAGTAATGAGGGGCAATGGAACCAAACACTAATGATGAACTATGCTTCAACCATAAACTTAATAGATAGTGTTTGGAAGATTGCTGGTGACTCACATATGATATTCCCTACTAGCCAGCCATACACTCTTTCCAACCTCCTTTGCTAAATATTCTGACCATAGGACCGCCACTATATATATACTTTTCTCTATGCAAAAAATGCACTATTCCCTCATATTACTATATGCATTTGTGTTAGTTATAAACATTGTGTTGTCAAGTATGATATTATAAGGAGTATCACTTTATGCTATGCTTGCTTGTTGTTATTCTCTAAAGAAATGAACCGTTTAACTTTTTTTATATTTGCTAGTGAAAAGAAGCACCAAACTCTAAATCCCATGTTAGTTATATCACCTTCATGCTCGAGGACGAGCATAGGTTAAGCTTGGGGATGTTGATGCATGTAAAATGCATACATGAACTTTGTAGTTTGTTGATACGAATTCCCACATATTTGCTACATATATGATGTTATATCCATGTTTTACATTGGTTTATGGGGATTTATCAATGATCCACTTTATTTTGTTTATAACTCTACAGGACAGGAAAAAACCCTGTTTTGTGTATTTTTACCTTTTAGGGACCTAAACAAAGTCAAATGGAGTTGGGATTTCAGGAGTGTTAATATTTCATCAAGAGAAGCACCTGGAGCACTTGGACCTCACCAGATGAGCCAGGAGGCCCAAAAGAGACCTGGTGGCGCACCTAGTAAGGGTAGGCGCACCACCCATGCTCTTTTCCTTCTAGATCGTTGATTCGCTTCGATATTTTGCCCACCTCCTTCGCATGACCTAAAAACCACTATATAAAGGGCCCCTCGGGAGTTCCTGGAGAAAGGCACTGCAGAAAAACCGAAACACCAAAATAGAGCCAGAACTAGCAAAGATAGGACGAGGAAACTCCACTGAAGCCGCCACCGAAAGGATATCTACCTTCTCCAACGTCTCCACCATCATCACCATGATGAAGAGCGAGTAGTACACCTATGAACTATGGGTTTGTGGCAGTAGCTTGATCTCTCTCTCTTATTTTTCATAGATCTAGTACCATATGAGTTGCCCAACATGATTATGGTCATATAATTCCTATGTGGTGGATATTTATTCTGTGATTTGTTATATGAGATTGGAACGTATTATGTGTAAGATGTATTGATATATGTATATCATGTATGCTGTTCTTAAGTACTTGTTATGATCCAACTTGTATGCAAGAGCATGTATGGGGAGAAGTGTGCATTAGATGGAGTAGCATGGTGGTGGTAATTGAATAGTGATAACAAATTCAAGATCTACTATAGTATTTAATTTTCTTTTGTTGCCTCACTCGGGATAACGTGAATTCATGTGCTATAATTATCTTATGATAGCTACATAATCTTATTTGGTCAAGGTAGCATATTTGTGATTCAAACATCATGTCAAAATACTTAAGGCTATACTCTATTGATTCTTAATTTAAGATTGTTTGGAGTTTTCCCTTTCTTGAGGAGTATAAGAGAGATGTGTTGCATCATCTCTATGTTAGGACGTGATGCCCATATGAATGCTTATCAAACACATGTTGAAGTTCCGCCAATATCATGTCTTTAATGAATTGTTTGTGTCCATTGCAACCCAAAAATAGTAGACAAGCGAACCCATAAACTCCGGTCCATTTTAAACCATAAGAAACACCTTTCCAACACCACTATCACACTTTATATTTTCTGCAATTTATTATTTCAAAAATACAAAAATAATTTTTTCATTTGCAAACACAAACACACACATAACCCAAAAACAACTATCTTTTATTGCCTTTGTATTACTTGCCTAGTTTTTATTTGTTTTACTTTACTTTATTTATTTTGTTATTTCACATTACTAATACAAAATCTTGTGCTTGACAACCACATGGTGGAGTTGGGGATATAAGACAAAACTTTGCTTTCTATGTTACTTGAAAATGACAAGAAGAATAACCTTTAAGCTAATTCCTTGAGAGTTCGATATAAACCCTCGAGTCACCCTTGTGGAAAAAGACGCTTTCTATAACACTCCGCACTTGGAGTCCCATCAAGTTGGTACACACTGAGTTGTTGTTATCAACTGCACACTGCGGCGCCGCAGTATATGGCGCTGCACTTACGGAACCAGGGCCCACGATGACACGATGTTAGTAGGTGCGGTGCCACGGAATATGGCTTTTCCCTGTGTAGTGCGACACCATGGCTTACGAGGGTTGGACCCGTAAATTAGTTCCTACCAAAGTTCATTCTTTTGAATTTGTTTTAGGTTTGGGTTATTTTTATGCAAATTGCCGAGATTCTGTCCTGATGATGTAAACATTAAATTTACATCAGCAAGCCATCCCATCTTGGACTTGCTCTAACTTAGAGAAAGTCCAACAACTTACCCATATTTTGGGTAAGCAAAGTGGTATGAGTAAGGGAGATAAGACAACTCTTATAAAAAAAATTGGTCCAACAGCTTACTCATTTTTTAGCTACCAAAAACACAATTGGGTCCTTGGAAATTTATAAACTACATTTAGGTCCCTATTTTTACACCAAGGACCTTGAACATAAATATAAAAAAGCAACCGGGACCTCTTGTCCCTTGCCTGAGCTGCACGCACGCCAAGCCTCGGCCTCGCTGGAGCCGGAGCCGCTTCTTGCAAAGGAATCATCGTTGTCGCCGCATGCCTAGGACCCGCCCGCGCCACCGCACGGGCACGGTGGCCAGAATCGTGGCTGATGGTCGACGGGGAACACAGCCAGGGCTCGGGTTAGGATCTCGAAGGTGAGAGGCGTTGGGGGTCGGGGGTTGCGGTGCTCGCCGATGGATGGCGTGTGGCGCCCCGCAAAAAACCACTACTAGAAAATCGCGTTGTTTTTGTGCATTGCATCATCATGACTGCATGCTCATGTCATCATGCCACATTGCATTTGAGCATCGTCATCATCTTGCATGGTTTGTTTAAAAACTATTTCGAAAAGTCTTTTATTGATTTCTAAATACCCCGTCTTTAATTCAAATCAAAACCTGGGTCTCCGAATGTATTTTGTTTTGTCTACCAACGGTTTTCAAAAGCCCATTTTAAATAATAAAATATTTTTCTTTTATTTTTAGGAGGCAGCCCGCCAGGCTCGAAAGCCTGACCGGCCACCTCCAAAATCCCTAAAACTACCCAAACCTAATCTACCCAGCCCCCCTCCACCTCACCCCAACCTATCCCTTTGCGCCACATCAGCCTGGCTCTCTCTCCATCCAATCAACCACCGCCACCACAGACCACCACCTCCCACCCCTCCGCAGTTTCCCGCCCATCTCCCCGCCTGGTCCGCTCGCCCCACTGCCCCATTCCTGGGAGCAGACCACGCCTCTCCACCGACCGACCACCTCGACCGCTCCCCTCGTGCCCCGCGCCCACCTGGCCCACCAACCACCACGCCGACCCAACCGCCTCCCTCTCTCTCTCCCGCAGACGCGCCCCGGCGCCCTTCCTCTCTCCTCCCTCCTCTCGCCCGCCCTGCTCCCCCGCCTCCACCTTCCTCTCTGGCGCCGCCGGTCGCCGCTGGGCCTTCCTCACCCGCATCGCTTGTCCCGCCGAGATCCCGTCGCTGGTTCTCCTCGCGCCGCACCACGCCGTCCTGACTGGCCTCGCTTCGCCACCGGCGCTGGCCTTCTCCCCACGCCACCTCCTCCTCCTGCCGGCTCCGCCCTCGCGTCTCCCGCTTCTCTCGATCCATCCGGCCATCGCCAGCGGCACTGCCGTCCTCGGTTGCCCCTCGCCGCCACGCCTCGCCGCTTCGCTTCTCTGCAGCTCCCGCATAGGGCCGCCACCCAGGCGCCTCCTCGTCCAGCCCCCACCACCGGCCGCGACCTCGCCGCCGAGCCTCGCACCCCTCTGTCTCCTCCCAGTTTCCGTCGCCACCACCGCCACCAACCACGCCGCCATCGGCTCTTGCCTCCATCCCCTTCATCCGCGCCGCCCGATCTCCACCACCGCTCCCCCAGGCAGCAGCCACCCTTCCCCGCCTTCCGCCGAGCGCCGCCCTGCCGTCAGTGCTCCTAGCCGGCAACCTCTTCCCGTCGCCGCGCTCGAGCCTCCCGGCGCCGCTGCTACGTGCTTCTCTGCCACCGCTTCGCCGTCACCCTTATCTTCACCGGAGCTAGCCACCTCGAGACCAGTGGCCACCGCCGCCCCTCCTCGCGTCCCCAGTGCTCAGCCGAGCTGACCCGAGCACCATCGCGACCTGGCCCCTCTGCCGCGGTGTCCGTGCATGTGTGTGCTACTCCCTCCCGTGGTCTCCTTCTGAACATGCCTCTTGTTGCTAGTGCAACGTCTACCGCAGCAGCAGTTCCACCACTTTTTGTGCCCTTAGGTTCACATCACACCAATGAGATCGACAAGCACTTCCGAAGACAGGTGCCAAGACCAATGCCGAGTGATATTCTGGTGCAGGTGATGGGAGACGAACCCGAAGCACCATCGGAGTACCATTCCAAGACCCCCTCGACAAGATCTTCGATCCAACACATCGACAAGTTCGCCTCGAGGAGCCGTATGAACCCGAGGATGCATCGACAAGACCTTCGACGTGAACACCGAGCTCTTCTCCCCGAGTCCGAAGACCGAACCCTGGCGCGCCAAGTTCTTCGACCCGAAGACCATAGATGCGACAAGTACTCCTTCCCGGATGTGAGCCCCGGATCCGAAGACCGCCAAGTCCTTCTTCCCGGATGCGAGATCAATCCCCTGAAACCCGAACCCTCGGTGAACCCCAAGATCGCCATTCGATGTGTGACCCCTTTCTGCGCCCCTATTTTATAAATGAAATACAAACTTGTTGCATATTAAATTGTCCATACTCGCATACATATTGTGGTTGTTGGGGGTATTTAGGCGATTCACCTAAATTAAATATGGGATCCATATGCGGGCAAATCTAGTCTTATATTGGTCCCATTTAAATTTGTGTAGCGAACCGGTGCTATCTTTTGCCATGTTAAGACAACATTTAAATTGCGGGGTATCTAAACAACATGAACTTAATAATTGCCGGGACCCCGGTTCCGTTAATATGGCCTAAATGCATCGCACCTTTGCCATGTCATGCATCATACATGCATCATGCCCGATTTTCTACCGTAGTATTAAATAGTGCATCTGGTGTTTCTGCTAGTGCTTTGCTTCTTCATGGATTAGGCCGATGAGTTGATGCGAGTGTCGCCCGTTCTTCGGATGAACCCTCGGCAATGTTTTCAGGCGAGCACCTCCCCCTTTCTACCTATCTTACTTTTATAGTATTTATTCCCTCCTGTTGATCTATTGCTATCTGTGTTGCGATGCTCTAGTTTTCGTCCCCGTGATATCCCTTGCAGCCTTATATTGCCTTGGATATATCCTATTACCTGTTGATTGGTAGATAGTTGGACTTGCGCGTCGTAGTCTCTTGCTCAAGTGCTGTTGTGTGTCGTCAAGTACCACAGTTGTTGGAGTATTGCCGCATGTTTAATGTTGGAGATGATCAAGACTTTAATTACTGTTTAATAACTAAAATCGAAGTAGGTAAATAATGCAGAGGCACCGGTGGGTAATAGACAATATTTGGATTTTAACCGCACACTGGTGTCCCGTAGGACCCCGAGTTCTTGACACCTGTTCCGAGATCGAGCGCTAACCATGTGTGTGTGGGCACCCCCATCGATTTAGTACCTGATTCCAAGTACTGTACTGGGGGCCACAAGTAGTTTGGGGCTTTATTACTATCCTGTACTTATGCCATGCTTTACTACTTTATTTAAGATTGTGCGTGGAGCACCTGTACTGTTTAGGATCGCGGAGTGTTTTCGCGGTATCGACAAGCCCAGTCATACTTTTGGGTTCCCAGTCGTTTACAGCCACTGACGCAAACCCTGGGTCCGTTTCAGAGCCGGCCAACCGCTATGGGGTAGCTTAGTGGGTGGCCCCATGTACTTGCTTTTGGTCTGGGAAACGTCATGACTTAGGCCCCGCCGACATACCGATGTGTGTATGTTAACCGATCCGCAAAAGGGTCAAGTGGTGGATACTTTGGTGCACCCCTGCAGGGTTAAATCTTTTCGAAAAGCCGTGTCCACGGTTATGGACGACTTGGAGCACAGTTCTCGATCATAGACAACTATAACTAAAGTTTACTGTTATAATTTGACTTGTATCCGATATGACTAGTAATCAGCTTCACTGCAACGGAATGGCTAAATAAAAGTACTAACAACTGCTGGGTTTGGGATATCTCATGCTAATCATATCTGACTAGTAAGTGTCGCAACTACAACGGAATGGTTAACTAAAAGTGCCCACTACTTATTATATCATGATGACTACCTATACCTGACTAGTAATTGCTGCAACGATAACTGAATAAATAAAATTGCCAACGGTGTGAGTTCCTCGGTTAACTTCCTCGTTTGGTCTCGAGGGAGAAATACCAGGATGGGTATGTTTGGTGGTAGTATCAGGTTGGTTCCGAATAGGTCTTTCTTACCCCTCTCTGATAGCCGACAGTTATCTCGAGTCTCTATAGGTTGTTTAGTGCATGCCGCGCTGCCGCTCAGTCCACCATACCTATGTAGGCGAGGACCGCCGAATTCTAGTCTCATTGTATCGCCTCAAGATCGACCGCTTCTTTTCCTTTGCCCTTTGTCGGCACCCCTTTGTTTAAGCAGTTTTGAGATCGACGTCGTTAGCAGGTGGTTACCTTTCGGCTTGGCTCAGGTGGTTATGGACGCCATTGGTTATTCTTCAGGGCTCTTAGCTCAATTTGCATCTTGTCCGTACTCGGACGCTGATTCGTTTTCAAGGTGATTTGGATCCTTGTATTGTATACATGTATTCTTGACTCTTTGAGTCATTGTTGTATATATCTGTTCTGTGGGTTCCATCGTGGACTATTGTGTAATGGTATTACTTCGTTTTCCACCCGCACGAAAGTGCCTGGTGGGCACCTTTCAATCGTTTCTATGGGGGTTTGGCGGGGATCGCTGAAACTTGCATAGGGCCAATTCCGAGGGTGTTACAGAGTGGTATCAGAGCTCAGCAGTTGCGATACCCCACAAGTCCAGCCTGTAGGATAACCTAGCTAACGGCCGAAGTAGAGTGTCAAAACTATTTTTGCAAAATCGGTTGGATAGTTCTGATTAGGTCTAATTTTACTGCTTACCCCTCTGCTGCTCTCCTCTCACCTCTGCGTGTTTTGAATCCGCTCTCTTCTCTCTCTTCGAGTCCAGGATTTCTCGTGGTTGGGTTCCATCGTACCTTCAGGGTTTCGCTTCCTCCTTTGGTAACGGTGTTGCTACATCTGGTCTTCATGCTATCCGAGGAATCCTTCGTCTGGTGGACTTCTCTTTGTTCCTTCTCGTGCCTTCCGGTGTTTTCCGACGCGACGACATCCTCTATGCCAGATCCGATGCAGAGCCGCATTGCCCCTCTGTTCTGAACCTCGATTATCGAGATCTTCAGTCTGATTCCGAGAATGGTTGCACGCTTTTCTACTGATTGTGCGGAGTAATAGTTTGGGTGCGTGATGGATTGGCCCCCATGCCGACTACCCCTTCTATTCGCTTTTGTACATTGAAGTGGATGAGAATGGATCGGTTCCCTCTTTCTATCGAAGCTAGAGGTGGCTTTATTTGTTGATACCTCTACCTTCGACCTTTTGTTCCCGGAGTGTTCTCTCAACGATCACGGACAACGACCTCTTGTTAGTGGTGTCGCGAGGATCTACGACGGTTTAGAAGACGCAGATCGCCGACCTTCCTTCCGGTACCATGAGGCGGATCTCGAGGGCAAGATCCATTTTTAGTGGTGTCGAATTGTGGCGCCCCGCAAAAAACCACTACTAGAAAATCGCGTTGTTTTTGTGCATTGCATCATCATGACTGCATGCTCATGTCATCATGCCACATTGCATTTGAGCATCGTCATCATCTTGCATGGTTTGTTTAAAAACTATTTCGAAAAGTCTTTTATTGATTTCTAAATACCCCGTCTTTAATTCAAATCAAAACCTGGGTCTCCGGATGTATTTTGTTTTGTCTACCAACGGTTTTCAAAAGCCCGTTTTAAATAATAAAATATTTTTCTTTTATTTTTAGGAGGCAGCCCGCCAGGCTCGAAAGCCTGACCGGCCACCTCCAAAATCCCTAAAACTACCCAAACCTAATCTACCCAGCCCCCCTCCACCTCACCCCAACCTATCCCTTTGCGCCACATCAGCCTGGCTCTCTCTCCATCCAATCAACCATCACCTCTGACCAATTTGTACCAACCCCTCGGTAGTTTCCGCCCGCCCGAGGCACCCACGCCCTTTGAGACCCCCCAGCTCCGCTTCACCCCCCATTCCCATTCTGCAGACCACGCCCTCTCCCTGGGCTCCACCGACAGCCACCCGACTGGCCTTCCTCGTGCCCCGCGCCCACCTGGCCCACCAACCACCACGCCGACCCACCCGCCTCCCTCTCTCTCTCCCTTGAGCGGCGCTTGCCTTCCTCTCTCCTCCCTCCTTCGCCCTGCTCCCCCGCCTCCACCTTCCTCTCTGGCAAGGCCATGGCTGGCCTTCCGACTTCAGACGCCCGTCCCTGCCGAGATCCCCGCCGCCTGGTTCTCCTCCGGCCGCCCACACGTCTGCCGGACTGCCTCGCCTCTGCAGACCGGCCTTCTCCCCACGCCTCCCTCCTCACACCCTTCGCCCGCTCCGCCCTCACGTCTACCCGCCCTTCTCGATCCACCCGCCATCGCCATCGCGACATGCCTTCCGTCCCTCCCGGTTGCCCTCGCCGTCCCGCCAGTCTTCCCGCCACGCCTACCGCTCGCTCTCTGCAGCTCCCGCATAGGGCCGCCACCCAGGCGCCTCCTCGTCCAGCCCCCACCACCGGCCGCGACCTCGCCGCCGAGCCTCGCACCCCTCTGTCTCCTCCCAGTTTCCGTCGCCACCAACCCCGCCGCCATCGGCTCTCGCCTTCATCCCCTTCATCCGCGTCGCCCGATCTCCACCACCGCTCCCCAGCGATCGCCTTCCCGCCTTCCACTGAAGGCCACGCCGCTGCTGCTCTAGCGTGAACCTCTTCCGTCGCCTGAGCCTCCCCTGGCCACGTGCTTCTCTGCCACCGCTTCGCCGTCACCCTTATCTTCACCGGAGCTAGCCACCTCGAGACCAGTGGCCACCTCCTCTCTCCTCAAAGGTCAGCCGAAATGACCGAGCACCATCGCGACCTGGCCCCTCTGCCGTGGTGTCCGTGCATGTGTGTGCTACTCCCTCCCGTGGTCTCCTTCTGAACATGCCTCTTGTTGCTAGTGCAACGTCTATCGCAGCAGCAGTTCCACCACTTTTTGTGCCCTTAGGTTCACATCACACCAATGAGATTGACAAGCACTTCCGAAAACAGGTGCCAAGACCAATGCCGAGTGATATTCTGGTGCAGGTGATGGGAGATGAACCCGAAGCACCATCGGAGTACCATTCCAAGACCCCCTCGACAAGATCTCTGATCCGACACAACGACAAGTTCGCCTCGAGGAGCCGTATGAACCCGAGGATCCATCGACAAGACCTTCGACGTGAACATCGAGCTCTTCTCCCCGAGTCTGAAGACTGAACCCTGGCGCGCCAAGTTCTTCGACCCGAAGACCATAGATGCGACAAGTACTCCTTCCCGGATGTGAGCCCCGGATCCGAAGACCGCCAAGTCCTTCTTCCCGGATGCGAGATCAATCCCCTGAAACCCGAACCCTCGGTGAACCCCAAGATCGCCATTCGATGTGTGACCCCTTTCTGCGCCCCTATTTTATAAATGAAATACAAACTTGTTGCATATTAAATTGTCCATACTCGCATACATATTGTGGTTGTTGGGGGTATTTAGGCGATTCACCTAAATTAAATATGGGATCCATATGCGGGCAAATCTAGTCTTATATTGGTCCTATTTAAATTTGTGTAGCGAACCGGTGCTATCTTTTGCCATGTTAAGCCAACATTTAAATTGCGGGGTATCTAAACAACATGAACTTAATAATTGCCGAGACCCCGGTTCCGTTAATATGGCCTAAATGCATCGCACCTTTGCCATGTCATGCATCATACATGCATCATGCCCGATTTTCTACCGTAGTATTAAATAGTGCATCTGGTGTTTCTGCTAGTGCTTTGCTTCTTCACGGATTAGGCCGATGAGTTGATGCGAGTGTCGCCCGTTCTTCGGATGAACCCTCGGCAATGTTTTCAGGCGAGCACCTCCCCCTTTCTACCTATCTTACTTTTATAGTATTTATTCCCTCCTGTTGATCTATTGCTATCTGTGTTGCGATGCTCTAGTTTTCGTGCCTGTGATATCCCTTGCAGCCTTATATTGCCTTGGATACATCCTATTACCTGTTGATTGGTAGATAGTTGGACTTGCGCATCGTAGTCGCTTGCTCAAGTGCTGTTGCGTGTCGTCAAGTACCACAGTTGTTGGAGTATTGCCGCATGTTTAATGTTGGAGATGATCAAGACTTTAATTACTGCTTAATAACTAAAATTGAAGTAGGTAAATAATGCAGAGGCACCGGTGGGTAATAGACAATATTTGGATTTTAATCTCACCGTGTCTCAGAGGACCTCGAAGTTCTTGACACTGCTCCGAGATCGAGCGCTAACCACGTGGGGTGGTGGGCACCCCATCGATTTAGTACCGATTCCATCTTGTCTTTGGGGCCACAAGTAGTTTGGGGTTTTATTACTATCCTGTACTTATGCCATGCTTTATCGCTTTATTTAAGATTGTGCGTGGAGCACCTGTATTTAGGATCGCGAGTGTTTTCGCAGTATCGACAAGACCACACTTTCGGGTTCTAATCGTTTATACCCATCGACGCAAACCCCGAGTCCGTTGAGCCGCCAACTTCGCTATGGGTAGCTTAGTGGGTGGCCCCATGTACTTGCTTTGGTCCGGGAACGCTATGACTTAGGCCCCGCCGACATACCGATGGGTGTATGTTAACCGATCCGCAAAAGGGTCGATGCGTGTGGATACTTTGGTGCACCCCTGCAGGGTTAAATCTTTTCGAAAAGCCGTGTCCGCGGTTATGGACGACTTGGAGCATAGTTCTCGATCATAGACAACTATAACTAAAGTTTACTGTTATAATTTGACTTGTATCCGATATGACTAGTAATCAGCTTCACTGCAACGGAATAGCTAAATAAAAGTACTAACAACTGCTGGGTTTGGGATATCTCATGCTAATCATATCTGACTAGTAAGTGTCGCAACTACAACGGAATGGTTAACTAAAAGTGCCCACTACTTATTATATCATGATGACTACCTATACCTGACTAGTAATTGCTGCAACGATAACTGAATAAATAAAATTACCAACGGTGTGAGTTCCTCGGTTAACTTCCTCGTTTGGTCTCGAGGGAAAATACCAGGATGGGTATGTTTGGTGGTAGTATCAGGTTGGTTCCGAATAGGTCTTTCTTACCCCTCTCTGATAGCCGACAGTTATCTCGAGTCTCTATAGGTTGTTTAGTGCATGCCGCGCTGCCGCTCAGTCCACCATACCTATGTAGGCGAGGACCGCCGAATTCTAGTCTCGCCGTAATCGGCCTCGATCGACCGCTCTCTTTTTCCTTTGCCCTTTGTCGGCACCTATTTTGTTTAAGCAGGTTTTGAGATCGACGTCGTTAGCAGGGTTACCCTTCCGGCTTGGCCTGGGCAGGGTTATGGACGCCATTGGTTATTCTTCAGGGCTCTTAGCTCAATTTGCATCTTATCCGTACTCGGACGCTGATTCGTTTTCAAGGTGATTTGGATCCTTGTATGGTATACCTGTATTCTTGACTCTTTGAGTCATTGTTGTATATATCTGTTCTGTGGGTTCCATCGTGGACTATTGTGTAATGGTATTAATTCGTTTTCCACCCGCACGAAAGTGCCTGGTGGGCACCTTTGAATCGTTTCTATGCGGGTTTGGCGGGGATCGCTGAAACTTGCATAGGGCCGATTCCGAGGGTGTTACATGGCGGGTGGCGGAGCTCGCATGTGGGGGTAGCGGTGGAGCTGCACGCTGGCCTGGAACGCCCCCACCATGGCGAATCAATGTCGGTGACGCATCAACACAGGCAATCACGATGGCTTGTTTCTAGCCAAATTGTGTGCCGAGCGGGCGCAACTAGCGGGTGGCGAGGAAGAGGCAAGCGGGTCGGCGACCCGCGACAACATTGGGCATGGCGATGAAATTTTCGTGCAAGCAATTGAAAGGCTCCCGGGTGCATTTTCGCTGACGTGGCATGAGACGGCATGGCCCAGACCCGACACGCGCTAAACGTGCCTGGCCTAGCACGGCCCGTCGTGGCCCGCCTAGCTCACGTGATGTGCCGAGCCGGCCCGGGGGCCTGGCCTCGAGGCCCGGGCATGGCCTCGAGGCCGGACCATGGCACGTAAGGCACGCGGGCTTCCTGTTGTTTTCTGTTGGCAAATTCCCCTTAATAAACGCCGAATATATGTTATAACGCCAAGTTTTTGTTAGGCCCAGTTCTTTTGGCGGCTTCTCTGAGAAGTTTTACCCTAAACTTCTCGGGAAGCGGTTACAAAATTTTGTGAGGCGTCCAAGTTTGTTTACCTTAACCATTTGAATCTTCTAAAATTTTAAAAACCGCTTAGAAAATTTGTAGAGTGGCTTCTGAGGCTTCAAAAGAACTGGGCCTTAGTCTGTTGGCTAACGGGCGCGCACGGAAGGGCTGGCCCGTTGGCCAGGTTTGCTCTTAACCGCCCGATATTTCCTCCTCTCGTGCGGCCCTGCAGCAGTCCCATACCCTCGACGCAACGGACAATCGACTACGACAATCACTCTATACCTTAGTACAAGACGAGATTTTTAGAATCGAGACAGAACAATCACTGAATCACGCCCGCCGCTTCCGAACGCAGCCCGTTTCTCGATTTCGGAAGGTGAATTTCTGGTTCCCCTTCCTTCTTTTTTGAGAGGTTTCTGGTTCCCCTTACTACCTACTTACCCAATCTGGTGAAAATTCCGCTTGCGATCGGCGAGTTGGATCTGATCGCCGCCCCCTCTCTCAATCTGTTTGGTGTACGGTGATGCTTGTTTCGCTGACTTGCCGCCTCATTCCGTCGCTTTTTCTCTGGTCGATTTGTTCGATTGCTTTACCCATCGAGCGATTTCTTGGTCGATCTGTTGCCCTTTGTTTGTGCGATTTCTGGATTTGGAATCTGTCTTCGAGACCAGTTATTTGCCCCTTACTTTCCTGTTGTTTCCTGGTATCAAAGTTAGTTGCTTGGATTGCTTAGGCCGTATGATTGATTTGATTCCATGGCAGGTAACAAGGGGAACCGTCGAACTATGGGTTTGGGATTGGGAGCGCCCTTCTTCCTCCTCCTCATCCTCTTGCTGGCTGCTGGCTCGGGAGCTGTGCCGCAACACAAGAGGATTGTCAGAGATTATGGTACTATGTCTCTCTGAACGGCCTTTCTTTGCTTCTAAATCATTTTCTGGCTAATTAATATTAATATAATAAAAAAATATAATCTAAATATCAAAAGCAGTGAACCCATGTATGCAAATTGCAGAACAAATTCAAGTTTTTCTGCAATTTCTTTTGATGCAAATATTGCTCCATGTGCAGTAGTTAAATCCATAAGTTTATATGTGCACCCGATAAGAGTATGCTATACAGTTGAACTTGGGATTGGAATTGAACCCGAAGTTTAGGTTTTCATGTTCGTCATGTTCGTGTGCTAGTTACTTGGGCATGACAGGCCTGTCAAATTGACCATCTGTTTGGCGTCAAACTGCTTAGATTGTGCCAATGCCGCATGATGTACTTTTTCTTTGTGAATTATGCGTGACCAGGACCATAGAAGAATGGATATACGTTTTTGACATAGTAGACTGCAAGCCTTGGTAGACTGAAAATAGTCAACTTCACTATTAACATCATTCACTTCTCCCACATGTTCTGTATATGCTTGGTACGATGTTGAGCATCTCCACTTGTTGGACATTCCCAGGCCGAAATCCGGAGCTAAAAATAGCCGGATGGATGCAACTTTCGGTTTGGGAATGGCCAAATTCCCACTCACGTTCCCAGGTGATGTTCCGAGACAGACGATTTTTCGGCAAATTTGGTGATATTTCACCATAATTCGGCTCAAATTCACACAAACATAATTTTGATCACATAGTTCGGCTTAAAAATAATCCACAGTGGCGAGCTTGGCGACGAGACGGCGATGACGCGCCTGCGCCGAGCTCCGCCGGCCTGGCCTGAGCGCCGCCGCTCAGTCGGCCAAGCCCATGCCGAGCTCCACCGACCAGGCCCACGCGCCGCTGCTCAGCCGGTCAAGCCCGCATTGTTCCCTCTCTCACTTGATCTCTCGAACTGCAATTGGAAAATTCAGAGACAAAGACAAGGGGATTTTGTGCTGTGTTCTGCCACCACAGCTTTTCTGGGTTTTCTGCTTTTATTGAGCAAGGATGCGATCGTGCCCTGACTACACGATGCCCACAACAAAACGTGCCATCCCACGTCCCAGGCGATCGGGAGTACAACGCTAGGATCGGATCGGGTCAACTACTGCAAATAGAATCATATCTATCTGACCCTAGGAAATAGCTGAAACTCTAACTATAACTTATTGATACATGATTGAAACTGAAACAAACTAGATTACCTAACACGCATTGAGCTCCACCGTCGTGTTGGGACGGGAGAGAGAACAAGTGGGCGGTGGGCATGGGAGAGAGAAGGTGGGCATGTGGGAGGAGAGAGAACTTTTTCCTCACTGTCGCGTGGGCCACACGTTCAGATTTGCTACATCCGGCGTCCCCAGGCGATTCCCAGCGCGCTGGGTTCGGCCTGGGAACGCCGGATGAAAAAACGCCTAAATACGGACAAAATTGATGTCCTGGGCACGCGAGTGGGGCGAAATTCGTCCATCCGGATGAAAAAGTCGCCGAAAAGTGGTCTCCTGGGAACGCCAGTGGAGATGCTCTTAGTTCATTTCCAATAATTTATGTCCTGATATTACATAATGTGGCAATTGCAAGACTTTAACCTTAGCAAAATGCTCCTCTTTGTGATTGCAACATCTTTGCCCAATATATTGATGGGAATTTGAATGAATTTTTTCCCAGATACTCTTGATGTTGAAACGATTGAGGTCCTAGATATTCTCCCAATCGACAAGGATCAAATTATGTCCAGCAAAATTCCTGTCCCTGCTAAGAGGAGCCACCCAGTATGCTCAACTTGTGAGAACATCTTAAATAAAGCTGTAAGTTATCTTGGTGAGAAAGAAACGCAAGATGATATCATGGAGATCCTTCATGGTGCTTGTTCTCAGACATTCTCCTTAGAACAGAAGGTAAGCACCTGTATTATGCCTTACCACAAGGTTACGAACCATGCTGAAAAGTGGTCCCTAAACATCAGCATTATATATGACCTTTTGTTTCTATGTATGAACTCTTTTTTTGTCTCTGCAGTGTGTTGAGATGGTGGACTCCTACACAAATCTTCTCTTTGCCAAGGTCAGCGAGATCAAGCCAGATGAGTTCTGCAAACAGTATGGCCTCTGCAGGGACGTAGCTTTTCTCTCTGTCGCGAAAAGCGAAAGCACTTGCACATTTTGCCACCAGCTTGTCGATGAAGTTCTATCGAAAATGAAAGATCCTGATGCACAGGTAACTACTTTGCTTCATTAACATAGTTGCTGTCCTGAGTTAACCTTTTCTGTCTTCATTCTGATGTCTGTAGTTCGAGATAATTCAACTTCTAATCAAGGAGTGCAACAAGGTTCAAGGCCATGTCCAGCAGGTAAAGCTATTTGTTACTTGTAGCGTACGAGTCCTAGATGTTCTGTAAAATATCATGCAATTTGTTGGCCTGTGGCCGCTCATCAGTTAACCACTTGAAAATTTTAGGTGATCTTTATGTTTGATGCTTTATACTAGGACCCGTTTTCTGCTCCTTGATTCAACGTAGGATAGTATAAGCAAAAAAATGACATGTTTTGCTGTTCTCTGTTTGCAGTGCAAGAGAATGGTTCTTGAATACGCTCCCCTCATCCTGGTGAACGGCGAGAAATTCCTTGAGAAGAACGACATATGCACGCTTACGCAAGCCTGCGATACCAGCAAAAAGACGACGGTCGGATCGTTCTTGGATGGGGGCTTGCGGAGCGATGTTTGAATGCGAGAGACAAGCACTGCTTGTAGCCGTGTAGGCATGGTGAAAACAGGGCGATCAAGTGATTGTTGTACATATGTCGGCCAAATGGTGGCTCTGTTCTCTTGAGCCCTTGTACGAAGAGATAATTCAACACTCTGTCAAGCTACTCCCTTTGTTTCAAAATATAAGATGTTTTAGCTTTGTGAAGCAAACTTATCTAGACTTATTTTAGTATGTAGGTTCACTCAACTTTGAGGTGAATCTATACACTAAAAGAAGTGTAGATTTATTTCTTCACAAACCTAAAACATTTTATATTTTGAAACGGAGCGAGTATTTTGTATATGCATTCATGCTACCATGTGAAAACCAACAAATTTCGTACCTTCTGTTGAGTGAATTTTGATTTCGTGGTTACACGGTTTAGAACATGTGAGAGTTACACAAATACTGAGTATATCATCACTAGGCATCGCTACGAACAATTTTGACACCATCCTTTTTTTATTTCATTGCAAAAAAAAGTAACTACATCGGTTGCGTACTGATGCAAAGTGATGACGTGGTTACAGAATTGGATCAGCATGAAGTATGATTGTAAAACTGCCAACTATTAGTGCTTTACTTTTTGTCTGACCTTTTGAGTATAACATATCTCTAATATTATTAGTGCTTTACTTTTTGTCTGGCCTTTTGAGTATAACATATCTCTAATATTGTATACTTCCCTCGGTTCTAAATTAGATGTTGTAAATTTATCTAGATTTACATATACCCAAACGTATTTTTTTAGGTTAAAGCCGATTGTTCTGTCATCTGATCAGATTAGAAAGATTGTTATATACAAAAGGTTCGAAGAGCCAAAGAAAAAAAACGCTAGGCCAAAACTCTGGAAACCAAGCCAGCTAGGCTCCGGTGGCCAACAACACCTATGCAGCAGCATGCACGTCTTCAGGGTCCTGTCTCCTCTCGGATGAGCTGCGCCACAGCGTCAAGGAGTAGGGTCACGTTGCGAAATATACGCCTATTCCGCTCATTCCAACCCCCCACCCACCCACATGGCGTAGATAAAGGCTCCGTTAGCTTCCCTCCTTTTATCCTTTGGAAATGCAGCAATGGTTTGCTCCCACCAAAGATTTTAATGTATATAGATACATATAAATCTAAATAAATCTACAAAATCTAACTCTGGAATAGAGAAAGTAGAACAATAAACGAGGAAGCATCAGCGAAGAAGTAGTACAGTGTAAAGCAAATACTCAAAGTTGTAGATTGATCCGCTTCTTGTCACCCATTCTACAACGCTTCAACAAACCATATCATGTTTGTTCCATACTTTTCCCCACTAATACGCAAATGGGAAACAATAGCTATGATTAGAGAAACTATTACAATTATCCTCAGCACCATGCAACATATTGGTTGTTCTTTGGAGAATAAGCTAGCATGCCATTTCGTAAACTGTATGTTGGCATTCAATCTAGGAATGGAAATATCATTGGCAAAAAGACCATCATTCTAATCATGCAGCTACATGTTATAACATTACGAATCTAGCACTTATAGACTATCTTTTGCAACTAAAATAAAAAGGATGAAGAGATCGATGCCAAGTTCACGAAAGGACATATTTCTTTTTGAGGTAAAACAATGGAAGAGAATTGAATTGCAAACATTAGGAGGTGATAGTAGGTCGTGTAACCCATTTAGTTCTATAATGAGTCGTTTAGTTTCATAATGAGTAGCTGGAAGAATAAAGTTTTATTATTCCACTTGTGGTGGCGCCTTATTCCTTAGTGATTGCAAGCAGTAGTCTTGAGCTCTGGTACCACTCTGTTGGTGAAATTGGGCAGACTGGTTAACCCTTAATTGGAGTTTAGCACATTTTAAGCATGGTTTGAAAATATGCAAAAGAATCAATGTAAATCATCACCACTTTTGTACTAACTCACGTAACGTTCTCGTGTCAGAAGAAAACATATGCATCAAACATATATGGAGGAAGCAAGACACTTCACAGTTATCTCCTAACCATGGACAATGTCCCTTGGGAGAGAAGCTCTCTCCTAACTTTAGACAATGTCTATGGTAGGGGTGAGGTTCTCGGATCAACAATAGAAATAGCAAATCAATGCATGGACATTGAAAGAGCAAATCCATGCAGGTACATTGAAAGAGCATGTGTGCCCCATGTGTGGTTTTGGTAACTAATTACATTCTATATAGACTAAGTTTGCATTGAGTTATACTTGTAGGGATTGTCCATAGGCAATGATTGAACCATATCTTGGCTTTGAGGTTGAAAGAATAAGAGTAAGCAATGACTATCTCAAGCTCAGAACGAATGGCTCATCGGTTGGCAATTCCAATCTCACCACAGGACGATGAGGAACTTACTTAGGTTTTAGAGCTCGTACAACCGACGTTGGACTTTCACACCAGGCAACAGAGGTATATTTTGTGACACCCCCGGGATCAGGGCTAAACAAATCCCAGACCTCTGTCTGACATAAGCTTAACCTTGAGCTCGAGGATATCCAGCGAAGAATCGATAACACAACAGTGACCCTACGATACAAAAATTATTACAGCAAGCTCATAGCTGAGCAGAGAACCAAAATATTACAAGCAGAGGTCACTCACCACAAACATCAAACAACAGAAGGCAAATTATGCTATTAATTATAGCAAACTTAACAAATGGCCTAAGAGGCCTGAAGCATAACGATGACGTCCTAGCCCATAGATTCCAGGCTGCTGGCCGGGAACCCCAGGCTACTCGTCGGTGTCGATGTAGTATGGAACTTGTCTTCAGGGGAACACATACTCTGCCAAAGGTGTCAACAAAGCAAGGGTGAGTACAGGGTGTACTCCGCAAGACTTATGGCTGGTGGAGTTGTTTTGCATAAAGCCACTTTTGTTCATAAAACAAGAGGGACAAGAGCTCGTCTATTCAGAATATTTTAAAAAGGGATAAGAGAGCGAAATCTCCGAAATATTGATCATCATCTTTTGATATCCACCAATCATCATCATCTACCAACTAGGATCACCCCCTCTTACCCATGAGGAAGCATCCTTAAGCACATGTTGATCTGCCAAGTTTTACGATTAGGTTCAAGTTCTCTGTGATCATCGCGTCCGTTCCCAAGTCATCCATAACCGTGGACATGGCTTTCCGAAAGATTATTACCCTACAGGGGTGTACAACTTTACCCACACATACCAACCGACTCTTAATGCCACTTGACATACTTCCTTGGTGTGCTGGCAGAGGGTGTGGTTGGACACGACCTTTACCTTGATTTCGCCGAGACCATGAGTCATGCCCTAAGGATGGTTTCGCCGTAATGGGTCAAGTCTCGAAGCCGGTCCCCTGAAGGATACTCTATCAATTGATAAAAGACCACGGTAGAATCGTATGCATCATGACAAGAATTGAAATGCTTTCAAAATCATAGGATTATATCATGGTGGGGCTATGCTTGCCTTTGCCTATTGATAACCAGAAAGCAGATCTTCGGAAGCCTTTGGCTTGACTTGATTATAGTTGGTCAAGTATTGGTCTTTGATCTTCGAACTTCGACGGTGTTGATCTCGGTCTTCGATCTTGATCTCGATATCGTATTCTACCGGAAAGAACCAAACACCGGAAAGAGAGGGAAACAATCAACACATGGAACCAATGCAATGCTCAAACAAGGATGATGATATGAAAAGTTAAATTGTACTGAAAAGTAACCCTAAGACATGCTCGACAAATTAATCGGGGTTCCTGTAACATCCCAAAAATACTAAACTTAGATCATCAAACTCTAAGCATCAAAATTAGGGTTAACAAAAACTTTTCTAAATAAAATTATGAAAACATGCATATGTGTATGCATTTAATTTGAAATTCTTTTGAACCAACTTGTTTGTGTGTTCCTTTGCTTGTAAATGGATGCTTAGGTGAAATAAACATCATCTAAACATTTCCCACACTTTTTCCAAAGACAAGTAAATCAAAACAAATAAAATAAGGGAATGGTCATTTTGACCAATTTAACTCCCATGCCTACTTTGGCTGTCTCAAACTTTCAGAACCTAACAAAAACTTTTCTGGATCTTTGCACCCCTTGATTGTACTCATAACAAAGTATCAAGGCCCACTTTGTGATCATCCAGAAACTTTCAAATGCATAGTTTAAATAACAATTCAAAATTGAACCTTTATCGTATGGGAAGATCCCACTTTTTTAAAAACCACTCAAACAAGCTGAACTTTCAAAACCCAAGCATCTATAGACTCACCAGCACCAACCTAGCACACCCACCAAAAATCTTTTCAAAATTCAAAACTTGAGTTCTTACGGCCATTTCATCAAACACTTGGCAGACACAAATCAAACAAAATCCAAACATTATTGTGAGCAGTGATTGAAGCCTAACTTGTTCCCTCTCTGGTTACAACTAGGTTTTAGTAGATCATCTAGCTCAATTGCACACCCTTAGCATCATTGTAAGCTTGGCATTGCCATCAATGGTGAGCAGGCCGAATGCACCTTTGTCACCCCCATGTCGACAGCAAGATAGGAGGAGAAACAAGCCTAGCCAGCATGTCTGGGAGCAAGCCAACATCCCACCGCCACTCCACATCCGGTACCGAGCGTTGCCAGCCATCGGACCACACGCACGAACCATGCCAACCTCGCCCGGCAACCATGCCGAGAAACACGCCCGTGCACCACGCCGACCGACGCCCAGACCACGCGCCTCGTCGCGTGCATACGTGATCACCACCGTCCCCAACCCCGCAGAACCGCGCTCGTTCGCGCGCGCGGACCACGCGTCTGCGCCATTAAAATCTTCGCCAGACGCCAGCAGCACCGCCGCCGCACCGTCACGCATCGCCCGCATCGCCAGGAGCACCGCACCGCTTCTACCGTCGCCTCTTGCCGATAGCCGTACCATCCGCCGACCACGACGAGCTCCCGTCTGGCGTCCCCTCTCGCCACTATAAATAGAGGCCACCCCCAGCCGAATTGAGCACACCATCTCACTCCCCTATCCTCACTGATCATTCCACCCTGTTCCCGGAGCAAGGCGAGCAGCGCAGTGCCGGAATTTCACCGGAGCCCGCCGCTGCTGGAGTAGAAGGGAGCAAGCGATTGGAGCCGCCCTAGGAGAAGCTGCCGGTACCAGGAGGTTCGCCGTCGTCGACTTCGTCGTTCGCCTGCCTCGCCGACCCTCGCCTGAACCCCGGTGAGCCCCCAACATTCCCCACTGGCCGCGCTAGGTTTCTGTCTCACCGGCGTTGCCCAACGTCGACGATGACCCTTAGCCGTTGGATTAGAACCAGATCGAAAGCACCACATCGCCCCATACCGTTTCGCACCCCCTGTCTCACTGACGCGTGGGGACAACCACTTAAACAGCCTGCGGAAGCGCTGCGCTTAGCAGGCCGGCCCAGTATCACTTCCTGCGCAACCCAGTTATTTGAATTAAACCTTTTCCATTTTATTTCAAACACACTTCTGTACCCAGTTTCAAAAATCAACCCAGATCGATTCATTGCACCAAATTGAATGAAACCAATTTTTTTAGAAAGGTCTGGGAATGCTGAATCCAAGCCCGTTGGATTCAAGTCATTTGGATCTATAGATCACCCTTGGCAAAAATAACAAGGCAGAAGCTTTTCTGCATTCAAACATTTTTCAAACTTAAACCAAAATAGCTTTTGAGTTGATTCCAACTCTCAAAAATCACATTTGACCATACCTTTCAGAATATATAAAAATATATAGGTTTACTTATAGAAATAAAGACCAAGTAATAAAAGAATGCCACATAGGCATTTCTAGCCACTTTAATTAATTAAAATAAAAGGGTAAAACCTTATTAAATTGTGACACCACTTTAAATCACATTCCCATGGACTAAAATATGTGGTGATGACATGTGTCAACATGATCCCATATTTGGTTTGGAGAATATTAAATCTTAAGTAGTTTTTCAATGAGTAGAAATTGCTTTTCTAAAAATAAAAGGAATTAAACCAAGCTTTAATCTTGTAATGTTAGTGATGATGCTAGATCATCTATAGGACCCTTTTGTGTGATGATTGCAAGTAGTTAAGTATTGTTTGGTGATTGTGCACATCGTATTTATTTATAGACGCTAGTACCGACCAAGGATACGAGGAGGAAGGAGGATACTACGAAGAAGAAGCCGAGGAGAACTTCAACCACTGCTCTGCACAAGGCAATCCTAATACTACTAGTGAATGTGCAAGATAACCCTTGCAAGATATTCTACTGATACAAGCAGACCCTTACTTGTTACCATGCCTACCATATGCCTTAAGCATATGTGATCATATCCACTTGTTACCCCCTCCTAGTTTTATTTGCAAGCTTTCTATTTTATTTACTTATCAAAGCTACTTCCTTAGAGAGTACTCAAGTGACTTTTAGATTCTAGAAAGATATATTTGAAGGTTGCATAAAGAGCATAAAATTTGGCCTAAGTTAGGAACCTTGATATCATCCTAAGATATAAGGTTGTACTTAGTTGAAACTCCACTAGTTTACCACCCCTCATTAGTACTTATCCCCACTTGTAGATGCTAGTGCTAAGCATAAAACTTGATCAACTTTAGATGGGAATACTTGGTGGAAAAATGGTTATGAAAACCTTAGAATGATGGACCATTCTACTGAGATGTTTTGACATGTGTTTCTGAACACCAGATGATTTTGGTGATGAAAATGTTGAGGCATGAGCCTTAGCCCTTTATAAAACTGATGGTTGTCTAGATGCGATACCATTCCAATTTTATCGTACAACCACAATACCCGAAGATTGGGTAGGGCTTGACTAGAAACTTATATACCTTAGTATTAGTTCCCTCGCGGCCAAGGTCTGAGCTGAGGCTACCCTATGAAGATTGTCCACTGCAAGCACTACCCAAGATGACAGTTGGTCATGGTTGGGAGGCCAAACTCACAGGAGAGGTGTTTATACTAGGGCGTGTAATTGAAAGGTTAGGATTGATTATCCGCATACTGAGTATGGTGAATTCAGAATTTGTTCCTGACGGATGTATTGAATGTTGTGGTGAAAGTGTACAATCTCCACAGAGTGTCAAACTATTCGAATAGCCGCGTCCGCGGTTATGGACAGTTGGAGTGGCCATACTGTTCCCCCGTCAGATGTTTTCAAAAGAACTTGTGAAATGAATTGAGACTTTGACTTGACCACAACAGAGTTGTGACATGAGTTACAAGATCCCACTTAGGAATTATAAATTTGTGACTAGTTTCTCTTGCTTCTTAACTTAGTAGAGATAAATCTGGCCTTTGCAAAACAACTTTAGAGCCTAGTGTCCTATTATCCAAAAACCCCTTTCACTTATTAGTATTAGTTTGCGAGTACTTAAAGAGTACTCATGGCTTTGTCCCTGGCTATTCCCGTGGCCAGACTATGAAGAGGAGTACCTGGAAGATGGACCCTCGGAAGGTTACGATAACTAGGACCATCTCCCATCGTCTGCATTGCCTGTGACCCCGAAGATGGAGCTTCGCCTACACTACCTTTATTATTACGTATTCCGCTGCTTGAAGTTGTATTAAGAACTGGATCATGAGATCCTTATTTGTGTAAGACCTTATGTATGGTTTGTAATGGATGATGTACTGTGGTACCCAATTCTGTTATGTCTTGCAAAAATGGTAATCCTAGGATTGCGATGTATGGCATAACAGGCATCTGGGATTAAAAATCCGGGTGTTGACAAGTTGGTATCAGAGCCATCCTGACCATAGGAGACCCTAGTTAGACTGGACGTTTGAATCAAAAACTTAGTTTCAAAACCAAAGGAAGCAAATATTTACAAAAACTTATTCTCATTCTTATCCCTTTGATTCTTTCATGAAAATTCATGTTCCTCAAAAATTCTTGCAAAATACATAAAATTTGACACACTTGATCACTCTACTAACTTACTCATCCTATATTCTTATAGATGGACATGAAGTACAGCAAGTTTTATCAGTTGGCAAATGGAGGAGACCTTATCTTTGAGAGGGATTTGGACCAGCTTTCGGAACTTCTGGAGCGTCTGCACCCCGAGTTCTTCGGAGCTCAGCTCAATGATCAAGGAGGAGAAGATCTGCAGTGGCTAATTGTTGCAAGTCTCCGAGGAAAGATTGAACCTCCCACTGCTGAGGGAATTCAGTTTACCTTGAGAGAGAACAACTGTCTCGATGGACTTGCTAGGGCCATGCAGGAAAGTCTTGCCCGTCTGTGTGGGCAGAGCATCAATCAGATCAAGGGAACTCGCTTTGAGTTTTGCCCGAGGCGTGATGCAAATGGACAACCACTGGAAGCACCATACCATCCCGAGCTAAAGACTCAATTGGACCACCTTAGCTTCATGATGTACGATCGTCAGCAAGAGTTGGATAACTGCCGTGACTACTCCAACCATAAGTCTGCCATCATCAAGTCGAAGGATCAAACCATCGCCATGCTAGCGAAGGATCGCAAGTCTCGCTGCCGTCAGCTCGACAAGAAGGAGCGCATCATTGCCCGTCTTCTCCACCGCATCTCATCTTTGGAGGAGACCATCCACGAGAGAGACATGCAGTTGGAGGAAAGGGAGAATGCCGGAGAGGACCTTCGTGGAGATCCCTACTCCTATCTCAGCGATGATGATGATTTTCTGGAGGATCAGGCTATGGATTTCTTCACCGATGAGGATGATTTCGCCTTCATTGATGATGATGAAGATGACGAAGCCACCGATTCCGAGGAGTAGTACCACTTGAGCACTAGCGTAGTGAGTAGTATTCGGTCCCACTGTATCATAGTTTTGAGAATGGTTCTTGAAACCATCTGCTTTTCTTTGTTGTGGTGTGTGTTGTATCGTGTGCTATGAGTGAATGAATGAAAGCAAGTTGCTAGAAAAATCTGAGTCGAACTTTAAAAACTTTTCAAAGTCCCCGAAACCTTAGAAATTTCCCTCTTTTCTCATGATCTATCTCAATCTTCAGATGCCACGCGGAGGAAGTGGTTCATCCCCGGACCCGATGTTGCAGATCCTGCAAATGTTGACTTCTGATCGTGAAGCTGAAAGAGCGGAACGTCAATCCAACCTAGCCACCCTACAATAGATAGCTCAGCTTGCCCACAACAACCAAGGCCACGGAAATCAGGACAACCATGGATCTAAGCTCAAGAATTTCCAGAATACCAACCCACCTGTTTTCACTAAGTCATAAGAGCCCCTAGACGCTGATGATTGGCTGCAAACCATGGAAAATAACCTAGAAGTAGCCGGAGTGGAAGCCAACGAGAAAGTTCTGTTCGCCACCCACTATCTAGCCGGAGATGCTAGGGCATGGTGGAACAGTGTTCTCGCAATGACGGGAGGCCAGATGATGACCTGGGAGGAATTCAAGGTCAAGTTCAGCAGAACCCATGTGCCACCGGGTTTGATTAATAGGATGAGAGACGAGTTCAGAGAGCTGAAGCAAGGAAGGATGACTGTAGTGGAATACCGTGACAAATTCTTGTCATTAGCTAGGTATGCCCCAGATGAGATTGACACCGAAGCCAAGAAGAAGGAGAGATTCTTGAATGGTCTGCACGATGAGATGCAGACGGTGTTAGTCAATATCCCCTTTACTGATATTGAAGCCCTTGTAGACTCTGCTATCCAGATGGAAGGGAAGATCAACCAAGCCAACAAGAACCGCAAGCGTCACATGATGGATCAGCCAGGAACCCATCAGACCCCAAAGTATCGCCCTAACCCATCTCCAGGATTTGCCCCAAGAACAAACAGACCCCCGATGAACCGTCCGACCTATCCCAACCGTGGAAACCCTAGACCCGGAGGAAATCACAACAACCCCGGTAACTCTAGCAATTTCAACCGTGCACCACCAAAGTTCAACACCAGCAATGCTGCCACCAACAACAACACTGCCCCGAGGACTGGAAGCAATGATGTGCCTGTAGCAGCAAAGGACAAGTCGCAAGTGACTTGTTATGATTGTGGAAATAAAGGTCACTACTCTAACGAGTGCCCCAACAAGAAGAATGCCACAGCCCCCAATACCAATGCCCCAGCTCAGCAGCAGCGTCGTGTTCAGCCAGGAAGAAGATTTGCTCCAGGGAATTCGCTCAACCGCAATGGCCGTCTTTTTCTCATGCATGCTGAAGAAGCTCAGGAAGCGCCAGACGTCGTGCTGGGTATGTTTTCTATTAATTTAGTACTTGCAAGAGTGTTGTTTGATTCTGGTGCATCGCATTCATTTGTCACCGAGGAATTTGCATGCACTAGTAAAATTTAACCAATCAAATTGAAGCATGTCATGATTGTTCAAATTCCCGGATCAACCACCAAGGCTAGGCAAATTTGCAAAGCCATCCCTATCCAAATCCACGGCATAGATTTTTATGCTAATCTGATAGTACTCGGAACTAAAGGTTTGGAAGTAGTACTAGGAATGGATTGGATGTCCAGACATAAAGGATTGATTGATTATGCCAAGAAAGCCATAAACATGACCAGTACAGCCGGAATATCAGTCGAGCATATATCTGAAACCTTACCTCGTCAATTCAAATGCAACAAGAGTATAGCCCAACCTACCATTGACCAAGTCCGGATAGTCTGTGAATACCCTGACGTATTTCCAGATGTTTTGCCCGGTATGCCCCCAGATAGGGATATCGAATTTATCATCGAACTAATCCCCGGAACTGGACCCATAGCCCAGAGACCATATAGTATGAACTCATCGGAGCTAGCAGAACTAAAGAAGCAACTGGATGCCATGCTGGAAATTGGATTGATTCAACCAAGTGCGTCACCATGGAGATCACCTGTCTTGTTTGTGGACAAGAAAGATGGAGGTAACCGTTTGTGTACGGATTATCGGAAGTTGAATGATGTCACCATCAAGAACAAATACCCCATGCCCAAGATAGAAGATTTGTTTGATCAGTTGACCGGTGCCAAAGTGTTTTCTAAGATTGATCTTAGGACTGGCTATCATCAACTCAAGATTCACGCAGAGGATATTCCAAAGACGGCCTTTACCACCTGTTATGGATTATACGAGTATATCGTTATGTCCTTTGGATTAACCAATGCCCCCGCTTATTTCATGAATCTCTTGAATAAGATTTTTATGACTTCCTGGATAAGTTTGTCGTTGTTTTCATCAATGACATACTGATTTATTCCAAATCATAAGAAGAACATGAGCTACACCTAAGGACCATTCTGGGAACCCTTAGAGAGCATCAGTTGTATGCCAAGTTTAGCAAATGTGAATTCTGGTTACAGGAGGTGGGATTCCTCGGTCACATTGTATCCGCTGGAGGAATTGCTGTTGACCCTGCCAAAGTGAAAGATGTCGAAGATTGGCAAGCCCCAACCACTCAAACCCAAGTTCGTGCATTTCTCGGATTGGCGGGATACTACCGCAAATTCGAAGGATTCTCGAGTATCGCCAGACCCATGACCCAATTACTGAAGAAGGGCAAGAAGTTTGAATGGACCGACAAGTGTGAAGCGAGTTTTCAAGAACTCAAGAGGAGATTGATTTCAGCCCCATCTTGATCATGCCGGATATCATGAAGCCCTTCGATGTGTATTGTGACGCATCCAAGATCGGTCTCGGATTTGTACTAATGCAAGAAGGCAAAGTTATATCTTATCTATCTCAACAATTGAAGCAACATGAGCAAAATTACCCAACCCATGACCTCGAACTCGCAGCCGTAGTTTTAGCCCTGAATACATGGAGACATTACCTGATGGGAAATCGTTGTGAGATTTATTCGGATCACAAGAGCCTGAAGTATATATTCACTCAGAAAGAGCTGAATATGAGACAAAGGAGATGGATTGAGCTAATCAAGGATTACGACCTGGACATTCACTATCACCCTGGTAAAGCCAATGTGGTAGCAGATGCCCTTAGCAGATTGCCGTGCCGCTTGAACTCCATGATTTTGAAGGAGCCACCAAGCCTGCACAAGGAAATGGAAGATTTTCGAATAGAATTAGTGAGTGAAGGATTTTTGGCTAGCATAGAACTCCAGCCCACTTTGATCAGTCAGATCAAAGAGGCGCAGAAAGGAAATGCTAGTATCGACGGAATCAAGCGTCGTATCGGTACAGGAAAAGTACCCGGATTCACCGAAGATGAAGAAGGAGTTCTGTGGTACAAAGGACGCCTTTGTGTACCAGCAGATTCTGAGTTGAAAGAAGTTATTTTGAAGGAAGCTCATGATACTCTTTATTCTATCCACCTCGGAGGAACGAAGATGTATCAATATTTGAAAGAGCAATTTTGGTGGCATAAGATGAAGAGAGAAATCGGAAGCTATATTGCCAAGTGTGACATATGTCAGCGAGTCAAGGCAGGACATCAAAGACCCGCTGGATTGTTGCAACCATTACAGATTCTGGAATGGAAATGGGATTCCATTGGAATGGACTTTATCACTGGACTGCCTACTTCTAGTAGGGGAAATGACTCTATCTGGGTCATAGTGGACAGATTGTCCAAAGTCGCCCATTTCTTGCCCGTCAATACCACATATCAGAGTTCGAAGCTAGCAGAGTTGTACATCACTAGAATAGTTAGTTTGCATGGAGTCCCCAAGAACATTGTATCTGATCGAGGAACTCAGTTTACCTCGAGATTCTGGAAGAAAGTTCAAGAAGGTTTAGGAACACGCCTAGATTTCAGTACCGCGTATCACCCTCAGACCGATGGACAAACGGAGCGAGTAAATCAAATACTCGAAGATATGCTGAGAGCATGTGTGTTAGAATATGGATCCAAGTGGGAAGACTGTCTGCCGTTTGCAGAATTTTCATACAACAACAGTTATCAAGCCAGTTTGCAAATGGCCCCATTTGAATTTATGTTCGGAAGAAAGTGTCGCACCCCTTTGAACTGGTCGGAAGTAGGAGAGAGTCAGATTTTCGGACCCGACATCCTACGAGAAGCATAAGAGAAGGTTCACAGGATTCATGAGCACCTCAAGACAGCCCAATCCAGACAGAAGAGTTACACCGACAAGAGACATCGAGACCTCGCCTTCAACATAGGAGATTTTGTTTATCTGAAGGTGTCGCCATTGAAGGGAATGCAGCGTTTCCAACTCAAAGGAAAGTTAGCCCCCAGATATATCGGACCTTTCAAGATTCTGAACCGTCGAGGAGAAGTGTCGTATCAATTGGAACTACCCGAAGAGATGTCCGCAGTACACAATGTGTTCCATATCTCATTACTTCGCAAGTGTCTCGAAGTCCTAGAGAAGACCGAAGTGTTCAAGAACATCGACCACCGGACCATAGAGATCAACGATGACCTAACCTATCCCGAAGTACCCATCCATATTTTGGAAGAAGCTTTCAGAACTACCCGAACCCGAAGCATAAAGTTTCTCAAGATTCAGTGGAGCAACCACACAGAAGAGGAAGCTACCTGGGAGCGCGAAGATCACATCAGGACGGAGTTTCCCGATCTCTTCAAATCCTAGGTAATCTTTTTCGTCCTTTTTCAAATCTCGGGACGAGATTTTGTTTAAGGGGGGAAGGTTTGTAACATCCCAAAAATACTAAACTTAGATCATCAAACTCTAAGCATCAAAATTAGGGTTAACAAAAACTTTTCTAAATAAAATTATGAAAGCATGCATATGTGTATGCATTTCATTTGAAATTCTTTTGAACCAACTTGTTTGTGTGTTCCTTTGCTTGTAAATGGATGCTTAGGTGAAATAAACATCATCTAAACATTTCCCACACTTTTCCCAAAGACAAGTAAATCAAAACAAATAAAATAAGGGAATGGTCATTTTGACCAATTTAACTCCCATGCCTACTTTGGCTATCTCAAACTTTCAGAACCTAACAGAAACTTTTCTAGATCTTTGCACCCCTTGATTTTACTCATAACAAAGTATCAAGGCCCACTTTGTGATCATCCAGAAACTTTCAAATGTATAGTTTAAATGACAATTCAAAATTGAATCTTTATCATATGGGAAGATCCCACTTTTTCAAAAACCATTCAAACAAGCTCAACTTTCAAAACCCAAGCATCTGCAGACTCACCAGCACCAACCTAGCACACCCACCAAAAATCTTTTCAAAATTCAAAAATTGAGTTCTTACGGCCATTTCATCAAACACTTGGCAGACACAAATCAAACAAAATCCAAACACTATTGTGAGCAGTGATTGAAGCCTAACTTGTTCCCTCTCTGGTTACAACTAGGTTTTAGTAGATCATCTACCTCAATTCCACACCCTTAGCATCACTATAAGCTTGGCATTTCCATCAATGGTGAGTAGGCCGAATGCACCTTTGTCACCCCCATGTCGACAGCAAGCTAGGAGGAGAAACAAGCCTAGCCAGCATGTCTGGGAGCAAGCCAACATCCCACCGCCACTCCCTGTCCAGCGCTCGAACGTTGCCAGCCACTGGACCACACGCACGAACCATGCCAACCTCGCCAGCAACCATGCGAAACCGCGCCCCATCGCCACGCTCGTAAGCGCCCACAGCCGCTGCCCTTGCCGCGTGCATACGTGATCACCACCGTCCCAGCAACCCCGCAGACACGCTCGTTCACCGCCGCGCGGACCACGCGCGCTGTGCGCCATTAAAATCTCCGCCGGGCACGCGTAGAGCACCGTCACGTTCCGACCAAGACGCACCGCCCCACGTCTCGCCACCGTGCCGTTGAGCATCACCAGGGAGCACCGCACCGCCCCCTACCGTCGCCCATGGTGATAGCTGTCTGTACCATCGACCATGACGAGCTCACCGTGCGCCCCATCGGTCCCCTCTCGCCACTATAAATAGAGGCCACCCCCAGCCGAATTGAGCACACCATCTCACTCCCCTCTCCTCACTGATCATTCCACCCCGTTCCCGGAGCAAGGCGAGCAGCGCAGCGCCGGAATTTCACCGGAGCCCGCCGCTGCTGGAGAAGAAGGGAGCCAGCGATTGGAGCCGCCCCAGGAGAAGCTGCCGGTACCAGGAGGTTCGCCGTCGTCGACTTCGTCGTTCGCCCGCCTCGCCGACCCTCGCCTGAACCCCGGTGAGCCCCCAATGACACCCACTGGCCGCGCTAGGTTTCTGTCTCGCCGGCGTTGCGCAACGTCAACGATGACCCTCAGCCGTTGGATTAGAACCAGATCGAACGCACCACATCGCCCCATACCGTTTCGCACCCCCTGTCTCACTGACGCGTGGGGACAGCCACTTAAACAGCCAGCGAGGCCGCTTAGCAGTGCCCAAGATCACTTCCTCACAGCCCAGTTATTTGAATTAAAACTTTTCCATTTTATTTCAAACACACTTCTGTACCCAGTTTCAAAAATTAACCCATATCGATTCAGTGCACCAAATTGAATGAAACGAATTTTGTTAGAAAGGTCTGGGAATCTGAATCCAAGCCCGTTGGATTCAAGTCATTTGGATCTGTAGATCACCCTTGGCAAAAATAACAAGGCACAAGATTTTCTGCATTCAAACATTTTTAAAACTTAAACCACAATAGCTTTTGAGTTGATTCCAACTCTCAAAAATCACATTTGACCATACCTTTTAGAATATATAAAAATATATAGGTTTACTTACAGAAATAATGACCAAGTAATAAAAGAATGCCACATAGGCATTTCTATCCACTTTAATTAATTAAAATAAAAGGGTAAAACCTTATTAAATTGTGACACCACTTTAAATCACATTCCCATGGACTAAAATATGTGGTGATGACATGTGTCAACATGATCCCATATTTGGTTTGGAGAATATTAAATCTTAAGTAGTTTCTCAATGAGTAGAAATTGCTTTTCTAAAAATAAAAGGAATTAAACCAAGCTTTAATCTTGTAATGTTAGTGATGATGCTAGATCATCTATAGGACCCTTTTGTGTGATGATTGCAAGTAGTTAAGTATTGTTTGGTGATTGTGTACATCGTATTTATTTATAGACGCTAGTACCGACCAAGGATACGAGGAGGAAGGAGGATACTACGAAGAAGAAGCCGAGGAGAACTTCAACCACTGCTCTGCACAAGGCAAGCCTAATACTACTAGTGAATGTGCAAGATAACCCTTGCAAGATATTCTACTGATACAAGCAGACCCTTACTTGTTACCATGCCTACCATATGCCTTAAGCATATGTGATCATATCCACTTGTTACCCCCTCCTAGTTTTATTTGCAAGCTTTCTATTTTATTGCCTTATCAAAGCTACTTCCTTAGAGAGTACTCAAGTGACTTTTAGATTCTAGAAAGATATATTCGAAGGTTGCATAAAGAGCATAAAATTTGGCCTAAGTTAGGAACCTTGATATCATCCTAAGATATAAGGTTGTACTTAGTTGAAACTCCACTAGTTTACCACCCCTCATTAGTACTTATCCCCACTTGTAGATGCTAGTGCTAAGCATAAAACTTGATCAACTTTAGATGGGAATACTTGGTGGAAAAATGGTTATGGAAACCTTAGAATGATGGACCATTCTACTGAGATGTTTTGACATGTGTTTCTGAACACCAGATGATTTTGGTGATGAAAATGTTGAGGCATGAGCCTTAGCCCTTTATAAAACTGATGGTTGTCTGGATGCGATACCATTCCAATTTTATCGTACAACCACAATACCCGAAGATTGGGTAGGGCTTGACTAGAAACTTATATACCTTAGTATTAGTTCCCTCGCGGCCAAGGTCTGAGCTGAGGCTACCCTATGAAGATTGTCCACCTGTGCAGTACCCAAGATGACAGTTGGTCATGGTTGGGAGGCCAAACTCACAGGAGAGGTGCTTATACTAGGGCGTGTAATTGAAAGGTTAGGATTGATTATCCGCATACTGAGTATGGTGAATTCAGGATTTGTTCCTGACGGATGTATCGAATGTTGTGGTGAAAGTGTACAATCTCGCAGAGTGTAAAACTATTGAATAGTCGCGTCATGATTATGGACAGTTGGAGTGGCCATACTGTTCCCCCGTCAGATGTTTTCAAAAGAACTTGTGAAATGAATTGAGACTTTGACTTGACCACAACAGAGTTGTGACATGAGTTACAAGATCCCACTTAGGAATTATAAATTTGTGACTAGTTTCTCTTGCTTCTTAACTTAGTAGAGATAAATCTGGCCTTTGCAAAACAACTTTAGAGCCTAGTGTCCTATTATCCAAAAACCCCTTTCACTTATTAGTATTAGTTTGTGAGTACTTAAAGAGTACTCATGGCTTTGTCCCTGGCTATTCCCGTGGCCAGACTATGAAGAGGAGTACCTAGAAGATGGACCCCCGGAAGGTTACGACAACTAGGATCATCTCCCATCGTCAGCATTGCCTGTGACCCTGAAGATGGAGCTTCGCCTACGCTACCTTTATTATTACGTATTCCGCTGCTTGAAGTTGTATTAAGAACTGGATCATGAGATCCTTATTTGTGTAAGACCTTATGTATGGTTTGTAATGGATGATGTACTGTGGTATCCAATTTTGTTATGTCTCGCAAAACTGGTAATCCTGGGATTGCGATGTATGGCATAACAGGCATCTGAGATTAAAAATCCGGGTGTTGACAGGTAGTCATCATTCGGGTCACGTCGCTTACGCTTATGATCCTCGTTGGGTCTATCCTTCAGTTCACGATTGTCAACGAGGTAGTAAGACCCATTGAGTAGCGCCTTTCTTATGATGAATGGTCCTTCCCATGGCGGGGATAACTTGTGTGACTTCTTCTACTTAAGTCGGAGCACCAAATCCCCATCTTTAAACGAGCGATGTCGGACGCGGCGACTATGGTAGCTGTGTAGCTTCTGCTGGTAGATGGCAGATCTTTGGCTTGCCAAAACGCGCTCTTCCTCGAGAAGTTCCACATCTAGGCGTCTGGATTCTTCAGCGTCATCTTCGTCATAGGCGACAACTCTTGGTGCATCGTGAATTATGTCGGAAGATAGGATGGCTTCTGCTCCATAAACCATGAAGTAAGGGGTGTAGCCGGTGGATCTGTTGGGTGTAGTTCGTAAACTCCACAGCACAGATTATATTTCCTCCGCCCAGGCTCCAGCTGCTCTGTGTAGCTGTGCCTCCAGACGTGGCTTGATTCCCTGCAGAATTAATCCATTGGCTCGCTCGACTTGACCATTGGATTGTGGGTGTGCCACAGATGCAAGGTCAAGTAGGATGCCGTTCTCCCAACAATAAGCTTCCACTTCTCCGAGAGACAAGTTGCTGCCGTTGTCGGTGATAATGCTGTGTGGGAGACCAAATCTCACCACTAGATCCCGGACAAACCTGAGGGCAGTTGCCCCATCAAGCTTTCTAATGGGTTTTAGCTTCTATCCACATAGTGAATTTATCAACTGCTACGAGCAGATGTGTAAATCCACATGGTGCCGTTTGCAACGGTCCCACAATGTCTAGCCCCTAGACTGCAAACGGCCAAGTTATTGGTATTGTTCGCAATTCTTCAGCAGGAACATGTGGTTGTCGGGCATAATACTAGCATCCCATGCATGTCTCAACCAGCCTGTCGGCGTCCGCCTTTGCGGTCAGCCAGTAGAATCCTTGCCAGAAGGCTTTCGCAACCAACGATCGAGGAGCGGCGTGATGACCGCAATCTCTGAGATGGATTTCGCGTAGGATTTCCATACCTTCTAGCAGGGAAACACACTTAAGGTATACACCAGTAGTTCTCCTTTTGTAGAGTTGTCCATTTATTATGGTATAACCCTTTGCTCGTCGTACTATTTGCCATCTTTCAACTTCGTCGTCGGGCAAAGTTCCGTGTTCGAGATATTCCATGAACGGTTTTGTCCAAGCCGGTGGGAACTTTGTCACTATGTTGAAGAAAGAGTCAGCTCTATTCGGGTTGTCGATGTCGGCTCCTTTTACAGATGGTGTTCGTAGATGCTCTAGGAAAACTCCTGGCGGAATTTGCTTGCGCCCTGATCCAAGCTTAGACAGCAGATCAGCCGCCTCATTTTGCTCCCTAGGCACATACTTGACTTCGTAGCCCAAGAAGTTCTTGGCTATCTCGTCCACTTCGTCTCGATATGCCGCCATCATAGGGTTCCACGCATTCCAGGTGCCAGCCACCTGCTGGGCAACCAAGTCGGAATCTCCACAGCAAACTATGCGCTTGATGCCAATATCCTTGGCTACACATAATCCGTGAATGAGTGCTTCATACTCTGCCATGTTGTTTGTAGCCTCGAAGTGGATATGCAGAACATAGTGTAGCTTGTATCCTGTTGGTGATTGTAGCAATACACCAGCCCCCGAGCCATTGAGCAGCTTTGATCCGTCAAAGTGCATCACCCAGTACTCTGGTTCTGGCAACGGAGTAGCATCTGGCATCTCCATCCAATCTGCAACAAAATCCGCCAAGGCTTGTGACTTGATAGCGTCGCGTCTCTTGTAGGTGATCTCGAAGGCGGCAAGTTCAATGCCCCACTTCGCGACCCTTCCTGTATCGTCGCTATTGTTGATAATGTCGGACAATGGAGTCTTGCTCACCACTGTGATTGGGTGCTCCTGAAAGTAGTGCCTCAGCTTCCGAGAAGCAAGGAATACTCCATAAGCTATCTTATGGTAGTGCGGGTAACGCTGCTTGGACTCCGTCAAGACCTCGCTTACATATTAAACTGGTCGCTGAACTCCGTACTCATAGCCTGGTTCCTTCCGCTCTACCACGACGACGATGCTGATTACCCGGCTGGTTGCCGCCATGTAGATTAACATGGGCTCTCTAGGCTCGGGTGCTGCAAGGATGGGAGCTGAGGAAAGAGTTTCCTTGAGCTGCTTCAATGCTGCATCTGCTTCATCCGTCCACGTGAATTTGTCCGCCTTCTTCAGCAACTTGTAGAACGGCAGAGCCTTCTCTCCAAGTCGGCTGACGAACCGGCTAACTGCTGCAACACAACCTGTTAGTCCTTGGATGTCCTTTAGGCATGTTGGACGGTTTATGTTTAAGATGGCCTTGATTTTCTCCGGGTTGACCTCGATTCCATGCTGGGAAACGATGAATCCCAACAATTTGGGATCCAGGTTTGTCCCAATGGCGGTGGTCTTGGAGGCATCGCCTACCACAAGTTCCACTGGCTTGGTCTCAATGGCGTCCTTGAACGCAGGAGCGGAGTCGGAGATTTGCTTCTTCGACGCGGGCATCTCTGAGTCATCGACCTTGCTCTGGATCTATTTGAATTATTCGTTGTAGAGGACAGCTTCTACAACGGCTGCTTCATTGATCTTGCAGTCCCTTGCCTTGGTAAAGCTTTCGGATACAGTGATGACACTGTTTGGTCCGGGTATCTTGAGTTTGTTGTAGACGAAGCATGGCTTGGCCATGAACCTGTGGAATATGTCGCGGCCGAATATGACGTGGTACACGCTCTTGAAGGGGACCACCTTGAAGGTCATTCTCTCTTGGCGGTAATTGTTGACATCGCCAAAGGCAACCTGAAGTGTAATGCACCCAAGGGACCGAGCCTCCCGACCAGGAACTACGCCGTGGAAGATGGTGTTGGTCCGCCTTAGGTTTGCCTCCGTCAAGTTCATCTTCTGCAGTGTATCCAGGTACATGATGTTGATGCTTCTTCCACTATCCACCATACATTTGGTGAACTCCACGCCATGAATCAAGGGGTTGATGACCATGGCGTACTGGTTCTCCGTAGGGATAAGGTCTGGGTGGTCCGACTTGTCCCAAGTTATTGGAACCTCTGACCAGTGCAAGTACTGGGGAACTGGGGGTAGAGTAGCCATCAGGATCCTCAGAGAGGTCTTCTGTTGTCGAACGGTGGGGGTGCCAAGGAAAGTGTGGTATACTGGTGCCTTCTTCGCGAAGGGGTTCTTGCCCTTGTCGTCGCTCTTGGCGGCGTGCTTGGGGTCAATGTCCTCGTCCATGTCACTTGAATCCTTGGACTCTTCCTCCTTCTTCTTCCCTTTGCCCTTGCCTCGCGGTCTGTTCTTCCGACTTTGCTTGTAACCGGACTCCAGATCTTCCTTGAGGTCGTTGACAAACTTGCAGTGTCGATTGGTGTGAGTGGCTTTACCGTTGGCGTCGAGGTGTACGAGGCACGACATATCGCGGTACTCTTTGTATGTTTGGGGAACACGGTGCGCTGCTGAGGTGGTTTCACTTCCTCGCTGCTGTCCCCGACCAGCTCCCCTTCCTCGACCACGTTGTCCGCCATCGGCTCGTCCTGCAAAAGTCATAGCGACCATGTCGGTAGATTGATTTTTTTCTGGAGCGGATTTCCGCTTTGTACTGCTGTTCCTCCGAGCCTGAGTTGGAACGACCGTTGCCGACAAAGAGCCGCGAGCATCGTCGTCGGCAGCTACGAACTCACTGGCTAACTGAATCATCTGATTCAAGTCAAGCTGGTGATTGTCCTACAAGCGTTTCAGCTTATGTCGGAGCAACGTGCCCCTTTCCAACCCATCGATGAAGGCGTCCATGGCGGTTACTATGTTGTTCTAATTAAACTTGTCATTGAAGTTCTTGATCAATGCATTATTATAGCTCTAATAGATAGTTCTCATTTTTCTGAACATTTTGATATATTATACATATTTTTTTGACTTATTATGAATAAGTTATTGATTTTATAAAATTATTACATTTTCTGGAATTATTTAAATCATTTAAAACCTTTTATTGCGCCAGCATGACACAGGCTTACATCAGCAAGGGGATTGGGTTGTTTTTCATCGTGGCTGGATCTAGCCACTGAGGCTGACCAGTGGGCCTCAGTGCCACGCAGGAACCACGTGGGATCCATGCAGGAGCCACATCGGCTCGCCGGAGGAAGCACCAGACGGCGGCGCGAGACGGTGATAGGGGACGCGCGGGGCTAAGGTACCTAACCCGTTTGAACCAGGGCATCGGGGAAGACCTAATAGGGGCAGCGCCGCTGTTCCTTGGTCGCCGGAGCGGCGTCCACAACGACGGGCAGCAGCGGTGCTTGCAGAGCATCATCGGGCGGTGGTTACAGAGCGAGAGGGGGAGGATGAAGGAGTCCTTCTAGACCAGGAGCTCACCACGAGGCTGTTGGTGAAGACGGTGAGGCGAGGCAGTGCCCGGAGCAACGGCGAGGCAGACGGCAGTGCACGTCGGGCTCAGGGAATATGATGACCTTGGCGACAATTGGAGGCACGTGGTGTCGATTCCTTCGACGGGGTGGCTCACAGAGGCGAGGTGGAGCTGATGTTGGCCTCAGAACAGCGAGGGTTGGACGGAGACGGCGGGGCGACAATGAGATCCGAAGCTAGGGTTTTGGGTTGGAGAAACCTGGGAGAGAGGGAGGTCGTCCGGGAGAGACTGAGGGGATAAGGAAGAAGGAGAGGCATCGTGGAGTTCTTATCTCCACTCCGGAGCGCGACGGACGGCGGGGAGCGAGCGGCGGGATCGACGGCGGTGGCACCGGCACGCAGATGCTTGCGCTCGCGAGGAAGACGATGAACACGGGAGCGAAGCGGTACCGGGCCCTAGCTGCACTGCGGATGGGCCAGGTGGGCTGGCTGCCGGTGCACGTGGGCGACATGAAAGGGTGGGAGAGGTTGGGCTATGGCCGAGATAGGTTAGCTGGCTCCAGTTTTTCTTTCTAAAACATTTTTTCAATTTTGTTTCCTATTCGCATCTTTTATAAATCATTTTCAAATCTGTTTTGGATGATTTCAAAAATACCAGAGGCTTTATAAAATATGTAAAATACTCAAAGGCCCTTATAATCCATTTGGGCTCCATTATTTTTGTAATTTCAAAAATATTCCAAACCATTTGAATTGATTTCAAATAAAGGGATAGAGGGAAACTAGGGTTTAGGGTTTTGCATTTAATTTTTCTTTGCTTACATGCATTTTAAGAGATGATGCTTATGATGCACAATCAAAACCCTAATTAGTAATTAACTAAAACTGGGGTGTTAGAGCTCTATCCCCCTTACGAGAATCTCAACCCGAGATTCCAAAGGTAGGAAGAGAGATAGAAGGAGAGAGTAACAAGGTCACTTCTAAGGATAAGAGGGAGCACACTAAACAACACACAACATATATCATGGTCAACTCACGAATGGAATGTTTAGAAAAAACTCTGAGATGACAAACATGAAACACGTCAAGGTAGCGGACGAAACAAGAGGAGAAGGTTTCAAGTTGTTTGATAAATGGTCGTCATAAGGATTGAGAACATGGAACTTACATGAGGTTTTGAAGCTTCTGAAAAAGAAAGCTTCCAATAGGAAGAACATAACCACAGACTTTGATAGTGAACCTCTACTAAATAGCTTAAGTAGAGATTTCAGGTTACAGAGGTATGGATCAACAAAACCAAGCCATTGAACTATTTTTGAAACAGAAGGGTCACTTTTTATTCAACAGAAGGCCAAGGCAGAAAGGTGTTTTGGTGGAGAGGACTCATAGGAGTCACAAGGAACATGTAGCAAGAGAAACTGTTGATTACCAAAATCATAGCCACTTTTAAACATGATTGAGAAGATGAAGGAAACTCTTTATTCATCCAGGTATACCAAAATCTTTGCCAAAGGTGATGATATCACTTTACACCACTGAGATGAATTGGTAAGAAGATTCCTGATGACACGAGAAGAAAGAAACTTCATTCTTAGACTTCAATTACTTGGCATAACAAAATGCTTGCCATCATAAAAGGGTCTGGAGGATCGACCGAGAGACATTTAGAAACACTACCTCAAATGTTCTTGATACGTCGGAAACGTATCTATAATTTTTGATGTTCCATGCTTGTTTAGTATCTACTTTGCTTTGATTTGTCTACACTTTGAGGTGCTTTTTACATCTTTTCTGGATTTAACCTATTAACAAGTTGCCACAGTGCCAGTTGCCTGTTTTCTGCTATTTTTGGTTCCACGAAAGCTAGTAAGGAAATATTCTTGGAATTGGACGGGACAAACGTCAAAGTCAATAACTTTCCGTGGGAAACAAGAAGTCTATAGGGGAGACAGAGAGGCATGCCATGGCAGCCACACCCCATAGGCGCGGCCAGGGGTAGGCCCACGCCTAGGCAGGGTGTGCCCCCCTGGCCACCTCCTCGGCCTCCCCCTTCGCCTATAAGAAGCCCCCGATGCCTAAAACCTAAGAACCCGATCAATATTCCACGAAACCTTCTGTAGCCGCCGCCATCGTCGTCCCTAGATCAGGGGGATCTGAAGTTCTTCCTGGCACCCTGTCGGAGGAGAGATCATCCCGGAGGCCTTATCTCCGGTATGATGTGTGAGTAGTTCCACCTTGGACTATGGGTCCATGTAGTAGCTAGATGGTTGTATCTCCTCCTTTCGGCTTTCATGTATAGATCTTGTGAGCTCCGTTCATGATCAAGATCTAATCTATTTGTAATCATGCATGTTGTGTTTGTGGGGATCCGATGGATATTGAGATTATTATGTTGATTTGATTAATGGTTTTGTCTTTATGATTCTATCATGTCTGTTGTTTGTGATATTGCATGATCTCCGTTGTTAGTAGCTATCTTGGCCAAGTAGTTGCTAGTGACTCCAAGAGGGAGTATTTATGCTCGATAGTGGGTTCATGCCTCCAGTTTCCAAGGTAAGTGACAATAATCTCTTCGGTTTTAGATGTGTTGTTGCTAGCAGGGAGAAAACAACGGTCTCTTGTTCATGGAACATGTGGACTGTTTACCTTACACACTTTGCTTAAAGCAGTTGTTTGTTGCTTGCAACTTAATACTGGAGGGGGTTCAGATGATAACCTGAAGGTGGACTTCTAGTCATAGATGCAGTTGGATGGCGGTCTATGTATCTTGTTGTATTGCCCAATCGAATCTCATAGGATCTTTCTGACTAGTAATTGCATTGTTATGCCTTGCTCGATTCTCTGCCAATTGCCCATTGTAATTTGTTTACCCTTCATGCCATGTTGTTTTTCTAAGGAGAGCACCTCTAGTGAACTATGGACCCCTGTCCAATCTTTACCATTGATACATCTTCCACTGTTACTTGTTTACTTGCTGCAAACCACCATTACCTTCCACACCATACGTTTAATCCTTTGTTACAGCAAACCGGTGAGCTTGACAACCTCATTGATTCGTTGGGACAAAGTCTTGAGTTTGTGTTGTGCAGGTCTCCACATTGTTGCAACACCTGTGTGATGTTTCCTTCCTCCTTCTGGTTTGATAACCTCGGTCTCAACTGAGGGAAAACTTGCTGTTGTGCTCTTCACACCCTTCGCTTGGGGTTACCAACAAAGTGCCACGTCGAGCACCATCTAGTCTTTCTGGCGCCGTTTCTAGGGAGGCTAAGGACGTCTTCACAAGGGGAATCCTCCACTTCCTTTATATTTACTTTGTTTATTTTGCTTGGTCTTGTTTGCCTCTTTTAAAAAACACAAAAAACGGTTCCTACTCTAGTTGCCACCTTGCTCTAGCTCACCATGTTGTTTCCCAAGTTCGCCCTAAAAGATCTTGCAATAGGTAGTGGCTCCATAATTGGAAAGATAATATTGAAGAATTCTTTAATCATGTTAGCAAGCATGAGGACATTGAGGATAAATCTATAGCAGAACTTTCTCCTAATTATGAGATTGCTGCAGCTTCTTTAGTTCATATGTTGGAGGTTAGGTTTGGTAGCCTTAACTCCTTCATACAATTCTTGTTCCTAAAACTAAAATAAGAAAATAATGCTGAAAAGAGAGAATTCATCCTTGAAACTTTACTAAAAGAATTCCATGATATTGCTAGGGAAGCCAAAAAGGTCTTTGAGCGTTTCAATATGCTAGGCTCAAGTGTAGATGTTGTGGGTACTTCTGATAAGACTAAGCCTAGGGAGGAATTTAAGATACCCATACCCTTTAAGCTTGTTGGAATGCATGAAGCCTTTGAAAAGAATTTTGATTGGATTGCTCCTGAAAATCTTTTTGATAAAAGTAGTAGACCAAAGAGAGATGAGAAGGGATCCTCCAAAACCCATTTGGATGACATACCTGTTATAGTTGAAGACTTTGCAAGTATGGATGTTAATGCTTTTTCATTTGAAAATACTTGATTCTTCTTGCTTCTTGTGCCTAACTTAAAGGCGTTAAAGAAAAGTACTTGTTGGGAGATAACCCAAGACTTTCCTTGAGTCTTGGAAGTTATTACTTCAGTAATGACCTCTTCTTATCCTTTTTGTTTTCTTTTTGTGCCAAGAATGATCTCTAATGAGAGGGAAGTAAGATTTGGGGAGTTGCTGTCCCGAAACAGATTTCTGTCTTCCACCATAAAAATTCGTGAGGAGTCTCCGTAACTCGGATTGAGCTCAAAATTTACGAATAAATCCCCAAGTATGTTAGATAACTTTATTTATCTCAACACATTTTGATTTGAGAAACAGAAGATTTTCGAAAAAAATCGATTTCTACCTGCTGGTCTGTTTTGACAGATTTCTGCCATTATTTGCATTTGCTTCTTATTGATTCATTTTTGAGTTCTCTTTTCGGGAATTGAGCTTTTTGAAGGAGTTACTACAGTAGCTTGTGTTTTTAGTGAAAAGTTTTGCTGTTCCAAAGCTTTGCCATAGTTCTAATATCTTTTGAATACACTAATGTTGCTAATGAAGATTGTGTGAAGTTTTGTATGAAGGAAAAAATTTAGATATAGAGAGAGAATGATGCAATGAGATGAAGAATGTACAAAAGCTCAAGATTGTGGATGCCACCATGGTGTCACCCCAAGAAATATCCAAGAGGTACAAGCGTCAAAGCTTGGGGATGCCCAAGGCATCCCCTTCTTCATCAATAAAAAGCTCAGGTCTGTCTAGACACTTCGTTTTTATTGTTTCATGCACTGTTGTGTTGTTCTTGGAGCTTCTTAGTTTTTGTTTGCTTTGCTTAGTTTGTTTAGTTTGCTTGAGTAGTTTGGACCCCCGTTCTCGCTGTGTTGTTTTGCAAATAAGTTGCTTGGTGTTGGAAAGGACTAGTAAGTTCTTGCTTGTAAGTGCAAGAGGAGCTATTGACTATGACTTAGACTTTAACATGCCATGCTAGGTGTTGTTTTGACCTTATGCTTAGTGATTATTGATGTAGCATGTCTTGCTCCAAGTCATTGGGATTGCTTAGTGTGCCTTGAAGAAATTATGCGTTGTCTTAGCATGCAAAAGCATAGTATTGTGGTATTCTCCTTTGAGGTTTGGTTGGGTTGACTTGGCACATGCTCACACCATGTTATGACTCTCACAAGTCACCATTAGCCTCTATGATCATTTAGTCCTTGACTTGTAGTGCCACTCTAGGACTTGATTAGTAATGCTTTGTTGCTCTGCATGATTTTGGCGATTATGCTCTCCTAGTTGGTTGCTCCCAGTCTTTTGCTAGCCTCCACTTGTATGAGTAAGTTCTACTCATGCTTCCAACTCCCAAGAAACCAAGTTATTCCAAAGTGTCCACTATAAACTCCTATGAATGGTGTGTTACACCATTCCAAGTATATTCTTGTTTTCAGCTATCTTCCAATTAAAAACTATTTTGTTATGTGAAAACTTAGTGATTAAAGCCCTCACGAACTTGATGGCACACTTTATATTCTTTGCCCCTAATAAACTTGAACCATTGTGACTACTTTGTTGTATATGCTTGCACTTATACGTTGGAATTAGCAGAACCGTGCTGTCACGGGGAACACTTTCAACATTGCACTTGTACTTTGTACTCAGTTGATATCATGCTATTTTGTCTATGGATGTCACCGGTGTGAAATAAAGAGGGAACTTGTAAGTCCATGGAGTTTGTATTCTGTGTTAGAGAAATGCCTAGGCCGCTAGCCTAAGCCATGCATAATCATGGTGGAAACTTGCAGCATCACCGTATTGAGATATCTATGAAGCATCCTCAATAAAAAGCTATGCATATAGTAAATAAAAATATCGCTGAGATGCTCATTGTCTCCTTGCCTTGTCATTTTGGTTATGGGAAAGCTCCTGTACCATGTGCAAGGGGTACCCCATTGGAGGTTCTCAATGATATGCAAATACTTACAATGACAAGAACTTACCGGTGACTGAAGTTGAGTAACATGAGGTGTGGCCCTCGTATTCAAGGGACTTGAGATTGCCAACTTATACTTCATCAAGCATATACTCCATATTTGTTCACTTTAACCTTAATCACTTCAATATGCTTATGATAGGGGCAATGAGGGCTGAAAGCTAACACATACCATAATATTTGGAAGCTCTTTTTGAAACTTGAAATCCCTGCTTCCTTTATAAAAGGACTTTCTTCCACCACTATTGAGTCTCCACCTTCTACTTTTAGGCACCATTAAGAGAGCATAGTTGCCATTCTTAGTTTTATATGCAGTGTCCCAAAGCTTATTGATTGATGCATATTGTGATATTACTTGTTCTTGTGCTACTTGTTTCTAGTCACCCTTGTGAACTTTTAAGGTGTCCTATGCATCTATTTTCTACTCTATGAGGGACAAGCTGATTTCCACTATGCTATGTTTTCTGTATGTGAAACAAACAAACATTTTTTGATGCATGCTATTCATGATCTTTGTTTGTAGCATGTCATGCTGCAACATTAGTTGCTTTGTCTTACTGTTAGAACTCCATCTTTCATGATCATGTTTAGAGTTCTTTGATCCTAGCTTTCAATGCTTGCAAATGGTTTGATCTTTATTGTGAGGGTGCATGTCACCTCAAAAATTATTCTTTTTATCACATACCTACTCGAGGACGAGCAGGACTTAAGCTTGATGATGCTTGATACGTTGGAAACGTATCTATAATTTTTGATGTTCCATGCTTGTTTAGTATCTACTTTGCTTTGCTTTGTCTACACTTTGAGGTGCTTTTTACATCTTTTCTGGAACTAACCTATTAACAAGTTGCCACACTGCCAGTTGCCTGTTTTTTGTTGTTTTTGGTTCCACGAAATCTAGTAAGGAAATATTCTCGGAATTGGACGGAACAAACGTCAAAGTCAATAACTTTTTCTGGGGAACAAGAAGTCCAGAGGGGAGACAGAGAGGCGTGCTAGGGCAGCCACACCCCCTAGGCGCGGCCAGGGGTGGGCCCGTGCCTAGGCAGGGTGTGGGCCCCCTGGCCACCTCTTCGGCCTCCCCCTTCGCCTATAAGAAGCCCCCGATTCCTAAACCCTAATAACCCGATCCATATTCCACGAAACCTTCTGTATCCGCCACCACCATCGTCCCTAGATCGGGGAGGATCTGAAGTTCTTCCTGGCACCCTGCCGGAGGGGAGATCATCCCGGAGGCCTTCTCTCCGGTATGATGCATGAGTAGTTCCACCTTGGACTATGGTTCCATGTAGTAGCTAGATTGTTGTATCTCCTCCTTGTTCTTTCATGTATAGATCTTGTGAGCTCCGTTCATGATCAAGATCTAATCTATTTGTAATCATGCATGTTGTGTTTGCGGGGATCCGATGGATATTGAGATTATTATGTTGGTTTGATTAATGGTTTTGTCTTTATGATTCTATCATGTCTGTGTTGTTTCTGATCTTGCATGCTCTCCGTTGTTAGTAGCTATCTTGGACAAGTAGTTGTCAGTGACTCTAAGAGGGAGTATTTATGCTCGATAGTGGGTTCATGCCTCTAGTTTCCAAGGGAAGTGACAGAAATATCTTCGGTTGTAGATGTGTTGTTGCTAGTAGGGAGAAAAAAACGGTCTCTTGTTCATGGAACATGTGGACTGTTTACCTTACACACTTTTCTTAAAGCAGTTGTCTGTTGCTTGTAACTTAATACTGGAGGGGGTACAGATGATAACCTGAAGGTGAACTTCTAGTCATAGATGCAGTTGGATGGCGGTCTATGTATCTTGTCGTATTGCCCAATCGAATCTCATAGGATCTTGTTGCTTCTTGAGATTCAGATTTGGTTAAGTGGAGTGATACTTCAGAGTTAGCATGTCCGAATAGAAAGTTTGCAACATTTACCATGAAGGTAAAGTTACTAGAGTCTCAAGATATGGACTACAGTGTAAAGCTTCAAAAGACTGAGCTAGATTGCTAGACCTATGCATTAGCAAATTCTCAGAAGACAACTGCACACGCATAAAGTACTAACAATAGAACACACATGTGTCCTTAAGGATCGGAGTTAACTCTACTCAAATCCACGACGACATCTTTCAACAGTTGCACGTGAACCAGAGAGGGTTACTACTAACATCCAGAACACATACTTCGAGATGACTCGAAGATGGTTCTCGAAACTTTCTAACATTAATGTCAATTGTTCCGTATGAATCTTGTCTAGCATGTACAAAATAAGGATGTCATCGATGGGCTCAACAACAAACTTATCAAGACACTCCCGTAAGATGGACTCATATGTTGCTTGAACATGGCAACAATATTGGTCAGACCAAAGGACATGAAGATGTACTCATGTGAAACATCACGAGAAGGAAACATCATCAAGTTAGTCCTTGGAGCTGAGTTTGATTTGACAATAACCCAAATCAAATCAAAGGTGGGGGATGATAACATATCCACAAAGGAAATACTATCTTTCTTCAACATGAACAAAACTAGACAACCCTTTAAGAAGGAATAAAGTCGGATACAACTTTTTTCTTACAACTCTCCAAGTTGTTGTTTAAGCTTAACCAACTAGTTCAGGGGTATCCAATATAGATCCTTGGAGAAAAGAGCAGTTCAAAGAACTTGCTTGCTCAAGAACTTGACATCACGGTCATGTGGCAACAGGGCGATACTTCTAGGAAGACATCCAGAATATCACAAACCACCGGAATGTCACTTAGTTCAAGAGTAAAATTACTTTGTAAGGCAAGAAGACATAGTCTTAGAGCTTCGGCATGAGCCTAACTCTTTGACGGAAGAGATGTACCAGAATAGCGGACTTGGTAGCACAATCATCCTTTGCTTAGTGATAGGATTAACCAATCACGCTAAGAATGATAGAAATGTACTTAGAGTTCAAAACAATAATAATTTCTAAGAATCTCAGATGGCCACATTATTACGCACACGCATCATTTATGAGCACGAAAGCTTGAGTCGGGGTGGGTAATACGTGTAAGAGCATCACTTCATTAAGGGTCATGGAACTTGGCACGACCTCTTAGTATAAATGAGTGTGACACTTTAAGGTAGAACAAACAGAAGCTAATCATTGCTTCTTGATCTGCAGATTACAACACTTTGACCTGGTCCTAGACATGACGAGGTACTGGAGTTTGTTTCTCCTAACATCCCGAAATGGTTTGTCATGACGGACCACAAGGGTATCTTACATCGAAAGACACCAATGCATATTTACTACTTGGCTACCAACTGGTAGATAAAGGTCAGAAAACAACAAGGGAAAGGAACATACTTAGGATCGAATCCCAAGATGTGGATGCATAAGTCAACAATCTTCCGCAAACCAATGCAGATAAGAGATAAGGTGTGGCAGAGTCACGAGTATAGATGCGAGACTCTCGCTCTTGTCGTGATCTATTTGGTTCCATTAAAGAACATCTGCCATAACTAGTGGTAGGGGAAGTCCTCAGTTGTCACAATTCAATCGCGACAAAGACCACAAGCTTGAAGACTGGAATTGTATTACCAGCCATCCTAAGGTAATGTGTGAACATTAACGACAGGGGTCAAAGGATTGGATCTTGGATTAAAGATCAGCGTCATGTACAAGATTCACAACACCAGAATCTAGCACAATCGGGGATCTTCAGTTCAAGTCCAAGGGTTAAAACCCAAGAAAGGAGTAACTACTACTTGTGTGACATAGTGTACACTGCAATATAGTAATCACGAGGTAGCTTCCAAGAGAAGAAACGACTTCTGAAGTACCCAACAAATTAAAAGGAGGCACACGAGGTGAAAAGAAACCTCGAAGCCTAGAGCAGAACACTGTGGATCATTTATATTGTAGGATCCATAAAACAGAGAGATCATGATGGAAATGAATCTCTCATGTGAATAGGAGCAAAGGGGAACAAGGAATTCACAACACACACAACTCTAGAGAACTCAACACTAGGTTAACTGGCCGAGAAATGACATGCCAAGAAGGCACCTAAGTTTTGAAAGACTAGAAGAGATATCAAAACTTTTCCAAAATCAACACCAGATAAGATAAACCGGAGTTTGAGCGAAACTGGATAAGAAGTAAAAGAAGCATACTAGAGTTTTCGCAAATACTTTTCATCTTTGAAATAGTTTTCACAAGCACTAGACTCAACATCGACCAATAGCAAGGTTTTCCTACGGTCGGTACTGCTCTGATACCAAAACCTGTGACAACCCCGGGATCAGGGATAAAAAAATCCCAGACCTCTGTCTGACATAAGCTTAACCTTGAGCTCGAGGATATCCAGCGAAGAATTAAAACAGCAGTGACCCTACGACACAAAAATTATTACAACAAGCTCATAGCTGAGCCGAGAACCAAAATATTACAAGCAGAGGTTACTGACCACAAAAATGAAACAACGGAAGGCAAATTATGCTATTAAGTATAGAAAACTTAACAAATGGCCTAAGAGGCCTAAAGCATAACGATGACGTCCCAGCCCATAGATTCCAGGATGCCGGCCGGGAACCCCAAGCTACTCATCGGTGTCGATGTAGTGTGGAACTTGTCTTCAGGGGAACACTTACTCTGCCAAAAGTGTCAACAAATCAAGGGTGAGTACAGGGTGTACTCCGCAAGCCTTATGGCTGGTGGAGTTGTTTTGCATAAAGCCACTTTTGTTCATAAAACAAGAGGGAGAAGAGATCGTCTATTCAGAATACTTTAAAAGGGGATAAGAGAGCGACATCTCTGAAATATTGATCATCATCTTTTGATATCCACCAATCATCATCATCTACCAACTAGGATCACCCCCTCGTGCCCATGAGGAAGCATCCTTAAGCACACGTTGATCTGCCAAGTTTTACGATTAGGTTCAAGTTCTCTGTGATCATCGTGTTCGTTCCCAAGTCGTCCATAACCGTGGACACGGCTTTCGGAAAGATTATTACCCTACAGGGGTGTACAACTTTACCCACACGTACCAACCGACTCTTAATGCCACTTGACATACTTCCTTGGTGTGCTGGTAGAGGGTGTGGTTGGACACGACCTTTACCTTGCTTTCGCCGAGACCATGAGTCACGCCCTAAGGATGGTTCCACTGTAACGGGTCAAGTCCCGAAGTCGGTCCCTAGAGATGTGAGGCGAGGTTGGTTTACCAGGGGCACTATCTACCCCAAGCAACCTCGGCCACACTTACCTACCTGTTATTAATGCACCTACTTCGCCGCCTTTGAGAAGATCCAGAATTCATGTCGAATGGAACGCCCGAACTATGTGACTCATGGAATCTACTAGGAAAGTTAGTCAATCGAGGGGTTCCCAAGCCCCGTGTGGTTGTACGCTCTTCTTGGTTCAAGAGGCAAGAACATCGGGTCCTAGGGGTGGCGAGCATGGGACTAGAAAAACCACATACCACCGTGGCCTCCCATACAAGCCTTAGCATGTTTAGTATCATATCAGCTTTGATATCATCTCATCACGTTCTCCTGTCATACTAGATTCTCTACATCTGATACATCATCTGGATGAACCAGCACTGATAGCTATGCATGGCTAAGCAGACACAGATAATAGCTCTAGCAGTGCACACAAGCCAAACCTAGTTATTCTAGGAGCAGTGGATCAGGTAATATAAGATCAAAGGGAGTAATGCAATAGATAGGATACTCTATCTATCGATAAAAGACCATGGTAGAATCGTATGCATCATGACAAGAATTTAAATGCTTTCAAAATCATAGGATTATATCATGGTGGGGCTATGCTTGCCTTTGCCTGTTGATAACGAGAACACAGATCTTCGGAAGCCTTCGGCTTGACTTGATTATAGTTGGTCAAGTATTGGTCTTTGATCTTCGAACTTCGACGGTGTTGATCTTAGTCTTCGATCTCGATCTCGATATCGTATTCTACCAGAAAGAACCAAACACCAGAAAGAGAGGGAAACAATCAACACATGGAATCAATGCAATGCTCAAACAAGTATGATGATATGATAAGTTAAATTGTATTGAAAAGTAACCCTAAGACATGCTCGACAAATTAATCGAGGTTCCTAGGGGTACAAACCCTAATTCGGGGAAACTCTGGAATCACCTATGAGGGTTACTATGTTGTTATAATTAAACTTGTCATTGAATTTGTTGATCAATGCATGATTATAGCTCTAATAGATAGTTCTCATTTTTCTGAACATTTTGATATATTATACATATTTTTTTTGACTTATTATGAATAAGTTATTGATTTTATAAAATCATTAAATTTTCTGGAATTATTTAAATCATTTAAAACCTTTTATTGCGCCAGCATGACACATGGCTGACATTAGCAAGGGGATTGGGTTGTTTTCCATCGTGGCTAGATCTAGCCACTGTGGCTGACCAGTGGGCCTCAGGGCCACGCAGGAACCACGTGGGCTCCACGCAGGAGCCACATCGGCTCGCCGGAGGAAGCACCAGACGGTGGCACGAGACAGTGACAGGGGATGCGTGGGGCTAAGGGACCTAGCCAGTTCGAACCAGGGCATCAGGGCATACCTAATAGGGTGGCGCCGCTGTTCCTTGGTTGCCGGAGTGACGTCCACAGCAACGGGCAGCGGCGGTGCTTGCAGAGCATCGTCGGGTGGTGGTTACAGAGCAAGAGGGGGAGGATGAAGGAGTCCTTCCGGACCAGGAGATCACCACGAGGCTATTGGTTTAGACGGTGAGGCGAGGCGGTTCCTGAAGCGACGGCGAGGTAGACGACGGTGCACGCCGGGCTCGGGGAAGACGATGACATTGGCAACGATTAGAGGCACGCGGTGTCGATTCCTTTGATGGGGTGGCTCATAGAGGTGAGGCAGAGCTGATGGTGGCCTCAGAACGGCGAGGGGTGGACGGATACGGCAGGGCGACGGCGAGCTCCGAAGCTAGGTTTCGGGTTGGAGAAGCCTGGGAGAGAGAGGTCATTCGGGAGAGACTGAGGGAAATGACGAAGGAGAGGCATCGTGGAGCTCTTATCTCCACTTCGGAGTGTGACGGATGACGGGGAGCGAGCGGCGGGATCGGCGGCGCCGACACGCAGATGCTTGCACTCGCGAGGAAGACGACGAACGCGGGAGCGAAGCGGTATCGGTCCCTAGATGGGCTGCAGATGGCCAGGTGGGCGGGCTGCAGGTGCGCGTGGGTGACATGAAAGGGAGGGAGTGGTTGGGATGCAGCCCAGATAGGTTAGCTGGCTCCATTTTTTCTTTCTAAACCATTTTTCCAATTCTGTTTTCTACTCTCTCCTTTTGTAAATCATTTTCAAATCTATTTTGGATGATTTCAAAAATACCAGAGGCTTTATAAAATATGTAAAATACTCAGAGGCCCTTATAATCCATTTGGGCTCCATTATTTTTGTAATTTCAAAAATATTCCAAACCATTTGAATTGATTTCAAATAGAGGGAGAGGGGGAAACTAGGGTTTAGGGTTTTGCATTTAATTTTTCTTTGCTTACATGCATTTTAAGAGATGATTCTTATGATGCACAATCAAAACCCTAATTAGTAATTAACTAAAACTGGGGTGTTACATAGTTGGCCTTTTTATTCACAATGGAGCGTACACCTCCCAGGGATTCTATCGTTACATTTTTAGGAAACTGTGGAAGAGTAAATGCTTAAACAAGGAATATGTCTTTATTTGGTTAGTGCTTGTCGATCGGTTAAACACATGGGATATGATGGGCAGAAGGAATTGGCATGTGGCATCTGGATTACAATGTGCTGTTTGCAACAGCCAGGAACATGAAACTAGAGAGCATCTCTTTTTCAATTGTCACTTTGTCGTGGTATTGCCGACGAGTACGCCATGGAGGGGTCCTCACAGTGCGTGTTTAGAGACGTGGGGTAAGGCGGACGGTTGACGGGTACGAGGTAACACAGCTTACCCAGGTTCAGATCCCACAACGGTGGCAGAATCATACTCCTTCTATAAATCACTATAATGGCAATACGCCGAGTTACAGAGATTAGGTTCGCTGTGCGAGGTGACTGGAAGGTCTAAGTTATCGTTGCCCTAAAGGCTCCCATAGGCCCGACTTATATAGTTGCCAGGTCCTAGGGTTACAGGGAAAATTCCTAGCCCGACAGGTTACAGAGTTCTACACCGTCTATTACTAGTCTTGTGTATCTTGTACTCCAAGGCTCCGGGTACGCTAGTGACTCCACCGTAGCCTTCCTTTATCCGACATGGGCCTCCCTTCTGGATCCACCTAACTGGGCCGCCCAGCAGGCCATAGGCCATGCTACCAACTATGGTCCACTCGGGTTAGTCGGATAAGAGACATGCTATGAGGATACCCATATAGCATATCCCCAACAGTACCCCCCGGAGAACTCCGAGATCTTGCGCCGTCTTGCCTTTTCCCGTGGAATGGTCCGTCTAGATGGATGTCGGCAAATCGTCAAGCAATATCTTGTAGTCCTCCCAAAGAACCCTGCAAGGTTTTCTCCGTCTTCAACTTGTAAGTCGGAGAAATGCTGAATCTTCCATCGTACGCTCCCGTTGTCGGATTAAATCCGTCCATGCCGGAATCTTCGATGGGACGACTCATCTACCATGTCAGTTAAGGCGACGTAGGTTGTAGGTCAGCGACGCCTCGTAACTCACAATGCAGAGAACATAATCATATCCGATTTCCCCGCGCGAGCGATACGAACCGTTGGCGGCGACGGTTGGAGACGTGGCGAAATTACCGCGCACGTTCGCGAACACGTCGTCTACGCGGCAACCGTCCGATTAGCTGCACGAATCTTGACGCAGAGTAAGATAAATAGTAACCGTGAGACACTTGCCACTTTTTCACCCCATTCTCGCGTCATCGTCTTCTTCCTCTAGCCGCGCGCCTCCTCGAGATCTCCGCGAAAACCTTGAGAAACCCTAGCCTCTCTCTCTGCAACAGTCGCGTCCTCTCCCTCCTCCATGGCTAGCAGCATCTCATCCCCATCAATGGCGGCGTCGAGCGAAGCCGCGGCGGCCGGCGAGCTCCGTCGTCGTTCCCTCAGAGGGCCTGGTCATCCCCGCATCGGCGGTGATAGAAACCACCGGCGGCGACCATAACCTGGCGGCGCTGGAGCCCCTGGAAGAGGAGCCTGACTCGCACAAAGGCGACTGGCGCGGCTCGGACATCACCGGCCGCGACATCCAAGAGATGGTCGCTGAGGGTTACCTCCCTGTGATGGAGGGGCTCGCCTGGAGGGCGGCGCCGGCCGGCGAGGTGACCCCCTCTCCCCAAGCCAGAGAGAAAGTATACCTCAAGGCACAATTGGTACGCGGCGTTTCTCTACCCATCTCCCACTTCTTCCTGTCCGTCTTGAATCACTTCAAGGTCCAACCCCACAACCTCTCCCCCAATAGTATCCTAGTGCTTAGCAACTTCGCGGCACTTTGTGAGGGTTACCTGGGGATTAGGCCTAGGTTAGATTTGTTTGTGTACTTTTTTACCGTCAAACGCGAAGCCGGACACAGTAAGGAAGAGCTTAGAAACTACGGCACCATAAGCTTCAAGATCCGTCCTGGCCGGCGGTTCCCCGACATCGTCGGCCACGAGTCATGCAAAAACTGGCAGCGGACGTACTTCTATGGCCCCGACATTCCTTTGGCGGGCCGAGAAGTAACGTATCTGGACTTCGTGGATGGAGCCGCCGCCGAAGTCTCCACATGGCAGTCCCATGCCTCCCTTCCCTCCAACATCGACGCTTCCCATGCAATAAGGCGGATCGAGTGGTTCGTAGAGACGGGTCTGACCGGCTTGGACCTAGCCATGTGCTGGTTCATCAAGCGGATCCAACCTCTGCAGCACCGCACGAAGTATATGCACGAGTACACCGGCGACCGAAGGGATTCCCTCCGGATCTCCGAGGACAACTTCTCGAGCGACTCCGTCAAGTTCCGCCTCAAGGACATCGTCAAGGTGAAGGATAAGAAGCATGGCTTCACCCTCACCTACGACATGTTCGTAGATGGAAAGTGCCCAAAGGTAGACATTAATTTTCCGTGTATGACATTACTCCATTTTTTCCGTCTTGATAATATGATCTTGTCTAACACAATGATTTTTTAACTTAACAGCTTAGCGATCTAGAGGAAGGCAACCTGGCTGCCCAAATCTACGATCCCAAGATGAAGGAAGTCACGGTCGTGTCCGACGATGATGTCCCGTTGGCGCGAAAGCAGAAGAGCTCCACCTCTGACGCTGCCGACGGAGGCAAGAAAAAGAAGACGGAGGGTGGAGCCTCCAAAAAGAGTACTGCCGCCCTAGAGGCGGAAAAGAAGAAAGCCACCGGGATGTTTGCTAAAGCGCCCCCCCTAGTGTAAGCTTCTTATTCTCCGACATTGTCTCATTTATCTATCTTGTTCCTGTACTTATGCATTTTGCACGTTTCAGGAAGAAAGCCACAACCAGCCTCAAGAAGTCCTCCAAGACTCTTGGGGCTTCTAGAAATATCAAGGATATGTTGCATCGCGACTCTTCCCCCGCCATCGCCCCTGCTACTCCTACCGTCAAGCCCTCCTCCGCTCCGACAAGATCCCAAGCCCAGGAGGCACCAGGACCTTCCGCTATGGAAGTGGATTCTGGCGCCTCTACCAAACTCGCAGTTGTCGGCGAGCAGGCGACGCAGGAGAGCGCTGCTCTTCAAATGGCTGAAGCTCTGGCTAAGGATGCCATCGGTAGAGGCAAGGCAGTGGTGGGTGCTGGTACTTCTGCCGAAGGCGGCGCCTATACTCCCCAGAAACCCTTCGAATTGCCGAAGATTATCTTCCCGGTGCTTACGCCGGGTAGCACAACTATGGTTCCTGGAGGAGTGCCGTCATCTCTGACGTGCGGTCTTGAGGAGCTACTCCGTCAAGCAGACATCTTGCAAAGTAACATCGTTTCCTTTGGCAAGCTGCTGGCCGAGAGTGCTACAAACCTCAAGATCATCGCACTTGTAAGTTTTACTTTACCTTTTGCATTTCGTATGAGTATCCCACTCTAGCCCCCGAGGATGTAGACGGAAAACCATTGGTTTTGCATCTATATGCTCTCAGAGTGACTAAGTTAGAAAAACTCTCATTGTAGCCCCCAAGAATTTAGATGGAATGAATTATTCCGACTAGATGCTTTAAGAGTAGCATACACAGTGTTCATAATTTTAAGTGATGTAGCCTCCAAGCCTCTAGTTGTAACTGAATTAGTTCCGACTAGATACTTAAAGAAAAGCTAAGCATTTTCCGAGTTAAAACTTTATACTGTAGCCCCCAAGCTTCTAGTTGAGAACTGAATTAGCTCCGACTAGATGCTTTAAAGAAAAGCTAAGCATATTGCTAAGTTAAAAACTCTCAATGTAGCCCCCGAGCATCTAAGTGGAAAATTTCCGACTAGAGGCTCTAAGCGGACTAAACAACGGCTTGACTTTGTGTTTGTTTCCACAGAACGAGAATGCTCGGAGGGGCATGGCCAACGATAAGTACCAGAAGATGCGCGCGAACCTTGAAGCTGAAAAGGGTAAAACAGCCATCTTGAAGGAACAGATCATCAAAAACAAGAGTCTGTTTTCTTTTTGCGCGCTTCTGTCTTACTTTTGTGCCTTCCTTCTTCGAGTACTCACGGTGTACTTTGTTTCCTCCGACTTGCAGAGCATGTCGCCAAGGCCAAAGATATTGTCGAGCAGTCCAAGCACATCCAGCAGCTGGACAGCGAGAACAAGATCCTGAAGAAGGAGAGGGAAGAAATGCTGAAGATGCACGAGGATTCCATGAAATCCCTGCAGGACTCCGCCTCAGCTGAGATCAATCGCTTGAAGGAGGAGCTTGCGATCCTAAAGGATCAGAAGCAAGCTGCTGATGAGAAAAACCTTCGCCATAGCGAGGCGTTCAAGCTCCTCCAAAAAGAGAATGAATCCTTGGCGGACGTCGTCTGGCAGGCTAAGGCCAGCATCTTCAGTAAGTATCCTCCGCCTTGTAGTTCTATAGTCTGGGTACTTAGAATTTTTGAACTCATGCAATCGTTGTCGGAATTTTCAGCTCCCCTGGGTTTAACCCGCTCGCCTCCTTCGGACAAGGAATGCATGATTCTTGCCGGCAACTTCATCAACACCGCCATCACCCAAGCTAAGGAGATCACCACGCCCCTGCAGATTTATATCAAGGCCTCGGACTCCATGGTGAAGTACTCGGAGATTCTGCGCCGAGCTCCCGAGCGTGTTGCAAGCTGGAAAGCTTCATGTGCACGGGCTGGCGCAAGGATGGCGTTGTCCATGGTGAAGGCACACTATGAAGGTGCCGAAATCGACACGGTGACATCTGGTATGCCCGACGTGGATGATGACGGCAAGGAGATCGATCACAAAGCCATCCTGTCATCACTCGCGGGCTATGACACTAGGGTTGCCGAGTTGGTGGACGTCGACGTCTTCGTGCCCAGGAACTTTCTTGACAACGCCAATCCCGAATCCTCCGAGTCTCACCATAACACCGATGCTGAGGGTGATTCTCCGGCTGGTGATGATGCGGCCTCCAAGTCCCCTGCACCCAAGGAGTGAAAAACACTGTAATTCTTGTTTCACCTTTGGAGTATGCATTGAAAAAACTTGGTGATGTAATCTTAAGGCGGAAAACAGTGTTTGTCATATCCTGCTACTTAAGAATTAATGCCCAGTATGTATATATTTTTAAGCAAGTGCTGGCTTATCCATCACTTTGGTTCTTATGCTTGACTTTTCGTGAGTCGGAAGACTCATTGTCGGAACCATGCGCTTAGGTGATGATGCCCAATGGCACCATCAATAACCTGAGCACAAAATCACCGACAACAAGTGCCGAAAGTCACTACTCGAGAATCCACATAAAAACAACAAAGAATGTGTAGACCAGAAAACTTAAGCTAACGCCCGTAGGCGAAATTTTCACAAGTGCAATCGCAAAGCTTGTGCATAAAGGTTTATATGATCCAAAAATGAACACTAAAGGAGGTAAAAGACTCAGCAAAATGAGTGAACCAAAGAGCTTTATTTCATTGATCATATAAGAGGTACACGATTAGATAAAAAAGCTAAGTGTAGAAAGGACGTAGCTGTGCTATGTTCCATGGCCGATCAAGCTCCGGGTAGTCATCATCCGGGTCACGTTGCTTACGCTTATGATCCTCATTGGGCCTATCCTTGAGTTCACGATTGTCGACAAGGTAGTAAGACCCATTGAGTAGCGCCTTGCTTATGATGAACGGTCCTTCCCATGGCGGGGATAATTTGTGTGACTTATTCTGCTTAAGTCGGAGCACCAAATCCCCCTCTTTAAACGAGAGATGCCGAACGCGGCGACTATGGTAGCTGCGTAGCTTCTGCTGGTAGATGGTGGATCTTTGGCATGCCAAGACGTGCTCCTCCTCGAGAAGGTCCACATCTAGGCATCTGGATTCTTCAGCGTCATCTTCGTCGTAGGCGGCAACTCTTGGTGCATCGTGGAGGATGTCGGAAGGTAGGATGGCTTCTGCTCCATATACCATGAAATAAGGGGTGTAGCCGGTGGATCTGTTGGGTGTAGTTCAGAACTCCACAAAGACAGATGGCAATTCTTCCGCCCAGGCTCCAGCTGCTCTATGTAGCGGTGCCTCAAGACGTGGCTTGATTCCCTGCAGAATTAATCCATTGGCTCGCTCAACTTGACCAGTGGATTGTGGGTGTGCCATAGATGCAAGGTCAAGTCGGATGCCTTTCTCCCAGCAATAGGCCTCCACTTCTCCGAGTGACAAGTTGCTGCCGTTGTCGGTGATGATGCTATGTGGGAGACCAAATATCACCACTAGATCCCGGACAAACCTGAGGGCAGTTGCCCCATCAAGCTTTCTAATGGGTTTAGCTTCTATCCATTTGGTGAATTTGTCAACTGCTACAAGCAGATGCGTAAACCCACACGGTGCCGTTTGTAACGGCCCCACCATGTCTAGCCCCTGACCGCAAACGCCAAGTTATTGGTATTGTTCGCAATTCTTCAGCAGAACATGTGGTTGTCGGGCATATCATCGCATCCTGTGCATGTTTCAACCAGCTTGTCGGCGTCCGCCTTTGCGGTCAGCCAGTAGAATCCTTGCCGGAAGGCTTTCGCGACCAACGATCGAGGAGCGGCGTGATGCCCGCAATCTCCGAGATTGATTTCGCGTAGGATTTACATACCTTCTAGATGGGAAACACACTTTAGGTATACACCAGTAGTGCTTCTTTTGTAGAGTTTCCCATTGATTATGGTATAACCCTTTGCTCGCCGTACTATTTGCCGTCTTTCGACCTCATCGTCGGGCAAAGTTCCATGTTCGAGATATTCCATGAACGGTTTTGTCCAAGCCGGTGGGATCTTTGTCACCAAGTTGACGAAAGAGTCAGCTCTATCCGGGTTGTCGATGTCGGCTCCCTTCACGGATGGTGTGCGTAGATGCTCTAGGAAAACTCCTGGCGGAATTTGCTTGCGCCCTGATCCAAGTTTAGACAGTAAATCAGCCGCCTCGTTTTGCTCCCTAGGCACATACTTGACTTCGTAGCCCAAGAAGCTCTTGGCTATCTCGTCCCACTTCGTCGATATGCCGCCATCATAGGGTTCCGCGCATTCAAAAGCACCACCCGGGCAACCAAGTCAGAATCTCCACAGCAAACTATGCGCTTGATGCCAATATCCTTGGCTACACGCAGTCCGTGAATGAGTGCTTCATACTCCGCCATGTTGTTTGTAGCCTCGAAGTGGATCTACAGAACGTAGTGTAGCTTGTCTCCTTTTGGTGACTGTAGCAATACACCAGCCCCTGAGCCATTGAGCAACTTTGATCCGTCAAAGTGCATCACCCAGTACTCTGGTTCCGGCAATGGAGTGGCATCTGGCATCTCCGTCCAATCTGCAATGAAATCCGCCAAGGCCTGTGACTTGATAGCGTCGCGTCTCTTGTAGGTGATCTCAAAGGCGGCAAGTTCTATGCCCCATTTCGTGACCCTTCCTGTAGCGTCGCTGTTGTTGATGATGTCGGACAGTGGAGTCTTGCTCACTACTGTGATTGGGTGCTCCTGAAAGTAATGCCTTAACTTCCGAGAAGCAAGGAATACTCCATAAGATATCTTTTGGTAGTGCGGGTAACGCTGCTTGGACTCCGTCAAGACCTCGCTTACATAGTAAACTGGTCGTGGAACTCCATGCTCATATCCTGGTTCCTTCCGCTCCACCACGACGACGATGCTGATAACCCGGTTGGTTGCCGCCATGTAAATTAAAAGGGGCTCTCCAGGCTCGGGTGCTGCAAGGATGGGCGCTGAGGAAAGAATCTCCTTGAGCTGCTTCAATGCTGCACCTACCTCGTCCGTCCATGTGAATTTGTCCGCCTTCTTCAGCAACTTGTACAGCGGCAGAGCCTTCTCTCCAAGTCGGCTGACGAACCGACTAACTGCTGCAACACAACCTGTTAGTCATTGGATGTCCTTTAGGCATGTCAGACGGTTTATGTTTAAGATGGCCTTGATTTTCTCCGGGTTGACCTCGATTCCGCGCTGGGAAACGATGAAGCCCAACAATTTGTCGGCTGGAACCCCGAAGACGCACTTCTTAGGGTTGAGCATCATGTTGTATTTCCGGAGATTATCAAAGGTTTCTTTTAAGTCGGAGATTAAGTCGTTTGACTTTTTAGACATCACCGCGATATCGTCTACATAGGCATGAACATTCTGGCCAATTTGGTCGTGAAGGCAACGTTGCATTGTCCGCTGGTAGGTAGCACCTGCGTTTTTCAGCCCAAAGGGCATCATGACATAGCAAAACGTGCCGTAAGGGGTAGTGAACGAAGTGGCCAATTGGTCCGACTTCCTCATTTTGATTTGGTGGTATCCTGAGTATGCATCGAGAAAACACAAAAGCTTCGAGCCAGTTGTCGAGTCAATGACTTGGTCAATGTGAGGCAAAGCAAACGGATCTTTAGGACACGCTTTGTTCAAGCCGGTGTAATCAACGCACATTCTTAATTCAGTAGTTCCCTTTTTGGGGACAAGTACAGGATTGGCCACCCATCGGGTGTGAAGGACTTCTCGGATAAAACCAGCCTTAAGTAACCTAGCTATCTCTTTGCCAATGGCGCATCTCTTCTCATCTCCGAAGCGTCGTAGAGGTTGTTTCACTGTTTTACATTTTGGATCTATGTTTAAGCTGTGCTCGGCAAGTTCCCTAGGTACACCTTTCATGTCGGCAGGTTGCCAGGCAAAGATGTCCCTATTCTCACGGAGGAACTCAATGAGCGCGCTTTCCTATTTGGGATCCAGGTTCGTCCCAATGGCGACGGTCTTGGAGGCATCGCCTACCACAAGTTCCACCGGCTTGGTCTCGATGGCGGCCTTGAACGCAGGAGCGGAGTCGGAGATCTGCTTCTTTGACGCGAGCATCTCTGAGTCATTGACCTGGCTTTGGATCTCCTTGAATTCTTTCAGAGGATACCGCAATGGCTGCTTCATTGATCTCGCAGTCCCTTGCCTTGGTAAAGCTTCCGAATACGGTGATGACACCGTTTGGTCCGGGTATCTTGAGCTTGTTGTAGATGAAGCATGGCTTGGCCATGAACGTGTGGAATATGTCGCGGCCGAATATGACGTGGTACACGCTCTTGAAGGGGACTACCTCAAAGGTCATGCGCTCTTGGCGGTAATTGTTAATGTCGCCAAAGGCTACCTGAAGTGTGATGCACCCAAGGGACCGAGCCTCCCGACCAGGAACTACACCATGGAACACGGTGTTGGTCCGCCTTAGGTTTGCCTCCGTCAAGTTCATCTTCTGCAGTGTATCCAGGTACATAATGTTGATGCTGATTCCACTATCCACCATGCACTTGGTGAACTCCACGCCATCAATCAATGGGTTGATGACCATGGCGTATTGGTTCTCCGTGGGCACAAGGTCTAGGTGGTCCGTCCTGTCCCAAGTGATTGGAACCTCCGACCAGCACAGGTATTGGGGAACTGGGGGGAGAGTAGCCATCAGGATCCTTAGAGAGGTCTTCTATTGTCGGACGGTGGGGGTGCCAAGGAAAGTGTGGTAGACTGGGGCCTTCTTTGTGAAGGGGTTCTTGCACTTGTCGTCGCTCTTGGCGGCGTGCTTGGGGTCAACGTCCTCGTCCATGTCACTTGAATCCTTGGACTCCTCCTCCTTCTTCTTCCCCTTGCCCTTGCCTCGCGGTCTGTTCTTTCGACTTCACTTATAGCCGGACTCAGGGTCTTCCTTGAGGTCGTTGACGAACTTGCAGTGTCGATTGGTATGGGTGGCCTTGCCGTTAGCGTCGAGGTGTACGAGGCACGACATATCGCGGTACTCTTCGTAGGTTTGGGGAACGCGGAGCGGCGCCGAGTTGGTTTCACTTCCTCGCTGCTGCCTGCGGCCTGCTCCCCTTCCTCGGCCATGTTGTCCGCCTTCTCCTCGTCCTGCAAAAGTCATGGCGACCATGTCGGTAGATTGCTTTTCTTCTGGAGCGGTTTTCCGCTTTGTACTGCTGTTCCTCCGAGCTTGAGTTGGAATGGCCATTGCCGGCAAAGAGCCACGAGCGTCATCGTCGGCAGCTGCGAACTCACTAGCTAACTGAATCATCTGATTCAAGTCAAGCTGATGATTGTCCTGCAAGCGCTTCAGCTTATGTCGGAGCAACTGTAGCATCCCAATTGTCTAACAATTGTAATGCTACTTGGTCTAGTAATATAATGGCTACTTCAAATATATAATTGTTGCATCATCATTATATCATGCTCATGTCATCATGCCACCTTGCATTTGAGCATCATACAAAACCCTTTTTGATTTGGTTCTTCTCTCATATGCATTGTAAATTGTATTTGCCTCTTGATATTGTATTTGGTTCTTGATATATTGTTCAATGCCCAAGTTGAGTTGGGGGCATATCTTTTATTCCACTCCACCACCCTTTCTTTTCACCACCTTATAAATTCCACCATCCAACTAAATATGAGCTTTGCATTTTATTTGAGTTACCTCTAGTTCATGTGGGTTGGGATGGACCCAATTCTTGTCCACATGCTCTCATCTTAGCATCATGTTGTTTTCACATCATTGATATATGAGAGCCACATGGCCACCTTTGCATGCCTTGTGAGTGGAACCTTTCTCCTAGCTTCCATATGGTTTATCATGGAATTATGCTCATGTTGGAATATTTTGGGACTATTGATCATCTAGTGGAACATACACACTAGCATGTCCCATTCTATTTCAAACATGGCTATCTCCATCTATTCCACTTGGAATTCTTTCTAGATTCCTTTGCTTGGGCCTTACTCCAATTTTGGGAATGCATAATAATAATGCCATGTAATAACATTGTTTTCACAAGAATCAACATGGCATTAAATATTTGCATGGGCCATGCAAGTACCACCTTTTGCTTGTCATTTGGTTTTACTTGTTTTTGGTGGGATCATGCCATCTCTCATCTACCTCTCTCTTTTAGCTTGATCTTATTTGATCATGCTTAAACCACCTCACCCTCTCTTTTCCTTGTCTAGTTCTTGCTTGATCTAGTTTGGAGCATGCATACTCCTAAAACCCTAGCTCTCACCCCCTCTCTCTCTAACCCTCTATCTAAGTTCCCTCTAATCACCACCCCATCATCACCTTACCCCTCTACCCCACTCTCCAAACCACCCCATCTAACCTAACCTCACACCCCCATTTAATCTCAAACCAAGCTCCTCCCTAATCCACCTCTCACAGCTCTCCCAACAAGGTCAACCTGGCCCCACCCAGCTCGCCCCACGACCACCCCAACCCTAGCTCCCAACCTAGCTCAAACCCAAGCCTAGCTCTAACCCACCCGAGGCTACCCTCCTCTCTAGCTCCCTCTCTCTCGCCAAGGACCACCCGAGCCCGCCTCCTGGCCTCGCCTCGGCCCCACACTGACGCCACTGCATGCCCCCGCCGCCTTGCCCGACCAAGCACGTGAAGAAGGAGAGGAGGAAAAGGCACCGAGGCCACCTTTTCCCCATCTACCGCCTCCCCACGGCATCCTCCCTCCCTCTGCCTTATCTCCTCCCGCACAGCTCTCCTCTGCTCGCCCAGATCCGCCCCATAGCCTCCCCTCTCGCCCTCCTTTTCCACCGCCACCGTCTACACCTCGCCGCCAAAACCTTGGCCTCCACCGCGCCCGGCCGATCCAGCCAGCGTGGCCGTCGTGGAAGTGGTCGAGGACGCTCTGCTTCCCTGCATCGTCCGCATCATTGCCGAGGAGGAGAAGGACCGAGCCGCCAGAACCAGCGCGAGGCCGACGCGAAACCCTAGCCGTCTGTTCGCAAGTCCTCGTCGATCGCTAACGCCAAGCCGAACCGACCACGCCGACACACTCCCGGTGAGCTCCCCAACCCCAGACATCCTCGTCGCCGTCTCGCTAGATTCGCCAGACGCTTGGTTGCTGCACGCCTTTCAGGCGTGGCGAAGCCGACTCGCCTCGTCGCGCTAAACCCTAGCTAGGCCCCGCCGCCTCCTAGCACCAACCCGCCGCTAGTCAAGAGGTCCCCTGGTTCGAGCCTGCGCCAAGGTTGCCATGCACCGATCTGTCGACAGACAGATTCAGAGGAAGAAGCACAGTGTCGCGGGCGACGTTTTGCCGAAAACCCCCTGCCTTTCTTTATGCATCAACCCGCGGTACATTTTGGGCCCACCGTCACCAAGGCCGCTTTGCAAAGAACCCCTGTCCTCTAGAAAACTCAACCCGCCTCCCCTTGGCCCCATCCGCTGCTGCTCTTCGCCCATCGCCACAGGGACTCAAGGTGGTCGGCCCACCTGTCATTCGCTTGAGCTAGAACATGCATGTGCAAAACGCTTTTCAGGCTGGAATCCCAGTCAGCCTGGCCCCACCTGTAAGCGTCTGTGGTTAAGTTTGAGTGGGTGAGAAAAGTTTCTGCTTAAGTCTGTTTTAATTCAAACTTATTTCAAATTAATTCAAATTCAAAATTAAATCTGTTTTTAATTATCTTTTGAAATATAAATCCATTTAATGCAAATAATATATGTTTTCAAATCAGAAAAATGTGAGGATTTCAAATATGCAATCCAAAATATATTTGGAACACTTTAAAATTCCAAGTTGGTTTAATTACAATAAAATGCCCTTTTCACTAATTAATTAATAACTTTAGTTTTATAACTCCAAATTTAATAAATAATATGTCTAAAATGATTAGCTCGACGAGACCTTTCTGTTTATGCATTCCATGGTTTGATTTGAAGCATGCATCATATAAATATAATGTATACAGCAACTAATATGATAATAAAATGGGGCCAAAACTAAATAAAATGCTTTATTATTGTATTCCACACCTCACCCGTGCCATGCTACTTTATTGCTATGAAAATTGTGCATCCTTCATCATGGCATGATTGTTTGCTTGTCGCATTTATTCATATGCTTGTGCACTTTATTTATGTTGGCCCTTGTTTGTTTGGTCCTTCTTGAATGAAAGGGGGATATATCAAGAGAACCAGGAGCACTACCCAGATCCATCCCTTGCTTCAACTGAGCTGCCAGGCAAGCACTACCACATGCTTGCATACATATAGTACCCATTGCCTCTATCTTATTCTTGCATCATTGAGTCGCGATTGCATTAAACTGAATCCCAAGTACTGCATAGCCTTTACTTTTAAACCCCACCGAAGCTTGTTCCTCCATCCCATGAGCCATTACTACAGGAGTTGTTTGAGCCATGCGAGTCGTAGAACAGCATGTGTAGGGTATGTGAGTGTCTGATGGATAACGAGGTACCTAAACAACTTAACCTGAGTAGTAATGGGATAATTAATGAAAGTGGCATCGGTGAGCCATATTCGCTATTTGGTTTTTCAGGCTCACTTGTGTCCCGTAGGACCCCGAGTACTTGATTCCTGTTCCTTGATTATTCGCGCTATCCACATCCGGGAGGCTTATGAACCCCCCTGAGCCAGGGCTTGATTCATTCTTATCTCTTGGGGCCACAAACTAGTTTGAGGTTTTATTTACTATCCTGTACTTATGCCATGCTTTGCTGCTTTATTTAAAATTGTGCGAGGAGCACACTGTACTGTTTAGGAAAGCGGAGTGTTTTCGCGGTGTCGACAAGCCTACCACATTTTCGGGTTCCCAATCGTTCACAGCCATTGACGCAAAACCTTGAGGCCCTCGAGTCAGCTAACTTCGCTATGGTAGCTCAATGGGGTGGCCCCCTGAAATATTTCTGAATCCTGTAATTGCTTTGTCGTGACTGCCTCGTTGGGTTTTGATTTGGTTTTTCCGAGGCATATCGAGTGTGTGTTGCTATTTGTGCACCCCTGCAGGGTAAAACTTTCTGAAAGCCGTGTCCGCGGTTATGGACGACTTGGAGCACAGTTTCTCGATCATAGACAAGCATAACTAAAGTACCGCTTTTAATCTGACTAGACTAGGTACCTGACTAGTAAATAGCACAACACTCATGGAATGTTTAATAAAACTGCCAACGGATGGGGGGTTGTTCGTCCGCTTCCTCGTCGGTAAGCGAGGAGGAGGATGGATCTGTGGATATTACCGTTTTAACTGTTATAACTATTGTTATTAATTCACGGACATCCGTCTATCTCTGGTTAGGCGGATGGTTAGCGAGTATCTATAGAATTGCTAGGGTTTATCTTTTGCTGCAATTGCGTCACCCCAGGTTGTGTCCCCTTTAGAGGCATAAAGACTTGCTGAGTACCCCTAGGGTCTCACACGATAAATTATTTGGTTCAGATGAACAGGTACACTCACAAGATGGATACTGGTTGGAAGAGACGGACGATATGGGCAACGATCATTCGGTGTAGAGATTACGGTATGTTGGATCCGTGAGATCTGTGGCGGATGTGCTTATTTATGGGGCATCTTATGCCGATTTGCTTTATCCGTACTCGGATTTTGTCTTCCGCCCGCTTGATACTCTGTTGATTGATGTATGAGGAGATATCCTAAACTATTATATCTATCTAGGATATTTGGATCTTGCCGATATGCTATATATTTCCTTTCTTTTTAGATGGAATGGCTCGATGTACTATTGTATGGTGGCTTGCATACATACTCATTTGTGTATGTAGTTGATCCTTCACCGCCGATTACGCCCGTTCTTGTCCCGATGTTTGGAAATGGTTGGGACGGCCGAAAGGTCTACCTGTGAGTGGCATTTGGGCCCCACCGTACTATTTCAACCATTTCTGATCATCCAGGCTTGTACTAGGAGCGTAATTCACCGAGGTAGTTACAATTGGTATCAGAGCCATCCCGACCTTCAGGGTCTCAGCCAAATGGTCGTTGTCTGTCTAGCAAATATTTTTGGTAGTTATGTATACTAGGGGAAAAAAACGCGAGAGTAGGACTGCTTCCACTTTTCTTCTTACCCAACCACCACTCTTTTCTGGTAAGGAAGTGTAACGTTTTCAATCCTCTTCTTAAATTCAAACTAGGATTCACGTGTTCTGGGTTTCCGTAGTACCATAGGTTGTGTATCTGTGTGAGTGTGTGTGTGTAATCCTTTGTCTATCTGTTGCATCCAAGTTGTTATCTTATCGGCCTTTTGGTTATCAACTGTTGGTACATTCCATACCGATAGGCTTTTGCAAACCGACGCGATCTATCTGATTCGTTGTATACCGACGCCGATCTGTCTTACTCTTTGTTATCCGACGCTATCTTGTTTGTGGTGTTCGCTTCGTAGTTGCTAATCTTTAGGTTATCTTGAGGAGAAGGTGTTGAGATATGTGTTTTACTTGTTCATGTGGAGTAATGATTTGAGTGCGGGATGGAGTCGACCATACCACTACTCTTATCATTCGCTCTTGTATATTGAATTGGTAGAGTCACTAATCTTGATTCGTTAAGTAATTTTATGATCTATTGGTATTTTAATGCGAAATTTGTGGAAAATTTTCTTTGATATATTTGTGTACCACACTGCTTTTCAATCGTGCGATATGCTTAATATCTTCTAGGTGCTTTGAACTTTGTTGATATTTTAATATCATCTTAGTAAATTGTATCCTTTAATCTTGATTAATTCCATTTTGGTACTATTTTGGATTATTATTATTCTCCATTATAGTACTGACTTGTGTGTTATATCAATAACAGGATGGCACCACCACGCTGCTCGAGGAGGACATACAACCTGAACTGGGGCAGCGTTGTCAAGCATCGCCAATGCCTTGGCAGAATGCAGCAGTAACCAGCGCTTTGAGGAAAGTGTCGAGGAACGAGTTTGTGCCGCTACCTCCACCTCCCAAGCGAGGAGACATCAAAAGCTTCAAGTTCAACCTCGCCAGCTTTGATGTTTCGATCAACCACTTGATGCTGATGATTGGTGCGTGAGATGTCAAGGTTCTCGCAACTGCTGATGTTCCCGAGCAAGAATGGGTAAAGTGTGCTACTCACCTTCAAGGGAGATGCAGCTCTGGTGGGAGAATTACACAAGGCAAACCGCACGGTTTTCAGCCTACTTGGGGACAGTTCAGGAGCTTTCAAAGAGCAAGATCTGTCGAAATTGTCATGGAGAGGATGAAGGAAGTGTTTCTCAACCTCAAGGTGGCAATGACAATGTCAACACCTACATCAGGAACTTCATGAACCTTTCTCGTTATGGTGGCGATGAGATCTCTGATGACAAGAAGAAGCAAAAGAGGTTCAGGCAAGGGCTCAATGCATCGATCAAATATGCAATCACACATGCAAGGCCAACATGTTTTCTAGAACTTCAGCATACAGCTCTGCAGGAAGAGGCAAGTAGGCAAGTGTTTGAGGAGTCAAAGAAACACAGCCGTGATGCAGCAGGCTCTTCAGCTATGTCAGCTCCTTCTAAGCGTCGTGTCTGGGTTCCTAACACCCCACCGCCGCTCCCAGCTCCACCAAGACCTTCAAGCTACGCGGCAAGGCCACCAAACTTCCTCACTGCTGCTCCCAGGGGCTACAACCACCACTACCCTGGAGCGCCTGGCGGAGTCCCTGGCTATGTTGCTCCACGTCCACCTGGTGCTTGTTACACTTGTGGAGACTCTGGGCATCAACAATGGAACTGTCCGATGAAGAACAAGGCTCTTCCCCCACCACCTCCAAGATCTGCGGCAAGCTCTCCTTTGGTTCGTGCACCACCACCTCGGGCTCTCAACATCAACACCAAGCCCGGTCTCATATTGCTCGTGCCAACTGCATCAACGCCGCTCAAGCTGAGCATGCGCCTGGAGTTGTGATGGGTATGCTTTCCGTTAACTCAGTCCCTGCACGAGTTTTGTTTGATTCTGGTGCATCGCATTCTTTTGTGTCTCACAAGTTTGCAAATGAGAATGAGTTAGCTATGGATCCTCTCCTCAAGCGGTTAATGGTCCTTTCTCCCGGAGCAACAATGGCAGCTTCTAAAATCAGCCATGGCAATCAAATTGAGATTGGTGGCTCTTCGTTCTCGGCTTCTTTGATCATTCTGGGCAATTCTGACATTGATGTCATCTTGGGCATGGATTGGTTGACAGCAAATGCAGCTGTGATTGATTGTGCTGAACGCTCGGTTTCTCTGAAGATTCCTGAAGGCCATATAGTCTATTCTCCAAGTCTGACTCCTGCTATCCAGCTTTTCTCTTTGGCGGCTCTGAATGTTGATGCTATGGAAGCTATTCAGAGTGTTCCGGTGGTCTGTGAGTTCCCAGATGTCTTTCCTGAAGAGTTGCCAGGTATGCCTCCGGATCGTGAGGTTGAGTTTGTAATTGAGCTTGAACCTGGTACCGCTCCTATCTCCAAGCGGCCTTATAAAATGGGTCCTGCTGAGTTGGCTGAACTCAAACGACAGCTCGATGAACAAGAGAAGTTGGGTTTCATTCAGCATAGTACTTCTTCTTGGGGTAGCCCAACACTCTTTGTGAAGAAGCGAGACCAGACTGATAGACTTTGTGTTGACTATCGGGCCCTCAATGCTAAAACCATCAAGAATAAATATCCCTTCCGCGGATTAATGATCTCTTTGATCAGCCTAGCTGGAGCCGTGGTTTTCTAAGCTGGACTTGAGGAGTGGTTATCACCAAATCAAGATTCGCAAGGAAGATGTTCCGAAGATAGCTTTCACCACCCGCTATGGCCTGTATGAGTACACGGTCATGTCTTTCGGTCTCACCAACGCACCTGCCACCTTCTCGAGGCTCATGAACTCGGTTTTCATGGAGTATCTTGACAAGTTCGTTGTGGTCTATCTGGATGACATCTTAGTCTATTCTAAGTCACAAGAAGAGCATGAAGAACACCTTCGGTGTGTCCTAAGCAAACTTCGTGAGAACCGCTTGTATGCAAAGTTCTCCAAGTGTGAGTTTTGGCTGCCTCAAGTTACCTATCTTGGTCACGTCATCTCTGCCAAGGGCATTGCAGTCAATCCGGAAACTGTGAAGACAATTGTTGAATGGCTTCCTCCTCATATCACAAAGAAGTGCGGAGTTTCCTTGGTTTGGCTAGTTATTGTCGTCGCTTCATTCAGAACTTTTCGAAGATAGCGAAGCCTCTTACCGATCTCCTCAAGAAAGGCAAGAAATACCTTTGGACTCCTGCATGTCAAGCAAGCTTTGAGACACTCAAAGAAAAGCTCACTTCCACACCAGTCTTGGTTCCTCCGGATACATCCAAGCCGTTCCAGATATTCTGTGACGCCTCTTTGCATGGATTGGGTGCGGTTCTCATGCAAGAAAAACAAGTTGTTGCTTATGCCTCTCGACAGTTGAAGACGCATGAGATCAACTATCCTACACATGACCTCGAGCTCGCAGCAGTTGTCTTTGCTTTGAAAGTATGGAGGCACTACTTGCTTGGCAACTGCTAGAAATCTTTTACGATCACAAGAGTTTGAAGTATATCTTCACACAGCCTGATCTCAACCTTCGGCAAAGGAGATGGATTGAAGCAATCAATGACTTCGATTTGACCATCAACTACACTCCGGTCAAAGCTAATGTCATGGCAGATTCTCTCAGCCGCAAAGCTTATGTCAACAACCTCATGATGGAAGAACAACAGCCTCTCTTGTGCGAGGAATTCCGTCAGCTCAACCTGGAAATTGTGGAACAAGGGTATCTCCAGAACCTTCTAGCAACACCTATCTTGGAAGAAAAGGTTCGCTCTTCTCAGCTTGGTGATCCGTACACAAGAAAGATCATCTCCAGGATTCAGCTTCCGAAGTATGAGTCCTTCCACGTCGATGATCAAGGCACGCTTCTCTTTGAACACCGGATGTTTGTTCCGAACTACCCGGGTTTGAGGGAGCAAGTTCTCAAGGAGGCGCATGATTCTGTTCTTTCTATCCACCCTGGCAGCACAAAGATGTACATGGACTTGAAAACACAATATTGGTGGCCTGGTTTGAAAAGGTATTGTGCCAAGTATGTCTCGGAGTGTGATGTCTGCCGCAGAGTGAAAGTTGTTCATCAGAAACCTTCCGGACTTCTACAGCCATTGAAACCCCCGGAATGGAAATGGGAGAAAGTAGAGATGGACTTCATCACTGGTTTTCCAAGGTCACAGAAGGGCAACAATGCAATCTTTGTTGTCATTGACAGGCTTTCTAAAGTGGCTCACTTCTTCCCCGTCAAGGAAACAATTTCTGCAATTCAGTTGGCTGAGCTCTATATCAATAGAATTGTCTCTCTGTATGGGGTTTTGCTTGAGATCAGTTCAGACCGTGGAAGCATCTTCATTTCCAAGTTCTGGGAAAGTTTCCAAAATGCTTTGGGAACAAAGTTGAACTTCAGCACAGCTTACCACCCTCAGTCGCAAGGACAAGTGGAAAGGATCAATCAGATTCTGGAGGATATGCTTCGTGCTTGCATCATCTCTTTTGGCATGAAGTGGGAAGAATGTCTTCCTTATGCTGAATTCTCTTACAACAATAGCTTCCAGAAAACTCTAAAGATGGCACCATTTGAGGCTCTCTATGGTCGCAAATGCAGAACTCCGATTGGTTGGTCGGGTGTAGGTGAAAGAATCTTGTTTGGCCCTGACATTGTGACTCAAGCGGAGGAAAAGGTTCACATCATTCTGGAAAATCTGAGGATTGCTCAAAGTCGCCAGAAGAGCAATTATGACAGGAAGCACACGGACATGGAGTATGTCCCTGGTGATCTCGTTTACCTTCGTGTCACTCCCATGAGAGGCACGCACCGCTTTGGTATCAAAGGGAAGCTGGCTCCTAGATACATCGGTCCCTTCAAAGTTCGTGGAAGAAGAGGAGAAGTTGCTTATGCTCTTGAGCTCCCGGAAAAACTCAAAGTCCATGATGTTTTCCACATCTCTCAGCTCAAGAAGTGCTTCAAGGACCCCGGCAGGACCGTGGATCATGAGCTTATCAATCTCCAAGAAGACCTGTCTTATCAAGAACACCCCACAAAAATCCTTGAAGTCGCAGAAAGAAGGACTCGCAACAAGTCCATCAAGTTCGCAAGGTGCAAAGGGTCGCACCATTCCGTTGATGAAGCCACTTGGGAACGTGAAGATGAGCTCCGTGTCAAGTATCCTACCCTCTTTGTGTCTTCTTCTTCATCCTAGAATCTCGGGGAGAGATTCCTGTTCAGTGGGGGAGAGTTGTAGCATCCCAATTGTCTAACAATTGTAATGCTACTTGGTCTAGTAATATAATGGATACTTCAAATATATAATTGTTGCATCATCATTATATCATGCTCATGTCATCATGCCACCTTGCATTTGAGCATCATACAAAACCCTTTTTGATTTGGTTCTTCTCTCATATGCATTGTAAATTGTATTTGCCTCTTGATATTGTATTTGGTTCTTGATATATTGTTCAATGCCCAAGTTGAGTTGGGGGCATATCTTTTATTCCACTCCACCACCCTTTCTTTTCACCACCTTATAAATTCCACCATCCAACTAAATATGAGCTTTGCATTTTATTTGAGTTACCTCTAGTTCATGTGGGTTGGGATGGACCCAATTCTTGTCCACATGCTCTCATCTTAGCATCATGTTGTTTTCACATCATTGATATATGAGAGCCACATGGCCACCTTTGCATGCCTTGTGAGTGGAACCTTTCTCCTAGCTTCCATATGGTTTATCATGGAATTATGCTCATGTTGGAATATTTTGGGACTATTGATCATCTAGTGGAACATACACACTAGCATGTCCCATTCTATTTCAAACATGGCTATCTCCATCTATTCCACTTGGAATTCTTTCTAGATTCCTTTGCTTGGGCCTTACTCCAATTTTGGGAATGCATAATAATAATGCCATGTAATAACATTGTTTTCACAAGAATCAACATGGCATTAAATATTTGCATGGGCCATGCAAGTACCACCTTTTGCTTGTCATTTGGTTTTACTTGTTTTTGGTGGGATCATGCCATCTCTCATCTACCTCTCTCTCTTTTAGCTTGATCTTATTTGATCATGCTTAAACCACCTCACCCTCTCTTTTCCTTGTCTAGTTCTTGCTTGATCTTGCTTGATCTAGTTTGGAGCATGCATACTCCTAAAACCCTAGCTCTCACCCCCTCTCTCTCTAACCCTCTATCTAAGTTCCTCTAATCACCACCCCATCATCACCTTACCCTATACCCCACTCTCCAAACCACCCCATCTAACCTAACCTCACACCCCCTTTAAGCTAAACCCAAGCTCCTCCCTTATCCCCCTCTATCCTCTCTCTCCACATTGTCACCCTGGCCCCACCCAGCTCTCCCCACCTGACCACACCACCCCTAGCTCCCAACCTAGCTCAAACCCAAGCCTAGCTCTAACCTACCCGAGGCTACCCCCCTCCTCTCTCTAGCTCCCTCTCTCTGCCAAGGACCACCCGAGCCTGCCCCGCCTCCCGGCCTCGCCTCTGGCCCCACAGACGCCACTGCATGCCCTGCCTGCCCGACCAAGCACGTGAAGAAGGAGAGGAGGAAAAGGGGCACCGAGGCCACCTTTTCCCCATCTACCTGATCCCCACGGCATCCTCCCTCCCTCTGCCTTATCTCCTCCCCCACGGCTCTCCTCTGCTCGCCCAGATCCGCCCCATAGCCTCCTCTCGCCTCCTTTTCCACCGCACCGTCACCACCTTGCCTTAAAACCTCGCCTCCACTGCGCCGGCCGATCCAGCCAGCGTGGCCGTCGTGGAAGTGGTCGAGACGTTCCTCTGCTTCCCTGCATCGTCCACTACCATCGAGGAGGAGAAGGACCGAGCCGCCAGAACCAGCGAGGGCCGACGCTGAAACCCTAGCCCGTCTGCTGCGTCCTCGTCGATCGACGCCTCAAGCCATGCGAAATGAGAACAGCATGTGTAGGGTATGTGAGTGTCTGATGGATAACGAGGTACCTAAACAACTTAACCTGAGTAGTAATGGGATAACTAATGAAAGTGGCATCGGTGAGCCATATTCGCTATTTGGTTTTTCAGGCTCACTTGTGTCCCGTAGGACCCCGAGTACTTGATTCCTGTTCCTTGATTATTCGCGCTATCCACATCCGGGAGGCTTATGAACCCCCCTGAGCCAGAGCTTGATTCATTCTTATCTCTTGGGGCCACAAACTAGTTTGAGGTTTTATTTACTATCCTGTACTTATGCCATGCTTTACTGCTTTATTTAAAATTGTGCGAGGTACTGCACACTGTACTGTTTAGGAAAGCGGAGTGTTTTCGCGGTGTCGACAAGCCCAGTCACATTTTCGGGTTCCCAGTCGTTCACAGCCATTGACGCAAACCTTGAGGCCGTCTCGGAGTCAGCTAACTTCGTTGCGGGTAGCTCAATGGGGTGGCCCCCTGAAATATTTCTGAATCCTGTAATTGCTTTGTCGTGACTGCCTCGTTGGGTTTTGATTTGGTTTTCCGAGGCATATCGAGTGTGTGTTGCTATTTGTGCACCCCTGCAGGGTAAAACTTTCTGAAAGCCGTGTCCGCGGTTATGGACGACTTGGAGCACAGTTTCTCGATCATAGACAAGCATAACTAAAGTACCGCTTTTAATCTGACTAGACTAGGTACCTGACTAGTAAATAGCACAACACTCATGGAATGTTTAATAAAACTGCCAACGGATGGGGGGTTGTTCGTCCGCTTCCTCGTCGGTAAGCGAGGAGGAGGATGGATCTGTGGATATTACCGTTTTAACTGTTATAATTGTTATTAATTCACGGACATCCGTCTATCTCTGGTTAGGCGGATGGTTAGCGAGTATCTATAGAATTGCTAGGGTTTATCTTTTGCTGCAATTGCGTCACCCTAGGTTGTGTCCCCTTTAGAGGCATAAAGACTTGCTGAGTACCCCTAGGGTCTCACACAATAAATTATTTGGTTCAGATGAACAGGTACACTCACAAGATGGATACTGGTTGGAAGAGACGGACGATATGGGCAACGATCATTCAGTGTAGATATTCCGGGAACGGGGATCCGTGAGATCTGTGGGCGGGATGTGCTTATTTATGGGGCATCTTATGCCGATTTGCTTCTTATCCGTACTCGGATTTTGTCTTCCGCTTCCGCTTGATACTCTGTTGATTGATGTATGAGGAGATATCCTAAACTATTATATCTATCTAGGATATTTGGATCTTGCCGTATGGCGTTGCTATATTTCCTTTCTTTTTAGATGGAATGGCTCTGATGTACTATTGTATGGTGGCTTGCATACATACTCATTTGTGTATGTAGTTGATCCCTTCGCCCGATTCGCGCTCGTTCTTGTCCCGATGTTTGGAAATGGTTGGGACGGCCGAAAGGTCTACCTGTGAGTGGCATTTGGGCCCCACCGTACTATTTCAACCATTTTTGATCATCCAGGCTTGTACTAGGAGCATAATTCACCGAGGTAGTTATAGCAACGTTCCCCTTTCCAACCCATCGATGAAGGCGGCCATGGCGGTCTGGGCGTGCACTCCTGCGCAGGAATTCTTCATATCCAACCAGCGGGAGAGGTAGGCGCGAGATGTCTCGTCTTTCTCTTGCACGCTCCGCTGTAGATTGCCCACTGTGCAGGGACGCTTGTATGTACCCTCAAAGTTCTTGGTGAATGCTTCTTGTATGTCCAGCCAGTTGTAGATAGATTTCTCCGGCAAGTCGTCGATCCATTGACGGGCCGTACCCGCCAACATTAACGGGAGGTACTTGACGGCGATGTTGGGGTTGCCTCCGGCAATCTCCACCGCGTTGCCGTAGTCCTGCAACCATGTGGCAGGCTTGGCAGTGCCATCATAGGGCTTGATGGTCTTGTCAATCCGGAATCCTTTGGGGTAAGTTGCGGACCGTATTGCAGGTCCAAAGCAACGTGGTCCCAGGTATGATCCTTCCCGGGCCACGTGAATCTTATCGATCCGCGAACGTGCATCGTACGGCTTCGGGTTCTTCTTATTTTTGTCAACAGGGGATGGGCTGCGTGAACAACGTAGGCCTCCTCCGCCATGGTGAATGCTTGGCGGCGACGGAGGCGGAGGTGGTGGTGGGTTAGCCTTCTTGCTGTTACCCTCCTGCGACGCCTCACGTCTGTCACGGTTGCTTATCGGACGCGGAGGGTCATGGCGTGACCTGCTCTTATGTCCTTCGTTGTGCTTTCCGTCATGATGGGTGTACTCCGCGTTGTCGCAGATGACAATGCCACACTGCTTTGGTGGGGGCATATCCGTACGATGGTGAGCCTTATAGTCTTCCTGACGTCGGGGGGATCGGGGCGGTGGCGATGGGCGGAGGGGTTGGGCTCTTTCTCCGTGGTCGGAGGATATGGGGATAGCATCCTTCCTGTTGCGCGCATCCCTCCGTCTTCGCTCTGATGAACCCATCCGCGATCCGACATCCTAAGGAGATCTGTCCCTTGGCGGTTTGTATTGGCTAGATCGGCAGAGCGCTGGGTCAGACTCAAGCCTCTGAGAGGTGGCCTTTTCCTGCTGCTTTACCGCCTTGGCCACTAGGTCATAGACCTGTTCCACTGCCTCAGGCGATCTATCCTGCTCCAGAAGGGTCTTGGTGACGGCGAGGTTAAGGAGTGGGGTGGGCATCACCTGCTTGCCTTCACTGTCAATGTATGGCTTGGCCTGTGCCGGCTTCGAGGGAGCCCATCCTAGGTTGCGCCATACACCAGGGTCGTTGATGACGCGAGCCGGAGCCTTCTTAGCCTTCTGCTGCTGGAGCAGAGTCTTGTACTCGGCCTCCATTGCTCTAGCTTTTTCTATGGACTTCTGCGTGTTGACCAGATCTCGATCTAGTTTAGCGCCTTGCTCCGCGATGGATTGCGCTTCCTCCAGCAGTTGCTGGCGCTTCTCGTCAAGCTGAGTCACGTTCCGGATATGATAAACAGTTAGTGGCTCAATGAGGAGATTACCGTACATCACTCTATCAGCTGGAGTAACATGGACTGCTGCCGACATGGATGCTGGAGGCGGCAAGTTTGTGGTGTTGTTGTTGCTCGGACCGGTGCCGAGTTCCTGCGGCTGCTGCACTGGATTAGGCGGAGGAGGCATGGCTCTTGCGCGATCATCGTCAGCAGCAATAAGTGGTCCCCTCCCCTTATCCAGCGCCGTAGGCGGAGCTTGCCTGGGCTGGTCTTCATCCATCACTGTCCCAATGGTTACGAACACCCCTCGGGACATGACGGTGTTATTAGCTTTTTCGTCGCGCGAGTACTCCTCCTCCATCTCCTGCATAGCGGAGTCTAGCTCTTCTAGACTGAAGTCTATTCCTCTGAATCTACACTGAAATCAGCATAAAGCGCGTCAATGACAGAGTCAGAGGGTGCCAGGACCTCCTCAATGACGGGCGGTGGAGGTGCAACGGCCTCGATGATGACTGGAGGTGGTGGTGCTGCTGCGACGATGGCGGACGGAGGCAGTGGTGGTGGCTGAATCAGAGGTGCTCCGTCAATGAGCGCAAGCGCTGTCTAAGCTGCCGCTTCAGCCTCCGCGTAGTTGTCGACGGTGTTCACCATGCCTTCGAAGGTGAGGCGTCCTGACGCCTGTTGCCGTCTTAGAGAGTGTCGGAGAAGCGTGCCATGGTCCAGTCCTTCCACAAAGTGATAGATGGCATCATCATTGGGGTAATTGGCCAGGTCGGACCAGAGCACGGAGCCACTGGCGAGGTAGTCATGAGGGTTTCGCCTCTCTCGAACGCAGCATGGCCTAGATCGAAGATGGTAACCACGCCGACGAACTTGGATCTCTGCTGTCCAGACGCACGGGTGAAGCCGGCGGAGTTGCAGTGATCTTCCACCTTTATATCCTGCACACGGGCGGTTTGGGTGGGTCTTGAATTTTTCCGATATTTGCCGGCAAACTCCGAGGAGAGATCCGACATCGATCCTTCCGCGAACGTATCCTGCCCGTAGGCGGTCCGTGCGGGTCTTGATGCTCCTCCGACTCCTAGGGAACTAGTGCCCGAGTCGGTTTCGCCGATGAAGAGGTGGATGTCTCCGATAGGAACGATCGAACACCGCGTAGGGTTCGTCTTCGCCGGGATCCAGAACTCGTCGGGGGGACGATCAGAACGTTGCCGGAGAAGAGAACGCGACCGATGGCTACAGTTTTGCCGATTCCCGCGAAGATCTTGGTCCTCGCCCGCTGAAGAGCCTGAAGCGCCTCTTGCCCCACGGTGGGCGCCAATTGTCATGGTATTGCCGACGAGTATGCCATGGAGGGGTCCTCACAGTGCGTTTTTAGAGATGTGGGGTAAGGCAGGCGGTTGACGGGTACGAGGTAACACAGCTTACCCAGGTTCAGATCCCACAATGGTGGCGGAATCCTACTCCTGCTATAAATCACTATAATGGCAATACGCCGAGTTACAGAGATTAAGTTCGCTGTGCGAGGTGACTAGAAGGTCTAAGTTATCGTTGCCCTAAAGGCTCCCATAGGCCCGACTTATATAGTCGCCAGGTCCTAGGGTTACAGGGAAAAGTCCTAGCTGGACATGTTACAGAGTTCTACACCGTCTATTACTAGTCTTGTGTATCTTGTACTCCAAGGCTCCGGGTATGCTGGTGACTCCATCGTAGCCTTCCTTTATCCGACATGGGCCTCCCTTCTGGATCCACCTAACTGGGCCGCCCAACAGGCCATAGGCCATGCTATCGACTATGGGCCACCCGGGTTAGTCGGATAAGAGACATGCTATGAGGATACTCATATAGCATATCCCCAACACACTTCGCACGCTCTGTATGGAGAAAGCCTGAAGATCACTTGGAATGTTGATCCCGAGGTTACATCAATGTTTGAGCAAGCTAAGCAGACGTTTCAGGGACCAAAATTCATGGAGGTTGCCACTTGTGCTCTATGGGGGATTTGGAAATACAGAAATGATCTCATTTTTGAAAATAAACAACTCACTTTTGCATCCTGGAAGGATGTTTTCAAGTATGGTCTCAATTGATATTGCATAGGGTTAAACCCTCTCATAAAGCAGCTCTCTCCGACTGGTTGGAATCCTTCTAGTGCATCCCTTCTGTTGTACATATGTAACTCTTCCCTTAGCTTTAGTACCTAGCTTAGCTCTTTTCTTATTTTCTTGTACATTTGTAATTCCATCTAGCTTGTACTTTGGTTCAGAGGTTCTCCTCTCCTTTTTATAAAATTATACCTTAGGGGGGTCCCCAATGGTTTCACAGTCAAAAAAGAGTAAGCAATGACCAAGGAGATATTCAATGTGTGATCCGAATAATGGTCATAGAGAATAAGGTACAAGGTTGAACCAGACAAAGTGCAAAGAGTGGATTCAAGTGGATCAACACATAAATAAGAAATGAAGTGCAAGTTCAAGATGATTCATTTCAAGAAGATCATATGCTTGAATCTTGTCGTCCTTATGGTGATCATGTAGGGGTTCGTAGCATGGAAAACAAAAAAATTCTACCGCATGAACACACACAAGCCAAGATCTATCTACTAGATTGTAGCAACGAGTCGATAGAGTACTCACCCTTGAAGATTCCAAAGCGGTTAACGAGAGAAAATTCTCGTGGGTGATGTAGTTGTTCACTTGCCGATCTCAAGATCGCGTAGATGATCCTTTCGGCGCCGTGTTCTAGCAGCGCTCCCGCAGTCGGTCACATGTTCGATACTCAATCAAGACCTTCCTCTCCCTTGTTCTAGCAGGCAGCAGAGGTTGTAGCTCTCTCCTCGCGATTCCAGAAGCACTACAGCATGGTGTCGGAGATTAGAGGGGGGATCCCGTAGGGCTTCGCCTTAAGCCGGAGGAGGTAGGTGGAGGAGAGGGGATCCTCGGCGACTAGGGTTTAGAAGTCGAGGGACGAGGTGGGGCGGCGGCGGATGATGTCTACGCACATTGGGCCTCCAAGTGCAGAGGTTTGTAGAACAGTAGCAAGTTCCCTTAAGTGGATCACCCAAGGTTTATCGAACTCGGGGAGGAAGAGGTCAAAGATATACCTCTCAAGCAACCCTGCAATTAAGATACAAGAAGTCTCGTGTGTCCCCAACACACCCAATACACTTGTTAGGTGTATAGCTGCACTAGTTCGGCAAAGAGATAGTGAAATACAAGTAATATGGATGATTATAAGTGGTAATTGCAATCTGAAATAAAAATGGCAGCAAGCAAAGATGTAGCGGGACTGGTTGTAAACGGTGTTTTAATGCTTAGAAACAAGTCCTAGGGATCATACTTTCACTAGTGGACACTCTCAACAATGATAACATAATTGAACACATAAATATCTTCACTTCACTATGCTACCCTGAACTACTCTCTGGTTGGATAACGAACACCAATTCACCGTGTAAGGCTATAAAAGCACACCTTAAAGTTCACATTCCCCATCTAGGTAACCCCATTCTGTCACCTTGAGCAATAGATGGTTCCAGACAAACACCACAATTTCATAGAGACATCCAACTCAAATTATAACTCATAATAAGTATTTCTATAATCTTTAGCCTAAGAGCCACAGACGGTGCGCACACTGTCACCTTCACACACGTGGGACAAGGTGTCTCCAGAGATCACATTAATAAAAGCACTTGAGTAGCATAATAGACAAAGAGTAGCATCTACTTATTTAACTAGATTACAAAGCTCATGATCACAATAAGATCACACGATGGAGAGAGAGATGAACACATAGATACTAGTAGAGCCCTTAGCCTCAGGGGAGAACTACTCCCTCCTCATCATGAGCGTCAGCAATGGCGATGGGGATGGCGGTGGAGTCGATGGACATGGCTCTGGGGGCAATTCCCCGTCTTGGCAGGGTGTCAGAACAAAGACTTCTGTCCCCCGAATCTCGTCTTCGGTGGTGGCGACGCTGCGGAACTTTTCCTGGATTTTTGATCTGATGTTTAGGGTTTTTGTCTCGAGGGGTTTATATAGGCGAAGGGGCGAGGTCGGTGGAGCACTAAGGGGCCCACACCCTAGGGCGGCGCCCCTGGCCGCGCCTGGCCCAGGTGTGGCTGCCCTGGGGTGCGTATCCCCCTATCCTTCGGGCTCCGTGTTGTGTCGGAAAACATAGGAACTTCAGCTTTTGTTTCTTACAATTCCGAGAATATTTCTTTACTAGTTTTTCTGAAACCAAAAACAATAGAAAACTGGAAACTGGCTCTGTGGCACTTGTTAATATGTTAGTTCCAGAAAATTCATAGAAATGCCACAAAGTGTGGACAAAACATAATATAATTGGTGCAAAAAAAACATGGAGCATCAAGAATTATAGATACGTTTGCAACGTATCAGCATCCCCAAACTTAACTCCTGCTCGTCCTCGAGTAGGTAAGTGATAAAAAGAATATTTTTTTAGGTGACACGCACCATCACAATCTTGATCAAGGTATTGCAAAGCATTGATAGCTGGGATCAAAGTACTCTAAACATAAGCATGAAAGATATATTCCTAACAATAAGACATAGCAACTATGTTGCAACATGAAAGGAAACACAAACAAAAGATCATGAATAATGCTTTGAAAGACATTTGTTTGTTTCACATATAGAAAACATAGCAAGAGTGATATTGAGATTGTCCTTCATGGAATAGCAAAACATAAATGCATAGGACACCTTCAAAGTTCATAAGGGTGACTAGATACAAATGATTTAAGAACAAGCAATACCATAATTATGAATCAATCAACAAGTTTTGGGACAATGCACATTGAACTCAGAATGACAACTATGCGCTCTTAGCTGGTGCATAAAGATAGAATATGGAGACTCAACAAAAAGTAAAAATTAAGGCCCTTCGCAGAGGGAAGTAGGGATTATATGGTTTTATAAATCTTCCAATAATTATGGCACTTATTAGCTTTGAGCTCTCATTGACCCTATCATAAGCATCTTGAAGTGATTAAGGTTAAAGTGAGGACAGTTATGAGTTATATTCTTGATAAATCACAGGTTTAAAATCTCATGCCCCTTGAGTACGAGTACCGAGACCTCATGCTACTCAACTTTAGTCACAGGAAAGTTCTTGTCATTGTAATTATATGTGTATCATAGAGAACCGCCAATGGGTTACCTCTTTCCCCATGACACAGGAGCTATCCCATATCAAAATGACAAGGAAACAGATAGTAAGCATCTCAGCGATCTTTTTATTTGCTATTTGCATTGTTTTTTATTGATGATACTTCATAGAATGCCACTATGGTTTTGCTACAAGTTTCCACCATGATTAGGCATGGCTTAGGCTAGTCGCCCAGGCGTTTCTCTAACACATATACAAACTCCATGGACCTGCAAGCTCCCATCTTATTTCACACCGACGGCATCCATACACAAAAGAACATGATATCAACTAAATAGAATAAGTACAATGTTGAAAGTGTGCCCCATGACAGCATGGTTTTGCTAATTCCCAACTTAAAATTTGCAAGCATATAAGCATCAAAACATAGTCACAATGGTTCAGGTTTATTAAGTGCAAGAAATAAAATGTGCCTTCAAGTTTGCGAGAGCTTTAATAACTAATTTTCACATAACAAAAAATTAATTTGGAAGATATATAAAAACATGAATATACTTGGAATGTGTAACACACCGTGCATAGGAATTTATAGTGGAATATTTGTAATAACTTGGTTTCTTGGGAGTTGGATGCACGAGTAGAGCTCATACCCAGTACAGGTGGAGGCTAGCAAAACACTGGGAGCGACCAACTAAGAGAGCAATAATGGCCATAATCATGCAGAGCGACAACATATTATTAATCAAAGCATAAAGTGATATCACAAGTCAAAAACTAAATGATCATAGAGTCTAAGGTGACTGGTTCATAGTCATAACATTGTGTAAGCATGTGCCAAGTCAACCCAAATAAAGCATCAAAGGAGAATACCACAATATTATGCTTTTGTATGCTAAAACAACGCATGATTATTTCATGGCACATTAAGCAATCTCAATTGTTTGAAACAAGTCATGCTATAACAATAATCACTAAGCATATGGTCAAAGAAACATCTAACATGACATGATAAAGTCTAAGTCACATTTAAAACAAGCTTCTTTTTGTACCACCATAAGCATGAAACATTGTACTCTTTTCCAACACCAATCAACTTATTTGAAATAACTCACAAAGATAATAATCATTAAATACCAGAGAGCTTGTCTCACCTAACTACAAATAAGAACTAAAAAGTTCTAAGAAAAAAGAAGAAGAAAACTAAAGCTAAACGCAGTGCTAGCAAAGGAGAACACTCACAGGACAATAAGAGTGAAAAGTAGAGTGTTCTAAGCAATGATGAACGAGGTGTGACTTCTCCAAAAGAAGTGTGCTAGGATCAAACCAACTTATTGCAGCAAACAAAACAAAATAAAACTAAATACAAAAACAAAAACGCTCCAAGAACAACACAAAGTGCATGAAGCAAAAAATATATTATCTTGAAAGAAGACCTGAGATTTTTGTTGATGAAGAAGGGGATGCCTTGGATATCCCCAAGATTTGACGCTTGTACCTCTTGAATATTTCTTGGGGTGACACGGGTGGCATACCCAAGCTTGAAATTTTTTCCATACTTCATCTCACCACATCATTCTCTCCCTACACTTGAAAACTTCCTTCATACAAAACTTCACACAATCTTCATTAGCAACATTAGTGTATGGAAGATAGTAAACCTCTGGGTTCAGTTTAAACTCAAGTAAATCATCCATTAGAACATTAGCTACTATATCAACTTCTTTTAAAATCTCTTCAAATCAAAAGAACTAAAAATGAAAGAGATCAAGAGGAAAATACAAATAGTGGTAGAAATCTATCAAAACAGAACAACATGTAAAGATCGATTTTTTAGAAAATATTATGTTGATCAAATAGAAAAGTGAAAAACTAACGAAAGATAGATAATAACCTGGGGAATGCGCACAAAAAATTGCAGATCAATACGATGTTCTGGGATTGTTCACGATTTTTTTACAGCGACATAAATCTGTTTTGGGACAACAACTTCCCCAAATCTTACCTTCTTCCTATTAGAGGCTACTATTGGAACAAAAACGAAATAAAAAGGATAAGGATAGGTTGCTACATAGGTAACAACTTCCAAGACTCAAATAAACAAAAATCAACTTAAATAAAAAATATAATGGGTTGTCTCCCAAAAGCTCTTTCTTTATAGCCATTAAGATAGGCATGATAATTTCAATGATGCTCACATAAGAAATATGAATTGAAGTAAAATAGAGCATCAAGAAGAAAATATAAAACAAATTTAAGTCTTACCCACTTCCTATGAAAAATAATCTTGTAAATAAACAAGTCATGAAAGCACAAAGCAACAAGCACAGGAAAACAAAACAAGTGCAACTTCAAAATTTTCAACATAAAGAGGGGAAACTTAATATTGTTGAGATACATAAAACCATGTTTCCCTCTCTCATAATAACTTTCAGTAGCATCATGAATAGAATTAACAATATAAATATCACATAAAACATTCTTATCATGAGCCACATGCATATAATAATTATTACTCTCCATATAAGCATAGTCATTCTTATTAATTGTAGTGGGAGAAAATTCAACAAAATAGCTATCATTATTATTCTCATCACCATAGTCATCTGATACATCCAATTTGCATCATCATTCTATATCATAATTTGCCTCTATTCATTGATATATTTCATATTAAGAGGTGTTACTTATGTCTTTTTATCTGTTTTTGCATGTTGGATGATTCTTGGAGGATGAACTTTCGGAGTTAGGATTCTGATGGAAAAAGAGGTGTTTTGATGCATCAGAAAAATACCATAAAAACTATGAAAAATCCTATTTTCCCAGAAGACGAAGAATGCCAGAAGGGGAGGCGGAGATGGGCAACAGGAGGCCCACACCCCCTCCCCCAGGCGCGGGCCACCCTAGGCCGCGCCTACAGGGGGTGTGGCCCACCTATCGCTCCGCCCTCTCACCTATATCTTCTCCTCAAAACCCTAATACACGGGGAGCGACCACAAAAAGATTTCTCCACCTCTGCGGGGCAGAAAACACCGAGAGAGAAAGAGCTCTTCGGCAGACAGATTTCTGCCGGAGAAATTCCTTCCCGGAGAGGGGAGATCATCGCCATCAACACCATCATCAATCTAGACATCATCAGGATCATCATCATCATCCACACCATCATCTCCACCAGCACCATCATCACCACTACATCCCGCTGTAACAATTGTGTTGAATCTTGCATAGTTCTTAGGGGAAACTTTCCCTGTGTTGATTACTATTGTAGTTGATGCTTGTGAGTGGAACCATTGAATTATTGTTTATGTTCAGATTGTTATCCATTACCATATCATCTCTGATCTTGATCCATATGATGTCTCGTGAGTAGTTCGTTTAGTTCTTGAGGACATGGGAGAAGTCATGTTGTTAGTAGTGGATTTGTGTTGAGTATTATCCAATGGTTTAGTATTTAAGTTGTGGTGCTATTCTTCTAGTGGTGTCATGTGAACGTCGACTACATGATACTTCACCATTTATGGGTCTAGGGGAGTGCATTGTGTATTTGGCTACTAATTGTGGGGTTGCCGGAGTGACAAAAACCTGAACCCCTGTTAGGAAACCATTGCACAAGGGAGTGTAGGATCTCAGAGTTTAAGGCTGTGGTTAGGTTTATACCTTAATTGCTTTCTTGTAGTTGAAGATGCTTGCAAGGGGTTCAATCATAAGTATGTATTAGTCCAAGTAAGGTCTGTACATTAGCACAGGTTCACCCACACAACACTTACAAAACCAAAGAAGACTACTAGCTATATGAAACGAAAGCACTTGACAGTATTCCCATGTGTCCTCGAGAACGTTTGGTCCTCATAAGTATTTCCACCGGCTTGTCCTTTTCTAAGAAAGTATTAGGCCACTTGCTGCAATTGTTTGCTGTCTTTATTACTTGCACTTTATTTCCTTGCTTTATCAGAAAACCCCTAAAAATTCGTTTTCATAGTATTTACAGAGATTTCCTGCTCCATACTACTAGTCAACACCTTCTTCTCCTCATTCGGATCGACACTCCTATTTATCGAAAGTACTACGATACACCCCCTATACTTGTGGGTCATCAAGACTATTTTCTGGCGCTGTTGCCAGGGAGTGAAGCGCTATTGAAGAGTGGAACTGGTAAAGGAAACTTCTACTGTGAGTATTGCTTTTTATTTTCTGTTTGTTACTTTGTTTCCAATATGGATAACCCACTTGGTTTTCTATTTGGGAAAACTACTACCACTGTTAGGGTACTAGATGAACCACCACCAGTTGAGATAGATCCTTTTAAGATACCTACAAGTATTGTTGATCGTGTTATGGATAATTATTATTTAGGGGATGGAACTGTCCACCCTGGTGATCACTTGCTTTTTATCCATGAATTATGCGGGTTGTTTAAGTGTGCAGGTATTACAACTGAACAGGTGAAGAAGAAGTTACTCTCTATATCATTGAAAGGAAGAGCTGAAGAATGGTATAAGCTGCTGAAGAATGGACAATCCATGGAATGGGAGGAAATAGTACCTCTCTTTTATTCTAAATTCTATCCTCCCAGTGAGATTCATAAGGATAGGAATCTGATATATAACTTTTGGCTTCGTGATGGAGAGAGTACAACTCAAGCTTGGGGGAGATTGAAGTTACTAATGCTTAAATGTCCTATTCATGAACTCCCTAACAATATTATTATTAATAACTTTTATGCAAGGCTTTCTCTTCATGATAAAGATTTATTAGATGCTTCTTCTGTTGGATCATTCACACGTATGAAGGGAGAAGCTAAATGGGATCTCCTAGACCGTATTCAAGAGAACATAGAAGCATGGGAGAATGACAAAGGAAGAAAGTCAGGTATAAATTATGATTATGAATGCATTAAATCCTTTATGGGAATTGATGACTTCCGTGATATTAGTACTAAGTATGGTCTTTATTCTCAAAGTATTGACAATTGTTTTAAGGCTTTCGCCTCTTATATTGAAATTCCCAAAAAGAAGTGGAATAAGTACCATGCACCTTATAAAGATGTTGTTAGTCATGTTCCTGCTAGAAATACTGAAGTTTGTACTATTGATCATATTTTGCCTGAACCTTATGTTGAGAAATCACCTTTACTAGCTAAGGTAAAGGAGTGTTCTATGATAATTAGTGTGGTTAACAAAGGTACAAAGAAAACTATGGAACCTGATGAGCAAATAAGCATTGAACCTGTAGTAGCCAATGAGAAAGATCTTGTTACTAAAAACGTAGAAGTTGGGCACATTGTTGTAACATCCCTAAAATCATGATTTCAGAGATTGCATATCATACATGCATGCATATAATTTAGGGATCATTTTCCAACTCATTTCAAGAAAACAGAAGCACTTAGTGCTATTATTTTATGTGAGCAAACATAAATCAAATGCTACTCTCAATTGAGAGCATAAGTGCTTTAAACCAAGTTTTGTTTGCTTCCTTGTTGATTAGTTTGAATGTGGAGTTTGGACAAAAATTCACAAAAAAAATATAGTTTCAAAACCATCTTGAAAACATTTCCAAATCAAGTGCTATAGCACTGTTTATTTTGTTTTTTCAAAGGGACCAAGCAAGTACAGGGAGACCACATGGTTTTATGCCCAAAAGCATGATGGTTACACTTTACAAAATTCAGAAAAGACTTGAATTCAAATGCCTTTGATTTGGATTTGAAATTCATTACGGAAAATCAAAACAGAAAAAGAAAAGGAGAAAAGAAATAGAAAAAGGCCAGCGCCAGCAATTGAGCCCAGCAATAGACGCAGCCCACTAAGCCCACCCGGGTTCCCCCTCTCTCCTTCTCACTCGCAGACGAACCCGCTGAGAGACTGACGCCAGGACCCCACCCCCTCTCTGTTTAACTCGCTGATGAGTGGACCCTGCGACCACGTCGCCTTCGTCGTCAATCACGAGCGGCATGACGCCGCTTCCGCCCGTACTACGCCATTCTGTTAGGCTTAATTGCCATTGATACGCCGCGCGATCCTTGCCCCCGCTCTGGCTATAAGACCCCCTCTGCACCGCGGCCATTTCTCCTCACTCAGCGCTTCCACATCGCCACCAGGATGCCCACAATCGCACTTGCGCCGCCGCTGTACCGAGCAACTCCAGCAGGCGATTCCGGTAAGCTCCGACCGCCCCTCTGCCTCTGGTTCAAACGAGTGTGACCGCTACGTCCTTGTGCATCTGCTAACACCCCTGGTTTGCCTGCTCGTGACCCAGGTCGCCGTCTTCGTTCACGCCCGCAACCACCAGAGCCGCCGCTCGACTCCGACAAGCAATAGCGGTAAGAATCGAGCGCCCCTTGCCTCCCCTTTGGTACTGTCTTGTTCGCCAGACCCTTGCGCATCTCCTAAACCCTCTGGCTTGTGCTAGGACGACGCAGAGCCTCAGCAACGACCTCGACAACAAGCAACAGACGCTGCCTGCAACTCCGACGAGCTCCAGCGACTGTGTCCGTGCGCCCCTTGCCAAACCACCGCCACCTTGAGCATCAGCAGCACTCTGCGATTCTGGTAAGCCCCTTCCCCCTCTCCCGCGCGACCTAGAACGCCGGCAGCTACTCTGACAGGCGCTACGCCGCGCCTTTGGATGGTCAAGGTGCTGTGCGCCGTTAGATCTAGATCTTGCGGGTAGGATAGAACGCGAGCGAAACTTTAAGTTTAGATCTGAGCCGTGCGATTAATTCAGATCCTGTGGCTCAGAAGCGTGATCCAACGCGAAGCGGTACGGGCCAATCAGAATAAGACGCGTGGCCAGGAATTAGATTTAAAAACAGAATTTGAATCTATTAGTTGTTTGATTTTGTTTTGGCTATAACTTTTGATCCCCACGTTAGAATTTGACAAATTTTATATCAATGGAATCAGGAGAGCAAGCCCTTTCTAATTATGCAATGTGTTTAATGTTTTGCTTCTGTTAAAATGATTTTATTTGCAGAAACTTGTGTAGGGCTAATTTGAGTATATGAATTGTTTAAGAAATGTTTTAGGCTTTAAATAAATGTTGTTTGGCAAGTTTTTAACTTGTTTATGAACCAGTACTATATACTTGCCTTGTTGAGTTTTAAAAATCATCACATATCATTTTGCATGCATGCATATATTTTTGATTGTATATGTTTTGTATGTGATTTGTTGCTATAATTCTTTATGTAGATTTTGGTGCTAGTGATTGTGATTGTGAGGAGTTGAGCTACTCTCCAAACTACCAAGGCAAGTGGTGCTTCATGAATATTTTTATCCCTATGTTTTCTACTAAGCATTAGAAATATTTTGCTAGACTTGCATGCCATGTTGGGAAATCCTAGTAGTTGTAGAATTGCTAGGAAATTTCTAAGTTAAGATGCTTATCTATGCCATGCTTAGCCTAGCTAGTAGCAACCAAGGGTTGGTGAAATATACATGCTATGATGAAAATATTTCTAAGTCTTTGGACTTGTGCTTTGCCTAATAAAACAACTAAGTAAATGAAACACCTGGGTGGAATGGAAGGAATGGTTTGTGTTGAGTGGTTACACAAGGCCAGGGGACTGGTGAACCTTGTGTATCTCATTTGCGGAAAGACACCCAGGAACAAAGAGATTTTAGAGGCCAAGTGTTGAGAAGCTTCTAGTGCAGCCACTTGGCAATATGGGCTCTGCCTGGATCATATAGGTTGCTAGAACTTAGCCATTTGGACAGTTGGTGGTAGTGGGAATGATAGGTTGGAGCGCGTCCATTTGGTCTAAGGGAAGGCTTCTGAAAGGTCCTGTCTTGGTGAAAATCAAGTGCTGGGGGAAAGTGCACAACCTCTGCAGATGGAAGAATCTAAGTACTTAGCCATGTCCCTGGAAAAGGACAACTTGAGCATCAAGACATGGAAGCTATCAAGAATCTCCTCATCCCAATTTCTAAGTAAAACTTGTGGGTGAACAAGGGTGAAGGACCTCAATGTCTATTGGTGGTTCCTTGGGAAAAGTTTTGACAAAGAAAAACTTAGTGATTTCAACTAATAGGCAAAACCTATTTTGAGCAAAGCAAGCCAAGCTACACTTAGCCAAATTGCATATAGTATCTAGTCCACCTAAATTATACTAAGGTATCACTTGCCAATACTATTCCAATGTATTGACCCACTGTGGCTGTAACTTGTGATGTTGCAGGTTACTCTGATGACGATTAGGAGTCATGAGTCTACACTCAACATGTTTGCCTGTGGCACATGAAGATGAAGACTTTTATTTATTTACTTATTCAAACTCTTGTACTAGGCCTGTGGCCTTGGAGTTGTAAAGACTATGTTTGTCTCTGTAATGACTGTAATAATGACCTTTGTATCTGTGTACTTCATCTTAAACTGTGGATGCTAGCATTGATCCAGGGACTAGCATTGCAATCACAGGGATCCTTTTCCTTTATAAAGGAGGGATCTTACAATTGTCTTTTGTGAAGACACTTCTAATATTGTCTCTTATCCTAGTAAAGTTAGGAAAACTAGTGTCCATGTGCTTTCTGTGATATTGGTGGTCATTGATATTATGGTTTATGTGATATTGGTGCTATTTCTAGTGCTATTCCTTATGATCTTTACAAAGAAATTAAGCATGAAATTGGTCCTTGTGAGTTTGAGTACATTGATGTGGTTATTCACCTTGCTAATAAGGAAACCATTTTCCCTATTGGTATTGTAAGAGATATGGAAGTCCTTTGCGGTAAGATTAAGTACCCTGCTGATTTTCTAGTGCTTGGTTCAGCTGCTAGTAAGACTTGTCCTATCATTTTTGGTAGACCCTTTCTGAACACTTGTTGAGCTATTATCGATTGTAAGAAGGAGAAAGTTTTAACTAAGTTTGATGGAGATTCTTATGAGTTTAACTTTTCCAAATTTACTAAAGCTCCTTGTGAAAATAGTTTGCCTAACAAAGATTTCAGGATGGAACAACTTGGTTCTATTGATCCAGTTTATGACCTTGGACCTCTTTTTGATGTTTTTAAGCATGCTCATTCTGATGGTAAAGTTGTTTCTTGTGACAGTTATATTGTCAACTTTATTCAAATTTCTACTAAAAGTTATTATGAGAGAGGGAAACATGGTTTTATGCATCTCAATAATATTAAGTTTCCCTGTTTTATGCTGAAAGCTTTGAAGTTGCATTTATTTTGTCCTCCTATGCTAGTGGCCTTTTGTTTCAACAATTTGTTTTCTCATGAGACTCCCTTGCATACGAAGTGGGTTAGACTCAAATGTGTTGGATATTTGCTTCTTGATGCTCTCTTTCACTTCAAATATATATCTCCTATGTGAGCATCTTTGAAATTATCAGGTCTAACTTAAAGGCAATAAAGAAGAGTACATCTTGGGAGATAACCCAATAGTTTATTACCTCAATAATAACCACTCCTTATCCTTTTTGTTTTGGTTTTTGTGTCATGATCAACTACTTTGGAGAAGTAGAGGAGTTGTGAAAAGTGGCTGCCCTGAGACAGATTTTTGTGCTGCATTGTAAAAATTCGTGAAGGAGCTCAGTACAATGGATGGAGATATATTTTTATGTGCTTGTTCTCCAAGTTGTTATCCAACTTTCATTGGTTTTGCACTTTTTTATTTGAGCAATAGAAGTTTTTTTGAAAAAAAATCAATCTTTACCTGCTGGTCTGTTTTGATAGATTTCTGCCATCATTTGCATTTGCCTCTTATATTGATTCCCTTTCAGATTCTTTTGGGGCTTTTGGAAAGGAGTTGCTACAGTAGCTTTTGTTTTGATGGTTTTCAGTTGAAATTTGAACCTAAAAGGTTAATTGTTTTTGCATAAACTAATGTTGCTATTGAGGTTTGTGTAAGGCCTTGTATGAAAGAAATTTTCAGGAGAAGGAGAGAAGGAATCTACAGAGTTCGTCTTTGAGTAGGTAAAAGTGGTGAAAACAGAAGGTTCCTGAAAACCTTATCTTTTTATATTTTTGATGTTTTTATTACATACGGAAGGTTAGGAGACAAAATAGAGGAGGAAATGGGGGCCAGAGGGGCCACACCCACCCTAGCCACGGGCCCTAGCTGGCCGCGCCTACAGGCGTGTGAGCCCCCTGGAGTCCGTCTCCGCCTCGTTTTCGCACAGTACCTTCCCTATGCATTGAAAATGAGTAATATATAACCCCTTGGATCCCCTGAGGTTCGTATATCGTGTTCTCGTCGTGTTTTCGTTTCAATCTGTTCCTGTCAAGAAATCTTCTCAAGTTTAGAGCATCATGGTCTCCTCCAACTACAAAGGCAAGAAGCCCGTGGAAGATGATCCTCAAAACCCCAAGGAGGAGGAGATCTTGGTTGAGGATGAAGAAGACATGAAGGAAGAAGAGCATCCAGACACCCGCGCTACCGTTGCAAGCATTGGAGTGGTGCCAAACCCTACCAAGCTTAGGAGGACATCACAGATGTCTACAGGAGGGAAAACCCCACGTCATATCCTCGCTCCATAGTCACTTCCTTCACGCACCAAGAACCCCTTCCATACTCTCTTAATTGAGCGACAATACCAAAAGGTGCCCAAAGGGAATTTGCCCTCTGTTTGGGATCTGCCTCGTTCTAACCATGCAGGGAAGGAACATACTAAGAAGGAAGAGTGGGGAAAGAATAACAAGGACTGTAATTCTCGGTCCGACATGATCATGAACCGCACTGAGCATAATTCGGAGTTGATTCATATTCTAACCTTTGAGATTGAGGATTTGAGGGAACTGATTGAAGAGCTTATCAAGATAACACCACCACCACCGAAGGAGTAATTCGTCATCAGGCTTGGCATCCCCTTAGCTTGTTCCAAGCTTGGGGGAGTGCCGCGGTATCACATCATTATATTTTATCTTTTACCTTTTTAGTAGATTCATATCTTGGGTAGAGAAGTTATCTTATAGGTTGGTTTGCATATGGAAGTATCTATCCTTTAGTTGGTTATCTATGTATCCCTTGGTGTGAGTGCCTTTATGGAATATTAATGAGAAGTATCATCTTTTACTTTTTGCACTTCTTATTTTAGTTTGCAATCTCTATTATATGATTGATCTTGTTGATCAGTATTGGTATCACTTTGGGAGCATCAAGTAGATCTAAATTGGTTTTGGCAAGCCGAGCTCTGGTCAATAGCAACACTTTTTGCGGTTTGAAAGGAAAAGATAAAAAGCTTACAGGTATTTTGTATCATTTTTTTTCTTTCTTGATTGGCTCATAAGCTTAGTATTACTTATTTAAGATCTTTTGTGTCTTCAAGGAAGATTACATGCTTGGCTTTATTACTTGTATGTTTGCTTGTTTCCTTCAACTCTTTTGCTTGCTACCCAGCCTTGCTAGCCAACAACCTGTTTTGAGAAGGCATACTTCTCATGCATCCAACCCCTTTGAACCAAAACCCGTGCCATTTGTATCTACCATATCTACCTATTAGCATTATTGCTATTCCAAGTAAATTCTCAAGATTAATCTATCTTTTGAATTAAAAATTATGTGAAAACTAGTTAGTAAATCTCTCACGAACTTTATGGCACACCTTATTTTCTTGCCCCTAATAAACTTGAACCATTCTGTCATTGAAGTTGTATATGCTTGCACCTATACGTTGGAATTAGCAGAACTGTGCTTCCACGGGGAACGCTTTCAACATTGCACCTGTACATTGTACACAGTTGATATCATGCTCTTTTGTTTGCGGATGTCGTCGGTCTGAAATAAAAGGGGAGCTTGTAAGTCCATGGAGTTATGTATGTGTGTTAGAGAAACGCCTGGGCCGCTAGCCTAAGCCATGCCTAATCATGGTGGAAACTTGCAGCATAACCATAGTGAGCAATCTATGAAGCATCCTCAATAAAAACCTATACAAATAGCAAATAAAAAGATCGCTGATATGCTCACTGTCTGCTTGCCTTGTCATTTTGATTATTGGATAGCTCATGTATCATGTGCAAGGGTTACCCCGTTGGCGGTTCTTTATGATACACATGTACTTACTATGACAAGAACTTACCGGTAACTAAAGTTGAGTAGGATGAGGAGCGGCCCTCGTACTCAAGGGACATGAGATTCCCAACTTATATTTTGTCAAGCATATACTCCATCTTTGTTCACTTTAACCTTAATCACCTCAAGATGCTTATGATAGGGGTAATGAGATCTCAAAGCTAGTAAGTACCATAATCTTTTGAAAGCTCTTTATGAACTTGAAATCCCTTCTTCGCTCTATGAAGGGCCTTTCTCCTATTTCTAAGTTGAGTCAGTAAACCTACTTCCTCTCTATCTCCAGCAAGCATTTGAGTTGTTGTGTTTCAAGCATTCATATGATGATTTATTCAATCATGTTCTTTATCTTCCTTGTTTGCACAAGACTCTTATCTAATGAGTATTACTTTGAAGGCCATCATTGTGAAAAGCCTTTTATGTTTGAGCAAAGAGTACTCCTGTTATAAAACTCTTTACAAAAGCTTTGCTTGAAAACTGTTTGCCAACTGTTCTCTGACCAAGAACAAAGTTTGCCAATTCCAATTATGATTTATCTTTATGAATCTCTATTGTGACTCCTATACTTGTTGCAAGCTAGGTTATATAATGGTGAGTTGCTTTCTTCTATGAGTTGTGTAATGGTAAGTGTGATGCTTGTTGTATGTATTCTTTTTATCGAAACTTCACTTCATAAACCTATGGACATGTTTACTGAGCTTAGTTTTCGCTTGGGGACAAGCGAAGGTCTAAGATTGGGGGGAGTTGATACGTCCAATTTGCATCACCATTCTATATCATAATTTTCCTCTATTCATTAATATACTTCATATTAAGCGGTGTTACTTATGTCTTTTCATCTATTTTTGCATGTTGGATGATTCTTGGAGGATGAACTACCGGAGTCTGGATTCTGATGGAAAAAGAGGTGTTTTGATGCAATTTCGCGAAGATCAGAAAAATACCAGAAAAACTAGGGAAAATCCTATTTTCCAGAAGACGAAGAATGCCAGAAGGGGAGCGGAGATGGGACATAGGGGGCCCACACCCCCAGGCGCGAGCCACCCTAGGCCACGCCTACAAGGGGTGTGGCCCACCTGGCCCACCTCTAGCTCTGCCCTCTCGCCTATATCTTATCCTCGAAACCCTAACACACGGGGAGCGACCACAAAAAGATTCCGCCGCCTCTGCGGGGTGGAAAACACCGAGAGAGAAAGAGCTCTCCGGCAGACAGATTTCTGCCAGGGAAATTCCTTCGCGGAGAGGGGAGATCGTCGCCATCAACACCATAATCAAGCTAGACTTCATCGGGATCATCATCATCATCCACACCATCATCTCCACCAGCATCATCATCACCACTCCATCCCGATGTAACAATTGTGTTGAATCTTGCATAGTTCTTAGGGGAAACTTCCCGGTGTTGATTACTATTGTAGTTAATGCTTGTGAGTGGAACCATTGAATTATTGTTTATGTTCAGATTGTTATCAATTACCATATCATCTATGATCTTGATCCATATGATGTCTCGTGAGTAGTTCGTTTAGTTATTGAGGACATGGGAGAAGTCATGTTGTTAGTAGTGGATTTGTGTTGAGGTATTATTAAATGGTTTAGTATTTAATTTGTTGTGCTATTCTTCTAGTGGTGTCATGTGAACGTCGACTACATGATACTTCACCATTTATGGGTCTAGGAGAATGCATTGTGTATTTAGCTACTAATTGTGGGGTTGACAGAGTGACAGAAACCTGAACCCCCTTTAGGAAACCATTGCACAAGGGAGTGTAGGATCTCAGAGTTTAAGTTTGTGGTTAGGTTTGTACCTTAATTACTTTCTTGTAGTTGCAGATTCTTGCAAGGGGTTTAATCACAAGTATGTATTAGTCCAAGTAAGGTCGCTACATTAGCAGAGGTTCACCCACACAACACTTACAAAACCAAAAAAGACCACTCAGCTATATGAAGCGAAAGCACTTGACAGTATTCCCATGTGTCCTTGAGAATGTTTGGTCCTCATAAGTATTTCCACCGGCTTGTACTTTGCTAAGAAAGGATTGGACCACTTGCTGCAATTGTTTGCTATATTTATTACTTGCACTTTATTTCATTGCTTTATCAGAAAACCCCTAAATATCCGTTTGCTAAGTATTAACAGAGATTTCCTGCTCCATACCACTAGTCAACACCTTCTGCTCCTCGTTGGGATCGACACTCCTATTTGTCAAAAGTACTACGATACACCCCCTATACTTGTGGGTCATCATCATCAAATATAGGAGGCATATTGTAATCATAATTCATTTTCTCCTCAATAGTAGGTGGACTGAAAATATCATATTCATCATTGTAATCATCATATATTGGAGGTATAGTATCATCATAGCAAAATTTCTCCTCTAAAGCTGGGGAACTAAAAAGATCATTTTCATAAAAACTAGCTTCCCCAAGCTTAGACGTTTCCATAGCATTAGAAATAATGGTGTTCAAATAATTCATGCTAATAACATCGCTATTAGCATGCAAATAAAGTTCCATAGGTTTTTAATTTTCTCTTCAAACACTTCATGTCCTAACTCAAAATAAATACTATAAAGCTCTCTAAATTTTTTGTCGTTTTCCATTAAGCCTAACTAGTGAAAATAAAAAAAAGATATAATTGCGGAATCTAAAGGAAATAACTTTGAACACTCACACACCAGCAACAGTACTAGAAGATAGCTTAGTAGCCAGAGGATGTGAGTACCTTTTACCTTACCTCCTCGGCAACAGCACTAGAAAAGAGCTTGATGTCTATGCACACTTCTATTATTGTAGACAATGTTGGGCCTCCAAGTGCAGAGGTTTGTAGAACAGCAGCAAGTTTCCCTTAAGTGGATCACCCCAGGTTTATTGAACTCAGGGAGGAAGAGGTCAAAGATATCCCTCTAAAGCAACCCTGCAATTAAGATATAAGAAGTATCTTGTGTCCCCAAAACACCCAATACACTTGTCAGGTGTATAGGTGCACTAGTTCAGCGAAGAGATAGTGAAATACAAGTAATATGGATGATTATAAGTGGTAATTGCAATCTGAAATAAAAATGGCAGCAAGCAAACATGTAGAAGTACTGGTTGTAAATGGTGTTTTAATGCTTAGAAACAAGGCCTAGAGATCATACTTTCACTAGTGGACACTCTCAACAATGATAACATAATTGTACACATAAATATCTTCTCTTCACTATGCTACCCTGAACTACTCTCCGGTTGGATAACGAACACCAATTCACCGCGTAGGGCTATAAAAGCAAACCTTAAAGTTCGCATTCCCCATCTAGGTAACCCCACACTGTCACCTTGAGCGCTAGATGGTTCCAGACAAACACCAAAATTTCATAGAGACATCCAACTCAAATTATAACTCATGATAAGTATTTCTGTAATCTTTAGCCTAAGAGCCACACACAGTGCGCACACTATCACCTTCACACACATGGGACAAGGTGTCTCGAGAGATCACATTAATAAAAGCACTTGAGTAGCATAATAGACAAAGAGTAGCATCTACTTATTCAACTAGATTACAAAGCTCATGATCACAATAAGATCACACCATGGAGAGAGAGATGAACACATAGCTACCGGTAGAGCCCTTAGCCTCGGGGGAGAACTACTCCCTCCTCATCATGAGAGTCAGCAATAGCGATGGAGATGGCGGTGGAGTCGATGGATATGGCTCCGGGGGCAATTCCTCGTCCCGACAGGGTGCTGGAATAGAGAATTCTGTCCCCCGAATCTCGTCTTCGGTGGCGGTGGCATTGCGGAACGTTTCGTGGATTTCTGATATGATGTTTAGGGTTTTCGTCTCGGGGGAGGGGGGTTATATAGGCGAAGGGGCGAGGTCGGTGGAGCAACAGGGGGCCCACACCCTAGGGCGGCACCCCCTGGCCTCACCTAGCCCAGGTGTGGCCGCCCTGGGGTGCGTCTCCCCCTCTCCTTCGGGCTCCTTGTCCTATCGGAAAAAATAGGAACTTCGGCTTTTGTTTCGTCCAATTCTGAGAATATTTATTTACTAGTTTTTCTGAAACCAAAAACAATGAAAAGCAGAAGCGGCTCTGGCACTTGTTAATATGTTAGTTCCAGAAAATTCATAGAAATGCCATAAAGTGTGGACAAAACATAATATAATTGGTGCAAAACAAGCATAGATCATCAAAAATTATAGATACGTTTGCAATGTATCAGCGGCTAGGGCGACGGCGGGGGCGCAAGGCGGAGGCGGCTTGGGTCTTGGGGTTGTGGTTCTGGTCTTGGGGCATCCCCCTCCCCTCTATTTATGTGAGGTAGGGGCGGATAGGGGAGGGGGAGGTTGTATCCTCCCCCAACTCCCTCTCCTTGGCGCGCACGGTGGAGGGAGAGGAGGTTTCCTCTCCTCCCTCCACCAGGAAACGTTGTTCTAGTTTGACTTTTCAAACTTGCCTTTTGACTTTCAATTTTGGAGTTTGATTTCTTTCTTTTAAACTCCTAGCCAAGTGACCTAGTACATGATGCAATCATTCCACTTTGTCATGACACATTCATGTACCATTCCCCATCCGGTTCGGTGAACCTTCTAGACCCTTCTAGATCATTCCGGTGAAAACACCGGAACCATTCCCGAACTCTAGAATTGGACTGTACTTATATGAATCTTATTCTCCGGACCATTCCGGATCTCCTCGTGATATCCCGGATCCCATCCGAGAATACGAACAACATTCGGTCTTCTTACTCAAATTCCATATCAACTAAACAACATTGAATCTTTAAGTGTGTCTCCCTACGGTTCGTGAATTATGCAGACATGACCGAGACTCTTCTCCGATCAATAACCAATAGATGAATATGGAAATTCATATGGCTCCCACATATTTCTATGATTACTTTGCGATCGAATGAACCAGTTACATACGATACCAATTTCCCTTTGTCTCGCAATATTTTACTTATCCGAGGTCTGATCGTCGGTATCTCTACGTACCTAGTTCAACCCCGTTACCGATAAGTACTCTTTACTCGTTCCTGTGATATGTGATCCCTTGTGAGCCAGTCACATGCTTGCAAGCTAATTGGATGACATTCCACCGAGAGGGCCCAGAGTATATCTATCCGTCATATGGATGGACAAATCCCAGTCTCGAACCATGTGCCTCAACACATACTTTCCGAACACTCAATTCCACCTTTTTAACCACCTAGTTATGAAGTGGTGTTTGATGTCATCAAAGCATCCATCCGTTGATGGAGATTAACATGATCTCATGGTTGAAGGAATTAGGTTACTATGTATCTGAAACCTTATAGCAAACAAACTATTGAAATGACTTGATCTTTATGCTACGCTTATCTATAGGAGTATTTCCATCACACCATTCTCCTAATGATATGATCTTGTTGTTAACAACATCTCAATGTTCATGATCAGGAAACCATGATCATCTATCAACCAACAAGCTAGTATTATAAAGAGGCTTTACTAGGGACTCAAACAAGTTTACAAATCACACAAGTATTAATGTTTACGGTTAATACAATTATAGCATGAATGTAAACATTTATCTTAAACACAAAGATATAATAATAACTACTTTTATTATTGCATCTAGGGCATATCTCCAACAGTCTCCCACTTGCACTAGAGTCAACTAATCTAGATTACATGGTAATATACCAAACACCCATGGCGGTTTGGGGTTGGTCATATTTTGCCCTCGGGAGAGGTTTAGTCAACGGACCCGCCACATTCAGATATGTGTGTACTTTGAAAATCTTTATGTCACCATCTTGTACATGCTCTCGAATAGCATGAAAATTCAGCTTGATATGCTTCATCTTCTTGTGTGACCTTGGTTCTTGCTCATTGGCTATGGCGCCCATGTTATCACAGTAGATAGACATTGGGTCAAGCGCACTAGGAACCACACCGAGATCTGTAATGAACTCCTTCATCCATATCGCCTCTTGTGAAGCCTCCGAAGCAGCTATGTATTCTGATTCAGTTGAAGATATCACCACAATGCTTTGCTTTGCACTCCTATTGCTCACTGCTGCACCATTCAAAGTAAATACGTATCCAGATTGAGATTTAGAATCATCCGGATCGGTGTTCCAACTAGCATTGGTGTAACGATTAACAACTAGTTGTTCATCACCTCCATAAGAAAGAACCATATCCTTAGTTCTTCTAAGTACTTAAGGATGTTTTTGACCGCTGTCCAATGATCCACCCCTGGATCACTTTGATATCTGCTAGTTAAACTCACAACATATGCAATGTCGGGTCTAGTACATAACATGGCATACATGATAGATCCTATGGCTGAGGCATAGGGAGTCTTACTCATTCTTTCTCTATCTTATGCCGTAGCGGGACTTTGAGTTTTACTCAAGGTCATATTGGGAAACATGGGCAAGAACCCTTTCTTGCTATCTTCCATTCCAAACCTCTTTAGAACTTTGTCCAAATATGTACTCTGTGAAAGCGATATTAGGCGTCTCGATCTATCTCTATAAATCTTTATGCCTAATATGTAAGTAGCTTCACCAAGATCCTTCATTGAAAAACTATTATTCAAATAATCCTTGACACTTTTAAGAAGGTCTATATCATTCCCAATCAACAATATGTCATACACATATAGTACTAGGAACGCTACAGAGCTCCCAGTCACTTTCTTGTAAATACAAGCTTCTCCATAAGTTTGTATAAAACCAAAACTTTTTATTACCTTATCAAAAGTTGATTCTAACTTTGAGATGCTTGCTTCAATCCATAAATGGACCGTTGAAGTTTGCATACCTTGTTAGCATCTTTAGGATCGACAAAACCTTTGGGTTGTACCATATACAACTCTTCATCAATGTCTCCAATGAGGAACATCGTTTCGACATCCATCTGCCATATCTCATAATCATAATATGCAGCGATTGCTAACAAAATCCTCACAGACTTTAGCTTCGCTACTGGTGAGAAAGTCTCATGGAAGTCAACTCCTTGAATTTGTCGAAACCCTTTTGTGACAAGTCGAGTTTTATATACGGTTACATTATCGTCAGCATCTGTTTTATTCTTGAAAATCCATTTGTTCTCGACAGCCTTCGGCCATCCGGTAGGTCCACCAAAGTCCATACTTGGTTTTCATACATGGATCCAATCTCGGATTTCATGGCTTCTTGCCATTTATTGGAATGTGGGCTCATCATCGCTTCCTCATATGTTGTAGGGTCATCGGTGTTGTCCACCAACATGACACTCATAACAGGATCATACCAATCGGGAGTGGTACGAGTCCTCGTCGACCTGCGAGGTTTCGTAGTAACTTTGACCGAAGTTTCATGATCATCATCATTAGCTTCCTCTCTTATTGGTGTAGGCGCCACAGGAACTTCTTCTGGTGCTGCGCTACTCCCAAATCCGAGGGAAGGTTCGACAACCTCATCAAGTTCTACTTTCCTTCTAGTCACTTCTTTCGAGAGAAACTCCTTCTCTAGAAAGGATCCATTCTTGGCAACAAAGATTTTGCCTTCCGATCTATGATAGAAGGCATACCCAATAGTTTCCTTCGGGTATCCTATGAAGACGCATTTTTTCGCTTTGGGTTCAAGCTTGTCGGGCTGTAACTTCTTTACATAAGCATCGCAACCCCAAACTTTAAGGAACGGCAATTTAGGTTTCTTCCCAAACCATAATTCATATGGTGTCGTTTCAACAGATTTAGATGGTGCCCTATTTAAAGTGAATGCGGATGTTTCTAATGCATAACCCCAAAATGATAACGGTAAATCTGTAGAACGAACCATATTTAAGAGAGTTCGATTACGATGTTCAGACACACCATTACGTTGTGGTGTTCCCGACGGTGTCAATTATGAAAGTATTCCGCATTTATTCAAATGCTCGCCAAACTCGTAACTTAGATATTCACCTCCACAATTAGATCGTAGAAACTTAATCTTCTTGTTACATTGATTCTCCACTTCACTTTGAAATTCCTTAAACTTCTCGAAATTTTCAGACTTATGTTTCATGAAATAGATATACCCATATCTACTCAAGTCATCCATGAAAGTAAGAACATAACGATAACCACCACGCGATGCCACACTCATCGGTCCACACACATCAGTATGTATGATTTCCAAGAAGTCTGTAGCTCGCTCCATCATACCAGAAAATGGAGTCTTAGTAATTTTACCCATCAGACATGCTTCTCATCTTTCAAGTGAGTAGAAATCAAGTGATTCAAGAAGTTAATCAGAATGGAGTTTCTTCATACACTTCACTCCAATATGACCAAGACGACAGTGCCACATATATGTTGAGTTATCTCTTAATTTCAAACGTTTAGCTTCTATATTATTAACATGTGTATTACAACAATCGATATTCAAGAAGAATAGACCATCTATCAAGGGTGCATGTGCATAAAACATATTACTCATATAAATCGAACAACCATTATTCTCGGACTTAAACAAGTAAGCATCTCACAATAAACATGATCCTGATATAATAATCATGCTCAACGTAGGCACCAAATAACAATTATTTAAGTAAAAAACTAATCCCGATGGTAGATGAAGAGGTAGCGTGCCGACCGCGATCATATCAACCTTTGATCCATTTCCAATGCGCATCGTCACCTTGTTCTTCGCTAGTTTCTGTCTATTCTGTAGCACCTATTTCGAGTTAAAAATATGAGCAATGATACGTCGGAAACGTATCTATAATTTTTGATATTCCATGCTTGTTTAGTATCTACTTTTCTTTGCTTTGTCCACACTTTGAGGTGTTTTTATATGTTTTCTGGTACTAACCTATTAACAAGTTGCCACAGTGCCAGTTGCCTGTTTTCTGCTGTTTTTGGTTCCAGAAAAGCTAGTAAGGAAATATCCTCAGAATTGGACGGGACAAAATCCAAAGTCAATATTTCACGGAGGAGAACACGGAGTCCAGAGAAGAGACGGAGGGGAGCCACAAGGCGGTCGCACCCCCCAGGTGTGGGCCCACCCTAGGTCGCGCCTGGGCAGGGTGTGGTCCCCCTGGCCGCCTCCCAGCCTCGTCTCTTCACCTATAAGAAGCCCCTGATGCCTAAACCCTAAACACCCGATCAATATTCCACGAAACCGTCTATAGCTGCCGCCACCATCGTCCCTAGATCTGGGGGATCTGAAGCTCTTCCTGGCACCCTGACAGAGGGGAGATCATCCCGGAGACCTTCTTCTTCATCATGCCAGCCTCCGGTATGAAGCGTGAGTAGTTCCACCTTGGACTACGGGTCAATGTAGTAGCTAGATGGTTGTATCTCCTCCTTTGTGCTTTCATGTCTAGATCTTGTGAGCTCCGTTCATGATCAAGATCTCATCTATTTTTAATCATGCATGCTGTGTTTGCGGGGATCCAATGGATATTGAGATTACTATGTTAGATTGATTAATGGTTTTGTCTTATTGATTCTATCATGTCTGTGTTGTTTGTGATCTTGCATGCTCTCTGTTGTTAGTAGCTATCTTGGCCAAGTAGTTGCTAGTGACTCCAAGAGGGGGTATTTATGCTCGATAGTGGGTTCATGCCTCTATTTAATCTAAGGGAAGTGACAGAAATCTCTAAGGTTGTAGATGTGTTGTTGCTACTAGGGAGAAAACAACGGTCTCTTGTTCATGGAATAAGTGGATTGTTTACCTTACACACTTTGCTTAAAGCAGTTGTCTGTTGCTTGCAACTTAATACTAGAGGGGGTTCGGATGATAACCTAAAGGTGGAGTTCTAGTCATATATGTAGTTGGATGGCGGTCTATGTATCTTGTTGTATTGCCCAATCGAATCTCATAGGATCTTGATGTCTTGTATTGCATTGTTATGCCTTGCTCAGTTTTGTCAATTGCCCTGCTGTAATTTGTTACCCAACATGCCATGTTTGTTTATCTAAGGAGAACACCTCTAGTGAACTATGAACCCCGGTCCAATCTTTACCATTGATACATCTTCCACTGTTACTGTTTACTTTCTGCAAACCACCATCACCTTCCACACCATATAGTTAATCCTCTGTTACAGCAACCGGTAGATTGGCAACCTCACTATTTGTTGGGGCAAAGTCTTGAGTTTGTGTTGTGCAGGTTTCCAAGTTGCTTGCAACATCTTTGAGACATTTCCTTCCTCCTACTGGTTCGATAATCTCGGTTTCTTACTGAGGGAAAACTTGCTGATGTGCTGATTCACACCTTGCTCTTGGGGTTTCCCTACAAAGCGCTCCCACGTTGATAAAGCGCCAACAAGCTTTTCTCGCGCCGTTGCCATGGAGGCTAAGTACATCTTCACAAGGGGAGTCCTCCTCAACCTTTCTCTTTATTTTGTTTTTGTTTTGCTTAGTTTCTTTTGCTTGGTTCTGTTTGCCTATTTTTATAAAAAACTCCAAAAAAAATTTAGTTTAGTTTGGTTTGGTTCCTCTTATCAAAAACACAAAAAAATTAGTTCCCACTCTAGTTGTCACCTTGCTCTAGCTCACCATGTTGATCCCCAAGTTCACCCTGAAAGACCTTTCAATAGGTAGTGGCTCCATAATTGGGAAAGAAAATATTGAAGAATTCTTTAATCATGTCAGCAAACATGAGGATATTGAGGATAGATATATAGCATAACTTGCTCCTAATTATGAAATTGCTGCAGCTTCTTTAGTTCATATGTTGCAGGCTAGGTTTGTTAACCTTAACCCCATGATGAAAATTTTGTTTCTCAAACTAAAAGAAGAAGAGGATCCTGAAAAGAGAGATTTTATCCTAGAAACTTTACTAAAAGAGTTCCATGATGTTGCTAAGGAAGCCAAAAAAGTCATTGAGCATTTTAATATGCTAGGCTCATGTATATGTGTTATGGGTACTCTAGATAAAACTAAACCTAGAGAGGAAATTAAGATACCCATACCCTTTAAACTTGTTGGAATGCATGAGGCCTTAGAAAAGAATTTTGATTGGAATATTCCTGAAAATCCTTTTGATGAAAGTAGTGAACCAAAGAGAGATGAGAAGGGATCCTCCAAAACTCATTTGGATGAGATACCTTTCCTAGTTGAAGAGATTGCAAGTATTGATCTTAATTCTTCATTTGAAAATACTTGATTTCTTGCTTCTTGTGCCTAACTTAAAGGCGTTAAAGAAAAGTAATTTTTGGGAGATAACCCAAGAGTTTTCTTGAGTTTTGGAAGTTATTACTTCAGTAATGACCTCACCTTATCCTTTTTGTTTTCTTTTTGTGCCAAGAATGACCTCTAATGAGTGGGAAGTAAGATTTGGGGAGTTGCTGTCCCAAAACAGATTTTTGTGCTCCACCATAAACATTTGTGAGGAGTCTCTGTAAGTCAGATTGAGATGAACATTTACGAATAAATCCCCCAGTATGTTAGCTAACTTTCATTAGTTCAACACTTTTTGATTTGATCAATAGAAGGTCTTCGAAAAAATCGGTTTCTACCTGCTGGTATGTTTTGGCAGATTTCTACCATTATTTGCATTTGCTTCTTATTGATTCCCTTTTGGATTCTTTTTGGGAAATTGAGCTTTTTGAGGGAATTGCTACAGTATCTTGTGTTTTCAGTGAAAGTTTTTCTATTCCAAAGCTATGCCAAGGGTCTATTATCTTTTGAATACACTAATGTGCTAATGAAGATTGTGTGAAGTTTTGTATGAAGGAAAAATTTCAGGTGTAGAGAGAGAATGATGTAATGAGATGAAGAATGGTCAAAAGATCAAGCTTGGGATTCCACCCCGGTGTCATCCCAAGAAATATCCAAGAGGTACAAGCGTCAAAGCTTGGGGATGCCCAAGGCATCCCCTTCTTCATCAATAAAAAGCTCGGGTCTTTCTAGACACTTCGTGTTTATTGTTTCATGCACTGTTGTGTTGTTCTTGGAGCATCTTAGTTTTTGTTTGCTTTGATTAGTTTGCTTGAAGAAATTATGCGTTGTTTAAGCATGCAAAAGCATAGTATTGTGGTATTCTCCTTTGATGCTTTGTTTGGGTTGACTTGGCACATGCTCACACCATGTTATGACTATGAACAAGTCACCATAGCCTCTATGATCATTTAGTCCTTGACTTGTAGTACCACTTTATGCTTTATTAGTAATGTTTTGTTGCTCTGCATGATTATGGCCATTATTGCTCTCTTAGTTGGTTGCTCCCAGTCTTTTGCTAGCCTCCACTTGTATGAGTAAGATCTACTCATGCTTCCAACTCCCAAGAAACCAAGTTATTCCTAAGTGTCCACTATAAATTCCTATGCATGGTGTGTTACACAATTCCAAGTATATTCTTGTTTTCAGCTATCTTCCAATTAAAAAGTATTCTGTTATGTGAAAACTTAGTGATTAAAGCTCTCACGAACTTGATGGCACACTTTATTTTTCTTGCCCCTAATAAACTTGAACCATCGTGTCATCTATGTTGTATATGCTTGCACTTATACGTTGGAATTAGCAGAACCGTGTTGTCACGAGGAACGCTTTCAATATTGCACTTGTGATTTGTACACAGTTGATATCATGATCTTTTGTCTATGGATGTCGATAGCGTGAAATAAAAGGGGAGATTTTAAGTCCATGGAGTTATGTAAGTGTATTAGAGAAACGCCTGGGCTGCTAGCCTAAGCCATGCCTAATCATGTTGGAAACTTGTAGCATCACCATAATGAGCAATCTGTGAAGCATCCTCAATAAAAACCTATGCAAATAGCAAATAAAAAGATCGCTGAGATGCTCATTGTCTGCTTGCCATGTCATTTTGGTTATGGGATAGCTCATGTACCATGTGCAAGGGGTACCCCGTTGGTGGTTCTCTATGATACACATGTACTTACTATGACAAGAACTTACATGTGACTAAAGTTCAGTAGCATGAGGAGCGGCCCTCATATTCAAGGGACATGATATTGCCAAATTATACTTTGTAAAGCATATACTCCATAGTTTGTTCACTTTAACCTTAATCACTTCAAGATGCTTATGATAGGGGCAATGAGGGGTGAAAGCTAACAAGTACCATAATTTTTGGAAGCTCTTATTGAAACTTGAAATCCCTGCTTCCCTTTATGAAGGGCCTTTCTTCCACCGTTATATTGAGTCTCCACCTTCTATCTTTAGGCACCCGTTAAGAGAGTATAGTTGCCATTCTTAGTTCTATGTGCATTGTCCCAAAACTTATTGATTGATGCGTATTGTTGATATTACTTGTTCTTGTGCTATTTGTATCTAGTCACTTATGAACTTTGAAGGTGTCCTATGCATCTATTTGCTAATCTATGAGGGACAAACTGAATGCCACTATGTCATGTTTTCTATGTTAAACAAACAAACGCTTTTCAATGCATGTTATCCATGATCTTTATTTGTATCCTTTCATGTTGCATGCATAGTTACTTTGTCTTATTGTTAGAACTCCATGTTTTATGCTCATGTTTAGAGTTCTTTGATCCTAGCTTTCAATGCTTGCAAATCGTTTGATCTTGGTTTTGATGGTGCATGTCACCTCAAAAATTATTCTTTTTATCACTTACCTACTCGAGGACGAGCAGGAGTTAAGCTTGGGGATGCTTGATATATCAGAAACGTATCTATTATTTTTGATGTTCCATGCTTGTTTAGTATCAACTTTGCTTTGCTTTGTCCACACTTTGAGGTGTTTTTATATGTTTTCTGGTATTAACCTATTAACAAGTTGTCACAGTGCCTGTAACATCCCTAAATTCATGATTTCAAAGATTGCATATCATTCATGCATGCATATAGATTTGAGATCAATTTCAAAATCATTTCAAGAAAACAGAAGCACATAGTGCTATCATTTTATGTGAGCAAACTTAAATCAAATGGCCATCCCCATTTGAGAGCTTGAATGTTTTAAACCAAGATTGTTTGTCTCCCTTGTTGATTGGATTGAGTGTGGAATTTGAGCAAAATTTTACAAAATAGAAATGGTTTCAAAAACTATTTTCAAACATTTGCAAACCAAGTGCAATGTCCCTGTTATTTTGTTTTTCCAAAAATGACCAAGCCAACTCAAAGTGACCACATGGTTTTATGCCAAGTTTGGTGACTGTTGCACACTACAAAAATCCCAAAAAGATTTGAATTCAAAAAGAGTTTGAATTCATTTGAAACTCAATCCAGAAAATCAATTCAGAAATAGAAAAGGAATAAAGAAAAAGAAAAAGGCCGGCGCTCCTATTCTAGCCCAACAGCAAAACCGGCCCAGCTAGCCCACCCGGGCCACCTCTCTCTCTCTCGCACGCGCCGACGCACCCGCGGAGTCAGTGACACCAGACCCCACCTCCCTTCTGTTTACTTCGCTGACGAGCAGGCCCTCTCCACGTCATCGTCGTCTTCCCCAAAATTCCGCGCACGAACTCCGCCGCTGCCCGTTGCTGCTTTGATTCCGCGAGGTAATTGGCATTGAATCACTGGGCGTTTCTTGTCGAGCCTCTGCCTATTTAATCCCCTCTCTCTCGCGGCCATTTCCCCTCAACCAATTCCCTCTCCATGCCTCCAGGATGCTCGCAACTCGCCAGACGCCGCCGCTGTCCCGACGATCTCCGGCAGCAATTCCGGTGAGTTCCGACCGCCCCTGTGCCTCTGATTCAAACGATTATGCTCAGCATGAGCTCGTGCATCTTATGACACCCATCGCTTGCCTGCTCGTGACCCAGGACGCTGTCCCCATTCGTGCCCGCAACCGACCGAGCCGCTGCTCAACTCCGGTGACCAATCGCGTTAAGCTCCGAGCGCCCCTTGCCCCCTCTTGCATACGAGGATGTTCGCCACTGTCTTGCGCGTCTCCTAATCCCTCTGGTTCATGCTAGGGCAACGCGAAACCTCAGCAACAATTCCGACCGCAACCACCCGACGCCGTGCACGACTCCGACGAGCTCCAGCAGCCCCTGTCGTGCGCCCCTTGCCGAGCCACCACCACGTTGAGCTTCAGCACACCACCGCGGTTCTGGTAAGCCTCTTCCCCCACTCCCGCGCGACCTAGAACGCCAGCGCCGCCGCTGACAGACGCGCCGCCGCCAGTCGCCGCCGCTAGCGCCGCTCAGTTTTGGTCAGTTGATTCGTAGCCGTCAGATCCAGATCCAGCGCGTAGGATTAGTTCACTTATCGAACCGTTAAGTTTAGATCTGAGCCGTGCGTGTTAGTTAGATCCAATGGTAGCCGAGCGTGATCCGGTGCGAAGCGGTACGCACCAATAGGAAACAGACGCGTGGCTAGGGTTTAGTCTAAAAACAGAATTTGAATCAGATTTGTAACCAAATTTGATTTAGCTATAACTTTTGATCCACACGTTAGAATTTGACAAATTTTATACCATTGGAATCAGGAGAACAAGACCTTTCTGTTTATGCAATGTGTTTAATGTTTAGTTTCTGTTAAAATGATTTTATTTGCAGAAACTTGTTTAGGACTATTTTGAGTATAGAAATTGTTTAGGAATTTGTTTTAGTGTCAAATAAACTTGGTTTAACAAGTTTTTGACTTGTTTATGGTTCAGTAATATGCACTTGCTTGGTTTAGTTTCAAAAATCATCACTTAGCATCTTGCATGCATGCATATATATATTTTGCTTGTATATGACTTGTATGTGATTGTGGTTATATTCTTTGTGTAGACTTTGGTGCTAGTGATTGTGATTGTGAAGAGTGCTACTCTCCCAACTACCAAGGCAAGTGGTACTTCATGAATATTACAATCTCTATATTTTCATACAAGCATTAGAAATATTTTGCTAAGTCTTGCATGTTACAATTTTGCCAAATGCCATGTTGGGAAATCCTAAGTAGTTGTAGAATTGCTAGGAAATTTCTAAGTTAAGTTACTATCTATGCCATGCTTAGCCTAGCTAGTAGCAAACAAGGGTTGGTAAGATATACACATGCTATGATGAAAATATTTCTAAGTCTATGGACTTATGTTTTTCTTAATAAAACAACTAAGTCAATGAATCACCTGGGTGGAATGGTAATTGCTTGGTGGTTTTTGGTTGAGTGGTTACACAAGGCCCATGGATATGGTTTACCTTGTGTATCTCACTTGTGGAAAGCCACCCAGGAACAAAGGGATTTTAGAGGCCAAGTGTTGAGAAGCTTATAGTGCAGCCACTTGGCAATATGGGCTCTGCCTGGATCACATAGGTTGCTAAAACTTGGTCATTTGGACAGTTGGTGGTTGTGGGATGATAGGTTGTAACGCGTCCATTTGGCTAAGGGAAGGCTTCTGAAAGGTCCTATCTTGGGAAACCAAGTCTGGTGGGGAAAGTGCACAACCTCTGCAGATGGAAAAATCTAAGTACTTAGCCAAGTCCATGGCAATGGACAACTTGAGCATCAAGACATGGAAGCTATCAAGAATCTCATCACTCCAACTTCTAAGTAAAAACTTGTGAGTGAACAAGGGTGAAGGACCTCAATGTCTATTGATGGTTTCTTGGGGAAAAGTCTTTGACAAAGAAAAACTTAGTGATTTCAACTAATAGGAAAAACCTATTTTGAGCAAAGCAAGCCAAGCTACACTTAGCCAAAATGCATATAGTAATATAGTCCACCTAAAATTTTACTAAGGTATCACTTGCCAATACTATTCCAAAGTATTGACCCACTGTGGCTGTAACTTGTGATGTTGCAGGTTACTCCGATGAGGATTAGGTGTCATGAGTCTACACTCAACATGTTTGCCTGTGGCACATGAAGATGAAGACTTATAATTATTTACTTATTCAAAACTCTTGTATTAGGCCTGTGGCCTTGAGTTGTAAAGACTATGTTTTATCTCTGGAATGGATGTAATAAATGACCTTTGTTTCTGTGTACTTCATCTTAAACTGTGGATGCTAGCAATGATCCAGGGACTAGCATTGCAATCACAGGGATCCTTTTCCTTTACAAAGGAGGGATCTTACAGATGGTATCAAAGCACTGTGTTGCCTGTAGGATTATGACCCTAGGATTGGAAACCACTAAGGAAAAAAATTCGACTACTTCTACACTTGTCTATTCTTCTCGTAAACTTTTCTAATCTTCTCTTTCTCATCTCTATTTGTAGATGAACTCCATCAACGAAGCCGTAAGGAAAGGACCACTCATGACCATGACCTTGGAGTGTGAGACAGAGTTTCCCAAAATTCTCAAGGACCTCATGGTGGCAATGGAAATACATGGTGCAGCTGTGTACAAAGGCTTTCCTGTGATGGATGAAGGAGTTGAGTACTGGTGGGTACAACTTCACTTGTACAAAAACAAGGAAGACAACCACAAAGAAACAGGATTCTGCATGTACACCAACACTGTGGTGCATACCACATTCTTTGAGTCAGCAAGAGATGTAGCTTGGAAGACTATCAAAGAACTTAGTGCTAGAGTCAAGTGCAGAATGCTCAACCTCCAAAAAGACTTGAAGAAAGAGAAGGAACATACCCAAGAGTTGGAAGCTACCAACCAAACCTTAAGAGGAGACATTATAGACTTAGTGATGGAATCATGTGAGCAAGATAGGCTGATTGCTTCTAGGAACATTGTGTTAGCCAACAGATCCAGTGAGATAGGATTGTAAACGTACTTCGTTAGTTGGACCACCACCTATCACCTTATTTTCCAAAATGTTGCTTAAAATAAGTTTGAACCTTGGTTGTTGTTGTAATGGTTTCATGTATGCATGACTTGTGTGTTTTGCTTCCCAAGGATATGTATGTGATGGTTTGTCTTTTGTTTTATCTTGAATTGTGTTGTTCTAACTTTTCTATCTTATAAATAGATGCCTATTACGATCAGCACTGTTGAGGAGTTCCAGGTTACCCGCTTTGGTCCTCGTATCGTTGAGCTTACCACTTTGCTCAATCTCCCTCTTCCCACCATCATGGTGCATCCCCTCACCAAGTTCGAGAGGAAGGACCTCTGGGGCTTCAAGGTGAACCAGCCCGAACGTCAGACAGAGCCTACTACGGAGGCCATCGTCTTCAAGCTTATGCACGATGATAGGGAGAGAGAGGCATGGAGGTAGTTATGCAGGATCTGATAGGACGTCTGCTAGGACGACACTCCCGACAGGTTAGAGGCACCCACTTCCACGTCTTCGGAAGACGTGATGAGGACGGAGAGTCCATCGACTTCGAGGATGATTCGAGGGACGCAGCAGAGCCGATACGCCTGTACCTCCAGGACCTAGAGTCTCTCATTAGGCACGTGGACACGTACATGACCAATGTCATGCTCAGCAATGATGAGCTCCAGGTGCAGCTTCGCGAGAAGGACAAGCTCTTCGCGCAGCAGGACGAGATAGTCAAGGAAATGGAGGCGAAGTTCGAGACCCAGGACAGAAAGTTCAAGAGTCAGGAGAAGCGTGTCCAGGATAGGAACAAAAAGATCTGGGACATGACTGAAGAACTGCAGTCCAAGGACTTCGAGCTAGAGCAGCAGCAGACGGTGATAGAGAGGCTTCGTTCCCAGAAGAGGGCTCTCAAGGCCAAGATAGAGTCCTTGACCACTACCATCGAGGAGAACAAGGCCGCGATGGAGAACGCAGGTCTTACCTTTGTCGAGGAGGAGATTGATGCTGATGAGTAGACTTGACTACTCGTTTATCTTTTATTATCGTACTTGTTATTTGAGAACTTGTTATTGGACCATCCGACATGTGGATGGCTTGCTACTTGTGTGTTTTACTTTGTGAACTGGTTTTCTTGTTGTTGAACTTTTTATCTCTTTGTTGCATGCTTGTGATTGCTTATGTGATGTAATGTGCATGAAATCATCTATGGGTATCTCATTCTTATCTCTATTTGAACAAACCACAGATGCCTCCCCGTCGTGCAAACAATAACAACAACAACAACAACATCACTCCAGAAATGCAGCAAATGATGACTGCTCAAACACAACTAATGCAGATGATGACAACATTCATCCAAAACCAAAACAATAACAGCAACAACAACCCCAACAACAACAACAATAACAACAACAACCCTCCGGGCTTTGATATGCTTACCAGATTCCTGAGATTGAGGCTAGCTAAGTTCTTAGGGACGACTGATCCCATGGTGGCCAACGATTGTCTACGTTCTGTGAACAAGGACTTAGTAACCGTGGGCTGCACGGATGCTGAAAAGGTTAGATTTGCAGCACATCTGCTGGAAGGGCCAGCCGCCACTTGGTGGGACAACTTCCAGATCACCACTCCTATAGATGAAGTGACATGGGCTATCTTTGAGGATGGCTTTCGCACTGCTCATATCTCATCAGGAATAATGAGCCTGGAAAAGAAAGAGTTCCACAATCTGAAGCAGCGCCACCGCAGCATGGCTAAATACATTGAGGAGTTCAACAATCTGGCGCGTTATGCACCGGATGAGGTTGACACAGATGCCAAGAGAAAGGAAAAATTTCTTGAAGGCTTGAATGATGAGCTAAATCTGCAGTTGGCTGTGGCATATGTTCCCACTTATCAGTCGCTCTGTGACAAAGCTGCTATTTTGGAGAACAAAATAAAGCAAGTGGAGAGTAGAAAGAGAAAGCACTCCGACAAGCACAACTCGGGATCGTCTCACAAATGATCTCATTATGATGACAGTGGAAGCTCAGGATCCCACAAGCATGGGAAATTCAACAAGCACCACAACCACAACCGTCATGGCAACAAGCATCATCGCAGTCATGACAATGTCAAGTACAAGAACCACAAGAGTGGACATAAGAGCCACCACAGTGGTAATGGAAGTGGAAGTGGAAGTCAGCCTGTTAAGAGAGACATCAGTCAGGTTGAATGCTTCAAATGCAAGAAGATGGGGCATTATGCAAATGAGTGCCCTGAAAAGAAAGTTGAAGGACCTATCAAGCCCAACCCTTTCCAGAAGGGACAGGTAAACCACATCAATGTGGAGGAGGTCTATCAGGAGCCTGATGTTGTTGCTGGTAAGTTCAGACTCAATTCTATTCCAGCATTTGTACTCTTTGATACTGGTGCATCTCATTCATTCATATCAAGAGCATTTGTTGAAAGAAATGAACTACCGGTAGAAACTATTGGGTGTCCTATAAAAGTAAGTTCTCCTGGTGGAGAAATGATAGTGAATTCAGGATGTCATGATCTAGTCATAGAATTTGGGAAATATAAGTTCCCCGTTAACTTGATAATTCTAAACTCCCAAGGATTGGATGTCATATTGGGAATGGACTGGATGACTAAGTACAAAGGAGTGATAGATTGTGCCAACCATACTGTCTCACTCACAACTCCAGAAAATAAAAGGATTAGATTCAAGACCAGCTTTGAAGCAAAAAGGAGTATGCTTAATTCTCTTAAGGGGGTTAGCATGGACAGTGTGCCAATTGTGAGTGAGTATCCGTATGTGTTTCCGGAAGAATTGCCAGGAATGCCACCAGATAGAGATGTGGAGTTTCTGATAGATTTGGTACCAGGGGCTGGACCAATAGCAAAGAGACCATATAAAATGTCAGTTGATGAACTGAAAGAGCTCAAGAAACAACTAGGAGAACAGTTGCAGAAAGGATTTATTCAACCAAGTTCTTCATCTTGGGGATCCCCAGTTTTGTTCGTGGAGAAGAAAGATAGAAGTCAAAGGTTATGCATAGATTACCGTTCACTCAACGAGGTAACTATCAAGAACAAATACCCTTTGCCTAGAATCAATGACTTGTTTAATCAGCTTGAAGGAGCATGTGTGTTCTCAAAGATTGATCTAAGGTCAGGCTATTTTCAACTCAAGATAAGAGAACAAGACATACCTAAAACATCATTCACTACAAGGTATGGATTGTACGAGTATACCGTAATGCCTTTTGGCTTGACAAATGCTCCAGCATACTTCATGAATATGATGAACAAGGTGTTCATGGAATTCCTTGACAAGTTTGTTGTCGTTTTCATCGATGACATCTTAGTCTACTCCAAGAGCAAAGAAGAACATGAAGGACACTTATGTTTGATACTTGAGAAATTAAGAGAGCATAAACTTTATGCCAAATTTAGCAAGTGTGAGTTCTGGTTAGAGGAAGTTGGTTTTCTTGGACATGTTATGACAAAGGATGGTGTAGCAGTTGATCCTGCTAAGGTTTCAGCTGTGACTGAATGGGAATCTCCCAAGTCCGTGAAAGAAGTTCGTAGTTTCCTTGGCTTAGCAGGTTACTACAGAAGGTTCATTGAAAATTTCTCAAAGGTTGCTAAGCCTATGACTGAATTGTTAAAGAAAGATAAGAAGTTTGCTTGGTCTGAAGGTTGTGAACTCAGCTTTCAGGAGTTGAAGAAGAGACTTGTGACAAAGACCAGGTCTTGCCAGATACGCGGTTGGAAAAGGATTTCCAAGTATATTGTGATGCATCTCATCAAGGTTTGGGTGCAGTACTTATGCAAGACGGTAAAGTTGTGGATTATGCCTCGAGACAACTCAAAACTCATGAAGTAAACTATCCTACTCATGATTTGGAGTTGGCCTCTGTCGTCCATGCACTCAAAACATGGAGACACTATCTTTTGGGAAAGCGTTGTGAAGTGTTCACGGATCACAAAAGTTTGAAGTATATCTTCACCCAGAAGGAAATTAATATGAGACAAAGAAGATGGCTAGAACTTATCAAAGACTATGACCTAAGTTTGCAATACCATCCCGGTAAAGCAAATGTTGTAGCAGATGCTCTAAGCCGTAAGGTTTTTGTGAATGGCCTTACCAAAGGAGAATTCCCAGATGATCTGTGCAACCAATTTAGGAAACTCAGATTGGAGATTGTGCCTGAAGGACACCTCATGTCTTTGGATGTTCAACCCACTTTGTTGGACAAGATCAAAGAAGCCCAGAAGATTGATAGAGAAATCGAAGAGATTAAGGAAAAGATTGGCAAAGGAAAAGCCAAAGGGTTCCATGAAGACGAACAGGGTACTTTATGGCATGGGAAACGTATTTGTGTTCCACAAGACCCGGAGTTGCGGAAACTGATTTTACAAGAAGCACACAACTCTCCGTATTCTATTCACCCGGGTAACACCAAAATGTACATGGACATGAAGGAAAGATTTTGGTGGAATAATCTCATGAAGGACATCGCCGAACATATTGCCTTGTGTGATGTGTGCAGTAGAGTGAAAGCAGAGCACCAGAAATCAGCAGGTCTGCTTCAACCACTACCTATTCCTGATTGGAAGTGGGACAAAATTGGTATGGATTTCATTACCGGATTACCAAGGACCAGGTCAGGATATGATTCCATATGGGTAGTAGTGGATCGCCTAACTAAAGTGGCTCATTTCATACCCGTGAAGACAACCTATACGAGTGCTAAGTTAGCAAAAATTTACATGAGTAGAATTGTATGTCTACATGGAGTGCCCAAGAGTATTGTGTCTGATAGGGGAACTCAATTCACTTCCCATTTTTGGAGACAGCTACATGAGTCATTGGGAACGAGGTTGGAATTCAGTACTGCTTTTCATCCTCAAACTGATGGACAAAGAGAAAGGACTAATCAGATTCTTGAAGACATGTTGAGAGCATGTGCCTTAGACTATGGAGCCAGTTGGGATGAAAGTCTGCCTTACGCAGAATTTTCTTATAACAACAACTATCAAGCTAGTATTGAGATGGCACCATTTGAGTTTCTCTACGGAAGAAAATGTACCATCCCATTGTTATGGAATGGTGTGGGAGAAAGAAGTTTATTTGGACCAGATCTTATCAAAGAAGCCGAAGAGAAGGTCAAATTGGTTAAGGACAGGTTGAAGATAGCACAGTCCCGACAGAAAAGCTACGCAGATCCTAAGCGTAGAGAAGTCACCTACGAAGTTGGTGATAGAGCCTATCTTAGAGTGTCACCACTTCGTGGAGTGAAAAGATTCGGAGTCAAAGGAAAATTGGCACCAAGATATGTTGGGCCATTCAAGATTCTAAGTCGCAAAGGAGAACTTGCCTATGAAATAGAACTGCCAGAATCTCTATCAGCTGTCCATAATGTGTTTCATGTGAGTCAGCTTAAGAAATGCCACCCAGAAATGGAAGAAACTTCTTTGAAGGATACTATACCTTTGGAGGAGGTTCAGTTGGAAAGTGATCTCACCTATGAAGAGAAACCTATCAAGATTCTTGAGACTGCAGAAAGAGTCACAAGGACTAAGACTATTAAGTTTTGCAAAGTGTAGTGGAATCATCATACCGAAGAGGAAGAAACATGGGAAAGAGAAGATGATCTTCGGAAAGACCACCCTCACCTATTTTCTAGCCAATACGAATCTCGAGGGCGAGATTCACCTTAAGGGGGTTAGATTTGTAACATCCCTAAATTCATGATTTCAAAGATTGCATATCATTCATGCATGCATATAGATTTGAGATCAATTTCAAACTCATTTCAAGAAAATAGAAGCACATAGTGCTATCATTTTATGTGAGCAAACTTAAATCAAATGGCCATCCCCATTTGAGAGCTTGAATGTTTTAAACCAAGATTGTTTGTCTCCCTTGTTGATTGGAATGAGTGTGGAATTTGAGCAAAATTTTACAAAATAGAAATGGTTTCAAAAACTATTTTCAAACATTTGCAAACCAAGTGCAATGTCCCTGTTATTTTGTTTTTCCAAAAATGACCAAGCCAACTCAAAGTGACCACATGGTTTTATGCCAAGTTTGGTGACTGTTGCACACTGCAAAAATCCCAAAAAGATTTGAATTCAAAAAGAGTTTGAATTCATTTGAAACTCAATCCAGAAAATCAATTCAGAAATAGAAAAGGAATAAAGAAAAAGAAAAAGGCCGGCGCTCCTATTCTAGCCCAACAGTAAAACCGACCCAGCTAGCCCACCCGGGCCACCTCTCTCTCTCTCGCACGCGCCGACGCACCCGCGGAGTCACTGACACCAGACCCCACCTCCTTCATTTTTATTTTGACGCGGGCGGCCTTCCACGTCATCATCGTCTTCCCCAAAATTCCGCGCACGAACTCCGCCGCTGCCCGTTGCTGCTTTGATTCCGCGAGGTAATTGGCATTGAATCACTGGGCGTTTATTGTCGAGCCTCTGCCTATTTAATCCCCTCTCTCTCGCGGCCATTTCCCCTCAACCAATTCCCTCTCCAGGCCGCCAGGCTGCTCGCAACTCGCCAGACGCCGCCGCTGTCCCGACGATCTCCAGCAGCAATTCCGGTGAGTTCCGACCGCCCCTGTGCCTCTGATTCAAATGATTATGCTCAGAATGAGCTCGTGCATCTTCTGACACCCGTCGCTTGCCTGCTCGTGACCCAGGACGCCGTCCCCGTTCGTGCCCGCAACCGACCGAGCCGCCGCTCAACTTTGGTGACCAATCGCGGTAAGCTCTGAGCGCCCCTTGCCCCCTCTTGCATACGAGGATGTTCGCCACTGTCTTGCACGTCTCCTAATCCCTCTGGTTCGTGCTAGGGCGACGCGAAACCTCGGCAACAATTCCGACTGCAACCACCCTACGCTGTGCACGACTCCGACGAGCTCTAGCAGCCCCTGCCGTGCGCCCCTTGCCGAGCCACCACCACGTTGAGCTTCAGCACACCACCGCGGTTCTGGTAAGCCTCTTCCCCCACTCCCGCGTGACCTAGAACGCCAGCACCACCGCTGATAGACGCGCCGCCACGCTTCTCGCCTTAGCGCCGCCGCTTTTGGTCGATTGATTCAGAGCCACGATCCAGATCCAGCGCGTAGGATTAGTTCACTTATCGAACCGTTAAGTTTAGATCTGAGCCGTGCGTGTTAGTTAGATCCAACAGTAGCCGAGCGTGATCCGGTGCGAAGTGGTACGCACCAATAGGAAACAGACGCGTGGCTAGGGTTTAGTTTAAAAAAAGAATTTGAATCAGATTTGTAACCAAATTTGATTTAGCTATAACTTTTGATCCACACGTTAGAATTTGACAAATTTTATACCGTTGGAATCAGGAGAACAAGCACTTTCTGTTTATGCAATGTGTTTAATGTTTAGTTTCTGTTAAAATGATTTTATTTGCAGAAAATTGTTTAGGACTATTTTGAGTATAGAAATTGTTTAGGAATTTGTTTTAGTGTCAAATAAACTTGGTTGGTTCAGTAATATGCACTTGCTTGGTTGAGTTTCAAAAATCATCACTTAGCATCTTGCATGCATGCATATATATTTTGCTTGTATATGACTTGTATGTGATTGTGGTTATATTCTTTGTGTAGACTTTGGTGCTAGTGATTGTGATTGTGAAGAGTGCTACTCTCCCAACTACCAAGGCAAGTGGTACTTCATGAATATTACAATCCCTATATTTTCATACAAGCATTAGAAATATTTTGCTAAGTCTTGCATGTTACAATTTTGCCAAATGCCATGTTGGGAAATCCTAAGTAGTTGTAGAATTGCTAGGAAATTTCTAAGTTAAGTTACTATCTATGCCATGCTTAGACTAGCTAGTAGCAAACAAGGGTTGGTAAGATATACACATGCTATGATGAAAATATTTCTAAGTCTATGGACTTATGTTTTTCTTAATAAAACAAGTAAGTCAATGAATCACCTGGGTGGAATGGTAATTGCTTGGTGGTTTTTGGTTGAGTGGTTACACAAGGCCCATGGATATGGTTTACCTTGTGTATCTCACTTGTGGAAAGCCACCCAGGAACAAAGGGATTTTAGAGGCCAAGTGTTGAGAAGCTTATAGTGCAGCCACTTGGCAATATGGGCTCTGCCTGGATCACATAGGTTGCTAAAACTTGGTCATTTGGATAGTTGGTGGTAGTGGGATGATAGGTTGGAACGCGTCCATTTGGCTAAGGGAAGGATTCTGAAAGGTCCTGTCTTGGGAAACCAAGACTGGTGGGGAAAGTGCACAACCTCTGCAGATGGAAAAATCTAAGTACTTAGCCAAGTCCATGGCAATGGACAACTTGAGCATCAAGACATGGAAGCAATCAAGAATCTCATCACTCCAACTTCTAAGTAAAAACTTGTGGGTGAACAAGGGTGAAGGACCTCAATGTCTATTGATGGTTTCTTGGGGAAAAGTCTTTGACAAAGAAAAACTTAGTGATTTCAACTAATAGGAAAAACCTATTTTGAGCAAAGAAAGCCAAGCTACACTTAGCCAAAATGCATATAGTAATATAGTCCACCTAGAATTTTACTAAGGTATCACTTGCCAATACTATTCCAAAGTATTGACCCACTGTGGCTATAACTTGTGATGTTGCAGGTTACTCCGATGAGGATTAGGTGTCATGTGTCTACACTCAACATGTTTGCCTATGGCACATGAAGATGAAGACTTATAATTATTTACTTATTCAAAACTCTTGTATTAGGCCTGTGGCCTTGAGTTATAAAGACTATGTTTTATCTCTGTAATGGATGTAATAAATGACCTTTGTTTTTGTGTACTTCATCTTAAACTATGGATGCTAGCAATGATCCAGGTACTAGCATTGCAATCACAGGGATCCTTTTCCTTTACAAAGGAGGGATCTTACAGTGCCAGTTGCCTATTTTTTCTATTTTTGGTTCCAGAAAAGCTAGTAAGGAAATATCCTCGGAATTGGACCGGACAAAAGCCAAAGTCAATGTTTCACCGAGGAGAACACGGAGTATAGAGGAGAGACGGAGGGGAGCCACAGGGCGGCCACACCCCCCAGGAGCGGGCCCACCCTAGGCCTCGCCTGGGCAGGGTGTGGGCCCCCTGGCCGCCTCCCAGCCTCGCCTCTTCGCCTATAAGAAGCCCCCGATGCCTAAACCCTAAACACCCGATCAATACTCCACGAAACCGTCTGTAGCCGCCGCCACCATCATCCCTAGATCGGGGGGATCTGAAGCTCTTCCCGACACCCTGCTAGAGGGGAGATCATCTCGGAGGCCTTCTTCTTCATCATGCCAGTCTCCGGTATGAAGCGTGAGTAGTTCCACCTTGGACTACGGGTCCATGTAGTAGCTAGATGGTTGTATCTCCTCCTTTGTGCTTTGATGTCTAGATCTTGTGAGTTCCGTTCATGATCGAGATCTCATCTATTTTTAATCATGCATGCTGTGTTTGCAGGGATCCAATGGATATTGAGATTACTATGTTAGATTGATTAATGGTTTTGTATTATTGATTCTATCATGTATGTGTTGTTTGTGATCTTTCATGCTCTCTGTTGTTAGTAGCTATCTTGGCCAAGTAGTTGCTAGTGACTCCAAGAGGGGGTACTTATGCTCGATAGTGGGTTCATGCTTCTATTTAATCTAAGGGAAGTGACAGAAATCTCTAAGGTTGTATATGTGTTGTTGCTACTAGGGAGAAAACAACGGTCTCTTGGTCATGGAACAAGTGGATTGTTTACCTTACACACTTTGCTTAAAGCAGTTGTCTGTTGCTTGCAACTTAATACTGGAGGGGGTTCGGATGATAACCCAAAGGTGGACTTCTAGTCATAGATGCAGTTGGATGGCGGTCTACGTATCTTGTTGTATTGCCCAATCGAATGTCATAGGATCTTGATGTCTAGTATTGCATTTTTATGCCTTGATCAGTCATGTCAATTACCCTGCTGTAATTTGTTTACCCAGCATGCCATGTTTGTTTATCTAAGGAGAACACCTCTAGTGAACTATGGAGCCCGGTCCAATCTTTACCGTTGATTCATCTTCTGTTGTTACTGTTTACTTTCTGCAAACCACCATCACCTTCCACACCATATAGTTAATCCTTTGTTACAACAATCGGTGAGATTGACAACCTCACTGTTTGTTGGGGCAAAGTATTGAGTTTGTGTTGTGCAGGTTTCCAAGTTGCTTGCAAAACCTTTGAGACATATCCTTCCTCCTACTGGTTCGATAACCTCGATTTCTTACTGAGGGAAAACTTGTTGTTGTGCTGCTTCACACCTTGCTCTTGGGGTTTCCCGACGAAGCGCTCCCATGTTGATAAAGCACCAACAAGCAACCGAACCAATATCAAATACATAGGCACTACTATGACTACTAGTAATATACACATCAATAACATGTATATCAGATATACCTTTCTTCTTGATGTTGTCGTTCTTCAGATCCGCCAAGTACTTGGGGCAATTATGCTTCCAGTGACCTTATCCCTTGCAGTAAAAGCACTCAGTATCAGGCTTAGGCCTAGCCTTGGTCTTCTTCGCCGGCGTGGTAGCTTTCTTACCGCCCTTCTTGAAGTTTCCCTTTTTCTTAGACTTTCCTTGATCCTTTAAATTGGTGGTCATATTGACCATCAACACTTGGTGCTCTTTCTTGATCTCCACTTCCGCAGACTTCAACATAGAGAAGAGTTCTAGAAACATCGTATCCATGCGCTGCATGTTGTAGTTCATCACAAAGTTCTTGTAACTTGGTGGTAATGATTGGAGGACACGGTGAATCCCCAAAGCATTAGGAATTATTATTCTCAAGCTCTGGAGCTTATTGGCGTGCCTAAACATCTTAAGAACATGCTCACTGACGGAGTTGCCCTCCTCCATCTTGAAGTTAAAGAACTTTTCAGAAGCTTCATAACTCTCAACTGCCGCGTGAGCCTCAAATATCATTTTGAATTCACGGACAATAGCATGTGGGTCAAAGTTCTCAAACCTCTTTTGAAGCTCCGATTCCAAACCATACAAGATATCACACTGAACCGTGGAGTACTGATTCTTTCGAGTACGGAAAACATTTTTCTCATCATCGGTAGCATCTTCTGCAGGTGGGTCACCCAGCGGTGCATCCAGCACATAGGTCAACTGACCAACATTGAGGATAATCCTCAAATTGCGGAACCAATCCGCGAAGTTTCTTCCATTGTTTTTCAACTTTTCTTTCTCTAGGAACGCATTAAAATTGATGGTAGGGGCCGCCATTGATCTACAACATATTTTCAATAGTTTAGACTAAGTTTATGACAAATTGAGTTCTAATTAATAGTTAAATTAATCTAGGTGAACTCCCACTTAAAACAATATCCTCACATTGTTTAAGTGATCACACAAACCAAATCCACTACATCAAGTCCGATCATCATGAGACATAATGTAGTTTCAAAGGCGAACAATCGACGTGTTTATCATATCTACTATAGGACTCATGCTTTACCATTCGGTGATCCGTGTTCCGAGACCATGTCTGTACATGCTAGGATCGTTAATGTCAAACATTAGTTTCCGCATGAGCAAATCTGGCTTGCTCCCGTTGTATACACTCGCATAATCGAACACACCCGATCATCACGTGGTGCTTCGAAGCAACGAGTCTTGGCAATGGTGCCTACTAAGGATGAACACTTTATAACTTGATATTTTGTGAGAGGGATCATCTTATAATTCTACCTCTTCTATCTAAGCAATACAATATGCATAAAAGGATTAACATCAAATGCAATTCAAAATATGTGATATGATATGGCCTTTCGTCTTGTGCTTTGGATCTCCATCTTTAAGCACGAACATGATCTCCATGAACACCGGCGTGATGTCAAGGTCAATGGCACCGCTCCATGGTTGTCGTCCACTAGCATCAACTATTACAACTGCTTTGAATAATAGACACGCAGGTCTTAACAAAATTAAAAAGACAACCATAAGGCTACTGCCAGTTGCCGACTTATAATAAGGATCATTGCATACATCATATATAATCACAATCATGGCCATATCACATCATAGCACACCCCTGCAAAACAAAGTTAGACACCTCTAATTTTCTTTGCATATTTTACGTGGTTTGGGGCTTTCACTAAGTACCGTTCTAACTTACGAACAAGAACCACAACGTTGATGCTTGAACTATCAAGTGCCCATTGTAAATTGAATCATTACTATGATGGGAGAGAAAGACACCCACAAAGCCACTTATGCAATACAAGTTGCATGTTGAGTGGAGCAAGTCTCATGAACGATGTCATGTAAGGTTAGTCTGGGCCGCTTCATCCCACCATACTGCAAGATCAAAAGTACACAAAAAGCAAATGATAATAAAAGCACCACCGCCCATAATGACCATTGTGTTCTACTTGTGCAATAGATCTACATATAGACATGGCTCTGATACCACTATAGGGGTTCATAGCAAGGAAAACAAAAAAATCTACCGCATGAACACACACAAGCCAAGATCTATCTACTAGATTATAGCAACGAGTCGATATAGCACTCACCCTCGAAGATTCCAAAGCGGTTAACAAGATCAGATTCTCGTGGGTGATGTAGTCGTTCACTTGCCGATCTCAAGATCGCGTAGACGATCCTTCCGGCGCCACGTTTCGGCAATTGATGACCCACAAGTATAGGGGATCGCAACAGTCTTCGAGAGTAGTATTACCCAATTTATTGATTTGACACAAGGGGATCGAAATAATACTTGCAAGCCTTAACAACTGAGTTATCAATTCAGATGCACCTAGAAATAGTTCTTGCTGACAGAAGTTTATCAGTAGCAACAGTTTGTAGTAGCAACAACAAAGCAACAGCAGCAGCAAAATAGGAGCAATAGTAACAGTAGCAGCAAACATTAGGATATGCGTGCAGTAGGCATAGGGATGGATGGACGGGCATTGCATGGACGAGTCTAAACATGTAACTTCAAGATCTAGGGAAATTACAGATAAATGAGATAAAGCATCCAAGTACTAAACAATCCTATGCATGTGCTCCATATATAGTCATGCGTGCTCGCAATGAGAACTTGCACAACATCTTTTGTCCTGCCAACCCGTGGTAGCGGGGCCTCAAGGGAACTACTAGCAATTAAGGTGCTCCTTTTAATAGAGCACTGGAGCAAAGAATTAACACTCCATGAACACATGTGATCCTCACATCACATCCATCCCCTCCGGTTGTCCTAATTTATGTCACTTTGGGTCCTTTGGATTCGGACAATGATATGTGTACACAACTTGCAGATAAGACCACAAACAATACTATCATAATGATTCAATAATAAGTTTAGATCTGAGATCATGGCTCTCGGGTCCTAGTGACAAGCATTAAGCACAACAAGTTGCAACAAAGTCAAATAGCACTGATAGAGATACTAGGCACCATGCCCTAACAATCTTATTCGATTACATGATAGAACTCATCCAATCCCTACCATCGCCATAGCCTACAGTGGGGGATTACTCACTCATGGATGAGGGAAACATTGATGTTTGATGGAGAGGCGTTGGCGATAACGATGGCGATGATCCTCCCCAAATTCCCCGTCCCGGTAGGGTGCCAGAACGGAGTTTCTGGATCCGAATCGCGGTTTCTGGTGGTGGCAGAACTCTTTCTGGAAAAACAACAACCCCCCCTCGGTTTTTAGGTCAAGAGGCCACTTATAGGCGAAGAGGGAGGCCAAGGTGGTGCCTGGGCTGGCCACACCCCTCCCAGACGCGGGGTGGGCCCACCCGCGCGGCAGGGGGTGTGGGTCACCCAGGGCTCCCCTCCGTCTTGTATTCTGGCTCCGTGGATCTTCTGGTGAAATAGGATTTTTGGAATATTTTTCGGGATTTTTCCTGATAGTTGATTTTCTGCACAAAAACTAGACACCAAGGTAATTCTGCTGAAAACAGCATCAGACTGTGTTAGTTGTATCCAAATCACACAAGTTTAGAGGAGAAACAATAGCAAAAGTGTTCGGGAAAGTAGATATGTTTTGGACGTATCAACTCCCCCCAAGCTTAGCTTATTGCTTGTCCTCAAGCAATTCAGTTGAAAACTGAGTGTGATAAAAGAACTTTCACGAACACATTTGCTTCATATGATGTAAATATTCTCGGCACGGGAGTAGATACTTAAACCACTGATAATAAGAAGTATGCAACTAAGTCTACTCAATAGTCATTGCAAGCTATGAGGAGAAACCAACTCAATAATAATAAGTAGCATGAAACATACACATAAGCAACATTGCAATGCTCATAAGAAGGTATGATAGAGTGGTATCTCGCTTGCCTTTGTTTGTAGAGCACAATAAAAATGCCGAGGCACCTTTGAAGTTCAAGTTAAGACTAGAAGTAAAGATATCAGAGATACAAGCATCAAAGTCATGACATAATTAACCAAGTTTTGAGACAAACACAAGAATGACAACTATGCTCTCAAGAAGGTGCTAATAGAATAAGTGGTGACTCAACAAGGAAGTGAAAAAGTTTTGAAAAGTTTGAAAGGCTTCCAAATGATGAAAGTAATGTATTCATTAGCTTTGAGCTCTCATTGCCCCTATCATAAGCATCTTCATGTGGTTAAGGTGAAAGTGAGGTCCAATATGAGTTATATGCTTGACAGACCATAAACTAGAAAACCCATGTGCCTTGAGTACGAGGGCCTCTCCTCGCGCTACTCAACTTTAGTTACCTGTAAGTTCTTGTCATCGTAAATATATGCATATCATAGAGAACTGCCAATGGGGTACCCCTTGCACATGATACAGGAGCTATCCCATAATCAAATGACAAGGCAAGCAGACAATGAGCATCTTAGCGATCTTTTTATTTGCTATTTGCATAGGTTTTTATTGAGGATGCCTCACAGATGCTCATTATGGTAATGCTGCAAGTTTCCACCATGATTAGGCATGGCTTAGGATAGCGGCCTAGGCGTCTCTCTAACACATATATATAACTCCATGAACTCACATGCTCCCCTTTTATTTCACACCGACGACATCCTCAAAAAAAAGAGCATGGTATCAACTGGATATGTATCCATAAGTGTTAAAAGCGTTCTCGGGTGGATATCCTCATAGCATGTCTCTTATTCGGCTAACCCGGGTGGCCCACAGTTGGTAGCATGGCCTATGGCCTGCTAGGTGGCCCAGTTAGATGGATCCAGAAGGGAGGGCCATGCCGGATAAAGGAAGGCTACGGTTGGAGTCACCGACGTACCCGGAGCCTTGGAGTACAAGACACGCAAGACTAGTAATAGACGTTGTAGGACTCTGTAACCTGTCCGGCTAGGACTTTTCCCTGTAACGCTAGGATCTGGCGACTATATAAGTCAGGCCTATGGGAGCCTTTAGGGCACAACCTAGTATCGATTCATACAACCTCGCACAGCGAACCTATCTCTGTAACTCGGCGTATTGCCCTTATAGTGATTTATAGCAGGAGTAGGATTCTGCCACCATTGTGGGATCTGAACCTGGGTAAGCTATGTTACCTCGTACCCGTCAACTGTCCGCCTTCCCCCACGTCTCTAAACACGCACTGTGAGGACCCCTCCATGGCGTACTCGTCGGCAATACCACGACAGTTGGCGCCCACCATGGGGCAAGAGGCGCTTTAGGCTCTTCTGTGGGCGAGGACCAAGATCTTCGCGGGAATCGGCGAAACCATAGCCATCGGTCGCGTTCTCTTCTCCGGCAACGTTCTGATCATCCCTCCTGACGAGTTCTAGATCCCTGTGAAGAAGAATCCTACGCGGTGTTCGATCGTTCCTATCGGAGACATCCACCTCTTCATTGGCGAAACCGACTCGGGAACTAGTTCCCTAGGAGTCGGAGGAGCATCAAGGCCCGCATGGACCACCTGCGGGCAGGATACGTTCGCGGAAGGATCGATGTCGGATCTCTCTTTGGAGTTTGCCGGCAAAGATCGGAAAAATTCAAGGCCAACCCAAACCGCCACTGTGCAGGATATAACGGTGGAAGATCGCTGCAAGTCCGCCGGCTTCGCCCGAGCGTCTAGACAGCAGAGATCCAAGTTCGTCTGCGTGGTTACCATCTTCTACCTAGCGCGTTGCATTCAGAGAGAGGGGAAAAACCCCCAAGATTACCTGGCCAGGTGGCTCCGTGTACGAGCCGATCTGGCCCACTACCCCAATGAGGATGCTATGTATCACTTTGTGGAAGGACTGGATCAGGGCACGCTTCTCCGACATTCTCGGAGGCGACAACAAGCGGCAGGTCTCCTTACCTTCGAAGGCATGGTGAACACCGTCAACAGCACGCTGGAGGTAGCGGGCAGCCAGCTTAGAGCTCACTGCGTTGTGAGCCCCTCCGATTCAGCCACCGCCACCACCGCCTCCGGCCTCCATCGTCGCAGCAGCACCGCCACCTCTAGTCATTGTCGCTGCCATTGCATCTCCACCGCCCTTCATCGAGGAACTCCTGGCACCCTTCGACTCTGTTATTGACGCACTCTATGCTGACTTTAGTGTAGATTCAGAGGAGATAGATTTCAACCCAGAAGAGCTAGACTCCGCCATGCAGGAGATGGAGGAGGAGTACGCACGCGACGAGCAAGCCAACAACGTCGTCGTATCTCGAGAGGTGTTCGTCACCATTGGGACGGCGATGGATGAAGATCAACCCGGACAAGATCCACCTACAGCGCTGGACAAGGGGAAGGGGCCACTTATTGCTGCTGACAGTGATCGCGCAAAAGCCATGCCTCCTCCGCCTAACCCAGTGCAGCAGCCGTAGGAACTCGGCACCAGTCCGAGCAACAACACCGCAAACTTGTCACCTTCGGCATCTACGTCTGCGGCCGCCCAATTTACTCCAGCTGACAGAGTGATGTACAGAAATCTCCTTGTTGAGCCACTGACCGTAGCTCATATTCGGAACGTGACTCAGCTTGACGTGAAGCGGCAGCAGTTGCTGGAGGAAGCGCAGGCCATCGCGGAGCAAGGCTCTAAGCTAGATCGAGATCTGGTCAATGCACAGAAGTCCATAGAGAAAGCTAGAGAAATGGAGGCCGAGTACAAAACTCTGCTGCAACAGCAGAAGGCCAAGAAAGCTCCGGCTCGTGTCATCAACGATCCTGGTGTGCGGAGAAACCTAGGATGGGCTCCCTCGAAGCCGGCACAGGCTAAGCCATACATCAATAGTGAAGGAAAGCAGGTGATGCCCACCCTACTCCTTAACCTCGCCGTCGCCAAGACCCTTCTGGAGCAGGATAGATCGCCCAAGGCAGTGAAACAGGTCTATGACCTAGTAGCCAAGGCGGTGAAGCAGCAGGAAAAGGCCACCTCTTAGAGGCTTGAGTCCGACCCAGCGCTTTGCCGGTCCAGCCAGTATAAGCCTCCAAGGGATAGATCTCCTCTTGATGTCGGGTCCCAGACGGGAGAGATGCACGCAACAGGAAGGATGCCATCCCCATATCCTCCGACCACGGAGAAAAGGCCCGACCTCGTCACCCATCGCCACCGCCCCGGTCCCCCCGACATCGCGAAGATCACAAGGCTCACCATCGTACGGATATGCCCCTGACAAAGCAGTGCGGCATCGTCTTCCGCGACAACGCAGAGCAGACCCGTCATGACGGAGAGCGCAACCAAGGACACAAGAGCAGGTCACGCCATGACCCTCCGTGTCTGACAAGCAACCGTGACAGGCGCGAGGCGTCGTAGGAGGGTAACAGCAAGAAAGCCAACCCACCGCCACCTCCTCCTCCGTCGCCACCTAGCAGTCACCATGGCGGAAGAGGCCCGCGTCGTTCACGCAGCCCATCCCCTGTTGACAAGAAAAGGAAGAGCCCGGAGCCATACGATGCACGTTCAAGGATCGATAAGATCCACGAGGCCCGGGAAGGACCATACATGGGACCACGTTGCTTTGTGTAGGGGTTCGTAGCATGGAAAACAAAATTTTCTATCGCATACAAACAAACAAGCCAAGATCTATCTACTAGATTGTAGCAACGAGTCGATAGTGGAACTCACCCTCGAAGATTCCAAAGCGGTTAACGAGAGCAGATTCTCGTGGGTGATGTAGTCGTACTCTTTCCGATCTCAAGATCGCGTAGACGATCCTTCCGGCCAGCGTTCCATAGCGCTCCATGATCGGTCACCGTTCGATTTTCGAAGACCTTCCTCTCCTTGTTCCAGGCAGCGGAGGTTGTAGCACTCTCCTCGCGATTCCGGCTGTGGCGTGGTACAGGAGGTAGAGGGAGATCCCGAGGACCCGCCTTAAGCCGGTGCGAGTATGGTGGAGCTTATAAGAGAGGCTATTAGTGGTCTAGTAATTAGACACACCAATTAGAGGGCTCTAAACCAATTAGAAGGCTCTAAACCGAAACAGCTCTAAACCGGGGTCTAGGTCTAGTTTCTAGTTTAGAGGATAGGAACTTGTGTGTGCTAGGAGGGAGCCCTGCCCCTCCTTATATAGGTGGGAGGGGCTGGCCGGCCAAGGGGAGGAGTTCCTCCCCAACTCGGCCTAGGGAGGTGCGCCGGCTAAGGGGAGGAACCCTCCTCCAACTCGGCCTCCACCTCTCCTCCTCTTTTCCCACTTCCCAAAACTGCCGTTTGACTTTCAAACTAGCCGTTTGACTTTTCAATTTAGGATTTAAATAAATCCTTTATTTGGGACAGCAAGAACACTTAGTACATGATGCAATCATTCCAATATGCAATGACACTCATGTACCCTTCCCCTCCGGTCTTGGGACATTGGACCTTCTAGAATGTTCCCGATGAAAACACCGGAATCATTCCGCTACTCCGAAACGGGACTTTCCTTATATGAATCTTATTCTCCGGACCATTCCGGATCTCCTCGTGATATCCCGGATCCCATCCGAGACTCCGAACAACATTCGGTCTCTTTCTCATAATACCATAACTACTCAAACAACGTCGAATCCTTAAGTGTGTCTCCCTACGGTTCGTGAATTATGCGGACATGATCGAGACACTTCTCCGAACAATAACCAATAGAGGAATCTGGAAATTCATATAGCTCCCACATATTTCTACGATTACTTTGCGATCGAATGAACCACTTACATACGATACCAATTTCCCTTTGTCTCACGATATGTTACTTATCCGAGGTTATGATCGTCGGTATCTCTGCATACCTAGTTCATCCTCGTTACTGATAAGTACTCTTTTCTCGTTCCCGTGATATGTGATCCCTTGTGACCAAGTCACATGCTTGCAAGCTAATTGGATGACATTTCACCGAGAGGGCCCAGAGAATATCTATCCGTCATGTGGATGGACAAATCCCACTCTTGATCCATGTGTTTCAACCAATACTTTCCGAACACTCAATGCCACCTTTATAGCCACCCACATTCGGTGTGGTGTTTGATGACATCAAAGCATCCATCCAGTAAAGGCAATATGCATGATCTCATGGTCAAAGGAATTAGGTTACTATGTATCAGAAAGCATATAGCAATTGAACTATTGAAATGACTTGATCTTTATGCTACGCTTATCTATAGGAGTATGTCCACCATATCATTCTCCTAACGATATGATCTTGTTGTTGATAACATCTGATATTCATGATATGGAAACCTCAATCATCAATCAACCAACAAGCTAGTGAAGTATAGAGGCTATACTAGGGACTTCAAATTAAGTTTACAAATCACACAAGTATTAATGGTTTCCTTGTTAATACTATTATAGCATGAATGTAAACATTTATCATAAGTGTGAAGATATGATAATAACCTACTTTATTATTGCCTCTTGGGCATATCTCCAACAGTCTCCCACTTGCACTAGAGTCAATAATCTAGTTTCAAACTTTTGTGTATTCAACACCTATGGCTTTCCGGTGTTGTATGTACACGATTGCTAGTGGTCAACTGATCTCCGGATCTGACACTTCCAGGTCCGTGTGTAATTGCATGTCTTTGCGTCTCTACGCATCACTCATTCTCTAATGAGATGGCTTTGTATAAATTTGGTCTTTCGGTGTGACCTTTAGTTCTTTGGGGTTAAAACATGTTGATAATATTGTCGCACAATATATCTTCATAGTATTATCCGCATGAACTACACCTAGTTTGATAACAAACTACTTGACACAAATGCCCTCTTTTGCTGCTATAATAGCAGTCATATACTTAGCCTTTTGTTGTAGTATCTGTCACAATGTCTTAACTTTGGAACTCATCCAAATCCATTATGGAACTCACTTTCCATTATATTGTGCCACCCTTAGTTTAGATTGAGATAAACTAAATTTGTACTTTGTGACAAAGCTAGTATCAATGTAGTACTTTTACAATGAACTAACCATCTATTTATCACTTCTACAAATAATATACTCTTAGTTCTTCCAAAAGATCATAAGAATATCCTTACTATTGTCCAATGATCATCTTACAAATCATTCTGGTATATGCTCACATCATTTAGAGCATAGGACATATCTGGATTTGTACATATCACAGTATGATTGATATAAATACTCTTTGTGATTTCATACATCAAGTATCAATCTATACTTGAATCTTTGTTTCACTTACCAAGTGCCAATACACTTGAATATATCATCAACATTGAACTCTTTCAATCCTTTCTGTGCAACAAGAACCTTTCTTGTAGTTTCTATATTGAATTCATTCAATATCTCGTCTATGTACTTCTGGCACAACCATATTAGCGTCTATTGATGCCAAATATTTGGGTTTTGCCTAAGTCTTTCATCGGGATGAAATTCTTAATATGTGTTAATAAAAGATACATTATTTCCAATCAACAATATGTCTTCCACATAATGTATTAGAAACATGTCTTAGCACTCCCACTTAATTTCTTGCAAATGCAAGCATCTTCATTGTCTCCGATGAAATTAAACACTTTTAACAGTTTCATCATAGTGAAGATTCCAACTCCGCTATGCTTACTTCAACCATTGAAGTTTGCATATGCTTTTAGCATCCTTTCAATTAACAAAACCCTTTGGACCGTGTCATGCACACGTCCTAGGTAACCATTCTATTAGAAGAACTTGTTTTGTTTATTCTACTACCATATAACAAATTATATGTAGTGGTTGCTACATTAATCCGTCTAGACAAAAAATCGCTATGAAAGATCAAATCTTGTCATATACAACCTTTGAACATTGTTGTGAACTCTTTCCCAACATGTCGACTATTTCATAGATGTGAAACATCCATGTCTACTTCTTTATAGATCCAAACACAACTGTAAGGTCTTACACCTTTCTTGAGGGTCCTTCAAGCTCAAAACTTGATTTCTCGTGTATGGAACTATCACGGATTTTATGGCTTCAAGCCATTTGACGGAGTCAGGGCCCATCATCGCTTCTTTGCATGTAGTAGGTTCATTATTCTCAAATAATGATTCAACCCTCAAATCTTGGTATTTGATTGTTCATCCGACCTACTTGTTTCAATAGAAACTTAGACCTCGTGACCACAACCTTTGAGGCACGTGAGCCATGAGCATTGTTCTTGCCTCCGGAACACTTTTCAAGCTGCGCAACTCTGCACATATAGCTAAGGTTCCTTTAACCTTATCAAAGTTCTATTGTCCTCCCACTTAACTTTTCACGAAAAATTCCTTCTCAAAGAAACTTGACGTTCTAAGCGACAAATACTTTTGTCTCCGGTGTTTATGGAGGAATACTTAACAGTAATACAAAGACAGGTTTATCCGACTTTGGTTGCAAACATCTTTCTTATGCATAGCATACCAATGTTTAAGAAAGGACTACATGGGTTTTATCCCAAACCATAACCTTATATGGTGTCATTTCAGCGGATTATGATGGAGCTCTTTTAGTGGAAAACGGTAATCTCTAAAGCTTTTAATCTTTAAAATATAATAGCAGTTTTATGAATTATACCTTCGATCTTACCATGTCAAACAAGGTTCAATTACATATCTCGAACGCTCCATACTCTTATGGTGTTTCGAGAAATGCAAATCCACGGACCGATTCCTTAAATCTTAGGTATTATGCTAAACTTGTAACTTAAATATCTTCCTTTATGATCTTATCATAAACTATTTATATTCTTGTTACAAAGATTTTGCACTTCATCTTGAAAGTCTTTTGAACTTTTCAAATATTTCATACTTCTTCCTTATTAAGTAAATATTCACATATTCACTCAAATTTTCGGAGAAAGCATATGAAGTTGAAATCCATCGCTCTTGACTACACATAATGGAGTTCGTACAACAATATGCACAAGTTCCAATAAGCTAGTCTTTCGTTCCCTTTTGGCCTATGAACGAAGTTTTAATTATCTCTAGGAAAGTTTCACAAACGTCATTCGATCAAAAATCAAAAGACTCTAAAATTCCATCCACATGGAGTTTCTTCATGTTTTCTTTCCAATATAATTTAAACGGCGATGTCACTTCCTAAGTGATCTTTCAATCAATTTGTCTTTCGACAATTTTAGCACTAGTTTTATGGATGTGATTTCTCCAACGAGATTTGTGAATCATCCATCTTTTATGGATTACGGCAATTATTTGAACAACCCTTTTGTTCTCATAATACCTGATAAAACAAATCTTGAAGGCAAGCGTTGATGTTTAACGAGCAACAAAATAACCCTTTATTTGTTCTCGATGAACATCATCACCTATTCTTTTGCTAGTTACTTAGGCCATTGTAGTTCATGAATTGTGTTGTTTCGTATGACGATTCACACCAACAAATTCAGTATCAAATACTTAAGAACCACATTGTTTAATAAGCAAAGAATATAGCCATAACACATATATCATCTATATACTTAAACTGAACAATTCTAGTCTTTTCTTTTCTGCCATATACTTATGAGATTCTCTTTCAGTATTTCCTTTTCTGTTTGAAAGAATCTATCAACATCAATAGTGGAGTCATACTTATGACACATAGTCCAAAGCGTGTATAGTTAAATACCAATGTCTTTGAACTTGAAATTTATGTGTATGAGGGATCATCTTATAATGCTACCGTCGTCTACTAAGCAATACAAGATGCATAAAGGATTAACATCACATGCAATTCATAATATGTGATATGATATGGCCTTTCTTCTTTGTGCTTCCGATCTCCATCTTCAAGCACGAACATGATCTCCATCATCACCGGCATAGCATCAAGGTCAATGACGCTTCATCATGGTTGTCGTCCACCAGCTTCAACTATTACAACTATTTTGAATAGACACGCAGGTCTTAACAGAAATTAAAGACAACCATATGGCTCCTGCCGGTTGCCAACTTACAATAAGGAACATTGCATACATCAAATATAATCACAATCATGGCCATATCACATCATCGACACCCTGCAAAACAAAGTTAGACGCCTCTACTTTCTTTGCATATTTTACGTGGTTTGGGGCTTTCAATAAGTGTCGTTCTAACTTACGAACAAGAACCACAACATTGATACTAGCATTGTTGATTACCCGTTGTAAATTGGATCTTTACTATGCTAGGAGAAACAGCACCATAAAGCCACTTATGCAATACAAGTTGCATGTCAAGCGTGGAGCAAGTCTCATGAACGATGTCATGTAAGGTTAGCCCGCCGCTTCATCCCAACATACCGCAAGATGCAAAGTACACAAAAGCAATCTACAATAAAAGCATCAACGCCCACAATGACCATTGTGTTCTACTCGCAACAGATCTACATATAGACACGGCTCGATACCCTTTGAGGGGTTCGTAGCATGGAAAACAAAATTTTCTATCGCATACAAACAAACAAGCCAAGATCTATCTACTAGATTGTAGCAACGAGTCGATAGTGGAACTCACCTCGAAGATTCCAAAGCGGTTAACGAGCAGATTCTCGTGGGTGATGTAGTCGTACTCTTTCCGATCTCAAGATCGCGTAGACGATCCTTCCGGCGCCAAGGCTTCAAGAGCGCTCCATGATCGGTCACGTTGCATTACTGACGAAGACCTTCCTCTCCTTGTTCCAGCGAAAATGGAGGTTGTAGCACTCTCCTCAAGCGATTCCTGGCGTGGTCTGGGAGGTAGAGGGAGATCCAGGGCTTAAGCCGGCAAGTAGTATGGTGGAGCTTATAAGAGAGGCTATTAGTGGTCTAGTAATTAGACACACCAATTAGAGGGCTCTAAACCAATTAGAAGGCTCTAAACCAAACAGCTCTAAACCGGGGTCTAGGTCTAGTTTCTAGTTTAGAGGATAGGAACTTGTGTGTGCTAGAGGAGCCCTGCCTCCTTATATAGGTGGGAGGCTGGCGGCCAAGGGAGGAGTTCCTCCCCAACTCGGCCTAGGAGGTGCGGCTAAGGGAGGAACCTCCTCCAACTCGGCCTCCACCTCTCCTCCTCTTTTCCCACTTCCCAAAACTGCGTTTGACTTTCAAACTAGCCGTTTGACTTTTCAATTTAGGATTTAAATAAATCCTTTATTTGGGACAGCAAGAACACTTAGTACATGATGCAATCATTCCAATATGTAATGACACACTCATGTACCTTCCCCTCCGAGTGCCGGACATTCCGGACCTTCTAGAATGTTCCCATGAAAACACGGAATCATTCCGCCACTCTCAAACGGACTTTCCTTATATGAATCTTATTCTCCGGACCATTCCGGATCTCCTCGTGATATCCCGGATCCCATCCGAGACTCAACAACATTCGGTCTCTTTCTCATAATACCATAACTACTCAAACAACGTCGAATCCTTAAGTGTGTCTCCTACGGTTCGTGAATTATGCGGACATGATCGAGACACTTCTAACAATAACCAATAGAGGAATCTGGAAATTCATATAGCTCCCACATATTTCTACGATTACTTTGCGATCGAATGAACCACCTACATACGATACCAATTACCCTAAGTCTCACGATATGTTACTTATCCGAGGTTATGATCGCTGGTATCTCCGCATACCTAGTTCATCCTCGTTCGATAAGTACTCTTTTCTCGCTCCGTGATATGTGATCCCTTGTGACCAAGTCACATGCTTGCAAGCTAATTGGATGACATTTCACCGAGAGGGCCCAGAGAATATCTATCCGTCATGTGGATGGACAAATCCCACTCTTGATCCATGTGTTTCAACCAATACTTTCCGAACACTCAATGCCACCTTTATAGCCACCCTGTTACGGTGTGGTGTTTGATGACATCAAAGCATCCATCCAGTAAAGGCAATATGCATGATCTCATGGTCAAAGGAATTAGGTTACTATGTATCAGAAAGCATATAGCAATTGAACTATTGAAATGACTTGATCTTTATGCTACGCTTATCTATAGGAGTATGTCCACCATATCATTCTCCTAACGATATGATCTTGTTGTTGATAACATCTGATATTCATGATATGGAAACCTCAATCATCAATCAACCAACAAGCTAGTGAAGTATAGAGGCTATACTAGGGACTTCAAATTAAGTTTACAAATCACACAAGTATTAATGGTTTCCTTGTTAATACTATTATAGCATGAATGTAAACATTTATCATAAGTGTGAAGATATGATAATAACCTACTTTATTATTGCCTCTTGGGCATATCTCCAACACTTTGGACCTGCAATACAGTCCGCAACTTACCCCAAAGGTTTCCGCATTGACAATACCATCAAGCCCTATGACGGCACCGCCAAGCCAGCCACATGGTTGCAGGACTACGGTAACGCGGTGGAGATTGCCGGTGGCAACCCCAACGTCCCCGTTAAGTACCTCCCGTTAATGTTGGCGGGCACTGCCCGTCAATGGATCGACAACTTGCCAGAGAAATCCATCTACAATTGGTTGGACATGAAAGAAACGTTCACCAAGAACATTGAGGGTAGGTACAAATGTCCCTGCACTGTCGGTGATCTACAGCGGTGCGTGCAAGAGAAAGACGAGACATCTCGCGCCTACCTCTCCCGCTGGCTGGACATGAAGAATTCCTGCGCAGGAGTGCACGCTCAGACCGCCATGGACGCCTTCATCGATGGGTTGGAAAGGGGCACGTTGCTCCGATATAAGCTGAAGCGCTTGTAGGACAATCACCAACTTGACTTGAATCAGATGATTCAGTTAGCCAGTGAGTTCATAGCTGCCGACGATGATGCTCGCGGCTCTTTGCCGACAACGGTCGTTCCAACTCAGGCTCAGAGGAATAGCAGTACAGAGCGGAAATCCGCTCCAGAAAAAAATCAATCTACCGACATGGTCGCTATGACTTTTGCAGGACGAGGCAATGGCGGACAACGAGGTCGAGGAAGGGGAGCTGGTCGGGGACAGCAACGAGGAAGTGAAACCACCTCAGCAGCGCACTGCGTTCCCCAAACATACAAAGAGTACCGCGATATGTCGTGCCTCGTACACCTCGACGCCAACGGTAAAGCCACTCACACCAATCGACACTGCAAGTTTGTCAACGACCTCAAGGAAGATCCGGAGTCCGGTTACAAGCAAAGTCGGAAGAACAGACCGCGAGGCAAGGGCAAAGGGAAGAAGAAGGAGGAAGAGTCCAAGGATTCAAGTGACATGGACGAGGACATTGACCCCAAGCACGCCGCCAAGAGCGACGACAAGGGCAAGAACCCCTTCGCGAAGAAGGCACCAGTATACCACACTTTCCTTGGCACCCCCACCGTCCGACAACAGAAGACCTCTCTGAGGATCCTGATGGCTACTCTACCCCTAGTTCCCCAGTACTTGCACTGGTCAGAGGTTCCAATAACTTGGGACAAGTCGGACCACCCAGACCTTATCCCTACGGAGAACCAGTACGCCATGGTCATCAACCCCTTGATTCACGGCGTGGAGTTCACCAAATATATGGTGGATAGTGGAAGCAGCATCAACATCATGTACCTGGATACACTGCAGAAGATGAACTTGACGGAGGCAAACCTAAGGCGGACCAACACCATCTTCCACGGCGTAGTTCCTGGTCGGGAGGCTCGGTCCCTTGGGTGCATTACACTTCAGGTTTCCTTTGGCGATGTCAACAATTACCGCCAAGAGAGAATGACCTTCAAGGTGGTCCCCTTCAAGAGCGTGTACCACGTCATATTCGGCCGCGACATATTCCATAGGTTCATGGCCAAGCCATGCTTCGTCTACAACAAACTCAAGATACCCGGACCAAACGGTGTCATCACTGTATCCGAAAGCTTTACCAAGGCAAGGGACTACAAGATCAATGAAGCAGCCGTTGCGGAAGCTGTCCTCTACAGCGAAGAATTCAAAGAGATCTAGAGCAAGGTCGATGACTCAGAGATGCCCGCATCGAAGAAGCAGATCTCCGACTCCGCTCCTGCGTTCAAGGCCGCCATTGAGACCAAGCCAGTGGAACTTGTGGTAGGCGATGCCTCCAAGACCACCGCCATTAGGACAAACCTGGATCCCAAATTGTTGGGATTCATCGTTTCCCAGCATGGAATCGAGGTCAACCTGGAGAAAATCAAGGCCATCTTAAACATAAACCGTCCAACATGCCTAAAGGACATCCAAGGACTAACAGGTTGTGTTGCAGTAGTTAGCCGGTTCGTTAGCCGACTTGGAGAGAAGGCTCTGCCGCTCTACAAGTTGCTGAAGAAGGCAGACAAATTCACGTGGACGGACGAAGCAGATGCAGCATTGAAGCAGCTCAAGGAAACTCTTTCCTCAGCTCCCATACTTGCAGCACCCGAGCCTAGAGAGCCCATGTTAATCTACATGGCGGCAACCAGCCGGGTAATCAGCATCGTCGTCGTGGTAGAGCGGAAGGAACCAGGCTATGAGTACGGAGTTCAGCGACCAGTTTAATATGTAAGCGAGGTCTTGACGGAGTCCAAGCAGCGTTACCCGCACTACCAGAAGATAGCTTATGGAGTATTCCTTGCTTCTCGGAAGCTGAGGCACTACTTTCAGGAGCACCCAATCACAGTGGTGAGCAAGACTCCATTGTCCGACATTATCAACAATACCGACGCTACAGGAAGGGTCGCGAAGTGGGGCATTGAACTTGCCGCCTTCGAGATCACCTACAAGAGACGCGACGCTATCAAGTCACAAGCCTTGGCGGATTTTGTTGCAGATTGGATGGAGATGCCAGATGCTACTCCGTTGCCAAAACCAGAGTACTGGGTGATGCACTTTGACAGATCAAAGCTGCTCAATGGCTCGGGGGCTGGTGTATTGCTACAATCACCAACAGGAGACAAGCTACACTATGTTCTGCATATCCACTTCGAGGCTACAAACAACATGGCAGAGTATGAAGCACTCATTCACGGATTACGTGTAGCCAAGGATATTGGCATCAAGCGCATAGTTTGCTGTGGAGATTCCGACTTGGTTGCCCAGCAGGTGGCTGGCACCTGGAATGCGTGGAACCCTATGATGGTGGCATATCGAGACGAAGTGGACGAGATAGCCAAGAACTTCTTGGACTACGAAGTCAAGTATGTGCCTAGGGAGCAAAATGAGGCGGCTGATCTGCTGTCTAAGCTTGGATCAGGGCGCAAGCAAATTTCGCCAGGAGTTTTCCTAGAGCATCTACGAACACCATCTGTAAAAGGAGCCGACATCGACAACCCGGATAGAGCTGACTCTTTCGTCAACATAGTGACAAAGGTCCCACCGGCTTGGACAAAACCGTTCATGGAATATCTCGAACACGGAACTTTACCCGATGACGAAGTTGAAAGACGGCAAATAGTACGACGGGCAAAGGGTTATACCATAATCAATGGACAACTCTACAAAAGGAGAACTACTGGTGTATACCCTAAGTGTGTTTCCCAGCTAGAAGGTATGGAAATCCTACGCAAAATCCATCTCGGAGATTGCGGGCATCACGCCGCTCCTCGATCGCTGGTTGCGAAAGCCTTCTGGCAAGGATTCTCTTGGTGCCGATGAAGGCGACGCCGATGTGCTGGTTGAGACATGCATGGGATGCTAGTATTATGCCCGACAACCACATGTTCCTGCTGAAGAATTGCGAACAATACCAATAACTTGGACGTTTGCAGTCTAGGGGCTAGACATTGTGGGACCTTTGCAAACGGCACCATGTGGATTTACACATCTGCTCGTAGAAGTTGATAAATTCACTAAGTGGATAGAAGCTAAACCCATTAGAAAGCTTGATGGGGCAACTGCCCTCAGGTTTGTCCGGGATCTAGTGGTGAGATTTGGTCTCCCACACAGCATTATCACTGACAGCGGCAGCAACTTGTCTCTCGGAGAAGTGGAAGCTTATTGTTGGGAGAAGGGAATCCTACTTGACCTTGCATCTGTGGCACACCCACAATCCAATGGTCAAGTCGAGCGAGCCAATGGATTAATTCTGCAGGGAATCAAGCTACGTCTGGAGGCACCGCTGCACAGAGCAGCTGGAGCCTGGGCGGAGGAACTACAATCTGTGCTGTGGAGTTTACGAACTACACCCAACAGATCCACCGGCTACACCCCTTACTTCATGGTTTATGGAGCAGAAGCCATCCTATCTTCCGACATAATTCACGATGCACCAAGAGTTGCCGCCTATGATGAAGATGACGCTGAAGAATCCAGACGCCTAGATGTGGAACTTCTCGAGGAAGAGCGCGTTTTGGCAAGACAAAGATCTGCCATCTACCAGCAGAAGCTACACAGCTACCATAGTCGCCGCGTCCGACATCGCTGGTTTAAAGATGGGGATTTGGTGCTCCGACTTAAGCAGAAGAAGTCACACAAGTTATCCCCGCCATGGGAAGGACCATTCATCATAAGCAAGGCGCTACTCAATGGGTCTTATGTCACATCCCAAGATTTTCCAAATCTTGTAATGTGAAAAATAAATGAATAAAATAAAACTTTGTTTGATTTTCAGGGCCAGAAGAAACTTTTTGAATTCAATTGGAACTTCAAACCAAGTTGGATCAAATAAAATCCTAAAGAGATTTAAAAAGATAAAACATTTATTAAAGGAAAATAAAAATATTTAAAATTACTATTTTGGATCTTTTAAATAAAAGGATTTGGTTTCCAAATGAAATAGAAGTTTTATTAATAAAGATTATTTTGTAGAGCCAAGTTAAACCTTGGCCAAGATTTTGAAATAAAACATTTTGTTTTGATAAAATTAGTAAAGGTTTATTTAAAAATAAGTTAATAAGGATTTAATATCCAAAGTTTTTAAATAAGGGTTTTACTATTTTAATTAACCATCAAAACTTATTTATTTATTTAAAATAAGTTTTCCAAGTGTTTTATACTCTCAAACAAAACCTACTGATTTGGTTTTTAGATTTCAAAAGGAGTATTTAAATAAAACAAATCCTATTTTGAATTATTACCAATGGTCTATTTATTTATTTAATAATGGACCCAAAAATAAAATTATTATTTTTGGTTTGGAATTTTGGTTTATGTTGCTGAACAGAACCAAATTCAAAGTCACAAAGTGTGGTGAAAGTTTGAATGGTTTTGAATGTTGTTTGGTTGTTTGAATTTCAGAAACAGAAAAAGAATTAGAAAAGGAAAAAGGTTTCAGGAAGAAAAAAATGGATTTGGACCTAGCCCAGCCGGCCAAGCCCACAAGCCCAGCAAACAGACCAGCTCCCCCTCCCCGAAGAAAACGCTTCGCACTCGTTTCCTGACCCGTACAGTGAATGACTGGTGGACCCTCCCCTCACTCCCTTTCCTCGCTGACAGCAGGGACCCACACAGCCAGCTCACTCCTCTTCTTCCTCGCGACGACCACGCCGGCCGTTTCTGCCAGTGATTCTGCAGCTTCAATTCGCAGTAATGCTGCGCCTTAACCTCACCGCGACCACGCGCATTTAAACGCCAGCGCCTCTCCTCTGTTTCCCCTCTGTCACCCCGCATTTGCACGCCCCCAGGCTGCCGAATTGCGCTCAACACCACCCTCTGCTCCGACGAGGTCCAGTGCCAATTTCGGCGACTCAACGCCGCCCCTTGTCTCATTGACCATGCACACGCACTCACCACTCCTTGGCGCATCTCCCAGTACCCTCCGTTCAACCGCGGGCGCCCCAGAAAGCCGTCTTCGACAAGCTCTGAGCGCCGCCGCGTCTGTCTTCTACTCCGGCGAGTTCCCCAGGTAGAATCCGACCGCCCCTCTGCTTCTCGATCATGCGAGCATCTTCGCCTTGGTCTTACGCACCTAACCATACCCTCTGTTTGCCTTCTCGTGATCTGTAGCGACGACTCCGACCACGACCAGGACCACCCGACGTTGTTCTCTACTCCGGCGAGCAATCGTCTTAGGGCAGACGCCCCTTGCCACGCCGACCACACGACAAGCATCACCACGTCGCGATCACTGTGAGCATTCCCACCTCGATCTTTGCTTCCTAGAACCACCGCTAGCACCTCGCCTGGCCGTGCGCCGCCGCTAGCCACCGTCGGCGCCGCTCGCATCTGGTTAAGCAAACCAGCGTCGTAGAATCGTGATCTGACGAACATGATAGATCCACTTAGCACCGAAGGGGTACGCGATCGGAACCGTGCGATCTATTTAGATCCAACGCGCCGTAGAGCCGATCCGGCCAAACCGGTACCATCCAGTAGCGTTGTGACGCGTGGCCTGTTCTTATTTAAAACAGAAATTTGAAATCTGATTTAGGTATGATTTTGAAAACCCTATAACTCTTGATCCACACGTCCAAATTTCACAAATTTGATATCATTGGAATCAGTGGAACAAGCCCTAGCCAACCATGCGCTTTGTTTAGCAAATAGTATCTGTTAGATGGTTTGTTTTTGCAGAAACATTTGTATGCTTGTTTAGAGTAGAAAAATGATTCAAAAATGTTTTTAGGGTTAAAACCTTTGCAAAATGTTTTGTTGTGAACTTACTGACCCTAGGAACCAACCCATGGAGTTAGAAATGAATTTGGTGAAATTTAGGATGGATTAATTGATTTAGCCCATTTCTAGCCAAATAAAAATAATGGTTTTGTTATGAAAATGATTTTGGAGTAAAAACTTTGGGAAAGTGTTTTGGACCAAACCTACTGTCCCTAAACACCAAGTTTTGAGAAACAACAACTTATTTGGTGAACAACCTAGAGTTGTTGCTTTGATAAAAATGTTTTTCACCACATAAAATAATGAATGGATTTGAAAATGGTTTATGGATAAAATCCTTTTGCAAATGACTTTTCCATTTTGGTAAATGACCACTTTGGACCTTACAAAGTTTAGAAGACTAGTGGAGACCATCTTTGCAAATAGAACCATCCCTTGCATGCTTACATGCATGACTTAGATTCCATTGTTTTTGTGTGTGAAATTGTTTGATTGATTATTGGTTGGGAATGCTAGTTGATTTTGTGTTTGCTTGATTGATTGTAGACAAGTGTGAGACTAGCAAGATCAAGGAGTGAACCAACATTCCCTACCAAAAGGCAAGTTACACTATCATCTAAAGTCCTACTATTTTCATTATACTTAGTGGATTTTGAAAACATGCATGAAAATAATTTTATACTTATGCTATGCTAAATCCTAATAGGATACCCTATACATTCCTTAGAGAAAACAATGTAGTTGTTACATGCTTAGCCATGCTATATTCTGAAAAGAGATACATGTTGAGATTTTATGAAGTTGAGAAAAAGTCTTGTGATTTTATATAATAAAACAAGGACTCAATGAACCACCTGGGTGGCCAAGGATACTTTGAGTTTTGGAGAAGGTGGCAACAAAAGGAACCATGTCTATGGCAGTCTCTTTGTGTTGTGCTCCAAAGGAAACCACCCAGGAAACTTAGAGATTGAACATGTTTCTCCAATTGTGGCTTTCGTGTGCAACCACATGCTATTATGGCTCTGGCTTAGTCAACTACATTGGGAAGACCCATGCATTGTCTTCAGTTTACTGGACATGGGGACCTGGAATCCTACATGGGTGCTGTAGACAAGCTAGCAATGGTGTATGGGAGGACCCATTGGAAAGACTTTGTCACATTCTCAATCTGCCAGTACTCCATCTTGGTGAGCACTAGTCTAGTGGCCACTGGTGGCAACAAGATGGGATTATGACATGTGGGTAAAGTGTGCAACTTCTGCAGAAGATAATAAAATCTAAGTACTTAGCCGTGTCCCCGATTATGGACAATTCTGAGCAACTAAAGTTTGAAGCTATGGGAAATCTCGACATTCCAATTTCTAAAAAAAAAACTTGAAGCACTTGGGGGTACCAAGGAGCTCAAGATATTTGATAAAACTTGATGCACTTGGGGTTACCAAGGAGCTCAAGAGATTTTGTTGAAAACTTGATACACTTGGGGTTACCAAGGTGTGCTAGGAGATTTTGTTAACAACTTAAACACTTGGGCTTTGCCAAGGGATTTCTTTCAAATATTTGATCAAAGATAAAAACCCTTTTGAAAAGATAGGATAAATTATTGCTTTATGCAAATGAGCCTAAAACTCTACTTAGCCAAAAATGCATGTAATGATAGGATCCACTTATATTCTACATAGTAGTGAAACTTGCCAATACAATTCAAATGTATTGACCCTTGTGGCTGTAACTTGTAATGTTGCAGGTTTGATTGATTTTAGTGAAGATTGATTAATTAGGATTACAAAGTCTATAACCAACATTTGCCTGTGGCACTTTGAAGATGAAGGACCCCATGCTTATAGTTATTCCGCTGCAATGTAATGTAATAGCCAAATGAGCTATGTAATGATGTAATAAAACTATGTTAATCCTGGTTATAAAGTTATATTATGACCTTTGTATCTTGATATTACATCTTAACTGTGGATGCTAGCTATTGATCCAGGGACTAGCATTGTAAACACAGGGGACACCACCTTATGTTAATAAAGGTTGGGACACTCCCTCTACAGATGGTATCAGAGCATTGTGTTGCCTGTAGGATTTGTAAACCTAGGATTGGTCAAAAACCCTTAGAAAATAGGATTTGTAATTGTTCCAAAAACTTATTTACAAACAAACTTGTAAACTCTTTCCTCAACCATTTTGGTTTCAACTCTACATCTCATCTATTTCAAACTTGATGGAAAAACCTACCCCATGGCCAACGACTACACCATGTGCAAAGGACTTCTTCAACTCTAATGACTTCAACTTCTTCAACTCTAATGACTTCAACTTCTTCAACTCTAATGAATTCAACTTCTTCAACTCTAATGACTTCAACATCTTCAGCATATTCACCAAGGACTTCCAACTTGGATACCCTAAGGACTACATGTGAGACAAGGAAATCTTGCTCAAGATTTGGAGGCTGAGGAAATGCAAAGGTTAGAAGGAGCCCACACCATTTGAAGCTTTGAGACCAAGGAGTTTTTCCCAAAGAAACCATGATCTCATGTAAAGAAGAAGCAACCAGGAAAGATCACAAGTGAACCATATAGATGGACTACCATATTCTAGTTAAGTCAACCACATCAACTTATGTGGTATAACAAAAATATTTTTGTTGCCTAAGTGTGCTTGAACTTTGTGTTTGAGTGAAATGTTTTTGTTTGTGATTGCATGCACATTGCTTGTGTGAATTGTGATGTGTGTGATTAGAATTGATTTCCTAGAACTATCTTGCCTATTCTAATCTTCCTCCAACCCAAACAGATGACTACTCCAAGAGACTCCAACATCAAGGTTGATGACACCAACACCAACCAAGAGGACAACATGAAAGAGCTCATAGCAACCCAACACCAGTTGAACCAAGTGACAGCTCAATTCATAGCTAACACTAGTGGAGAAGATCCAGCCCTGCAAGGATTTTTGGAAACTCAAGGCCAACTGATGCTTAAGGTGACTGATCAAATGATCAAAATGGAAGAAAACCATTCCAAGAAAGTTTATGACAACAAGGATGACAAAAATGTTATTCTAGATGGAGCCCCAGCTTGCATTATTTGTGGAGACAAGGATCATACTTCCAAGGAGCATGGAGATCAATGCCCCAACTGTGAAGAGAAACATCCTGTTGGACAATGTCCCACCTCTCAAGCTACTTTCTACCTATGTGAAGGAAACAATCATACTCCTATCCAATGCCCCATCTATTCCATTGTGGAACAAAGGAAACAAGGTGGATCCAAGTCAACCCAGAAGGTTGATGACAAAGGAAAAGGACCACTTATACCTCCAAACAAGACAACCCAGTTCAAAGGATCAAAGAAACCCAAGAAGCAAAAGAAGGACAAAAGCCATGTACAATGTCATAAATGCAAGGAAATGGGACACTACTCCGGTGAATGCCCAGAGAACCAGAAGAATAAGGAGATTGGCAAAGTGGTGTGCAACAACTGCAAAGAGCTAGGCCATTATGTAGCAACTTGTTCACAAGAGCCACGTAAAGAACTCAAGGACATCAACTGTTTCAATTGCAAGAACTCAGGACATTATGCAAGCAACTGTCCAGAAAAGATGAAGAACAAGTTGAACAAACCTATGGAGAAACTCAACCTTGGCCCATGAGTCAAGCATGGAAACTAAGGACACAATGCAAATGTTTTCCTAGAGAAGCCTTCCCAGGATCCCAAGAAGGACAATATGTAATTTTTGTTTGAAAATTTTTAAGGGTGGTAGTACCCTAGTTGTTTTGAGCCTACTTGTAACCCTAGCCTTCCCAAATCTCGGGACGAGATTTATTTTAAGGGTGGTAGCCTGTCACATCCCAAGATTTTCCAAATCTTGTAATGTGAAAAATAAATGAATAAAATAAAACTCTGTTTGATTTTCAGGGCCAGAAGAAACTTTTTGAATTCAATTGGAACTTCAAACAAAGTTGGATCAAATAAAATCCTAAAGAGATTTAAAAAGATAAAACATTTATTAAAGGAAAATAAAAATATTAAAATTACTATTTTGGATCTTTTAAATAAAAGGATTTGGTTTCCAAATGAAATAGAAGTTTTATTAATAAAGATTATTTTGTAGAGCCAAGTTAAACCTTGGCCAAGCTTTTGAAATAAAACATTTTGTTTTGACAAAATTAGTAAAGGTTTATTTAAAAATAAGTTAATAAGGATTTAATATCCAAAGTTTTTAAATAAGGGTTTTACTATTTTAATTAACCATCAAAACTTATTTATTTATTTAAAATAAGTTTTCCAAGTGTTTTATACTCTCAAACAAAACCTACTGATTTGGTTTTTAGATTTCAAAAGGAGTATTTAAATAAAACAAATCCTATTTTGAATTATTACCAATGGTCTATTTATTTATTTAATAATGGACCCAAAAATAAAATTATTATTTTTGGTTTGGAATTTTGGTTTATGTTGCTGAACAGAACCAAATTCAAAGTCACAAAGTGTGGTGAAAGTTTGAATGGTTTTGAATGTTGTTTGGTTGTTTGAATTTCAAAAACAGAAAAAGAATTAGAAAAGGAAAAAGGTTTCAGGAAGAAAAAAAATGGATTTGGACCTAGCCCAGCCGGCCAATCCCACAAGCCCAGCAAACAGACCAGCTCCCCCCCCCCGAAGAAAACGCTTCGCACTCGTTTCCTGACCCGTACAGTGAATGACTGGTGGAACCTCCCCTCACTCCCTTTCCTCACGACGAGGACCCACACAGCCAGCTCACTCCTCTTCTTCCTCGCGACGACCACGCCGGCCGTTTCTGCCAGTGATTCCACGGCTTCAATTCGCAGTAATGCCGCGCCTTAACCTCGCTACGACCACGCCCATTTAAACGCCAGCGCCTCTCCTCCATTTCCCCTCTGTCACCCCGCATTTGCACGCCCCCAGGCTGCCGAATTGCGCTCAACACCACCCTCTGCTCCGACGAGGTCCAGTGCCAATTTCGGCGACTCAACGCCGCCCCTTGTCTCATTGACCACGCACACACTCACCACTCCTTGGCGCATCTCCCAGTACCCTCCGTTTAACATGGCGCCCTGTAAAGCCGTCTTCGACAAGCTCGAAGGCCGCCGTCTTCTACTCCGGCGAGTTCCCCAGGTAGAATCCGACCGCCCCTCTGCTTCTCGATCATGCGAGCATCTTTGCCTTGGTCTTATGCACCTAACCATACCCTCTGTTTGCCTTCTCGTGATCTGTAGCGATGACTCCGACCACGACCAGGACCACCCGACGTTGTTCTCTACTCCGGCGAGCAATCGCTGCTGTACCAGGACGCCCCTTGCCACGCCGACCACACGACAAGCATCACCACGTACTCGCGATCACTGTGAGCATTCCCACCTCGATCTTTGCTTCCTAGAACCACCGCTAGCACCTCGCCTGGCCGTGCGCCGCCGCTAGCCACCGTCGGCACCGCTCGCATCTGGTCAAGCAAACCAGCGCCGTAGGATCGTGATCTGACGAACATGATAGATCCACTTAGCACCGAAGGGGTACGTGATCAGAACCGTGCGATCTATTTAGATCCAACGCGCCGCAGAGCCTATCCGGCCGAACCGGTACCAGCCAGTAGTGTTGTGAGGCGTGGCCTGTTCTTATTTAAAACAGAAATTTGAAATCTGATTGAGGTATGATTTTGAAAACCCTATAACTCTTGATCCACACGTCCAAATTTCACAAATTTGATACCATTGGAATCAGTGGAACAAGCCCTAGCCAACCATGCCCTTTGTTTAGCAAATAGTATCTGTTAGATGGTTTGTTTTTGCAGAAACATTTGTATGCTTGTTTAGAGTAGAAAAATGATTCAAAAATGTTTTTAGGGTTAAAACCTTTGCAAAATGTTTTGTTGTGAACTTACTGACCCTAGGAACCAACCCATGGAGTTAAAAATGAATTTGGTGAAATTTAGGATGGATTAATTGATTTAGCCCATTTGTAGCCAAATAAAAATAATGGTTTTGTTATGAAAATGATTTTGGAGTAAAAACTTTGGGAAAGTGTTTTGGACCAAACCTACTAACCCTAAACACCAAGTTTTGAGAAACAACAACTTATTTGGTGAACAACCTAGAGTTGTTGCTTTGATAAAAATGTTTTTCACCACATAAAATAATGAATGGATTTGAAAATGGTTTATGGATAAAACCCTTTTGCAAATGACTTTTCCATTTTGGTAAATGACCACTTTGGACCTTACAAAGTTTAGAAGCCTAGTGGAGACCATCTTTGCAAATAGAACCATCCCTTGCATGCTTACATGCATGACTTAGATTCCATTGTTTTTGTGTGTGAAATTGTTTGATTGATTATTGGTTGGGAATGCTAGTTGATTTTGTGTTTGCTTGATTGATTGTAGAGAAGTGTGAGACTAGCAAGATCAAGGAGTGAACCAACATTCCCTACCAAAAGGCAAGTTACACTATCATCTAAAGTCCTACTATTTTCATTATACTTAGTGGATTTTGAAAACATGCATGAAAATAATTTTATACTTATGCTATGCTAAATCCTAATAGGATACCCTATACATTCCTTAGAGAAAACAATGTAGTTGTTACATGCTTAGCCATGCTATATTCTGAAAAGAGATACATATTGAGATTTTATGAAGTTGAGAAAAGGACTTGTGATTTTATATAATAAAACAAGGACTCAATGAACCACCTGGGTGGCCAAGGATACTTTGAGTTTTGGATAAGGTGGCAACAAAAGGAACCATGTCTATGGCAGTCTCTTTGTGTTGTGCTCCAAAGGAAACCACCCAGGAAACTTAGAGATTGAACATGTTTCTCCAATTGTGGCTTTCGTGTGCAACCACATGCTATTATGGCTCTGGCTTAGTCAACTACATTGGGAAGACCCATGCATTGTCTTCAGTTTACTGGACATGGGGACCTGGAATCCTACATGGGTGCTGTAGACAAGCTAGCAATGGTGTATGGGAGGACCCATTGGAAAGACTTTGTCACATTCTCAATCTGCCAGTACTCCATCTTGGTGAGCACTAATCCAGTGGCCACTGGTGGCAACAAGATGGGATTGTGACATGTGGGTAAAGTGTGCAACTTCTGCAGAAGATAATAAAATCTAAGTACTTAGCCGTGTCCCCGGTTATGGACAACTCTGAGCAACTAAAGTTTGAAGCTATGGGAAATCTCGACATTCCAATTTCTAAAACAAAAACTTGAAGCACTTGGGGGTACCAAGGAGCTCAAGAGATTTGATAAAACTTGATGCACTTGGGGTTACCAAGGAGCTCAAGAGATTTTGTTGAAAACTTGATACACTTGGGGTTACCAAGGTGTGCAAGGAGATTTTGTTAACAACTTAAACACTTGGGCTTTGCCAAGGGATTTCTTTCAAAGATTTGATCAAAGATAAAAAGCCTTTTGAAAATATAGGATAAATTATTGCTTTATGCAAATGAGCCTAAAACTCTACTTAGCCAAATATGCATGTAATGATAGGATCCACTTATATTCTACATAGTAGTGAAACTAGCCAATACAATTCAAATTTATTGACCCTTGTGGCTGTAACTTGTAATGTTGCAGGTTTGATTGATTTTAGTGAAGATTGATTGATTAGGATTACAAAGTCTACAACCAACATTTGCCTGTGGCACTTTGAAGATGAAGGACCCCATGCTTATAGTTATTCCGCTGCAATGTAATGTAATAGACAAATGAGCTATGTAATGATGTAATAAAACTATGTTAATCCTGGTTATAAAGTTATATTATGACCTTTGTATCTTGATATTACATCTTAACTATGGATGCTAGCTATTGATCCAGAGACTAGCATTGTAAACACAGGGGACACCACCTTATGTTAATAAAGGTTGGGACACTCCCTCTACATCTTACTACCTCGTTGACAATCGTGAACTGAAGGATAGACCCAACGAGGATCATAAACGTAAGCGACGTGACCCGAATGATGACTACCTGTCAACACCCAGATTTTTAATCCCAGATGCCTGTTATGCCATACATCGCAATCCTAGGATTACCATTTTTGCGAGACATAACAGAATTGGATACCATAGTACATCATCCATTACAAACCATACATAAGGTCTTACACAAATAAGGATCTCATGATCCAGTTCTTAATACAACTTCAAGAAGCGGAATACGTAATAATAACGGTAGCGTAGGCAAAGCTCCATCTTCGGGGTCACAGGCAATGCTGACGATGGGAGATGATCCTAGTTGTCGTAACCTTCCTGGGGTCCATCCTCCAGGTACTCCTCTTCATAGTCTGGCCACGGGAATAGCTAGGGACAAAGCCATGAGTACTCTTTAAGTACTCGCAAACTAATACTAACAAGTGAAAGGGGTTTTTGATAATAGGACACTAGGCTCTAGGTTTGTTTTGCAAGAAGCCAGATTTATCTCTACCAAGTTCAGAGATAAGAGAAGCTAGTCACAATTTTATAACACCTAAGGGGGAACTTGTATTTCATGTCACAACTCTGTTGTGGTCAAGTCAAAGTCTCAATTCATTTCACAAGTCATTTTGAAAACATCTGACGGGGGAACAGTATGGCCACTCCAACTGTCCATAACCGTGGACGCGGCTATTCGAATAGTTTGACTCTCTGCAGAGATTGTACACTTTCACCACAACATTCAATACATCCGTCAGGAACAAATCCTGAATTCACCATACTCAGTATGCGGATAATCAATCCTAACCTTTCAATTACACGCCCTAGTATAAGCACCTCTCATGTGAGTTTGGCCTCCCAACCATGACCAACTGTCATATTGGGTACTGCACAGGTGGACAATCTTCACAAGGTAGCCTCAGCTCAGACCTTGGCCGTGAGGGAACTAATACTAAGGTATATAAGTTTCCAGTTAAGCCCTACCCAATCTTCGGGTATTGTGGTTGTACGATAAAATTGGAATGGTATCGCATCCAGACAACCATCAATTTTATAAAGGGCCAAGTCTCATGCCTCAACATTTTCATCACCAAAATCATCTGGTGTTCGGAAACACATGTCAAAACATCCCAGTAGAATGATCCATCATTCTAAGGTTTTCATAACCATTTTCACCAAGTATTCCCATCTAAAGTTGATCAAGTTTTATGCTTAGCACTAGCATCTACAAGTGAGGATAAGTACTAATGAGGGGTGGTAAACTAGTGAAGTTTCAACTAAGTACAACCTTATATCTTAGGATGATATCAAGGTTTCTAACTTAGGCCAAGTTTTATGCTCTTTATGCAACCTTCAGCTATATCTTTATAGAATCTACAAGTCACTTGAGTACTCTCTAAGGAAGTAGCTTTGATAAAGAAATAAAATAGAAAGCTTGGACTTAAAACTAGGAGGGCGTAACAAGTGGGTATGATCACATATGCTTAAGGCATATAGTGGGCATGGTAACAAGCAAGTATTAGCTTGCACAATCAACTAGTAGTATTAGGCCTGCATAGGTAAAGTATCTTGCAAGTCTTAGCTTTCCTTGTGCAGAGCAGTGGTTGAAGTTCTCCTCGGCTTCCTCTTCGTAGTATCCTCCTTCCTCCTCGTATCCTTGGTCGGTACTAGCGTCTATAAATAAATACGATGTACACAATCACCAAACAATACTTAACTACTTGCAATCATCACACAAAAGGGTCCTATAGATGATCTAGCATCATCACTAACATTACAAGATTAAAGCTTGGTTTAATTCCTTTTTTATTTTTAGAAAAGTAATTTCTACTCATTGAAAAACTACTTAAGATTTAATAGTCTCCAAACCAAATATGGTATCATGTTGACACATGTCATCACCACATATTTTAGTCCATGGGAATGTGTTTTAAAGTGGTGTCACAATTTAATAAGGTTTTACCCTTTCATTTTAATTAATTAAAGTGGCTATAAATGCCTATGTGGCCTTCTTTTATTACTTGGTCAATATTTCTGTAAGTAAACCTATATATTTTTATATATTCTGAAAGGTATGGTTAAATGTGATTTTTGAGAGTTGGAATCAACTCAAAAGCTATTATGGTTTTAATTTGAAAAATGTTTGAATGCAGAAAAGCTTCTGCGTTATTATTTTTACCAAGGATGATCTACAGATCCAAATGACTTGAATCCAACGGGCTTGGATTCAGCATTTCAAGACCTTTCTAACAAAATTGGTTTCATTCATTTGGTGCACTGAGTCGACCTGGGTTGATTTTTGAAACTGGGTACAGAAGTGTGCTTGAAATAAAATGAAAAAGGTTTAATTCAAATAACTGGGCTGCGCGGGAAGCGATACTGGGCCGGCCTGCTAAGCGCAAAGCTTCTGCGGGCTGTTTAAGTTGCTTTCCCCACGCGTCAGTGACACAGGGGGTGCAAAGCGGTATGGGGTGATGTGGTGAGTTCGATCTGGTTCTAATCCAACGGCTGAGGGTCATCGTCGACGTTGGGCAACGCCGGCGAGACAGAAACCTAGCGCGGCCAGTGGGGGTCGTTGGGGGCTCACCGGGGTGCAGGCTAGGGTCGGCGAGGCGGGTGAACGACGAAGTCAATGACGGCGAACCTCCTGGTACCGGAAGCTTCTCCTGGGGTGGCTCCAATCGCTGGCTCCCTTCTTCTCCAGCAGCAGCGGGCTGCGGTGAAATTCCGGTGCTGCGCTGCTCGCCTTGCTCCGGGAACGGGGTGTAACGATCAGTGAGGAGAGGGGAGTGAGATGGTGTGCTCAATTTGGCTGGGTGTGGCCTCTATTTATAGTGGCGAGAGGGGACAGACGGGGCGCACGGTGTGCTCGTCGTGGTCGATGGTACAGACGGCTATCGGCATGGGCGACGGTAGGGGGCGGTGCGGTGCTCCCTGGCGATGCTCAACGACACGGTGGCGAGACGTGGGGCGGTGCGGCTTGGTCGGAACGCGACGGTGCTCTGCGCGTGCCCGACGGAGAATTTAATGGCGCACAGCGCGCGTGGTCCGCGCGGCGGCGAACGAGCGTGTCTGCGGGGTTGCTGGAACGGTGGTGATCACGTATGCACGCGGCGAGGGCGGCGCGCGGTCTGTGGGCGTCGGTCGTGCGTGGTGCACGGGGTGTGCTCTCGGCATGGTTGCTGGCGAGGTTGGCATGGTTCGTGCGTGTGGTCCAGTGGCTGGCAGGGTTCAAGCGCTAGACAGGGAGTGGCGGTGGCCGGTGGGCTGCCTCCTAGACATGCTTGCTAGGCTTGTTTCTCCTCCTAGCTTGCTATCGACATGGGGGTGACAAGGGTGCACTCGTCCTGCTCACCATTGATGGCAATGCCAAGCTTACAGTGATGCTAAGGGTGTGCAATTTAGCTAGATGATCTACTAAAACCTAGTTGTAACAAGAGAGGGAACAAGTTAGGCTTCAATCACTGCTCACAATAGTGTTTGGATTTTGTTTGATTTGTGTCTGCCAAGTGTTTGATGAAATGGCCGCAAGAACTCAAGTTTTGAATTTTGAAAAGATTTTTGGTGGGTGTGCTAGGTTGGTGCTGGTGAGTCTGCAGATGCTTGGGTTTTCAAAGTTGAGCTTGTTTGAGTGGTTTTTGAAAAAGTGGGATCTTCCCATATGATAAAGATTCAATTTTGAACTGTCCTTTAAACCATGCATTTGAATGATTCTGGATGATCACAAAGTGGGCCTTGATACTTTGTTATGAGTACATCAAGGGGTGCAAATATCCAGAAAAGTTTCTGTTAGGTTCTGAAAGTTTAAGACAGCCAAAGTAGGCATGGGAGTTAAATTGGTCAAAATGACCATTCCCTTATTTTATTTGTTTTGATTTACTTGTCTTTGGGAAAAATGTGGGAAATGTTTAGATGATGTTTATTTCACATAAGCATCCATTTACAAGCAATGGGACACACAAACAAGGTGGTTCAAAAGAATTCAAAATGAAGTGCATACTCACATGCATGCTTCCATAATTTTATTTAGAAAAGTTTTTGTTAACCCTAATTTTGATGATTAGAGTTTGATGATCCAAGTTTAGTATTTTTGGGATGTTACAAACCTTCCCCCCTTAAACAAAATCTCGTCCTGAGATTTGAAAAAGGATGAAAAAGATTACCTAGGATTTGAAGAGATCGGGAAACTCCGTCCTGATGTGATCTTCGCGCTCCCAGGTAGCTTCCTCTTCTGTGTGGTTGCTCCACTGAATCTTGAGAAACTTGATGCTTAGGGTTCGGGTATTTCTGAAGGCTTCTTCCAAAATACGGATGGGTACTTCGGGATAGGTCAGGTCATCGTTGATCTCTATGGTCTGGTGGTCGATGTTCTTGAACACTTCGGTCTTTTCTAGGACTTCGAGACACTTGCGAAGTAACGAGATATGGAACACATTGTGCACGGATGACATCTCTTCGGGTAGTTCCAATTGATATGATACTTCTCCTCGACGGTTCAAAATCTTGAAAGGTCCGATATATCTAGGGGCTAACTTTCCTTTGAGTTGGAAACGCTGCATTCCCTTCAATGGCGACACTTTTAGATAAACAAAATCTCCTAGGTTGAAGGCGAGGTCTCGACGTCTCTTGTCGGTGTAACTCTTCTGTCTGGATTGGGAAGTCTTGAGGTGCTCACGAATCTTGTGAACTTTCTCTTCTGCCTCTCGTAGGATGTCGGGTCCGAAAATCTGACTCTCTCCTACTTCCGACCAGTTCAAAGGGGTGCGACACTTTCTTCCGTACATGAATTCAAATGGGGCCATTTGCAAACTAGCCTGATAACTGTTGTTGTATGAAAATTCTGCAAACGCAGCATTCCTTCCACTTGGATCCATATTCTAACACACATGCTCTCAGCATATCTTCGAGTATTTGGTTTACTCGCTCCGTTTGTCCATCTTTCTGAGGGTGATACGCGGTACTGAAATCTAGGCGGGTTCCTAAACCTTCTTGGGCTTTCTTCCAGAATCTCGAGGTAAACTGAGTTCCTCGATCCGATACGATGTTCTTGGGGACTCCATGCAAACTAACTATTCTAGCGATGTACAACTCCGCTAGCTTTGAACTCTGATATGTGGTCTTGACAGGTAAGAAATGGGCGACTTTGGACAATCTGTCCACTATGACCCAGATAGAGTCATTTCCCCTACTAGAAGTAGGTAGTCCAGTGATAAAGTCCATTCCAACGGAATCCCATTTCCATTCAGGAATATGTAATGGTTGCAACAATCCAGCGGGTCTTTGATGTCCTTCCTTGAGTCGCTGACATATGTCACACTTGGCAATATAGCTTCCGATTTCTCTCTTCATCTTATGCCACCAAAATTGCTCTTTCAAATCTTGATACATCTTAGTTCCTCCGGGATGGATAGAATAAAGAGTATCATGAGCCTCCTTCAAAATAACTTCTTTCAACTCAGAATCTGTGGGTAAACAAAGGCGTCCTTTGTACCACAGAACTCCTTCTTCGTCTTCGGTGAATCCGGATACTTTGCCTGTACCAATACGATGCTTGATTCCGTCGATACTATCATTTCCCTTCTGCGCCTCTTTAATCTGACTGATCAAAGTGGGATGGAGTTCTATGCTAGCCAAAAATCCTTCACTCACTAATTCTATTCGAAAATCTTCCATCTCTTTGTGCAAACTTGGTTGCTCCTTCAAGATCATGGAGTTCAAGCGGCACGGCAATCTGGTAAGGGCATCTGGTACCACGTTGGCTTTACTGGGGTGATAGTGAATGTCCAGATCGTAATCCTTGATTATCTCAATCCATCTCCTCTGTCTCATATTCAGCTCCTTCTGAGTGAATATATACTTCAGGCTCTTGTGATCCGAATAAATCTCGCAACGGTTTCCCATCAGGTAATGTCTCCATGTCTTCAGAGCTAGAACTACGGCTGCGAGCTCGAGGTCATGGGTTGGGTAATTTTGCTCATGTTGCTTCAATTATCGAGATAGATAAGATATAAGTTTGCCTTCTTGCATTAGCACACATCCGAGACCGATCTTGGATGCGTCACAATACACATCGAAGGGCTTCGTGATATCCGGCATGATCAAGATTGGGGCTGAAATCAATCTCCTTTTGAGTTCTTGAAAACTCGCTTCACATTTGTCGGTCCATTCAAACTTCTTGTCCTTCTTTAGAAATTGGGTCATAGGTCTGGCGATACTGGAGAATCCTTCTACGAATTTGCGGTAGTATCCCGCCAATCCGAGAAATGCACGAACTTGGGATTGAGTGGTTAGGGCTTGCCAATCTTCTACATCTTTCACTTTTGCAGGGTCAACGGCAATTCCTCCGGCTAATACAATGTGACCGAGGAATCCTACCTCCTGTAACCAGAATTCATATTTGCTAAACTTGGCATACAACTGAAGCTCTCTAAGGGTTCCAAGAATGGTCCTTAGGTGTAGCTCATGTTCTTCTTCTGATTTGGAATAAATCAGAATGTCATCGATGAAAACAACGACAAACTTATCCAGGAAGTCCATAAAAATCTTATTCATGAGATTCATGAAATAAGCGAGGGCATTGGTTAATCCAAAAGACATGACTGTATAGTCGTATAATCCATATCTGGTGGTAAAGGCAGTCTTTGGAATATCCTCTGCATGAATTTTGAGTTGATGATAGCCAGTCCTAAGATCAATCTTAGAAAACACTTTGGCACCGGTCAACTGATCAAACAAATCTTCTATCTTGGGAAAGGGGTACTTGTTCTTGATGGTGACATCATTCAACTTCCGATAATCCGTACATAAACGGTTACCTCCATCCTTCTTGTCCACAAACAAGACAGGTGATCTCCATGGTGACACACTTGGTTGAATCAATCCAATTTCCAGCATGGCATCCAATTGCTTCTTCATTTCTGCTAGCTCTGACGGGTTCATACTATAGGGTCTCTGGGCTATGGGTCCAGTTCCGGGGATTAGTTCGATGATAAACTCGATATCCCGATCTGGGGGCATACCGGGCAAAATATCTGGAAATACATCGGGGTATTCACAGACTATCCGGACTTGGTCAATGGTAGGTTGGGCTATACTCTTGTTGCATTTGAATTGACGAGGTAAGGTTTCATATATATGCTCGACTGATATTCCGGCTATACTGGTCATGGTTATGGATTTCTTGGCACAGTCAATCAATCCTTTATGTTTGGACATCCAATCCATTCCTAGTACTACTTCCAAACCTTTAGTTCCGAGTACTATCAGATTAGCATAAAAATCTATGCCATGGATTCGAATAGGGACGGCTTTGCAAATTTTCCTAGCCTTGGTGGTTGATCCGGGAATTTGAACAATCATGACATGCTTCAGTTTGGTTGGTTGAATTTTACTAGTGCATGAAAATTCTTTGGTGACAAATGAATGCGATGCACCAGAATCAAACAACACTCTTGCAAGTACTGAATTAACAGAAAACATACCCAGCACGACGTCTGGCGCTTCCTGAGCTTCTTCAGCATGCATGAGAAAAAGACGGCCATTGCGGTTGAGCGAATTCCCTAGGGCAAATCTTCTTCCTGGTTGAACACGATGCTGCTGCTGAGCTGGGGCATTGGTATTGGGGGCTGCGGCATTTTTCTTGTTGGGGCACTCGTTGGAGTAGTGACCCTTATTTCCACAGTCATAACAAGTTACATGCGACTTGTCCTTTGCTGCTACAGGCACAACATTGCTTCTAGTCCTAGGGGCAGTGTTGGTGTTGATGGCAGCATTGTTGGTGTTGAACTTTGGTGGTGCACGGTTTAAATTGCTAGAGTTGCTGGGGTTGTTGTGATTTCCTTCGGGTCTAGGGTTTCCACGGTTGGGATAGGTTGGACGGTTCATCGGGGGTCTGTTTGTTCTTGGGGCAAATCCAGGAGATGGGTTAGGGCGATACTTTGGGGTCTGATGGGTTCCTGGCTGATGCATCATGCGACGCTTGCGGTTCTCTTTGGCTTGGTTGATCTTTCCTTCCATCTGGATAGCAGAGTCTACAAGGGGATATTGACTAACACTGTCGGCAAAGGGGATATTGACTAACACTGTCTGCATCTCATCGTGCAGACCATTCAGGAATCTTTCTTTCTTCTTGGCTTCGGTGTCAATCTCATCCGGGGCATACCTAGCTAATGACAAAAATTTGTCACGGTATTCCACTACAGTCATCCTTCCTTGCTTCAGTTCTCTGAACTCGTCTCTCATCCTCTTGATCAAACCCGGTGGCACATGGGTTCTGCTGAACTTGACCTTGAATTCCTCCCATGTCATCATCTGGCCTCCGGTCATTGCACGAACACTGTTCCACCATGCCCTGGAATCTCCGGCTAGATAGTGGGTGGCGAACAAAACTTTCTCGTTGGCTTCCACTCCGGTGACTTCTAGGTTATTTTCCATGGTTTGCAACCAATCATCAGCGTCTAGGGGCTCTTCTGACTTAGTGAAAACAGGTGGGTTGGTATTCTGGAAATTCTTGAGCTTAGATCCATTGTTGTCCTGATTTCCGTGGCCTTGGTTGTTGTGGGCAAGCTGAGCTATCTGTTGCAGGGTGGCTAGGTTGTCTTGACGTTCTGCTCTTTCAGATTCACGGTCAGAAGTCAACATTTGCAGGATCTGCAACATCAGGTCCGGGGATGAACCACTTCCTCCGCGTGGCATCTGAAGAATGAGATAGATCATGAGAAAAGAGGGAAATTTCTAAGGTTCTGGGATTTTGAAAAGTTTTGAAAGTTTGACTCAGATTTTTCTAGCAACTTTCTTTTCATTCATTCACTCATAGCACACGATATAACACACACCACAAAAAATAAAAACAGATGGTTTTAAGAACCATTCTGAAAACTACGATACAGTGGGACCGAATACTACTCACTACGCTAGTGCTCAAGTGCTACTACTCCTTGGAATCGGTGGCTTCATCATCTTTATCATCATCGATGAAGGCGAAATCATCCTCATCGGTGAAGAAATCCATAGCCTGATCCTCCAGAAAATCATCATCATCGCTGAGATAGGAGTATGGGTATCCACGAAGATCCTCTCCGGCATTCTCCCTTTCCTCCAACTGCATGTCTCTCTCGTGGATGGTCTCCTCCAAAGATGAGATGCGGTGGTGAAGACGGTCAATGATGTGCTCCTTCTTGTCAAGCTGTAACTTCCCAGATTTTGTATTAGGATGTTATTAGTGGCATGCATCATCCTTGCATCATTGCACCCTACAAATTAATAATTTGCCACAAAATAATAACACCCAAACCTATCAAAACCCTATTAATTATTTCCTTATGCAAACACTATTGTTGTAATAGTTTGACCCCTGTCTAAAACTATGTAAAAACACTAAACCATGGTCCTATGCTGACCACCTTACTTTTATAAAAATTTAGAAATAAATTTCATCAAATTTGGACTTAGTTTGCAAAAGTTATTTGTGTTTGACTAAAACAGAAATTGTTAAATGATAAAAAGAAAAAAAGGGGAAACCTAACCTAACTGGGCCGGCTGTGCCAGCCATTAATGTGTGGCGTCACCTAGCTACCAGTATGACCAGAGGAGGCGAGCCGTAGCCGTGGCTGAGGTCCCACCCGTCGTCGTCCTCCGAGACATGGCGAAACACGCTCTCCCCCGCCACGTCGGACTCCTATTCGCGCCGGACTCGACCACCCCCTTCCCCAAGTTTCTGGCCCCTTATAGGCCGACCCCCTCCGGTTGCTTTCCCTCAAAAACCCTAGCCCAAGCTTCGCCGAATCGCTGCCGCTCTTCCTCGCCGGCGTCGCGCTCGGGAAGGTTTCGATCCGGCGATTCACTCCACCCCGAACCCTCCCTTGCTGTTAACTGTCTTCCCCATGCAACACCGCCTCACCCCCGACCCTTCTTTCCTCCTCAGCAAAGACGATCGGGATTTCGTCGACGTCATGCCCGGAGCGCGGGAACCAGCGGAAGTGTGCGCCTAGACGAGGAAAAAGGGGCCGAAGCCGATCACGCACGCAGGACCGCAAGGAGGAGCAGAGCACCATCGTGCTCTCTGCTACTCCAGGGAACCACCGCAGCACCGCCGACGACCACGTCCGACCGCGCCGCCGCCGTCTCGCCATCGACGCCGCTGGTAAGTGTTGCCACCGCTCCCGTCCATCGGATTCGAGTGGAACAGTGTAGATTAGAAGGTTGATCGAAGCGGTACCAGCCAATGCCGCGCTGCCGCGTGGCAGAGCCGCGCCAGCAGCCGCGTCCGCGCCGCGTCGCTCCAGCTGGACCAACCAGACGCTGACACTTGGCAAGAATTTAAGTGAGGATTTGATCTGTTTGCAGATTTAGATTGAAACTTGCGAAAATCATATAAAATCAAATATTTGGCCAAATTTAGCTTGTAATATACCGTTGGATTCCTAATTTTATGTAGAATCCAAATCTGCAATAATATCCCAGGTTTACAGTAATGTTTTAGGTGTAGATTTTAATCACTAGATTGGAGTGTTTATTCTATAGAAAAATAATTAAAATTCTGTTTTAATTGATTCTAGTTGCAATGACCTTGTTTCCATAATGCCTACTGGACAAAATTATACAACTTTACTTAAGATCATTAGATCTAGTTTGGGGCTAATTAGATGGTTTGATTTCCTTATAATCCTAGGATTTGTTTTAGTGACTCTATTAGATCTAAACCCTTGGGAAAATCAATCCTAGTGACACCCTTACACTATCACAACACAAACTTGCTACCTTGATCAAATTAGAAGAACCAACCTTGCATAAGATACCATGTTGCATGCATGCATGATTTTCTTTGTGATATGCTTTGAGCAAGTTGTGATCAGATCTATGTTTGTGATTCGTTAGATTGCTCGGAGTGCGCTAAGGAGTGCTATTGTGTAGAGTGCTGCTCAGATCAAGGCAAGTTACACCACTTGTTCATAATTTTGTCCCAGTTTTGATTCTATGCATGTGATCTTCAAAATTCTGTAGTATGCATGTGTAGGATGTTCTAGTAGAATTTTTCCTTAGTATTATTTTGCAAGTGCGATGATTTTTGTTATATGCCATGAGTAGCTCTATACTTAGGATTTTCCCTCCTAATAGGTTACCCCTGTTTTTGCTAAGTATTGCTTGCTATGCTATATATACAAAGTACCGTTGGGGGGTTCGAAAGACAAAGAATTTTCCTAAGTATAAAGGCTCTCTAGAGCAAACTTTTCTTCTCAAATCCACTTCAAAATAAAACTAAGTTTTCTTAGGCGGAATGGTTGTCGGGTCAACAGTGAGATTTGGTGGAGGACGGCCGCCAGGAATCAAAGAAGTTTGCCATGTTTCAGAATTCGAAGCTTCCAAAGTGCAACCACAATACATTATGGGCTCTGTCTTGGCCTAGTACTTAGTGGGAAACCTCACCAGGTACCAACATTTGGAGGTTCTTGGCACGGTTGGATCCGGAAGGTAGAGGGGCTACTAAGGAAGGCCTCGCCATGGTCTTGTCGTAAAGGACTTGATCGTGGATTGTGGGTAAAGTGCACAAACTCTCGAGAGTATTGCAATCGATCGATCAGCCGTGTTCACGATAACAGAACAACAATGAGCGTCAAGGATGGAGCCTGAAGGATCTTCCTCTCTCTTTCTAAAACAAAGTTTTGAAACCCCATGGCGTGTAATATCGCCAATGGGTGGGAATTTGGGAACTTGGTGTGTAATATCCAAGTGGCTTGCAAGCGTAATATCCAAGTGTTTGGTTGTTTGGACACTTGGTGCGTAATATCCTCGTGTGCCACTCGACCCTATTTTTATCTAAGCAAATGTTTACAAAGTAGGACAATCCTCTCTTCTTCTCTCTACTTATGAAAACTAGCCTTGAGCAAATGAACTCTATAGCCTATACCAGCCTTGCATGTAGAGATAGTCTTTTCTCTCCTTGGTGTAATTTGCCAATACATTCAAAGTATTGACCCAACTTGTTGGCTGCACGTCTTATGTGCAGAATCCGAAGATTGAAAGGTGCGTAGGGATCGCGGGTCTACACTCGACAAGCCTGGGGCGTTGATGGACTCATGCTGCTTTTATGTTTCCGCTGTTATTTGAGCTAGCATAATGCTAAGCAATTTTTGTAATAAATTCATACTCTGGATTCTCCGTGTAATAAAGACTTTGTGTTTTACATGATATTTCATCGGCTGTGAGTGCTAGCTAATGATCTAGGGACTAGCATGTTAATCACAGGGACTTAGGATCCTTATCGATCAGAGGTCACTACAGATGGTATCAGAGCACATCGTTGCCTGTAGGACGTGACCCTAGGATTGGAACCACCTCTAACTTTTGTGCCTTACTTGTTTTTCTACTAAGTTATTTTCCGCACTTCTAGTATCTGCCTTCCTCTACTTGTTTAAGTATCTAACCTTCATTCTTCCAACTCAAAGATGACAAGCTTACTCTACGACACCGTCGCGGACATCGAGCCCCTTCGCTTTGGTGGATGCCTCATGGATCTACTCACACGTTTGGATCTTCCTCTCCCAACAATCCAGGGGAGCACAATGAAGAAACTCCACAAGGACGGCTGTTGGGGAGTCAAGGTCATTCAGCCAGGAAAAGAGCGAGGCAAGAACCCGGAGGAAGACATAGCAATCCACATTGTTAGCGATTCCAAGGAGAAGGCCCTTAGCATCAGCTTGCAGCAACTCATTGGTCGCCTATGTGGACGTCATCATGAAGCTCTCCAAGGACACTGCGGCGGCCTCTTTGGAAGACGAGATGAGGAAGGAATTCCCATGGAGTTAACCTTTGAGGAAAGAACTTCTACCAAGCGCCGAAGAACACAATATCAAGACTTGGAGTGCCACATCCATGACCTTGAAAAGGGTACCTTCCTCGAGATGTTGAAGAACGACGAGCTATGCGCCCTAATCAAGGAGAAGGAAGAAATGATCAAGCAGCAGGAGGAGGCAATGAAGCTCCAAGAGATAAAATTCCAGGACCAAGAGAAGAAGTTCGCTAACCAAGAGAAGAGGGTGATAAATAAAAACAAGAGAATTAGGGAACTCAAACAACAGATCGATGGAGATGAAGTGCAAACTGAAGGCCTTTGCAAGATAATCAATGATGTGCGTGCTTCCAAGAGGGACTTGGCAAAGCAACTTGAAGCCGCAAAGAAGTCAAGATTAGTAGAGGAGCTACAAAGCGAGAAGGAGGGACTTCAGGAGCAGCTGGAAGCCACTACCAAGAAGCTACAGGATGAGATAAAGAACCTCCAAGAGAAGCTTGAAGCCACCACAAAGGAGATGGAGTTGTACAAGACAACTCTAGAGCAGGAAGGCTACTCGTTCGAGGACGAGGAAGAGGAAGGCGTGGAAGATGTGTAATAGTTGGACCACCTTTAATTCTATAGTAGAACGTTATTCGCAATTGTAATAAATACCAAGACAAGTCCGGTTCAGTTAAACTTGGTTGTTTTCTGTGTTAAGCTGTGTTGTTGTGCCTTGTGTGCTTGGTGTGTTTTCATAAGGGTAGGAGTTTACTACTTAGTCTTTCTGTATATTTCTTAACTATTCTCTTAAACCCACAGATGCCGCCAAGACATGCGAACTCCGAAATCCCGCCAGAAATAGCACAACTTTTGGCCACTCAGAACCAGCTGATCCAACTGCTCACTCAGAACATGCAAAACAACAACAACAACCCGCCACCACCACCACCTCCGCCACCTCCTCAACATGATCGCTTGACTCGGTTTTTGAGGCTGAACCCACCTACCTTCACTAGCAGCACTGAACCAATCATCGCTGATGACTGGCTGTGTACGATCAACAAGAAGCTAGACACCGTGCAAGTAGCCGGCCAAGCGAAGTGCGTTATGCCGCACACTAGCTTGAAGGACATGCTGCAGAATGGTGGGATAACTACCAAGTCACCCACCCGGATATCAATGCTATCACTTGGGAATAGTTTGAGTTAGCTTTTCGCACTCATCATGTGGCTGCTGGTGTCATGACTCTAAAGAGGCGCGAGTTTCGTGACCTACACCAGCTGCACTGTTCTGTCACCGAGTATGGAGAACTTTCAATAAGCTAGCCCGTTATGCACCCGATGATGTTTCCACTGATGCCAAGAGACAGGAGGAGTTCTTAAGAGGGCTCAATGATGAGATATCCATTCAGCTTGTGGCTCAAAAATTTGACAACTTTCAGGAACTCCTGGATAGAGCCATTGTGGTTGAATCAAAGAGGAAGAGCATAGAAAACCGCAAGAGGAAGTCTAATCCTCACAAGCACTCTATTCCGTATCAGAAGCAGCGCAACTCTTCGCCTCCACCTTATAACAATAGTGGCCACAACCATAACGGTCATAACCATGGTGGCCACAAACACAATGGGCATAAAAACCGCAATGGCAATGGCAACAATGGAAAGGATCTCAGTGAGGTGACATGCTTTAAGTGCAACAAGACAGGGCACTATGCAACCTCTTGCCCCGAGAGGAAGCATGGCAATGGCAATGGGAATGGAAATGGACACAACCATGGCAATGGAAACGGGAAGAAGCCAAATCCGTTTGTCAAAGCCACGATGAATCATGTTTCTATGGAGGATGCTTGTGATGCGCCAGACTCTGTGATTGGTAAGTTCAAACTCAATTCTATTCCCTTGATTGTTCTTTTGATACCGGTGCATCGCATTCATTCATATCAAGGGTATTTGTGGATAGAGGCAAGATACCAACGGAGACTATAAACTTTCCTCTAAGGGTAAGTTCTCCTGGGGAGAAATAGTGGCAAACTCCGGTTGCCGGGAATTAGAACTAAGGATTGGGACACACATTTTTCCCACCAGTCTAGTAGTTCTAGAATCACAAGGATTAGACATAATCTTGGGCATGAATTGGATGACCAAATATGAAGGAGTCATAGATTATGCCAAGAGAACCGTCAAGCTCACAACACCGGAAGGGAAGAGGATTCGTATCAAGTCGAATTTCGCACTTAAAGAAGTCATGGTGAACTCTCTTAAGGGGGTTAGCTTGGAGGAGGTACCTATTGTATAGGAATACCCAGATGTCTTCCCAGAGGAACTATCAGGAATGCCCCCCGACCGTGATATCGAGTTCCTCATTGACTTAATGCCAGGCACGGGGCCGATAGCTAAGAGACCATACAAGATGGATGTGGACGAGTTAAAGGAACTCAAGAAACAGCTTAGGGAACAATTGGACAAGGGGTTCATTCAACCCAGCGCGTCATCTTGGGGAGCACCCGTCCTATTTGTGGAGAAGAAGGATAAAACCAAGAGGCTAGTTGTGGATTACCACTCGTTAAACGAGGTGACGATCAAGAATAAGTATCCTCTACCCAACATCAATGACCTGTTTGACCAGTTAAAAGGAGCAAGTGTGTTCTCAAAGATCGATCTGCGATCAGGCTACTTTCGGCTAAAGATTCGAGAACAGGATGTGCCCAAAACAGCATTCACCACAAGATACGGATTGTATGAGTACACCGTAATGTCGTTTGGTCTGACCAATGCCCCAGCATATTTCATGACCATGATGAACAAAGTGTTCATGGAATATTTGGACAAGTTTATCGTGGTATTCATAGATGATATACTTATATACTCTAAAGATGAGAGGGAACATGAGAAACATCTGCGCCTTATCATGGAGAAGCTAAGAGAACACAAGTTGTATGCCAAATTCAGCAAGTGCGAGTTCTGGTTAAAGGAAGTGGGATTCCTTGGTCATGTTGTGTCAGCTAAAGGAGTTGTCGTAGATCCTAGTAAGGTAGCTTCCGTGACGGAATGGGAGTCACCCAAGAATGTGGGAGATATTAGAAGTTTCTTGGGCCTCGCAGGATATTACCGGAGGTTCATCGAAAACTTTTCCAAGATAGCAAAACCCATGACGGAACTATTAAAGAAGGAAAAGAAATTCCTATGGACCGAGGCATGTGAAGCAAGTTTTCAAGAGTTGAAGAAACGTCTTGTAACGGCACATTACGCGGTTACTGATATCGGAAGGATTTTCAAGTCTATTGTGACGCTTCACGACAAGGACTTGGAAGTGTATTGATGCAGGATGGGAAAGTGGTATCCTATGCCTCCCGACAACTTAAGAACCACGAACACAATTATCCACACATGATTTGGAACTTGCGTCTATGGTTCATGCACTCAAGGTATGGAGACACTACCTCATGGGCAAACATTGTGATGTGTTCACAGATCATAAAAGTTTGAAGTACATCTTCACCCAAAAGGAGTTGAATATGAGACAACGAAGATGGCTTGAGCTAATTAAGGATTATGACTTGGATTTACAGTACCACCCCGGAAAGGCAAACGTGGTGGCTGATGCCTTAAGTCGTAAGGTGTATGTGAATGGACTTACCGTAGGGGAACTTCCAGAGGACTTATGCAAGCAATTTAGGGATCTCAGGCTAGAGATAGTTCCGAAAGGACACGTAGCAACTATGGAAATAGTGTCCACCTTCCAAGAGAGAATCAAGGAAGCACAAAAGGGAGATAAAGAGTTGGAAGAAATAAGAGTCAGGATAAGTGAAGGAAAGACTAAAGAATTTAAATGCGGACGAACAAGGAACCCTCTGGCATGGGAAGCGTATGTGCGTTCCCAATGACCCCGATATCAGGAAGATGATTTTACAAGAAGCTCATGATTCGCCATACTCAATTCATCCAGGTAACACAAAGATGTACATGGATGTGAAGGATAGATTCTAGTGGAATAACCTAAAGAGAGATATTGCAGAGTATATTTCTCTGTGTGATGTATGCAATAGAGTTAAAGCCGAGCATCAGAAACCGGCAAGGCTACTCCAACCACTACCTATACCCGACTGGAAATGGGACAAGGTAGGCATGGATTTCATCACGGGGTTGCCCCGAACTCGTTCTGGATTTGATTCTATCTGGGTAGTGGTGGACCACTTTACCAAGATGGCTCACTTCATCCCCGTAAAGACCACATATACAAGTGCTAAGCTTGCTAAGATATACATGTCAATGATTGTAAGCCTACATGGTGTTCCCAAGGGAATTGTGTCAGACAGAGGCACCCAGTTTACTTCAAAGTTTTGGCGACAACTACATGAGTCTCTTGGGACCCGACTAGAATTCAGTACTGCCTTCCACCCTCAGACAGACGGCCAAACAGAAAGGGTGAATCAAATTTTGGAAGATATGTTGAGGGCTTGTGAACTAGACTATGGGTCTAGTTGGGACGATAACCTGCCATATGCTGAGTTCTCATACAACAACAGCTATCAGACGAGTACCAAGATGGCTCCATTTGAAGTCCTATATGGCAGGAAGTGTAGGACTCCACTGCTATGGAATGGAGTTGGTGAACGCAGTCTTTTTGGACCTGACTTGATAAAGGATGCCGAAGAAAAGGTACGACAGATTCAGGATAGGCTAAGGGTAGCCCAATCCCGAAAGAAGAGTTACGCTGATTCCAAGCGCAGAGATGTGGCTTATGAAATAGGGGACCGTGCGTATCTCTGAGTTTCACCCCTACGAGGAGTTAAGAGGTTCGGAATCAAGGGCAACTTATCCCCACGATTCATAGGACCATATAAGGTTCTGGCCCATAGAGGAGAAGTTGCCTATCAGTTGGAGTTACCGGAAGGACTGACTGTTCATGATGTGTTTCATGTGTCACAACTAAAGAAGTGTCACCCGGAGATGGCTGAAACACCGCTAAGAGACACCATTCCCCTAGATGAGGTTCAATTGGAGAATGACCTTACCTATGAGGAAAAACCCATCAAAATACTGGAAACAGCCGAAAGCGTTACCCGCACCAAGACTATAAGATTCTACAAGGTATAATGGAACCACCACTCCGAGGAAGAAGCTATGTGGGAGCGTGAAGAATACATGAGGACAGAGCACCCACACCTATTTGCTAGCCAACCCGAATCTCGGGGACGAGATTCCTCTTAAGGGGGTAGGTTTGTAACATCCCAGATTTTGTATTAGGATGTTATTAGTGGCATGCATCATCCTTGCATCATTGCACCCTACAAATTAATAATTTGCCACAAAATCCTAACACCCAAACCTATCAAAACCCTATTAATTATTTCCTTTTGCGAACACTATTGTTGTAATAGTTTGACCCCTTTCTAAAACTATGTAAAAACACTAAACCATGGTCCTATGCTGACCACCTTACTTTTATAAAAATTTAGAAATAAATTTCATCAAATTTGGACTTAGTTTGCAAAAGTTATTTGTGTTTGACTAAAACAGAAATTGTTAAATGATAAAAAGAAAAAAAGGGGAAACCTAACCTAAGCGGGCATTGTGCCAGCCATGTGTGCGTATCACCTAGCTACCAGCGCAGAGCCCAGGGGCCTTGAGCCTGCCACGTGGGGTCCCACCCGTCGTCTCCTCAGAGACCCATGAGCATGCTCTCCCCCGCCGTGTCGGAATCCTATTCGCGCCGGACTTGACCACCCCCTTCCCCAAGTTTCTGGCCCCTTATAATCCGACCCCCTCCTGTTGCTTTCCCTCAAAAACCCTAGCCCAAGCTTCGCCGAATCGTTGCCGCTCTTCCTTGCCGGCGTCGCGCTCGGGAAGGTTCTGATCCGGCGATTCACTCCACCCCGAACCCTCCCTTGCTGTTAACCGTCTTCCCCATGCAACACCGCCTCACCCCGACCCTTCTTTCCTTCCCTTGTGCAGCACAGCATCGGGGATTTCTCGTCGACGTGCCGCCGGAGCTCGCGGGAACCAGCGGAAGTGTGCGGCTAGACGAGGAAAAAGGGGGCCGAAGCCGATCACGCACGCAGGACCGCAAGGAGGAGCAGAGTACCGTCGTGCTCTCCGCTACTCCGGGGAACCACCGCAGCGCCGCCGACGACCACGTCCGACCGCGCCGCCTCCGTCTCGCCATCGACGCCGCTGGTAAGTATCGCCACCGCTCTCGTCCGTCGGATTCGAGTGGAACGGTGTAGATTAGAAGGTTGATCAAAGCGGTACTAGCCAATGCCGCGCTGCCACGTGGAAGAGCCATGCAAGACCATCACGCCGCCGTGCTCCGATTGACCAGTAACCAGACACGACACTTGGCAGCCATGACCGATCCGCCCGTAAACTCGCTTGGAGACCAACACCGGGCGACACTTGCAAGAATTTAAGTGACTGGATCGATGCATTTGCGATTTAGATTGAAATTTGCGAAAATCATATAAAATCAAATACTTGGACAAATTTAGCTTGTAATATACCGTTGGATTCCTAATTTTATGTAGAATCCAAATATGCAATAATATCCCAGGTTTATAGTAATGTTTTAGGTGTAGATTTTAATCACTAGATTGGAGTGTTTATTCTATAGAAAAATAATTAAAATTCTGTTTTAATTGATTCTTGTTGCAATGACCTTGTTTCCATAATGCCTACTAGAAAAAATTATACAACTTTGCTTAAGATCATTAGATCTAGTTTGGGGATAATTAGATGGTTTGATTTCCTTATAATCCTAGGATTTGTTTTAGTGACTCTATTAGATCTAAACCCTTGGGAAAATCAATCCTAGTGACACCCTTACACTATCACAACACAAACTTGCTACCTTGATCAAATTAGAAGAACCAACCTTGCATAAGATACCATGTTGCATGCATGCATGATTTTCTTTGTGATATGCTTTGAGCAAGTTGTGATCAGATCTATGTTTGTGATTCGTTAGATTGCTCGGAGTGCGCTAAGGAGTGCTATTGTGTAGAGTGCTGCTCGGATCAAGGCAAGTTACACCACTTGTTCATAATTTTGTTCCAGTTTTGATTCTATGCATGTGATCTTCAAAATTTTGTAGTATGCATGTGTAGGATGTTCTAGTAGAATTTTTCCTTAGTATTATTTTGCAAGTGCGATGATTTTTGTAGTATGCCATGAGTAACTCTATACTTAGGATTTTCCCTCCTAATAGGTTACCCCTGTTTTTGCTAAGTATTGCTTGCTATGCTATATATACAAAGTACCGTTGGGGGGTTCGAAAGACAAAGAATTTTCCTAAGTATAAAGGCTCTCTAGAGCAAACTTTTCTTCTCAAATCCACTTCAAAATAAAACTAAGTTTTCTTCTGGGCGGAATGGTTGTCGGGTCAACGAGTGAGATTTTGGTGGAGAACGGCCGCCCAGGAATCAAAGAAGTCTTCCATGTTTCAGAATTCAGAAGCTTCCAGTGCAACCACAATACATTATGGGCTCTGTCTTGGCCTAGTACTTAGTGGGAAACCTCACCTAGGTACCAACATTTGGAGGTTCTTGGCACGGTTGGATCCGGAAGGTAGAGGGGCTACTAAGGGAAGGCCTCGCCATGGTCTTGTCTGTAAAAGGACTTGATCGTGGATTGTGGGTAAAGTGCACAAACTCTCGAGAGTATTGCAATCTGATCGATCAACCGTGTTCACGGTAACAGAACAACAATGAGCGTTTGAAGGATGGAGCCTCTGAAGGATCTTTCTCTCTCTCTTTTCTAAAACAAAGTTTTGAAACCCCATGGCGTGCGTAATATCGCCAATGGGTGGGAATTTGGGAACTTGGTGTGTAATATCCAAGTGACGCTTGGTGCGTAATATCCAAGTGTTTGGTTGTTTGGACACTTGGTGCGTAATATCCTCGTGTGCCACTCGACCCTATTTTTATCTAAGCAAATGTTTACAAAGTAGGACAATCCTCTCTTCTTCTCTCTACTTATGAAAACTAGCCTTGAGCAAATGAACTCTACAGCCTATACCAGCCTTGCATGTAGAGATAGTATTTTCTCTCCTTGCATGTAGAGCAAATGAACTCTACAGCCTATACCAGCCTTGAGCAAATGAAAACTAGCCTTGAGATAGCATGTACCAATACATTCAAAGTATTAACCCAACTTGTTGGCTGCACGTCTTATGTGCATAATCCGAAGATTGAAAGGTGCGTAGGGATCGCGGGTCTACACTCGATAAGCCTGGGGCGTTGATGGACTCATGCTGCTTTTATGTTTCCGCTGTTATTTGAGCTAGCATAATGCTAAGCAATTTTTGTAATAAATTCATACTCTGGATTCTCCGTGTAATAAAGACTTTGTGTTTTACATGATATTTCATCGGCTGTGAGTGCTAGCTAATGATCCAGGGACTAGCATGTTAATCACAGGGACTTAGGATCCTTATCGATCCGAGGTCACTACACAAGATGACGGCGGCGAGACTTACGATCTTTTGCTAGTATGGCGATGGTTTGATCCTTCGTCTTGATGATGGCAGACTTGTGGTTGGAGTAGTCACGGCAGTTATCCAACTCCTGCTGACGATCATACATCATGAAGCTAAGGTGGTCCAATTGAGTCTTTAGCTCGGGGTGGTATGGGTCTTCCAGTGGTTGTCCATTTGCATCACGCCTTGGGCAAAACTCAAAGCGGGTTCCCTTGATCTGATTGATGCTCTGCCCACACATACGGGAAAGAGCTTCCTGCATGGCCTTGGCAAGTCCATCGGGCCAGTTGTTCTCTCTCAAGGTAAACTGAATTCTCTCAGCAGTGGGAGGTTCAATCTTTCCTTAGAGACTTGCAACAATTAGCCACTGCAAATCTTCTCCTCCTTGATCATTGAGCTGAGCTCCGAAGAACTCATGGTGCGGACGCTCCAGAAGTTCCGAAAGCTGGTCCAAATCCCTCTCATAGATAAGGTCTCCTCCACTCCCCAATTGGTAAAACTTGTTGTACTTCATGTCCATCTATAAGAATATAGGATGAGTAAGTTAGTAGAGTGATCAAGTGTGTCAATTTTTTATATATTTTGTAAGAATTTTTTAGGAACATGGATTTTCCTGAAAGAAACAAAGGGGATAAGAATGAGAATAAGTTTTCGTAAGTATTTGCTTTCTTTGGATTTGAAACTAAGTTTTTGATTCAAACGTCCAGTCTAACTAGGGTCTCCTATGGTCAGGATGGCTCTGATACCAACTTGTCAACACCCGGATTTTTAATCCCAGATGCCTGTTATGCCATACATCGCAATCCCAGGATTACCATTTTTGCGAGACATAACAGAATTGGATACCATAGTACATCATCCATTACAAATCATAGATAAGGTCTTACACAACTAAGGATCTCATGATCCAGTTCTTAATACAACTTCAAGCAGCGGAATACGTAATAATAACGGTAGCGTAGGCGAAGCTCCATCTTCGGGGTCACAGGCAATGCTGACGATGGGAGATAATCATAGTTGTCGTAACCTTCCTGGGTCCATCCTCCGGGTACTCCTCTTCATAGTCTGGCCACGGGAATAGCCAGGGACAAAGCCATGAGTACTCTTTAAGTACTCGCAAACTAATGCTAACAAGTGAAAGGGGTTTTTGATAATAGGACACTAGGCTCTATGTTTGTTTTGCAAGAAGCCAGATTTATATCTACCAAGTTCAGAGGTAAGAGAAGCTAGTCACAATTTTATAACACCTAAGTGGGAACTTGTATTTCATGTCACAACCCTGCTGTGGTCAAGTCAAAGTCTCAATTCATTTCACAAGTCATTTTGGAAGAGTCTGACGGGGAACGGATGGCCATCTAATCATCCATAATCATGGACGCGGCTATTCGAATAGTTTGACTCTCTGCAGAGATTGTACACTTTCACCACAACATTCGATACATCCGTCAGGAACAAATCCTGAATTCACCATACTCAGTATGCGGATAATCAATCCTAACCTTTCAATTACACGCCCTAGTATAAGCACCTCTCCTGTGAGTTTGGCCTCCCAACCATGACCAACTGTCATCTTGGGTACTGCACAGGTGGACAATCTTCACAAGGTAGCCTAAGCTCAGACCTTGGCCGTGAGGGAACTAATACTAAGGTATATAAGTTTCCAGTCAAGCCCTACCCAATCTTCGAGTATTGTGGTTGTACGATAAAATTGGAATGGTATCGCATCCAGACAACCATCAGTTTTATAAAGGGCTAAGGCTCATGCCTCATCGTTTTCTTCACCAAAATCATCTGGTGTTCGGAAACACATGTCCAAAACATTTCAATAGAATGATCCATCATTCCAAAGTTTTCATAACCATTTTTCCACCAAGTATTCCCATCTAAAGTTGATCAAGTTTTATGCTTAGCACTAGCATCTAAAGGTGGGGGTAAGCAATAATGAGGGGTGGTAAACTAGTGGAGTTCTAACTAAGTTCAATCTCATGCCTTAAGATGGCATCAAGATTATCTAGCTTAGGCCAAAGTTTATGCTCTTTATGCAACTTTCAGATATCTTTCTAGTATCTATAATTCACTTAAGTAAACTCTAAGGAATAGCTTTGATAAAGAAATAAAGTATAAAGCCTGTAAGTAAAAACTAGGATTGGTTGGTCAAGTGGGTTGGATCATATATGCTTAAGGCATATAGTGGGCAGAGTAACAAGTAGTGGGTTGTGGCATCAGTAGGGTATCTTGCAAGGGTTAGCTTGCATTGGTCCACTTAGTTAATAAAGCTTGCACAATATCAGTATAAGCTTGCTAAATTGCAAGTGTTAGCTTGCAAGGTTAATAGCTTGCAAGTATTGTCTTGCATAGGTATAGTATCAGCTTGCCTTGTGCAGAGCAGTGGTTGAAGTTCTCCTTGGCTTCTTCTTCGTAGTATCCTCCTTCCTCCTCGTATCCTTGGTCGGTACTAGCGTCTATAAATAAATACGAGGTACACAATCACCAAACAATACTTAACTACTTGCAATGATCACACACAAGGGTCCTATAGATGATCTAACATCATCTGTAACATTACAAGATTAAGGCTTGGTTTAATTCCTTTTATTTTTAGAAAAGTAATTTCTACTCATTGAAAAACTACTTAAGATTTAATATTCTCCAAACCAAACATGGGATCATGTTGACACATGTCATCACCACATATTCTAGTCCATGGTAATATGATTTAAAGTGGTGTCACAATTTAATAAGGTTTTACCCTTTTATTTTAATTATTTAAAGTGGCTAGAAATGCCTATGTAGCATTCTTTCATTACTTGAACATTATTTCTAAAGGTAAACCTATATATTTTTATATATTCTGAAAGGTATGGTTAAATGTGATTTTTGAGAGTTGGAATCAACTCAAAAGCTATTATGGTTTAAATTTGAAAAATGTTTGAATGCAGAAAAGCTTCTGCCTTGTTATTTTTACCATGGGTGATCTATAGATGCAAATGACTTGAATCCAATGGGTCGGATTCAGCATTCTCAGACCTTTCTAACAAAATTGGTTTCATTCAATTTGGTGCAATGAATCGATCTGGGTTGATTTTTGAAGTTGGGTACAGAAGTGAGTTTGAAACAAAATGAAAAAGGTTTAATTCAAATAACTGGGCTACGCGGGAAAAGTTAACGGGCCGGCCTGCTAAGCGCAGTGCTCCCGCGGGCTTCTTAAGTGGGTGTCCCCACTCGTCAGTGAGACAGGGAGGGGCGAAGCGGTACGGGGCGATGTGGATCGTTCGATCTAGTTCTAATCCAACGGCTGAGAGTCATCGTCGACGTTGAGCAACGCCGGCGAGAAAGAAACCTAGCGCGGCCAGTGAGGGGTGCTGGGGGCTCACCGGGGTGCAGGCGAGGGTCGGTGAAGCGGGCGAACAACAAAGTCGACGACGGCAAACTCAGGGGTGGTCGCGGCAGCTCCTGGGGTGGACGAAATCGATGGCGCCCTTCTTCTCCAGACGCGGTGGGCTCCGGTGAAATTCCTGCGAGGTGGTGCTCGCCTTGCTCTGGGAACGGTGTGGCACGATCAGTGAGGAGAGGGGAGTGAGATGGTGTGAAGAAATCGAGCGGGGGTGGCCTCTATTTATAGTCGAGCGAGGGGACCGACGGGGCGCACGGTGAGCTCGTCGGGGGCGATGTTACAGGCGGCTATTGGCATGGGCGAAGGTAGGGGCGGTGCGGTGTTCCCTGGCGATGCTCAACGACATGGTTTTGAGGCGTGGGGCGGTGCGGCTTGGTCTGGAACATGCGACGCTCTGCACGGCATAGGTGGCGTCTTCGACGGCGAGCGGTGGCTGTGCGCCACGGGGCGGCGAACGAGGATGTCTGGTGGTCTCCTAGGTCGGTGGGGATTGTGTATGCACGGTGAGGCGGCGCTACGGTCAGGGCGCTGGTCGAGGGTGGCGCTGCGCACGCCGTACGCATTGTTCTTGGTAGGTTGGCATGGTTCGTGTGTGTGGTCCAGGGCTTGGCAACACTCGCCTGGGACAAAGGAGTGGCGGTGGATTTGGCTGCCTCCTGCACATGCTGGCTAGGCTTGCTTTTCTTCCTAGCTTGCTGTCGACATGGGGGTGACATGGGTGTGCTCGGTTGTTCACCATTGATGGCAATGCCAAGCTTACAGTGATGCTAACGGTTAGTTTAGGTTGTTAGATGATCTACTAAGGCTAGTGGTGTCCAGAGAGGGAACAAGTTAGGCTTCAATCACTGCTCACTATAGTGTTTAGATTTTGTATGATTTGTGTCTGCAACCTGTTTGATGAAATGGCCGCATAAAATCAAGTTTTGAATTTTGAAAAGATTTTTGGTGGGTTTGCTAGATTGGTGCTAGTGAGTCTGCAGATGCTTGGGTTTTGAAAGTTGAGCTTGTTTGAGTGGTTTTTGAAAAAGTGGGATCTTCCCATAGGATAAAGATTTAATTTTGAATTGTCCTTTAAACTATGCATTTGAAAGTTTCTGGATGATCACAAAGTGGGCCTTGATACCTTGTTATGAGTACATTCAAGGGGTGCAAAGATCCAGAAAAGTTTCCATTAGGTTCGAAAGTTTGAGGCAGCCAAAGTAGGCATGGGAGTTAAATTGGTCAAAATGACCATTCCCTTAATATATTTGTTTTGATTTACTTGTCTTTATGAAAAGTGTGGGAAATGTTTTAGATGATGTTTATTTCACCTAAGAAACATTTTACAAGCAATGAAACAAACAAACAAGGTGGTTGAAAAGAATTTCAAAATCCATGCACATATGCATGCCTTCATAATTTATTTAGCAAAGTTTTTGTTAACTCTAAATTTTGATGATTAGTGTTTGATGATTTAAGTTTAATATTTTGGGATGTTACAAACCTTCCCTTAAACAAAATCTCGTCCGAGATTTGAAAAGACGAAAAAGATTACCTAGGATTTGAAGAGATCGGAAACTCCGTCCGATGTGATCTTCGCTCCTGTGTAGCTTCCTCTTCGTGTGGTTGCTCCACTGAATCTTGAGAAACTTGATGCTTCGGGTTCGGTAGTTTGAAAAGCTTCTTCCAAAATACGGATGGGTACTTGGGATAGGTCAGGTCATCGTTGATCTCTATGGTCCGATGATCGGTATTCTTGAACACTTCGGTCTTCTCGGGGACTTGAGACACTTGCGGTTACGAGATATGGAACACATTGTGCATTGACATCTCTTGGTAGTTCCAATTGATCGACACTTCTCCTCGACGGTTCAGAATTTTGAAAGGTCTGATATATGGGGCTAACTTTCCTTTGAGTTGAAACGCTGCATTCCCTTCAATGGCTTACACTTTCAGATAAACAAAATCTCCTATGTTGAAGGCGAGGTCTCGACGCCTCTTGTCGGCGAACTCTTTTGTCGGGATTGGGCGGTCTTGAGGTGCTCAATAATCTTGTGAACTTTCTCTTCTGCTTCTCGTAGGATGTCGGGTCCGAAGATCTAACTCTCTCCTACTTCCGACCAGTTCACAGGGGTGCGACACTTCCTTCCGTACATGAATTCAAATGGGGCCATTTGCAAACTGGCTTGATAATTGTTGTTGTATGAAAATTCTGCAAACGGCAGACAGTCTTCCCACTTGGATCCATATTCTAACACGCATGCTCTCAGCATATCTTCGAGTATTTGGTTTACTCGCTATGTTTGTCCATCGGTCTGAGGGTGATATGCGGTGCTGAAATCTAGACGAGTTCCTAAACCTTCTTGGACTTTCTTCCAGAATCTCGAGGTAAACTGAGTTCCTCGATCCGATACTATGTTCTTGGGGACTCAGTAAATCGATTCTAGCGATGTATAACTCCGCTTAGTTTCAACTCGATATGTGGTCTTGACGGCAAGAAATGGGCGACTTTGGACAATCTGTCCACTATGACCCAGATAGAGTCATTTCCTACTAGAAGTAGGTAGTCCAAGGATAAAGTCCATTCCTACGTAATCCCATTTCCATTCGAATCGCAATGGTTGCAACAATCCGGGTCTTTGATGTCCCGCCTTGACTCGACATATATCACACTTGGCGATATAGCTTCCGATTTCTCGCTTCATCTTATGCCACCAAAATTGCTCTTTCAAATCTTGATACATCTTAGTTCCTCCGTGATGCATAGAATAAAGAGTATCATGATCCTCCTTCAAAATAACTTCTTTCAACTCAGAATCTGCTGGTACACAAAGGCGTCCTTTGTACCACAAAACTCCTTCTTCGTCCTCGGTGAATCTGGGTACTTTGCCGCATCGACACGACGCTGATTCCGCTAACACTGCATTTCCCTTCTGAGCCTCTTTAATCTGACTAATCAAAGTGGGCTGGAGTTCTATGCTAGCCAGAAATCCTTCACTTACTAATTCCATCCGAAAATCTTCCATCTCTTTGTGCAGACTTGGTTGCTCCTTCAAAATCATGGAGTTCAAGCGGCACGGTAATCTGCTAAGGGCATCGGCTACCAGATTGGCTTTACTAGGGTGATAGTGAATGTCCAGATCGTAATCCTTGATTAGCTCAATCCATCTTCTCTACCTCATATTCAGCTCCTTCTGAGTGAATATATACTTTAGGCTCTTGTGATCCGAATAAATCTCACAACGGTTTCCCATCAGGTAATGTCTCCATGTCTTCAGGGCTAGAACTACGGCTGCGAGTTCGAGGTCATGGGTTGGGTAATTTTTCTCATGTTACTTCAATTGTCGAGATAGATAGGATATAACTTTGCCTTCTTGCATTAGCAAACATCCGAGACCGATCTTGGATGCGTCACAACACACATCGAAGGGCTTCGAGATATCCGGCATGATCAAGATTGGGGCTGAAATCAATCTCCTCTTGAGTTCTTGAAAACTCGCTTCACACTTGTCGGTCCATTCAAATTTCTTGTCGTTCTTTAGCAATTGGGTCATGGGTCTGGCGATACTCGAGAATCCTTCTACGAATTTGCGGTAATATCCTGCCAATCCGAGAAATGCACGAACTTGGGTTTGAGTGGTTGGGGCTTGCCAATCTTCGATATCTTTCACTTTGGCAGGGTCAACGGCAATTCCTCCGGCTGATACAATGTGACCGAGGAATCCTACCTCCTGTAACCAGAATTCACATTTGCTAAACTTTGCATACAGCTGATGCTCTGTAAGGGTTCCAAGAATGGTCCTTAGGTGTAGCTCATGTTCTTCTTCTGATTTGGAATAAATCAGAATGTCATCAATGAAAACAACGACAAACTTATCCAAGAAGTCCATAAAAATCTTATTCATGAGATTCATGAAATAAGCGGGGGCATTGGTTAATCCAAAAGACATGATCGTATACTCATACAATCCATATCTGGTGGTAAAGGCAGTCTTTGGAATATCCTCTACATGAATTTTGAGTTGATGATAGCCAGTCCTAAGATCAATCTTAGAAAACACTTTGGCACCGGTCAACTGATCAAACAAATCTTCTATCTTGGGCAAGGGGTACTTCTTCTTGATGGTGACATCATTCAATTTCCGATAATCCGTACACAAACGGTTACCTCCATCCTTCTTGTCCACAAACAAGATAGGTGATCTCCAAGGTGACGCACTTGGTTGAATCAATCCAATTTCCAGCATGGAATCCAGTTGCTTCTTTAGTTCTGCGAGCTCTGACGGGTTCATACTATATGGTCTCTGGGCTATGGGTCCGGTTCCAGGAATTAGTTCGATGACAAACTCGATATCCCGATCTAGGGGCATACCGGGCAAAACATCTGGAAATACATCGGGGTATTCACAGACTATCCGGACTTGGTCAATGGTAGGTTGGTCTATACTCTTGTTGCACTTGAATTGAGGAGGTAAGGTTTCAGATATATGCTCGACTGATATTCCGGCGGTACTGGTCATGGTTATGGCTCTCTTGGCACAGTCAATTAATCCTTTATGTTTGGACATGCAATCCATTCCTAGTACTACTTCCAAACCTTTAGTTCCAAGTACTATCAGATTTGCATAAAAATATATGCCATGGATTCGGATAGGGACGGCTTTGCAAATTTGCCTAGCCTTGGTGGTTGATCCGGGAATTTGAACAATCATAACATGCTTCAGTTTGGTTGGTTGAATTTTACTAGTCCAGGCAAATTCTTGTGATAAATGAGTGCGATGCACCAGAATCAAACAACACTGCAAGTACTGAATTAACAGAAAATATACCCACCACGACGTGGCGCTTCCTCGAGCTTCTTCAAAGATGCATGAGAAAAAGATGTCCGCTATGCTTGAGCGAATTCCGGGCAAATCTTCTTCCTGGTTGAACACGACGCGCTGAGCTGACATTGGTATTGGGGGCTGTAGCATTCTTCTTGTTGGGGCACCTGTTGAATGGTGGCCTTTATTTCCACACCATAACATGTCACTTACATTTGTCCTTGGTTGCTACAGCACAACATTGCTTCCAGTCCTCGGGCAGTGTTGGTGTTATGTAACATTGTTGTTGTTGAACTTGGGTGGTGCACGATTGAAATTGCTAGAGTTGCCGGGTTGTTGTGATTTCCTCCGGTCTAGGGTTTCCACTGTTGGGATAGGCCTGACGGTTCATCGGGGTCCGTTGGTCCTTGGGGCAACTCGGAGATGGGTTAGGGCGATACTTTGGGGTCTGATGGGTTCCTGGCTGATGCATCATACGACGCTTGCGGTTCTCATTGGCTTGGTTGATCTTTCCTTCCATCTGGATAGCAGAGTCGACAAGGGCTTCAATATCCGCAAAGGGGATATTGACTAACACCGTCTGCATCTCATCATGCAGACCATTCATGAATCTTTCTTTCTTCTTGGATTCAGTGTCTATTTCATCCGGGGCATACCTAGCTAATGACAAAAATTTGTCACGGTATTCCACTACAGTCATTCTTCCTTGCTTCAGCTCTCTGAACTCGTCTCTCATTCTCTTAATCAAACCCGGTGGCACATGGGTTCTGCTAAACTTGACCTTGAATTCCTCCTGTGTCATCATCCGCCTCCGTCATTGCGTGAACACTGCTCCACCATGCTCGCATCTCCGCCTAGATAGTGGGTGGCTAACAGAACTTTCGCTGGCTTCCACTCCGGCTACTTCTAAGTTATTTTCCATGGTTTGCAGCCAATCATCGGTGTCTAGAGGCTCTTCGAACTTAGTGAAAACAGGTGGGTTGGTATTCTGGAAGTTCTTGAGCTTAGATCCGTGGTTGTCCAGATTTCCGTGGCCTTGGTTGTTGTGGGCTAGCTGGGCTATCTGCTGAAGGGTGGCTAGGTTGGCTTGACGTTCCGCTCTTTCAGCTTCACGGTCCGAAGTCAACATTTGCGTGATTCGCAACATCGGGTCCGGGGTTGAACCACTTCCTCCACGTGGCATCTGAAGATTTAGATAGATCATGAGAAAAGAGGGAAATTTCTAAAGTTTTGGGTCTTTAAAAGAAGATGGTTTTAAGAACCATTATGAGAACTATGATACAAAGGGGACCGAATACTATTCACTACGCTAGTGCTCAAGTGCTACTACTCCTCGGAATTTGTGGCGTCGTCATCTTCATCAGCATCGATGAAGGCGAAATCGTCCTCATCGGTGAAGAAATCCATAGCCTAATCTTCCAGAAAGTCATCATCATCGCTGAGTTAGGAGTAGGGGTCTCCACGAAGATCCTCTCCGGCGTTCTCCCTTTCCTCCAACTGCATGTCTCTCTCGTGGATGGTCTCCTCCAGAGATGAGATGCGGTGGCGAAGACGGGCAATAATGCGCTCCTTCTTGTCGAGCTGACGGCGCGGACTTGCGATCCTTTGCTAGCAGGGCGATGGTCTGGTCCTTCATCTGGATGATGGTAGACTTGTGGTTGCAGTAGTCACGGTAGTTGTCCAACTCCTGCTGACGATCGTACATCATGAAGCTAAGGTGGTCCAATTGAGTCTTCAGTTCGGGGTGGTATGGGGCTTCCAGTGGTTGTCCATTAGCATCATGCCTTGGGCAAAACTCAAAGCGAGTACCCTTGATCTGATTGATGCTCTGCCCACATTTGAGAAAGAGTTTCCTACATGGCTCGCAAGTCCATCGAGCGCTTGTTTTCCCTCAAGGTAAACTGAATTCCTCCATGTTGGGAGGTTCAATCTTTCCTGAGACTTGCAACAATTAGCCACTACAGATCTTCTCCTCCTTGATCATTGAGCTGAGCTCAAGAACTCGGGATGCGGACGCTCCAGAAGTTCCGAAAGCTGGTCCAAATCCCTCTCAAAGATAAGGTCTCCTCCATTCCCCAACTGATAAAACTTGTTGTACTTCACGTCCATCTATAAGAATAGAGGATGAATAGGTTAGCAGAGTGATCCAGTGTGTCAAAATTTTAGGTATTTTGCAAGTGTTTTTGAGGAACATGAATTTTCATGAAAGAATCAAAGAGATAAGAATGAGAATAAGTTTTTGTAAATATTTGTTTTCTTTGGTTTTGAAACTAAGTTTTTGGTTCAAACGTCTACCTAACTAGGGTCTCCTATGGTCAGGATGGCTCTGATACCAACTTGTCAACACCTAGATTTTTAATCCCAGATGCCTGTTATGCCATACATCGCAATCCCAGGATTACCATTTTTGCGAGACATAGCAGAATTGGATACCATAGTACATCATCCATTACAAACGATACATAAGTTCTTACACAAATAGGGATCTCATGATCCAGTTCTTAATACAACATCAAGCAGCGGAATACGTAATAATAACGGTAGCGTAGGCGAAGCTCCATCTTCAGGGTCACAGGCAATGCTGACGATGGGAGATAATCATAGTTGTCGTAACCTTCCTGGGTCCATCCTCCGGGTACTCCTTCTTCATAGTCCGCCACGGAATAGCTAGGACAAAGCCATGAGTACTCTTTAAGTACTCGCAAACTAATGCTAACAAGTGAAAGGGGTTTTTGATAATAGGACACTAGGCTCTAGGTTTGTTTTGCAAGAAGCCAGATTTATATCTACCAAGTTCAGAGGTAAGAGAAGCTAGTCACAATTTTATAACACCTAAGTGGGAACTTGTATTTCATGTCACAACCCTGCTGTGGTCAAGTCAAAGTCTCAATTCATTTCACAAGTCATTTTGGAAGAGTCTGACGGGGGAACAGTATGGCCATCTAATCGTCCATAATCATGACGCCGCTATTCAATAGTTTGACTTCACAGAGATTGTACACTTTCACCACAACATTCGATACATCCGTCAGGAACAAATCCTGAATTCACCATACTCAGTATGCGGATAATCAATCCTAACCTTTCGATTACACGCCCTAGTATAAGCACCTCTCCTATGAGTTTGGCCTCCCAACCATGACCAACTGTCATCTTGGGTACTGCACAGGTGGACAATCTTCACAAGGTAGCCTCATCTCAGACCTTGGCCATGAGGGAACTAATACTAAGGTATATAAGTTTCAAATAAGCCCTACCCAATCTTCGGTATTGTGGTTGTACGATAAAATTGGAATGGTATTGCATCCGCATAACCATCAGTTTTGTAAAGGGCTAAGGCTCATGCCGCATCGTTTTCTTCACCAAAATCATCAGGTGTTTGGAAACACATGTCCAAAACATTTCAATAGAATGATCCATCATTCCAAGGTTTTCATAACCATTTTTCCACCAAGTATTCCCATCTAAAGTTGATCAAGTTTTATGCTTAGCACTAGCATCTAAAGGTGGGCGTAAGCAATAATGAGGGGTGGTAAACTAATGGAGTTCTAACTAAGTTCAATCTCATGCCTTAAGATGACATCAAGATTATCTAGCTTAGGCCAAATTTTATGCTCTTTATGCAACTTTCAGATATCTTTCTAGTATCTATAATTCACTTAAGTAAACTCTAAGGAATAGCTTTGATAAAGAAATAAAGTATAAAGCCTGTAAGTAAAAACTAGGATTGGTTGGTCAAGTGGGTTGGATCATATATGCTTAAGGCATATAGTGGGCAGAGTAACAAGTAGTGGGTTGTGGCATCAGTAGGGTATCTTGCAAGGGTTAGCTTGCATTGGTCCACTTAGTTAATAAAGCTTGCACAATATCAGTATAAGCTTGCTAAATTGCAAGTGTTAGCTTGCAAGGTTAATAGCGTGCAAGTATTGGCTTGCATAGGTATAGTATCAGCTTGCCTTGTGCAGAGCAGTGGTTGAAGTTCTCCTCGGCTTCTTCTTCGTAGTATCCTCCTTCCTCCTCGTATCCTTGGTCGGTACTAGCGTCTATAAATAAATACGAGGTACACAATCACCAAACAATACTTAACTACTTGAAATCATCACACACAAGGGTCCTATAGATGATCTAACATCATCTCTAACATTACAAGATTAAGGCTTGGTTTAATTCCTTTTATTTTTAGAAAGGTAATTTCTACTCATTGAAAAACTACTTAAGATTTAATATTCTCCAAACCAAACATGGGATCATGTTGACACATGTCATCACCACATATTTTAGTCCATAGGAATATGATTTAAAGTGGTGTCACAATTTAATAAGGTTTTACCCTTTTATTTTAATTATTTAAAGTGGCTAGAAATGCCTATGTAGCATTCTTTCATTACTTGAACATTATTTCTGAAGGTAAACCTATATATTTTTATATATTCTGAAAGGTATGGTTAAATGTGATTTTTGAGAGTTGGAATCAACTCAAAAGCTATTATGGTTTAAATTTGAAAAATGTTTGAATGCAGAAAAGCTTCTAACTTGTTATTTTTACCATGGGTGATCTATAGATCCAAATGACTTGAATCCAACGGGCTTGGATTCAGCATTCTCAGACCTTTCTAACAAAATTGGTTTCATTCAATTTGGTGCACTGAATCGATCTGGGTTGATTTTTGAAGTTGGGTACAGAAGTGAGTTTGAAACAAAATGAAAAAGGTTTATTTCAAATAACTGGGCTGCGCGGGAAAAGTTAACGGGCCGGCCTACTAAGCGCAGTGCTCCCGCGGGCTGCTTAAGTGGGTGTCCCCACTCGTCAGTGAGACAGGGAGGAGCGAAGCGCTACGGGGCGATGTGGATATACGTTCGATCTAGTTCTAATCCAACAGCTGAGAGTCATCATAGACGTTGAGCAACACCGGCGAGAAAGAAACCTAGCGCGGCCAGTGAGGGGTGCTGGGGGCTCACCAGGGTGCAGGAGAGGGTCGGCGAGGCGGGCGAACGACAAAGTCGACGACGGCGAACTCAGGGGTGGTCGCGGCAGCTCCCGGGGTGGACAAAATCGATGGCGCCCTTCTTCTCCAGAGGCGGCAGGCTCCGGTGAAATTCCGGCGAGGTGGTACTTGCCTTGCTCTAGGAACGGTGTGGCACGATCAATGAGGAGAGGGGAGTGAGATGGTGTGAAGAAATCGAGCGGGGGTGGCCTCTATTTATAGTCGAGCGAGGGGACAGACGGGGCGCACGGTGAGCTCGTCGGGGGCGATGTTACAGGCGGCTATTGGCATGGGCGAAGGTAGGGGTGGTGCGGTGTTCCCTGGTGATGCTCAATGACATGGTTTTGAGGCGTGGGGCGGTGCGGCTTGGTCTGGAACATGCGACGCTCTGTGCGGCAGAGGCGGCGTCTTCGACGGCGAGCGGTGGCTGTGCGCCACGGGGCGGCGAACGAGGATGTCTGGTGGTCTCCTGGGTCGGTGGGGATTGTGTATGCACGCGGTGAGGGCGGCGCGCGGTCTGTGGGCGCTGGTCGAGGGTGGCGCTCTGGGGCACGCTCGGCATGGTTGCTGGCGAGGTTGGCATGGTTCGTGCGTGTGGTCCAGGGCTTGGCAACGCTCGCGGCTAGAAAGTGAGTGACGGTGGACGGTGGGCTGCCTCCTAGACATGCTGGATAGGCTTGCTTTTCTTTCTAGCGTGCTGTCGACATGGGGGTGACATGGGTGTGCTCGCCTGTTCACCATTGATGGCAATGCCAAGCTTACAGTGATGCTAAGGGTTAGTTTAGGTTGTTAGATGATCTACTAAGGCTAGTGGTGTCCAGAGAGGGAACAAGTTAGGCTTCAATCACTGCTCACTATAGTGTTTAGATTTTGTATGATTTATGTCTGCAACCTGTTTGATGAAATGGCCGCATGAAATCAAGTTTTGAATTTTGAAAATATTTTTGGTGGGTTTGCTAGATTGGTGCTAGTGAGTCTGCAGATGCTTGGGTTTTGAAAGTTGAGCTTGTTTGAGTGGTTTTTGAAAAAGTGGGATCTTCCCATATGATAAAGATTCAATTTTGAATTGTCCTTTAAACTATGCATTTGAAAGTTTCTGGATGATCACAAAGTGGGCCTTGATACCTTGTTATGAGTACATTCAAGGGGTGCAAAGATCCAGAAAAGTTTCCATTAGGTTCTGAAAGTTTGAGGCAGCCAAAGTAGGCATGGGAGTTAAATTGGTCAAAATGACCATTCCCTTAATATATTTGTTTTGATTTACTTGTCTTTATGAAAAGTGTGGGAAATGTTTTAGATGATATTTATTTCACCTAAGAAACATTTTACAAGCAATGAAACAAACAAACAAGGTGGTTCAAAAGAATTTCAAAATCCATGCATACACATATGCATGCCTTCATAATTTTATTTAGAAAAGTTTTTGTTAACTCTAAATTTTGATGATTTAAGTTTAATATTTTTGGGATGTTACAACGGGCGTTAGCTTAAGTTTTCTGGTCTACACATTCTTTGTCATTTTTATGTGGTTTCTGGAGTAGTGACTTTCGGCACTTATTGTCGGCGATTTTGTGCTTAGGTTATTAACGGTGCCATTGGTCATCATCACCTGAGCGCATGGTTCCGAATCTAGTCTTCGACTCAATTAAAAGTCAAGCATAAGAACCAAAGTAATGGATAAGCTAGCACTTGCTTAAAAAATATACACATGCTGGAAATTATTTCTTGAGTAGAAGGAAATAACAACCATTGTTTTCCGCATTAAAGATTACATACACATGCTGGAAATAACAACCATTGTTATACACATGCTGGAAATTATCACTGGTGTCATAGCCCACGAGTGACGACAAGATGGACTCATGATTAATAGCCTTGCCATCGCCATCCACGCCGGAACTTAGAGGTCACCGTGTCGATGTCGGCATCTTCATAGTGTTCCTTTACCATTGACGGCGCCATCCTTGCACCAGCCCGTGCACATGAAGCTTTCCAGCTTGTGATACGCTCGGGGGCTCGACGCAGGATCTCCGAGTACTTCACCATAGAGTCTGATGCTTTAATGTTAATATGGAGGGGTTTGGCGATCTCTCTGGCTTGCGTGATGGAAGTATTGATGAAGTTGCCAGCAAGAACCATGCATTCCTTGGCCGGAGGAGGCGAACGGGTCAAACCCATAGGAGCTGCAAAATCTGACAAGGGGTACATGAGTTCAACAATCCAGAGTATCCAGACTGCAGAAACCCAAGACGGAGAAAACTTACTGAAGATGCTGGCCTCAGCTTGCCAGAGGGTGTCCGCCAAGGATTCTTTCTCTTGTTGGAGGAGCTTATACGCCTTGCTATGGCGTTGATTCTGCTCTTCGGCAGCTTGCTTCTGATCTTTTAAGATCGCAATCTCCTCCTTCAAGCGATTGATTTCCTCGGTGGCGGAGTCCTGCAGGGCCTTCATTGACTCCTCATGCATTTTCAGCATGTCTTTCCTCTCCTCCTTAACGATCTTGTTCTCGCTATCTAGCTGCTGAATGTTCTTGGATTGCTCGACAATGTCCTTGGCCTTGGCAACATGTTCTGCAAAAGTCGTAGAAATCAAAGTACACAATGAGTACTCGGAGAATATGAGCCCAAAACAAATACGGAATGCGAAAAAAGAAAACAGACGCTTGTTCTTGATGATATGTTCCTTCAAAAAGGCAGTTTTACACTTTTCGGCTTCAAGGTCTGCGCGCATCTTCTGGTACTTATCATTCGCCATGCCCCTCCGAGCATTCTCGTTCTGTGGAATCAAGGGGAAAAAGTTAAACGTTGTTTGGTCTACTTGGAGCCTCTAGCCGAAAATTTTCCACCTAGACGCTCGGGGGCTACAGCGAGAGTTTTTGACTTAACAATATGCTTAGCTTTTCTTTAAGCATCTAGTCGGAACTAATTCAGTTATAACTAGAAGCTTGGGGGCTACAGTATAAAGTTTTTAACTCGGATATATGCTTAGCTTTTCTTTAAGCATCTAGTCGGAACTAATTTAGTTACAACTATAGGCTTGGGGGCTACAGTATTAAAATTTATAAACACTGCGTATGCTAATCTTAAAGCATCTAGTCGGAATAATTCTTTCCACCTATATGCTTGGGGGCTACAGTGAGAAGTTTTCTAGCTTAGTCACTCTTAGAGCATCTAGACACAAAAACCTATGGTTTTCTCGTCACATCCCTGGGCTATAGTGGAATATTCATATGAAATACAAAAGGAAAGTAAACCTTACGAGTGCAATGATCTTGTGTAAGATCCCACCTTTATAAAGGTAAAGATCCCTGTGATTGCAATGCTAGTCCCTGGATCAATGCTAGCATCCAAAGTTTAAGATGAAGTACACAGATACAAAGGTCATTATTACATATCATTCCAGAGACAAAAATAGTCTTTTACAACTCCATGGCCACAGGCCTAATACAAGAGTTTAAATAAGTAAATAGATAAAAGTCTTCATCTTCATGTGCCACAGGCAAACATGTTGAGTGTAGACTCATGACTCCTAATCCTCATAAGAGTAACATGCAACATCACAAGTTACAGCCACAGTGGGTCAATACATTGGAATAGTATTGGCAAGTGATACCTTAGTATAATTTTTTTGGTGGACTAGATACTATATGCAATTTGGCTAAGTGTAGCTTAGGCTTGCTTTCCTCAAAATAGGTTTTGACTATTAGTTGAAAACACTAAGTTTTTCTTTGTCAAAAACTTTTCCCAAGGAACCACCAATAGACATTGAGGTCCTTCACCCTTGTTCAACCACAAGTTTTACTTAGAAATTGGGATGAGGAGATTCTTGATAGCTTCCATGTCTTGATGCTCAAGTTGTCCAATACCAGGGACATGGCTAAGTACTTAGGTTCTTCCATCCGCAGAGGTTGTGCACTTTCCCACAAGACTTGATTTTCACCAAGACAGACCTTTCAAGCCTTCCCTTAGACCAAATGGACGATTCCAAACCTATCATCCCACTACCACCAATTGTCCAAATGGCTGAGTTATTGCAACTTATATGATCTAGGCAGAGCCCATAATGCCATGTGGCTGCACTAGAAGCTTCTTAACATATGGCATCTCAAATCTCTTTGTTCCTGGGTGGCTTTCCACAAGTGAGATAAACAAGGTAAACCATAGAAATGGGCCTTGTGTAACCACTCAACACAAACCATTCTTTCCATTCCACCCAGGTGTTTCATTCACTTAGTTGTTTTATTAAGCAAAAACACAAGTCTACAGACTTAGAAATATTTCAAATAGCATGAATATATAACCACCCTTGGTTGCTACTAGCTAGGCTAAGCATGGCAATGGTAAGCATCTTAACTTAGAGAAATTTCTAACAATTCTACAACTACTAGGATTTCCCAAGCATAGCATATAGATACTTATCAAAATATTCATGCAAGTCCTATACAAAATATTTCTAGTGCATAGGTGAAAAATATAGTAATAAAATCATGAAGCACCACTTGCCTTGGTAGTTTGGGGAGTAGCAACAATCTTCACAACCACAATCACTATTAGCACCAAAATCTACACATAAAATAATGGCACCAAAATCACACATCAAATTATACAAACAAAAATATATGAATGCATGCAAATGCCATGTGATGATTTTTCTACACCAAACAAGACAAGTAAACAATACTAAAACCTAAACTAGTCCAAGATACTCAAAATAGACTTTAATTGATCTTTACAACATTTTTCAAATCATTTCTATATCCAAAATAAGCCTAAAAAAGTTTCTGCAAAAACAACCATTTTTATAGAGGCAAAACATTAAACACATTGCATAAACAGATGGGATTTTATCTCCTGATTCCAATGATATAAAATTTGCAAAATTTGAACGTGGGGATCAAAAGTTATGAATTTTACAAGTTTGAATCACTAATAGATCTAAATTCTGTTTTTAAAACTAAACTCATGCCACGCGGCAGCATCTGATTGGCTGATACCATTTTGGTTGGATCAATCATCCAGAGCCATAGGATTTAAGTGACACTGTGCGGCTCAGATCTAAAGAAAACGCTTCGTAAGTGATCTATTTGTGGCCACAGGATCTAGATCTGATGGCTCACAAAGCTCTGACCAAGATCTGGCGGAGCACGAGGCTACTGGCCAAGTGACTCCATCGGCGGTATGCCCGCGAATCTAGGGGGTTAGGGGAAACGTGCAGATGCTTACCGAGCTCGCATGACGATGGCGAAGCTCAACGTGGTCTTTGCTTGGACAGGGGCGCACTAGCACGGCCCGAAAACCTCGTCGGAGTTCGCTTCCGCGTCGGGTGTTCACTGCCAGAGACGGAGGCAACGTTCTACGGTGCAATAAAACAAACGAAAGGCATTAGGAGATGCACAAAAGCAAGGCGAACACAGTCGTAAGGACTAGGGGTCAAGGGGCGGTCTGGATTTACCGTAATTGTTCACCGGAGTCGAGCGGCGCTTCGGTCGTTTGCGGGGCTCGACGGAATCGACGACCTGGGGCGTTTTAAAGCAAACCAAAGGTGTGAGAAGATGCGCACGGGCATGACAAGAAAGCTCGTAAGAATGAGAGGTGAAAAGGAGCACGAGGTTCACCGGAATAGGTCACCGGAGAGCGTTGCAGCTCGAATTCTGGGCAGCCCAGTGGCGGAGAGAGTGTGACGAGTGAGGGGAAAGACTCTTGGTGCGGAGAGGTTTAAGTAGGCAGAGGCTCGGCAGGAAACGCTTGCTGAATCAATGGCAATTACGCCGCGCTATCAACGGCAGCAACGGCAGCGGCGACGCGTTCTTGCGCGGGATTTGGGGAAGATGATGACTTGGCGTGTGGGGCCAGCGAGTCAGCGACTGGGGTAGGTTCTAAGCGGGTGGGGAAAGACATAGAGAGGAGTGGCCCGGGTGGGCTGCTTCGTTTGCTGGGCCGAAAAGGTGGCGCCAGGCCCAGTTCTGTTTCCTAATTCTTTTTCTTTTTCTAAACCGAATTTTAGGAATCCTTTTCAAATAAATTCAAAAGCATTTGAATTCCAAATCTTGCTGGACTTTTACAAACTGAAACCTTCATCCTTTTAAGTATAAAATCATGCTATCTCATTAGACTTGCTTGGTCCTTTTGAAAATTCAAAATAAACAGTGCCTTAGCACATGATTTGATAAAGATTTGAAAATGGTTTTAATACCAAAATTTGTTTTGGAAAATTTTGTCCAAGCTTGGAACTCAACCAACCAACTCATGAGCAAACAACACTTGGTTTGAAACAATTATTGTCTCACTAGAGAGTAGCATTGGATCAATGCTTGTTTACATAAAATAACAAGCACCCAAATGCTTCTGTTTTTGTAATGACTTTGAAATTGAGCCCTAAATGATCATGAATGCATGGATGATATGCAAAGCTTTGAAAACATGATTTTAGGGATGTTACAAATCTAACCCCCTTAAGGTGAATCTCTCCCTCGAGATTCGGATTGGCTAGCAAATAGGTGAGGGTGGTCTTTCCGAAGATCATCTTCTCTTTCCCATGTTGCTTCCTCTTCGGAGTGATGGTTCCATTGAACTTTGTAGAATTTGATAGTCTTAGTCCGAGTAACTCTTTCTGCAGTCTCAAGAATCTTGATGGGTTTTTCCTCATAAGTGAGATCACTTTCCAACTGAACCTCTTCCAAAGGTATCGTATCCTTTAAAGAAGTCTCTTCCATCTCTGGATGGCATTTCTTAAGTTGACTCACATGAAACACATTGTGAACGGCAGACAATGATTCTGGCAATTCAATCTCATAAGCTACTTCTCCTTTACGACTCAGAATCTTGAATGGTCCAACATATCTTGGGGCCAATTTTCCTTTGACTCTGAATCTCTTCACTCCACGAAGTGGTGACACTCTAAGATAAGCTCTATCACCCACTTCATAGGTGACTTCTCTACACTTAGGATCTATGTAGCTCTTCTGTCGGGACTGTGCTATCTTCAATCTGTCCTTAACTAGCTTGACTTTCTCTTCAGCCTCTTTGATTAGTTTTGGTCCGAACAAATTTCTTTCTCCCACACCATTCCATAGTAATGGGGTGGTACACTTTCTCCCATAGAGAAACTCAAATGGTGCCATCTCAATACTAGCTTGATAGCTGTTATTTAAGAGAATTCTCATGTAAGGTAGACTTTCATCCCAACTGCTCCATAATCTAGGGCACATGCCTCAACATATCTTCAAGTATCTGGTTGGTCCTTTCTGCTTGTCCATCACCGAGGATGAAAAGTGCTGAATTCCAACCTCGCTCCCAATGATTCATGTAGTTGCTCCAAAATGAGAAGTGAATTGGGTTCCCTATCGACACAATACTCTTGGGTACTCCATGCAGACATACAATCCTACTCATGTAGATCTTGGATAACTTAGCACTTGTATAGGTTGTCTTCACGGGTATGAAATGAGAAACTTTAGTTAGGCGATCCACTACTACCCAAATAGAATCGTATCCTGACCTGGTCCTTGGAAATCCGGTGATGAAATCCATGCCAATCTTGTCCCACTTCCAATCAGGAACAGGTAGTGGTTGTAGCAATCCTGCGGGTTTCTGATGTTCCGCTTTCACTCTACTACATACATCACACAAAGCAATATGTTCGGCGATGTCTTTCTTGAGATTATTCCACCAAAATCTTTCTTTCATATCCATGTACATTTTGGTGTTACCCGGATGAATGGAATATGGTGAGTTGTGTGCTTCCTGTAAAATCAGTTTCAAGTCTGGATCTTGTGGAACATGACACGCTTTTCCATACCATAAAGTACCATGTTCGTCTTCATGGAATCCTTTGGCCTTTCCCTTGCCAATTTTTTCCTTAATCTCTTCAATTTCCTTATAAGTCTTCTGGGCTTCTTTGATTTTGTCCAATAAAGTGGGCTGAACATCCAATGACATGAGATGTCCTTGAGGCATAATCTCCAATCTGAGATCTCTAAATTGGGCACACAGATCATCTGGCAACTCTCCCTTAGTAAGGCCATTCACAAATACCTTATGGCTTAGGGCATCCGCTACAACATTTGCTTTACCGGATGGTATTGCAAACTCAAGTCATAGTCCTTGATGAGTTCTAGCCATCTTATTTGTCTCATATTGATTTCTTTTTGGGTGAAGATATACTTCAAACTTTTGTGATCTGTGAACACTTCACATCGCTTTCCCAAAAGATAATGTCTCCATGTTTTGAGTGCATGGACAACAGAGGCTAACTCTAAATCATGAGTAGGGTAATTTACCTCATGAGTTTTGAGTTGTCTCGAGGCATAAGCCACAACTTTCCCTTCTTGCATTAGCACTGCACCTAATCCATGATGAGATGCATCACAATATACTTGGAAATCCTTCTCCAAATTTGGCAGACATAAGACTAGTGCTGTCACTAGTCTCTTCTTTAATTCTTGGAAACTGAGTTCACATCCTTCAGACCAAGCAAACTTCTTGTCTTTCTTTAGTAACTCCATCATTGGCTTAGCTACCTTGGATAAATTCTCAATAAATCTTCTGTAGTATCCTGCCAAGCCAAGGAAACTACAAACCTCTTTTACTGACTTAGGAGATTCCCATTCAGTTACAGCTGACACTTTAGCAGGATCAACTGCTACACCATCTCCTAACACAATGTGTCCAAGAAATCCAACTTCATTTAACCAAAATGCACACTTGCTGAATTTGGCATACAGCTTATGCTCTCTAAGCTTCTCAAGTATCAAACGCAAATGTCCTTCATGCTCTTCTTTGCTCTTGGAGTAGATCAAAATGTCATCGATGAAAATGACAACAAACTTATCAAGGAACTCCATGAACAACTTGTTCATCATATTCATGAAGTAAGCTGGTGCATTGGTCAAACCAAATGGCATCACGGTGTATTCATACAATCCATACCTAGTGGTGAAAGCTGTCTTAGGTATGTCTTGTTCTCTTATCTTGAGCTGGAAATAACCTGATCGGAGATCAATATTTGAGAACACACAGGCTCCTTCTAACTGATAAAACAAGTCATTGATTCTAGGCAAAGGGTATTTGTTCTTGATAGTCACCTCATTGAGTGAACGGTAATCTATGCATAACCTTTGACTTCTATCCTTATTTTCCACAAACAAAACTGGTGCTCCCCAAGATGAAGAACTTGGTTGAATAAATCCTTTCTGCAACTGTTCTCCAAGTTGTTTCTTGAGTTCTTTCAACTCATCAACTGACATCTTATAAGGTCTCTTTGTTATTGGTCCTGATCCTGGTAGCAAACCAATCAGAAATTCCACATCTCTATCTAGTGGCATTCCTGGCAATTCTTCTGAAAACACATCCGGGTATTCACTCACAATTGGCACACTGTCCATGCTAACCCCCTTAAGAGAATTTAGCTTACTCCCTTTTGGTTCAAAGTTAGTCTTGAATCTAATCCTTTTGTTTTCTGGAGTTGTGAGTGTGATAGTATGGTTGGCACAATCTAGCACTCACTTGTGCTTGGTCATCCAGTCCATTCCCAAAATGACATCCAATCCTTGGGAATTTAGTATTATCAGATTAACAGGAAACTTATATTTCCCAAACTCTATGACTAGATCATGACATCCTGAGTTTACTATCATTTCTCCGCCAGGATAACTTACTTTTATAGGACACCCAATAGTTTCTACTGGTAGTTCATTTCTTTCAACAAATGCTCTTGATATGAATGAATGAGATGCACCAGTATCAAAGAGAAAAAATGCTGGAACAGAATTGAGTTTGAACTTACCAGCAAAAGCATCAGGTTCCTCATAGATTTCTTCCATATTAATGTGGTTCACTTGTCCCTTTTGGAAAGGATTGGGCTTGTTGGGTCCTTCAACTTTCTTTTCCGGGCATTCATTTGCATAATGCCCCATCTTCTTGCACTTGAAACATTCAACCTGACTAAGATCCTTCTTAATAGGCTGGCGTCCACTTCCACTTCCATTGTGGTGGCTTTTGTATCCACTCTTGTGATTCGTGTACTTGTCATTGTCATGACTACGGTGATGTTTGTTTTCATGATGACGGTTGTGGTTGTGGTGACTATTGTACTTTCCATGCTTGTGGGATCCAGAACTCCCACTATCATCATAATGGGAACATTTGTGAGATGATCCCGAGTTGTGCTTGTCAGAGTTATGTTTCCTCTTCCTGCTTTCAACCTGTTTCATCTTGCTCTCCAAGATGGCAGCCTTGTCACAAAGATATTGATACGTGGGGACATAGGCCACAAATAGCTGTAGGTTCAGTTCATCGTTCAGTCCTTCGAGGAACTTCTCTTTCCTCTTGGCATCAAGTCAACTTCATCCGGTGCATAACGCATGATTGTTGAACTCCTCAATATATTCAGCCACGCTGCGGTGGTGCTGTTTCAGATTATGAAATTCCTTCTTCTTTAGACTCATCACTCCGGATGAGATGTGAGCTGTACGGAAACCATCTTCAAAGATAGGCCATGTCACATCCTCAATGGGAGTGGTGATCTGGAAGTTATCCCACCAAGTAGCTGCTGGTCCTTCCAACAAATGAGCTGCAAACCTGACTTTCTCCTCATCAGTACAGCCGACAGTTACCAAATCCTTGTTCACTGAGCGTAGCCAATCATTGTCCACCATGGGATCAGTAGTTCCTGAGAACTTGCTGGTCTTAGTCTTAGGAATCTGGTGAGCATGTCAAAACCTGGTGGATTGTTCTGATTGTTGTTGTTGTTATTGTTGTTGTTGTTGTTGTTCTGATTCTGCATAAAGGTGGTCATCATCCGTGCATTGGCTTGTTCTGAGCTGTCATCACCGCATCTCTGGGGTGACATTGTTGTTGTTCGGGTTGGGGTTGGCACGTCGAGGAGGCATCTGTGGTTTTCAATAAGGATAAGAATGAGATACCGATAGATGCTTAACATGCACAAAACATCACACAGACAATCATAAACAAGCATCAAAATAACAAAAGTTCAACAACATAGACAACAAGTTTTGAAAAGTAAACACACCAATAGCAAGCCATCCACATGTTGGATGGTCATTGCGACTCAATAATCAAAAGCATGGTAAATGAAAGGTAAATGAGTAGTCATCACTACTCCTCTGCATCAACCTCCTCATCAACAAGTGTAAGACCTACATTCTCCATAGCGGTCTTGTATTCCTCGACATTGGTAGTCAAGGCCTCTACTTTGGCTTTGAGAGCCCTCTTCGCGTAAGCCTCATCACACCGGCCGATGCTCGAGTCAAGTCCTTGGCCTCTAGTTCTGCAGCCATGTCTCGAATCCTCTTGTTCCTATCTTGGACTCTTTTCTCTGACTCTTGAACTTTCTATCCTGACTCTCAAACTTGGCCTCCATTTCCTTGACTATCTCATCTTGTTCCTGAAGAGCTTGTCCTTCTCACGGTTGCACTGGAGTTCAATCATTGCTAAGCATGACTTTGGTCCCATCAAGATCTAGGTGCCTAAGAAGAACCTCTAGGTCCCGGAATGCATTTAATCGCTGGCTGCCTCTAGCAAGATCCTCGAACTCAATAGCCTCACCATCCTCGTCACGTCTACCAAAGGCGTGGAAGTGAGTACCTCTAATCTCCCGAGAGTGTCTCCCTAGCAAACGCCCAAGTAAATCCTGCATGGCTACCTCTAGGCCTCTCTCCTTGTCATCATGCATAAGCTTGAAGGTGATAGCCTCAGGCTGGCTCACCAAGGCCCCGGCCGAGTAACCTTGAAGCCCCAAAGGTCCTTCCTCTCAAACTTGGTGAGGGGAAGCATCATGATGCTAGGAAGCGGAAGATTGATCACACTAGTGAGCTCAATAAGACGAGTGCCAAAACGAGTTCCCTTGAACTCTTTAGCCGTGCTGATAATAACATTAGTCATCTATTTTATAAGATAGAGAAAAGTTAGAATCAACATCAACAGAAAAACACAAGACAAGGTAGCACAAGCATATCATTTACAAACCAAACACACAAGTCATGGCTTACATAAACCCATTACAAGCATCCAAGGTTCAACATAACTTAGACAAAAAAATTGGAAATAAAACGATAAGTGTGGTGGTCCAACTAACGGCACGTTACAACTCTCACTCACTAGACAAAATGGCTATCAAAGCATCCTTAGTAGCCATCTGCCTATCTTGCTCACAAGATTCCCAAATCAAGTCTATGATGTCTTCCCTCAGTTGTTGGTTGGTAGTTTCCAACTCTTGGGTATGCCTCTTTTCTTTCCTAAGGTCATTTTGGGTGTTGAGCATTCTGCACTTGAGTCTTTCACCAAGATCTTTGATGGCCTTCCAAGCTGCATCCCTTGCAGAATCAAACAATGTGTTGTGCATCACTGAGTTGGTGACCATGCAGAATCCTGATTCTTTGTGGTTGTCTTCCTTATTTTTGTATAAGTGAAGTTGCACCCACCAATATTCTTCTCCTTCATCCATCACAGGGAATCCTTTGTACACAGTTGCACCATGTATCCCCATGGTAACCATAAGGTTCTTGAGGGCTTTTGGAAATTCAGTCTCACACTCTAGGGTCATGGTCATGAGTGGTCCCTTCCTCACAGCTTCGTTGATGGAGTTCATCTACAAAGAGAGATGAGAAGGAAGAATTAGAAAAGTTTACAAGAAGAAAAAGACAAGTGTGGAAATTTTTGAAATTTTTTCATTAGTGGTTTCTAATCCAATCCTAGGGTCATAATCCTACAGGCAACACAGTGCTCTGATACCATCTGTAAGATCCCACCTTTATAAAGGTAAAGATCCCTGTGATTGCAATGCTAGTCCCTGGATCAATGCTATCATCCACAGTTTAAGATGAAGTACACAGATACAAAGGTCATTATTACATATCATTCCAGAGACAAACATAGTCTTTTATAACTCCATAGCCACAGGCCTAATACAAGAGTTCAAATATAGTATAAGATAAATAAGTCTTCATCTTCATGTGCCACAGGCAAGCATGTTGAGTGTAGACTCATAACCCCTAATCATCATCAGAGTAACCTGCAACATCACAAGTTACAGCCACAGTGGGTCAATACATTTGGAACAGTATTGTCAAGTGATACCTTAGTAGAATATTAGCATCTAGATACTACATGCATTTGGCTAAGTGTAGCTTAGGCTTGCTTTGCTCAAAATAGGTTTTGACTATTAGTTGAAAACACTAAGTTTTTCTTTGACAAAACCTTCCCAAGGAATCACCAATAGACATTGGTGAACCTTCACCCTTGTTCGACCACAAGTTTTAACTTAGAAATTGGGATGAGGAGATTCTTGATAGCTTCCATGTCTTGATGCTCAAGTTGTCCAATACTGTGGACATGGCTAAGTACTTAGGTTCTTTCATCTGCAGAGGTTGTGCACTTTCCCCACAAGACTTGATTTTCACCAAGACAGGACCTTTCAGAAGCCTTCCCTTAGAACAAATGGACGCGTTCCAAACCTATCATCCCACTACCACCAACTGTCCAAATGGCTAAGTTATTGCAACTTATATGATCCAGGCAGAGCACATAATGCCATGTGGCTGCACTAGAAGCTTCTTAACATATGGCATCTCAAAACTCTTTGTTCCTGGGTGGCTTTCCACAAGTGAGATACACAAGGTAAACCATATAAATGGGCCTTGTGTAACCACTCAACACAAACCATTCTTTCCATTCCACCCAGGTGTTTCATTCACTTAGTTGTTTTATTAAGGAAAAACACAAGTCCACAGACTTAGAAATATTTCAAATAGCATGAATATATAACCACCCTTGGTTGCTACTATCTAGGCTAAGCATGGAAATGGTAAGCATCTTAACTTAGAGAAATTTCTAACAATTCTACAACTACTAGGATTTCCCAAGCATAGCATATAGATACTTATCAAAATATTCATGCAAGTCCTATACAAAATATTTCTAGTGCATAGGTGAAAAATATAGGAATAAAATCATGAAGCACCACTTGCCTTGGTAGTTTGGGGAGTAGCAACAATCTTCACAACCAAAATCACTATTAGCACCAAAATCTACACATAAAATAATGGCACCAAAATCACACATCAAATTATACAAACAAAAATATATGAATGCATGCAAATGCCATGTGATGATTTTTCTACACCAAACAAGACAAGTAAACAGTACTAAAACCTAAACCAGTCCAAGATACTCAAAATAGACTTTAATTGATCTTTACAACATTTTTCAAATCATTTCTATATCCAAAATAATCCTAAAAAAGTTTCTGCAAAAACAACCATTTTTATAGAGGAAAAACATTAAACACATTGCATAAACAGATGGTATTTTCTCTCCTGATTCCAATGATATAAAATTTGCAAAATTTGAACGTGGGGATCAAAAGTTATGAATTTTACAAGTGTGAATGACTACTAGATCTAATTAATTTTTTAAAATAAAAACTCTATACTGCGCTACGGATCCGATTGGGTGAGTACGTTTCGGTATTCTTTTTTTTTTTACTAAAAACTCAGGCCACGCCAGCATCTGATGATTGGATATTACTGCTTTGCTGGATCAATCATCGAGAGTCGAGGATTTAAGTGACATTGGCTGCGGCTCAGATCTAAAGAAACGCCGTTTAAGGAAGTGATCTATTTGTGGCCACGGGATCTAGATCTGATGGCTCACAAAGCTCTAACCAAGATCTGGCGGCGAGGCTACAAATGGCGGCGGTGACTCCATCAAGCGGTGGCATTCCGGCAAGTCTAGGGGTTAGGGAAACGTGCAGATGCTTACCGAGCTCAAGGTGACGATGGCGAAGCTCAACGTGGTCTTTGCTTGGACAGCGCGCGGCACGGAAAACCTCGTCGGAGTTCACTTCCGCGTCGGGTGTTTACTGCCGGAGATGGAGGCGACGTTCTACGGCGCAATAAGACAAACGAAAGGCATTAGGAGATGCACAGAAGCAAGGCGAACACATTCGTAAGGACTAGGGGTCAATGGGCAGTCTGGATTTACTGTGATTGTTCACCGGAGTCGAGCGGCGCTTCGGTCGTTTGCGGGGCTCGACGGAGACGATGACCTGGGACGTCTTAGAGCAAACCAAAGGTGTGAGAAGATGCGCACAGGCATGAGAAGAAAGCTCGTAAGAGTGAGAGGTGAAGGAGAGCACGGGGTTCACCGGAATAGGTCGCCGGAGAGCGTCGGGCAGCGGCGTTGCAGCTCAAATTCTGGGCAGCCTGGTGGCGGAGAGAGTGTGACGAGTGAGGGGAAAGACTCGTGGTGCGGAGAGGTTGAAGTAGGCAGAGGCTCGGCAGGAAATGCTTGCTGAATCAATGGCAGTTACGCCGCGCTATCAATGGCAGCAACGGCAGCGGCGACGTGTTCTTGCGCGGGATTTGGGGAAGATGATGACTTGGCGTGTGGGGCCAGCGAGTCAACGACTGGGGTAGGTTCTGCGTGGGTGGGGAAAGACAGAGAGAGGAGTGGCATGGGTTGGCTGCTTCGTTTGCTGGGCCGGAAAGGTGGCGCCAGGCCTAGTTCTGTTTCCTAATTCTTTTTCTTTTTCTAAACCAAATTTCAGGAATCCTTTTCAAATAAATTCAAAAGCATTTGAATTCCAAATCTTGCTGGACTTTTACAAAGTGAAACCTTCATACTTTTAAGTATAAAATCATGTTGTCTCATTAGACTTGCTTGGTCCTTTTGAAAATTCAAAATAAACAGTGCCTTAGCACATGATTTGATAAAGATTTGAAAATGGTTTTAATACCAAAATTTGTTTTGGAAAATTTTGTCCAGGCTTGGAACTCAACCAACCAACTCATGAGCAAACAACACTTGGTTTGAAACAATTATTTTCTCACTAGAGAGTATCATTGGATCATTGCTTGTTTACATAAAATAACAAGCACCCAAATGCTTATGTTTTTGTAATGACTTTGAAATTGAGCCCTAAATGATCATGAATGCATGGATGATATGCAAAGCTTTGAAAACATGATTTTAGGGATGTTACATCTTGAGATTGGTAGCGCTCTCGGCTAGCAGCTTGCCAAAGGATATGCTATTTCCTCGCAAGATATCAGCTTGTCGGAGGAGATCCTCAAGACCGCATGTCGGAGATGTCGGTGCGCCAGAACTGTAGTTTTACCTCGGCATGGCAACGGTAGACTATCTTCGGGAACTCAAAAGGTTTCTGGGGAGCAAGGGCGCCGCCTTCAGCAGAAGTACCAGCTTCCACCACCGCCTTACCGCCACCGATGGCATCCTTAGCCGGAGATTCAGCCATTTGTTGGGCGGTACTCTCCTGCGTCGCTTTTTGACAAAGTGACCTCGGTAGAGGAACCTGAGTCCACTTCCATGGCGGAAGGACAGATGCCTTAGCTTGTGAGGTTGTTTGAGCAGCATTTAGGGAGGGAGTGGTAGGCGAGGATGGAGATGCGTCGCGATGCAGCATGTCCTTCACGGTTTTAGAAGCCCCCAATGATTTGGAGGTCTTCTTCAAGCTAGTCGTGGCTTTCTTCCTGAAACGTGCAAAGTGCATACGTATAGGAGGAAGATGGATAAATAGACCATCGTGTTAGATGAGATGGAAGTTGTTAGACGGAAGAACTAGAGTATATGTCATACACGGAAAATATACGGTTACCTTTGGGCACTTGCCATCTACGAACATGTCGTAGGTGATGGCGAAGCCACACTTCTTGTCCTTCACCTTGACGATGTCCTTAAGACGGAGCTTGACGGAGTCACTCGAGAAATTGTCCACGGAGATGCGGAGGCTATCCCTTATGTTGCTGGTATACTCGTGCATGAGCTTTGCACGGTGCTGCAGAGGTTGGATTCGCCTGATGAACCAGCACATGGCTAGGTCCAAGCCGGTCAAACCCGTGTCTACAAGCCACTCTATCCGCCTTATAGCGCGGGAAGCGTCGAGGTCGGAGGGAAGCGAGGCCTGGGATCTCCATGACGAGGATTCAGCGGCGGCTCCATCAACGAAGTCCGGGTACGTTACTTCTCGGTTAGCCAGAGGGATATCTGGGCCGTAGAAGTAGGTACGATACCAATTCTTGCAGGACTCGTGGCCGACGATGTCGGGGAACCGCCGGCCAGGACGGATCTTAAAGCTTATGGTGCCACAATTCCTAAGTTCGTCCTTGCTAGCTCCGGCTTCACGTTTGACGGTGAAGAAGTACGAAGAGGTTCAGCCTAGGCCTTATCCCTAAGTAATCTCGTAGCGGCAGAGTTGCTAAGCGCTAAGATTCTATTGGGAGAGAGGTTCTGGGGCTGGACTCTATAGTGATTCAAGACGGAGAGAAAGAAGTTAGAGATGGGCAGGGAAACACCGTGTACCAGCTGCGCTTTGAGGTACACCTTTTCTCCGGCTTGGGAGAAGGTTTCACCTCGCCGGCTGGTGCCACCCACCAGGCGAGCCCCTCCGTCGCAGGTGTATGAAAGGATACGGATGTTGCCTAGAGGGGGGTGAATAGGCGATTAAAACTTTTCCTATAGTGGCTCAACAAAGGCGGAATAAAACTAGTGTTTACTTTGTTAAGCACAACCTAGAACAACTAAGGTTCACCTATGTGCACCAACAACTTATGCTAAGCAATACAAGCAACAAAGTGATAGAAAGATATATATTACTTCAAGCACGAAGGCTATCACAATGTAAAGTGCATAAGTAAAGAGCTCGGGTATAGAGATAACCGAGGCACGCGGGGACATCGATATTTTACCGAGTTCCTCCCAACATGGAGTACGTCTCGTTTGGAGAGGGGGTGGTATCAAACCACCAATGCCACAAAAGGCCTCCCTTATTCTCCGGTGAATCTCACCCCAACGGGATCGATCCACGCTTCCACTATCGGTGCACTTTTCGGTGGCAACCGGAACCTCTCACAAGGTTGGGGCACTTCTCCACAACTTAATTGGAGGCTCCCAACAAACGCCACCAAGGCCACAAAACCGTCTAGGGTTCCAAGAACCCAAGAGGGACAAGCTCCAATGAGTAACTCAAACCAAATCCTCCGAGGAGAACACAAGCCTATGCACCAAATGCAAATGGCAAGAACACCACAAATGTGTTCAAATACTTCTCTCCCAAATTCCACCAAAGCTACAAAAGCTTATGGGGGAATAAGATAGGAAGAACAATGGAGGAAATCCACAAAAGACTCCAAGATCTAGATCCCAATATGTTCCCCTCACTTAGAGGAGAGATTGATTGGTGGGATTGTAGATCTAGATCTCCTCTTTCAAATCCCTCAAGAATATGCAAGAATCATCAGAGGGATTGAGAGAAATCAAGCATAAGAAGGTCAACAATGGAGGGGAAAACTTGCAAGAATGGTTAAGTAACCATTGGGGAAGAAGGCCCCTTATATAGGTCCCTCCAAAATCCAATCGTTGCATCCCAAAAACGCGATTCCCGGTACTACCGGACTTTTTTCCGGTACTACCGGACTTTCCGGGCACTACCGGACATTTCCTGGGGTTCCTGGGGCTCCAAACACATTTTTCTCTGTGCTCCCCGGTACCAAAATGCGGTACTACCGGACCCCGGTACTACCGGATCCTGGTCCGGTACTACCGGTCATCACAGAACGAAAATAGCCATAACTTTTGCATCCGGACTCCGATTTTGATGATCTTGGGCTCGTTTCGAAGAGGACAACAACCTCTACAAGATCATGCAAATAAACATCATAGTCCAGAAATGGAGGATAGATCCAAATGATGAAGTAAAAAACCTTCTGCCGAGCTAGGTACTAAAATGCGGTACTACTGTAACATCCCTAAAATCATGATTTCAAAGATTGCATATCATTCATGCATACATATAGAATTGAGATCAATTTCAAACTCATTTCAAGAAAACAGAAGCACATAGTGCTATCATTTTATGTGAGCAAACTTAAATCAAATCCCCATCCCCATTTGAGAGCTTGAATGTTTTAAACCTAGATTGTTTGTCTCCCTGTTGATTGGTTTGAGTGTGGAGTTAGAACAAAATTTTACAAAATAGAAATGGTTTCAAAAACCATTTTCAAACATTTGCAAACCTAGTGCAATGTCCCTATTATTTTGTTTTTCCAAAAATGACCAAGCCAACTCAAAGTGACCACATGGTTTTATGCCAAGTTTTGTGACTGTTGCACACTACAAAAATCCCAAAAAGATTTGAATTCAAATAGAGTTTGAATTCATTTGAAAACCAATCCAGAAAATCAAAACAGAAAAAGAAAAGGAATAAAGAAATGGAAAAGGGCTGCCAGAATTGAGCCCACACTCACCATTTAGCCCATTAAGCCCTATTTAGCCCCCTCTCTCTCTCTCGCACGCGCGGACACACCCAACGAGTCGCTGACGCTCGGACCCCACTCCCCTCTGTTCTGTTCGCTGATGAGCGGGCCCTCTCCACGCCGTTGTCTTCCCCCAGTTTCAGCCAGACGCTCGCCATTACTACTGTGCGGACGCCGATTAAACTCGCTTAAATTCCATTGATTCAGCGCAATCCTCGCCCGCTTCGTCTACTTAAACCCCTCACCACGCGGTCATTTCCACTTTCCTCGCCACTCCGCCACCAGGCTGCACGATTCGACCTCAAACCCCAAGAGCACCAACGACCTCCGACCGATTCCGTGAGCATCGATCACCCTTTCTCTGGTTCAAACTATCGTGCCCAGCGTGATCTCGTGCATCTCCGATACTCTTCGCTTGCATTCTCGTGACCCAGACGCCGTCCTCGTTCGCGTTCAAGAATCGACCGAGCCGCCACTCAACTCCGGCGACCAATTACGGTAAGCAGAGCGCGCCCCTTGCCCCCTCTTGCATACGAGGATGTTCGCCACTGTTTTGCGTCTCTAATCCATCCGGTTCGTTAGGGCGACGCGAAACCTCGGCAAATACATCGTCGCAACCTCCCGACGCTGCACGACTCGAGCCCAAGAGCTCGCCAGGCGCCTTGCCACGCCACCTCCACATTGAGCTTCGTCCCACCTCGCGATTCTGGTGAGCACACTTTTTCCTCCCGGGTGACCTAGAACGCCGCACCGCAGACAGAAGCGCTCACGCACATCGCCATCGCCCGCTGCATCTGGTCGTTTGATCAAGAGCCGTTGATCTAGATCCAACGCGCGATAGAACCACTTAGCGAAGCGTTACGTTTTTATCTGAACCGTGCATCGCCACTTAGATCCTACGGCTCGCGTGCGTGATCCAACGCGAACCGGTACGCGCCAGTAAGATTAGGACGCGTGGCTAGGGTTTGTTTAAAAACAGAATTTGAAAACAGATTTGAATCCAAATTTGATTTAGCTATAACTTTTGATCCACACGTTAGAATTTGACAAATTTTATACCGTTGGAATCAGGAGGACAAGCCCTTTCTATTTATGCAATGTGTTTAGTGTTTAGTTTCTGTTAAAATGGTTTCTTTTGCAGAAACTTGTTTAGGACTATTTTGAGTATATGAATTGTTTAGGAAATTGTTTTAGTGTCAAATAAACTTGGTTTAGCAAGTTTTTGACTTGTTTATGATTCAGTACTATGCACTTGCTTGGTTGAGTTTCAAAAATCATCACTTAGCATCTTGCATGCATGCATATATATTTTTGCTTGTATATGACTTGTATGTGATTGTGGTTATATTCTTTGTGTAGACTTTGGTGCTAGTGATTGTGATTGTGAAGAGTGCTACTCTCCCAACTACCAAGGCAAGTGGTACTTCATGAATATTACTATCCCTATATTTTCATACAAGCATTAGAAATATTTTGCTAAGTCTTGCATGTTACTATTTTGCCAAATTCCATGTTGGGAAATCCTAAGTAGTTGTAGAATTGCTAGGAAATTTTCTAAGTTAAGTACTATGCCATGCTTAGCCTAGCTAGTAGCAAACAAGGGTTGTAAAAATATACATGCTATGATGAAAATATTTCTAAGTCTTTGGACTTATGTTTTTCTAATAAAACAACTAAGTCAATGAATCACCTGGGTGGAAAGGGACTTGATTGGTGGTTTTTGGTTGAGTGGTTACACAAGGCCCATGGCTATGGTTTACCTTGTGTATCTCACTTGTGGAAAGCCACCCAGGAACAAAGGGATTTTAGAGGCCAAGTGTTGAGAAGCTTATAGTGCAACCACTTGGCAATATGGGCTCACTGGATCACATAAGTTGCTAGAACTTAGCCATTTGGACAGTTGGTGGTAGTGGGAATGATAGGTTGGAGCTGGCCCATTTGGTCTAAGGAAAGGCTTCAAAGGTCCTGTCTTGGGAAACCAAGTCTGTGGGGAAAGTGCACAACCTCTGCAGATGGAAAATCTAAGATTTAGCCAAGTCCATGGCAATGGACAACTTGAGCATCAAGACATGGAAGCTATCAAGAATCTCATCACTCCAACTTCTAAGTAAAAACTTGTGGGTGAACAAGGGTGAAGGACCTCAATGTCTATTGATGGTTTCTTGGGGAAAGTTTTGACAAAGAAAAGCTTAGTGATTTCAACTAATAGGAAAAACCTATTTTGAGCAAAGCAAGCCAAGCTACACTTAGCCAAAATGCATATAGTAATATAGTCCACCTAAATTTTACTAAGGTATCACTTGCCAATACTATTACAAAGTATTGACCCACTGTGGCTGTAACTTGTGATGTTGCAGGTTACTCCGATGAGGATTAGGTGTCATGAGTCTACACTCAACATGTTTGCCTGTGGCACATGAAGATGAAGACTTATAATTATTTACTTATTCCAAACTCTTGTATTATGCCTGTGGCCTTGAGTTGTAAAGACTATGTTTAACTCTAGAATGGATGTAATATATGACCTTTGTATCTGTGTACTTCATCTTAAACTGTGGATGCTAGCAATGATCCAGGGACTAGCATTGCAATCACAGGGATCCTTTTCCTTTACAAAGGAGGGATCTTACAGATGGTATCAGAGCACTGTGTTGCCTGTAGGATTATGACCCTAGGATTGGAAACCACTAAGGAAAAAAATTCAACTACTTCTACACTTGTCTATTCTTCTCGTAAACTTTTCTAATCTTCTCTCTCATCTCTATTTGTAGATGAATTCCATCAACGAAGTTGAGGAAAGGACCACTCATGACAATGACTTTGGAGTGTGAGACAGAATTCCCCAAGGCTCTCAAGGACCTCATGGTTGCATTAGAGATACAAGGTGCAACTATGTACAAGGGTTTTCCAGTGATGGATGAAGGAGTGGAATACTGGTGGGTGCAACTTCACTTGTATAAAAACAAGGAAGACAACCATCAGGAAAAAGGATTCTGCATGTTCACCAACTCAGTGGTGCACCCTACATTCTTTGAGTCAGCAAGGGATGCAGCTTGGAGGACCATCAAAGAACTTGGTGATAGAGTCAAGTGCAGAATGCAAAACCTTCAAAATGAACTAAGGAAAGAGAAGGAACATACCCAAGAGTTGGAAGCTACCAACCAAACCTTAAGAGGAGACATTATAGACTTAGTGATGGAATCATGTGAGCAAGATAGGCTGATTGCTTCTAGAAACATTATGTTAGCCAACAGATCCAGTGAGATAGGATTGTAAACATACTTCTTTAGTTGGACCACCACCTATCACCCTATTTTCCAAAATGATGCCTTAAAATAAGATTGAACCTTGATTATTGTAATGGTTTCATGTATGCATGACTTGTGTGTTTTGCTTCCCAAGGATATGTATGTGATGTTTTGTCTTTTGTTTTATCTTGAATTGTGTTGTTCTAACTTTTCTATCTTATAAATAGATGCCTATTACCATCAGCACTGTTGAGGAGTTCCAGGTTACCCGCTTTGGTCCTCGTATCGTTGAGCTTACCACTTTGCTCAATCTCCCTCTTCCCACCATCATGGTGCATCCCCTCACCAAGTTAGAGAGGAAGGACATCTGGGGCTTCAAGGTGAACCAGCCTGGACGCTAGACAGAGCCTACTACAGAGGCCATCGTCTTCAAGCTCATGCATGATGACAGGGAGAGAGGCATGGAGGTAGTTATGCAGGATCTGATAGGACGTCTGCTAGGACGACACTCCTGACAGGTTAGAGGCACCCACTTCCACGTCTTCGGAAGATGTGATGAGGACGGAGAGTCCATCGACTTCGAGGACGATTCGAGGGACGCAGCAGAGCCGATACGCCTGTACCTCCAAGACTTAGAGTCTCTCATTAGGCACGTGGACACGGACAGGACCAATGTCATGCTCAGCAATGATGAGCTCCAGGTGCAGCTTCGCGAGAAGGACAAGATCTTCGCGCAGCAGGACGAGATAGTCAAGGAAATGGAGGCGAAGTTCGAGACCCAGGACAGGAAGTTCAAGAGTCAGGAGAAGCGTGTCCAGGATAGGAACAAGAAGATCCGGGATATGGCTGAAGAACTGTAGTCCAAGGACTTCGAGCTAGAGCAGCAACAGACGGTGATAGAGAGGCTTCGTTCCCAGAAGAGGGCTCTCAAGGCCAAGATAGAGTCCTTGACCACTACCATCGAGGAGAACAAGGCCGTGATGGAGAACGCAGGTCTTACCTTTGTCGAGGAGGAGATTGATGCCGATGAGTAGACTTGACTAATCGTTTATCTTTTGTTATCATACTTGTTATTTGAGAACTTATTATTGGACCATCCGACATGTGGATGGCTTGCTACTTGTGTGTTTTACCTTGTGAACTTGTTATCTTGTTGTTGAATTTTTATCTTGTGTTGCATGCTATGTGTTTGCTTATGTGATGTAATGTGCATGAAAACATTTATGGGTATCTCATTCTTATCTCTATTTGAACAAACCACAGATGCCTCCCCGTCGTGCAAACCCCAACCCCAACCCCAACAACAACAACATCACTCCAGAAATGCAACAAATGATGACTGCTCAAACACAGCTGATGCAGATGATGACAACATTCATCCAGAACCAAAAAAATAACAACAACAACAACAATAACAACAACAACCCTCGGGGCTTTGATATGCTCACCAGGTTCTTGAGATTGAGGCCAGCTAAGTTCTCAGGGACGACTAATCCCATGGTGGCCAATGATTGGCTACGTTCTTTAAACAAGAACTTAGTAACCGTGGGCTGTACGGATGCTGAAAAAGTCAGATTTACAGCACATCTGCTGGAAGGGCCAGCCGCCACTTGGTGGGACAATTTCCAGATCACCACTCCCATAGATGAGGTGACTTGGGCTATCTTTGAGGATGGCTTTCAGATCGCTCATATCTCATCGTGGAGTGATGAGTCCGAAAAAGAAAGAGTTCCACAATCAAGCAGCCACCTAGCCGTGGGTGAATACATTGAGGAGTTCAACAATGCGCGTTATGCACGGATGAAGTTGACATCGATGCCAAGAGAAAGGAAAAATTTCGAAGGCTTGAATGATGAGCTGAATCTGCAATTGGCGTGACATATGTTCCCACTTATCACGCCTGTGGACAAAGCTGCAATATTGGAGAACAAAATGAAGCAAGTCGAGAGTAGAAAGAGAAAGCACTCCGACAAGCACAGCTCGGGATCGTCTCACAAACGATCTCACTATGATGACAGCGGAAGCTCAGGATCCCACAAGCATGGGAAATTCAACAAGCACCACAACCACAACCGTCATGACAACAAGCATCACCGTAGTCATGACAATGACAAGTACAAGAACCACAAGAGTGGACATAATAACCACCATAGTGGTAATGGAAGTGGAAGTCAGCCTGTTAAGAGAGACATCAGTCAGGTTGAATGCTTCAAATGCAAGAAAATGGGGCATTATGCAAATGAGTGCCCTGAAAAGAAAGTTGAAGGACCTATCAAGCCTAATCCTTTCCAGAATGGACAGGTGAACCACATCAGTGTGGAGGAGGTCTATGAGGAGCCTGATGCTGTTGCTGGTAAGTTCAGACTCAATTCTATTCTAGCATTTGTTCTTTTTGATACTGGAGCATCGCATTCATTCATATCAAAAGCATTTGTTGATAGAAATGGGTTTCCAACTGAAAATATTGGGTGTCCAATAAAAGTTAGTTCTCCGGGTGGAGATATGATAGTAAGTCTTGGATGCCGGGATCTAGTAATAGAGTTTGGAAAACATAAGTTTCCAGTGAGTCTGATAATCCTAGATTCCCAAGGACTGGACGTAATATTGGGAATGGATTGGATGGCTAAGTATGAAGGAGTACTAGATTGTGCTAATCGTACTGTTGCACTCACAACCCCGGAAAGAAAACGGATTAAGTTCAAATCCAACTTTGAATCTAAATGAAGTAAGCTAAATTCTCTTAAGGGGGTTAGCATGGACAGTGTGCCAATTGTGAGTGAGTATCCAGATGTGTTTCCGGAAGAACTGCCGGGAATGCCACCAGATAGAGATGTGGAGTTTCTGATAGATTTGGTACCAGGGTCTGGACCAATAGCAAAGAGACCGTATAAAATGTCAGTTGATGAACTGAAAGAGCTCAAGAAGCAACTTGGAGAACAAATGCAGAAAGGATTTATTCAACCAAGTTCTTCATCTTGGGGAGCCCCAGTTTTGTTCGTGGAGAAGAAAGATAGAAGTCAAAGGTTATGCATAGATTACCGTTCACTCAACGAGGTAACTATCAAGAACAAATATCCTTTTCCTAGAATCATGGCTTGTTTGATCAGCTAGAAGGAGCATGTGTGTTCTCAAAGATTGATCTCCGGTCAGGCTATTTTCAACTCAAGATAAGAGAACAAGACATACCTAAAACAGCGTTCACCACAAGGTATGGATTGTATGAGTATACTGTGATGCCTTTTGGCTTGACCAATGCTCCAGCATACTTCATGAATATGATGAATAAGGTGTTCATGGAATTTCTTGACAAGTTTGTTGTCGTTTTCATCGATGACATCTTAGTCTACTCCAAGAGCAAAGAAGAACATGAAGGACACTTACGTTTGATACTTGAGAAATTAAGAGAGCATAAACTATATGCCAAATTCAGCAAGTGTGAGTTCTGGTTGGAGGAAGTTGGTTTTCTTGGTCATGTTATGACAAAGGATGGTGTAGCAGTTGATCCTGATAAGTTTTTAGCTGTGACTGAATGGGAATCTCCCAAGTCCGTGAAAGAAGTTCGTAGTTTCCTTGGCTTAGCAGGTTACTACAGAAGGTTCATTGAGAATTTCTCTAAGGTAGCTAAGCCCATGACTGAATTGTTAAAGAAAGACAAGAAGTTTGCTTGGTCTGAAGGTTGTGAACTCAGCTTTCAGGAGTTGAAGAAGAGACTTGTGACAGCACCAGTCTTGTGTCTGCCAGACTTGGAAAAGGATTTCCAAGTATATTGTGATGCATCTCATCAAGGTTTGGGTGAGTACTTATGCAAGACGGTAAAGTTGTGGCATATGCCTCGAGACAACTCAAAACTCATGAAGTAAACTATCCTATTCATGATTTAGAGTTAGCCTCTGTTGTCCATGCACTCAAAACATGGAGACACTATCTTTTGGGAAAGCGATGTGAAGTGTTCACAGATCACAAAAGTTTGAAGTATATATTCACTCAGAAGGAAATTAATATGAGACAAAGGAGATGGCTAGAACTTATCAAGGACTATGACTTAAGTTTGCAATACCACCCCGGTAAAGCAAATGTTGTAGCAGATGCTCTAAGTCGTAAGGTTTTTGTGAATGGTCTTACCAAAGGAGAATTGCCAGATGATTTGTGTACCCAATTCAGAAAACTCAGATTGGAGATTGTGCCTGAAGGACATCTCATGTCTTTGGATGTTCAACCCACTTTGTTGGACATGATCAAAGAAGCCCAGAAGATTGATAAGGAAATTGAAGAGATTAAAGGAAAGATTGGCATGGGGAAAGCCAAAGGATTCCATGAATACGAACAGGGTACTTTATGGCATGGGAAACGTATCTGTGTTCCACAAGATCCGAAGCTACGGAAACTGATTTTACAAGAAGCACACAACTCTCCGTATTCTATTCACCCGGGTAACACCAAAATGTACATGGACATGAAAGAAAGATTTTGGTGGAATAATCTCAAGAAGGACATCGCCGAACATATTGCTTTGTGTGATGTGTGTAGTAGAGTGAAAGCGGAGCATTAGAAACCAGCAGGTTTGCTTCAACTACTACCTATTCCTGATTGGAAGTGGGACAAAATTGGTATGGATTTCATTACCGGATTACCAAGGACCAGGTCAGGATATGATTCCATATGGGTAGTAGTGGATCGACTAACTAAAGTGGCTCATTTCATACCCGTGAAGACAACCTATACAAGTGCTAAGTTAGCCAAAATCTACATGAGTAGAATTGTATGTCTACATGGAGTGCCCAAGAGTATTGTGTCTGATAGGGGAACTCAATTCACTTCCCATTTTGGGAGATAGTTACATGAGTCATTAGGAACGAGGTTGGAATTCAGTACTGCTTTTCATCCTCAAACCGATGGACAAACAGAAAGAACTAATCAAATTCTTGAAGACATGTTGAGGGCATGTGCCCTAGACTATGGAGCCAGTTGGGATGAAAGTCTGCCTTACGCAGAATTTTCCTATAACAACAGCTATCAAGCCAGCACTGGGATGGCACCGTTTAAGTTTCTCTACGGAAGAAAGTGTACCACCCCATTATTATGGAATGGTGTGGGAGAAAGAAGTTTATTCGGGCCAGATCTTATCAAAGAAGCTGAAGAGAAAGTCAAATTGGTTAAGGACAGGTTGAAGATAGCACAATCCCGACAGAAAAGCTACGCAGATCCTAAGCGTAGAGAAGTCACCTACGAAGTTGGTGATAGAGCCTATCTTAGAGTGTCACCACTTCGTGGAGTGAAAAGATTCGGAGTCAAAGGAAAATTGGCACCCAGATATGTTGGACCGTTCAAGATTCTGAGTCGCAAAGGAGAAGTTGCCTATGAAATTGAACTGCCAGAATCTCTGTCAGCTGTCCACAATGTGTTTCATGTGAGTCAGCTTAAGAAATGTCATCCAGAAATGGAATAAACTTCTTTGAAGGATACTATACCTTTGGAGGAGGTTCAACTAGAAAGTGATCTCACTTATGAAGAGAAACCTATCAAGATTCTTGAGACTGCAGAAAGAGTCACAAGGACTAAGACTATCAAGTTTTGCAAAGTGCAGTGGAATCATCATTCCGAAGAGGAAGCAACATGGGAAAGAGAAGATGATCTTCGGAAAGACCACCCTCACCTATTTGCTAGCCAATCCGAATCTCGAGGGCGAGATTCACCTTAAGGGGGTTAGATTTTTAACATCCCTAAAATCATGATTTCAAAGATTGCATATCATTCATGCATACATATAGAATTGAGATCAATTTCAAACACATTTCAAGAAAACAGAAGCACATAGTGCTATCATTTTATGTGAGCAAACTTAAATCAAATGCCCATCCCTATTTGAGAGCTTGAATGTTTTAAACCTAGATTGTTTGTCTCCCTGTTGATTGGTTTGAGTGTGGAGTTAGAACAAAATTTTACAAAATAGAAATGGTTTCAAAAACCATTTTCAAACATTTGCAAACCTAGTGCAATGTCCCTGTTATTTTGTTTTTCCAAAAATGACCAAGCCAACTCAAAGTGACCACATGGTTTTATGCCAAGTTTTGATTTGCACACTACAAAATCCCAAAAGATTTGAATTCAAATAGAGTTTGAATTCATTTGAAACCAATCCATAAAATCAAACAGAAAAAGAAAAGGAATAAAGAAATGGAAAAGGGGCGCCAGAATTGAGCCAAGCAGACTTCCATTTAGCCCATGCCCCTCTCTCTCGCACGCACTTTTAATACCTAACGAAAGTCGCCCGACGCCGACCCCTCCCCTCTCTCGCTTCACCGACGAGCGGGCCTTCCATGTCAGGCGTCTTCCCTGGGTTTCTCGCTCCGCCGTTACCACCGTGTAGTGACGCCGCGATTAAACTCTCTTAAATTCCATTGATTCAGCGCGCAATCCTCGCCTCGCTTCTAGCTACTTAAACCCCTCTCTGCCGCGGTCATTTCCCCCCACTTTCCTCGCTCACTCCGCCACCAGGCTGCACGCATTCGACCTCAAAACCCCGTAGCACCGACGACCTCCGGCGACTGATTCAGGTGAGCTTCGACCGCCCCCCTTTCTCTGGTTCAAACTATCGTGCCCACCGTGATCTCGTGCATCTCCTGATACTCTTTGTTTGAATTCTCGTGACCCAGGACGCCGTCCCTGTTCGTGCTCAAGAATCAAGCCGCCAACTCCACCGCGACCAATTACGGTAAGCATAAGCGCCCTTGCCCCTCTTGCATACGAGGATGTTCGCCACTGTTTTGCGCGTCTCTAATCCATCCGTTCGTGTAGGGCGACGCGAAACCTCGGCAACTACATCGTCTGCAACCTCCCGACGCGTGCACGACTCCGACTCGACGAAGCCCAAGCTCTCGCCAGGCGCCTTGCCACGCCACCTCCACGTTGAGCTTCGCCCCGACCCTGCGATTCTGGTGAGCACACTCTTTCCTCCCCGGGCGACCTAGAACGCCGGCACCGCCACGGACAGAGCGCTCCACCGCTCGCTGTCGCCGCGCGCTGCCAGACCTTGGTCGTTTGATCAAGAGCCGTTGGATCTAGATCCAACGCGTGCGATAGAACCACTTAGCGAAGCGTTACGTTTTTATCTGAACCGTGCATCGCCACTTAGATCCTATGGCTCGCGTGTGTGATCCAACGCGAACCGGTACGCGCCAGTAAGATTAGGACGCGTGGCTAGGGTTTGTTTAAAAACAGAATTTGAAAACAGATTTGAATCCAAATTTGATTTAGCTATAACTTTTGATCCACACGTTAGAATTTGACAAATTTTATACCGTTGGAATCAGGAGGACAAGCCCTTTCTATTTATGCAATGTGTTTAGTGTTTAGTTTCTGTTAAAATGGTTTCTTTTGCAGAAACTTGTTTAGGACTATTTTGAGTATATGAATTGTTTAGGAAATTGTTTTAGTGTCAAATAAACTTGGTTTAGCAAGTTTTTGACTTGTTTATGATTCAGTACTATGCACTTGCTTGGTTGAGTTTCAAAAATCATCACTTAGCATCTTGCATGCATGCATATATATTTTTGCTTGTATATGACTTGTATGTGATTGTGGTTATATTCTTTGTGTAGACTTTGGTGCTAGTGATTGTGATTGTGAAGAGTGCTACTCTCCCAACTACCAAGGCAAGTGGTACTTCATGAATATTACTATCCCTATATTTTCATACAAGCATTAGAAATATTTTGCTAAGTCTTGCATGTTACTATTTTGCCAAATGCCATGTTGGGAAATCCTAAGTAGTTGTAGAATTGCTAGGAAATTTTCTAAGTTAAGTACTATCTATGCCATGCTTAGCCTAGCTAGTAGCAAACAAGGGTTGTAAAAATATACATGCTATGATGAAAATATTTCTAAGTCTTTGGACTTATGTTTTTCTAATAAAACAACTAAGTCAATGAATCACCTGGGTGGAAAGGGACTTGATTGGTGGTTTTTGGTTGAGTGGTTACACAAGGCCCATGGATATGGTTTACCTTGTGTATCTCACTTGTGGAAAGCCACCCAGGAACAAAGGGATTTTAGAGGCCAAGTGTTGAGAAGCTTATAGTGCAACCACTTGGCAATATGGGCTCTGCCTGGATCACATAAGTTGCTAGAACTTAGCCATTTGGACAGTTGGTGGTAGTGGGAATGATAGGTTGGAGCGCGTCCATTTGGTCTAAGGAAAGGCTTCTGAAAGGTCCTGTCTTGGGAAACCAAGTCTTGTGGGGAAAGTTCACAACCTCTGCAGATGGAAAAATCTAAGTACTTAGCCAGGTCCATGGCAATGGACAACTTGAGCATCAAGACATGGAAGCTATCAAGAATCTCATCACTCCAACTTCTAAGTAAAAACTTGTGGGTGAACAAGGGTGAAGGACCTCAATGTCTGTAACATCCCTAAAATCATAATTTCAAAGTTTGCATAACATTCATGCATGCATATATATTTGAGATCAAATTTCAAACTCATTTCAGAAAAACAGAAGCACATGGTGCTTTGATTTTATATGAGCAGATTTAAATCAAAGGGCCATCCCCATTTGAGAGTTTGAATGATTTTTAAACCTAGCTTGTTGGTCTTCCTTGTAGAAAAGATTGAGTATGGTTTTGGACTAAAGATTTTCAAATTGGAAATAGTTTCAAAAACCCTTTTTCAAATTTTTGCAAACCAAGTGCCAAGTCTCTGTTATTTTGTTCTCCAAGCTTGACCAAGCCTTTGCAAAGCAACCCCATGATTTTATGACTATATTTGAGACTACTACTCACTGCAAAAATCCCAAGAAGATTTGAATTCAAATGAAACTTGAGATCATTTGAAAATCAATTCAAAAAAATTGAAACAGAAAAAGAAAAGGAGAAAGAATTAGAATTGGCGCTGCCAGATTCCAGCCCATTTCCGAACAGGCCTAGCTAGCCCACAGGCCATTTCTTTCTCTCGCACGCCAAAGACACCATACGACGACCACTGACCCCCACCTCCCTTCACGCGTTTTCGACGAGCGGCCCTTCCACGCCGCCCCGTCTTCCCCAGATTCCGCAAGACGAACTCCGCCGCTGCTGGTTGCTGATTTCGCGAGGTTAAATTGCATTGATGCAGCAAGCGTTTCTTGTCGAGCCTCGCTATAAAATCCCCACCCTCGCGACCATTTCCTCAAACAATTTCGCCTTCACGCCACCAGGCTTCCCACAACTTGCACGATGTCATTGTTCGACGATCAAGGCCGACGAATTCAGTGAGCTCCGTGTTCCCTCTGCATCTCTAGTTCATGCTATCAAGTTCAGCGAGTCTTTGCGCACCTCATCGACACTCCCCATTTTCCCTCGCATGATCTGTAGCTCAAGCAACGCGACGGCGACCGGCCGCCACCGTTCTCTGCACGAACTCCGGCGACCTCCCTCCGTAAGTAGCCACCGCCCCTTGCCCTCTGACTGATACACCTAGAATCTCCATCGTTGTGCGCATCTAACAGTACCCCTATTTTGGCTTGGCGCGACAAGGAACCTCGCCAACGTCGACGACTGACTGTGCCCGACGTCTGCCTCTACTCCGATGAGGAATCCTCGTCGTGTTCGCGCGCCCCTCGACGAACCATCGCCACCTTGAGCATCGGCAGCCTCCTGTGGTTCTGGTAAGCGCCTCCTTTCTTCCCCGGGTGACCTAGAGCGCCAACGCACGCTTAACCGACGCTACGCCAGCCACGCTTAGCGCCGCTCGTTTCTAGTTAGAAGATTCTTAGCCGTCAGATCTAGATCCAGTGCATAGAAATAGTTCACTTAACGAAGGGGTATGGATAGATCTGAGCCGTGCAGCGATAGTTAGATCCAACGGCGCGGAAGGGTGATCCAGTACGAACCAGTACGCACCAATAGAAACTTGACGCGTGTCTAGGGTTAGATTCAAAATTAGAATTCAAATCAGATTTAGATCCAATTTTCAAATGGCTATAACTTGTGATTCCCATGTTAGATTTTTGCAAATTTTATACCGTTGGAAACAGTGAGACAAGCCCTTTTCGAATCTGCAATGTGTTTAACAAAAAGTTTCTGTTAAAATGACTTTTTATGCAGAAACTTATTTAGGACCTTTTTGAGTATAGATTTTGTATAGTAAATTATTTTAGTGCTAAATAAGTTTAGTTAGCAAGTTTTTGACTTGGTTATGTTTCTGTATCATGCACTTGCTTGGTGGAGTTTTCAAAAATCATCACTTAGCATTTTCTTGCATGCATGCATTCATATTTTTGTTTGTATATGAATTGTGTGTAATTTTGTGCTACAAATTTTTGTGTAGATTTTGCTAGTGACTATGATTGTGAAGAGTGATGCTCTCCCCATTACCAAGGCAAGTGGTACTTCATGATATTTTATCCCTATATTTTGTATAGCACTAGAAATATTTTGCTAAGTCTTGCATGCTACTTTTTGCCAAATGATTTGTTGGGAAATCCTAAGTAGATGTAGAATTGGTAGAATTGCTAGGAAAATTCCTAAGTTAAGTTACTATGCCATGCTTAGCCTAGCTAGTAGCAAACAAGGGTTGGTAAAGTATATACATGCTATGAAATTGTTCTAAGTCTTTTGGACTTATGTTTTTCTTAATAAAACAACTAAGTCAATGAACCCCCTGGGTGGAATGGGACTTGAATTGGTGGTTTTTGGTTGAGTGGTTACACAAGGCCATGGATATGGCTTGTGTATCTCACTTGATTTGGAGGCCAAGTGTTGAGAAGCTTATAGTGCAACCACTTGGCAATATGGGCTCTGCCATGATCATATAGGTTGCTAGAACTTAGTCACTTGGACAGTTGGTGGTAGTGGGAATGATAGGTTGGAGCGCGTCCATTTGACTAAGGAAAGGCTTCTGAAAGGTCCTGTCTTGGGAAACCAAGTCTGGTGGGGAAAGTGCACAACCTCTGCAGATGGAAAATCTAAGTACTTAGCCAAGTCCATGGCAATGGACAACTTGAGCATCAAGACATGGAAGCTACAAGAATCTCATCACTCCAACTTCTAAGTAAAACTTGTGGGTGAACAAGGGTAAAGGACCCCAATGTTTATTGGTGGATTCTTGGGAAAGTTTTTGACAAAGAAAAACTTAGTGATTTCAACTAATAGGAAAAACCTATTTTGAGCAAAGCAAGCCAAGCTACACTTAGCCTAAATGCATATAGTATTATAGTCCACCTTAAAATTTACTAAGGTATCACTTGCCAATACTATTCCAAAGTATTGACCCACTATGATTGTAACTTGTGATGTTGCAGGTTACTCCGATGATGATTAGGAGTCATGAGTCTACACTCAACATGCTTGCCTGTGGCGCATGAAGATGAAGACTTATGTTTATTTACTTATTCCAAAAACTCTTGTACTAGGCCTATGGCCCTGAGTTGTAAAAGACTATGTTTTATCTCTAGAATGAATGTAATAAATGACCTTTGTATCTGTGTACTTCATCTTAAACTGTGGATGCTAGCAATGATCCAGGGACTAGCATTGCAATCACGGGGATCCTTTTTCCTTTACAAAGGAGGGATCTTACAGATGGTATCAGAGCACTGTGTTGCCTGTAGGATTATGACCCTAGAATTGGAAACCACTAAGGAAAAAATTTCAACTACTTCTACACTTGTCTATTCTTCTCGTAAACTTTTCTAATCCTCTCATTCTCATCTCTATTTGTAGATGAACTCCATCAATGAAGCCGTGAAGAAAGGACCACTCATGACCATGACCTTGGAGTGTGAGACTGAGTTTCCCAAAATTCTCAAGGACCTCATGGTGGCAATGGAAATGCATGGTGCAGCTGTGTATAAAGGCTTTCCAGTGATGGATGAAGGAGTTGAATATTGGTGGGTGCAACTTCACTTGTACAAAAGCAAGGAAGACAACCACAAAGAAATAGGATTCTGCATGTACACCAACACTGTGGTGCACACCACATTCTTTGAGTCAGCAAGAGAAGCAGCTTGGAGGACTATCAAAGAACTTAGTGCTAGAGTCAAGTGCAGAATGCTCAACCTCCAAAAAGACTTAGAGAAAGAGAAGGAACATACCCAAGAGTTGGAAGCCACCAACCAAACCTTAAGAGGAGATATTATAGACTTAGTGATGGAATCATGTGAGCAAGATAGGCTGATTGCCTCTAGGAACATTGTGTTAGCCAACAGATCCAGTGAGATAGGATTGTAAACGCACTTCGTTAGTTGGACCACCACCTATCACCTTATTTTCCAAAATGATACCTTAAATAAGTTTGGACCTTGATTGATGTAATGGATTCATGTGTGCATGACTTGTGTGATTTTGTGTTCCAAGGTTATGTATGAAATGTTTGTCTTGTTTTATTTTAAATTGTGTTGTTTTATCATTTATTATATGAAACCAAAAAGAAGCTAACTTTTCTATCTTATAAATAGATGCCTATTACCATCAGCACTGTTGAGGAGTTCCAGGTTACCCGTTTTGGTCCTTGTATCGTTGAGCTTACCACTTTGCTCAATCTCCCTCTTCCCACCATCATGGTGCATCCACTCACCAAGTTCGAGAGGAAGGACCTCTGGGGCTTCAAGGTGAACCAGCCCGAACGCCAGACAGAGCCTACTACGGAGGCCATTGTCTTCAAGCTTATGCACGATGACAGGGAGAGAGGCATGGAGGTCGTCATGCAGGACCTGATAGGACGTCTGCTAGGCCGTCACTCCCGACAGGTTAGAGGCACCCACTTCCACGTCTTCGAAAGACGTGATGATGATGGAGAGTCCATCGACTTCGAGGACGACTCGAGGGACACAGCAGAGCCGATACGTCTCTATCTCCATGACTTAGAGTCTCTTATTAGGCACGTGGACACGGACAGGACCAATGTCATGCTCAGTAAATGTGCAGCTTCAGTGCGCGAGAAGGACAAGCTTTTCATGCGGATGAGATAGTCAAGGAAATGGAGGCGAAGTTCGAGACCCAGGACCGGAAGTTCAAGAGTCAGGAGAAATGCGTCCAGGATAGGAACAAGAAGATCCGGGACATGACTGAAGAACTGAAGTCCAAGGATTTCGAGCTAGAGCAGCAGCAGATGGTGATTGAGAGGCTTCGCTCCCAGAAGAGGGCTCTCAAGACCAAGATCGAGTCCTTGACCACTACTATTGAGGAGAACAAGACCGCGATGGAGAACGCAGGTCTTACCTTTGTCGAGGAGGAGATTGATGCTGATGAGTAGACTTGACTACTCGCTTATCTTTCATTATCGTACTTGTTATTTGTGAAACTTGTTATTGGACCATCCGACATGTGGATGGCTTGCCACTTGTGTGTTTTACTTTGAGAACTTGTTATCTTGTTGTTGAACTTTTATCTTTGTGTTTCATGCTATGTGTTTGCTTATGTGATGTAATGTGCATAAAACTTCTATGGGTATCTCATTCTTATCTCTATTTGAACAAACCACAGATGCCTCCCCGTCGCGCAAACCCCAACCCCAACAACATCACTCCAGAAATGCAGCAAATGATGAATGCGCAAACACAGCTTATGCAGATGATGACAACATTCATCCAAAATCAGAATAACAACAACAACAACCGCAATAACAACAACAATAACAACAACAACAACCCTCCGGGCTTTGATATGCTCACCAGATTTCTGCGTTTGAGGCCAGCTAAGTTTTCGGGGATGACTGATCCCATGGTGGCCAATGATTGGCTACGTTCTGTGAACAAGGACTTAGTGACCGTGGGCTGCACGGATGCTGAAAAGGTCAGGTTCGCAGCACATCTGCTGGAAGGGCCAGCCGCCACATGGTGGGACAACTTCCAAATCACCACTCCTATAGATGAGGTGACTTGGGCTATCTTTGAAGATGGCTTTCGCACCGCTCACATCTCGTCAGGACTGATGAGCCTGAAAAAGAAGGAGTTTCACAACCTGAAGCAGCGCCACCGCAGCGTGGCTGAATATATAGAAGAGTTCAACAATCTAGCGCGCTATGTACCGGATGAGGTTGACACGGATGCCAAAAGAAAGGAGAAATTTCTGGAAGGCTTGAATGATGAGCTGAATCTGCAGCTGGCTGTGGCATATGTTCCCACTTATCAGTCGCTCTGTGACAAGGCTGCTATATTGGAGAACAAAATGAAGCAAGTCGAGAGTAGGAAGAGGAAACACTCCGACAAGCACAGCTCGGGATCGTCTCACAAACAATCTCACTATGATGACAGTGGAAGCTTAGGATCCCATAAGCATGGGAAATTCAACAAGCACCACAACCACAACCGTCATGACAACAAGCATCATCGCATTCATGACAATGACAAATACAAGAACCACAAGAGTGGACATAAGAGCCACCACAGTGGGAATGGTAGTGGAAGTGGAAGTCAGCCTGCTAAGAGAGACATCAGTCAGGTTGAGTGCTTCAAATGCAAGAAGATGGGACACTATGCAAATGAGTGCCCCGAAAAGAAAGTTGAAGGACCTGTCAAGCCCAATCCTTTCCAGAAAGGTCAGGTGAACCACATTAATGTGGAGGAGGTCTATGAGGAGCCTGACGCTGTTGCTGGTAAGTTCAGACTCAATTCTATTCCAGCATTTGTACTCTTTGACACTGGTGCATCTCATTCATTCATATCAAAAGCATTTGTTGATAGAAATGGGTTTGCATCTGAAAACATTGGGTGTCCAATAAAAGTTAGTTCTCCGGGTGGAGATATGATAGTAAGTCTTGGATGCCGGGATCTTGTCATAGAGTTTGGAAAGCATAAGTTTCCAGTGAGCCTGATAATCCTAGATTCCCAAGGATTGGATGTAATTTTAGGAATGGATTGGATGGCTAAGTATGAAGGAGTGCTAGATTGTGCTAATCGTACTGTTGCACTCACAACCCCTGAAAGAAAAAGAATAAAATTCAGGTCAAACTTTGAATCCAAAGGAAGTAAGCTTAATTCTCTTAAGGGGGTTAGCATGGACAATGTGTCAATTGTGTGTGAGTATCCGGATGTATTCCCGGAAGAATTGCCAGGAATGCCACCAGATAGAGATGTGGAGTTTTTGATAGATTTGGTACCAGGTGCTGGACCAATAGCAAAGAGACCATACAAAATGTCAGTTGATGAACTGAAAGAGCTCAAGAAGCAACTAGGAGAACAGTTGCAGAAAGGATTCATTCAACCAAGTTCTTCATCTTGGGGAGCCCCAGTTTTGTTCGTGGAGAAGAAAGATAGAAGCCAAAGGTTATGCATAGATTACCGTTCACTCAACGAGGTAACTATCAAGAACAAATATCCTTTGCCTAGAATCAATGACTTGTTTGATCAGCTAGAGGGAGCATGTGTGTTCTCGAAGATTGATCTTTGGTCAGGCTATTTTCAACTCAAGATAAGAGAGCAAGACATACCTAAAACAGCATTCACCACAAGGTATGGATTGTATGAGTATACCGTAATGCCTTTCGGCTTAACCAATGCTCCAGCATACTTCATGAATATGATGAACAAGGTGTTCATGGAATTCCTTGACAAGTTTGTTGTCGTTTTCATCGATGACATCTTAGTCTACTCCAAGAGCAAAGAAGAACATGAAGGACACTTGCGCTTGATACTTGAGAAGTTAAGAGAACATAAACTTTATGCCAAATTCAGCAAGTGTGAGTTTTGGTTAGAGGAAGTTGGTTTTCTTGGTCATGTTATGACAAAAGATGGTGTAGCAGTTGATCCTGCTAAAGTTTCAGCTGTGACGGAATGGGAATCTCCCAAAAATGTAAAAGAAGTTCGCAGTTTCCTTGGCTTAGCAGGTTACTACAGAAGATTTATTGAGAATTTCTCTAAAGTAGCTAAGCCCATGACTGAATTGTTAAAGAAGGACAAGAAGTTTGCTTGGTCTGAAGGTTGTGAAGTCAGCTTCCAGGAATTGAAGAAAAGACTTGTAACAGCACCAGTTCTATGTCTGCCAGATTTGGAAAAGGATTTTCAAGTATATTGTGATGCATCTCATCAAGGTTTGGGTGTCGTACTCATGCAAGACGGTAAAGTTGTGGCCTATGCCTCGAGACAACTCAAAACTCATGAGGTAAACTATCCTACTCATGATTTGGAGTTAGCCTCTGTCGTCCATGCACTCAAAACATGGAGGCATTACCTTTTGGGAAAACGTTGTGAAGTGTTCACGGACCACAAGAGTTTGAAGTATATCTTCACCCAGAAGGAAATCAATATGAGACAAAGACGATAGTTAGAGCTTATCAAAGACTATGACTTATTTTTGCAATACCACCCCGGTAAAGCAAATGTTGTAGCAGATGCTCTAAGTCGTAAGGTATTTGTGAATGGCCTTACCAAAGGAGAATTGCCAGACGAATTGTGTGCCCAATTCAAAGAACTCAGATTGGAGATTGTGCCAGAAGGACATCTCATGTCTTTAGATGTTCAACCCACTTTGTTGGACAAGATTCGAGAAGCTCAAAAGACTGATAAGGAAATTGAAGATATTAAGGAAAAGATTAGCCAAGGGAAAGCTAAAAGTTTCCATGTAGACGAACAAGGTACTTTATGGCACGGGAAACGTATTTGTATTCCACAAGATCCGGAGATGCGGAAACTGATTCTGCAAGAAGCCCACAACTCTCCGTATTCCATTCCCCGGGTAACACCAAAATGTACATGGACATGAAAGAAAGATTTTGGTGGAACAATCTCAAGAGGGACATCCCCGAGCATATTGCTTTGTGTGATGTGTGTAGTAGAGTAAAAGCGGAGCATCAGAAACCAGCAGGTTTGCTTCAACCACTACCTATTCCTGATTGGAAATGGGACAAAATTTGTATGGATTTCATCACCGGATTACCAAGGACCAGATCAGGATATGATTCCATATGGGTAGTAGTGGATCGCTTGACTAAAGTGGCTCATTTTATACCCGTGAAGACAACTTATACAAGTGCCAAGTTAGCCAAAATCTACATGAGTAGAATTGTATGCCTTCACGGTGTGCCTAAGAGTATTGTGTCCGATAGGGGAACCCAATTCACTTCCCATTTTTGGAGACAGCTACATGAGTCATTGGGAACGAGGTTGGAATTTAGTACTGCTTTTCATCCTCAAACCGATGGACAAACAGAAAGGACTAATCAAATTCTGGAAGACATGTTGAGGGCATGTGCCCTAGATTATGGAGCAAGTTGGGACGAAAGTCTGCCTTACGCAGAATTTTCTTATAACAACAGCTATCAAGCCAGCATTGAGATGGCACCGTTTGAGTTTCTCTACGGAAGAAAATGTACCACCCCATTGTTATGGAATGGTGTGGGAGAAAGAAGTCTATTTGGGACAGATCTTATTAAAGAAGCTGAAGAGAAGGTCAAATTGGTTAAGGAAAGGTTGAAGATAGCACAATCCCGACAAAAAAGCTACGCAGATCCTAAGCGTAGAGAACTCACCTACGAAGTTGGTGATAGAGCCTATCTTAGAGTATCACCACTTCGTGGAGTGAAAAGATTCGGAGTCAAAGGAAAGTTGGCACCAAGATATGTTGGGCCATTCAAGATTCTGAGTCGCAAAGGAGAAGTTGCTTATGAAATTGAACTGCCAGCATCTCTATCAGCAGCCCATAATGTGTTTCATGTGAGTCAGCTTAATAAATGTCACCCAGAAATGGAAGAATCTTCTTTGAAGGATACCATACCTTTGGAAGAAGTTCAACTAGAGAGTGATCTCACTTATGAAGAAAAGCCTGTCAAGATTCTTGAGACTGCAGAAAGAGTTACTCGGACTAAGACTATCAAATTCTGCAAAGTTCAATGGAACCATCATTCCGAAGAAGAAGCAACATGGGAAAGAGAAGATGATCTTCGGAAAGACCACTCACCTATTTGCTAGCCAATCCGAATCTCGAGGGCGAGATTCACCTTAAGGGGGTTAGATTTGTAACATCCCTAAAATCATAATTTCAAAGTTTGCATAACATTCATGCATGAATATAGATTTGAGATCAAATTTCAAACTCATTTCAGAAAAACAGAAGCACATGGTGCTATGATTTTATGTGAGCAGATTTAAATCAAAGGGCCATCCCCATTTGAGAGTTTGAATGATTTTTAAACCTAGCTTGTTGGTCTTCCTTGTAGAAAAGATTGAGTATGGTTTTGGACTAAAGATTTTCAAATTGGAAATAGTTTCAAAAACCCTTTTTCAAATTTTTGCAAACCAAGTGCCAAGTCTCTGTTATTTTGTTCTCCAAGCTTGACCAAGCCTTTGCAAAGCAACCCCATGATTTTATGACTATATTTGAGACTACTACTCACTGCAAAAATCCCAAGAAGATTTGAATTCAAATGAAACTTGAAATCATTTGAAAATCAATTCAGAAAAAGAAAAGGAGAAAGAATTAGAAACGGGCCGGCGCCAGGATTCCAGCCCAGCTTCTGAACAGGCCCAGCAAGCCCACCTGGGCCATTTCTTTCTCTCTCGCGCTTGACACCACCACACCCCAGACGACAGACCCCACCTCCCCTTTACCGACGAGCGGCCCTCTCCACGCCAGCTTTGTCTTCCCAGATTCGCCACGAACTTTCACTGCCTGCACTGATTTCGCGAGGTTAAATTGCATTGATGCAGCAAGCGTTTCTTGTCGAGCCTCTGGCTATAAAATCCCCACACCCTCGCGACCATTTCCCCTCAAACAATTTCGCCTTCACGCCACCAGGCTGCCCACAACTTGCACGATGCCGCCGCTGTTCCGACGACTGCGCCGACGAATTCCGGTGAGCTCCGTGTTCCCCTCTGTCTCTAGTTCATGCTATCAAGTTCAGCGAGTCTTTGCGCACCTACTGACACTCCCCATTTTCCCTCGCATGATCTGTAGCTCCAGCAACGTCGACGACCGGCCGCCACCGTTCTCTGCACGAACTCCGGCGACCTCCCTCCGTAAGTAGCCACCGCCCCTTGCCGTCTGACTGATACACCTAGAATCTCCATCGTTGTGCGCATCTAACAGTACCCCTATTTTGGCTTGGCGCGACAAGGAACCTCGCCAACATCGACGACTGACCGTGCTCGACATCTGCCTCTACTCCGACGAGGAATCCTCGCCGTGTCCGCGTGCCCCTCGACGAACCATCGCCACCTTGAGCATCGGCAGCCTCCTGCGGTTCTGGTAAGCGCCTCCTTTCTTCCCCGGGCGACCTAGAGCGCCAGCACCGCCGCTAACCGACGCGCTGCCGCTAGCGCCGCTCGTTTCTGGTTAGAAGATTCTTAGCCGTCAGATCCAGATCCAGCGCATAGAAATAGTTCACTTAACGAAGGGGTATGGATAGATCTGAGCCATGTAGCGATAGTTAGATCCAACGGCGCGGAAGGGTGATCCAGTGCGAACCGGTACGCACCAATAGAAACTTGACGCGTGTCTAGGGTTAGATTCAAAATTAGAATTCAAATCAGATTTAGATCCAATTTTCAAATGGCTATAACTTGTGATTCCCACGTTAGATTTTTGCAAATTTTATACCGTTGGAATCAGTGAGACAAGCCCTTTCTGAATCTGCAGTGTGTTTAACAAAAAGTTTCTGTTAAAATGACTTTTTATGCAGAAACTTATTTAGGACCTTTTTGAGTATAGATTTTGTATAGTAAATTATTTTAGTGCTAAATAAGTTTAGTTAGCAAGTTTTTGACTTGGTTATGTTTCTGTATCATGCACTTGCTTGGTGGAGTTTTCAAAAATCATCACTTAGCATTTTCTTGCATGCATGCATTCATATTTTTGTTTGTATATGAATTGTGTGTAATTTTGTGCTACAAATTTTTGTGTAGATTTTGCTAGTGACTGTGATTGTGAAGAGTGTTGCTCTCCCCATTACCAAGGCAAGTGGTACTTCATGATATTTTTATCCCTATATTTTGTATAGCACTAGAAATATTTTGCTAAGTCTTGCATGCTACTTTTTGCCAAATGATTTGTTGGGAAATCCTAAGTAGATGTAGAATTGGTAGAATTGCTAGGAAAATTCCTAAGTTAAGTTACTATGCCATGCTTAGCCTAGCTAGTAGCAAACAAGGGTTGGTAAAGTATATACATGCTATGAAATTATTCTAAGTCTTTTGGACTTATGTTTTTCTTAATAAAACAACTAAGTCAATGAACCCCTGGGTGGAATGGGACTTGAATTGGTGGTTTTTGGTTGAGTGGTTACACAAGGCCATGGATATGGCTTGTGTATCTCACTTGTGGTATGCCACCCAGGCACAAAGGGATTTGGAGGCCAAGTGTTGAGAAGCTTATAGTGCAACCACTTGGCAATATGGGCTCTGCCATGATCATATAGGTTGCTAGAACTTATTCACTTGGACAGTTGGTGGTAGTGGGAATGATAGGTTGGAGCGCGTCCATTTGACTAAGGAAAGGCTTCTGAAAGGTCCTGTCTTGGGAAACCAAGTCTGGTGGGGAAAGTGCACAACCTCTGCAGATGGAAAATCTAAGTACTTAGCCAAGTCCATGGCAATGGACAACTTGAGCATCAAGACATGGAAGCTACAAGAATCTCATCACTCCAACTTCTAAGTAAAACTTGTGGGTGAACAAGGGTAAAGGACCCCAATGTCTATTGGTGGATTCTTGGGAAAGTTTTTGACAAAGAAAAACTTAGTGATTTCAACTAATAGGAAAAACCTATTTTGAGCAAAGCAAGCCAAGCTACACTTAGCCTAAATGCATATAGTATTATAGTCCACCTTAAAATTTACTAAGGTATCACTTGCCAATACTATTCCAAAGTATTGACCCACTATGGCTGTAACTTGTGATGTTGCAGGTTACTCCGATGATGATTAGGAGTCATGAGTCTACATTCAACATGCTTGCCTGTGGCACATGAAGATGAAGACTTATGTTTATTTACTTATTCCAAAAACTCTTGTATTAGGCCTATGGCCCTGAGTTGTAAAAGACTATGTTTTATCTCTGGAATGAATGTAATAAATGACCTTTGTATCTTTGTACTTCATATTAAACTGTGGATGCTAGCAATGATCCAGGGACTAGCATTGCAATCACAGGGATCCTTTTTCCTTTACAAAGGAGGGATCTTACAATGTCTATTGATGGTTTCTTGGGGAAAGTTTTGACAAAGAAAAACTTAGTGATTTCAACTAATAGGAAAAACCTATTTTGAGCAAAGCAAGCCAAGCTACACTTATCCAAAATGCATATAGTAATATAGTCCACCTAAATTTTACTAAGGTATCACTTGCCAATACTATTCCAAAGTATTGACCCACTGTGGCTGTAACTTGTGATGTTGCAGGTTACTCCGATGAGGATTAGGTGTCATGAGTCTACACTCAACATGTTTGCCTGTGGCACATGAAGATGAAGACTTATAATTATTTACTTATTCCAAACTCTTGTATTAGGCCTGTGGCCTTGAGTTGTAAAGACTATGTTTAACTCTAGAATGGATGTAATAAATGACCTTTGTATCTGTGTACTTCATCTTAAACTGTGGATGCTAGCAATGATCCAGGGACTAGCATTGCAATCACAGGGATCCTTTTCCTTTACAAAGTAAGGATCTTACAACTACCGCTTTTTGGTACCTAGCCCGGCAGAAGGTTTTGGCAAGTTGCCAAATGCCACTGCCCTCCTAGGTACCAAAATGCGCGACCCGATTCCAATTGCGTTGGAAAAAGGACGACATGAGCTACCCTATTAAAGGTGAAAATATTGGTTATCACCAAGTGAGAATGTATCATGTATAATAATGTGAGATACCTCACTTGGTGAGAAACTGAAAAGCCGCCAAGATCAAAATCGCAACAAGATACAAACGGAAGATCGATTTTGATGAACAAGAGCTTGTTATGGAGATTACCACAAGATCTATATCCTCACATAGATAAGACCAAATAACAACCAAATATGATGATGCAAATATGCAAAGGTTTGAGCTCTCTCTGAACAAAGTGAACGAGTTACTCATTCGAGAGCCCCTCTTGATAGTATGGCTATCTATCCTAAACCCGGTCTCCTACTAACAATATGAGACCGGCAAAAGGGAAAACCTATCAAGATTATACCTTTGCCTTGAGCATTCCACTTGAGCTTGATGTAGACGATCTTGCCCTTCTCAAGATGTAACGCCTTTCTTAATTCCTCATCATCGATCCATGATCACCGAGAATGGCAAGCATCAAACATGAGATCTTCTATAGATGGTGCATTTTGAGCTTGCACAACACAGCTTCTTCTCATTTCATCGACCTTGAAGCCAACACATGCTCCAAGCGATGCTAATGGACAAATCCTGCAAGTATAACTTAATACACACATTAGTCCATAAAGATTGTCATTAATTACCAAAACCACACATGGGGGCCCACATGTTCTTTCAGTGTAGGACTCTGTAACCTGTCCTGCTAGGACTTTTCCCTGTAACCATAGGATCTGGCGACTATATAAGTCGGGCCTATGGGAGCCTTTAGGGCACAACCTAGTATCGATTCATACAACCTCGCACAGCGAACCTATCTCTGTAACTCGGTGTATTGCCCTTATAGTGATTTATAGCAGGAGTAGGATTCCGCCACCGTCGTAGGATCTGAACCTGGGTAAGTTGTGTTACCTCGTACCCGTCAATCGTCCGCCTTCCCCCCACGTCTCTAAACACGCACTGTGAGGACTCCTCCATGGCGTACTCGTCGGCAATACCACGACAGTGATAGCACGGTTCTGCTAACTCCCAGCCTATAATTTGCAAGCATATAACTTTCATGGACAGTCACAATGGTTCAAGTTTATTAAGTGCAAGGAATAAAGTGTGACATCAAGTTCATGAGAGCTTTACTAACTAACTTTCTCAAAACAGAAAAACATTTTATTTGGAAGAAAACGAGGCATAACGAATATGCATTGAATTAGCAAACGATGCTAATAGGTAGGTATGGTGGACACTGTTGGCAATATTGGTTTTGGGGAGTTGGATGCACAAGTAGAGCTCATACTTAGTGCAAGTGAACGCTAGCAATAGAGAGATGAGAGAGCAATAATTGTCATAATCATGGTTGCAACAAAACAGGACTAATTATGACATGAAAGTGATACAAGAACTCTGAGGAAAAATAAATCATCGAGGCTTACTGACTATTGTTTAGTCATATGCATGCGTGAGCATGTGCCAAGTCGATTCACATGAAACTTTCAAAGGAGGATACCACAATATCATACCAAAATATGAATATAACAATGCAAGAAAACATTCATATAACATGCTACAAACTATTAGCAAGCTGGAGCTAATCACAAGAAAGCAAGAACTACTAAGCATCCATCAATAACATACACCTTACATGAACAGACTAAGCATGCTCACAATGATGAGTATATGTACAAAAATGAAAACAAATAGAGTTTGTTACCAGCCTCTTATCACACCTCCAGTTGTCTTAATCTTCATTATTACACTTCACTTGTGTGACTTGAATAATAACATGAAACCAAAATCCACTGAGGACGGCTGAACCCTGCAAAGAACTCACAAAACCAAAGAAGACGAACAAATATTTTTGGTGTTTTCGATTTTTTCAAACAAGCAAACAAAGCCAAAACAAACAAAGCAAAATCTTTTTGGATTTTTCTTTAAGGAAAACCAAGAGAAACAACGAAAATAGTTTTGGTATTTTTGTGTTTTGAGAAAGCAGGAACAAAAACCAAAAAGAAAGCGAAACAATGGATATACAAAGAACCGACGAAACATGATATATAGATGAGTGTGATGTCGGTTACCTCCCCCCAAGCTTAGGCTTTTGGCCTAAGTGGGGCTCAATAGCACGGGTAGTAACCCCAAGCTGGTGGGTCATCATAGGAATGATCATAGTCAGGCGCTTGCGATGAAGAAGAAGATGCGCCCCAATCATAGGAGGGCTGCTGGTATGAAGACTCTCCCAAGTTGGAGGGCTGAACTGAGTCATCTTCAGCATCCTCTCCAACATTCTCCTCTTGCTGGGAGAGCTCCGCCATGTATGTGTCAAACTCCTCCTCCGTGAGCGACCATCCTTGCCTGTTATCAAAATTAAACAAAGCAGGTGCAGGCAAATAAACTACTTTCTCAGTCCTACCCCTTCTCCAACCACGCTTGACAAAAGATAATTCATAGGGTAAACTGCTCACAGTAGCCCCTAAGGAAACAAAATTATGCTGAACCATGGAATCAAGATCAGCCTCTCGATGGGGAACCGATAATCGGGAGCAAGAACAGCAAGAACTCGAGCTTGAGAATGTTTTCTGGTGTTTTTCGGGAGAGAGAAAGAAGATGTCTGGGAGGAGGCACTTTGGAGGGCCACAGGTGGGCCACACCCTGGCTAGGCGCCACCTGGGGGCTGACCACGCCACCCAGGGGTGTGCTAGACTGGGGGGTCCCCCTAGGTCACTCCAGGTGTCCCTCTGCCCCTTTTTTCGAGGAAAAAATTATTTTGAATTTTTTGGGATTTTTCGGGAAACTTTATTTTTGGCCAATTTTCAGGGTATGAAAATTGATTTTCTCGCAGAAAAGATTTTTTTAGAATAAGCAAAAGCAAACCAAAACCAAACTACATAAGTTCTAAGACACTTTAACAAGCAAACAACTAACAAAACCAAAGCTAACAAAAGAAAGGGCAAAGACTAGGAAGGAGAAAAATAAAAGTAAGCAAGTATAACCATAGTGAAAACATTATTTTGTTCATTAAAATCATTTTGTTAACAAGGTTGATCAAGTATTGTTACCAAAACAATCTTATATGAAACAAAACTTTGCATTCCACAAGGTGGTTATGTTACCTCAAACTTGATAGCAATGGTCCCAATCATAATAGTTTCAAAATTTTCTTATGGAATGGGACAATATATTTCTCCAACCTTGATGCTCTCAATATTTTCAATGGAATTCAGGCAATAGCTTTTAGACACCTTATTGGGGAAATAGACAGTATGCTCTTTGTCGTTAATATTGAATGTTACTTTTCCTTGATTACAATTGATGACAGCACCTGCAGTATTAAGAAAAGGTCTCCCAAGAATAATAGACATATTATCATCTTCAGGCATCTTAAGTATAACAAAATCAATTAAAACCAAGCAATTATGAGCCACTTGAACAGGAACATCCTCACATATACCAACAGGAATAGTAGTTGACTTATCAGCCATTTGCAAAGATATATCAGTTGGTATCAACTTTTCTAGCTGGAGTCTCTTGTAGAGAGAAAAAGGCGTAACACTAACTCTAGCTCCCAAATCACATAAAGCAGTTCTAACATAATTATTCTTAATAGAGCAAGGAATAGTTGGTATTCCTGGATCACCAAGTTTCTTTGGAACCTTACCACTGAAGGAATAATTAGCAAGCAGAGTAGAAATATCCTCATTAGGAATTATCCTTTTATTAGAGACAATATACTTCATATACTTTGAATAAGGAGGCAACTTAATAGAATCAGTCAAAGGAATTTGCAAAAATAAAGGTTTCATCCACTCACAAAACTTGTTGTAGTGTTCTTCCTCCTTTGACTTGTGTTTCTTACCTGGAAAAGGCATAGGTTTCTGCACCCAAGGTTCTCTCTCACTACCATGTTTCTTAGCAATAAAATCTTCCTTAGTGTACCTAGTGTTCTTAGTGTGATTCTCAGGTTCTTCCTCAACTTCATCCTTATCAGTAGCATCATTTTTATCATTACCACTCTAAGTTTCAGCATCAGAGACAGATATACTATTAGGATTTATAGCAGGTTCAAGTGGTTCCTCAACCACCTTATGTTTCTTTTTCTTTCTCTTACGAGGACTACCACTACTCTCACCTTGTTGAGAATCCTGCTCAATTCTTCTAGGGTGTCCTTCAGGATATAAGGGATCTTGAGTAGATATACCACTCCTAGTTCTAATTCCATAAGCATGTTTGTCTCCTGAAGCATTAACTAGCATATCCTTTTGTACCTTAGCAAGTTGATCAATTTGAGTTTGAACCATTTGAAAGTGTTTACAAAGCATTTTAACATCATTGGAAGTTCTTTCCACAATATCTTTCAACTCTTTAATAGCTCTAGAGTTTTCCAATAAATGATTTTGAACTTCTTTATTAAAATTACCTTGTTTAACAATAAATGTATCAAGTTCCTCTAAGCATTGATCAGGAGGCTTACCATAAGGAATATCACCTTCATCAAAGTGGAGAGAGTGTACCTCAATAGTAGATGAGTGGGGAATTGGCTTACATAATTCTTCTATAGGAGGTAGATTCTTCACATCTTCATCTCTAATACCTTTCTCCTTTAGACATTTCTTAGCTTCTTTCATCACTTCATCATTTAATGCAATAACTCCCCTCGTCTTTGGTGTTGGTATTGGAACTGGTTCAGGCACAACTGGTTCAGGAGTAATAGGCTCAGGTGTATTTAGCTCAGTTGAAGTCCAATCATCATAATTCTTTTTTATTTTAGCCATTAATTCTTCAGCATCTGTAGGAGTTTCCTGAAAACACAATCAGCAAAGCTATCTAGGTATGTCCTAGAATCATCAGTTAGTCCATTATAATAAATATCAAGAAGCTCATTTTTAGGTAATGGACATCCAGGATGTGCATGAATCAAGACACAGTACCTTGTCCATGACTCGGGCAATTTCTCTTCGTCTCCCTGTTTAAAATCAAAAAATCTCTACAAAGCAGCATGTCTAGCACTGGGAGGAAAATATTTCTAGAAGAAAGAAGTAATCAAGCAATCAGGACTATCAATGGAACCAGGAGGTAATCTATTAAACCAAGCCCTGGATTCTCCTTTTAGTGAAAAAGGGAAGATTTTAGTAACAAAGTACTTGCGCATCTTAAAATCATCAGAGAATAAAGCACTCATAGTGGAAAGCTCATTCATATGAGCTACAACACTCTCATTTTCAGTCCCACAAAAAGGCTCTTTCTCAACAATGTCTAAATAGTATAAATCAAGAGAGAAATCATAATATTTATCTTTGATATCTATGGGAGAGGTGGTAAACTTAGGATTAGAAGACAGTTTAGGAATAATGGTACGTCTTGCAAGGAGACTCTTAATAGCACTAGCACCATGTCTGTTTCGGCACTCTTCAACAAATTCATCAGTAAACTCAATGTAACCATCATTAATATCATAACTCTCTCTAGACTCAGGTGAGCTAATAGGTGTAACAGTGTCTTCACTAGGAGTTTCAGTATTTCCTAGACCAGCCATGGTAGCATCTAGGAAAGGACCTAATGAACCACTCGCATCAAGCACAGTAGAAGTAACATCATGAGTATCAAAAGAAGTTTCAGACTCACCAGTAGTAGCAGTGTGTGTAGCATGAGTATGTGGTGGTGGAGTAACAAGCTTACTTATAACAAACGGTGAATCAAGAGAAGCAGAGGTGTTTAGGACTGTACCTCTTCTTGTAGTGGATGGTAAAATAGGAAACTTTCCATCACGAGACTTCCCCATGATGAAAGGAGTAGCAGTGAACAATAATATATCCAAGTGAACTTACAAATAAAGCTATGCTCCCTGGCAACGGCGCCAGAAAATAGTCTTGATGACCCACAAGTATAGGGGACCGCAACAGTCTTCAAGGGTAGTATTACCCAATTTATTGATTCGACACAAGGGGATCCAAAGAATACTTGCAAGCCTTAACAACTGAGTTGTCAATTCAGCTGCACTTGGAAATAGTTCTTGCTCATAGAAGTTTATTAGTAGCAACAGTTTGTAGTAGCAACAGCAGCAGCAAAACAGGAGCAATAGTAACTGTAGTAGCAAACAGTAGGATATGAGTGCGGTAGGCATAGGGATGGATGGACGGGCGTTGCATGGACGAGTCTAAACATGTAACTTCAAGATCTAGGGCAATTGCAGATAAATGAGATAAAGCATCCAAGTACTAAACAATCCTAGGCATGGCCTCCATATATAGTCATGCGTGCTCGCAATGAGAACTTGCACAACATCTTTTGTCCTGCCAGCCCGTGGCAGCGGGGCCTCAAGGGAACTACTGGCAATTAAGGTGCTCCTTTTAATAGAGCACCGGAGCAAAGCATTAATATTCCGTGAACACATGTGATCCTCACATCACAGCCATCTCCTCCGGTTGTCCCAATTTCTATCACCTCGGGGTCTTTGGATTCGGACAATGATATGTGTACACAAGTGAGGTTGGTTCTTCCTACTCTCTTTTCTCCATTGTTGACTTTGAAGATCTTGCTCTCTCTCTCTCTATATATATATATATATATATATCCCTCCTATTCTTTTTCATCTTCTTGAGGAAAAGTGAGAGATCTAGATCTACATATCTACCAAACCATATATCTTCTTTCTGAAGGGATATGTTCATTGGAGCTTGTTCCTCTTCTGTTCTTGGAAGCCTAAACGGTTTTGTGGCATTAGTGATGTTTCTTAGGAGCCTCCAATTAAGTTGTGGAGATTGACCCAAGCTTGTATGAGTTTGGTGACCGCCCTCATGTGTTCCATAGTGGATCGGGTGCCCGCCTTGGTGGTGCGCATTCGGGAGAGTAAGGTGAGCCTTTGTGGCATCAGTGAGTGGTGTGCCTCCGCATCTTGGGATGAGGCCTTGTGTGGAGTTTGATGTGCATCGCGCAACCACACCTAAAGGTGAGCCTCTTTCGCCATTAGGGGAGCATTACGTCATCGCACCTCTCTAACGGAGATTATCTTTTTTTGGAAGTGAATTTCGGGATAAATATTCATCTCTATGTGCCTTGTTTATTTTGATATCCAATATCTTTACTTATGTTCTTTAATTTTTGATATCCTTCGTGCTTGATGTTCTCTTTTTTGCTATCACGTAGTTTCTTGTCTTGCTTAGCATAAGTTTTCAGTGCACATAGGTGAGCCTAGCATATTTAGGTTTTGTGCTTGATAAATTAAATGGTAGTTTTATCCCGTATTTATTAGAGACAATATTATAATTAGTTTAAATCGTCTATTTACCCCTCTCCTCTAGGCCACATATGTATCATTTCAATTGGTATGAGGGCTTGGTCTCTCATTTTAGGTTTCACCGCCTTTTGAGTAGAGATGCCGGCTAGGAGATTAGTGTACAATGATAGTTTTATATTTGATGGTATAAATTATAATGTTTGGAAAATTTTGATTATTTTCGGGGCATGAACCCACTTATAGAGTGAATTCTAGATATGGGTTTTTCTCCTCCTAAGTATCCCCAAAATCTATCTTTAGAGGAGGAGATAAACTCTTATCTCAATGCTCAAGTTTTTAAAGTTCTTTTACATGTTGTGAGCCATGTAATTATTTCCTCAATTATGTCTTATCGGAATTCTTATGAGATATGGACAAAGCTTCAAGAAAAATATGATGCTTCCAAAATTATTGAGGATGATTGTGTTCCATGCACCTCCGGTCGTGATGAGTTCTCATCTTCTTCTACTTCACCAACACATAATTCTTCACAAGGTAATGACATGGTGAGTGGTGGTGAAAATTGCAATGTTGGAAGCGATCTTACTTGCAATGTTTCATCTTTGGACTTAAAAACTCATAGTACAAAAAATGTTTTACATACTTGTGTTGATATTCCTTGCATATCATGTAGAAGTTGCTTGAATAAATCTCATGATGATATGCTTGTTTTCCTTGTTGCCATGATAAGAATGCTTTTATTTTCTCTAGTCTTTATGTTGCTAACCATGTAGAGGAAAACAAAGATTTTATGGTCAAGACAAGGTCTTCAGTGGAGCTTCAAGTGATTCTTCATCATCATCTCTCGATCCCCACATATGTATTATGGCTAGGGATTTAAAGGTAACTCCTACTTTGGAACCTAATATATCTCATGACGATGAGAATGAGGATCACGATGAAGAGGATGATGATGTTGTCTCTATAAAAGAGAAGGGTGAAATAGTTTGTCGTGTTTTTTATAAAAATAAAATTGCTTGCTCTAACTTTATCGAAATTATGACTCCCATGCTAATTCTTGGTATGTACACCCGACGTACATACGGTGCAAGATTATGGAAGACTATTTTCTACTGTTCTACATGAAAGATGGACCGATCAACTCTATCTATCCTCAAATATTTGTACCTGCAGTTTGTCGGTCTGAATTCAATTAAAATCGCAATCTATCTCTAACAAAAATACCCTGTACATCAACTACTCATATGGTACAATGTTGTGAGTGCATATGTGTTCCGGTATTCCTGATTTATTTGTAGTGTACCTTGAATCGACTTGCACGATTTTTTCGAGGAATCCGACTTGCAGGTTCAGGCATGTTTTGTGTCATTGTGTTTTAGTAGTAGTTCAAATTTTATCTCTTCTCATGACGGTGAACAATCACTTGACTTGATTAGCATCATCCTTTATTTGTCTCTGCAAGCTTTCACATCCAAAAAAAATGTCTCCGTGGTTTTTATTCTTCTTCGTTTCCTCCATTTTCGTAAACCTACTGCTCACACCTGCGTAAAAAGATACTACTCCAGCACATACCCTGATTAATTAAACAAGGTTACTCAAGAATGATGCACCTGCTTCAGTTTTCAGGACGCCATTGTTTCTTGAACACGTCCACCACAAGACGCCTGGCGTGGTACCCCAAGATCGGACCATAAAGTAGAGCAATGCCCCGCGCATGATCTTTGAGCTAAACTGCTAATCACTTGTATAGTTTGGTATGATCATCACTGAACCACAGAGCCTACACCTATAAATCCAGACGCTCCCCGGATTACTCTTCTCATCATACAGAGGCAGCTGGCCCTCGGTCGGTCGACTTTTGCACTCTGCGATCGGTGCTGGGCAGGAGGAGGGCGCGCGATCCATGGCGTCGTCGAAGCGCACATTGGTCGTGATGGTGGTGGCCGCGATGGTCGTGGCGGCGCGGTCGTCCGAGGCGGCGAGGATCACTAGCGACGGGGCCGACGTCGACGAGCTCCGGTTCCCGGGGTTCCCAGGCGGCAGGCCGCGCAGCCCAGGTGGCTTCCCGGCGATTCCCGGAGCGGGAGCGGGAGGCAGGCCGACGTCGCCGCCTGCGCCTCGCTTCAAGCCGTTCTCGCCGCCGCCGCCGCCGCCGCCGCTGCAGTCTTTGCCAGCTAACCCGCCGTGCGTCAGCGGCGGGGGGAGCACGCAGGCGCCGCTGCCCGGGTTCCCGGGCCTGCAGCAGCCAGGCAACGGCGCAGGGTCGTCGTCGCCCGCGGACTGCGTGACGCCGCTGGCCGGGCTGATGACGTGCGCGTCGTTCCTGACGGGGAGCGAGCCGGACACGCCGACGCCGCAGAGCGAGTGCTGCAACGGGCTGGGCATGTTCCTCAACAGCACGGCGGCGGTGGACGACAGGTCGCTGCGCTGCCTCTGCCCGGTCATCCTCGGCGACGTCAACCGCATGCTCCCCAAGCCCATCGACCCCGTCCGCATGATGTACCTCCCAATCTCATGCGGCGTCGTCCTCCCGCCACAAGTCCTCTTCATCTGCTTCAGTACGTCACCCACATTAACCGCTCTCTCTTCATCTGCTTCAGTACATTCGAGTTTAATTTGATTTTGAATTTCAAAATGATCTGCAGCTGGGCAGCCAACCCCGCCGGTGGTCTCGCGCATCCCTGACTCCTGGATGACACCATCTTCAACAGGCAAATTAAAATTTTCCTTTCTCAAAGTTTCATCCTGTTTGGTTTTCAGAATTATGACCCTGCTAATCAGCTGCGATTGATTAAGCTTGCTCTTTGACGTTTCATGCATCTTGTGTTTCATGCAGCATCGAGACCTTGATTGGTGCAAATCGGATTGGAGATTTAGATATACTCCAGTTAACGATATCAAGTAAATTTATGCCTATTGGCAGATGATACGCTGAGGTCTTGAATTTAGATGCAGTCAAGAAAAAAATATAGGCTGTATCTGTGGTTCACAAACTAGTAACCAACTTACCCATATATACAGCTGACCTAGATTGGTCAGTGCATCATGTAAGATGTAAGGGCTGTTCTTTTTCATCGAAAGCTATATACATATGAGAGAGCAGATTGTATTCAACTGTTCTTAATCTTTCAAGCAAAAGGGCGTGATCAAAGCTGGCAGTGGAAGTAATTGCTTAATGTATCAAATGGTACACAAAATGGTACACAAAACAGGTTAACTGCAGCAAAACAGGTTGATGCAATCTTTCAAGCAAAAGGGCGTGATCAAAGCCGGAGTTCGGCAGCACCAGTTCTTAATGTATCCTTACGACGCTTCAAAACCTCAAGAAAAACTTTCAATAGTTATTTTTCAGAAATTCTAGTAATTTTGATGGGTTCTAATATATATTTATCTTAAAGAATTCAAACTAGATTTAGACAAGATTCAAATTTGTTCAAATACAACTTAAGTTTGATAGAATTTATAAGAGATAGCTCTAAAATGATTTTCAAAATTTCCTAGAACTTATGGAGATTTTGGCGAGTGTCTAATTTTTCCTTGAACCAATATAAAATCTACCAACACATGTCAAAACGTTGGTTAACCATCACGGTTAGGGTTGCAAGCGGCAACCCATATCAGCCTGCGAAAGTAAAATTTAGTTCAAACTACACTAATTTTTTAAAAAAAAAATTGAACTAGACTAACTTTTTTTTACTGTGAAGCGGGACAGATTAAGGTGAAGCGGGACAGATTAAGGTGCCGCTTTGCAACCCTAATCAGGGTGACATTGCACCATATGTGGATGGTTGTCATCATATTTAATGACACAAGACTAACACAAAACTATTGTGCACAATCAAGCGATTACTAGTGCTAGTACTAGTGCATGATTGATCAAAAGCGAATTAGTAGTTTGAGAGCACAGATCTCGATGTAGAGTAGTGCAACAGATAAGCGCGCGGCGCGGCTGCCGGCCGGGCAGCGGCGACAGGTTCGTCAACACACACTCCTCCCCCCAAGCAGCTGGAAACAAGGGGGCGCGCGGGTGGTAGCCTCGATCATGTTCTCCATGGGTATCCTTGCATGTGTTCTCACCGGCTAGAATCTTGCATATGACCCTGGGTGTCTCTCTCTCTCTAGAAAAAAATCCAAATCAAATCAAATAATTTCTTCCATGAGATTGATTTTTTTCTCTCAAAATAGGAGAAATATATAAGTGTGTCATGGAAGAAATAATATTCATTTGAAGATTGATAGTCTTTTTGTTTTCTACAAATACTTAAATTCCTTCTCCCTCCCTCTTTCTTTCTTTCTAGAAAAAACAAATTAAATCAAATCGAATCGAATTTCTCTCTCTCTCTCTCATACTATAACGACTACTAGAAAGAATGGGCAATGAGAGAGAAGTGCAAGTTTTGAAAGAAAAAAAAGGAACTTAGATCCTATCAATCTCCTAAAAAACAATTTGTTCCATGATTCCCATCATCTCCATCACTTGCTTTCTCCCTCCTCCAAATAAACTTCCACTCTCCCATATCATCCCCTCTATTTAAGCACCACCACATCCCTCCTCCCAAACCACCAACACACACAACACTTGCAAACATCATCGATCAACAGCAGCAGCAGCTACCACACCAATTACACAACCTAGCTTCCGAGAATGCATCGAACATGCATCGAACGAAAGCTTTCGGCACGGAATAGCTATCCCAGCCGTTCGAATGTGCTTCTAGATTCGCAACGCGGTCCCACCGGGCTGACAGGTTTGACCGATGATTTCGTTCGATACGCCCCACTCCTGCGATATACGGTGCAGAATACGTATAGGATTCGGTGGGCCACTCGCGGGTTCCACTACATGCCTCCCGACACACGCTTGGCCGCTGAGAAGCCAGCGTTTTGAATTTGAATCGCGACCCCCTGGGCCTCGTCGTCTCCGACTCCCAGATCCGGAATCAGTTCGCGATGGTGCTCCATGGAGATCTCCCAAGCTTCACCGATCTGTTGCTAAGGTATGTTCTCGACGCATTGCCAGGCCGTTCTGTTTCCGTTCGAGGTCTAATTTTCTCCACAATCTTTTGCGCCTTTCATTGTGCTCATACAGCATGGAGATGCCAGCGCTGGATCCTTTGCAATGCGCCAACGAATACTCGACTGCGCCATCCATGGAAGATTCAAGTCGGGGGAGCCCCCAGAGCGGCTCGGAATCTACTGATCTCGAACTGAGTGAGGTCGAAGAAGGAGAAACCAGCGAGAGGAATGGCGCACCAGAGAGTCTCCCCGACGAGATTCAAAGAGGTGGCGAGCAGCGGGGGATAAGAGAAGAGCCGGCAAATGCGACTGCGGAATCGCCAACTCCTGATGGTTGGAAAAAGAGGTACCATTTTCTAGAACAACCCTCGGTCGGCAATTGACATATCTGATTCTGTGAGCCATAATCCTAAACACCCGTTTTATTGGTCGTCTTGTTCACGTATATCATAGGAAGATCCGGAACTGTGGGCGTGTTTTAAAATCATATCTGAATTGGTATGCCACGATACAGTTATATTGGGATTTTGCCGGTTAGAGCTGCTTGCCAATTACGCTCACAAAGCCACATGGTTGACAAATTATCTGGCTGGAGTTCACAGAGGTGAGCAAGGGTTGATCAACTGTGACAGCTTAATAATCACATGGTGAAGTATGTCATAATATATATTCATACCCCAGGTCAATCACGCCAGCACCCGGTTCCAACTTCCTGGTTTCATCGCTTAACGAGTCATATGTTTGACTACATAGCTTGAACTGTGTTGTGTACCAAAACACATCAATAGTCGGTGTTGTTGAACCCGTCGGGAAAATTATCCCAAAGCTTTTAATCTGTTTATAAATTATGCCAACTATGTTTAACTTTGTTTTATAGATTAGAAAATATTATCAAATCGGTACCCCAGTATAACATCGTGGTCAGATTGATACATAGTTAACGCCTTACAAAACAATGCTAATTGTTTAGAAGAACCACGATATGCCGTCAGTTGACCCATATCATCCGAACCATTGAACTGCATCTAAAAATATGGCCAGAATTTCACCCTGTTTACAGACCACCGGTGATATTATATGGAGTTAAACGATATAATTATGCAGGCATCGTCGTCAGGGTTTTATACCTGATAGCAGAGAGCCTTCAAGTGGGAGGAAGTCATCTCTCGAAGCGACGATGAGGAAATTTGCCCAAAACCGGTCTGAGGCGGTTGTCACCCCTGAAGTAGGGATGGAGTTTGACTCATTGCCTAAGGCATATGATTTTTACAGCCTCTACTCATGGGAGGTAGGGTTCGGGATTAGGTATGGGCAATCTAGAAAAAACAGCATGCAGTGCAAAGTTGGCCAGTACATCGCCTGTGCCTGTGCGGTGAGTGGTGCCATTGTTTTTATACAGTCCGTTAGTTTAACAACCACTCTACCTTGAATCCCCTGTTGACCCCTAGTCATGAATAATGATACTATTTTGTACTTCAGGGAAAACCCCAGCGCTCGAACTCAACTTCGGTGGCTTGTGGATGTCAAGCCATGATCAGCCTGTGCAGGACAAAAGACAATGGTTGGTATATCCACGAGTTCAAACAGTCACACAATCACAAGATGTCACTAACATACGGGGAAAAATTGAATTGGGCGTCCCATAGAAACATAGATCATCACACTAAGGCTCTAATCACCAATCTGCGAGATAACAATGTTGGGTTAGGAAAGGTTTACTCTATAGTGGGGAGCTTTTTTGGGTCCATGGAAAATGTGCCTTTCAATATGAGAGCCCTTAGATATCTTTGTGCAAAGATCAGCAAGGATCAATCAGACGATGATGTCAAGAAGACATGCGATCTGTTTTCAGTGCTGAAGGCAGAGGACCCAAACTTTGTTGACAGCTGCATGGTTGGCAAAGATAGAAAGATCAGAGCCCTGATGTGGACAAACGGGAAGAGCCGCATGCAGTACAAGCACTGTGGAGATGCTGTCACTTTCGACACCACATATCGCTGTAACCAGTATGACATGCCATGCGGCCTGTTTGTCGGCGTTAACAATCATTTTCAGAGCATCATATTGGGTGGAGTACTTATGACAAATGAAACTATTGAAGCTTTTGAGTGGGTGTTTCGGGAATTTGTTAACCTCATGGGAGGGAAGCCCCCTAAGACAATATTAACGGGTACCATAATTCTGGCGATGTCTTATATAATTACATGTTTGTGCAGATTACCTAACGAGGCGAATAGGCGCCCAGATACATTTGTTCCCATAGTATTTACACAATAAACGACTGATGTCTATTGTGCTTATATATGATTACATATATGTCCATTGTCAACAACAGTTCATCTTAGACTGCCTATTCTGGATAGAACAGTAATTACTAATGATAGGCATACCGGTTACATTCATATTGCCACTGCGCAAACAGTACATACCGGTTACATTCATATTGCCACTGTCTATATGATAGACATATTATCTTGTGTCAACTGTCATGGATAATTGCTTTACCCTCTCTCTGGCAATAGCTACTATTGATCAATTTGGCGATGCACCATAATAAATTTATACGGAAATGTATTAGACCGTAATAATATACGCATAAGAAAATTTAAAAAACAACTGTGTGTTTGTCAAATCCATAAGTTGTTATTATATATATATATTCCATGTAGTGATAAATATTTGTCTGTCTGTAATTATTGTATGGAATCAGTTCAGTCATGTCGTATAGAGGTCTCTATAGATCCATGTTCCAATTAGATGAAACAGAATTTGTCCGTATTTTTAATTATGGTATGGAGTTAATTGGTTTACATTAATTTAGTCATCAGTAATAATATATTCGGTGAAGAAGTTTGATGTCCTGGTTTTCCAGTTATCATCTATGTGTTTGTCCAAACAAACTGCTGACATTATACCTATGTTCCAAATATTGATAAAAATTTGACGGTTTATATTTATTGAACGGATTCAGATCAGGCGATTGCTATGGAGGTCGCTATCAAGGAAGTATGGCCAAACACGACACACAGGTGGTGCAAGTGGCATGTGCTCAAAAGGGCAAAGGAGTGCTTGGGACCAGTGTATGACAAGAACAGCGAATTTCGTGATGAGTTTCACAATATTGTGGAGCACATGCACATGATCGATGAGTTCGAGGGAGCTTGGGGAGAGCTGATAGAGAAGTATGGCCTTCAAGATCATCCGTTTTTAACACAGATTTATGACATGCGAGAAAAGTGGGCCAAGCCATACTTCGCGGATGTTTTCTGTGCAAGGATGACAAGCACTCAACGATCGGAGAGCACAAACCACATGCTCAAGCAGTTCGTCCCTCCCGGATCATCAATGAATATGTTCGTCAAAGGATATATGAAGCTCCAACGCATGAGGACAGAGGATGAAGATTTTATGGAAAAGCGAATGCGGATGGTAACATAGCCAGGCATTTTGTTTTTTCACAGCAAAGTAAAAAACCAATGTCACCTGTACAATATTAAATGATGGTAATCTTAACGTGGATGGTATATTTTCTCAGGGTAGGGTATTGCTGAACAGCGGGGGACCAATCGAGAAGCACGCAAACAAGATATACACACCGTCCATGTACAACCTATGTGAGGTCGAAATATTCCAGTCAGCCTCATACAGATGTGAAGAGATCATTAAAGGGCAGAGGTACCTAATCATACATTATGATGTTGCCAAGAGAGCCCTTTGGTCACGCGTCGCCTACGAGGTTACAGTTACTCACGATACGAACGAGATTAAGTGCGAGTGACGAGGTTTAATCTCGTCAATGCCCATTGTTATGGACTTGGGTTTTAGAGAAGATGGGGATGCTGGAGATCGTGGCACGGTTAACAGACAAGAAACCAGGAGACACGAGATTTACCCAGGTTCAGGCCCCCGGAGGGAAAACCCTACTCCTGCTTGTCTGCTCTTGATTACGGCGGAACCAAAGGTTACAGGGTGCGCAGATTCGATCTGGCGTGGATGCGTGTGCGAAAGTATGAGTCGAGAGATCTAGGACGTGCCCTCCTGGCCCTTATATAGACTTAGGCAGGTCCCGGGCATAGTCCTAGTCGGTTACAAGTTCTAGGGTTTTACCCCTTTGAATTTCCTATCTCCGCTAGTCTTGCTCTCCAAGGATCCGAAGGCGTCATGGGCCTTGGCCACCCGAAAATCTTCATGGGCCAGAGTATATCTGTTGTGGGCCTTCCTTGGGCTGGACCAGGTATGCTGAAGTCACGTACCCGTAGGGTATAACCATGTCAAGAGTTTCAAAGGATCCGAATCGTAGATTCGGCTGAGGACTCTTCCATCCTTCGGGTGCAACTATATTTTAATAGTATATGTGTGTAGGGATTGTTGATGCATGTGCCTGACTCACCCGGCGGATCAGGGTCAGTTAACTGTCTTAGGACGAAACGACACGATCTTCTTCAGGTTCGGGTCCCTCAACCCAGACCTGGAACATATGCTGGCGTAATTCAACTCAGGCCGCGGAGGTCTTACAGGAGTGAAATTCCAGTGATTTTAATCGGTGTACCCAACGCGGAGGTCTGAACATTTATCACCTCGGAGGTGCTTCGGGTGGCCTAGGAGATTGTCACTCACTCTGCCGTTTTGTTGGGGCAAAGTTTCCAAAAAGTTTTTGCGTGCTGATCCGAAAGATCGCAGTCGAAGATTTCATAGGATGCGCGACCAGCGCTCCCTATGGGAGTAGCCCCCAAGTGTCTGTTCGAGTCGTAGACTCGAACGGAGACTTTAGTTCAAGCATTGTTTCAGTTGTTAAGTCCGCAGGACTCGAAAATTTTCGGATGCTTAAATCCATCCTCCCTATGGGAGTAGCCCCCGAGTCCGTAGTGGAGTCGTAGACTCGACGTAGGACTCAGAGAAGTAATTTTGTCCTCATTTGTCTGTCGGGTGGGCGGCCAGCGCTCCTGATAGGAGTAGCCCCCGAGTATTTAGTCAAATCGTAGATTCGAGTGAGTACTTTTAGCTGTGCAGCCGAAGTTGGTGCTAGTATAGCTTTTGATGACGTCAGTGCTGAAGATCGATGACCTCAAGCGTCTGCTATGCCAGAGATGACTTGACTGGATGAAGTGTGGGTCCCACTTTCTGACTTTGAATTGACTGGTCACGCGCGGCGTGGAGATGATTACGGCGTCTCCTCGATTTCCGCGCGTAGTGGACGGCGTGGTAACGACGGTTCGCCAGATGTCGACACGCATGCGGCCAGATCTACCGTTGGCGTTAGGTCTTCTCGATGGACGGCCAGGCGCGGCGCCTTTTCCGTTATAATCCTTGGTGAAATCGTGGTTTGTTTTTCACCGCACCAGTTCATCTGTTCACTGCCTCCTTGTTCTTGAGCTATTCTTGCTTCGCGCTGAGATTGCCTTCCACATTTCCTTCGTTCTTTCTTCGTTGGCAACGCCACCACCGCCGTAGCGCCATGGGGAAAGCGAAGAAGTCTTCATCTGCGGTTGGGACCAGCGCCGCCGGAGGCAAGAAGGGCACCACCGCTGCTCGTGTCACCGATGGTGGCTGGCGGCGATCAGAGACGCGGGAGAGCGATCTCCGCAAACTGCGCGAGCGGGGCCTGATCCCGCAAGATACGACGGCCGTCAAACTCCCCGGCAATGAGGTGATCCCCCGTCCCCCATCTGGGTACCGGGTTATGTTTCTTGCCTTCGTGCGCGGTTTTTTCCGGTCCACGACTTCCTCCGTGGACTGCTCTTCTTCTATGGGGTTCAACTCCATCATCTGTCTCCCAACTCTCTTCTCCACATTGCGTGTTTTATCACTCTTTGCGAGTGTTGGCTTGGCATTGAGCCGCACTTTGGCCTCTTCCGGAAGCTTTATTCCGTGAAGAGGCAATTTGGTTCGGATGGTGTGTATCCCATTGGGGGTTTTATCATCTTCCTCAGTCCTAATGTGCAATTCTTTTCCTTTTCCATGTCCGAATCTGTCCAGTACTGGCGGAGGCGATGGTTTTATATCCGCGACTCCATTTTGCCCGGGCAAGATTTTGGTCTTGTTCCCTTTGACCTCTCCCAAAAGATTGAGAAGAAAAGGTCTTGGAAGAACCAAATCTTAGACGGTGAGGTGGCGGAGATAGAGGCCCTTTACCGTCGGGTGGAGGATCTCCAACTGATTCCTGAGAAGGAGGTGAACGGCGTGGACATCATCCGGACGTTTCTTGAGCGTCGGGTGCAGCCTCTCCAAGCGAGGGCGCACCCGATGTTTCTTTATTCTGGGCGCCGTGATCTGACTAGGGTTTCGAGTGAGAAAATCTCCGAGGTGGATCTTGACAAGGATCTTCGCGTGCTGCTAAAGTTCAAGGCCGGAGAAGAAATCCTGCGGAAGTCGCTGACTCCTCCCTTTTCTTCGACGTTGGTCGTGCCGAAGGTGTAGATTTGTGCACGTAGTGCTCCCCCTTTTTTTGTTGGGTGTGTGTTTGTTTCCTTTGTTTGCTAACAAAGTTCCTTCTCATCTTGTAGAGCTTCGAAGTGCCGGGCATGGTACCACCATTTCCCGAAAGGTATCCGAATGCCCCAGATAATGAAGTGGTTGATTCCGTGTCCGAGCTTCCTTCAGCGCGATCTCCGGCGGAGGATGCCGACGAGTCGAGTGAGGACCATACGCGCAAGCGATCACGGAGCTCGAGCGAGTCTTTGGATGCCTCGACTCCTCCGACTCCCAGAAATCCTCTGGGCCTTGAGCGTCATAGTGATGGTCATGGAGGTTCTTCCTCTCCCCTTCCTGCTATTCCTGTGCGAGCTGTTGCTCCACACCCGCCAGCAAAGCGGAAGAAGGAAGAAAAGAAGGAGGAGAAGAAGGAAGAGGAGAAGAGGGCCCGAAGGGCTTCTCCTATCTTCGATCTGAGCGCATTGGGCTCGTAAGTTTTCTTGTTGTACTGTTGTCCTTTTCCCTTCATGATTTTTTGCACTTGTGCTGATTGGTTTGTATACAGGCAATCCTCCGACGACTCTAGTGATGGTGCACGGGAGATGATGGGGGAGTCGAACATTGTGTCGCCTCCTCCTCAGACGGTGGCAACTTCGGGTGGCGTCGCTCCAGATCCTCCTGTGCGGGAGGGGCTGGTGGTTGCGCCTCGGAATTTCGCAGGCGGGGCTTCGGGGTCGCCATCGGAGCATGTAAGTTTTTCTGCTTCATGTCACGGGGGGAGCCCCCGAGTGTCTTCGTGTGCTGATGTTGTTTTTGCTTCTTTGTGTTGGGTGTAGCCCCCAAGTCCTGTTCTTACTGCTATTGCCTTTTTCTGCAGCCTTTTGTCCAAAAGGCCAAGCGGCTGGTGGAGGAACGCCTGACGCTGGAGGCGAAACTGCGGCAGCTTCAAGGTATTCGTCTGCCTTTTAGTACCTCTCTTGTTTATCCTGGTCCTGTTCTTTGACACTTGTTTGTCTCAAATGCAGAGGAGCATAACGACTCTCTCCGTGAGGTCGACGCTCTTAAAAAGAGCCTTGGCCAATCGGAGCAGAAAGCCGAAGCCGCCGTCGGCGCGAAAGAGCGCCTTGAGCTAGAGCTGTCGAAGGCAGCCGAAGCGAAGGAGCGCCTGCAGCAGGAGGCCGCAGATCGTGAGGAGCAGCTGGCCACCGCTGGGCCGCTCGTGAAAGAGGGGTGGGTGGCGAAGCTCATGGCTGCCAAGGCTATTTCGGTGAGTGCTGGATTTTTGTACTTATTTCTTTTCTACGGGTCTTCTTCTATGCCTTTCTTCATGCTTTTCTTCATTTTGTCTCAGATGCCGCAGTATCGAAGTTCGACCATGGTGCTCGAGCACGGAGTGCTCTAGATGATGCCACTGTGGCGGTCGAAGACCGCTGCGGCACCGTCGTCAACTCCCTTGCCAAGGCGAAAGAGGTCCTTGGTCGCTTCTACCAGGAGCTCTTCCCGAAGGGCGCAGCCCTTGAAGATGTGGATGCCCTGGCAGAGGCTCTGTCACCGGCAGCGCGCGCGCATAAGCGCAAGGTAAGGGCATCGGCGCGTCCGTCAATTTGGCGATGGCCATGGCGGCTGGAGCGGAGCTGGACTTGCCCAGATCACCTCTCGGATGCCGACGGCTGCGGATGGATCCGAGGTAGCCTTTTGCCTACTCGCTCGCCGCATTTATATGGGCCCAAGCTCATTGACTTCTTGTTCGAGTACGCATCAAGCGGCAGCAAGGCGAGGCCAAAGCTAGGCGACTCAGTGTCCTGCTCCTTAGGCATAGTAGACGTAGGGTAGTGTGTAGTCTACTTTTGTTGTAAATATCTTGAGGAGTATCTTCTTTGTGCCACGTAGTGGCTTTATATATTCAATGAATTTTCTATGAGTTGTGCTCCATCCTTGGCTGAATGTCTGTGTTCCTTTCTTTTGCTGTCGTTCTAGGTTCCTTCGGGTGCTGACCCTGTTGACGCCCCATCCGCAACGCCGCTAAGGCCCGTCCACCTTGGATGACTCGCAGCTTACTTTCCTTCGGGATCGTGCGCAATTCCGGAGAGGGAGTTGCTCGGGCTACGCGGTCGTGCCGACGTTTGGAAGTCCAAGGCGGATCGTGGCGCAGCCAGAGAGGAGTACTTGATGGCGGAGCTGGGTCGGCTGTCCGAGCAACTGCAGTGTAAGTTGATCCTTCTTTCGGGCTGTGTCTCGGTTCTTCTGATGAGCCTGCTGGCCTTATTCTTGTCTTGTGCGGTTGTCGCAGGTGCGAATCTTGCTCCGAGGGAAGAAAAAGAGCGTGTTGCTGTTCGGGTCAACTGCTTGACTCAACAGGACATGGAGGTCGGCGGCTTCTTCTGGATGGATCGCGATCGCGCCATGGTTCTGGCGACGGTGCAGGATCGTGTTTATCAAGTTTCGCGGGTGCTCCGCCAGGTGCAGACATCACTTTTCTCGGTGCTGCACGTCATGTTTCCTTTGGATGCCGTGCCGGCGATCCTTGCAGGTCTTCTGTCGAGGTTTCGGAGTGCCAGCAATGTCAAGGAGCTGGTGCGGCAGCAGCTCGTCGCAGGAGTGAAGGCTGCCTTGTCTCTTGTGAGGGTGCACCGCCCTGACGTAGATTTGGCTGCTGTGGCGGCTGGGCCGCCTCTTCGACCGGATGGTGGCAAGTGGAACATGCGTCCGCATTACGTGGCTGTAAGGCAGTATGCCGAACAGATTGTAGATTTGTTTGAACAGCGTGCTCAGGTTATTCTTCAGAATAGGTAGGACCTGAAAATAAACAGATAGATGTAAAATTTGTATATTTCGGCTGGGCGTTTTCGTGCCCTTTGTTGTAAAGGTTTGTTTGCTTGTGAGCACGCAGTGCTTTGATTGAGTACGTGTCCTTTTCGTTTGTCTGACGTGGTCAGCTACTCAGGTGTACACGTTTGGTCCTCAGTCGATGAAATCGTGAGGTGGGGGGAGCCTCCGAGTGCGTATGTAGCCTGTAGTAAAGTTGCAGAAAAATAGTCAACCGAAGGCTGGGGGCGAGACACTTAGCTTTATTTATATCGTAATGGAGGAGGTACATGGTTCGGCTGAGTAGCCTTGGCTGAAAGCCTTATTGAAAGTAAAAGGGGGTAGGTTGCTACGGGTAGAATCGTCGCAGGTGCGAGATGTTCCATGGGTTGGAGTATGCGACTCCAGACTCCACGTGCTTGAGGCGATAGGCGCCACCTGGGATGACTTCGGTGATGACATAGGGTCCTTCCCATGGTGACTCGAATTTGTTCGGTCGCTTTTGCTTGAGTCGTAAGACGAGGTCTCCTTCGACGGCGACCTTGGCATGTCCGGCTGTGGTAGTTGCGGAGACTTTGCTGGTACACCGCTGATCTAGCCGCTGCTATATCCCGTGCTTCGCCGAGTGTGTCGACGACATCTTCGAGTGCAGCCGTGGATTCGGCTTCGCTGTAAGCGACGACTCGTGGAGCCTGGTGGCGTACTTCGGCTGGTAGCACGGCCTCAGCTCCGTGCACCATGAAGAACGGTGTGTAGCCGGTGGAGCTGTTTGGCGTAGTCCGTAAGCTCCACAGGACAGACGGTAGCTCTTTCGTCCAGTTTCCAGCTTTGTGCTCGAGTGAGCTCATGAGGCGCTTCTTGATGCCGGCGCCGATTAGACCGTTGGCCTTTTCCACTTGCCCGTTTGTTTGCGGTGTGCCACTGAGGCATATGTGATGTTGATCCCGAGGCCTTCGCAGAAGTCCTGGAATTCTTCGGAGATGAAGTTTGATCCGTTGTCGGTGATGATGCTGTGTGGTACACCGAACCTGTAGACAATGGATTCGAAGAATTTGACGGCAGTTTTGCCCTTCTGGTTGGTGACTGGCATGGCCTCGATCCATTTGGTGAATTTGTCGACTGCGACCAGGAGGAAGACGTGTCCTCCTTTCGAGGACTTTGGCAGTTTGCCGATCATGTCGAGGCCCCATTGGGCAAAAGGCCAGGCTATGGGTATGGGTCGAAGTTCGGACCCAGGTGTGTGTGGTTTGTCGGCGAACCGTTGGCACCCGTTGCATCTTCGGACGATGTCCTTCGCGTCGCTCATGGCCGTTGGCCAGTAGAATCCTGCTCATAGAGCTTTGGCGACAAGGGAGCGGCTGCCTACGTGGTGGCCGCAGATGCCCTCGTGGATGTCTTGGAGTATGGCTTTGCCGTCGTTGATGGTGACACACCGTTGTAGTACACCCGTGATGCTGCGTTTGTACAGTTCGCCGTTGATGATGGTGAAGGCTTTTGACCGACGAGATATGCGTCGGGCATCTGTCGGGCTGTCAGGTAGTTCACCGTTTATCAGGAACTGGAGGTATGGTCGCGTCCAATTTTCTTCGACTGCCATGACCTGCATCAGGTTGACCATGGCAACTTCGGTATCCAACTTTTCGGGTCCTTCATGACCTTCGGGTAGCGTAGCCCCCGAGTGTTCTGCTTCTTCGGGTGATCCCTTGGGGAATTTCCGCTTGATGGATGGCACGCAGATCTGTTCGAGGAACACACCTGGTGGTACCTTTGCACAAGTGGAGTCGATGTTGGCGAGTCTATCGGCTTCCTCGTTGCTTTCTCTTCCCACGTGCCGAAGTTCGCAGCCGTCGAATTCTCCTTCGAGTGCGTTGTAGAGTGCGCGGTACGCGATCATGTTTTCGGCGTGTGCGTCACACTCATTCATCGTCTGCTGGACGACGAGGTTGGAGTCACCGTAGATGACCAGGCGCGTTGCGCCGCATATTTTTGCCATCCTCGTGCCATGGATGAGGGCTTCGTATTCGGCTTCGTTGTTGGAGGCTCTGAATTTCATCCGAAGAATGTACTTCATCTTGTCACCTTGCGGGGAGGTCAGTATGACTCCTGCCCCTGCTCCGGCTTCGTGCTTGGAGCCGTCGAAATGCATTGTCCAGGACTGCGACATGTCTGGGGTGTCTGGCAGCTGCAGCTCCATCCAGTGCACCAGGAAGTCCGGAAGGACTTGAGATTTGATTGCGTGTCGCTTCTCGTAGACGATGTCCAAGGGTGATAGTTCGATGCCCCACAGGGCAACCCGTCCTGTTGCCTCTGGATTATTCAGGATGCTGTTCAAGGGTGCCTCGTTGACGACTATCACTTGGTGCTCCTGGAAGTAATGGCTCACCGTCGAGCCGTCATGAACACGCCGTAGGCTAGCTTCTGGTAGTGAGGGTACCTCTGCTTTGTTGGTGTCAGTACCTCGCTGAGGTAGTAAATTGGGCGCTGGACCCCGTGGGTCTTGCCTTCTTCGGGTCGTTCGACCACGAGTACGGTGCTGACCACCTGGTGTGTGGCTGCTATGTACAGCAGCAGGGGCTCGTGCTCCTTTGGCGTGACCAAAACGGGCGAGGTGGAGAGGAGCCGCTTGAGGCTTTCGAATGCGTCGTTGGCTTCCGGTGTCCATTCGAACTTGTCTGCTTTACGCAGCAGCTGGTAGAATGGTAGGGCCTTCTCGCCCATACGGCTGATGAACCTGCTTAGTGCCGCTACTCGTCCTGCGAGCTGCTGGACGCCCTTGAGGTTTTTCGGCTTCTCCATTGTCATGATGGCTCTGATTTTCTTCGGGTTCGCCTCAATCCCTCGTTGAGAGATGAAGTATCCGAGCAGCTGACTCGAGGGGACGCCAAAGGCGCACTTTTCCGGATTGAGCTTGATCCTGTAGCGATCAAGGTTGTCGAACGTCTCGCGGAGATCGTCGATAAGTGTCCTTGCTTCCTTGGTTTTTATTACTATGTCGTCGACATAGACTTGGACGTTGCGACCGATCTGGTCTTTGAGGCAGGCCTGCATGCATCGCTGGTACGTGGCACCCGCGTTCTTTAGCCCGAAGGGCATTGTGTTGTAGCAGAATACTCCGAACGGTGTGATGAACGCCGTTTTCTCTTGATCTTCGACCTTGAGTCGAATCTGGTTATAGCCTGAGTAGGCATCAAGGAAGGAGAGTTTCTCACAACCTGCCGTCGAATCGATGATCTGATCGATCCGAGGAAGAGGGAAGTGGTCCTTTGGGCAATGTTTGTTTAGTGACGTGAAGTCTACGCACATCCGCAGGATGTCCGTGTCCTTCTTCGGGACCATCACCGTGTTTGCCAGCCACTCGCTTTCCTTGATTTCCCGGATGAAGTCTGCTGCAAGTAATCTGTTGATTTCTTTGCCGATAGCTTCGTGGCTTCGGCGTCTTTGGATGGACCGCTGATCGGCTTGGTGTCCGGAAAGACGTTGAGTGCGTGTTTCGGCGAATTCGTGGAACTCCTGGCATGTCCGCAGGACACCAGGCGAAGATTTCCCAGCGCTCACGGAGGAATTCGACGAGCGCGCCTTCCTATGCGGTGCTGAGGTCATTGGCGATCAGCGCCGTCTTGGAGGCGTCCGTCGGATGGACCTGCACTTTCTTGGTGTTGACGGTGGAGTCGAAGGACATGTCAGGTGCGTTCTGCCTTGTGACTGGTGGTAGCCCATTGTTCGTCACCTCGCGGAGCCTTACAAGCTCGTCTTGCATGCCGAAAGACTGGGAGATTTTGTTGAAATCCCTGTCGCATTGGTCCGATCGGGTAAAGCTCCCGTGGATTGTGATGACGCCCCTTGGTCCTGGCATCTTGAGTAGTAGGTATGCGTAGTGGGGGACGGCCAGGAATCTTGTGAATGCTACACGCCCCAGGATGGCGTGGTATTGCGACGGCCAGTCCACCACTTTGAATTCTAGGCGCTCCTGCCGAAAGTTGTCCGGCTTCCCGAAGATGACGTCAAGCCCTATTTTACCCAGGGGAATATGCCCTTTCCTGGGACAATGTCGTGGAACATTGTGTTTGATTGTTCCAGGCTACATTGCGGGATCCGCATAGCTGCTAGAGTGCTTGAGAACATTAGGTTGATGCCGCTGCCGTCGTCCATGAAGACGCGACTCATCTCGAAGCCTCCGATCTGCGCCTCCAGCACCAGGGCAACATGACCTAGGCGAGGGATCTGGCAAGGGTGATCCGCGCGAGTGAATGTGATGCAGGACTCCGGTCCGCTGAGGTACTCAGGGATTGCAGGCGGAGTTGCCACGGCCAAGTTGATTTGTCGGGTGATTTTCTTCTGCACCCTGTTTGTGGGGCGTCCCTTCTGGATCATATTTAGTGCTCCCTTTGGTGGGGGGTATCCGACCCCGGCATTGTTTTGCGCTGGTGCGACTGGTTGATTTGGGCCTCCAATAGGCGGCGGTGGAGGAGCTCCGTGTGCTATTTCACCTGGCGCAGGTGCGTTTCCAAACGCAGGAATTGGAGCTTGTTGCCTCATCTGCACCATGCCTTCGCTGAGTTTCTGGAACTCGCGGCAGTCCTTGAGCATGTGGCTGGCTTTCTTTTTGCCATCCTGTTTGTCGATGTAGAAGTGGATGGTGCATGGACCCGAAAGTTTGTCGAATGCTGAGGGTCCGTTGTCGCGGTCACGGCGTTGCCATGACTGCGTTGGTCGTCCGTTGTCGCGGAAGTTTCCGCTGCGGTATCCTCCGCTATTGCGGCTGTTGTCGTTACGGAGGTCGGCGTAGCCGGCCGCAACCATGTCGGGTCCGTCGCGGTCCTCGTAGACGCGCGATCTCCTCTTGATGCGGCGTTCACGTCTTTGGCCGTAGTCGTCCTCTTCATCTGATTGCGCTTGCTGGATGCAATCTTCGCCGTCTGCCCAACTGTTGGCGATTTCCATGAGGTGGTCGAGTGTCTTGGGCTTTACACGCCCAAGTTCCTCCTTGAAGTCTTGGCGCTTGACGCCGTCCCTGAAGGCGTCGATGGCCCTCTCTTCGGAGATGTGTGCTGCGGAGTTCTTGGTTGTAGACCAGCGTAGTATGTACGAGCGAATAGATTTACCCGTTCTCTGAGTGCAGGCTCGCAACTCTTCGATTGAGGCGGGCCTCTTGCTGGTGCCTTTGAAATTTTCGGATGAAGCTGTAAGCGAGCTCCTCCCAGCTTCGGATGGATCCTGATGATAGGCTGCTAAGCCAGACCCGCGCCGCGCCTATCAGCTGTAGCTGAAGGCATTGCATGGCGGTTTCTTTGTTGCCTCCGTGAAGCTTGACGGATGACAGATGGTCGCTGAGCCAGGACTTTGGATCTTGCGTGCCATTGAACTTCGGAGTATCCGAAGGAAGCTTGAAGTTGCGTGGCATCTGTGTTCGCCGAACGGATCTGCTGAAGCATCGAGCTCCGCAGAGTTCTCCTTCGTCTTCATCCATCTCAGATTCAGACGAGCATGCGCGTTTAGCGCGTGCTTTGTCGATCTTGCGCTGTGTAAGCTTGTCTCTGGCGGCGTAGTCGCGTTTATGGCGGTTTGAGCTTTTCTTCCTTCGAGGAAGATCGTGCTCTTCTTCCTCTTCGGATGAGGGGGTGAGGCTCCGGTCGCGCCTGGCCGGAGCTTTCTTCTTCGGCTCCACAGGAGCGCCTTCGTGGAGCGCGGCTCCGATTAGTCCTAGTCCGGTAAGTGCAGACCTATGCATGGCCCTTTTCGGGTCCCCCTCCGGAGGTGGGTGAGCCGCGAGATACGCAGTGGCTGCCATGATCGCAGCTTGTGGCGTCTTCGGGATGATGTTGCCGTCGGCATCCATATCCATGAACGATGTGTGGAGAGTTTGGGTCATGTCACGCCGCTCCTTGGGGTCCATGTTTTCCACCCGAGAGCGGTGCTTGTTTCCCTGGTTTCCGTTTGTGCTAGAGCCGGGTGCCATGGCGGAGAGCGCAGCTCGTCGCGCGCTGGACTCGGAGGCTGCTTGCTTGCGTTTGTCGAGCGTCTCCTGCATCTTGACTTGTTTCTTGTGCTCCTCGATGAGGAGGTAGTGGTACGCCATCAGTAGGTCGCGTGAGGCATCTGCAGGTAAGACGATGTCGCCTGCGGCAAGACGGGCGCTACCGGACCCATCCTTCTTTGCTAAGTTGGATGATGTGGCTGTTTTCCTATTGGGTGGGGGACCGGCTTCTTTCGCCATTTTCGCGCTTTGGTTGGGCGCGGTTAGGTGTTTCTTCGTCGGTTTGATGATCGCGCATAGATAGCGCTTGCAGATTGGTCGGCTGCTGCCGCAGCTTTCGGATCCGGAACCGTAGGTCCCTTCATCCGAAGGTGGATCGCATAGATCGGAGTTGCAGCTGCTGCTGCTGTAGAACTCATTTGTTGATGGTGACGTGCGTAGCACGGGGTGTGGAGCCCACGAGGCGGGCCTGATTGACGGCACGGGCACCCGCTCATGAAGGCGGAGGGTGCCGCTGACCCACCGAAGCGTAAACTTCCAACAAAATTTCGAGTCATCGCCACGGGCTCGAAATCCTTCATGGTGGCCGGCGAGTGGGCGGTGAAGTCGAAAGCGCCAAGAGGAGGTGATTCTCCGCGCGGAGTTGTAGATCGATCGGTCGAACCACGACCACATCAGCAGCCCCAATTCCCACAGACGGCGCCAATTGACGAGGTTTAATCTCGTCAATGCCCATTGTTATGGACTTGGGTTTTGGAGAAGATGGAGATGCTGGAGATCGTGGAACGGTTAACATACAAGCAACCAGGGGACACGAGATTTACCTGTGTTCAGCCCCCGGAGGGAAACCCTACTCTCCGCTTGTCTTTCTGATTACGGCGGAACCAAAGGTTACAGGGTGCGCAGATTCGATCTGGCGTGGATGCGTGTGCGAAAGTATGAGTCGAGAGATCTAGGACGTGCCCTCCTGACCCTTATATAGATTTAGGCAGGTCCCGAGCATAGTCCTAGTCGGTTACAAGTTCTAGGGTTTTACCCCTTTGAATTTCCTATCTCCGCTAGTCTTGCTCTCCAAGGATCCGAATGCGTCATGGGCCTTGGCCACCCGAAAATCTTCATGGGCCAGCGTATATCTGCTGTGGGCCTTCCTTGGGCTGGACCAGGTATGCTGAAGTCACGTACCCGTAGGGTATAACCATGTCAGCGAGTGCAAAAAGTTCGAGCATATGGGAATGCTCTGCCGCCACGCACTACGGGTATGTAGATGCTTACGACTCTCTTTTTTACATAGTGTACAGGTTTTGGAAGTCATACATATGCAGTATATGAATCAGTTAACATAATGTTCCGAATTTAACTACAGCAAACTGTTGTCATGATTTATATTCTGGTAATCACAAACAATCTGTTCCGAATTTGCGTACAACAGTGAAATATAAAAAAATCGTGACGGAACCCAAGGAAGCCTTACAATGTATATTCTGAATTGGAAATGCAGGTACTGTCACACATGGGGAAAACGGAGATACCATCGAGACACATATTGGCCAGATGGACTAGAGAAGCATGTCGCTTTCTCCCTGAACATCTCAGAATGTATCAGAAAGACAGTCCAGCGATGATGTCAACCAGTTTTAGGCACACGGCACTATACCGAACTGCAATTGAGATGGTCCAATTAGCATACTCAAATGCAGAGTCATACGAAGTCGCCATGGGCGTGATGCTAGATGCGATGCCAAGACTGGCAGAGACAGGTATTATAAAGGATGGTCTTGGCCTGGAAGAAAGGATGCATGCGCCCAAGGTTGATGCATCCAACGAGATTAGGACAACAGGCTCAGGCAGTGTTAATCCATATGGGACGAGCCTTACGGCTGACATGATTGCTCCTCTGAAAAGGAAGGACCTGGGTCGACCTACAGCAGCCAGAGCAAGACCAGGCTATGAGGTCGGAGTGAAAAGGACACGTTTCTATAGCGTGTGTCGCAGCAGGGGTCACAACGCTGCCTGTTGCCCTTCGATCGAAAGGAAGACCAAGAAGCCTAGGAAGGAGCCGCTTTGTTCTAACTGCGGAATTATCGGCCATAACAAAACCTCGTGTGTGACTTGGTTCACAAGACACCAAGATACATGATGTGTTTTTTTATTATAGCAATATGAACACTGCTCGTGTTCTTGTAATGTAACCTGGTTTGCACCTAGGAACATGTATCTTTTCTGGCTACTAGTAAAGCAACCTGGTTTACACCTACGGTTAATGAATTTTGTGTGGTTCATACCTTTGTTTTGTTTGTCTCGGCGTTGTCAAATTACGCGCATTGATACATGGTGCTATTATTATCTATTTAGCCAGACATTTATATTATGCTCCAGCTAGTTTATGGCATCTGGACTAACTTGACTTCTAAACATCATGCAAGTCAGGCTCACAATCTGTAATACACACATGTCCATGGATGGAGGCCGCCTAGATCTTACAGCTAATTGCAAAAATAAAGAAACCTCAAATGCGTTTATTGGTACATTTCGTTGCAATTATTGAATAAAACAAGTTTGTAATTGATTTTTAGACAAAAAAATACGATTAACCAATTAGACATTCACTGTATATAGTGATTATGTATGTCATAAACTACGTTGTTTTCGCCGACATATTCATATAATACGAAAAATACGCAATTACATAATAATTAGAATTCGTACCACACCATTACGATCATGGAACCGGAGTGTTCTCTTGGCATTAAAATACATGCTAGATGCAACATTCATTTTTGCTGCGGTTAGATTTATTATGTGAGTGATCTTTAATGGGTTTTTTACCTGTGTAACTCTATATGGGGTTGTTATACTTCTTACGCATTTATTCTAAGATGATTTTTTATATTAAATATATTATATACTTCTAACATTAGTTATATAAATCATTCTTTATGTGATCTAAAAACGTGAGTTTTTACCTAACAATCTAAAAAACGAAAATTGGAACGACGTGTGTATTTTTTTTCGGGTATTAGTTATTAATAAACGCAGTAAGATCATTGGTCTTCACCTGTTTTCAATACGCAAACGAATCGTTGTGAACTTACGTTCGTAATTAATGGAACGCCACGTAGGACTTATTGGTGTTGATGGACGTTTGAGTTTGACTGGCCATAATTATGAGTTCCGATGTGCACATTACTTTTTGAGTTCAGTTCGATGTGTCATACGTATCGTTCTTTAATCAAATTATCATAGGCCAAACTAATCCCAGGCCGTAGTAAGTTGGTTATATTACTGTTTCTATTTAACCCCTTTTTGTTTTTTTATAAATAAAATTCCTTAGTGGCTCCACAACATAGCAAAATTCGTTTCAAAATTAATTAGATATTGGTGTGCTCATTTAAGGTGCTGGAGATATAGTTCGTGGGTATAGTGTGTCAAAAAATATCTCCACGGTATATTAGTTGAGCGAAATATTGTCAACCCTGAGTATGATTAGCAATGTCTCAAATTAACACATAGCATATCCACAGCACAGTATTCATCGCAGCATATAAATTTTCCTTTTTCCATAGATCGACGAATTCGTTTTCCACGTGGTTAGAACGAAAAAATAGACGTATCAATTTCCCCAAATCAATGGACGAATCTATATAATGTCTGATCAAAGACGTATTTTTTCAGAACAAAGCAAGTATATATATAAGATAGGTAAGACAAACACACAATCACATACATCATATGGTTCTTACATCTCACTGATCAGATAAGTTCTTAGTTACATAACTGGATGATTCGATAAATGGCCATATAGAATCGCGGGAACAACATCCGCATTAATACATGCAATTATAAGCCAGCAGAGGACTCTAACTAATACTAAATCGTGTCAGGCATAACAGACATCAGACTGTCTCGGACTCCTGGAACACGTGTTCATATGCGTTCGATCAAGCGGTCATAACCCTAGGTAGCCATGGCTCAGTAATCTGGAAGACGTGATCGACTGCATCCGGTTCAATCTCAAAGAGGACCCTGATTGTGTTGTTCTTAGCGTTGAGGAGGAACAGTAGTTCATCTTCTCCTACAGATATGATAGCATACTCCCCGTTGCGTGAAACAGCACGGACGTGCAGTGAATCAGGGGTCAGATCGGAGGAAAAGAATATGTTCCACATGCTAAGGCCAAGAGTTTGGCGGTAGAGGTCGACAATATTTATGCTCTAGAGTGGATCCCAGCGCATGGCTTGGGACTGGTTCTGATTAAGTTTCCAAATGTGAACAGCCCCAAATGGATGCATATGAGCAAGTGTTGCAAGGCCATAGCTGCTTCCACCTACAGCATATTGCCCTTGCGAAGATGCCTCAAAGAGAGGAAGAGAGATGGGCTGGAACTGGCAGGTTTGGATGCTGAAAACTACTGCGAACCTGACAGCGTAAACGCATATCAGTGTATCGCCACTAAGGACGCAGTAAGGCATGTTGTGGAACAGAGGGTGTCCACCAGGAACAATGGCATCAGAGATAGAACGGATCCAGCGCCTGCCGTCATAGACACTAACGTGTATGTAAATCGGATCTGGTGTCTGAAAGCTTACCCCATCATCGGATCTCCAAAATTCTCCGGCTGGGTGCCTGACGAAGAACGCCATGCCGGCATGGCCAGCACGGGGAAGCACACCGAACTGCCCCAACAGGTTCCTCGTCCGTACGTCCGGAAGGCCCAATTTCTTCGCGTACCGGTAGTACGACCGTACCTTTTGCAGTCGCGGAGCAGCGAACGAGGTGATGCGATCAGGGTCGTAGAGGCTCATCGTGGAGAAGCCTCGCGGACGGCCGATGTTGTGCTTGAGGACGAGGCCGTCCGACGAGCACACCACTGGCTCAGGTCCAAGAGAGACGAGGTCGATGCGTTGACGCAGCGCTCGGACAGCCGCGCTTTCTGGCTCGGCTTCTCCATCGATGCGGAAGAACCCCTTCCCGATGATGCTTTCCACCTCCATCAGGAAGTCGATGACCGCAGACGCGTTTCTTCCTTTGAACGCGGCCACGACCATCGGCGACTTGAGCAGACGCCTCCATCCGCGACGCACAGCAGCGCACCGAGTCACCGTCCTGGTGTAGCCAACACGGGCGATTATCTCGCCGAAGATTTCCGCCGGCAGCGACTCTAGGGGACAGCGATCCGTAGGATACATCGGAGATAGTGGAGGTCCAAGTGGAAGAATACGGAGGATTGTAGATCTGTTAGAGTCCACTACTGCACATCGTAGTGGTTGTGGGGAATACCAAGCGGGGTGGTCGCAGGGCTAGCCCGGTTGGGAGCCAGGGAGGCAGGCTCGTACAAACGTCGTTTTTTTTAAACTCAATCTATGTCACGTTAAGTGAGACACAAACACAAATTAGGGATAGAGCCACAGCCACCGTGCAGTAGTAGGTCGGAAGTTGCATATATCTAATAATAAGGGGAGCCAAACCGTGTGTATTACTAAATTGTACAATAGGAAAAGTGTACACGTCTACGTGTTGTGACAAAAGGCACAACCGGCCATAATCCGATATTTTTTACGACCGTGCGACAAGCAGAACAATATTCTTTATTTAATCTAAAATAAAATCACATGGAATAGTACTGAATATTCGACAAATACAAATAAACACACAATGACTAAATAAACTACGATAATTCGTGGCTGAGAAAACTAGGCGGAAGTGAGCATAAATCGGTCTAGCGGGGAATCGATGCTTCAGATTAGCATATGTATCGTCTTACTCTAAAGACGACTTGACGTGGTGGTCGGAAACCGTGGTGAAAATTGTCCCCATGTCAAGCATCACTTCAGTCGCACGACTGCAAAAAAAATGGTTACAAATCATGGAAACATGCATCAGTAAAAGTCAGAATTGTTGAAGAGATTCTCACGTTATCTCCATTGGGCTAACTCCGATGAGTCTACCGAGCAGGTTGAAACTAACGCCATGCTCAATATCCCTGACATATGTTTTTTGTCATCAAATTCAGAGAGAGAAAAATAAAGTGTGGATATATTTAATATTTTTAATAGTCATGAGAAAATAAAACAAATTGTATGGACGTAGCACTATCGCTGTGTGAGCATTACCCCGTCAAACACAACCGAATCGACATTTATGTAGAAACCAATAAAACACACGATGTCTCCTCCATAAGCCGTTCTCATTATGGAGACATTCAACAGCGTGTGCGAATCTCCAACTATAGGCAAATCTCTTCAACAATTCTGACTTTTACTGTTGCATGTTTACGAATCAGAACGGTTCGGTTGGATGTTTGGTAACATATATTCTTGTTAGGGGTACCAGACGAATACGAGAAGCGAACAGTACAGATCTGCCGCCACTTGTATGTACTTCATGCATACCATAGAGTGCTAGGTATTCGTCGCGTGCGGACATCCCTGGGAATCACATGTGGCCGTCTACGTAATTAATATCACTAATCAGAACCGATCTATCACATAACGGTACCACTTAATGAAAACAAACGTACCGGAGAGAACTGTCATCGGTACGTTTCGTCGGATTATCGAAAGCAATAAATAAGGATGATAGGACACATCGTCATATATTATACACATGCAACATCAACATAACGATGTGAACCTGATTTATTTGTGACATAAACATAAAACAACTAAATCAGTTTCATTAAAATGCTATCACATATAATTCCCCGCAATAGTAAGGAATTTCGTGTTAAAAAACGCATCTAGGAAGATTACTAAGATTTTAATGAGAGTATGAGATAAATTCCGCAATATATGACATGTGTTGTTGTACCTGTAGGCCGGGTCCCTAAGTATACCCATGATCTTTTCCTCAGTGCTTCCATGGTCTTGAACAGTGCCAGGTGTGATAGGAACCACAAGTCGAACCGTAGACGACGATGCACTAGCTATTGCTGCATCTCTTGCCTATATATGAACTATGTTTAGCACGCATAACACGGAAATATTTAACAAATCGCATTACAACATGGCTACCTTCTGTGCATTGGTCTTCAGTGTGTCAAGGTGAGTGTAGATGCATAGAATGAAGTGATGTGTCACGTCGTTATAGTTTGTTATGACCCTATTAAAATTATAGCATGGATCATGTCAACGAAAATAATCAATTGTATATAGAAAGAAAGAAAAAACACGTCATATAATCACGTTAACGTGTATAGCGTTAACCTCACGACATATGCTTTTATGCGCATATATCCGGAGTTGGACATAGGTTTTCCTACTATCACGACGTAGTCTCCATTGCTTCATCGACAAAATAGAAATATAGTAACGATATAGCCAGAGTGTAATAGATGATAATGAAGAGGGGAGTTAGGGATCATATGATAGCGCTAACTTGATCTTCCCCAATTGTTCTAAGTCTAGTCCGTCTTCAAACCTAAATAACAAAGATTTCAATAACTTCCATCAGATAGTACATACATGATTTTGGCGACTTCTCTATCTAGGAAAAACTTCTCGTAACTAAAACATCCATACCAATAGATAACATCCACACCACCCGTGCCATCTCCTAGCTGAAAGCTCAACGCGTCATCAGACCATGCCTTGTTGTACATCCGCCCAACCAGTCTGACCTAATATTGCAAACACATCGATTATAGACAATTACTAGGTTTTACATGATACCAGATAATTTTTAGTATAATCAGCACATACCGATGAAACCGGTTGTCCATCGACGGTTATGCGCCACTCATCAGGGGCATCACAAAATCCATCCGTAAGCATCTTAACGGTCATGGGCCTGAGCGTGTAGGTGTTAACCTGAAAAAAAAGTAAGATCAGGTTATGTTAAGCGTGATGTATGATGAGCATGAGGAAAACTTGAGCATCACATCGCTCGAGCACAAGCATGTTTAGTGATTACCGGGAGGTTCGTCACGAACTGTGGTCCTGTAGTAGACGGAGGTTGTGGCTCACCGACGAATACCGAATCCATCGGATCTTCAGGCTCAGTCTTCATGTCTAAACTACTAAGGTCGCAACGTAGTGTCTGCGACGGGGGGAGCAATGAATTTTTGGGAGCCAGTAGCAGATGCGGTGTGGCGCTGGCGTACACACCCTTTTATTTTAGATGAGTGAACAGCTGGTGCCCCTCTGTCACGCGCACGGGTCAGGGAATCTATGGACCCCGGAACATACGCCTATGGCATAGCACATTTTTTATTTGCAAGCATGACATAAAATACCGACACATGCAATTAGGTAGTGGATCACTTATAATTACACATGACCGGCATGTTTGCCGAGAAAAAAAGTTGTCGCGGATATGTAACCGGACATGACCAGTTCAAAGATCTAACCAAGCGGATGTATTTTCAAGATGCCCATACACGTAACGTCAAATTCCATATAGATTATCGCGTCAGCAGTTATTTTTGCAGTATACACCTTGTATTAAGTTAACAGAAGAAAACTACCATGTCGTAAACGCTTAATTTTTTACTCGACCGACATGAACACGCACTTACAAGTACGGTTAGATTGTAGTGTACATCACAAGATACAACACACAAAACTATTCTGCAAGGACGAAGGTACAAGCGCTCAGTAGTCGCTGCCCATGCCATGCACGACGGTGTGCAGAGGAATTGATTCTTGCTCTAGCTGGCGCCGCGGACGCGTCGGCCGAAAGCTGATCTGACCGCTGTACCACGAGGAGTATGGCTGAAAGTTGATCTGACCGCTGACTAATGTAGCACTAGGCTTAGGGAGGTAGGTCTTGACGTGTCGACATATGGATAGTGGGTCCTATCGCATTCATGCGCACAACCAACTATATACTGGACCGATCGATATAATAACAACGAAACTCTTGCTGACAATGCATCCAGTTAAGGGTTATTTAAAGGAGACATTGACCGATAAACACGATTTTTTGCATATTAATTAATACAGAACATAGACGAAGGTTCGGCATTATAGTTTTTTTCATGTCAAGCTATTTTCAGAAACTTGGACCGCATATAGTCTATGTTTTCTTTGGGGATGGTCCCCTTAGAGGTTGCCCATTGCGCTGCAAATGGATGGGACTACACTACCCATGCCGCCGCAGAGCGATTGTATAAGAGTATTGATTCTGGCCCAGAACTCTGAGCCGCGCATGCGAATAACGGGATTGGTATCTCTCCATGTACGAGCGACAGGACTTTGATTCAGTCGCAAGACGAGCAACTATCAATATTTTAAGGCATAGCGTCGTAGAGCTGTCCAGGTTAGTTAAGCTCCTGTACTGCAGGTCAAGAGTTTTTTTATTTTTTTTATTCCGCTAAATTTAATTTAGATTTCTATATAGATAGCAATATGTTACTATACAAAACGTTCGTACATAGACGAGAGCGGATCGACTTATAAACGCGTAGGACCAAGAGATACATATTGATTTGATACTCGGAATTATAAAAAGATGATGAATAATAATTATTCGATATCCATCAAGACATCAGCGTATGCTTACAATTTTCTAAATCCTGAGACGCCAATATAGTTGTGCATTTAGCATTAGGTCTCACGCTTTGGTGGATAGCAATTAGAACATAAACAGGCTAAAAAAATATTGTTCGAGTATCACGATCCGCAACATCATAACGCTATTGTTCTTAATATACATTCAAGGGCAATTCTATTGCGTAACAAAGAAGGGATTCCGCGGACAGATTTATGCGATCTGTCCGGTCACGTCAAATAATAAACTGATGAATTGTTCATGCGATAAATATCTCCGGGACAAAATCTCATGTCGATTGGCCTTTGGTTATCCGCTCTGCTAGGATCTAGAACTGATGAAATGGATAAGCAGAAGGCTGGTTTTTTTAGTAATTATATATTTCTTATATTATAAGTTAAAATATTCTTAACGGCGTCGTCGCACTAACACGGTCGCATAACATGTTTGTCATCTATGTTACATTTTTGCCTATTAATGTCATTTTTTGCCCACAGTTTGGAGCAATTGCTACATAGAATTGTGTATCCTAGTCTATCCCAACCTAGTATGTCACGTAGTCTATCCCAAACTGGTCGAACAACCACTAGTATGTATCCGGCAAATATTTGTTCATGTTAGCAACGACCCGAATGATTGAAGCAATATTGTTGGCCCTAAACAAATAACATTATTGTCCTATATAAAGGAGTTTTTATCTCAATTATCTATATATAGCATTTAACGCTAAGTGTAATGATGTAATTTCGAAAAGTTTGTATATATATATTACAATATATATATAGTAGCTGTTACATATCATTATGTAACGATTGAATATTTGCCTGTAGGCTGCAATAATAACTAAACGCTGTTCGAATATGAGGTAGAGGTAAAACACAGCTCACCCCTAGTAGGTTTTTTAGACCTAGTTGTAGCGGCATGGGCGTTCGGCGATGCGACGGAGCATTGAATCTTCACCGGTCTATCAACTGTCCAAAAGGCTTATAAAAAACAGCACCCAACACACTTGCTGCCACACCATACCATTCCATCCACGAAGCCGACAGTCCCCCCTCCTGCTAAGCACAAAAATACACTGCCTTCCCCTGCTCAAGATGGCCAACGCTTCGACAGGAACAATGCATGCCAGGCTGAGATGCCATTGCGGGAGGGCATGCGCTAGGAGGCCAGGGACTTCAGTCCAACACCGGGGAAAGATATTTCTCGCCTGTGCTAACGCGGCGGTTATTTTCTGACCCTTGGCGTGTTTAAAGTTTTTACTAAGTTGTTTGTAACGTCACCAGTTTCTGACCATAGCTAGTTTTTTTGTTGGACGCAGGTCCCTGGTGCGCGTTACTGCGACGTGCGAGTGGGGGAGCTTGAGCTGGACGAGTATGTGTGTATGAGGCACGCATCAGCTATAGAGGAAGTTGAGCGACAACGGACGAGCCACGAGGAGGTGCGTACAGAATACAACGAGTGCGTCGACGAGCTAGGCGATGCGGAGTACAAGATAAACAAGCTCGAGAGGATAAACAAGGTGCTGCGTATATCTCTCGCTGCTGCTGCTCCCGTCGCAGCGACAATAGTTGTCGCGACAGCTTGGATGTGCAAGTGATGTCGTTATACTCTCAAGATGAGTGTGGATGTGTTTGAACCCTCGAACGAGCGTGTGTGGACCGTGTACGTGTGTGAGTTGTATCACCTAGTTTAATTACCACTAGTATGTCTCCTAGTCTATCCCATGAAAAACGCATGTTTAGTAGCGGTGTTTTTAATCATGATTTTAGAACGTATGTGTGTGTATCCAACGGCCCCCTTTATACGGTCACTTCTAATAAAACGCTATTATTATATCTTTCTTTATAACAAATCATGCGCCATTACATCTCTTACCGTTCATTAATAAGCTGATAGACCTTTTTACGGTCACGCGTAGCGGTTTTCTTCCATGGGGATGTGTAAGTTGGAACAAATTGGTGTCCGCGTACTATATAGGTAGATGCAATGTACACTATAGGAGACAAAACAAGTACTGTAAGAACTGTCCGATGGAACATTGTTGTCATCGCATGCGAGAGGTGCTGGATTATTGTTACGTTGTCCTGGAAACTTCTACCTGGTAGGCCATCAAGAGGAATCCACCCAATCATGGTATATAGTAAATAGCCATATACGCGATGTTATATATCACAAATAAAAACTATATGTGTCTCGGCTTGTACATGGAGCGACGCGAGCATACACACGGTTGAGACGGTTCGAGCCGGTTCGATACGTAGCTGACTATTGAGACCGAATCAAACACTGACAACATTTTGATACGATACCACATAGTACATGGTCTAAGGCACTGCACACCAGCGGTAGCTAAAGTAAATTCTCCATGATTAGTATAATAGGGTACAGTTAGAGATGGTTAGGTACTGAGAAAAAAGGAGTGCGGAGCAGGGCGCTGCAGCAACGGCAGCTCAGCAGCTCGGCTTGTTAAAAAGTAAAACACTGTTAACGTTCTGTATAATTTTATTAGCTGTGTTTTTCTTGTTAAGACGCACGCTTTGTCGAATCGCCGCATACTATTTGCATCATATATATATATATTCTAAAAACGTTTTTTCATTTTTTTTAGTGGTTATATTGAGAGCACCAGATTTTGTTCCGCACGGGACCTCCGTTTTATCGGATAAGGCTCTGGAAGCACGCTTTGTCGAATCGCCGCGTACTATATGTATCATTCGTATGACATATTGGTTTGCTCGTTCAACTATTTTAGACTCATCCCTAATGGTGTAAACATATCGGTGTATAACGAACAATATGTTCTGTCGTATGTACTGTATACAACAATATGAAGAACTGTATATGAAAGGAGCCAGTACGTAATCGTCTCAACATATGAATTTCATTTTCTGCATTTCGTTTGCTCGCCTTAGTCAATTTCTAACTATGGATATACAACAGTTAATACCTACGGATCCTATAAGGGATAAATGACCGTACTATGGAGGGAATCTGTTTTCCTGCATTGCGCCTGCTGGCCTTAGTCAATTTCTAAGTATGGAACTTGGTTTATTTCCATGATACGATGCACAACGGTAGTACCATCATCAAACATGGTTTATGCATGAATCACCACACTACAGAGTTTTGTGTTTTACACGTAAATGATCGGAATACGAAAATGCCATATTACGTACTGCGTGTTATGTCATATGTACCATATACGCCAATACGTAGAACCGTATACAAAAAAGTTGTTGGTATGATACAATTGGTAAGGGTGGTACGATCAAACAAAATGGTTTATGCATGAATCACCGCACTATAGAGTTTTGTGATATACGCGTAAATGATTCCGGATCTGGTTGTCGGAGAAAATATTACTTCTGATTTTTTTGATTGCTTCTTGTAATGTTTATCTTTTCCAACCGTTGTACTACCATGAACATATATATAAATTCTAAAAACGTTTTTTCCTTTTTTAGTGGTTATATTGAGAGCACCAGATTTTGTTCCGCACGGGGCCTCCGTTTTCTCGGATAAGGCCCTGGAAGCACGCTTTGTCGAATCACCGCGTACTATATGTATCATTCGTATGACATATTGGTTTGCTCGTTCAACTTTTTTAGACTCATCCCTAATGGTGTAAACGTATCGGTGTATAACGTATAATATGTTCTGTCGTATGTACCATATACAACAATATGTAGAACTGTATATGAAAGGAGCCAGTACGTAATCGTCTCAACATACGAATTTCATTTTCTGCATTTCGTTTGCTCGCCTTAGTCAATTTCTAACTATGGATATACAACATATATCCATAGTTAATACCTACGGATCCTATAAGGGATACATGACCGTACTATGGAGGGAATCTGTTTTGCGCCTGCTGGCCTTAGTCAATTTCTAAGTATGGAACTTGGTTTATTTCCACGATACGATGCACAATGGTAGTACCATCATCAAACATGGTTTATGCATGAATCACCGCACTACTGAGTTTTGTGATTTACGCGTAAATGATCGGAATACGGAAATGCCGTATTACGTACTGCGTGTTATGTCGTATATATCATATACGCCAATACGTAGAACCGTATACAAAAAAGATGTTGGTACGATACAATTGGTAAGGGTAGTACCATCAAACAAAATGGTCTATGCATGAATTGCCGCACTACAGAGTTTTGTGATATACGCGTAAATGACCATAATACGGAAATACCATATAACATACTGCATGTTATGTCGTACGTACCGTATATGTCAATACATAGAATTTGCTGCATAACATACTGCATGTTATGTCGGATATACCTTATACGCCAATACGTAGAACCGTATATACAACAATGTTACTATGTTATCGTCTGGCTATGTGGTTTTCCTCACGTACGACGTATAAAAAGCCGATCATACTATCGATGTGAAATGATATTACATACAAATCATGTACGGGATACATGATCGTACTGTTAAGGGAAATAATATCAAACAATATACACATTAGTTCATGGCTATTTAACACGTAATATACGACATAATATACGACATGATATCAAAATATCAATAATAGGGGTATGACGTACTACGTATCGCGTGTCTATATGACGATCCGATCATGTAGCATAGTATTGTCGTACCGTGTAGGACAATATTGGTTAGACATGGTGCGTCTCGTTGTGATGATAGATGTTACTTCCATGGCAGATTCTAAAATCACATGTCTAAAGGTCATAGTACCATGGCGTGCTAAATAGATACTTCTACGCATCAAAACCATACGTGTTTAAACTGCGGAATTTGATAAATTAGTTATCCCAGTTTTGTTTAGCGCAATTGAATATATTTTAGTGTATATATAAATACGAGTTTTGATAGACTTGGATAAAACTAATCTAAAAAAGAGAAAGTATTACTTCTGAGTTTTTGGAATACTTTTTGTAATTTTTATCTTTTTTAAAAAGTTGTACTACCATGAACATATATATAGATTCTAAAACCGTATTTTTCTTTTTTCAATTCTTATATTGAGAGCACCAGATTTTGTTCCGCACGGGGCCTCCGTTTTCTCGGATAAGGCCCTGGAAGTACGTTTTGTTGAATCGCCGCATATTATATGTATCATTCGTATGACATATTGGTTTGCTCGTTCAACTATTTTAGACTCATCCGTAACGAGTCGAGAGAGATCACATCTTTGCTAAATTACTTTGTACCGCTAATTAAATATTTAGCTGGACCTAATCAATGCATTGACCAATTCTACCCTATGGAAATCTGCATAAGTAATCGCTGAGGACCACAACTCACGCACGCCTCCGTGTTATCTCTCTCAACTATTTATTTATCTATTCCTATATACGAACATCGGCAGAGATTTTCTTCCAATCACATCACGTATGTGAAATATTTTCATCGTGATTTTTCCATCCGTTGTTACGATAAATAGGTCCAAGGTCCTTTGAAGGCTGCACACTTTGTCCAGAATTTTTTTTTGTGTTATCTTCAAAAAAAACTTCAATGGAGCCATGTAAGATTAGTGAATTTATTATGACAGCGATTGAAAATAACATTTCTGATAAGTTTTTATTACGATGAAATAAATAAAGTTTTCGTCTCAATGGATGATGGTAGAATATCACGTATCTGCTAAAGAATGTATGTTCTATGTTCAAAATTAGGTGTCCCAATTTTGTCTAACGTATTTAAATGTATTCTAGTGTATATATAAATACGAGTTTACTAGTTTAAATCAGAGAAAATATTACTTCTGTTGTTTTTGATTGCTTCTTGTAATGTTTATCTTTTCCAACCGTTGTACTACCATGAACATATATATAAATTCTAAAAACGTTTTTTCCTTTTTAGTGGTTATATTGAGAGCACTAGATTTTGTTCCGTAGGGAGCCTTCGTTTTCTCGGATAAGGCCCTGGAAGCACGCTTTATCGAATCGCCACGTAATATATGTATCATTCGTATGACATATTGGTTTGCTCGTTCAACTATTTTAGACTCATCCCTAATGGTGTAAACGTATCGGTGCATAACGTACAATATGTTCTGTCGTATGTACCGTATACAACAATATAAAGAACTGTATATGAAAGGAGCCAATACGTCATCATCTCAACATACAAATTTCATTTTCTGCATTTCGTTTGCTTGCCTTAGTCAATTTCTAACTATGGATATACAACATATATCCATAGTTAATACCTACGGATCCTATAAGGGATACATGACCGTACTATGGAGGGAATCTGTTTTCCTGCATTGCGCCTGCTGGTTTTTGTCAATTTCTAAGTATGGAACTTGGTTTATTTCCACGATACGATGCACAATGGTAGTACCATCATCAAACATGGTTTATGCATTAATTACCGCACTACAGAGTTTTGTGATTTACGCGTAAATGATCAGAATACGAAAATGCCGTATTACGTACTGCGTGTTATGACGTATGTACCATATACGCCAATACATAGAACCGTATACAAAAAAGATGTTAGTACGATACAATTGGTAAGGGTAGTACCATTAAACAAAATGGTTTATGCATGAATCGCCGCACTACAGAGTTTTGTGATATACGCGTAAATGATCGTAATACGGAAATACCATATAACGTACGGCATGTTACGTCGTACGTACCGTATACATCAATACGTAGAACCATATAAAAAATAGATGTCAGTACGCTATCGTCTCGCTATGTGGCTTTTATGACGTACAACGTATACAAATACGATCATACTATTGATGTGAGATGAAGTTACATACCAAACCTATACGGAAATACATGATCGTACTGTTGAGGGAAATAATATCAAAAAATATGCACAATAGTTCATGGCTATTTTAGGGGAGACAGTATGACACGCAATATACGACATACTATTAAGATATCAATAATAGGGGTAACGCGTACTACGTATCGCGTGTCTATATGACGACCCGATCAAATAGCGTAATATCGTCATACCGTGTAGGACAATTTGTTTAGACGTAGGGCGCCTCGTTGTGATGATAGATGTTACTTCCATGACAGTTTCTAAAATCATATGTCTAAAGGTCATAGCAGCATGACGTGCAAAATAGAAACTTCTACGCATCAAAACCCTACTTGTATTATATGCGGAATTTCATAAACTAGTTGTCCCAATTTTGTCTAGCGTATTTATCAAATTTAAGTGTATATATAAATACGAGTTTAGATAAACCTGGAACAACTAATTTAAAACGGAGACAATATTATTTTTAACTTTTTTGATTGGTTTTGTAATATGTATTTTTACAAAAAGTCGTACTACCATGAACATATATATAAATTATAAAACCGTTTTTTTCTTTTTTTCAATGGTTATATTGAGAGTCCCGGATTTTGTTCCGCATGGGGCCCCCGTTTCTCGGATACGGCACTGGAAGCACGCTTTGTCGAATCGCCGCGTACTATATGTATCATTCGTATGACATATTGGTTTGCTCGTTGAACAAATTCAGATCCATCTGTAACGGTATAACAGTATCGATGTACATCGTACTATATGTTTTGTTGTATGTACCAAATAGAACAATATGAAGAACTGTATATGAAAGGAGCCAGTACGTTATAGTCTCAATATATGAATTTGTTTTCCTGCAATGCGCTTGGTCGTCTTAGTCAATTTCAAACTATGGATATACAGCATATATATGATAGTACCCACGAATCCTATAAGCGATACATGTTCGTACTATGGAGGGAATTTGTTTTCCTGCATTGCGCTTGCTGGCTTTAGTCCATTTCTAACTATGGAACTTGGTCTATTTTCCACAATACAATTGGTAAAGTTAGTACCATCATTAAAAAAATGGTTTACGCATGAATAGCCGCACTACAGAGATTTGTGATATACGCGTAAATGACCACAATACGGAGATGCCGTATAACGACTACGTATTATATTGTATGTGCCTTATACGTCATTACGTAGAACCGTATACAAAAATGTTAGTATGCTATCGTCTGGCTGTGTGGCTTTTCTCACGCACAACGTATAAAAATACGATCATACTATCGATGTGAAATGATATTACATACAAATCCTTTACGGGATACATGATCGTACTGTTGAGGGAAATAATATCAAACAATATGCACATTAGTTCATGGCTATTTAACGGGAGACAGTATAACACGCAACATACGACATACTATCAAAATATCAATAATGGGGGTGTCTATATGATGATCCGAACACATAGCATAATATTGTCATACCGTGTAGGACAATATTGGTTAGACGTAGGACGCCTCGTTGTGATGATAGATGTTACTTCCATGGCAGTTTCTAAAATCATATGTCAAAAGGTCATAGTATCATGACGTGCTAAATAGAGACTTGTACGCATGAAAACTTAACACACACGATATCCTTAGGCATAATCTAAGTCATCACGTTCACCCACTAAACCAAGTCACAATGAAGTTGATGACATTGAACGCTAACTCCAAAGTCACAATGTTTACAACTGGAATCTTGTGTGACCGAGCAAACGACGTGTTAAAAGATAAACACTAATACGACATGCGCATCGTATTTTATCCAATATTGTCCCCTTGCCGACCATAAAATCGATGTATTATCGTGCATCGTGATGGTTTGGGAGGTTACATTGTACAAAGGTACATATAGTGTCGTATAACGGATGGGATGAGAGGGTGCTTTTTCGATCGCGGTGCCGGTCTATTGGCGATTAGATAGGTTATTTTCGGATGACGAATCTGCGCGGCGCCATCGGGAGTATTCCTGGTCTCTTTGTAAAGCTTCGATGGTGGAGTGTCTCGAACAGATATATGGAAATGAAGCTACTAGTTTACTATTAGCGTCGCCCCTCCAAAATGGCGGAACGGTCTGTTAGCTATGATTGTATGCTGACAATATCGCCGAGGGATAAGACAACCACGACGATGCTGATATTGCTGCCTATGAGTGGATATGTAAGTCATTAGATACTACAAGCCAAACATATATGTAAGTAGCTGGAGACGGGACCTCATAAGCAAAATACGGTGGCTCGAGCAAATAATTCATATATATCTTGGTGTTATATTCGGGCCTCTTCATGACGAGGTGCGTTGCTGCAATCACAAGTGGATCCATCCTTGTTGTTTGCAGCGATAGCCACCCAATAAGGTTAAGGTACACCGGCAGCAAAATTACACTAGAACGCGCTTGTAAAACGTTTACGTATGATGCTAGGTAGAGTGACTTAGTTTCGCTATAAGGGTGGTCCTAATGGAAATTATTATCTCCCCGCAGATGTAATGTGATATAATATTTATATTGTAGCTTTACCGCCCAAACTAAAACATAATAAGCGAACGGACCAATACATTGTATATACATAGTACCGCTCCCGTGAAACAAATGAACCGTAAGGCAAGTTTACTTGCACAGTATGGGCGACGGTCCCTCTGTGAGAAAAACGCGTGCATGGTGGGCTAGGAGCATATAATTAGTGCCTGTCCATTAAGAGGGGTAATATTTTAGGGGGCGGTATAAAAAATACTAAACCGACGGGGGGGGGCCGGGGCGATAGGATCCATATCTTTAGCTTCCTACGCAGAGCATAACGACATATCTTCTACTCCGACAGCTTCTCCAGATCCGACATTGAGCGCGGAGGGGGGGCCAAGGCGGACAACCCTACTTTGCGAGACGACCGGTGCTCCGCCGTGCTGCTGCTTCCGGGGAGGCAAGGTAATACACTGTCGTGTTACCTCGTTAGGCTAACTTTTACTGGAAGCATAGATCTAGTGTTCTCATGGTTTGGTTAGATTCGTCCGATATCTGCTGCGGCGGAAACGATTCCGCATGAATTCGGCAATGGGGCGTGCTATTTAATCTTGTATCTGTTTGTTGGCGCTTCAGGGAAGGCCACAGATATGGATCGCGATGAGTCAATGTCTGAATCTGGAGAAGAGTCCGAGGATATTGAAGAACTGTTTGAGGACGAACCGGAAGAAGAGAAGGCCGAAGAGATAAACTCGAGATGCAGCGTGAAGAAAATGTACAACCTCATGGATAAATTCGGAGAAGAGGGCACTGGTTGAAGAGATGGGTTTCTCTGGTCTTCTCGACATGCCATACGTTGCAAGGTCAAACAGGGGGTTCTCCATGTGGCTACTTCAGCAAGTAGATGAGCAAGCTTCAGCATAAACATTGGCAATCTAAGGTGCATCCCTTTCCACCCAGAAGATTTTGGGAAAGCTCTAGGAATACCACATGGAGGAACGCCAGTGGGGGGGGGGATACAGACAGAGGTGTAGTTTCGTCTGTCAGAAAAATGATTGGCATCGGAGAATCAGAGAACCGCGTCTCAGTGGTAGATGCAATCGTCAGGGAGAAATATGACAGGCCAATGACAAAGCAAGAGAAGGATCGTTTCAAGATATCATTCGCCATATGCGCGGTGACATACATGCTAACACCAATGCTCAAAGGGAACTATTTACAGACATATTACTGGGGTGCATTGCAGAATCCAGAGCTGATACCCATGTATGACTGGGGAGCCCTTGTCAAAGACGGCATCCTCGCTTCCGCAAGAATTGTAAAGTCAGAGCTTGAAGGGACAACGAAAAAAACAAGAGGACAAACATCGCTGGGTGCACACACGGACTGCAGGTAAACCACCGTTCAGTATAACACATGACATATTATTATCCAATTAATTGTGTTTGTATCAATCGAAATACATTACGCCGGTGCTGATAGATTGCCATCTTTATCAGATTGTATATCTTGACAACCTTGACAATGGTAAAAACAGCCTGCCGCACACTGTGTTCCCAAGGTGGATGGTTTACACCGAACAGGCAATCAATAAATTAATAAGTGCGGACATGATAAGCAAGAAGAATGCGGAAGTCAAAGTATACGGGAGGTTACTGGTAAACCCTTAAATTAGAACCCATACTATATTATTCATACACATGATTGTGATAGTAGTACAAATGCGTTAACAGCCAAGGCCAGATGGCGCTGTGTGTTATGCAAGCAACAAGATTGCGCGTGTGTCCGCCGTGGAGGGACCTCTGACAGCTGACGTGGTGTGTGGGGAAGATCAATTGCTCAATAAGGCAAGTCATTGCATCGTACTATGCAACTACATCGTTCGTTTTATCGTCGTGGTTACTATGCCAGTAGATGTTTTAATGCAACTGATGCCAACCAATGATCATATAGGTTGTGACCATGCTCGCGGACATGGTTCGCAGTTTCTCAACTAAATGCCAAGATTTTTCCGCGAGGGCTTCCATAAAATGCAAAGAGATAAACAGGCTGAGAGAGGAGCAACTGGATAGTCTGATCAAAGAAACAAATAGCTACATAGCTTCGGAAACTGCATTGGTCCTTGATGATATTGAGAGAGTGAAAATGGTTGTTGCCAGGAGACGCAAAGCTACATCTACATCAAGACATACAGCTGAAGGTAACACATATACGCTATGCGCGTTTTCAGTATTATGTTTTTTGATCAATCATCTGCTTTATTACGACAACATCAATCACTGGTATCGTTGGCAGGTGACACCGTCAGCAACCCAGACGGAATGCCGGATAGCTCCGATTCGCATAGAGATGGGCCTAACACTGGACAAAACATAGACCAAGGTGTGTTTCTGGTAGCGCTTGATACAAACGATAATATCACCTATAGTAGTCTACTGATAAGGTGTTGTACAAATGAATTCAGGTCCTGTCTTTGCGCCGACGCCTCCCAGCGCTGCCCCCCAATATGCTCTAGGTATTTCACATGACGTCATGTCTATCAGTACGGAAATATCCTTTATGTGTGAATATATAAGGTGGTGTCGTACAACATGATTACACATCATATGAGATGAAGTTTTTGCCCCGATTACAAACGTTCCACAAATCATAGCAATGCCTGACTGACGGGTCAATTAGATTTGGGCATAACACAAACATCCTGGATTGACTTTCACTAGCTTAGAGAAACATGCATGTACTACAATAAATTAATTCCAAATAGCGTGCCATCGCGTATTACCTTTACTGTACCTGATATCATTGCATCTTTAGATAGGCCAGTCTTTGATATCGAACTCAGAAACAAGCACCAGCCTTCTGCTGGAGCGCGGCCCACAAGCACCCAAAACCTTTTCCATGGTGGGGTTTGTAATACACAGTTTCATTCAGATTTTTAAAAAATTTACACGGTATACCAAACAATGTACTTTAGTTCTTTACATTGTTACACATGTTTTCAGATAGAGGAAGAGACAGGCAACGTGATGGATTACAACAAACCAGATCTCGCACCGAAGACACAACCGATATATCTGATGCAGTCATAGGTTAGCACATTAGGCGGGTGGACTTGTCCAGGACAGCAGTCTTCATATATCGACACAACAACTAATAAAGTGGAGTCCGTTTTTTTCAGGTATTTCTACAGTAGCTCGTACTGAACATGCTACTGCAGGAGAGCAACTACAAAATGACCGCAAAGATGCACCGTTAACGGATGGTTTCGCTGGCATGTCCGGTAACATGAATCCAGGAGGAGCGAGACGGAAGAATACTAAGCGTAGCTGTTCTCGTGGTAGCACCCCTAGAAGAAGAGATGTAGACCAGGAGTACACTGACGAAGATACTGACTGCTATGACCCTGCAGACGCCAATCTTGACAGTTTAATTGAGGCTATCACCTAGGAGAAAGAGCAGGATTTTCCGCAAGCCGAAGCAAGTGTCCAGACTATCCATACAGTGCACGAAGAGGACCCTGAATCAAAGAGGAATAGGATGCGGATCAATAGCATCGAACCCCCCTCAATGAAAATTTTCAGTGGCGACGAGGATTCGCCTCTTAAGAAATGTGAACTATGATTCCAGATTAGTCGAGGGTGCTCCTCGTGCAATTGTGGAAAATGATATTGAAACATTCGCAGATGCAAAGAGAAGAAAGTTGTTGTCCGTTGAAAATATTTCGCCATCTGCACATGATGATGTGAAGAAATGGGCTTCCCCCGATAAATACCAGCGATCCTTAACAATAATACCACATGGATCTGGTATTCAACTTAACAAGGACATTCAGAGAAAGCAGTACGTTGTATCAGAGCATGCGTTTATGAAGAAAGATCTGATGGCTGAATTCAGTGAAGCATCCTATTCAGCTGGTGTAGTATGACAAAAAATGTTACTTTTATCCAGAGTAATATCGATTCGGGATGGTCATGTACTCGCATATGCAATTGCTCTGTTCTTTTTGTGTTTTCAGGTTCAAAAAGGCAGCAGGCAGACCTAAGGGGCGACAGCTCTAGATCCATTAATCTCAAAGAATCAGGTATATGGATCCATATGATCGAAAAGCAGTTTATATTTGCATGACAATACGAATATGTCTTTGACGGAGAAATGATAACATATCATTGTGGTTATACTCGACGCACCTATATAATAATCATGATGTATCTATTATTAGTATTAATAATGGTATGTGTGTGTACATTGTACGGGGGGTGGGGGTGTGTCTGCAATCTAAAATAAAGTATTTGTATGGGTTATTGCTAACCATCCCCTGATGTTCCAGAGAATATGACTGGTCTGGGTGTCGTCTGCACTCCTACCCCGCCTCCAAAGAAAGATTCTATGGTGACGGATAGATCCCCGGTGAGCCGCAATCGAGAAGTTGCTGCATTGGAACTGGCATATAGGGAAGAACTGGAGAATACTTCTCTGAACCTTAACTTGACCGACTCCGACCACGATTCAAGCACGCAGCTAGTGCAGTGGAGGATTGTGAGACCAGGACCTTGCGCCAAGTCACCTTTTGTCCTTGGGTATGATCCTCCGTTGAGAGCACCGGCTGGCGTTGTGAGGTTCTACGCCTCGTTTTTTAAAGAGAAGGGGGAAAGTCTAAAAAAGTAAGTTTTCTGATTCAGTTGGTTTACTTAAAAATTTAGTGCTGTGGCCATGAAATATGGAGGAGTACAGTCTAACGTGTGCGACAAATATACCCTGATGCAGCAACTGGATCATAAGCACCCAGCCGAAGTACATTGAGATAACCGGTGCACAACTCCAGCATATGCTCCGTGAGGACGGGTCTCTCGAGACAGATTTCATGAATCTGGCTATGAGAAGATACCAGCAAATGGATGTTATGTTTGCCGCTTCGAAGAAGGAGGGGTGCTGGAGACTATTCCTCGAGGCGGATTTTGCAGTAAGATACCACCATTTTATATTGTATGACGGAATATAAGTCGTTGTTTGATCATAACCAATAATCATAATCTGTGTTCGTCATTTTTTTTTCTCAGAACCACGTGTTCAGGGGCGACAGGGTATCTTCTATGAGGTACATATATGATCTTTTTCTAGGAGGCCATGTCAACTTCGAAGTGAATCTATGCACGGAGGTATTTTCTTCTGATCCGTCTAATGCGACATACTAAACATTATACTATGTATAACGATCTTCCAATCATTATTATTACTTGAATTCGATATATAACAGATAGTTTTGCCCGTGAGATTCGAGGTTGACTGGTCTACATACGTTTGGGATTTCCACGACCAGAAAATAACAGTGCTCGATCCAACTATGCATAATGGTGACGCATCAGACAAAGAGAAGCAAGCGAGGCACAGGAAAGTTGCAGTGGATCTCCACAAGGGCATAGGAGAATGTATTGGTGCGTTTTTCTCTGGATGGGACCCAAACATGAGTGAGTGGCCTGTGTGTTTCCCGAGTGGATTAACTATGGGCGTATGTGAGAGGTAATACTGATGAGTTCAAGATAGATAAAAAGTAGTTGTAGTGCTTTGGGGACGTGTGACATGAATATACTAATCCATTTCTTTAAAAAACGTGCTGCAGCTACAACAGCGGCATATACGCGTTGCACTTTGCAAGGAACTGGACATGATCCCGTTTGAAGAAAATGCTTTCACCGGTGAGTGATAAAAAACGTGTACTGTGATATGGTTGTCTTGTCTGTTATGATCAATCACACTACCTATGCTAATACCTCGTTATCTTTTATCCACAGCATGGCGACGGGATATGCAACTCTAGAAGGATGCTACTGACGGATATGCTATCTGTTGATGGCAACATCGGGCACATCCCTGAGAAGTACAGGAAGTGCCTTCGTCTGAAAGATTGACAAGTGGTTTGCAGTGTGCGAATTTCGTCATTACATCTGGCATCGAGCGTATGGTCTATAAAACTATGGTCTGTAATGCTAATATCTAGGATTCAAGACTGTTGGTTGTATAACCATGTATAAAGACTCTCAGAATAGTTGTGTATTGACGCTATTAATATTATTATCGTGAAGATTATGAACCTTTATAAGTCTAGAGTTATCCGCGTCCATTTCATTTTTCTAAGTGCTATGATGATCATAGAAACCTGGAAGAATGACATATCACAGGAGGTGCTGTGACTGTCTTCCGAACATCACCACGTCAGAACAGCGATACTGTATCAGATAATAACTTGCATAACATTATCACCAGCAGCCAATATTTCCTGTACGTTAAGAATATCCACGCAGTATCGCTATTACCAGTTGGTCAGTCCGACCAGAGAAAAATGGAGATTTTTTTGGTGCATAATCTGGATTCCTTTAGCTAAGAATATCCAGGCAGTCTAGCTAGTACCAGTGGGTCAGTCCGACAAAAGCAACATGGAGATTTAAGTATATGCAACATCTATGCGTATAGGACATGTTGCATTACTTAGAGGACACCACGTTTGCACGTAATGTACCGGTCATAATACTATGTCGTACTGGCGCACTCCAGCGACGAAGGGTGCTTATTCCCCCCATGGAATAGGGACTTTTCAACGATAGCACTGCCGAATAATTATCAACACAAGTTCTAGGTATATGCCGTTATGAAAAATACAGGATCAAGGGACCATATTCAGGACAGGGCATAAACGATGGTTAAACATACTACTTAAATCTTACCCAACAGAAAAACAAAAGCTAAGGTGACAGCGGCGCTAATAGCAAAGACGCATACATTTGTCTGTGAGCTCAAACTCCTTATCAGCCTTGTTTCCATGAGACCGATCTTGAGTTTCAACTCCTGCAAAGTTTCCTTATTAGCGACGTCTGAGACAATTCTTGCTATATTGGTCTCGTAAGAACTTGCTATAATCTCCGCACTTGACGATGGGATACCATTCACGCAACGATACACACCCAGATTCCACAGACGAAGCAGGGCCCTTGTTAAGACAGGATTCCAAGGGTCGTCGACCCAGTAAACGAAGCGGCATCTCTGGTCACCCTGCATAAAATGGACGTGGATTCTTTAATCTATTCTACATCAGTACAAACAACATTTGTACAGTAAATAACTACCTTGCGTGCGCAGCCGAGAAATCTACGCCCGGTAGCTGCCATGTCAAATGCAACCTTTCTCTCTGGAACTCCCTCATGGAAACATCGCTCGTTTGTTTCCAAATCGAGACCAAAATAATATGGGTCCTCAACATGTTGAGGTATATCAATGATAACGTCGGGCTGTGGACGGGCTGTGGAGAAACCTGAACAAACACGTAGATTATCATCAAGACACGTGAAAATGGTGTACATAAGTTCGGCGATTTGTTTTAACATGTGACTATAGCCAAAAATTCATGGAAATGCTAAGCAAGACACAAACAAAGGATATGTCTTACTTAACATAACCCTGAGGGAAGCCGGATTTTTATTTCGTGTTTTGTTTGCGACATATCGCGACATCTTTTGCAGTGTTTTCATTTCCAAGTTTTTCTACTCTTACCTACATTGGGTGAAAAGGTTATATATAATGCGTAAAAGGCAGCTACATAATTATGAATAACAAACTCGAACATCTACATTCGGTTGGTATGGGATCTGGAATAAAACACGCGCAAAAATTCGAAGATACACATTGTAAATGAATACATCTACCCACCTAATTTCGCCATCTGGATCTGGCGTCTCGCATCTAAACAAAATTCGTCTATCCATCTATGCGAAAAGTATATCTAGATACTAATAACTAATAAGATCCGCTCCATGGGGACATAGAACGATAGAGACCGGTTTACGTACCGGGGATTTGGGTCCTTCCTCGTTTGAGAAATCCCCGAAAAGGGGATCTGATTCGCACGCCGGATCTCTGAATCCGCTCCATGGAGACATAACTAGATGGCGTCACGCGAGGAGGATGCTGTATATCAGGTCAATTTGGCGGCGAACGGGGTGATGGATGTGCTATATCACAACGTGGTTAATCTGAGCAAGGAATGAGCAAGGAGGGAGAGGGAGTGCAAGAAGGACATGAAAGCTTCGTTCTGGTCAGGAGCGCAACTGCGGAGGGGGATGGGGTAGGTGCGGGGTGGGCCGGTGGGTACCGGGACCCACTGGACGGGGTTTTCCGGAGAAATACATACGCGCAGAAAATGGTTTGACGGGGTAATACGAGCATATACGGCACTGCGACGGGGGACGGTCAACAGCGCGTGCGAATCTCCAACTACAGGCAACGGTTGAGATAACTATTCAGCGCTGAACGAGTTCGTGATTCTCCGGGTCGCCTAGCTTCTAGCTTCTTCCTCATCATCCAAGCAAGCATCAACAACAGCACCAACCAAGCTAGCTAGCCAGCCATGGTGCTCCTCCCTACTGATCGCATGGACAGCCTCTTCTCCCCTCGCTGCGTCTGGGTCAACGGCCCCATCATCGTCGGCGCCGGCCCCTCGGGCCTCGCCGTCGCTGCCAGCCTCCGCGAGCAGGGCGTGCCCTTCGTGGTCCTCGAGCGCGAGGACTGCATCGCCTCGCTCTGGCAGAAGCGCACATACGACCGCCTCAAGCTCCACCTCCCCAAGCAGTTCTGTGAGCTCCCAAGGATGCACTTCCCGGACGACTACCCGGAGTACCCCACCCGCCGCCAGTTCATCGACTACCTCGAGAACTACGCAGCAACCTTCGATGTTAAGCCCGAGTTCGGCAACACCGTGCAGTCCACACGCTACGACGAGACCTCCGGACTCTGGTGCGTGCACTCCTCCTCTGCCGGCGCCGGCGAGATGGAGTACATCGGTCGGTGGCTCGTGGTCGCCACGGGCGAGAACGCCGAGAACGTCGTGCCTGACATCCCCGGCCTGGAAGGCTTCGCCGGCAAGGTGACTCATGTATCAGATTACAAGTCCGGTGCGTCCTACAAGGGCCAGAGCGTGCTGGTCGTAGGCTGCGGCAACTCCGGTATGGAGGTTTCCCTCGACCTCTGCGACCACGGAGCGCTCCCGTCTATGGTGGTGCGCGATGCCGTGCACGTGCTTCCCCGCGAGGTCTGCGGGCGGTCCACCTTCGAGCTCGCCACCATGCTCATGGCGTGGTTCCCGCTCTGGTTCGTGGACAAGATCATGGTGTTCTTTTCCTGGCTCATCCTCGGCAACCTCGCCGGCTTCGGCATCCGCCGCCCGGCCATCGGCCCGCTCACGCTCAAGAACAAGTACGGCCGCACCCCCGTTCTCGACACCGGCGCCATGGCCAAAATCAAGTCGGGTGACATCACCAAGGACCTCGGCCATGTGTGGAGGGAGGAGACCAAGCCCACTAAGAGGGCCGCCGGAGCCTGCCACCGCAGGTGTATCTCAGTCATCTTCTGAGCACCCATGGCCGGCCACACATGGCATAGAATAGAATAAACACCGGAGAGGCCATGGCGGGTGAACCCGACGGAGTAGAGCCCGGACTGGCCCTTCCACCCGTTGGGGAACGCGGTGGTCGGGTACCCGTCCTTACCGAAGAAGCCGTCGGTGGTCTGGAGCCACTGCGGCACGTTACTCTTGTACCCAGTGGCCATCACGACGGCATCGATGTCGAGGGCAGTGCCATCGGTGAGCTCGGCGCTGTTCTTGGTGAACCGGGCGACTCCAGGCACGACGGTGATGTCACCCGACTTGATTTTGGCCATGGCGCCGGTGTCGAGAACGGGGGTGCGGCCGTACTTGTTCTTGAGCGTGAGCGGGCCGATGGCCGGGCGGCGGATGCCGAAGCCGGCGAGGTTGCCGAGGATGAGCCAGGAAAAGAACACCATGATCTTGTCCACGAACCAGAGCGGGAACCACGCCATGAGCATGGTGGCGAGCTCGAAGGTGGACCGCCCGCAGACCTCGCGGGGAAGCACGTGCACGGCATCGCGCACCACCATAGACGGGAGCGCTCCGTGGTCGCAGAGGTCGAGGGAAACCTCCATACCGGAGTTGCCGCAGCCTACGACCAGCACGCTCTGGCCCTTGTAGGACGCACCGGACTTGTAATCTGATACATGAGTCACCTTGCCGGCGAAGCCTTCCAGGCCGGGGATGTCAGGCACGACGTTCTCGGCGTTCTCGCCCGTGGCGACCACGAGCCACCGACCGATGTACTCCATCTCGCCGGCGCCGGCAGAGGAGGAGTGCACGCGCCAGAGTCCGGAGGTCTCGTCGTAGCGTGTGGACTGCACGGTGATGCCGAACTCGGGCTTAACATCGAAGGTTGCTGCGTAGTTCTCGAGGTAGTCGATGAACTGGCGGCGGGTGGGGTACTCCGGGTAGTCGTCCGGGAAGTGCATCCTTGGGAGCTCACAGAACTGCTTGGGGAGGTGGAGCTTGAGGCGGTCGTATGTGCGCTTCTGCCAGAGCGAGGCGATGCAGTCCTCGCGCTCGAGGACCACGAAGGGCACGCCCTGCTCGCGGAGGCTGGCAGCGACGGCGAGGCCCGAGGGGCCGGCGCCGACGATGATGGGGGCCGTTGACCCAGACGCAGCGAGGGGAGAAGAGGCTGTCCATGCGATCAGTAGGGAGGAGCACCATGGCTGGCTAGCTAGCTTGGTTGGTGCTGTTGTTGATGCTTGCTTGGATGATGAGGAAGAAGCTAGAAGCTAGGTTGTGTAATTGGTGTGGTAGCTGCTGCTGCTGTTGATCGATGATGTTTGCAAGTGTTGTGTGTGTTGGTGGTTTGGGAGGAGGGATGTGGTGGTGCTTAAATAGAGGGGATGATATGGGAGAGTGGAAGTTTATTTGGAGGAGGGAGAAAGCAAGTGATGGAGATGATGGGAATCATGGAACAAATTGTTTTTTAGGAGATTGATAGGATCTAAGTTCCTTTTTTTTCTTTCAAAACTTGCACTTCTCTCTCATTGCCCATTCTTTCTAGTAGTCGTTATAGTATGAGAGAGAGAGAGAGAAATTCGATTCGATTTGATTTAATTTGTTTTTTCTAGAAAGAAAGAAAGAGGGAGGGAGAAGGAATTTAAGTATTTGTAGAAAACAAAAAGACTATCAATCTTCAAATGAATATTATTTCTTCCATGACACACTTATATATTTCTCCTATTTTGAGAGAAAAAAATCAATCTCATGGAAGAAATTATTTGATTTGATTTGGATTTTTTTCTAGAGAGAGAGAGACACCCAGGGTCATATGCAAGATTCTAGCCGGTGAGAACACATGCAAGGATACCCATGGAGAACATGATCGAGGCTACCACCCGCGCGCCCCTTGTTTCTAGCTGCTTGGGGGGAGGAGTGTGTGTTGACGAACCTGCCGCCGCTGCCCGGCCGGCAGCCGCGCCGCGCGCTTATCTGTTGCACTACTCTACATCGAGATCTGTGCTCTCAAACTACTAATTTGCTTTTGATCAATCATGTACTAGTACTAGCACTAGTAATCGCTTGATTGTGCACAATAGTTTTGTGTTAGTCTTGTGTCATTAAATATGATGACAACCATCCACATATGGTGCAATGTCACCCTGATTAGGGTTGCAAAGCGGCAGCTTAATCCGCCCCGCTTCACAGTAAAAAAAAGTTAGTCTAGTTCAAAAAAATTAGTATAGTTTGAACTAAATTTTACTTTCGCGGGCTGATACGGGTTGCCGCTTGCAACCCTAACCAGCGTTTTGACATGTGTTGGTAGATTTTATATTGGTTCAAGGAAAAATTAGACACCCGCCAAAATCTCCATAAGTTCTAGGAAATTTTGAAAATCATTTTAGAGCTATCTCTTATAAATTCTATCAAACTTAAGTTGTATTTGAACAAATTTGAATCTTGTCTAAATCTAGTTTGAATTCTTTAAGATAAATATATATTAGAACCCATCAAAATTACTAGAATTTCTGAAAAATAACTATTGAAAGTTTTTCTTGAGGTTTTGAAGCGTCGTAAGGATACATTAAGAACTGGTGCTGCCGAACTCCGACGTCGTAAGAGAGAGAAAACCAAATGGTACACAAAACAGGTTAACTGCAGCAAAGGAAGTAAGCGGCATAATAAAACAGTAAACTTTCGTGCAAATGCTGAACAAACTTTACTGTACTGTGGTTTAAACACTGGAAAATTTATTGCATCAACCGAGATGAGAATACGCTCACATCTGGCGACGATATGATATATACTCAGACATTGAGTAATAGCTTTAACATATTGCTGGCAATAGCTAAATACATGAACTAATATCCCCACACCAACAAGGTTACGATGACAGATACATGACAGGTTTATTAATACATGGTTCATCAAGCCTCCTTTTCTAACTCTGACCGGAAAGAAGTGGTCACCTGTTCATCATGCGCCGTACCTACCATCTGTTCACGCCTCTTTATTTTCTTATTATTCCATATAACAACGGAAAAAAAAAAGGGACACTGGCTTTATTCTGATGATAGCTTGGGTCAAACCTCTTCAACTACAACATCTAGTAGCAATCCAGTCCAGCCTTACCTCGTCCGCAGTTCAGCTGCACAATAAAAAGAACATTAGAGGAGGGCCTGTGGTTGATAATCGATAGTCAAGAACACCTTCACCTATCCTGATGTTTTTCCTTTTCCTTCTCATGCCTTGTAGAGAGCACGAACACGGTCCTGTATTAACTTCCTCTCCCAAACTGATACTCCCTCGAAAGCATGCTCCGGAAGGGTCTCAAAAACCTGTTTATTTGGATCACCCTTTGCTAGGTCATAGGTTGCAGCGCGGATAGCTTTCTTACTGGGTCCACAAGGTCTTATGGAGGTTAGCTTGTCGTAAGCCGTGTTAAGCTGAAAAAGATGAATAGTAATACTAGTAAAAGCTTGATCATGGTTTAAATGCACTGTTACCTATACAGAAACATGACTTTTATCATGATTTGTAGCTACCATATATGTATTCGATTAGATTTAGTGAGCTTACGTCCATATCCTCGAACCAGTACATGTAACAAATTGCAACCGCAGGTGCTCTTCCAAGTCCAGCAGTGCAATGGATATAAACTCGTCCTTTGCCTTGTGATATAGCCCATTCTAGTGCTGAAACTGCTTTGGGCAGTTGTGTCCTCAGTGAATCTGGATCAAAGTCAACTGCCTGCAAAAGAGGAACTGTAAATATCATTTATTTTCCTTCTACAAAAGCATCCTTAGAAAAGTTTGCTTATACTCTGCGCTTGGCTTCTTCAAGATTACTTGTTGTCAACCTTTTCTATTTATGCTTGACTTTTTGAGATTGCACCACAAAATTCAGACTCTACAGACTACAGATCATTATTTGGTCATATAAAATGGGAAAAATGGAAGTGCTATGATTATTTTGTAATTTTATTATTTTAAATGAACCATGAAGTTCAGTGTGAAAGCCAACAATGGACTGGCCACACTTAAAACATAAAGTCGCTCTTTTATAATTAGTTTGCTCCTCACCATGAATTCAATACATGGATAAGAGAATGAGTCTATAGAAAATGCCAAATACTAGAACGTAAAATCACTTGAAATGTGAACAGAATGAAGAGACATTATTGATTATTTATGAAGCAAGCAAAACACATGACACTTACTCAGTGGGTAAATAAGAAACTCACCGGTCTTCTCATATGGTGAATTCCAAGTTCTTTGCACCTAGTGACAACAGCTTGGAAATCAATGCCCCAATAGTCGATGTCCTTGTCCTGCTGTAGACAAAGAATATGGGCTACATTTTCCTCATCTTTTAAGTGATCGATATCTTCGGGCTTCTGAGGTTGTGAGCCAACAATCAAGCTATCACTTATGACAGCATAATTCATACCTAAATTTCAGGTTTAATAAGTAATTCATCAATGTAAAAGAGAATCTTCTCTTAGACTCCAAATGCTCATTATAATTTGTCCAGCAATCTTTTAAATGACAATAAGTCAAAAGAAGGAAACATAAATAGACTAAGCAACAAAAGAGGGGCCGATATCTACTTGTACATAAAACTGCCCTCTCTATAAATTGTTACTTCACATATATGTGAGTTATTCTGAACTGTAACATAATAACGTGCTACCCTGTAGTTCAATTTTAATAAAAAAACATGAAACTGGTACATGAGGTCACAACATGCATCCAAGCAAAATATCACAGTTGTCCTAACATGACCAAAGTGCCACTCTTTTCATTAGGCCAAGCAGATCATAAATCGAAATCAGAGAATGAGAATGGAACATAAAAGATTGCCCATCCAAATATAAAGCCAGAAAAGTAGAAAGGTCGTGCTATACTTTTTGGGAACCAAATTATACACCATAGAGACAAAAAAAATCTAATTAAGGAATAACAATATGCTAATTACGAAGTGAAAATGGACTGCAAACGGCACCTACAATGCGCACTCGTGCTACCTGACAACTTTCGAGGGATCCACCTTGAGCAGCGCTTTGAAGCTAATTTGGAGGAGTTGGGCGCCTGAACTTCCACTGGCTTGCTGACCAAGACCGATGTTGGACGGCTGATCGTCTTTTGCATCCAGGACTCCAGCGCCACCCAGTGTGCATGCTTTGCAGACAGGCTCCCGAGACGATGACACACTTAACCATATCATGCACATTCACTAAGAAAATCTGGCAAGAGATACTTTCCTGGCTGCGGATGACATGCGCACCGCCAGCACAGGAGGCATTCCTCACTAAATGGTGGATCCAAGCAAGGCAATACAACACTAAGCCCATGCATAAAGGCCTGGCCTCCATGACGCTGCTCACCCCCTGGATGATTTGGAAGCATCGCAATGCCTGCATGTTCAAGGACACGCAGCCATCAATCAAGACCTTGATCTCCCACATCAAGGATGAGGCGGTGCTCTGGGCCAAAGCAGGCGCCACTGGTCTTGGGGTAGCGCTATTGACGACCTGGGATGTACATTAGCTGCATATCTGTTGTAACACCTTCCTCCTAGGAGTCTTGTAACAAACTTTTTCAATGAAATTAAACGCAAAGGTCCTTTGCGTTTTTTAGAAAAAAAATCGTCATTTTCATCCTATCTTTCCTTATCTGCCATCTATCTATTAATGGACCAACTAAGACAACTAATACACCCAGATCAGTAGGTGTCTACCGGCTACCTGCCGCGGTCACGCGCGTGCGACGCGGTGGTGGCTCTGGTAGCACCCGGCTCTCGCCGCTGCCTCGCCACAAGCTCGGCGGGGCGGTGTGCTCTGCCACAGACGGTCGGGGCTGGTCCGGGATGGCAGGGTCAGGCCGTGCGCACCTAGCTGATATGGCGGTCTGGCTGGGTGTGGCGTGTGTGGTGAGGAGCTCGACGTTGGTGACCATGGGTCTTGGCCACTACGTTTCCGTGGGCCGGCAATACTTGTTGCGATGTTGTCGGCGGTGCTGTCCCTGCTCCCCCTCCGCGGTCTCATGGCGGTGGCTGGCTCTGGGTTCTGGGTGGGACATCAGCGAAAGCCGTGCAAGGCCTTGGCTGTTGCGGGTGACGACGACATCTTCAACGCCGTGTTCCTTTTGGGAGGCGCCACCATATGCCCCTCCTTTCTCGCAGCTAGATCTTGCCTCCGTGCTCAACTTGCAGGCCTCTACGATGGGGCAAGGTTCTCTCCATGGTCTCCAGACACACCCTTCTGACCTTCGTTGAGCTTGTCGCCGCTTTTGTTTCCCTGTCTACTTTTACACGGTGTTCTGCCCGGTTTGGGTGGCCTCCTAGATACCCAGGGGTGGTTCTCTTAGGCCGGTGTCTTGCCACGGCCAGTGGTTTCCTCCTTATGCTGTGGGCACTCTGTGTCGTTGGATTAGCGTCAAGGCTGAGTCTTTAGGGGTGGTGGATGGGCTAGTGCGAAAGCTCGGCAAGGCCTCGGCCGGTGCGGGTGACGGCGACGCCCTTGGGCGCTGCTCTCCTCCTTGGAGGCGTCTCCATCAAGCCCTCCTCCAGTTTCTCGAGGCATGAAGACAACTATGCTCTGCCGGTCATCAGGTCATGGGGTCGCTTTGCTTGGGCTGTGGAGATTTGTTGGGTCGGGTCAGTCTCGGCGCCGCGCCCTTGCAACAGAGGACTGTGCTTCCATCTTCGAGCTCAAGCTTTCTGCCTAGGTAGTTAGTGTAGTGTAGCTTGCCTCTCTCCCTCTCTGTTGTTGCTTGTGCTGTCTTGTAAGCTGGTAACCCCAGCAGTTCGTTGTTTTTCTGCTGTTTGTTGCTTTCGCTGTAATCCTGGCCGGTTGATGGCTTTGTTAATTCAAAGTCGGGCTCTCGAGCCTTATGTTTAAAAAAGAAATAAATGCAAAAATCAGTTCCTGTCGCCACCCAACCGAGAAAACGACATGCCTAGTTCCTTTCTCCATGCTATGGTTTTCATGACATTAATGTAAGTGATTAGCTGATGCAATGTTGAAAAGGAAGAATAACTTTTACCAACAGAAACCTGTAACCAAAAACTACCGCGAATGCTTAAATCCAGTTTTTAAGAAATGCTTCCAGGACATGATGATGAGGTAATACTGAGCCATCATTTAGCCAAGAAATGCAAATTGATCCATGCTAATTGATCTAAAGAAGGAAGCGCTGGGGCCTGGGTATGATGAGATGCATCTAAGAGATAAAACTGGTGAAGATTGGAAGAAATGCAAATGTAGTTGCACACACTATTGCTAAATTTCGTAACAGGGAGATGTGTGTTGGTTTATTGGTTAATGATGTTCCGTCCTGCATGTTGGATTACATCATGAACAGTTGTAACAATGGTGGTTTATATATTGGCGCATTATTTATAACATCATTTAGCCAAGAAATGATAAGGCACGTCCCAAAATACAATTTTTAACAGAATGCTGATCTATAGAACCAGAAAGAATACCGATCCAGCAGCTACTTATAAAGTTATAGCTTGTGGGTCATAAAGCCTACCAAATGGGCTGGGTACAAGTTCTCAGTCTAACATCAGCTCACACAAAATGTAGATCTACTTGAACCAAAAATTAACTGGCCAAGAGGACAAGATTTTGTACCAAAATTTGACATAACCGCGAACAGGTCTGGTTCATTTTATTGGAGTGTCCAACAAACACTGACAGACGCAAACCCAACCATGCAGAGCAACACATTTCGACATTTTCTTGCAAACAGAGCCATACAAATGCACCTAAGAATTATTCAAAGCCTGGGCAAACGATGTAATTTAAGGCTAATGACACTATTTTTTGATCAAATTGCTATAAAAATTAGGCCTGGGCGGCTGCCCGGGCTTAGGGACGGCTAGGTTCGCCTATGCAAATGCCCACATTCTCTTTAGCTGAACTTACTTCCGTAAATCAAATTAACACGCACAACTCACATGACCAGCCAATTATCTAAGAAATAAATCCAAATGGCCAGAAAATCCGTACCAAGATCGTGGTGATACTCGTATGGGTTCCGCATCATCCGCTTCATGGCGGTGTTGTAGTCCTCCATCATCCCGCTCCCCCCGGTTCCAGCCGCAGCCGAGGAGGAGCGGCACAGGACAGGCTGCAAGCTCCTCCGGGGAACCCCGCCGCGTCCGGGAGCGCACCCAACGGCGGCCATTGCCGGCCTCACTCTGCTCCGGACACCGGCGCCTCTGGCCGGGAGGCGCTGAGAAGCAGGGAGGCATGGGACGCTGGCCGTGGCCGCCATGGTCGCGCGGTCTGTGCGGCACTCCGATCCGGAGAGAGGCGCCGTGGACGTTGGACGGTGGGCGGTGGGCGGGAGAGTTTGCCGCGGCTATTGGAGTGGATCCCCTTTCCCGTCTAGTTGCGGATTTTAGACGTACGATCGCCACCTTTATCGTTGATCCAAGGCTTGTGGTTTATTCAATATCACTACTTTTTAACTTCTTCTCCTAGTTTCAAAGTACTAACATCAAAGGCTTGAAGCCTGCAAACTGCTCTGATTCGAAGCACATTTTTTAAAGTAATCGTAAATTTCATTAAATAATTTTACAAAGATTACAAATAAGATTAACAAAAAAGACAAACATGTCGTGTCACGCAAAATACCTCACAAATAAAAAAAATATAATTCCACCCGTGAAGTAACGTGTTTCTCGCCGGAACGCCGTCCACCACCGTCTTCCACCGCCTCCATGGCAGCACCGAAAAAAGAGATGAACAGTCACCATGACAAGACATGAGAGAGCACCTCCGCATACAACGAAGCTTTTCGAGCACATGAACCCGTCGTTAGTCGGGATCTTCCCGTGGTCATCAGATCCTGACACCATAAACTTCATCCGATGCCGTCGAAGAAGAGTAACGTCACCGCCTGTCATCATCCACGCGCCCAGCTGCAAGATAACAAACACAACTACAACGACCAACATGACTGCCACCACCAGATACGAATCTCGTCGGATCCATAGAATGGTAAGACGACCAGACCACCTACCCCTCCTCCCCCTGCCAGGACCAATTAGAGTGGTGCCGAGATGGAGGAAAAGCATAGGCAAATTATTCTGACGTGGCGTCGTCTCCTCTATAGAAACATCGCCCCAAGGAAGCACTGGCTCAACCCTAACTACAGACCGGAGTCGAAGCACCAGGGTCCCCACCTCCCTCACGCCGGGCGAGCGATGGAGGCGGGGACCGGTGGCTTGAGTGTAGTTGAAGTCTGTGAATGGATCGCCTCCGGATCCTTTTTTTCCGAAGCAGGATGGATAGGTGAATAGTTGGAAATTACTTTCTTGATTTCAAGCACATTAAGTGTATGTAAACCACCCTCCACCCCCCCCCCCCCTCCTCCCATTGCACGCACTCCCGAAAATGCATTGTCGGTTTGGTCTTAGGGGAAAATTTACGAAAATTCCACCAATCTAAATTTATCGTAAAAATTGCATATAACACATCATCTCCTAAAAAATACTCCTACGGCAATCTCATCTTAATATTGAGTAACAATCATTCGATTACGCATACACACTATGCAGTATAGCAAGCCATGCAATCATCTCAAACAAAAAAAAGCAAGCCATGCAATATGCCGCTGGCTCGGAAGTAAGATGGCATCACAAAAATTATTAAAGAAAAGGAAGCAAACACTAGGAAAACAACAACTATAAACAATGTGAAAAAAAGAGGTACGGTACAAATGTACTGTAGAATTTTGGTCCATCAACCCGTAGATTACTAAGCCTGGAAAGTGATATGCGTGCACGTTTTCGGCGTGCCAACGGCTGGAGCCTGGAAAGTGGAGGGTGACACGGATGGAGAAGACGAAATGGTTTGTGGACGAGGTGCTATTAGCATTAACTCCCTTTGGTGCTTCTCAACGTTGGAAGATTATTTGCATGCGTTGAATATCGTTAACACATGATTGGTTAATCCGCACATTGCCTCTGAAACAGGAGCTTATCTGACAAAAGTCAAAACATGGATTTGCAAGTGGTTCGCTCGTCAGTGGTCACTAGTTACCACACTCTGTGCTTGCCTAACTTACTTGTGCACGCATGCCATGGATCACCACTAGATGGTGCCCCTCGATCGGTATCTTCAATTGGCTAAAATGTTGCTAGTGTATAGCCAACGTGATATCATGGCGTGAGAGGAGAGGAGGCTTTATCCTAGTGTAGCCGCCAGCCTCGCGTGCATGTACGCACCCGTGTATCTGTGAAAAATATTGGCACTTCTCGTGCTTGCGAAACACGGGGAAAAAATCATAGATTTATCTAGATTCTTATATATATATACTCTAATATTTTAATAACAATGAATAATGGTTATGTTAAATCACAAGATAATTTGTAGAACAAACTATTAACAACTATAACATTATATAGATATCATACGAAAATGCATTAGGTACACACAAATCTAGACATATCTTCAACATCTAAGTCAAAGCGGAGGAAATAATAATTATTTATCAATTTGGTTAGTGCAGTCAGATTGCAAACCAAGCGAGCTTACATCTTTGTGGAACTAAACTAAGATGCAAGCGGGATCCCATCTGCATCCTCTTCTACTTAAATTATCAAAATTGATTTGAGAGTTTTCATATGGATTAGAAGCTTTTTAGGTTCAATTTTGACCAAAAGTTGACTAGAAAATTTCAAATGAACTACTCCCTCCGACCTATATTAGTTGACTCAATTTTTTCTACTCATATGTATCTAGTTAAGTATCTAGTCTAGATTCATCCGTATCTAGACAAAGTTGAGTCAACTAATATGGGTCGAAGGGAGTACTAGAATTCCAATCGCACCTGCCTAACGTCCAAAACAAGATAGCATCAGAATTCCAACAGAAGGCCCGCTTCCTCCCGTGCCGTCCCCGCTCGGGCGGCACCGGAGGCCAGCCCTAGCCGCCGCCGGGGGTCGCCCCGCCCTCCCCTCTCTCCCCCGCCTCCGTCGGAGGACGCGACCGGGCAAAGCTCGCGCCGCCGACGATGGGGGCGGGGCCTCTCTCTCCCGTGAGGCCTCGTCGGGAGGGGTGTCGGTCTGGGCGGCGGCGGAGCTCCTCGACAGCGTGGCGACGGGTGGCGGCGCAGGGAGGGCGCGTCGTGATGGTGCGGAGGGCACGCGGTGGCGGCTGCAGCAGGTGGGAGGACGCCCATGCCCGCGGTCGCGCGTGGAGACAGGGCCCGATCTGGGCCTGTGGCGCGCTTGGGCGATGGTGGCGCTGCGTGCTTCGTGTGGATGCTGCTGCGGAGATGGTCGGCCGGCATGGGGGGCCTCCTCCCCCGAGCCCATGTTGGCTGGCGGCGTGCCCGGTGGTGGCCAGCACCCTTGGCGGTGCCGGCGGCCAACCAGGCTGCGGCGGCGGCTGGGTTCTCACCAGCCCTCGTTTTTCAGTGGTGGTGAGACGGCGATCAACCCCCCCGCTCCATCGACGACATTTTTGGCTCTCCTCTTGCGGGTGGTGTGTCCAAGGCGGCTCCTTGTTGCGTGTCCGATGATGTTGGGGTTGGCGGAAGGGCCGGGGAGAAATCCCTGCGTGATGCTGGCGGCGGCGACGCCCGTGGGCGCCGTTACCTTCTTGGAGGCGTCGTCATGGCGCTGCCAGTGCTTCCCCGCCTCGAACACCGGGAGAAACCCTAGACCCGACTTAAGGATCGGGCGGCGGCGGCATAGCTGTGTCGTTCCCTCCTTGGGGGCGTCGCCTTGGTGGTTCTTGGAGTCCTCGGCGTGCTAGTTGGAGTTTGGTCTTGGCTGCTGCCTAGAGCTTGGGTTTCCGGGGCGCTATGTACATCGTCGATGGCCCTTCCTCGTCGACGCCTCCTCTAGTCGGGCTCGGTCCTGCCGTTCGCTCGCCAACCTTAGGCGCTATGGGCGAACGGTGCGTTGGCCTATGCCTTCCTTGAGTTGGATCGGTCTTGTGTAGTTCCTTTCTTCGGTTGTGACGCGGCCTAGAAGCTCGGTGTCCCATCCCCTCGCCATGTTTGGTTGGAGATGGTTCAAGGAGGGTCTTTGTCGTGTGGTTGGTGTAGTTGTGTTGTAGCCGTGTGGCGTTGTGTTTGTATCGTGTAGCCTTTTGGCGTTGTATCGGCCGTCTTGACCTCTTCTTCTATGAATCCGATACACCTCTCAGGGTGTATCCTTGAAAAAAAAGAATTCCAACGACGAGGATTTTTGTTTGCTTGTTTTTTGTGCTGCGCCAGTTCCAGAAATAATTCGTACTAATAGTACTACGACAAATCATTGCCATTGATTGTTCAGATGGCGAGAGTTCAACGTATGTGCACTGGATCGCCTAAACAAATAATTTCCATGGAAAAAAGTTGTAAGGAGAGGGTCAATTCCGAACCTTCATCAAAATATAAAAGAAAAAGAGAGAGAGGGTCAATTGTGCGTGCCCGTTCAAAATGGCACGCACGTCCTCAAGTTGTCCAAAGCGCAGACGTGTGCGTGCGTTCTATTCATCCATTTCGCTCCGTGTACCCCGTCAAAACGAGTAGTACCGACCGGTTCTCGCCGTCGTCAGCGGCTACGAGCGACCGACACGCGGGCCCCAGGACTAGCCGCGCCACCCGCCCGCCCCAGCTGTTGCGGTCCTGGCGCCCACACCATAAAACCAGGGCGGCTTCCCCCGTCTTCTTCCTCCCCATCCCACAATTCCCTCCAGCTGCATCCTGCACGAACTCCATTCAATTCGATTCGGTTCTTCCACGGGTCAAATTTGCTTCCGTGTTCTCTCTGAGGTCTTCCTCTCGTTTGGGATCTTCTCCTGCTCAATTGATCCGGAAGCTAACCGAAGAAGGAAAATGTGTCCGCTAAGGGTGATACTCATCTTCCTCTCCGCCACCGTCGCCGGATTCTTCCTCCTCCGGGGCCTCAACGCCGAACCCGACATCTTCTATGACGGCGACGAGGGCTCCGAATCTCCCAGGGCCGCCGTTCCCCTCCATTCCAAGGTACCCAACCAACCTGCCTGCCACGCTGCCTATTCTTAGCTTATTTTATACTCCCTCTGTTTCAAAATATAAGATATTTTAGGTTTGTGAAAAAGATAAATCTAGACTTATTTTAATATATAAGTTCACTCAACTTTGGAATAAATCTACACGCTAAAAGAAATCTAAATTTATTTTTTTCACGAACCTAAAACATCTTATATTTTAAAACGAAGGGAGTACTAGTACCTCTCACCTTTCCTGCCTAATCATTCTAGACGATTTTTCCAGTCCATGCTCTTGCAATTGCAACCAAAGTTAGCTACTGTAGGAATTTGTCATAAGAAGGTTGGAATTTTGATGAAAGCTGATGCATATATGCAAGAAAAAAGAACCGTTGATTAATTAGCTAATGCGTAATGATGTTGGAGTAGTATTTTTCATATGGCTAGTTATTAGGGTTCGTTAGGTAAGGATTATTAGCTTCATCATGCTAATCTGTGACGGGAATCGGTCCCTAAGAGGCGAATGAAGACTGAATGTGTATTTTCACCTGAATGCAGGTTGGTTCAGCCGTGAAAACCGGTTTCTGGACGACGGTGGATATGGCGAGCGGGCGGTACCTCTGGCGGACCCTCGTCGCGTCGCCACCAGCAAAAGCTGAATCTGAAAAGGCCCGGTGACAACGAACTTTCTGTTATCTGTTCGACGGTTGAGAAATTGGAGGGGACAGGGAGACACAATTGGCATGATGTTCGATATTGTGGCGATTGTAAATATGATGTGTTTAACTGAATGTGAAAATTGTCATGTTCGAGCCTCGTGTTGTTGTATATCATGACTATTATGTCCGAGACTTGTGTTTCTGAGTTTTGACTACTGTGGGTATTGCTGGAAGCACAGAATTTGGACTAAGTTTGCTTCTCCTTTGCTTCGTTTTGACCGATTGAAGCATATGGATCTTGGAGTAAGTATGATTCTTATTTTTTTGCGGGAGCAGAGAGCTGAAAAAGATGGACAGTAATGATTGATCAATTTATCGGCCCGGCTTCCCTGCTCAGAAATTCTCAGCTATATGGACTTTGATGGTGAGAAAAAAGAATTGATCAAGAAATTGGTAAACTTTCACATGGTCGATGGTAAAAGAATGAGAGTCCGTGCTATTGTTTATAAAACTTTTCACCGCCTAGCACAAACTGAACATGGTCAAATTAGGAGATGGAGGTACTCCCTCCGTCCAAAAATAGATGTCAAGTTTCTCAAATTTTGGATGAATCTATATAATAAATAATGTCTAAATTTATCTAAACTTTAACAAATTTGAGACATCTATTTTGGACGGAAGGAGTACTATTTATGATGTTCCTAAGATTGTAGCCAAGGGGTCAACAAACCTTAGCTACGCTGGATCCTTGGAGCTGTTTTCAAACGTCGTATAAGCTATAGGATAAGCTTAGAGAAATATTCATTTGCTTCAATTGGCCAAAGAAGGGGAACTTCTTTCGCCGGCTATTGAATTGCCTATCTAACATACTCGGAAAAAAAAATTGCCTATCTAACAGTGGAACAAAATGGACGGAAAACTCGTGTCGTCGATTATCCAATTTCCCTCCTTCCCGTTTAGACAAAGAAAATGTTTAGGTATCGCCCTTTCAGGGGTTCCTTAGGGACCGATTCGCTCTAGGTAGCTTTCGGGGATTTCTTGCTTGCTCTTGAGGTGTTTTTAGGAGATGTTATTTTTCAATGCTGAGACTTCCGACTTCGCAGCATAAGTTCCTTCTGTTGGAAATATAAGCAATAATCCATATAGTTTAATCCGAATAATAAACTGATAAAGCATGATCGTATAAACAGTAGTAAAGCCAATCATGCAGATCAATAAAGTAGATGAACATATTACATCTATACAAGACAAACCTATCACATCTACACAAAACGCTAGAACTAGAAACTCTAGCATAATCCGAAAGAGAGAGATTGAGATCACATACGATGCAGTTGCGGCAGTAGCCGCGGCAGAGCTGTCGCCCATGTTAAAGTTGCCGAAGAGGTCGCTGACGTCCGGGAAAAGTCGTCGGACGATATCATGGTTTCCAGTAGTCGCGCTTGAGCACTCTCCAAAAACCTGATCGCCCCTCACCCGTACAGGTTCACGAGAGGCGAGGTTCCGGAGGCATACTGTCCCGATCTGCGGTGCACGCCGCAATCCGGGATGGGGAAGACGAAGGCGGCGGCGCAAGGTTCTGGAGGTAGGCGCGTGTGTGTATTGATCCACCGATTAGGTTTAGCGCAGATGCTTATATAGTGTAGGTTAGAAAGATCGTGGGACTCAGCCCACGTCCGAGTCGGTAACAATCCACGTCCATAAAAACTAGAAATGGTTGTAATTAACGCGTCCGTTAATGACTCATAATCAGTTTTCCCAACCAGCAAAATAAAGCTCGGTTCGGCGAGATTCTCGCAACCCGCGGCGCGTGCGCATCGTGACGAGGCGAGGCAAGGCGAGGCGTGGCGAGGCGAGGCGGGCGGGGTCGGAGGAGGAGTGCGCGAGGGCTACTCTTCTTGTCACACCTTAGTGAGTGGTGCAACACTCTACTATATAAGGTGGTCCAACTCCCCTTTAACTAGCAATGTGGGACTAAACTTTAGCACCACTAGCACAGCCATATGCTGCCATATACAAGTGGGCAAAAGAGAATTTCAGAATTTGTCTAATGGGCCAACAGCCCAAAACTCACCAAATTCCAACAATCCCCCACAAAGTCTCATTGGCACATCACAACACTTTTCTTCCAGAACATTGTTTTATATATCGGTGTGTAGTGGAGACTGTTAAGTTAAAATTCCACGTTAAACTTCATGCTACGCTAGCTAGCAACTTGAATAGTGGACTATGCCTTGAACTACAAGTTTTCTGCGCGCTAGTTTCACACAAAATCTAAACCGGTACAGGGCTACCGTCGGCTTCCCCGCGGTTTGGAGCTTATGCGTCATACTCCAGGGCCTTTCATGAGTTTATTAGAGAGCATCCAACTCTAACGGACTGCGACGTTTGACAGTCAGACTCATATAGGTGTGTTCCTCAAGAGATGTTCTGCAGGACAACATCTCCGCTTATAAAAAGCCACTTGGAACACATTAAGATAAATATCAACCTGCCATGCAGATTAAGAGAGTATTGCATCTTTATGGGATGTAAATATAATATGGGGATACTCTCCTCTCAGCTGACCAACAACTTGTCTCCTAGCTCTAATTCACGGGATCTCCGATCACATAGAGTGGGTTGCCACTGGGATCAACTCATAGCGTGGGTCTCAAACCCATCTCCCTCGATGCATTATCTATCACATTGCGTGATAAACCCTTTGTGAAGGGATCTGCCAGGTTCTTAGATGTTTGGATATAATCCAACGCAATAACTCCGGAGTTTCTCAGTTTCCTGACAGATTTCAATCTCCTCTTCACATGCCTTGATGACTTCATATTATCCTTAGAACTATTTACTTTGACGATCACAGTTTGATTATCACAGTTCATCGGGATTGCGGGTATTGGTTTTTCAACCACATGTAAGTCCATCAAGAGATCACGAAGTCACTCCGCTTCAACAATGGCTGTGTCTAATGTTGTGAGTTCTGCTTCCATTGTTGACCTTGTTAAGATGTTCTGCTTGCAAGACTTCCAGGAAACAGCGCCACCACCAAGTGTAAACAAATAACCACTTGTGGCCTTAATCTCATCAGCATCAGATATCCAATTTGAATCACTATAACCCTCAAGTACCCGTGGATACCCAGTATAGTGAATACCATAACTCGCAGTGCCTTTCAAATAGCGCAAAACTCTTTCAAGAGCATGCCAATGATCATCTCCTGGATTTGACACAAATCGACTCAGTTTGCTTATAGCAAAGGAGATGGCAGGTCTAGTAGCGCTGGCTAAATACATGAGCGAGCCAATAATTTGAGAATATCCCAATTGATCTTTAGCAGTCCTTTGATTTTTTCGAAGTAGCACAGTCGGATCATAAGGCGTTGGAGAAGAATTGCAGTCACTATACCCGAAGCGACTCAATATCTTTTCCACATAGTGAGACTGAAGCAATGTAATGCCACCATTGTCATCCTTTAGTAGCTTGATGTTTAAAATTACATCAGCCACTCCCAAGTCCTTCATCTCAAAGCAGCAAGATAGGAACTCTTTGACCTCCTCGATAACAGCGAGGTTGGTCCCAAATATCAATATGTCATCAACGTAGAGACACATAATAACTCCCTCGCCCCCACCATGGCGATAGTACACACATTTGTTAGCTTCATTTACAACAAAGCCTTCAGTAGTTAAAGTTCTTTCAAACTTCTCGTTCCACTGCTTAGGAGCTTGCTTAAGACCATACAAAGACTTCACCAACTTACACCTTTCCTTCTTGACCATCTACTACAAATCCGTCAGGCTGCTCCATATAAATTTCCTCATCTAGCTCTCCATTTAGAAAAGCTGTCTTAACGTCCATTTGATGAACGAGAAGACCATGTGAGGCAGCCAAGGAAAGTAGTACTCGAATAGTGGTCAATCTGGCTACAGGTGAGTAGGTATCGAAGAAGTCTTTACCTTCCTTTTGGGTATAACCCTTAGCCACAAGACGTGCCTTATACTTTTCAATAGTACCATCAGGTCTAAGCTTTTTCTTGAACACCCACTTACATCCTACAGGTTTGCACCCATAAGGACGATCAGTGACTTCCCAAGTACCATTAGCTAAGATGGAGTCCATCTCGCTTGACGACTTCCTTCCGATGAGCATCTTGAGATGCATAAGCTTCTGAAATGGAAGTGGGAGTATCATCCACAAGGTACACAATGAAATCATCACCAAATGACTTTGCAGTCCTTTTTCTCTTTCTCCTTTTGGGAGCTTCATTGTCATCATCCACAGGATCATCAGAGTGTTCTATCGGCATAGTGGGTTCAGGAATTATAGAAAATTCCTGACTAGATGAACTAGTCATCTCCTGATTTGATGAGCTAGACATACCTTTCATAGGAAAGATGTCCTCAAAGAAAGTCGCATCATTCGACTCCATAATTGTACCAACATGCATGTCAGATACCTCAGATTTTACTATCAAAAATCTATAGCCAATGCTATGAAAAGCATATCCTAGAAAACACAATCCACGGTTTTTGGTCCAAGCTTTCGCTTCTTGGGTATTGGAATATTGACTTTCGCCAAACAACCCCAAGTTCGTAAGTAATAGAGTTTAAGCCTTTTATTTTCCCATTCCTAAAATGGAGTCATGGTTTTATCCTTTACGGGAACACAGTTTAGGACATGACACGCAGTCATTAGCGCCTCCTCCCACCATTCCTTGGAAAGACCCGATGTATCTAACATGGCGTTAACCAAATCAGTTAGAGTGTGGTTCTTTCTTTCGACCACCCCATTTGACTGAGGTGAGTAGGGAGGCGTCCTCTCATGTATAATACCATGTTCCGTATAGAATAAATCAAATTCATTTGAAAAGTACTCTCCACCATGATCCGACCTTAGCCGCTTGATTCTAAGGTCAAGTTGGTTTTCTGCCTCAGCTTTATAGATTTTTGAAGTAGTTCAAAGATTCATCTTTAAATTTCAGAAGATAAACATAGCAGTATCTAGTGGAGTCATCAATCAACGTCATAAAGTATCTTTTTCCACCTTTTGTCAACACACCATTCATCTCTCAAAGATCTAAATGTATAAGTTCTAGTGGTGCTAAGTTTCTCGGTTCCGCGGCCGTATGAGACTTGCGGGGTTGCTTTGCTTGCACACAAACTTGGCACTTAGAACCTTTGACAGTGGTAAATTTCAGAATTAAACTCATATTGGCTAGCCGCATCATGCAACCAAAGTTAATATGACAGAGTTGTGAATGCCAAACATTAGACTCATTATCATTGCAAACATGATTAATAACTTTAGTACATGAGTCTGACAAAGACAAGCGGAACAGACCTTCGCACTCATAACCCTTTCCAACAAATTGTACATACTTAGAAACTACAACTTTATTGGACTCAAAAACCAACTTAAAGCCATCTCGACATAAAAGCGATCCGCTGACGAGATTCTTATTGATGGAGGGAACATGCTGCACATCCTTCAGTTGTACGGTCTTTCCCGGAGTAAACTTCAGATTTACCGTACCAACACCATGAACAGAAGCACGTGAGCCATTTCCCATCAGCACGGAAGAGGTCCTTGAGACCTGATAAGAGGAGACATGGAAATATCAGAACATACATGTGTATTAGCACCTGTGTCTATCCACCAATCAGGAGAATGACATACTGAAAGGATAGTAGGTAAAATACCGTACCCAGCATCCTTAATCTCAGTATCGCTAATAACAACATTAGCGGCATTGCCGCTGTTCCCATGTTGACGCTTGTCAAAGCGATTAGGGCAGCTAGGAGCCCAATGACCAGGATCACCACAGACGTGGCAAGAGCCTTTCATATTATCATTTTTCTTCTTGAAGTTGGTTGAGTGTGTGGCCTTGTTCTTGCCATCAAAATTCCCATTTCCTTTAGTTTTGTTCTTATTCTTGAACTTGTGGGATTGGAAGTTTTTCCTCTGCACCAAATTGGCAGTAGAACCTCCCTCAAATCCTCGAGCAGTTTTGTCCTTTGCTCTCGCCTTCTCTTCCGCATGAAGAGACCCAATGAGATCTGTAACGTAAAACTCTTGTCTCTTATGTTTCAGAGAAGTAGCAAAGTTCCTCCACGTGGGAGGAAGCTTGGCAATAATGCCACCGGCCACAAATTTGTCCGGTAAGGAACACTTGAACTGCTCAAGTTCTTTGGCAAGTGATTGTATCTCATGAGCCTACTCAACGGCGGAGCGCTCAACAACCATCTTGTAGTCATAGAATTGCTCCATGACATACAACTCAGTGCCAGCGTCCGAGACCCCAAACTTGGCCTCGAACGCTTCCCACGCGTCCTTGCCATTATCAAATGACATATATGGGTCAACAATGTTGTCCCCAAGAACACTGAACAAAGCCGTCATAAACATGGTATCGGCTTTCTTAAAGGTCGCTTCCTGCTCAGCAGAAAGATCTCCTTCAGGCTTGCCAAGAGTGGCGCTATAGCAGTTTAGGTTTTCAAACCAGAGAACTGCTCTCTTGCGCCATCTCTTATAGTGCATTCCATCAAAAGGAGGCGGCCTAATAGCCGCGGCTACACCAGTGGAATTCAGTTGCCTATAATCAGGTTTTTGTATTGTTGGAAATATAAGCAATAATCCATATGGTTTAATCCGAATAATAAACTGATAAAGCATGATCATACAAACAGTAGTAAAACCAATCATGCAGATCAACAAAGTAGATGAACAGATTACATCTATACAAGACAAATCTATCACATCTACACAAAATGCTAGAACTAGAAACTCTAGCATAATCCGAAAGAGAGAGATTGAGATCACATACGATGCAGTTGCGGTAGTAGCCGCGGTAGTAGCAGCAGCAGAGCTGTCGCCCATGTTGAGGTTGCCGAAGAGGTCGCTAACGTCCGGGAAGAAGTCGTTGGACGACGTCGTGGTTGCCGATGGTCGCTGAGCTCTCCAAAACTGATCGCCTCACCGTCTGAGTTCACGAGGCGGGGTTCGAGACCCTCATGTCCCCATCTGCGGTGCATGCCGCAAGCCGGGATGGGGAATACGAAGGCGGCGGCGCAAGGTTCTAGAGGTAGGCGCGTGTGTGTATTGATCCACCGATTAGGTTTAGCACAGACGCTTATATAGTGCAGGTTAGGGAGATCGTGGGACTCAACCCACGTCCGAGTCGGTAACAGTCCACGTCCATAAAAACTAGAAACAGATGTAATTAACGCATCCGTTAATGACTCATAATTAGTTTTCCCAACCAGCAAAATAAAGCTCGGCTCAGCGATATTCTCGCAACCCGCAGCACGCGCGCGTCGGGAGGAGGCGAGGTGGGCGGCGTCGGAGGAGGAGTGTCGCGGTGTGGAACACGGCAGAGCCATTGGGGATGGCAAAGAAGGGACACACGGATGCATTCGGTGGCTCACGCAACGGGTTGGGCACAGTGCACTGCGAACACAGGGACGTACCCAGGTTTAGGGCCCTCTTGGTGAGGTAACAACCCTACTCCTGCAAGATGAACTATGTATGGGAGCTTGATGCTCAGTACAGATGCTCCTTGAGCTATTTCCTTAGCTACTATCGATGGCTAGAGGAAGATGGGAGCTAGATGCTAACACTTCTATCCTTCTCTTGTTGCCTCTACCTAGAACCCTGGCTCTGCCCTCCCTTATATATTGGTCTGGGGGCAGATTACAGTTCGGGTCCTAGGGTTTACTGTTTGGATATGGGTTTACAGGGCAGGGCCGGATGCAGGGCCCAGCCGGTGGGCCAGGACCCAGTCCGCCCTTCTATTAGCGTCATCCTTCTCTTTAGTGGTCATCCGGGCTTCCTTTGGGGCGTCACCCTGCTTTAACGGTCACCCGGACTGCTTTTGCCGGTTCAGCCGACCGTCTCTCTTTATCTTCGTCGGGTAGCGCTGGGCATGACGGCACGCCAGCTTCTTTGATGAAGAGGGAGAGCCAGAAGCGTACCCAGCATGGAGCGTCAGTCCTTCCGTGCTCTCCATCGAATCTGAGGTGAGCCGGGTGGGAACGGCCACCCGGTCGGTTCTTCTGGACACCGGCTAGATGGGCCAGTAGGGAAGGTTATAACCCCAGCCGGGCTTGCTTGCCAGACGGTTAGAGTTGTATTTCTTGGAGGCCAGGCGGCCTGCATCTTCTGGAGTCGGCCTACTTATGCCTAGATTTACCCACCCGGGGGTTATCCCCCCGACACTAGTCCCCGAGCACGTATTGGCTTGGCCGGTGGGCAAGATCTTCCGTGCTCCTTCCTGTTCCGAGAGTTTGCTTTATTTTCTCCGGCTGTGGCTTTTGCTTTTGCTTTCCGGCTGAAGTCAACCGGCTGCGGAATTGATGGCCGTCCACTGGGTGTAAACAGCGAAGGCAGGTACCGGCTGGCAGAGCTGAAGACGAAACGTTTGGCTAGATGACGTCACCCACGCCCGTGGCTCTAGCGCATGTCGCGTCAGTTTGACTTCCGCGTCGCTGTGTCAGTTTTTGGCAACTGCACACACAAACTTGCCGCATCGTTTCCTCGGGGCAAGTGCGCACGCCTCGCCCCCCGCTGAAGCCCGGGGATCTTCTGTGGCAGTCACGACGGCGCAGAGGATCTGGAGCCGAAGCGCCACGCAGCTGTGGCATCATGATGCCACGCGTCGCGCAAAAGCCGAAGGGGCGACGCTGCCGCTTGCGGGGATAAATAGGGCTCTGAGGGGATCGGTTCCCACACTTGTCCATCCTCTGGCTCATCTTCTCCTCGTGCCCTAGCATTCCTTGTTCTTGCGCGCCATGTCCTTGTCGCTGTCGGCCACCTTATTTCCGTCAACCACGGCCTCCTCCTCTTCCGAGATGCTGTCGGAGCAGCGCGGCGGCTGGTGCGGGTCCTTCGTGACCGACGAGCTCATAAACAAGTATCGGCGGGATAGGTTTCTTCCCTCGACGTTTCTTGTGAAGCACCGGCTTGCGCTGGAGGGGGAGCGGTGCCGAACCCTCGGCCGGAGGAGCGGGTCGTCTTTCTCGCGCACTTCGCGCACGGCTTTGGCCTCCCCGTCAACCCGCTCCTCCTCCAACTCTTCGGCTTCTTCGACCTCCAGCTTCATCACTTGGGCGCCAACGCCATGGCGCAACTGTCACACTTTGCGGCCTGCTGCGAGTCATATCTTGGGGTGTGGCCCGAGGTGGCGAATTTTCTCAAGTTCTTCCACTTCAAGGCCTAGAACATCACCAAGGGTGGCCCGCTAACGCGGACGGGCTGCTGTGCCATCTACCCGCGGACCTCCTCGCCGATGCCGTTGTTCGAGCTCCCTGACACCGTCAAGCTATGGCAGGGCACATATTTCTATGTGAGCAATGCCACGGAGATTGACTGGATCTGCCTTCCGCCCTCCACCGACGTGCCCTCATCGCAAAGGGCCTGGACGACGAAGGGCATGGGCGCGATGGCGGACCTCGATCGGATGGCCGCCCGGCTGGAGACGATGGTGGGAACAGAGAGGCTCACCACCCGGGACATCACATTGTCATGGATGGTGCATCGCGTGCTTCCGCTGCAGAAGCGGTCGCAAAAGATGTGCCATCTTTCGACCGCCAACGATTCGGCGAGGATGTCGCGGAAGGATGTGCCCTACCAGGACCTGCGGAACTAGATCTCCATGATCTCCAAGTTCCGCATCGAGGCCAACTGGGCATACTCCTGCCCCCCGTACCATCGCGGCCGCCTGCCACCGTCGGTAAGTTTTTCTCTGGTTGATTTGCGCCTCGCTTCTTGTATTTGCTAGCTTTCCTTGGGTGCCTTATTCCCTCCTTTTGATTAGTTGTTCACGGCGTAGCTGGCCGAAGATGGCATTGAAGGGTTTCATAGCATAGTAAATCAAAAAAATTCTATGGATGCGAACGGGAAAGCCAAGATATAATCTAGGAGATGCAAACAACAAGGGGGGGATAGATGAGATCTTCATACCCTTGAAGATTCGCTGTGGAACATTCGACGAACGTGGGTGATGTAGTCGACTCGCTTCTCCTCCTCGCGATCCGATCCGATCTAACACCGCAAGTGGCGATGCCTCGAGATGCACACGCGCGGCACCTCGACGCCTCCTCCTTCCTCGGTCCAACAAGTGGGGTGGAGAGATGGATTGGATCTACAACGCGACGGGCGGTGCAAGCTGAGAGTTTCTGGCAGGGCTTCAGACATCTGCAATCGGAAGGGAGAGAGAGGAGGGGCAGCAGGGCGGCTAGGGTTAAGGAGGAGTTGTAGGGACGGTGCACCCCCAGCCCTCTTTATATAGAGGGGTGGGCGGCTGGCCCTTACCCCTCCCCCAAGCCCTAGGTTGGCGGCCAAAGGAGGGAGGAGTGGGGGGCAAGTTCCCCCCCTTCTAGAAGCTCCCCTAGGGTTTCCCTAGGGTTTGGCACTCGGGCCTCATAGGCCCACGCCCCATCCGGACAAGTGGGGCCACGTTGGTCCCACTCCGGAAGGTTCTAGAAGCTTCCGGTACAATACCGAATAACCCGAAACAATTCCGAACTCCAAAAACTACATTACCTTATATGAATCTTATTCTCCGGACCATTCCGGAACCTCTCGTGATGTCCCGGATCCCACCCGAGACTCCGAACAAAAACTCATAAACCAATTATCCAATCCTAGCGTCGAGACACGTTAAGTGTGTGACCCTTCGGGTTCGAGAATATGCAGACATGATCTTCTATCAATAATCAACAGGTGGTGCAGAAACCCATATTGACTCCCACACATTCATCGATGATCATATCGGATGAACCATGATGCCAGGATTCAATCAATCCCATATATATATTCCCTTTGTCTCGCGATATTTTACTTGCCCGAGATTTGATTGTCGGTACCGTCATACCTAGTTCAATCTCGTTCACAGCAAGTACTTTACTCGTTCCGTAATCCGATATCACTTTTTTATTAAATCCTTAACCACATGCTTGCAAGCGGTGTTGATATCAATTACCGAGTGGGCCCGAAGTATATCTCTCTGACTTGGGAGGGACAAATCCCTTCTCGATACATACAACCCAACAGGTACTTTCCGATCACCTGAGAGACACCTTTATGATCACCCTCTCATAGGATGACGTTTGATGACCTCAAAGCTTTCTTCCGATACCAGGGAGTTGTATTATCTCATGGTCTAAGGAATACAATATTTGACATAAGAAAAGCTTCGCAAAGATGAACACAATGACACGATCTAATTGCTCCGCTTAGTTTGGGTCTGTCCATCATATCATTCTCCCAATGATATGATCTCATTATTAATTGACAACTCATGTCTATGGTTAGGAAACCTTAACCATCATTTATCAATGAGCTAGTCCATAGAGACATACTAGGGACACAGTGTTGTTCACAAACCACACAAGTATTAAAGTTTCCACTTAATACAATTCTAGCATGGAATATAAACTTTATCATGAACAAGAATTATAATAATAACATCTTTATTATTGCCTCTAGGGCATAATTCCAATAGTCTCCCACTTGCACTAGAGTCAATAATCTAGTTTACATCTGGCAACAATCTAACACCCATGGCACTAAGGTGCTGATCATGTTTTGCACGTGGAAGAGGTTTAGTCAATGGATCTGCGACATTCAGATATGTATGTACTTTGCTAATCTTTAGATCTCCATCTGCTATATAATCTCGGATTATATGAAACTTGCGGTTGATATGCTTGGTCTTTGGATGATATCTTGGTTCCTTAGCTAGTGCTATGGCGCCAGTGTTGTCACACAATATGTCCAGTGGGTCCAAGGCACTTGGAACCACGCCAAGATCAGTGATGAAGTTCCTGATCCAAACTCCTTCACTTGACGCTTCTGCAGCAGCCATGTATTCCGCTTCTACTGTAGATCCCGCAATCACGCTTTGCTTGCTGCTTCTCCAGCTCACAGCTCCTCCATTCAAAATATAAATGTATCCTGTCTGAGATTTAGAATCATCCTTGTCGGTGTTGAAACTAGCATCGTCGTAACCCTTTACGACAAGCTGTTCATCACCTCCATAGACTAAGAACATTTCTTTAGTCCTATTTAGGTACTTTAGGATGTTCTTCACGGCTGTCCAGTGTTCCACTCCTAGATCACTTTGGTACCTGCTCGTCAAACTAATAGCATTGGACACATCCGGTCTAGTACACAGCATGGCATACATGATAGAACCTATGGCCGAGGCATAAGGCACTTTGCTCATAGCTTCTCTATCATTTACCGTAGCTGGACACTGAGCCTTGCTCAATATCTTACCTGACAACATAGGCGCTGAACCTTTCTTTGTCTTATCCATTCTGAAACTTTTCAGAACTTTGTCTAGCTATGTACTCTGGCTTAAAGCTAGCAGGCGTCTTTGTCTATCTCTATAGATTTTGATGCCCAATATATAAGCAGCTTCCCCTAGGTCTTTCATTGAAAAACATTTGTTCAAATAACTCTTCACATCGTTAAGCATGTCAATGTCATTTCCAATAATCAATATGTCATCCACATATAGTACCAGAAATGTCACTGAGCTCCCACTCACTTTCTTGTAGATACAAGCTTCATATCAATTTGGAACAAATCCAAAGATCTTGATCACTTGATCAAAACGAAGGTTCCAACTCCGAGATGCTTGCTTTAGTCCATAAATGGAACGCTGAAGTTTGCACACTTTATCAGCATCCTTAGGATCGACAAAACCTTCGGGTTGCATCATATACAACTCTTCATCAATGTTGCCATTGAGGAACGCAGTCTTGACATCCATCTGCCATATTTCATAATCATGAAACGCAGCAATTGCTAATAAAATCCGAATGGACTTAAACATCGCTACGGGAGAGAAAGTCTCATCGTAGTCAACACCTTGAACTTGTCGAAAACCTTTCGCGACAAGTCGTGCTTTATAGACGGTAACATTACCATCCGCGTCCGTTTTCTTCTTGAAGATCCATTTGCACTCAACAGCCTTTCGGTCGCTAGGAGGGTCCACCAAAGCCATACTTGGTTTTCGCTCATGGATCCCAATTCAGATTTCATGGCATCTAGCCATTTCTCAGAGTCTGGGCTCATCATCGCTTCCTCATAGTTCGCAGGTTCACTGTCGTCTACTAACAAGACAGTCTAGACAGGGTTGCCGTACCCCTCAGGAGGGGCACGCGACCTTGTCGACCTGCGACGTTCAGCAGTAGCATCGTCCGAAGCTTCATGATCCTTGTCATTAGCTTCCTCTATTGTTGGTGCAGGCGGCACTGGAACAATTTCAGGTGCTGCGCTACTCTCCAACTCAAGAGAAGGTTAAACAACTTCGTCTAGCTCTACTTTCCTACCACTCACTTCTTTCGAGAGAAACTCCTTCTCAAGAAAGGATCCATTCTTTGCGACAAACACTTTGCCTTCGGTTCTGTGATAGAAGGTATACCCAATAGTTTCCTTAGGGTATCCTATGAAGACGCATTTCTCCGCTTTGGGTTCGAGATTGTCCGGCATCAACTTCTTGACGTAAGCTTCGCATCCCCAAACTTTAAGAAACGACAGCTTAGGTTTAGCACCAAACCACAGTTTATACGGTGTCGTCTCAACGGATTTAGATGGTGACCTATTTAAAGTGAATGCAGCGGTTTCTAATGCATAACCCCAAAATGATAACGGCAAATCAGTAAGAGACATCATTGATCGGACCATATCTAATAGAGTTCGATTTCGGCGTTCAGACACACCATTGCGCCGTGGTGTTCCGGGTGGCGTGAGTTGCGAAACGATTCCGCTTGCTTTAAGATGCGTGAGAAAATCATAACTCAAATATTCACCTCCACGATCGGACCGTAGAAACTTAATCTTTCTGTTACGATGGTTTTCCACTTCATTCTGAAATTCTTTGAACTTTTCAAATGTTTCAGATTTATGTTTCATTAAATAGATATACCCATATCTACTTAAGTCATCGGTAAAAGTGAGAAAGTAGCGATATCCACCGCGCGTCGAAACACTCATCGGTCCGCATACATCGGTATGTACGATTTCCAACAAGTCCGTTGCTCGCTCCATCATTCCGGAGAACGGGGTTTTGATCATCTTGCCCATGAGGCATGGTTCGCATGTGTCAAATGATTCAAAATCAAGAGACTCCAAAAGTCCATAAGAATGGAGTTTCTTCATGTGTTTTACACCAATATGACCTAGACGACAGTGCCACAAATAAGTAGTCTTATCACTATCTACCTTGCATCTCTTAGCCTCAATGTTATGGATGTGTGTTTCATCCCTTTCGAGATTCAGAAGAAATAAACCATTCACAGCAGGTGCATGACCATAAAAGATGTTGCTCATATAAATAGAACAACCATTATTCTCATATTTAAATGAATAACCGTCTTGCGATAAACATGATCCAGATATGATGTTCATGCTCAACGCAGGCACATAATAACATTTATTAAGGTTTAAAACTAATCCCGAAGGTAAAACTAAGGAGAGCGTGCCGACGGCCATCACATCAACTCTTGATCCGTTGCCAACGCGCATCGTCACCTCATCCCTTGCAAGCCGTCGTCTATTCCATAGATCCTATTTCGAGTTACAAATATTAGCAACTGAACCAGTATCAAATACCCAGGCACTAGAACGAGGGCTAGTAAGGAAAACATCAATAACATGTATATCAAATATACCTTTGATGGTGCCAGCCTTCTTGTCCGCTAAGTACTTCGGACAGTTGCGCTTCTAGTGACCCTTGTCCTTGCAATAGAAGCACTCAGTGTCCGGCTTAGGTCCAGACTTGAGCTTCTTCTCCGCAGGGGCAACGCGCTTGCCGCTACCTTTCTTGAAGGGCTTCTTTGCACCCTTACCTTTCTTAAAGTTGGGGGGCTTGTTGACCATCAACACATGATTATCCTTTTTGATGTCCACCTCCGCAGCTTTCAGCTTAGCGAAGAGCTCGGTGATCGTATCAGTGGAACCAATCTGATTATGACTCACTACAAAACTTTTGTAGCTAGGAGGGAGTGATTGCAGAACCCTGTCAATCTTGAGCTCCTCTAGAATCTTGCAGTCCAGTTGCTCAAGGCGTTGAGTGTAGCCCGACATCTTTATGGCGTGCTCACTAACGGAACTCCCTTCCTCCATCTTGCAGTTAAAGAATTTCTCAGAGATCTCATATCTCTCAGAACAGTCCTGAGTCTGAAACATAGTCTTCAGTTGTTTGAATTATGCCCTAGAGGCAATAATAAAGATGTTATTATTATAATTCTTGTTCATGATAAAGTTTATATTCCATGCTAGAATTGTATTAAGCGGAAACTTTAATACTTGTGTGGTTTATGAACAACACCGTGTCCCTAGTATGCCTCTATGGACTAGCTCATTGATTAATGATGGTTAAGGTTTCCTAACCATAGACATGAGTTGTCGATTAATAATGAGATCATATCATTGGGAGAATGATATGATGGATGACCAAACTAAGCAAAGCAATTAGATCGTGTCATCGTGTTCATCTTTGCGAAGCTTTTCTTATGTCAAATATTGTATTCCTTAGACCATGAGATAATACAACTCCCTGGTATCGGAATAAAGCTTTGAGGTCATCAAACGTCATCCTATGAGAGGGTGATCATAAAGGTGTCTCTCAGGTGATCGGAAAGTACCTGTTGGGTTGTATGTATCGAGATGGGATTTGTCCCTCCCAAGTCGGAGAGATACTTGGGCCCACTCGATAATCGATATCAACACGCTTGCAAGCATGTGGTTAAGGAGTTAATCACAAAGTGATATCAATTACGAACGAGTAAAGTACTTGTTGTGAACGAGATTGAACTAGGTATGACTGCATCGATCAAATCTCGGGCAAGTAAAATATCGCGAGACGAAGGGAATATATATATGGGATTGATTGAATCCTGGCATCGTGGTTCATCCGATATGATCATCGATGAATGTGTGGGAGTCAATATGGGTTTCCAGACCCCGCTATTGATTATTGATAGAAGATCATGTCTGCATGTTCTCGAACCCGAAGGGTCACACACTAAACGTGTCTTGATGCTAGGATAGATTGGATAATTGGTTTATGAGATTTTGTTCGGAGTCTCGGATGGGATCCGGGACATCACGAGAGGTTCCGGAATGGTCCGGAGAATAAGATTCATATAAGGTAATGTAGTTTTTGGAGTTCGGAATTGTTTTGGGTTAATCGGTATTGTACCAGAAGCTTCTAGAACCTTCCGGAGGGGGACCAACGTGGCCCCACCTGCCGGGCGGGGTCATGGGCCTATGAGGGAGTGCCCTGGCCGCATTGGGCCACGGGAACAAGGCCCCATAGGGCCCAGCCGGCCAACCTAGGGCAAAACCCTAGGGGAGCTTCTAGAAGGGGGGAAACTTGCCCCCCACTCCTCCCTCCTTGGCCGCCGGCCCTAGGGCTTGGGGGAGGGGCAAGGGCTGGCCGCCCACCCATCTATATAAATAGGGCTGGGGGCGCACCCCCTCCCACACCTCCTCCTCAAACCCTAGCCGCCCTGCTGCCCTCCTCTCTCTCTCCCTCCCGACTGCGTGTAGGCGAAGCCCTGCTGCAGAAACTCTCCACCACTTGCACCGCGCCGTCGCATTGTAGATCCAATCCGTCTCTCCACCATACTTGATGGAACGAGGAAGGAGGATACGTCGAGGTGCCGCACGTGTGCATCTCTCGGAGGCATCGCCACTTGCGGTGTTAGATCAGATCGGATCGCGAGGAGGAGAAGCGAGTACGACTACATCACCCACGTTCCGTCGAACGTTCCGCTGTGCGAATCTTCAAGGGTATGAAGATCTCATCTACCCCCCCTTGTTGTTTGCATCTCCTAGATTAGATCTTGGCTTTCCCGTTCGCATCGGTAGAATTTTTTTGATTTACTATGCTGCGAACCCCTTCAGTGGTATCAGAGCTAGATCTATGCGTAGATGTGTTTCACGAGTAGAACGCAACATGGTTGTTGCGGGCATTGATGTTTTCTGTTGCAAGCCTCTTGTTTGTGTTCTTCTTATGACGCGAGATAGTGAGATCAAAGCGGTCCAGGCCAACCTTACGCGACCTCGTTCACGAGACCGGCTCCACACTTGACGTGTGGCTTGTTCCACCCATGCGGCTGGTGGATGCCAGTTTCTCTCACTATAGTTGTCATGGGATTTACACCGGAGTTTGGCAACCATAATATCACCGTTGTGGCTTTCCGTAGGTAAGAATCGTTCTTAGCTTGCTACTCCCATAAGCCACGTAAAACATGCAACAACAAAGTAGAGGCGTCTAACTTGTTTTTGCAGGGAGTGTTTTCTGTGATATGGTATGGCCCAAGATGTGATGTGTATGTTGTATGCAATGATCATGTTTTGTAATGTTTCACGACTTGCATGTCGATGAGTACACAACCGGCAGGAGCCATATGGTTGTCTTTATAATTGTGTATGACCTGTGTGTCAACTTCTTATACGCCATGTAATAGTTTCACTTTATTGCTAAGTAGTTAGCAATAGTTGTAGTTGCTATTCGTGGTGGAGGCAATCATGGTGGAGTGATGGAGATCATGCCGGCACGCACAAGATGGAGATCATTGCGCGAAGATTGGCTATACCATGTCACATAAAGTTATATGCATGTGATGTTTATCCTTTTATGTATCTTATTATGCTTAGATCGCGACGGTAGCATTATAAGATGATTCCTCACTTAAAGATCAAGATAAAACTGTGTTCTCCCCATGTATGCACCGTTGCGAAAGTTCGTCGTGTCCAAGCATCACGTGATGATCGGGTGCTATAGACTCTACGTTCACATACAACGGGTGCAAGCCAGTTTTGCACACGCGGAAATACTTGGGTTTGACTTGACGAGCCTAGCATGTACAGACATGGCCTCAGAACACATGAACCGAAAGGTTAAGCATGAGTCATATGAATGATATGATCGACACTTTGTTGTCCACCATTGAAACCACATCTCTTCTCGTGAAGATCGGATTAGGTGTGGTGAATTTCGATCATGTTCACTAAAACAACTTGAGGGATGTTGAATTTAGTGGGAGTTCATCTAGTAATTTGATTAAAAGTTGAACTAGTTATCATGAACATAGTCTAATTTGTACTTGCAAATATTGTAGATCAAATGGCTAAGTCCAACTTCAACTTCAACGTTTTTGCTGAGAAAGAAAAGCTTAGAAACAATGGGTCTAACTTCACCAACTGGTTCCATAATCGAGAATCATTCTCTGGCGGTCAAAAGGACTATGTCCTTGAGAATGCGCTTAGGTTACGCCCTCTGTAGATGCTTGGCTGATGAGAAAGTCATCTATCGACCGCAAAGATGATTATGGTGTGATTAAGAGCACCATGTTGTTTGCTATGGAATCGGACCTTCAAAATCGTTTTGAATACTATCCCGGGCCCTTTGAGATTCTTGAGGAGCTAAAAACTATGTTTCAGACTCAGGCCCGTTCTGAGAGATATGAGATCTCTGAGAAATTCTTTAACTGCAAGATGGAGGAAGGGAGTTATGTTAGTGAGCACGCCATAAAGATGTCGGGCTACACTCAACGCCTTGAGCAACTGGACTGCAAGATTCTAGAGGAGATCAAGATTGACAGGGTTCCGCAATCACTCCCTCCCAGCTACAAAAGTTTTGTAGTGACTCATAATCAGATTGGTTCCACTGATACGATCGCCGAGCTCTTCGCAAAGTTGAAGGCTGCAGAGGTGGACATCAAAAAGGATAATCATGTGTTGATGGTCAACAAGCCCCCCACCTTCAAGAAAGGTAAGGGTGCAAAGAAGCCCTTCAAGAAAGGCAGCGGCAAGCGTGTTGCCCCTGCTGAGAAGAAGCTCAAGTCTGGACCTAAGCCGGACACTGAGTGCTTCTATTGCAAGGACAAGGGTCCTTTGGGCGAATGTCCGAAGTACTTAGAGGACTAGAAGGCTGGCACCATCAAAGGTATATTTGATATACATGTTATTGATGTTTTCCTTACTAGCCCTCGTTGTAGTGCCTGGGTATTTGATACTGGTTCAGTTGCTAATATTTGTAACTCGAAACAGGATCTACGGAATAGACGACGGCTCGAGGGATGAGGTGACGATGCGCGTTGGCAACGGATCAAGAGTTGATGTGATGGCCATCGGCACGCTCTCCTTAGTTTTACCTTCAGGATTAGTTTTAAACCTTAATAAATGTTATTATGTGCCTGCGTTGAGCATGAACATCATATCTGGATCGTGTTTATTGCAAGACGGTTATTCATTTAAATCTGAGAATAATGGTTGTTCTATTTATATGAGTAACATCTTTTATGGTCATGCACCTTCTATGAATGGTTTATTTCTTCTGAATCTCGAAAGGGATGAAACACACATCCATAACATTGAGGCTAAGAGATGCAAAGTAGATAGTGATAATACTACTTATTTGTGGCATCGTCTCAGGTCATATTGGTGTAAAACGCATGAAGAAACTCCATTCTGATGGACTTTTGGAGTCTCTTGATTTTGAATCATTTGACACATGCGAACCATGCCTCATGGGCAAGATGATCAAAACCCCGTTCTCCAGAATGATGGAGCGAGCAACGGACTTGTTGGAAATCATACATACCGATGTATGCGGATCGATGAGTGTTTCGACACGCGATGGATATCGCTATTTTCTCACTTTTACCGATGACTTAAGTAGGTATGGGTATATCTATTTGATGAAACATAAATCTGAAACATTTGAAAAGTTCAAGGAATTTCAGAATGAAGTGGAGAACCATCGTAACAGAAAGATTAAGTTTCTATGATCCGATCGTGGAGGTGAATATTTGAGTTACGATTTTCTCACGCATCTTAAAGCAAGCGGAATCGTTTCGCAACTCACGCCACCCGGAACACCATAGCGCAATGGTGTGTCTGAACGCCGGAATCGAACTCTATTAGATATGGACCGATCAATGGTCTCTCTTACTGATTTGCCGTTATCATTTTGGGGTTATGCATTAGAAACCGCTACATTCACTTTAAATAGGGCACCATCTAAATCCGTTGAGACGACACCATATGAACTGTGGTTTGGTGCTAAACCTAAGTTGTCGTTTCTTAAAGTTTGGGGATCGGCTTCGCCAAGAAGTTGATGTCGGACAAGCTCGAACCCAAAGCGGAGAAATGCGTCTTCATAGGATACCCTAAGGAAACTATTGGGTATACCTTCTATCACAGAATTGAAGGCAAAGTGTTTGTCGCAAAGAACGGTTCCTTTCTTGAGAAGGAGTTTCTCTCGAAAGAAGTGAGTGGGAGGAAAGTAGAGCTAGACGAGGTTGTTGAACCTTCTCTTAAATTGGAGAGTAGCGCAGCACCTGAAATTGTTCCAGTGCCGCCTGCACCAACTATAGAGGAAGCTAATGACAAGGATCATGAAGCTTCAGACGATGCTGCTATTGAACGTTGCAGGTCGACAAGGTCGTGTGCCCCTCCTGAGTGGTACGGCAACCCTGTCTTGACTGTCTTGTTGGTAGAAGATAGCGAACCTACGAACTATGAGGAAGCGATGATGAGCCCAGACTCTAAGAAATGGCTAGAAGCCATGAAATCTGAATTGGGATCTATGAGCGAAAACAAAGTATGGACTTTGGTGGACCCTCCTAGCGACCGAAAGGCCGTTGAGTGCAAATGGATCTTCAAGAGTAAAACGGACGCGGATGGTAATGTTACCGTCTATAAAGCACGACTTATCGAGAAAGGTTTTCGACAAGTTCAAGGTGTTGACTACGATGAGACTTTCTCTCCCGTAGCGATGTTTAAGTCCATTCGGATTTTATTAGCAATTGCTATGTTTCATCATTATGAAATATGGAAGATGGATGTCAAGACTGCTTTTCTCAATGGCAACATTGATGAAGAGTTGTATATGATGCAACCCGAAGGTTTTGTCGATCCTAAGGATGCTGATAAAGTGTGCAAACTTCAGCGTTCCATTTATGGACTAAAGCAAGCATCTCGGAGTTGGAACCTTCGTTTTGATCAAGTGATCAAGATCTTTGGATTTGTTCCAAATTGCTATGAATCTTGTATCTACAAGAAAGTGAGTGGGAGCTCAGTGACATTTCTGGTACTATATGTGGATGACATATTGATTATTGGAAATGACATTAACATGCTTAACGATGTGAAGAGTTATTTGAACAATTGTTTTTCAATGAAAGACCTAGGTGAAGCTGCTTACATTTTGGGCCTCAAAATCTATAGAGATAGACAAAGACGCCTGATAGCTTTAAGCGAGAGTACATACCTAGACAAAGTTCTGAAAAGGTTCAGAATGGATAAGTCAAAGAAAGGTTCAGTGCCTATGTTGTCAGGTAAGATGTTGAGCAAGGATCAGTGTCCAGCTACGGTAAATGATAGAGAAGCTATGAGAAAAGTGCCTTATGCCTCGGCGATAGGTTCTATCATGTATGCCATGCTGTGTACTAGACCGGATGTGTCCAATGCTCTTAGTTTGACGAGCAGATACCAAAGTGATCCAGGAGTGGAACACTTGACAGCCGTGAAGAACATCCTAAAGTACCTAAATAGGACTAAAGAAATGTTCTTAGTCTATGGAGGTGATGAACAGCTCGTCGTAAAGGGTTACGTCGACGCTAGTTTCGACACCGACAAGGATGATTCTAAATCTCAGACAGGATACGTTTATATTTTGAATGGAGGAGCTGTGAGCTGGAGAAGCTGCAAGCAAAGCGTGATCGCGGGGACTACAGTAGAAGCGGAAAACATGGCTGCTGCATAAGCGTCAAGTGAAGGAGTTTGGATCAGGAACTTCATCACTGAGCTTGGCGTGGTTCCAAGTGCATTGGACCCACCGGAGATATTGTGTGACAACACTGGCGCCATAACACTAGCTAAGGAACCAAGATATCATCCAAAGACCAAGCACATCAACCGCCGATTTCATATAATTCGAGATTATATAACAAATGGAGATCTGAAGATTAGCAAAGTACATACAGATCTGAATGTCGCAGATCCATTGACTAAACCTCTTCCACGTGCAAAACATGATCAGCACCTTAATGCCATGGGTGTTAGATTGTTGCCAAATGTAAACTAGATTATTGACTCTAGTGCAAGTGGGATACTGTTGGAATTATGCCCTAGAGGCAATAATAAAGATGTTATTATTATAATTCTTGTTCATGATAAAGTTTATATTCCATGCTAGAATTGTATTAAGCGGAAACTTTAATACTTGTGTGGTTTATGAACAACACCGTGTCCCTAGTATGCCTCTATGGACTAGCTCATTGATTAATGATGGTTAAGGTTTCCTAACCATAGACATGAGTTGTCGATTAATAATGAGATCATATCATTAGGAGAATGATATGATGGACAGACCCAAACTAAGCAAAGCAATTAGATCGTGTCATCGTGTTCATCTTTGCGAAGCTTTTCTTATGTCAAATATTGTATTCCTTAGACCATGAGATAATACAACTCCCTGGTATCAGAAGAAAGCTTTGAGGTCATCAAACGTCATCCTATGAGAGGGTGATCATAAAGGTGTCTCTCAGGTGATCGGAAAGTACCTGTTGGGTTGTATGTATCGAGATGGGATTTGTCCCTCCCAAGTCGAAGAGATATACTTCGGGCCCACTCGGTAATCGATATCAACACCGCTCGCAAGCATGTGGTTAAGGATTTAATCACAAAGTGATACCAGATTACGGAACGAGTAAAGTACTTGCTGTGAACGAGATTGAACTAGGTATGACGGTACCAACGATCAAATCTCGGGCAAGTAAAATATCGCGAGACGAAGGGAATATATATATGGGATTGATTGAATCCTGGCATCGTGGTTCATCCGATATGATCATCGATGAATGTGTGGGAGTCAATATGGGTTTCCAGACCCCGCTGTTGATTATTGATAGAAGATCATGTCTGCATGTTCTCGAACTCGAAGGGTCACACACTTAACGTGTCTCGACGCTAGGATAGATTGGATAATTGGTTTATGAGTTTTTGTTCGGAGTCTCGGATGGGATCCGGGACATCACGAGAGGTTCCGGAATGGTCCGAAGAATAAGATTCATATAAGGCAATGCAGTTTTTGGAGTTCAGAATTGTTTCGGGTTAATCGGTATTGTACCGGAAGCTTCTAGAACCTTCCGGAGGGGGACCAATGTGGCCCCACCTGCCGGGATGGGGCATGGGACTATGAGGGAGTGCCCTGGATGCATTGGGCCAGGGCACAAGGCCCCATAGGGCCCAGCCGGCCAAAATAGGGCAAAACCCTAGGGGAGCTTCTAGAAGGGGGGAGGAAACTTGCCCCCCACTCCTCCCTCCTTGGCCGCTGGCCCTAGGGCTTGGGGGAGGGGCAAGGGCTGGCCGCCCACCCCTCTATATAAAGAGGGCTGGGGGCGCACCCCTTCCCACACCTCCTCCTCAAACCCTAGCCGCCCTGCTGCCCTCCTCTCTCTCTCCCTCCCGACTGCGTGTAGGCGAAGCCCTGCTGTAGAAACTCTCCACCACTTGCACCGCGCCGTCGCGTTGTAGATCCAATCCGTCTCTCCACCATACTTGCTGGACCGAGGAAGGAGGAGAGGTCGAGGTGCCGCACATGTGCATCTCTCAGAGGCATCGCCACTTGCGGTGTTAGATCGGATCGGATCACGAGGAGGAGAAGCGAGTACGACTACATCACCCACGTTCCGTCGAACATTCCGCTGTGCAAATCTTCAAGGGTATGAAGATCTCATCTATCCCCCCTCGTTGTTTACATCTCCTAGATTAGATCTTGGCTTTCCCGTTCGCAACCGTAGAATTTTTTTGATTTACTATGCTGCGAACCCCTTCATCGGTTCCTCAAGAATCTCAAAGGGCCCGGGGTAATCTTCAAAACGATTTTGAAGGTCCGATTCCATAGCAAACAACATGGTGCTCTTAATCACACCATAATCATCTTTGCGCGACTGATAAACAGCTTTCTCATCAGCCGGTGCATCTACAGCAGGGGCGTCACCTAGCGCATTCTCAAGGACATAGTCCTTTTGTCCGACAGCGAGAGTGATTCTCAGATTGCGGAACCAGTTGGTGAAGTTAGACCCATTGTTTCTAAGATTTTCTTTCTCAGCAAAGACGTTGAAGTTGAAGTTGGACTTAGCCATTTGATCTACAATATTTGCAAGTACAATTTAGACTATGTTCATGATAACTAGTTCAACTTAATCAAATTACTAGATGAACTCCCACTAAATTCAACATCCCTCAAGTTGTTTAGTGAACATGATCCAAATTCACCACACCTAATCTGATCTTCACGAGAAGAGATGTGGTTTCAATGGTGGACAACGAAGTGTCGATCATATCATTCATATGACTCATGCTTAACCTTTCGGTTCATGTGTTCCGAGGCCATGTCTGTACATGCTAGGCTCGTCAAGTCAAACCCAAGTATTTCCGCGTGTGCAAAACTGGCTTGCACCCGTTGTATGTGAACATAGAGTTTATAGCACCCGATCATCACGTGATGCTTGAACACGACAAACTTTCGCAACGGTGCATACATGGGGAGAACACAGTTTTATCTTGATCTTTAAGTGAGGAATCATCTTATAATGCTACCGTCGCGATCTAAGCATAATAAGATACATAAAAGGATAAACATCACATGCATATAACTTTATGTGACATGGTATAGCCAATCTTAGAATGATCTCCATATTGTGCCGGCATGATCTCCATCACTCCACCATGATTGCCTCCACCACGAATAGCAACTACAACTATTGCTAACTACTTAGCGATAAAGTAAAGCTATTACATGGCGTATAAGAAGTTGACACATAGGTCATACACAATTATAAAGACAACCATATGGCTCCTGCCGGTTGTGTACTCATCGACATGCAAGTCGTGAAACATTACAAAACATGATCATCGCATACAACATACACATCACATCTTGGGCCATACCATATCACAGAAAACACTCCCTGCAAAAACAAGTTAGACGCCTCTACTTTGTTGTTGCATGTTTTACGTGGCTTATGGGAGTAGCAAGCTAAGAACGATTCTTACCTACGGAAAGCCACAACGGTGATATTATGGTTGCCAAACTCCGGTGTAAATCCCATGACAACTATAGTGAGAGAAACTGGCATCCACCAGCCGCATGTGTGGAACAAGCCACACGTCAAGTGCGGAGCCGGTCTCGCGAACGAGGTCGCGTAAGGTTGGCCTGGACCGCTTCGATCTCACTATCCCGCGTCATAAGAAGTACACAAACAAGAGGCTTGCAACAGAAAACATCACCCCCGCAACAAGCATGTTGCGTTCTACTCGTGAAACACATCTACGCATAGATCTAGCTCTGATACCACTGAAGGGTTTCGCAGCATAGTAAATCAAAAAATTTCTACGGATGCGAACGGGAAAGCGAAGATCTAATCTAGGAGATGCAAACAACGAGGGGGGATAGATGTTATCTTCATACCCTTGAAGATTCGCATAGCGGAACGTTCGACAGAACGTGGGTGATGTAGTCGTACTCGCTTCTCCTCCTCGCGATCCGATCCGATCTAACACCGCAAGTGGCAATGCCTCCGAGAGATGCACACGTGAGGCACCTCGACGTCTCCTCCTTCCTCGGTCCAGCAAGTGGGGTGGAGAGATGGATTGGATCTACAATGCGATGGCGCGGTGCAAGCGGTGGAGAGTTTCTGCGGCAGGGCTTCGCCTACGCGCAGTCGGGAGGGAGAGAGAGAGGAGGGGCAGCAGGGCAGCTAGGGTTAAGGAGGAGGTTTAGGGAGGGTGCGCCCCCAGCCCTCTTTATATAGAGGGGTGGGCGGCTGGCCCTTTCCCCTCCCCCAAGCCCTAGGCCGGCGGCCAAAGGAGGGAGGAGTGGGGGGCAAGTTCCCCCCCTTCTAGAAGCTCCCCTAGGGTTTCCCTAGGGTTTGGCCGGCTGGGCCCTATGGGGCCTTGTGCCCCTGGACCAATGCGGCCAGGGCACTCCCTCATAGTCCCACGCCCCCTCCCGACAAGTGGGGCCACGTTGGTCCCACTCCGGAAGGTTCTAGAAGCTTCCGGTACAATACCGAATAACCCGAAACAATTCCGAACTCCAAAAACTGCAATGCCTTATATGAATCTTATTCTCCGGACCATTTTGGAACCTCTCGTGATGTCTCAGATCCCATCCGAGACTCCGAACAAAAACTCATAAACCAATTATCCAATCTATCCTAGCGTCGAGACACGTTAAGTGTGTAACCCTTCGGGTTCGAGAATATGCAGACATGATCTTCTATCAATAATCAACAGCGGGGTCTGGAAACCCATATTGACTCCCACACATTCATCGGTGATCATATCGGATGAACCATGATATCAGGATTCAATCAATCCCATATATATATTCCCTTCGTCTCGCGATATTTTACTTGCCCGAGATTTGATCGTCGGTACCGTCATACCTAGTTCAATCTCGTTCACAGCAAGTACTTTACTCATTCCGTAATCCGATATCACTTTGTGATTAACTCCTTAACCACATGCTTGCAAGCGGTGTTGATATCGACACGAGGGCCCATAGTATATCTCTCCGACTTGGGAGGGACAAATCCCATCTCGATACATACAACCCAACAGGTACTTTCCGATCACCTGAGAGACACCTTTATGATCACCCTCTCATAGGATGACGTTTGATGACCTCAAAGCTTTCTTCCGATACCAGGGAGTTGTATTATCTCATGGTCTAAGGAATACAATATTTGACATAAGAAAAGCTTCGCAAAGATGAACACGATGACACGATCTAATTGCTCCGCTTAGTTTGGGTCTGTCCACCATATCATTCTCCCAATGATATGATCTCATTATTAATCGACAACTCATGTCTATGGTTAGGAAACCTTAACCATCATTAATCAATGAGCTAGTCCATAGAGACATACTAGGGACACGGTGTTGTTCACAAACCACACAAGTATTAAAGTTTCCGCTTAATACAATTCTAGCATGGAATATAAACTTTCTCATGAGCAAGAATTATTCCAACAGGCATGGGTGACTTCCCGCTTCCGTCCTTCTTGGAGGACAGGAAGTTGAAGAAGTACCCCCAGACGGAACCCAAATGGTTTCCCGTCCGGGCGGACAAAGGCCCCTCGAATCCTCATGGTAGGTTGCTATCCGCAGCTTTTTCTTTCACCTTTGTTCTTGAGGTTATGGTCTTTACTCCTTCTTGTGTCGTAGTCAATGTCACCGACGAGGAGGGTGCCCGAGAAAAACCCACGGCGAGAGCCCGAGGAAAGAGGGCGGCACCTGTTGCCGCTCCCGCTCTAGTTGAGACGAAAAAGACGCGCTGAGGGCGTCAGGTTGTTGCTCCATCGTCCATCGCCGGGTTAGTGTCTCTCTTTCCCTTGCTTGCCACTCCGCGGTTTTGCTGGTTTCTCCTTTGACTCTTCGTTCCGCATAGCGAGGCCATGGTTCTCGGTGATGGAGGTGCCACCGTCATGCCTCCTCTGCCTCCTCCACCGGTTGAAGAGGTGGCGAGGTTTCCGGCTGCGCCCGCGCCGGCTGCGGATAGCCTGGCTGCGCTAGCCGTGCCATCTCCGCCCAGGGCGCCTGGGGGCTCTCCGACCGTGGGGCTGCTGCACCAGGCCCCTGCGTCTTCATGGTTGGGACAGCTATTTGCGGCTGCGCAGGACCCGGAGACCCCCCTCCTTCGCCCCGGGGCTGGCGTGAACCCGGCTTGGAGCGCTACTCCAAGCAGCTCTACCAGGCCCATCATTATGGAGGTGACGGAGGGAGCGAGGGCCACACAGGAGGCTGCGACGGATGCCGGCCAGCCGGATGGTGGTCAACCGGCTGGGAGGGAGTTGGTGGTGGCTGCACCTTCGGGTGTAGCTGTCGATGATGACGAGGTTATCATCACCGACGTGAGGCCAACTCCGGCTGTGCTGACGCTGGCTGCGATCCTTGCCCAGCTCTTCGGCTCGGCGCCTGTTGCACTCAGCCAGGTTCGCCACCTGGTTGAGGGAATGGAACAGGGCCTTAGCGAGGCCAAAAAATTGTCTGTTTTGATGGAGGTAAGTCGTTGCCCTTCATACATTTTCCGCTCTTTCGTCCGATTTGCTTTCTTGCTGTAGAAAGCGTTTATGGAGTCTGTGAAGAACACCCGGGACCTTGGCCGTAAGATTGCTTCTTCAGATCTGTCTTGGCGATTGGCTCCCTTTTGCCGTTTTTTGTTGACCATCGGGTATCCTCCTACAGCCATGATCCAGGACAAGGAGAAGGAGTTGGAATGCCTCAAAGCTAAGGTTGCCCGGCTGGAGGAATCGAACAAGGCGCGACAGGCGCAGTTCGATCAACTTGCCGCGGCCAAACACCAGCTTGAGGTTAGTATGGAGCGGGACAAGAAGATGGCTGACATCCGGGCAGAGGCGCTAAAGAACTTTGAGAAGATCTCCACCTAGCAGGAGGAGACAATTCAGGTTCTTTGCCGCAGGGAGGAGGAGCTCAATCAGCACCTCCAGAATGTCTCGGAGATGGTCATCAGTAAGTTTTTCAGATACCCTCCTCCGTTGTGTCGTGACTTGCTCGATCTTATTTGTTTATTATGCTTTGTGTCTGGCTGCAGCTCGCTACCCTGAGGCGACCGAGATGGCCATGGAGAAGCTGCCGATGGAAGAGGTTGGTCGTGACCTGACTGCCCTCGACTTGGTCAAGGTGGTGGCGGAGGAGAGCAACGGCTTGCGCGCCGTTGGCAATGATCTCTTCCACTACATCTGGCCGGACGCGGGCCTGGTCGTGCACGACATGGCTAGCCTGGCCGTGGCGCTGTCCAAGGGCATCGACATGCTGGACGTGCATAAGGAGTGGGCTGCTCGAGGCGGGGCGGAGATGGCGCTTGCGATGGTGAAGTCATGGTATCCTGGTGTCAACCTGAGCGTGGTCGACCGCGGCTTCCGCCTTGGGACGATGTACGAGGGTCTTCGCGAGAGCCTTCCTGCGCTCCAGGCATGCGGGGTGAAGATTGGCACCTACGTGGACCTGAAGCGTGACTTCAGCGCCCCCGGAGAGCCACGGCCGTTCCACTGGGAGCCGGCGCCTTAGAATCCCATTGACGTAGCCTCCAGCAGCCAGCCTCCTTCCACCGACGCTGGTGCCGCCCCTGTTGATCCAGCTCCTGCTCCTTCCACTTCGGAAGCTCCTGAATCTTGATCCCTGGGATGCCGGGTGAATTTCTGAAAATCGCTACTCTGATGTGCTACACTTCGGCTGACTTCTGTCGCCGACCTTTGAATCTGTGTGGAGCCTTCGTGCTCTGTTTTATGGCTTGGTGCCTTTTGCTAATCTTTGTTTGTGTCTTCGTCATTTACGGTCTTTTATGCTCGCGCCGGCTGGGGTAGCCACCCGGGTTCGAGCTCTTTTGCCGTCCTGACTTGGTTTTGTGGGTGCGTGGGAGCGCGTCCACTGGGTGTAGTCCCCGAGGTTCGGGCCGGCTGGGATAGTCAGCCGGGGCGAAGCTCTTTTGGATACCTTGACTTGAGTTTGTCGGTGCACAGGAGCGCGTCCACTAGGTGTAGTCCCCGAGGCTCGGGCCGGCTGGGGTAGCCAGCCGGGGCGAAGCTCTTTTGGCTACCTTGACTTGAGTTTGTGGGTGTGTGGGAGCATGTCCACTGGGTGTAGTCCCCGAGGTTCGGGCCGGCTGGGGTAGCCAGCTGGGGAGAAGCTCTTTTGGCTACCTTGACTTGATTTTGTGGGTGTGCGGGAGCGCGTCCACTGGGTGTAGTCCCCGAGGTTCGGGCCGGCTGGGGTAGCCAGCCGGTGCGAAGCTCTTTTGGCTACCTTGACTTGAGTTTGTGGGTGCGCGGGAGCGCGTCCACTGGGTGTAGTCCCCGAGGTTCGGGCCGGCTGGGGTAATCCCCGGGTGCGGCGAGGCAGTCCCCGGGTGCGGTGCAGCAGTCCCTGGGTGCGGCGCGGCAGTCCCCGGGTGTGGCGCGGTACCGGCTGTTCCTGGATCCGCATCGAGTACGATGGAGTCGGACTCTGGTGACGGAGTGATGGAGGGCTTGCGCAGGTGCTCGAGGGAGACTCCGGGCGTTATGGCTTGTCTTGTTGACCCGACCCTGGCCAAAGTGTCAACGGCTTCATTGTTGGCCATGGGTACGTGGTGAAACTCACATCCTTCGAAGCACGCGCACAACTGATGGACGAAGAAACGGTAAAGGGCCATGTTCGCGTCCCTGGCGTCCATTCGCCAGATACTTGTTGCACCACCAAGTCCGAATATCCGAAGCACATCACCCTCTAAATGCCTATCTGCTTGGCCATTTTGAGCCCATGGATGAGTGCCTCGTATTCGGCGACGTTGTTGGAAGCTTTGAAGTGGATCTGGAGAACGTATTCCAGCCCGTCGCCTTTGGGCGAGGTTATCACGATTCTGGCTCCGAGTCCTCCTCTCATTTTTGACCCGGCGAAGTGTAGCTTCTAGTAAGTTTAGTCCGGTACTGGGGGCATGTATTGTGTCTCCGCCCAATCAACGATGAAATCAGCCAATGCTTGCGACTTGATTGCTGTGCGTGGCTCGTATTGGATGTTATGCGCAGCGAGCTTGATGGCCCATTTCGCCACGCGGCCCATGGCGTCTTTGTTGCCGATGATCTCCGCGAGTAGGGCCAATGCTACCACCCGGATGGAATGCTCCTGGAAGTAATGCTTGAGTTTCTTGGCGGCCATGTACACACCGTACACCAGCTTCTGGTAGTGAGGGTAGTTCTGCTTGGATAGCGAGAGCACCTCACTCAGGTAGTATACGGGGCGCTGGACCATTTGAGCCTTTCCTTCCTCTGGTCGTTCCACGACCAGTACCACGCTGACCACTCTGTTTGTGGTAGCGATGTACATCAGCTTGGGATCCTTTGCGGCTGGCGCTGCTAGGACGGGTGGCGAGGTGAGCATGCGCTTGAGATCTCAGAAAGCTTCATCCACCTGAGCTATCCAGATGAATTTGTCAGTCTTTTTCATCAGCTGGTACAGAGGAAGAGCCTTCTCTCCCAGCCGGCTAACGAACCGGCTAAGTGAAGCGAGGCACCCGATGAACTTCTATACATCGCGCAGGTTCTGTGGCAGCTCCATGCGCTCGATGGCTCCGATCTTCTCCGGGTTCGCCTCAATCCCACGCTCGGAGACGAGGAAGCCCAAGAGCTTGCCGGCTGGGACGCCAAACACGCACTTTTTCAGGTTCAGCTTGATCTAGAAACGGTGGAGGTTGTCGAATGTTTCCTTTAGATCCTCAAGGAGCGTGCACCGTTCCTTGGTCTTGATAACGACGTCGTCGACGTAGGTGTGCACGTTCTTTCCAATTTGCGTCTGCAGGTATTTCTGCATGCAGCGCTGATAGGTTGCGCCTGCGTTCTTCAATCCGAAGGGCATGATGGTGTAGCAGTATGCTCCATATGGGGTTATGAATGATGTCTTTATTTGATCGGTTACATTGAGCTTGATCTGGTGGTAGCCTGAGTAAGTGTCCAAGAAAGACAATAAATCACACCCGGTGGTGGAGACGATCACCTGATCGATTCGCGGCAGGGCGAAAGGATCTTTGGGGCAAGCCTTGTTGATACTGTTATAGTCGACGCACATGCGCCATGTCTTGTTCTTCTTCAGCACCAGCATCGGGTTGGCGAGCCATTCCGGGTGGAAAACTTCCATGATGAAGCCGGACGCGAGCAGCCGTGTGATCTCCTCAACAATGGTTCTTCTTTTTTCTTCTGCGAAGCGGCGTAAAGATTGTTTGACCGGCTTCGCGTCCGGTCGAACATGAAGGGAGTGCTCGGCGAGTTCCCTCGGGACATCTGGCATGTCTTTGGGGCACCATGCAAAAATGTCCCGATTCTCACAGAGGAAATCGACGAGCGCGCTTTCCTATTTGCTGTCCAGGTCGTCTCGACCAGGACAAACTTGCTTGGGTCCTCCTCATTCAACAGGATCTTCCTTGTCCCCTGCGAGGGCTTGAACTACGATTCTTCAGCCGGTTTGGACTCTCCAGCCGGCATGTCCTTCTGCAGAGCCGCCATGTTCTGCATTATGACGCGCTTCTCTTCAGCGATGATCATTGCTTCGGCCAGCTTGGAGCCGTCTGTGGCACACTCTATCAAACACTTGTAGCATCCATCAACGGTGATCACTCCCTTTGGGCCTGGCAGCTTCATCTTGAGGTACGCATAGTGCGGCACTCCCATGAACTTGGTCAGAGCTGGGTGCCCTAGTATGGCGTGGTAGGCACTGGAGAGGTTCACGACCTCGAACCAAATTGGCTCGTGATGGAAGTTGTTCTCGCTGTCGAAGATGACGTCCAGCCGGATCTTGCCGATTGGGGAGTGCGACGGCCCTGGTACTGCTCCATGGAATGAAGTGCTTGAGGGTTCCAGCTGGGATTCACTGATGCCTAGCCTCTCGAGGCTGCTCCGGTAAAGGAGGTTGATGCTACTCCCTCCATCGATCAGTACCTGAGAGAAGAGGCATGAATGTTTCTTGGAGATGATGATGGGGTCCAAGACCAACGCGTAGCTACTAGGGCTTGGTAACATGGATGGCTGATCCTCCTTGCTCCAGGTGATCGCTTGATCGGACCAGTGCAGGTACTGGGGGACGGGTGGGACGACTGCGTTCACCTCCGCCTCACACCTCCGCTTGGCGTGCTTTGTTTCCGGCTCCGCCAGGAATATGTGGTAATTACCCACCTGCCGCGGGTAACCATCTTCGTCATCCTCGCGGCGGTTGCGTCGTTCCCTATTATCCGGTGGGCCTCCGGCTGGCGGTGGAGGTGGTGGTTGGGAGTCCACCGGCTTCGGCCATTTTCTTTGTCCAGCTGCATTGGCACGTCGTGTGGTTCACGGGCTTGTTGCGGCCGCTGTGAAACTTGCACGGCCCGTCGAGCATGGACTCCATGGTGTACTTAGGCCGAGGCGGCCTGTCATCCGGTCTCTGCCTCCGACTGCCTCCTGCAGCCGGATCCTCATGCATCGCGGCTACCTATTTGGTACCATACCGGCTATCCGGCTGGTCGTCTTTCCTCTTGCCGTGGCGGTTGTCGTGACCGTGCCGCCTGGGATGATGGTCGCCCGGCTGGCGGCGCTCCGCCTGCTCGTCCGTGATGATTTGTCCCTGGTCGTCCACCACGATGGGCTTCTTCATTGCCGCGTCCGGTGGCGTACTTTTCTATGATGGCCATGACCTGAGCCATGGTTTGCGGGTTTGCCCGGCTGAGTTTATGCTTCAGCATGGTGCCGTCTCGGCAACCGTTGGTGAAGAAGTCTATCACCTGGTGCTCACGCACCCCTTCACACGAATTGTGTGTTGGAGATATGCCCAAGAAGCAATATTAAAGTGGTTATTATCATATCTTCATACTTATGATAAATGTTTACATACCATGCTATAATTGTATTAACCGGAAACATTAATACTTGTGTGATTTGTAAACATAAAAGAGTCCCTAGTAAAGCCTCTTGTTAAACTAGCTTGTTGGTTAATATATGATCATGGTTTCCTGATCATGAACATAGAGATGTTATTAACAACAGGGTCATATCATTAGGAGAATGATGTGATGGACATACTCCTATAGTTAATCGTAGCATAAAGATCAAGTCATTTAATATAGTTCATTTGCTATAAGCTTTCTGATACATAGTAACCTAATTCCTTCGACCATGAGATCATGCATATCACCTTTACCGGAAGGATGCTTTGATGACATCAAACACCACACCGTAACAGGGTGGCTATAAAGGTGGCATTGAGTGTTCGGAAAGTATAGGTTGACACATGGATCAAAGAGTGGGATTTGTCCATCCATATGACGGATAGATATACTCTGGGCCCTCTCGGTGGAATGTCATCCAATTAGCTTGCAAGCATGTGACTGGCTCACAAGGGATCACATACCACGGGAACGAGAAAAGAGTACTTATCGGTAACGAGGTTGAACTAGGTATGCAGAGATACCGACGATCATAACCTCGGATAAGTAAACTATCGTGAGACAAAGGGAAATTGGTATCGTATGTAAGTGGTTCATTCGATCGCAAAGTAATCGTAGAAATATGTGGGAGCCATATGAATTTCCAGATTCCTCTATTGGTTATTGATCGGAGAAGTGTCTCGATCATGTCCGCATAATTCACGAACCGTAGGGAGACACACTTAAGGATTCGATGTTGTTGAGTAGTTATGGAATGATGAGTAAGAGACCGAATGTTGTTCGGAGTCTCGGATGGGATCCGGGATATCACAAGGAGATCCGGAATGGTCCGGAGAATAAGATTCATATAAGGAAAGTCCTATTTCGGAGTTGGGGAATGATTCCGGTGTTTTCATCGGGAATGTTCTAGAAGGTTCCGGAATGTCCGGCACTCCGGAGGGGAAGGGTACATAAATGTGTCATTGCAAGTTGGAATGATTACATCATGTACTAGGTGTCATCGCTGTACAAAATAAAGGGTTTAATCAAATCCTAGTTTGAAAAGTCAAACGCCAATTTGAAAAGTCAAACGGCTATTTTGGAAAGTGGAGAAAGAGGAGGAAACCGAGGTTGGGAGGAGTCCTCCTCCACCGCCGCCCACCTCCAAGCCGAGTTGGGGAGGACTCCTCCCTTGGCCGCGCCTCCTCCTATAAGAGGAGGGTAGGGCTCCCTCCTATACACCTCCTACACCCCAAACCCTAGCCTCCTAGCCGGCCTCCTCCAAGTCGCCGCCTAGAGCTCCTCTAACTCGGCGAGTTAGGGTTTCCCAAACCCTAGCCGACCAAGCTCTCCCTTGGTGCCCTCTAAACCGTAGATCACCAAGGCCTCTCATACTCCACCATACTCGCTTAAGGCGAAGCCTGCGAGATCTCCCTCTACTTGGTACCACGCCGTCGTGCTGCGGAATCGCGAGGAGAGTTCTACAACCTCCGCTGCCTGGAACAAGGGAGAGGAAGGTCTTCGAAAGTACGAGCGATGTGACCGATCGGAAGCGCTGAACGCAGCGCCTTGAAGGATCGTCTACGCGATCTTGAGATCGGCAAGTGTACGACTACATCACCCACGAGAATCTGCTCTCGTTAACCGCTTTGGAATCTTCGAGGGTGAGTTCCTCTATCGACTCGTTGATACAATCTAATAGATAGATCTTGGCTTGATCATAGATTAGATCTTGATTGTGTGTTCATGCGGTAGAATTTTTTTGTTTTCCATGCTACGAACCCCTACAGTGGTATCAGAGCCGTGTCTATATGTAGATCTGTTGCACGAGTAGAACACAATGGTCATTGTGGGCGTTGATGCTTTTGTTGTCGATTGCTTCTTGTGTACTTTGCATCTTGCGGGATGGTGGGATGAAGCGGCCCGGACTAACCTTACATGACATCGTTCATGAGACTTGCTCCACGCTTGACATGCAACTTGTATTGCATAAGTGGCTTTGCGGGTGTCTGTTTCTCCCAACATAGTTAAGATTCAATTTACAACGGGTGATTGACAATACTAGTATCAATGTTGTGGTTCTTGTTCATAAGTTAGAACGACACTTATTGAAAGCCCCAAACCACGTAAAACATGCAAAAAAATTTAGAGGCGTCTAACTTTGTTTTGCAGGGGTGTGTTGTGATGTGATATGGCCATGATTGTGATTATATATGATGTATGAAATGTTCCTTATTGTAAGTTGGCAACCGGCAGGAGCCATATGGTTGTCTTTAAATTCTGTTAAGACCCGCGTGTCTATTCAAAGTAGTTGTAATAGTTGAAGCCGGTGGACGACAACCATGGAGCGGCGTCATTGACCTTGATGCAATGCCGGTGATGATGGAGATCATGTTCGTGCTTGAAGATGGAGATCAGAAGCACAAAGAAGAAAGGCCATATCATATCACATATTATGAATTGCATGTGATGTTAATCCTTTTATGCATCTTGTATTGCTTAGTTCACGACGGTAGCATTATAAGATGATCCCTCAAGCACACAATTTCAAATCATAAAGTGTTCACCCTTAGTTAGCACTGTTGCTAAAGCTTGTTGTTTCGAAGCACCACGTGATGATCGGGTGTGTTAGATTCCGCAAGTGTATACAACGTGAGCAAGATTGCTCATGCGAAGCTAAGGTTTGATCTTGACGAGCCTAGCATGTACGGACATGGTCTCGAACACGGATCACCGAAAGGTAAAGCATGAGTCATATAGTAGATATGATGAACATGTTGATTGTTCGCCATTGAAGCTACATCAACTCTCGTGATGATCGGTTTTGATGTGGTGGATTTGGTTCGTGTGATCACTAAAACAATGTGAGGGATATTGTTTTGAGTGGGAGTTCAACAGCAATTTGATTAAAAGTTGAACACTATTTATCATAAATTAAATCAAAGTGAATTTGCATAGTTGTTGTAGTCATTGGCATCCGTTTACCACCTTGCGCTTAGTTTTAATTGAGATGATAGAACTATAGAATTCTGGTTAGTTACTTTACGAACTGGTATCGTATTGTTTTGAAGTGTTAATCTAAATTTTAAAAGTCCTATTGCAAACTTTCAGTAAGTTCCGGTTACTCCATGAAGTTTAATAATTGGTATTAAAATCGAGAGTGACAATTCCAAGAGTTAGTGTATGAGTATCATGTTTGTCTCCTTGATTCTTGATATTCAAAGGATTGTCTTAATATCAAGGTTATCTAGGATCTGAAAGAGTTGTTTCAGAAACCATGATGTGTGGAAGATATTGTGATATCTAAAACAAAGTTTTGGTTGCAACATGATAGAGTATAATATGGCAAAAGTCATGTTCTCATATTTGATGAGAATTTGCAAAAGGTTGGAGACACTAGTTGTCCTAATCCTCCAAAAGGTTTTGGAGAGCAACATTATACTCGCGATTCACCGTTATAAGCTAAAATTAGCTTGATCATGGATAATTCCATGATAAGGGTGAATATTTGATGTAGGTAAAATGTTTACTACACCAAGAGATTACTAAAGAAAGGAATTTGAAAGAACACCAAACATTTGATGATGGTGAACTACTTCAAGATGCAAGTCCAAAGACATTGGTATTTTACTATACATGCTTTGGACTATGTGTCATGTATATGGCTCCACTATTGATGTTGATAGATTCTTTCAAATGTAACAGAAATACTGAAAGAGAATCTCATAAGTATATGGCAGAAAAGAAAAGACTAGAATTGTTCAGCTTAAGTATATAGATGATATACATGTTATGGCTATATTCTTTGCTTCTTAAACAATGTGGTTCTTAAGTATTTGATATTGAATTTGTTGGTGTGAATCGTCATACGAAACAACAGAATTCATGAACTACAATGGCCTAAGTAACTATCAAAAGAATATGTGATGATGTTCATCAAGAACAAATAAAGGGTTATTGTGTTGCTCGTTAAACATCAAAGCTTGCCTTCAAGATTTGTTTTATCAGGTATTATGAGAACAAAAGGGATGGTCAAATAATTCTCGTAATCCATAAAAGATGGATGATTTACAAATCTCGTTGGATAAATCACATCCATAAAACTAGTGCTAAAAATGTCGAAATACATATTGATTGAAAGATCACTTAGGAAGTGACATCGCCGTTTAAATTATATTGGAAAGAAAACATGAAGAAAATCCATGTGGATGGAATTTTGGAGTCTATTTGATTTTAATCAAATGACGCTTGTGGAACTTTCCTAGAGATAATTAAAACTTCGTTCATAGGCCAAAAGGGAACAAATGACTAGCTTACTGTAACTTGAACATATTGTTGTACAAAGTCCATTATGTGTAGTCAAGAGCGATGGATTTCAACTTCATATGCTTTCTCCGAAAATTTGAGTGAATATATGAATATTTACTTAATAAGGATGAAGTATGAAACATTTGAAAAAGTTCAAAGTCTTTCAAGATGAAGTGCAAAATCATTGTAATAAGAATATAAATAGTTTATGATAAGATCATAAAGGAAGATATTTGAGTTACAAGTTTAGCATAATACCTAAGATTTAAGGAATCGTTCCGTGGATTTGCATTTCCTGAAACACCATAAGAGTATGGAGTGTTCGAGATATGTAATTAAACCTTGTTTGACATGGTAAGATCAAAGGTGTAATTCATAAAACTTCCATTATATTTTAAAGATTAAAAGCTTTAGATACTACCGTTTTCCATTGAAAAGAGCTCCATCATAATCCGCTGAAATGACACCATATAAAGTTATGGTTTGGGATAAAACCCAAGTAGTCCTTTCTTAAACATTGGTATGCTATGCATAAGAAAGATGTTTGCAACCAAAGTCGAATGAAACTGTCTTTGTATTACTGTTAAGTATTCCTCCATAAACACCGGAGACAAAAGTATTTGTCGCTTAGAACATCAAGTTTCTTTGAGAAGGAATTTTTCTTGAAAAGATAAGTGGGAGGACAATAGAACTTTGATAAGGTTAAAGGAACCTTAGCTATATGTGCAAAGTTGCGCAGTGCTGAAAAGTGTTCCGGAGGCAGCAACAATGCTCATGGCTCACGTGCCTCAAAGGTTGCGGTCACGGAGGTCTAAGTTTCTATTGAACCAAGTAGGTCGAGTAAACAATCAAATACCAAGATTTGAGGGTTGAATCATTATTTGAGAATAATGAACGGACTACATGCAAAGAAGCGATGATGGGCCACTCGAAAAGTCAAATGGCTTGAAGCCATAAAATCTGTGATAGTTCCATACACGAGAAATCAAGTTTTGAACTTGAAGGACCCTCGAGAAAGGTGTAAGACCTTACAGTTGTGTTTGGATCTATAAAGAAGTAGACATGGATGTTTCACATCTATGAAATAGTCGACATGTTGGGAAAGAGTTCACAAAATATTCAAAGGTTGACTATGACAAGATTTGATCTTTCATAGCGATATTTAGTCTAGACGAATTAATGTAGCAACCACTACATATAATTTTTGTTATGTGGTAGTTGAATAAACAAAACAAGTTCTTCTAATAGAAGGGTTACCTAGGACGTGTGCATGACACGGTCCAAAGGGTTTTGTTAATTCAAAGGATGCTAAAAGCATATGCAAACTTCAATGGTTGAAGTAAGCATCATGAGTTGGAATCTTCACTATGATGAAACTGTTAAAAGAGTTTAATTTCATCGGAGACAATGAAGATACTTGCATTTGCAAGAAATTAAGTGGGAGCGCTAAGACATATTTCTAATACATTATGTGGAAGACATATTGTTGATTAAAAATGATGTATCTTTTATTAACACATATTAAGAATTTCATCCCGATGAAAGACTTAGGCAAAACCCAAATATTTGGCATCAATAGATGCTAATATGGTTGTCTTAGAAAGTACATAGATGATATATTGAATAAGTTCAATATAGAAACTACAAGAAAGGTTCTTGTCATACGAAAAGGATTGAATGAGTTCAATATTGATGATATATTAAAGTGTATTGACACTTGGTAAGTGAAACAAAGATTCAAGTATAGATTGATACTTGATGTATGAAATCACAAAGAGTATTTATATCAATCATGTTGTGATATGTACAAATCCAGATATGTCCTATGCTCTAAATGTTATGAGCATATACCAGAATGATTCATAAGATGATTATTGACGATAGTAAAGATATTCTTATGATCTTGTAAAAGAACTAAGAATATATTATTTTGTAGAAGTGACAAATAGATGGTTAGTTCATTGTAAATGAATTACATTGATACTAGTTTTGTCATAAAGTACAAATTAAGTTTATCTCAATCTAAACTAAGGGTGGAACAATATAATGGAAAGTAAGTTCCATAATGGATTTGGATGAGTTCCAAAGTTAAGACATTGTGACAGATACTACAACAAAAGGCTAAGTATATGACTGCTATAATAGCAGCTAAAGAGGGCATTTGTGTCAAGTAGTTTGTTATCAAACTAGGTGTAGTTCACAAGGATAATACTATGAAGATATATTATGCGACAATATTATCAACATGTTTTAACCCCAAAGAACTAAAGGTCTCACCAAAGGACCAAAATTATACAAAGCCATCTCATTAGAGAATGAGTGATGCGTAGAGACGCAAAGACATGCAATTACACACGGACCTGGAAGTGTCAGATCCGGAGACCAGTTGACCACTAGCAATCGTGTACATACAACACCGGAAAGCCATAGGTGTTGAATACACAAAGGTTTGAAACTAGATTATTGACTCTAGTGCAAGTGGGAGATTGTTGGAGATATGCCCAAGAGGCAATATTAAAGTGGTTATTATCATATCTTCATACTTATGATAAATGTTTACATACCATGCTATAATTGTATTAACCGGAAACATTAATACTTGTGTGATTTGTAAACATAAAAGAGTCCCTAGTAAAGCCTCTTGTTAAACTAGCTTGTTGGTTAATATATGATCATGGTTTCTGATCATGAACATAGAGATGTTATTAACAGGGTCATATCATTAGGAGAATGATGTGATGGACATACTCCTATAGTTAAGCGTAGCATAAAGATCAAGTCATTTAATATAGTTCATTTGCTATAAGCTTTCTGATACATAGTAACCTAATTCCTTCGACCATGAGATCATGCATATCACCTTTACCGGAAGGATGCTTTGATGACATCAAACACCACACCGTAACAGGGTGGCTATAAAGGTGGCATTGAGTGTTCGGAAAGTATAGGTTGACACATGGATCAAAGAGTGGGATTTGTCCATCCATATGACGGATAGATATACTCTGGGACCTCTCGGTGGAATGTCATCCAATTAGCTTGCAAGCATGTGACTGGCTCACAAGGGATCACATACCACGGGAACGAGAAAAGAGTACTTATCGGTAACGAGGTTGAACTAGGTATGCAGAGATACCGACGATCATAACCTCGGATAAGTAAACTATCGTGAGACAAAGGGAAATTGGTATCGTATGTAAGTGGTTCATTCGATCGCAAAGTAATCGTAGAAATATGTGGGAGCCATATGAATTTCCAGATTCCTCTATTGGTTATTGATCGGAGAAGTGTCTCGATCATGTCCGCATAATTCACGAACATAAGGGAGACACACTTAAGGATTCGATGTTGTTGAGTAGTTATGGAATGATGAGTAAGAGACCGAATGTTGTTCGGAGTCTCGGATGGGATCCGGGATATCACAAGGAGATCCGAAATGGTCCGGAGAATAAGATTCATATAAGGAAAGTCCTATTTCGGAGTTGGGGAATGATTCCGGTGTTTTCATCAGGAATGTTCTAGAAGGTTCCGGAATGTCCGGCACTCCGGAGGGGAAGGGTACATAAATGTGTCATTGCAAGTTGGAATGATTACATCATGTACTAGGTGTCATCGCTGTACAAAATAAAGGGTTTAATCAAATCCTAGTTTGAAAAGTCAAACGCCAATTTGAAAAGTCAAACGGCTATTTTTGGGAAGTGGAGAAAGAGGAGGAAACCGAGTTGGGGAGGAGTCCCTCCTCCACCGCTGGCCCACCTCCAAGCCGAGTTGGGGAGGGACTCCCCTCCCCTTGGCCGGCGCCTCCCTCCTATAAGAGGAGGGGTAGGGCTCCCCTCCTATACACACCTCCTACACCCCAAACCCTAGCCTCCTAGCCGCCGGCCTCCTCCAAGTCGCCGCCGCCTAGAGCTCCTCTAACTCGGCGAGTTAGGGTTTCCCAAACCCTAGCCGCCGACCAAGCTCTCCCCTTGGTGCCCTCTAAACCGTAGATCACCAAGGCCTCTCTCATACTCCACCATACTCGCTCCGGCTTAAGGCGAAGCCCTGCGAGATCTCCCCTCTACTTCTGGTACCACGCCGTCATATTGCCGGAATCGCGAGGAGAGTGCTACAACCTCCGCTGCCTGCTAGAACAAGGGAGAGGAAGGTATTCGTCAGTAAAACGATGTGACCGATCAAGCGCGAGAGAACGCAGCGCCAAAAGGATCGTCTACGCGATCTTGAGATCGGCAAGTGTACGACTACATCACCCACGAGAATCTGCTCTCGTTAACCGCTTTGGAATCTTCGAGGGTGAGTTCCTCTATCGACTCATTGCTACAATCTAGTAGATAGATCTTGGCTTGATCATAGATTAGATCTTGATTGTGTGTTCATGCGGTAGAAATTTTTTGTTTTCCATGCTACGAACCCCTACATTGTGCATGCTGGTCCACCGGGTGAGGTAGGCGCGATCCGACTCGTCCTTGCCTTGTACGCAGAGGGCGAGCTCGCAAGGTCGACCCGACCGCTTGTATGTTCTGGTGAAGTTGCAGATGAACGCCTCTTTGAAGTCCAGCCACGCATTGATGCTGTTGTCGGGGAGGCTGTTGAGCCACGTCCTCGCCGAGTCGATGAGCATGAGGGGGACGTAGCGGACGGCCAAGCGGAGGTTGCCATTGGATATTCCCACCGCGGTGGTGTAATCGACCAACCAATCTTCAGGCTTGACGGTCCCGTTGTACTTTGGCGTGTCTCTTGGGAGCGAAAATCCTTTCGGAAACGGCTCGTTCTGGATGCGCGGGCCAAAACACTTTGGGCCAGCCGGGCTTTCCTCCTCCAAAGTGCGTGACTGCACCAAGAGGTCGATGCTCTCCCGCGCGTCAGCCGGTTCTCGGGGCCCGAGCCGACCCTTCAAGCGCGACGCGGGCGCATCCTTGTTCGCGTCTGCTTCCTCCTTCGGTGCTCGCGCCTTTTCCCCTGAGAGGCTCCGCTTGCGCGACTGATGCTGGAGGCAGCGGCGTCCCGGTTGTGGCGACCGCGGTTGCCAGATTCTCCACGCGGGCGGCTGTTTTCCCAACCCCTCCTGGAGAAGAGGCTTGCTGATGCTTGCTTCCTCCATGCGCCGTCTGGTCCGCGCCTTTGCGGACGACGATGTCGCGGGAGTTTCCCACCTGGCTGGGGACGCCCTCGGCTTGCTGCTTGTTAGCAGTGGCCACGAGGAGCTGCACACGCTCCTGCTGGCGACGAAGCTCCTCGCCCTCCAGGTGCTTCCACTTCGCGGCCGCCGCCTCGGCTGCCCTCATGTTCTTGGCGGGAGTGCTGTAGACGGGCTGCGCCACACCTGCATGTGAGTCGGCGGCGCGGTCCAGTTCCGATGCTAGGTCGCGCCCTCGGTGCTAGATCTTCCTAGCGAAGCCGTTAGCGGCGTTGTACTCGTGCACGGTGGCGTTCAGCCGACGCTGGTTAGCCACGACCTTGGTGGCTTCTTCCAGGAGTTTTTGGCATGTAGCTTCGAGCACTTCCGCTGCAGCCGCTGGATCCGTCTCGATGACGTCCGGAGCGTGCATGTGCTGGATGGCGGCGGTGAGCGGGTCTTGCTCTTGCTCGAGCGCGGAGTTTTCTCCTTCGGCCCAGCGTTCTTGAGGCTGCCGATGGTTTCCGCGAGCGTTCACCATCATGACTTCGACGCAACTCCTTCCTGCGGCCGGAGGGCGCGGCGTCGAGGCGGGCCGACCATGCTGGAAAACCCTTAGTGACGATTCTGACGAGAAGCGAGCGTCTCAAAAATGCATGATGGAGCCGCCGGAGGGGAAGGGGTTCCCAGCAAAGCATGCTGTGTTGTCGATGACGCATTCGAAGGCACCGAGCGTGAGAACGAGGCCAGAGGCCACGCGTTCGCTGACGACGAGCGGAAGTCCCGTGCGGAAGATGATCCCAGCCGAAGCGCTATGCCCCACGGTGGGTGCCAACTATCATGGTGTGGAACATGACAGAGCCATCGGGGATGGCAAAGAAGGGACACACAGATGCATTCGGTGGCTCACGCAACGGGTTGGGCACAGTGCACTGCGAACACAGGGACGTACCCAGGTTCGGGGCCCTCTTGGCGAGGTAACACTCCTACTCCTGCAAGATGAACTATGTATGGGAGCTTGATGCTCAGTACAGATGCTCCTTGAGCTGTTTCCTTAGCTACTATCGATGGCTAGAGGAAGATGGGAGCTAGATGCTAACACTTCTATCCTTCTCTTGTTGCCTCTACCTAGAACCCTGGATATTCCCTCCCTTATATATTGGTCTGGGGGCAGATTACAGTTCGGGTCCTAGGGTTTACTGTTTGGATATGGGTTTCTGAGGCGGCTGCAGGCTCAGCCGATGGGCGAGACCCAGTCCGCCTTCTTTTAGCGTCATCCTTCTCTTTAGTGGTCATCCTGGGGGCACCCTTTAACTTCACACCTGGGACTGCTTTTGCCGGTCCAGCCGACCGTCTCGCTTTATCTTCGTCGGGTAGCGCTGGGCATGACGGCACGCCAGCTTCTTTGATGACAAGGGAGAGCCCAAAGCGTACCCCACACGGAGCGTCAGTCCTTCCGTGCTCTCCATCGAATCCGAGGTGAGCCAGGTGGGAACGGCCACCCGGCCGGTTCTGCTGGCCACCGGCTAGACGGGCTAGCAAGGAAGGTTATAAGCCCAGCCGGGCTTGCTTGCCAGACGGTTAGAGTTGTATTTCTTGGAGGCCAGGCGGCCTGCATCTTCTGGAGCCGGCCTACTTATGCCTGGCTTTCCCCACCCGGGGGTTATCCCCCCGACAAGGAGTGCGCGAGGGCTACTCTTCTTGTCACACCTTAGTGAGTGGTGCAACACTCTACTATATAAGGTGGTCTAACTCCCCTTCAACTAGCAATGTGGGACTAAACTTTAGCATCACTAGCACAGCCATATGCTGCGATATACAAGTGGGCCAAAGAGAATTTCAGAATTTATCTAAGGCCAACAGCCCAAAACTCACCAAATTCCAACAATCCCCACAAAGTCTCATTGGCACATCACAACACTTTTCTTCCAGAACATTGTTTTATATACTGGTGTATAGTGGAGACTGTTAAGTTGAACTTCCACGTTAAACTTCATGCTACGCTAGCTAGCAACTTGAATAGTGGACTATGCCTTGAACTACAAGTTTTTTGCGCTAGTTTCACACAAAATCTAGACCGGTACATGGCTATCGTCGGCTTCCCCGCGGTTTGGAGCTTATGCGTCATACTCCAAGGCCTTCATGAGTTTATTAGAGAGCACACAATTCTCACGAACTGCGACGTTTGACAGTCAGACTCATATAGGTGTGTTCCTCAAGAGATGTTCTGCAGGACAACATCTCCGCTTATAAAAAGCCACTTGGAATACATTAAGATAAATATCAACCTGCCATGTAGATTAAGAGAGTATTGCATCTTTATGGAGATGTAAATATAATACGGGGATACTCTCCTCTCAGCTGACCAACAGCTTGTCTCCTAGCTCTAGTTCACGGGATCTCCGATCACATAGAGTGGGTTGCCACTGGGATCAACTCATAGCATGTAAATTAAAATAATTTCGACAGACTTAATCAACACGTGAAGTACGTTCCACCGTCTTCATATGTTCTTTAATTTACTTCCTCCAACCCATATTAGTTGACTTGCATCTGTCGAAATTCGAATGTATTTATCACTAAAACATGTCTAGATACATCCAAATTTAGACAACTCCAAGTCAACTAATATGGGTCGGAGGGAGTACCATTTTCTGAAGTGTTTTTGGTTGATGGAAGTCTGCTTATTGAGATAGTCTGGTCATCCAAAAGATGCATACGACAGCATTGCAACTAGTGTTAATACGATGATTTCTTCTAAAATGTTAATCTAGATAAATTGTAAGGTCCCAACTACTATTCCAACGTACTCAACCAACCTGCCAGCCATCTTTCCTATTCTTTGCTTGTAATATACCTCTCACTTCTCTTGCCTAATCGTTCTAGAGGATTTCTAGTCCATGTTCGTGCAAGTGAAGTTAGCTAGGAATTTACAGTAAGTTGAACTTTTGCTCAAAGTTGAACTTTCTGTTATTTGTTTGACATTTGAGTAACTGACGGAGACAAGGGACACAATTCGCATGATGCGTAATATGGCAGCGAATGTAAATATGGATTTTATATGTTGAACTAAATGTGCAAATTTTCATGTTTGATCATTGTATTGTATATTTATGACCTGGTTTGAGCCTTGTGCTTCTTCTTTGTTTGGTTTCGACTGACTGACGCATATTGACAAATACCAGGAATGAGGATTCAGTAATTTCTTATACTAGTAAAATGTTTGCTCTTTTTCTTCACTGTGAGAAATTTCATGGTTTGCTCTTGAATTGTCATGAGGGGGTGTTATTTTCAATGTTGAGACTTCAGAGCAACAATTTTTTTGTTAATCTAATTTGATTATTTCATCACCGAAGCACCAAATTTGTGATTTTACCCCTTGAAAAGTTGCTTGGCTGGTTAATGACCATTGTGAAGATTGATCTCTTGGATAGAAAAACGAGCTCCTGGATATATTGGATCTATCCGCAGTGATAAGGACATTATCTTTTACATGCAATTGGATTTAAAAGTAGTTTCTAGAGTAGACTTAATCAATACATGAAGTACGTTACATCCTTCTTCATATGTTCTTTGATCAACACGTGGAGTATATCATTTTCTTAGCTTTATTGCTCAACTGATTTACAAAATAAGTTACAAGTTGCATGTTTATCTGCTTCATCGCATATCTACTACTCTACTACCCATTTTGTAAGTGTTTTTGCTTGATGAGTATTCTGCTTACTGACGTAGTCCGGTCAAGATGCATACGACAGCATAGCACGCACTGTTAGTATGACGATTTATTCTGAAATGTTCATATAAGGCAATCTGAATAAATATTGAGGTCCAAACTACCAATACAAATATTAAAGATTACTCTTTGGGAGGAAAATGATGTCGTGCTTTACAAGAAAAAACAATTCTAGCTTTCTCTGAAGACTCTCTGTAACATATCACATTGGTTTTCAACTTATTATCACCTGTACAGTTTTTGCATACGCAAATTCAATACCAAATAATAATATAGCAATGCACCAAAATATGCCATTAGTAGTTCAGAAGATGGAATAGTTATACAAAGTTCTTCAACATGTATTTCGTGGGATACATTACACCAAAGAAACAGCTTTCAGAACGTCATCCATGGTCCCAGTTTCTCAACAGATATTGCTCATCAAATACAGGAAAAATAACAATTTATTTGCTACAAAGAACACACTCGTGTAGATTGTAGAGTACAAACAATAAATTTCTCGAGCTGAAAACCAACAAACTGGAGCAAACTGAGACATCCAAAGCTACCCTTGATGCACCTGTTGCTCATCATCTCCATGCCAGGCCCAGATTATTTCCTTCAGTGCTGGGCGGATGCCCTCCTCCAATAGCTTCTGGTACTCCAGTGAATCACCGCTTGTTTGTTTCATCTCGATGAGATGGTAGGAAGGGGTGATCTCAAAGATCTCTGAATCAAACTGAAGAACACCATTCCTACCTTCCCTCCTCCCTTGCATCTTGACAACACCATTATCCTTCTTCCTCACCCTGAGATTCAGCACCTTTGCAACATCTTCCAGCTTTGAGACGATGGTTGAGGCAGGATTTTCTGAAGTGAACCTTGCTTCCTTTTTGTTCTCCTTTTCAAGGAATAGGCCAGAGAGGTCAAACCCTGTGGAGAAAGAGATGATTTCAAAGGCATTTAAATTTGTCACCACCAGCGGCTTGGCGTCTTCATGATTGTTCTTTCTGCGCCTCACACCAAGTGTTGGAGCAGCATTTGTGGTGGCATTCTCACTTGGTTCCTTCACTGTAAGGGTCACCCCGGGACCTTTTCGGAACCAGGTGGACTCCTTTATCTTCCGGATTGATATCCTCTTGCTCGGGTCAGGGTCCATGATCTTGTATAGCAGCTTCTGAAGTTTTTGTGAAAACCAGCCAGGGCACCTGAAATCACCTTTCTCAATCTTCCGGTACATCTCCATCAAGTTCAGACCTTGGAAAGGGAGGTAACCAGCAACAAGAACAAAAAGGATAACACCACAAGACCAGATATCTGATTTTGCGCCATCATAGCCTCCCTTGCCTATCACCTCTGGAGCTACATATGCAGGCGATCCACAAGCAGTGTGGAGCAAGCCGTCTTGCCTCTTCGACTCTGAAAGTGCGCTCAGTCCAAAATCTGATACCTTCAGGTTTTCATTCTCATCCAGCAATAGGTTCTCGGGCTTCAGGTCCCGGTGATACACGCCTCGGCTATGGCAGTAATCCACCGCACTGATGAGCTGCTGGAAGTACTTATGTGCAGCACCCTCTGTGAGCTTGCCACTCTTGGTGACCTTGTCAAAGAGCTCACCACCTTTCATGTACTCCATGACGAAATATATCTTGCTTCGGGTTGCCATGACCTCATGGAGCTGAACAATGCTCTTATGCTCCACCAACCTCATGGTTGTGATCTCACGCCTGACCTGCTCCGAGAGCCCAACCTTCAGCACCATCTCCTTGTCCATCATCTTTATGGCGACACTTCGGTTGGACTCAAGGTTCTTCGCGTAGTGCACCTTGCCAAATGCTCCTTTCCCTAACAATCTCCCCAGTTCATACCTCCCCATTACAATCTTCCCGCTGCTCTCCATGTTTTCAACAGTGGCCTGTACCGTTCTTGTGGCTATGACTCAGATGTAGTGGAACAACATGTCAGCCAGCCTCCCCGAAGTCATGATCCAGCACTCTCGTGGATTCGTCATAGCGGAGTCTAAATGGGGTGGAGTTGATGCAGGCAATGTGGGTGCTCACATCAAGAGTTGGCAGAGTGGGCCCTCGCAGAGCGGCGATCTTCTTGGTCTCGCAGGAGAAATTTCCTCTATGCAAGCACATCTTTCAGCATTCCCACTTTGATTTCTTGGTTTGGATGAGTTATCTGAAAAAGAAGAAACCTTCAGATTCGGAAATCAGAGCAAATTAACAGTATTTGCTGTGCAAATTATTGAGTAGAACTAGAGAAAACTTGTCGATTTTACATGTATTGCATATAGATGAATTATGAAATACGATCAGAGTTCTCTTGGAAATAAAGTAACTTGAGCAAAAACATAAAGAAAGAAAATATAGATGCATGGGAACACAATTGAGAGCACAGTAATAAGCTGTAAGGGAAGAAAAATAATACTAGTAATACTAATATAAAAACTAGGCCTGGAACTGAGAGTTGAAAGAATATTTTGTAAGGAACTACTATACTTAGCAGTGCTGAATTGCTGCGACACAATTTGCTGTGCCAGTAATAAGACTTTCCAAATCATGTATACCTCTAACAAACCAGATATTGGTAGAACACGGCGGTAACCAACAACTCGGCAAGAGAGAGAATCGGATCTCCAGAAAGAAACTACCTAGATGAATCTACGGAAAAAGAGAGAGACAGAGAAAGCTGTGCCACCTTTCTGCATCTAAGACCAGCCACACCGTAGTAAAAAAGCGGATTCCTAGAAGTCTTGGAACCGGTTCTGTACAGTGTAGAGCTTTGATAGGAATCGATTCATTGGCTCTGACATGCAAAAGCGGTTCCTATTGTTGGTTCGACTCATAGCTATAAACTACAATATTCTATTCTACAAATCAAGATCACAGCCGTGTGAACACACAAGGAAGATACAAAATGGATTTTCTTTTAATTTCAGCTGGGTCCCATATAACTGTTTGCGTCGGTTCCACACACTGCAGAAATTTTGTGCCGATTCAAACCAAAATTGCTTTTTCCATTGAATCGATACCACAGTGTGGCTGGTCAATGGTTCCACATCTAGCAGGATTCTCTAGAGAAACTGTAGCGAATTTCCAAATCTAACCACACGGGCCACACATGATTGGAAGAATGTACGTACCGCCGGTTTAACCTCAGGGCAACCTAAAGGATCTACAGTTTTGCGCATCTATACTACTCAAGAATGCCATCTTTTCCCCCTTCTCCAATCAATGTGCCCATACGGCCATACCAGAAAGCGAGATTTCTTCTTCTTTCTCAAGAAGAAGATCCATCGACGGCACGATATACCGTCCCACCACGAACGGGCCGAGGAGGGAAATCCAATGCGGGTACGCATCAAGAAAGAAAGCAGGGGCAGAATCGATAGAGAATCGTTACCTTGGGCGGCGGCGGCACAAAGACGAAGACGGAAGTGGAGAGACCTCCTCCGGCGTCGGCGTGGAAGACGAGGTTTCCTTCCTCACTCTTGGAGTCCAGGTGCTGCTGACGGTGATGACTCTGTAGTGTGTCAGGCTGACGGGTTGAAGAACGGATCGGAGGAGGCCGCGCAGTCTTTATACCGGAGGCAGAACAGAAGGAGATAGAAGGATGAGAAGACCAGCTCGACATCGAGGGACGCGGTATGACCAAAATACCCCCTGGGTCCTGGCTGCGTTTCCAGGGCACCGCATCGCACGAGGCGCACACGGCATATTCTGATCTTTTCTCGCCGGTTGTTGGCAGGAAAACTTGTAATCCACACCACGGCTATCAGAGTTCACATCACACGTAATTAACCACCTGGCGACAGTGTATAGTCCTGCATTTACAAGCTGTTGATGGCGTGTCATGTGGTCATGTGACAGCAGGGCGCAGTAAGTTGCCAGCCAGGACGCCTATATGCTCTCGGCTGTTTCCGTTGCAGTGAGATGGGGAGGAAACTAACAAATTACCTACCTTCCCGTTCCCGTGTGGTCTGTGTATATTTTACCTGAATTATTATGAATGTAGATGTGCTTGCCTTATCTCTATCCTATGCACTGCTGAGTCAAGGGCAGGCTGGCCCGTTCCATGGACCAGGGATGGATGATGGTGTTTCATGTGGATGGATGGATGCAGGTTAAATAACAACCATATATATTGTCCCATCCTGAAAACAACGGGTGCCCCAGCACATAGCATACCTCCAATTCTGCCTAACCACTACTCCTATACCATCTCACAAAATACTTATTACTATATGCCTAGCTATCTATCAGATGCACATGGAAAGGGGATCGAGGTCGTCACTCCACCTAATGTTACTCTGAGGCAAATAGCTTTTTAGAGAACATACTACCCGGAAACAATACATACGGATTTGCTCCGCGCTATATTAGTATATTAAACACATGATACAACCATGAGAGTCTCGAAACGGAAGAAACTAAATGAAGATAGAGGATGATCAACTAAATAAAGGTGACATGCGCGCCCACTGGAGAAGTTTCACCATGCTCCTAGCATGAATCGTCAAGTATCAGGCATCACCTTCAAGAAGTAAAGCGAGGACCTTACTGCCCGAACCCAAGCACTGGTACTAGGGTTTTCCCCGGCACACAGATAGTGCCACTATGATCACGAAGCCTCCATCACCATCTCCATGAGGTTACCATCACGAGGCCTGCAAGACGGAGGAGAATAGTAGCTTGAGTTAGGGCCAGTAGTTCCACGACCTCGCGAGCGGAAACTGCCTCCACCGCCAAAGGCGGTAGTCGACCGGATGCGACCGCAGAACACACAGCCCAGCTCCGACAGGGCCCATCGGTCCTGTAAAGCCAGCGCGTAGTCACACTAGTCCAAAGAGGGTCCATTCGGGCCCACATCAGGCTCGGAAAGCCCGGCGCCATGCTGCAACAGGCTGGTCGTCATTTCTGCTACCGCTGCACTGGCTACATCAACTCTGCCTACAGAACAAGCTATGTGGAGGGCAAGCATGCCCGCCTGACCTAGATAGGGCCCTAAAGAACTAGATCTGGCTGTTTGGGGGGGGGGGCTTGACTGGCGATGTTCTGTCACCGCCTTCCGTCCCGCCGCGTCACACCACCCCCGCAGCACCACGATTGCACTACCACGTGACCACCGCCCGGCCGTAGATTAACATCTTCAAGACTAGAAGCACCGCCCCAAAGAAGGTGAGCAGGGGCGGATCTACACCCCGGGCAACCCGGGCCATGGCCCGGGGTGTAGACAATTTTTTTAGCTATATATTAATAGAAATGTACTAATGTTTTTAGGATTTAGCCTAATTTCAACATATAATATGATCTTGGCCCTGGGTTTGGTGGAATTCTGGATCGCCACTGAAGGTGAGGGCCCCGGCCCTGCCTCCAAGCATGCGAGGAGAGGCAGACCGCTGGTGCCGGTGCCACCCATGGAATTTGTATAAAAGGATGCTTGCTTATTCACATTTGAAAAGGTATAATCCTACCCAGAGGTAAGCAGATGAAAAAACTTCTAGAAGACTCTTAATTAGTCTTTAAACCAAAGACACATATTTTTTAAAAGAAAATAGATGGATAATAATACACTTCATAACGCCATAATGAAGAAACTCTGATTAAAAAACAATTAGTGAGTATGAGTGTATGACTGGAAAGAACCGAGAGTGACATTTTCGAAAAAAAAAACAACAAAACATGACACTCAATCATGGATGTGTGACAACGGAGTCGAGTCGTGGCACCACATGCAATGATCACCAACCAACAACCATGCTATTACACGCTTTTGAAAATGCAAGGAGAAACGCCAACCACACTCAGTGTCTTGTCTGACTCTCTTGATTATATAGTACGAAGGGAGCGGTTTATATTATATTCTCCATTATTGCAAAAAAAAAAGGAACTCGTCATGGCAGATTGCGTAGATAGGCTTGTTTCTCTACCAGGGATGCAGGAGCTCCGCCCGGCCACTCATTGAGATAGGAGGATGAGTTTGTCGGCAAAATTAAGATCAAGCGGGACACGTGTGGCCCCCTGGCTATGATGTCATTTGGATTTTATAGCTATCACAAGAGAGGATAACTCTTGGTTGTGAAATTCAATAGAAATTCATGAAATTTCATCTTTGGGTACGATAATGCCTAATATACTAGCTCTGAGTAGCAGCATGCATGGTTTTCGACTTGACGGGATTTTTGAACTAACACTTTGACCAACTTTAATGAAGATATGTTGCTACAAATGTGGCTAAATATGCATCGTAAAGTATGTTTCAAGATAGATCTGGTAACATCAACATGATGTGTGTTAGATGTTATCTTGATGTATTGAAGATCAAACCCAGGTATGTTTTGACTAGCACAAATTTTATTACCTTAGTCTTCTTATATAATATTAACAGTGCTATATTGACAATGTTGCATAAATTACTAACATGGAGCATATAGAAATGAAAAATAGGCATGTCTTCTATTATCTAAGACATGATTTATTCAAATGAAAAATGAGATAGCTCTCTCAATTGCATGTGTTGATACCTTTTCTCGAATCATGCTTTCGCCCCGCTTTATAAATAAAGCCAAGTTATAGTACAATGTTAAGATGGACAATCACACCGGCCGTAGCCAAGAGGGATAAAACGAAAAGGGAGTGCTCAAATGCTGGGGCCACAGCACAACACAACCCAAGGAAACAAAAAAGCATGGGGACATGGAACCACCCCGCCAGCCACCGTAAGTCAAGTAGCCGACGGAGCCGAGAAGGGGGTCGCCGCCAACCTCAAGGCCCGGAGCGTGCCGTCGAAGGACGCCCGGTCACGCTGACGCACCAGGTGGTACCACTGCTGAAGAAAGGCAAGAAACATAAAGATAAGAGTCAGATGCACGGGTAGGGTAGATCTTCTCAATCACCATCTTATTACGCACGTTCCACAGGGTCCAGGACATGGCAGCGAACACAAGCCAGAAGAGGCGGCGCCCTCCTCCGGCCCTGTTCGCTTGGGACTGCAGGAACTCGCCGAGTTCCTGCGCCTGCCAGGCATCACCCAACGACTCATGAACAAACTCCAAAGAAACTGAGCCGCCGAGCAGAGAACAAAATATGGGCCATTACGCTTGGCAACCTCCACCCCCGGAGGGAAGGCGGTCACGGAGCAGCTACCAAACAAAGATGCGGATGCTAAGCGGAGTGGGGGCTTTCCAAAGGGGCGCCGTCCATCACAACTCCGGGCCCTGTTCCAGGGCCCGGTAGGCCAAACCCACCAAGAACTCCCCGGAAGGGTGGAGTAGCCAAGATGCCGAATCCGGGTCCCCTGCCAAGGTAGCCGGAAGGGACGCCATCAGCTGGAGTAAGCTTGCTGCTTCGGCCATACTAAGGGACCGACGGTACAAGATGTTCCAGTGTCCCTCGCGGAAGGCCTCGGCAACAAGCATCAACGGGGAAGCAGAGATGGAAAATAGGGTAGAGAACTGCACCGCGAGGGGAACAGACGCGACCCAAGGGTCCAACCAGAAACGCACCCCGCTGCCGTTGCCGATCGCAAAGGATATCCCCAACCCAATGAATGGTTTGATATCCTGGATGGCTCGCCAGAACTGGGAGCCCTCCCTCCGGTCACAATCTAATAGGAGACGGCCCCGGAGGTATTTGGCCTTGATGAGCTGCAGCCAAAGACCCCCATCATCCCAAAGGATGCGCCAGACCCATTTAAGCATCAAGGCCACGTTGAAGCGGCGCGAATCGATAATCCCTATGCCCCCAAGGCTCTTGGGGGCGTAGACGTCTGCCCATTTAACCATATGGTATTTCTGATGGCCATCCCGGGCTGCCCAAAAGAACCTAGATAACTCCTTAGCGAAGTCTGCGTGGGTCCCCTCCGGCAGTAGGTATAGCCCCATCTGGTACATGGGCAGACTTGAGAGACAGGAGTTGATCAACACCGTCTTGCTCCCCTTGGATGTGAGGCGCACTCTCCAAGGCTCGGCCTTCGAGTGTACCCTCGATACCAGAGGAGCCAGATCTCTGATCAGAACTCTAGTCTCCCGGATGGGCATTCCCAGGTACGTAATCGGGAAGTCTGCCAGCTTACAATTGAGATTATCTGCAATCCACTGGTGATCCACCTCGAAGTACCCAAGGATCATAACCTCACTCTTGTCGAAGTTGATCTTAAGCCCAGACATGGACTCGAAGCAGAGAAGAAGGAACTTAAGGTTGATGATGTCCCGCTCAGAGCCCTCCACCATGATCATGGTATCATCCGCATATTGAAGGTGCGAGACACCCCCACCAGGGATAAGATGCCCCACCACACCCAAAATGTGGCCCGCGATCTTGGCTCTATCCAAGATCTCAGCAAGGGCATCCACCGCAGCGTTAAACAATAGGGGGAAAATAGGATCCCCCTGTCTCTAACCCCGCAGGACGGACTAAAGTAGGGTCCAATCTCGTCGTTGACGTTGATCGCCGTCTTCCCACTCATCACAAACTGCATGATCCAGCCGATCACGCAGTCATCAAGTCCCCTCCTCTCTAGAACTAGCCTCAAGAAGGACCAGTCCAAGCGGTCATAGGCCTTCTAGAAGTCCAGCTTAAGTAACACCCCTTTCTGACGGCGCGCCTTAACTTCATGAATGATCTCATGAAGCGCCAGGACATCGTCATGAATTAGGCGTCCCTTGATAAAGGCGAACTGGAGGGGGTGAGTGAGCCTCTCCAAGACAGGGGCGAGGCGCAGAGCACAGACCTTGGCGAATAGCCGCTGGATGACATTGATCACCGTGATCGGGCGGAACTGACGGATATCCGTCGCTCCCACGACCTTGGGGATTAAGGTAATCACCCCAAAGTTCATCCGCGACATCACTAAAGTACCCGTGTAAAACTCCTGAAACATCTGCATGATCACTGGGAGGAGCTGGTCCCAGAAGGTCTGGAAGAAGCTCACAAGGAGCCCATCAGGGCCGCGGGCAGAGCCGATCCGCATGGACTTCAGGGCGGAGGCGACCTACTCCGGGAGAAAGGGACGAGTAAGGTCCACATTCTCAGCCGGAGATACCAACGCCTCACCCGTCTAGAAGTCCGGCGCAAGCAAGGGCCCCGAAATGGGCGAAGCCGAGAAAAGGTCCTTGTAGAAAGCATAAATATGGGCGGATAGGGCCTGGAGGGATTCCAAAAGGGAATCCCCCTCCCAGAGGCAGGGGATCGAGCACTTCCTCCTCCTTCCATTGGCAATGGCATGGAAGTAGGCCGTGTTTGATTCCCCTTGGGCCGTCCAGTTCTAGTGACTCCGCTGTCGCCAAAAGGCCTCCTCTCCCTTGTATATCTCCATAATGGAGGTCTCAAGGGAGTATCTATGGGACCAGGCCTCAGGGGAGAGGCCATACAAGTCAGCCTCCCGATCCAAGGCCTGGATTTCCCGCAGGATGGCGTCCTTCTGAGCCCTGAGTTCGGCCCCCAGGTTGGCGCCCCAGCCCCTCATGAACTGCCGGGATACCTTAGCACAGTGGTTCCAGATATCCACCGCACAGTAGACCCGGGGGAGAGACGCCGCCGCCGAAATCCATCTAGCCCGAACCGCCTCGACGAAGCCTCGCTTCTGCAACCAGAAGAACCCGAAGTGAAAGTGATTCAGCTTAGGTGGACGGCCCCCTCCAGAGGAAAGGAGGAGCGGGGTGTGATCAGAGCCAACTCTGGTGACCGCCCTGAGAGAGCAAAGCGGGAAGGCCACCTCCCAGTCGACAAACACAAAGACACGGTCGAGAACGCTACGAATTGATACCGTTTCATCACACCTTCTCTTAATTAGGTTTATTCGTCTCATATGTTTATATGAGTGTGAGTATTAATTGTGTGTGGTGACATTAGGAAATAATCCCTTGTATTATAACATGTTTTTGGTCTCCTCTAAATATTGTGAACTACACAAGAGAAGACCACAGTAACCATTGAACATGTCCTTATAACACGAGATTGTTGAGAGATTTTTCTAACAATTTTACTCTATTATTGGTATTATAAAGTCTTGTGTCACAATAATTCCAAAAAAAAAGTGGTGCGTGGCCACTCTTGATGGGACACATTTGAATCGACATACATGTACACTCATTTTTTACCTATCTTCCTCACTCTCGATCGTGACCAACACCGATCCTCGTCTCCATATTGAATCAACAACAATATTAACACACATAATCTTTCAAATGGTAAGTACCGCGAGTTACCAGTGAGCGAGTAAACAATAGAAAAAGTTCCTATCTGGGGATTAAGGTACAAAACAGTCCTTACCATATAATCTTAAAATATGAAGTAATAATTTCACTTGTTGGGGAATAAGGTACGAACTAGCATGTAATTTATATGTGTACAATCTTTTACGATGAGGCAAAAACACTTATACAAACACCAAAACATACAAAAATGTTGCCTTGCTATTGCACTAAAGCCCGTTTCCCTTTTTTGTTTTAATAGCCGATCTGCACATAGATGCATGCAAGTTATATGTGTTCCCGCCGACAGGGATTTCTGGCGACCCCTAAAAAACCACAACCACGAACAATCGATCGCACTCCACCAAATATGTCATCCACCAACATGCGCAACCACGCGAACATCATCGCCGTCTCACCGTAGCCAACACCACAAGGACGGCAAGACCAAGAAGAGGAAATTGGGAACGAGAAGCGGCAGTACAACACCCACACGGGATGGAACAGACTCCACCGCTGATGGCAGTAACCGACCGGACACAGCATCCCGAGCAAACCAGGCCTCTTCGGCCCGTCTGAGCCCAAATCGGGCTTGTGAAGCTCCAGCCGCCCCGCTGTACTTGGCGTGTTGCCGTTGCCACCACCCTAGGCAGCCGCGCTGCTCTGCAGCAACGCCACCTCGCCACCTGGAACCACACCGGAGCCGCCTTGGCCTAGCCGCACTGCCGCCTGGTCGCGCACCCGAGAAGCACCTCCCGTGCTTGGGATCTAGAGATGGCTGCCACAGTCGGCTATTCCATGGCCCCACAAGGACAAGGGCAACACTCTGCGATGCCGCCGGCGGCGGGAGGTGAGGAGGTCAGGGAGAAAGGTTGCTGGAGAGGCAAGGAGAGGCCGCGCGGCCACCTCGTGCGGGGAGACGGCGCGGGGGTAAGGGGGAGCTCTACATTTCTGCTCGGGTTAGCAGACAGGTGGACTGGTGGGTCTGGTTGTCGCTACAATCTTCCCAATCAAGCAACCTGACTTTTTCGCTGAAAAACGGAAACAGAGTGAAAACACGGAAATGGAAAAGGAATTTTGCAAAAAAAAATAGAAATGGAATTGGTTCGGCGGAAACGGAAACAAAAACGTAATATCGTTTTTCGGCGAAACAGACGAGGAAATGGAATTTCAGTTTCCGTCTAATATGGAATTTCTGTTTTAGGATTGATGTGCATAGACAAATCTAATAGACCCATTACATGACCTTGTCAAACCCAATTTGCAAAGCTGCTGATCCTAGAACCGGTGACATGTAATCTCTTCACGCATTTGAGTAGGCTTTCGTAATTTGATCTTTTCATTATTCCCTTGTAAACCTAGAACCGTGCTATAATCAGAAAACTACTTTATTGGTTTTTTTAAATGCTTAAGATTTGTTGCATGATTTTAGAGTTATCTTGGTTCAGGGTAAAATCTGCATTGTTCCACGTCTGCACCGTATTCGGTCCATATCTGTTTCCGACAATATCTGTTTCTGCTTTTGTTTCCGGTGTTTCTGTATTCATTTCCCGCTTCCACAAACAAAATATGAATACAAATATGGCACTAGTCAGTTCCATTTGTTTTCGCTCCGTTTTCGTCCCTATCTCTGCCTCAGGTTGAAAACGACCTTCGTCCTTGTAAGTAGCCAAGTAGGTAATCACACTGTTTTCATGCACGACATGTTGCACATTTGAACTACTCATGACAATGACAATTCAGTAGTAGATTAATTGATACAATGATAGTAGGCATATTAGTATTTCCTCCGGTTCCTTCAATTTATTTAGATTTAAAATTGGATCATTAATATGGACCGAAGAAGTATTCAGCTATCAACTCGTTTATATATTAAAAAAAAGCATCAGCTATCAACAAAACAAATTGGGTGAGGTGCGTATAGCATGAAACAAATTGCGAAGACCCAGAAGCTAGAGGAGGACGGCGAGGTTGCTGGAGCACAGATCCCCAAGCAAGGTCAGAAGCATGACTAATTGCAAAGCCCAATCGACCAATGTTTAGTACTACTTCTACTCCTGAAACAGACAGAATACACATGGCTAGCTAGCTACACGATTTCGGCGACAGACGGCCGGTGAACCATGGTCCGGCACAAGGGGCAGGTGCTGTTGCAGGTCATGAACCACCTCCGCATGCACTCCCGGTGGAACTCGTGCCGGCACGCAGCACACGTCGCCGTCCTCCAGCGCTCCCAGGCACACGGCGCACTCCTCCGCCGCCGCCGGTTCGCCGCCCGTGGCCGACGCGCTGCCTTGGTCTTGGCCTTGTTGGGGCCGTGTGTACGACGACACGTAGTCTATCATCTTCGCGAACTCTTTCCGCCGTCGCCAGTGGAGCCACCAGAAGATCAGGGCTGATATGATGATGAACGGGCCAAAGATCTCGGCGTCCGAGAGCAGCTCCTGCTCCAGAGGAGATAGATGAGGCATGCCCGCGCCGGCCCGCCGGTGTTCGTGATTCGATCTCGCGAGTGCCGGCGTATATGTGTGTTGGCTTTGCCGTCGTCATAATCGGAGGCACACAAAACTTATGCTACCAGCAAAGTATGGTGCGTCTCAAAAACTAACTCGGATTATACGTACGTACATGGAAAGAACACTCCCAAACAAATTCCAACCATCCACCCCTTGCGATTCGAAGATCTAGCTAGATTGGAAGCTGAGACATCATAGAGGGAAACTATATATGAAAAAAAACTACACCACCCCTGACACCCCTCTCGCCCTCCCCCCCCCCCACACACCCCCCCCCCCCCACACACACACACATCCCACCCATAGGGCAAAAGGGCCCACTGGGCCTAGCTGGACCCAACTGGGACTGTTGTGCTTGTCGTTGTGTCCAGTCGACTATAGCCTTTGGCAGTGGAGGCACTTCCCTCTCGTGCGGTCGTAGTACTACTAGAGTTGATTCAAGCTACCATTCGCCTCTGCCTTGTAGGCCTCGTGACGTTAACCTCTGTGCGATGATATGGCAGCTTTGTGACCGTAGGGGCACATTTTCATGAATGACAAGTTTGGTGGTGCCAAGGTCTCGACCTCGTGGGGCGCCTGTTCAATGTATCGCATAAGGGTTATGTATAGGGGTTTTTTGGAGAAATCCTTGATGGCGCGTCCAACACCAATGAGGGGACGCATGAGGGCGGCTCCATTTCTTTCTGGAGGATGTCATGGCTACCCTTTGTCCACTTCCCTTTGTGCACTAGGTGAAACCCTAGGACCAGTCTCTGGTCCAGGCAACAACGTCATCTATTCTCTTCTTGAAGGTGTTGCTTGGTACTTACTGATTCGGTGATAGGAGCGTGGTGGTGGTACTTCTCTAGAGGGCATAGCGGTTGCAGATCACTTTCATTTTGTTGATTTTCCTCTGTATCCGTTATGTTTCTTTTCTTCTTCTTTTGAGCATGTGTTTGCTGCTATCCTAGCATGTTCTTTCCTTTCAAGGCTATCGTGGTTGTATTGTGTGGTTGCTATGCGTAAAAGGCTATTTCAAGGGGAAGGAAACTATAGATTTTGAGAACATTGATTGCTGATATGGAAGTATATTACTACTTGTACGTGGCAAAACAACCTTTTTGTATTTTATACATATGACTAGTATTCATGCACTAATGGCTCAGATATGTAGAGCTCGTTGGAAACCCCAAGAGGAAGGTATGATAAGCACAACAGAAAGTTTTCCTCAGTTATGAAACCAAGGTTATCGAACCAGTAGGATTAAGGAAACAACTCCAAGATGTTGCTAACAACTTGGAACCTGCACAACACAACCACAGAACTTTGCCCCAACTTACAATAAGGTTGTCAGTCTCACCGGTTTGCCGAAAACAAAGGATTAAACGTATAGTGTGGAAGATAGTGATTTGCTTGTAGAAAGTAAACAGTAAACGGTAAACAATAGATGATATATGAATGATAAAGGAATGGACCGTGGTCCACAGTTCACTAGAGGTGTTCTTCTTAAGATAGATAGCATGTTGGGTGAACAAATTACAGCGGGGCAATTGACATATTGAAAAAGCATTACAATACATATACTAGACATCTTGACTCCTACGAGATTTTTTTGGGCATTACAACATAATACATAGACCGTAATCCAACTGCATCTATGACTAATAATCCACCTTCAGGTTATCATCCGAACCCCTTCCAGTATTAAGTTGCAAGCAACAGATAATTGCATTAAGCAATGTGTGTAAAGTAAACAATACAATTACCCTTGGACAAAGGATTGTTGTTTTCTCCCTAGTAGCAACAACACATCTACAACCTTAGAGATTTCTGTCACTTCCCCGGATTACTAGAGGCAGGCATGAACCTACTATCGAGCATAAATACCCCCTCTTGGAGTTACAAGCATCTACTTGGCCAAGATAGCTACTAGCAACGGAGAGCATGCAAGATCACAAATAACATAGACATGATAGAATCAATAATCAATATGACATAGTATCTCAATATCCATTGGATCCCCGCAAACACAACATGTATGGTTACAAATAGATGATCTTGATCATGAACGGAGCTCACAAGATCTAAACATGATAGCACAAAGGAGGAGAAACAACCGTCTAGCTACTGTATAGACCCATAGTCCAAGGGTGAACTACTCACGTATCACTCCGGAGGCTGGCATGGTGATGAAGAAGGCCTCCAGGATGATCTCTCCCCTTCGGCAGGGTGCCGGGAAGATATTCGGATCCCCCGATCTAGGGATGGAGATGGCGGCTACGGACTGTTTTGTGGAGATCTGACTAGGTCCTTAGGGTTTCTACATCGGGGTGCTTTTATAGGCGAAGGGGCAAGGTCGATGGGCGCCCGAGGGCCCCACACCTAGGACTGACGCACCCCTTGGCCGTGCCGCCACAGGGTGTGGCCGCCTCATGGCCCCACTTCGGCTGCCCTTTGGACTCCGTGTTCCTTCGGGTAAAATATTAACTTTGGCTTTTGTCCCGTCCAATTCCGAGAATATTTCCTTACTAGCTTTTCTAAAACCAAAAACAGCAGAAAACAGGCAACTGGCACCACGACATCTTGTCAATAGGTTAGTTCCAGAAAATATATAAAAATACCTCAAAGTATAGACAAAGCATAAGAAAGTTGATACAAAACAAGCATGGAGCATAAAAAATTATAGATACGTTTAAAACGTATCAAGCATCCCCAAGCTTAACTCCTTCTCTTCCTCGAGTAGGTAAGTGATAATTTTTTTTTGAGGTGACATGTACCATCACAATTTTGATCAAGGTATTTGTAAAGCATTGATAGCTGGGATCAAAGTACTCTAAACATGAGCATGAAAGATGTAGTTCTAACAATAATACATAGCAACTATGTTATAACATGAAAGGTGCAAATAAAAGATCATGAATAACAATGCATTGAAATACGTTTGTTTGTTTCACATATAGAAACATAGCAGAGTGGTATTTAGCTTTTTCTTTATGGTATATCAAAACATAAATTCATAGGACACCTTCAAAGTTCATAAGGGTGACTAGATATAAATAGTTTAAAAACAAGCAATATCAACATTATGGATCAATCAATAAGTTTTGGGACAATGCACATTAAACTAAGAATGACTATTATGCTCTCTTAATTGGTGCATAAAGATAGAGGATGGAGACTCAACATAAAAGTAAAAAGAAAGGCCCTTCACAGAGGGAAGCATGGATTTCAAGTTTCATAAAGAGCTTCCAAAAATTATGGTACTTATTATCTTTTAGCTCTCATTGCCCCTATCATAAGCATCTTGAAGTGATTAACATTAAAATGAAACAAATATGAAGTATATGCTTGACAGATCATAAGTTGGCAATCTCATGTCCCTTGAGTACGAGGGTCGTTCCTCATGCTACTCAACTTTAGTCGCAAGCAAGTCCTTGTCATTATAAGATATATGTATCATAGAGAACCGCCAAAGGGGCACCCCTTGCCCCATGACACAGGAGCTATCCCATATCAAAATGACAAGGCAACAGACAATGCGCATCTCAGCGATCTTTTTATTTACCATGAGCATGGTGCTTTTTTTCTATATTTTTTTCTGAAGATGCTTCATAGATTGCTCACTATGGTTATGCTGCAAGTTTCCGCCATGATTAGGCATGGCTTAGGCTAAATGCTAGGCATTTCTCTAACACATATATAATACTCCATGGACTTACAAGCTCTCCTTTTATTTCACACCGCCGACATCCATAAACAAAAGATCATGATATCAACTGGATAATCTGTACATGTGTTAAAAGTGAAAGGGCATGTATGCCCCCATGTGTGGTTTTGGTAATTAATTACAATCTCTATGGACTAATGTGTAAATTGAGTTTCACTTGTAGGTTTGTCCATTGGCATCGCTTGGGCCATGTGTTGGTCTCAAGGTTGGAAGATGAAGAAATGTCCAAGGGCTTTGTGCCCATTGGAATCATGAAGAAAGAAGGAGCTTGAAGGTTGATCAAGACATGTGCAAAGAGTTGCATCAAGATGGATCAACCTCAAGTAGGGATGAAGAAGGGCGAGCTCAAGATGCGCCATCTCTATAAGATCTCATGCTTGAAGCTTGCCATCCTCGTGCTCATGGAATGATTAAGACAAGTTCAAATAAGAGGTTTCCCCATGGAGTATGGGGGAGCAATTTGCAAGTCTTCATCTTCATCAAGCAAGAGCATCCAAGAAAGGTGTTCCCACTATAGAAGAATAAGACGGTCTACATCAAGTTCAAGTGGGATGCTCAAGGAAAAGGTATGTTCTTGATAGGGATTTTCTTTTGCCGGTCTCGTATTGTTAGTTGGGATACCGGGTTTACGATAGATTGTCGTACTATCAAGAGGGGCTCTCAAGCGGGTGTCTTGTGTGCATCGTTCGGAGAAATCTCAAACCTTTGCATTCATAGCATCATCTTTCTTGGTTGTTATTTGGTTCTTGTCCATGAGAGGATCTAGAGATTGTGGTCATCATCTTAACAAGCTCTAGTTCATCATCTAAGGATTTCACTTGCATATATTATTGCGGTTTTTGATCTTGCAAGTTTTCCGGCTCCACACCTTGGGGGATACTTCACATATATGTTCATGGTATTTTATCCCAAGGTGATACCCATATGTTCATGGTATTTTCACCTTGGGGGATTCTATTCGTCGTTATCTTTCCAACAAAATTGGTTTCATCCCGTTTGGAGTTCGGATGCAAAAGTTATTGCGTTTCTGGTTTTCTGGTTTCTAGAATTTCCCTGACCGGAAGTTCCGGCTTCCCACCGGAAGTTCCGCTAGGGCATCTTTGCCGCCGAAAGTTCCGGTGAAAGTTTTGGGTCTTCTTCCGCTCATGTTTAGCAACCTTCTATTTTGGATGTGCTATTTGACGGAACTTCAGTCGGAATTTCCACCGGAAGTTCCGATCCCACCGGAAGTTCCGGCCAGGGACCGGAAGTTCCGCTCAGGCCTAGTTGCCGCTGAAAGTTCCGGTTGAATTTCTGGCTCTTGTTCCGCTCACAACTCAGTAACCTTCTGTGTTGGTTTTGTCTATTTGGCGGAACTTCTGTCGGAACTTCCACCTGAAGTTTCTCTCCCATCGGAAGTTCCGGTGAACCGACGGAAGTTCCGACCAGGACTCGTTTTTTCAGTTTCTCGCTCAGCAGTTTTTGACCGTTGGCTATGTGCCACCGGAACTTCCGGCCTCCCACCAGAAGTTCCGGCCAGGAGTCGCGAATTCCCGTAACAGGCAGATCTGGGATCCCTTTAAAAGGGGCTCCTCTTCCCCTTCGTGGGATACAACTCTTTTCTTGGTTCTTGGCTTTCTCTCTCACCTCTATTGTTGACCTTGAAGAAGCTTTCCCTCTCCCCTTTCCCTTCCTATGATTCTTGCATCCTTTTGAGGGATTTGAGAGAGGAGATCTAGATCTACCATCCCCCCAATCTAAATCCCTTCTTTGTGAAGGAATCATTGGGATCTAGATCTTGGAGAGTTTTGTGTTCTCCTCTTGTGTTCTTCCTCCCTTATTCCCCCAATAGATTTTGTAGCTTTGTTGGAATTTGGGAGAGAAGGACTTGCCCTTGCATTTGGTGCATAGGTTTGAGTTCTCCTTGGAGGTTCGGCGAGTTCAAGCTTGTGGGCTTGTTTCTCTTGGGTTCCTTGGAACCCTAGACGGTTGTGTGGTTGGGTTGTTGACCTTTTGTGGTCTTGTAGCCTTTTGTGGCTTTGTTGGCCTTTTGTGGCATTGTAGCCTTTTGTGGCTTTGTTGTTGGGGGGCTCCAATTGAGTTGTGGAGTTAGCCCCAATCTTGTACGGGTTCGGTGACCGCCCTCAAGCGTCCCATAGTGGAGCAAGTGCCTGCCTTTTGTGGTGCGCACTTGGGATAATAGGGTGAGCCTTTTGTGGCGTCGGTGAGTTGCGTGCTTCCGCATCCAGGGTGAGGCCTTGTGTGGCGTTGGGTGAGCATCGAGCCACCACACCTCGAGGTGAGCCATTTGTGGCGTTAGGAGAGCATTGCGCCATCGCACCTCTCCAACAGAGACGTAGCTTCTTTGGAAGTGAACTTCGGGAAACAAATCTGCCTCAAGGCCCATCGGTTATCTCTCAACCGAGCCCTTTACTTATGCACTTTATATTGTGATAGCCATCATGCTTGAAGTATTTATATCTTGCTATCACCTTGTTGCTTGTATTGCTTAACATAGGTTGTTGGTGCACTTAGATAAACTTAGTGGCTAGGTTTTGTGCTCAATAAATTTAACGTTAGTTTTATTCCGCATTTACTTGAGCCTAAACTGTAATATTTTTAAAAGCCTATTCACCCCCCTCTAGGCGACTTCCTTTGTACTTTCAAAAGGCGTTCCCCATGACAGCATGGTTCTGCTAACTCCCAACTTATAAGTGCAAGCATATAAACAACATAGATGATACAATGGTTCAAGTTTATTAGGTGCAAGAAAGTAAAGTGTGTCATCAAGTTTGTGAGAGCTTTAATCACTAATTTTCACATAACAAGTTTAATTTGGAAGATAAATAAAAACATGAATATACTTGGAATGGTGTAACACACCATGCATAGGAATTTATAGTGGACTCTTTGGAATAACTTGGTTTCTTGGGAGTTGGATGCACGAGTAGAGATCATACTCAGTATAAGTGGAGGCTGATGACCCACAAGTTTAGGGGATCGCAACAGTCTTCAAGGGTAGTATAACCCAATTTATTGATTTGACACAAGGGGAGCCAAAGAATATTTATAAGCCTTAACAACTGAGTTGTCAATTCAGCTGCACTTGGAAATAGTATTGCTCACAGTAGTTTATCAGTAGCAACAATTTTGTAGTAGCAATAGCAAAGTAATAGCAAACAGCAGGATTAGAGTGTTGTAGGCATAGGGATTAAAATAAAGATAGTAGTAACAATAGTAGCAAACAGCAGGATTAGAGTGTTGTAGGCATAGGGATGGATGGACGGGCGTTGCATGAACAAGACTATTCATGTAATATCAAGATCTAGGGCATTTGCTGATAAATAAGATAAAGCATCCAAGTACTAAATCATCATAGGCATGTGTTCCATATATAGTCACACGTGCTCGCAATGAGAACTTGCACAACATCTTTTGTGCCGCCAGCCCATTGCAGTGGGGCCTTAAGGGAATCTACTGGCAATTAAGGTACTCCTTTTAATAGAGTACCAGCGTAAAGCATTAACACTCCATGAACACATGTGATCCTCATATCACAGCCATCCTGTAACATCCCAGCATTTAGGAACCTAACGAAGGGTAGATTTAGGATTATGTATTGTTGCATGCATCTATTTGTGAAAAGGTGGGTGAAATTTTCGCCAAATAAAACCTTAAGTGATCAATGTTTTTTCTTACTTTAAGATTAGGTTTAGACTTAAAGGAGGATTGTTATAAACTTTGATGTGATCTTAAAAGAAGTATGTGTGTTTTGAAATGGGTTTGAATTTTAAAAAAAACTTAAGTGTTTGAATAATAATTTAAATGATTTAGATATAAGATTTGAATCTTAAATTAATTAAGATATAGGTAGTATAACTTAAATCTCAAAACAATAGAAATTATGAAATTCATTTTCATATTATAAGGACATAAACAAATCACAACAGAATAAAGAATAAGAATATTCTTTATTAATAATAATATAATCTTTATTACAATTGAATAAAATAAAGATTATAAGAACTATAAAAGGAAAATTACAAAGGACTAAAAAAATTACATCTACTAACTATCCTATATCTAAAACCTAAACTAAATCTTCATCTTTATCTTTGAACCTGCAAAACAAAGATTAAATAGAAATAAAACAAGATTAGTGTTAGTATATATTTCTCTCAGATATGTTAGTGAGGTGCACTTGACAATCTCATCACTGAGAAATGTTAAGGAGGGGCAAGTTTCACCAATATGAAAGATTTCATCTTTCATAAATTCCCAGCCAGAATGCAAATGATAGCCAAAAAGGGACCAATTCACCAGCCAAGGTAAAAGTAGATTGGTAATAGTAAGTTCAAATTTTCTGAACCTATCCATATGTGCATAGAAGGCACACAGGCTGAACACACACAAGCATTCAAAGGGTGTGCTGTCGACTTCACAAGCACATCCAGATAAAAAAAAACCAGAGCACAGCCGTGGGGAAGCACCTCAGTGCATCACTACACTACACCACACCACACCACATCACAGCCAGGGTGAACAGCCAGTAAACCAAGAACAACAGCCAAACCAACCACCCAGATTAACCCAAACATCACCGGGATGGTGACATAAGGAGGGGGATGAATCGGGTGGACAACAAGGCCAAGCCCAGAAGCTAGGAGGAGCAGGCTAGCTCCAGATCAAGCACAGGAGTCTAGCAAAACCAGATCAAGATCATCACCAACTTACTCCACAAATATCAGCTTTTGTGGTGAGTTTCATAAAACCTTCACATGATCTAATCATCTTATTTAGAGAAAGGCATGTGTTGTTTTACAAAACAAACCCTCAGAAGACACCCAAGTGGGGTGAATCCATCATAGGGATTTCTGAAAATCTAAAGGCAAATAGCAAAGTACCAGAATCCAACCAGAGCTCAGAGCAACATCCTTGCTCTAGTTGTCAAACTATACTTTACAATTCAAAAATATATATACCTATGATCTAGTTCTAGGCACATCCCTAAAGGAAGGGTAGAACCTTAGAAACAAATCTTTGGGATCCATAGATTGATCAAGCTCACTATCATTTTTTTTCAAGCTTTGATCCAATAAAGAATAGCTGGTACCACTACCAGGACTATCTAAATGAACCAATTAGATAAGATTTGAATCCCTAAGCCTCAGACCAACATCATTGGTCTTAGGGAATTTAGAGAAGAGAATCTCTATTTATCTTTCAAAACCAAGATTGTCTTAAGCATAAACTAACCAAATCCATGGTTTAGAATTAAACTTGTGTGCCATACATGATGGTATCACAAGAACAATCCATTATGAATCAGGAAAGACAGTAAATCATCATAGGTTCAGACAATCAACTAACTAATCATTTTCCTGTTAACATAGGAATCATAACTAGGATATTTCTATGTTAAACTTCATTGTTTGAGATCATGATGATCTCAGACCACATGTTAATTCCCAAGCTAATAGCACTAAGACAGTAGATGTATCCTATCATAATCATGACCATGAATCAAATAAACAATGGAAAGCTATCAAATCATTGGCTTTACCAAGCATGTTTCCCATACAACCACATCATCTGAATCAGATGCAATCCAAGCATCAAATCATCTAGTAAGCCATCAGAAACATCATATATCATTTTAAGCAACAAGCCTCAGGCCAATAAGCATTTAGCATGTGTACAGACCATCCAAACATGAATCAATTCATCCAGTACATGAACAAGCACATCACAGGAACCAAAAGGGATAATCATCCTAATCAATCGCATAAAGAGCGTGAGAGGACACTACTAACATCTAGCATCGAATCAGCAAGCACAGAGAGCACCAGGAGAGGGGAATCAAACTCACTATAGGTCCTCGCTGAAGGATAGAAGAGGAAGCAGGGGCCGACGGCCATGGAGGCACGGGGAGCACCCAGAGGGGGTGCTGCAACCCGCACGGCGCCACGACAATGACCCTGATCACGCCTGGAGGTGCAGAGCATCACCTCAATGCACGACGACCACGACCGCACTTGAATCCATGCTAATCCCTAAACCCTAGGGTTTGGGACGGCATCGATCCATCGCAGGAGAGCCCTAGGCTCGAATCCAATTCAATAGAACGAATGGGCGTCATCGACAACCCCCTAATGCACCATGGCGGCGACCAGAACGACCGATGGCGGTGGGAATCGCCGGTGGTGGCATCGCCGGCCATAGGGTCGGGGTCAGAGGAGGAGAAGATGAACTCGAGAGAGAGAGAGACAATGAGGAGTGGGCCGAGCTGGGCCAGACCCTTCGGGGTAGCTCTTTTGTCTAGTACTAGTGGGCCAACAGGGCCCAATAAGAATAACCAACCCAGAAACAATTTCAGGCCTGTTTAATAAAAAGAAAAAGACCAAAATACCCCTGGACTTAATAAAATTCTAGAAAATAAAATAAAAGTCCAAAAAAAATATAAATAAAATATTTTTGGATTCACAAAAATCCAAACTACTCAAATAAATTAAAAATATAAAATTTTAGACATTTAAATTTTATTAGGAATTTTGTAAATTATATATTCCTTATGGAATTTTACAAAATTATTGAAAGGTGATAAAATTAATTAAAATTTACTTTCATTATGTATTAATATGGTAGTATTTTAGAAAAATACTAAATAAATATTTAATCACCATTTTTAATGTATGATTGATAATTCCTAAAAGGATTGTTAAATAAATAAAAATCAAATAAAAGGGAAATAAAATAAAATAATTCAATATATGTTATAAAATATTAAAAAGTAATATTTATAAATCCTTTATTACTAAAAAGGGACTTTTGGGGGTAAATGCATATAAAATTAAGTAATGCATTAAATTACTTGCATAATCATTTTGCTTCTTTAAATATTGTCCTTACCGGGCAATAATGATGTTTTTGTAGAACTAGAAGCTCAAGGTCCAGTGCAAGCATCAGACTTCACTACCTTGCCCACACAAGGCAAGTTCATCACTTGCTCATGTCCTTTGAAGAGTCTTTATCAAAGTATTTGCAAATTGTGTGTTATCATATATGTTATAAAAGAAAGAAAGTATTATTTTCACAAATAAAGAAATTATAGATATCATCCTAAGTGGTGATATGATGGAGCAATAGAACTTAGAGTTCTAATTGCAACAATGATGATCAAGTAGGGACTTAATAACCCCTGACATCAGTGATTCTAGCGCCGTATATTACGCGTTAGCCATGAGATTTGGAATGGGACAGAGAAGTCAGCTATATCTTCTTCCTCTCGCATGAAGCCGGATGTGCAGGTTGTGGCTGTTATCCTTGTAGCGTGCATATTAATTGGTAATTCGTAGAGGATATGCAGCATATGGGTGGGAACCCTCAACGTCCCACGATAGTTCTAGCATCTAACGGTTTGTACAAACCATTGCCGTAATTCATTATGTGGGCATGGTGTACACCAAGGAGGCATGCTTGGGGGCAAAGGATTGGCTTGGACCAACTACTAGGCCCCACATCATGGAATTGTGGACGGAAAGTACGCCTTTGCCAGCAACAAGGAGTTGATCTCTCATGGGTAAAGTAACGCACCTCTGCAGAGTGTAAGAATTGTAACTTGTTACTCCCTGTTCCGGGAAGGAGCTACGAACACAGCAGGAAAGGAACTCCATGAAAGTTCTAGTCAACCTGTGAAGGCTGATTGTCATAGTCTTCAGAATAAAATCAATCTTTGAAGAAAGATTTACAAAAACTGCATAGTGCCAAGGATTTATAATCCGAGGTGGTAGTTAGTGACATGGTTATACCCTACGGGTACGTAACTTCAGCATACCTAGTCCAGCCCAAGGAAGGCCCACGGCAGACATACGCTGGCCCATGAAGATTTTCGGGTGGCCAAGGCCCATGACGTCTTCGGATCCTTGGAGAGCAAGACTAGAGGAGATAGGAAATTCAAAGGGGTAAAACCCTAGAACTTGTAACCGACTAGGACTACGCCCGGGACCTGCCTAAGTCTATATAAAGGCTAGGAGGGCACATCCTAGGAGGACTCGACTCATACTTTCGCACACGCATCCACACCAGATCGAATCAAGACCAGAACCTTCGTTGCCCGTAATCAAAGAGCGCATAAGCAGAGTAGGGTTTTCTCCGGGCCTGAACTCGTAAATATCGTGTCCGCTGGTTGCTTGTCTGTTAACCGTGCCACGATCTCCATCATCCCCATCTTCTCCAAATCCCCTGTCCATATCACTGGGCATTGACGAGATTAAACCTCGTCAATTGGCGCCGTCTGTGGGAACTGGGGCTGCTGATTGTGCGGTCGTGACGGTTCCGACCCGATCGATCTACAACTCCGCGGCGACGGAGAATCACCTCCTCTTCGGCGCTTTCGACTTCATCGCCCACTCGCCGGATACCATGAAGGATTTCGAGCCCGTAGGCGACGGACTCAAAATCTTGTTCGCGAGCTTCGCCTGTGGGACAACCGGCACCCTCCGCCTCGGCGGGTGCCCGTGCTGGCCAATCAGGCCCGCTTCATGGGCTCCACACCTGCTACGACGTCACCATCAACAGATGAGTTCTACAGCAGCAGAATGCAACTCCGATCGGCGATCCACCTTCGGATGAAGGGACCCACGGTTCCGATCCGGAAGCTGCGAAGCAGCCAACCAATCTACAGCACTATCTCAGGCGCCGCAATCATCCAAACCGACGAGGAACGCTTAACCCGGCCGCCCAACCCCAACCCGAGGATGTAAACGCAAAACGGTGGAAACGGCGAAAACGGGGACAACAGGGGCCACCTCATCCAACTTAGCAAAGAAGGATGGGTCGAAGGATGCCACGCCGTCGCAGGCGAAATAGTCCTACCTCTGGACTCCCCACGTGATCTGCTGAGGGCATACCACTACCTCCTCATCGAGGAGCACAAGAAGCAAGTCAAGATGCAGGAGACGCCGACAACGCAAGCAAGAGTCCAACCTTCAAGGCGCGACGAGCCGCGCTCTCCGCCATAGGACCCGCTCTAGCACAAACGGAAACCAGGGAAACAAGCACCGCCTCGGTGGAAAACATGGACCAAGGAGCGGGCGTGACGTGACCCAACTCCACACATCGTTCATGGATATGGACGCCGACGGCAACATCATCCCGAAGACGCCACAAGCTGCGATCATGGCAGCCATCACAGATTCGCGGCTCACCCACCTCCGGAGGGGGATCCGAAAAGGGCCATGCATAGGTCCGCACTCACTGGACTAGGACTAATTGGCGCTGCGCTCCACGAAGACGCTCCTACGGAGCCGAAGAAGAAAGCTCCGGCCAGGCACGACCAGAGACCCACTCCCTCATCCGAAGATGAAGAAGAACACGATCTTCCTCGAAGGAAGAAGAGCTCGCACCGCCATAAACATGACTAAGACGCCAGAGACAAGCTTACACAGCGCAAGATCGACAAAGCACGCGCCAGACGCGCATGCTCATCTGAATCTGAGATGGATGAAGACGAAGGAGAACTCTGCGGGGCTTGATGCTTCAGCAGATCCGTCCAGCGAACACAGATGCCACGCAACTTCAAGCTTCCTTCGGATACTCCGAAGTTCAACGGCACGCAAGATCCAAATTCCTGGCTCAGTGACCATCTGTCATCCGTTAAGCTTCATGGAGGCAACAAAGAAACCGCCATGCAATGCCTTCAGCTGCAGCTGACAGGCGCGGCATGGGTCTGGCTTAGCAGCCTATCATCAGGATCCATCCGAAGCTGGGAGGAGCTCGCTTATAGCTTCATCCGAAATTTCAAAGGCACCAGCAAGAGGCCCGCCTCAATTGAAGAATTGCGAGCCTGCACTCAGAGAACGGGTGAATCCATTCGCTCGTACATACTATGCGGGTCTACAACCAAGAACTCCGCAGCACACATCTCCGAAGAGCGGGCCATCGACGCCTTCAGGGACGGCGTCAAACGCCTAGACTTCAAGGAGAAACTTGACGTAAAGCCCAAGACACTCGACCAGCTCATGGAAATCGCCAACAGATTGGGCGACGGCGAAGGTTGCATCCAATGGCGAATCGATGAAGAGGACGACTACGGCCGAAGACACGAACGCCGCAGCAAGAGGAGATCGTGCATCTACGAGGACCGCGACGGACCCGACATGGTCGCAGCCGGCTACGCCGACCGTCGTAACGACAACAGCCACAACAGTGGAGGATACCGCAGCGGAAACTTCCGCGACAATGGACGACCAACGCAGTCGTGGCAACGCCGCGACCGCGACAACGGACCCTCAGCATTCGACAAACTTTCGGGTCCATGCACCATCCACTTCTACATCGACAAACAAGATGGCAAAAAGAAAGCTAGCCACATGCTCAAGGGCTGCCGCGAGTTCTAGAAACTCAGCGAAGGAATGGTGCAGAGGAGGCAACAAGCTCCAATTCCTGCGTTCGGAAACGCACCTGCGCCAGGTGAAATAGCACACGGAGCTCCTCCACCGCCGCCTATTGGAGGCCCAAATCAACCACCGCACCAACAAGAAACAACGCCGGGGTCGCATACCCCCCACCAAAGGGAGCACTAAATATGATCCAGAAGGGACACCCAACCAACAGGGTGCAGAAGAAAATCACCCGACAAATCAATTTGGCCGTGGCAACTCCGCCTGCAATCCCTGAGTACCTCAGCGGATCGGAGTCCTGCATCACATTCACTCGCTGATCACCTTGCCAGATCCTCGCCAGGTCATGCTGCCCTGCCGGAGGCACAGATCGGAGGCTTCGAGATGAGTCGCCTTCATGGACGGCGGCAGCATCAACCTAATATTCGCAAGCACTCTAGCAGCTATGCGGATCCCAATGCAGCCCGGAACAATCGAGACACAATGTTCCACGGCATTGTCCTGGGAAGGCATCTTCCCCGGGCAAAATAGGGCTCACGTCATCTTCGGAAGCCGGACAACTTTCGCAAGAGCGCCTTAGAATTGGCGTGGTGGATCGCGTCGCAATACCACGCCATCTCGACGGTAGCATTCGCAAGGTTCCTGGCCGTCCCCACACTACGCATACGATACCTACTACTCAAGATGCCAGACCAAGGGCGCCATCACATTCCACGGAGCTTCACCCGATCGGACCAATGCGATAGGGATTTCAACAAAATCTCGGCCTTTTTCGCATGCAAGATTTAGCTTGTAAGGCTCCGCGAGGTGACGACAATGGCTACCCAACCACAAAGCGTAACGCACCGACATGTCTTTCGACTCCACCATCAACACCAAAAAGTGCAGGTCCATCCAACGGATGCCTCCAAGACGGTGCTGATCACCAACGACCTCAAAGATCAAGATAGAAGGCACGCCGTCAATTCCTCCGTGAGCGCTGGAAATTACCGGTGTCCTCGCGGACATGCCGAGTTCCTGTGGAATTCGCCGAGCACGCACTCAATGTCTTCCTGCACACCAAGCCGCCAAGCGATCCATCCAAGATCGGAGCCACGAGCGAAGCTATCGGCAAGGAGATCAACAGACATCGCAGCAGACTTCATCCGGAAATCAAGGAAAGCGAGTGGCGGTAAACACGGTGATGGTCCCGAAGAAGGACACGGACATCCTGCGGATGTGCGTGGACTTCACGTCACTAAATAAACACCGCCTAAGGACCACTTCCTCTTCCTCGGATCGACCAGATCATCGATTCGACCGCAGTTGTGAGAAACTCTCCTTCCTCGACGCCTACTCAAAGATAACCAGATTCGACTCAAGGTCAAGATCAAGAGAAAACGGCGCTCATCACACCGCTCGAGTATACCGCTATAACACAATGCCCTTCGGCTAAAGAACGGGTGCCACTTACCAGCGATGCATGCAGGCCTCGCCTCAAGGACCAGATCGGTCGAACGCCCAAGTCTATGTCGACGACATAGTCATAAAAACCAAGGAGGCAAGAACACTTATCGACGATCTCCGCGAGACGCTCGACAACCTTGATCGCCACAGGATCAAGCTCAATCCAGAAAAGTGCCTTGGCGTCCCCTTGTCACCGCTGGGTACTTCATCTCTCAACGAGGATCAAGCAAACTCAAGAAAATCAAAGCTATCATGACAATGGAGAAGCCAAAACCTCAAGGGCGTTTCAGCAGCTCGCAGGCGAGTAGCGCACTAAGGTGTTCATCACCGCATGGGCGAGAAGGCCCTACCATTTTACCAGCCGCCAAGGCGCACAAGTTCGAGTGGACACGAAGCCAACGACGATTCAAAGCCCTGCTGCTCCTTCCACCTCGCCAGTTTTGGTCATGCCAAAGAGCGCGAGCCCTCGTTGTCATACATAGCAGCCACACACCGTGGTCAAGATAAAGACTCGGGTCGAACGACCAAGAAGGCAAGACCCACGGGTACAACGCCCAATTTACTACCTCGGAGGTTCTCACTCCAACAAAACAGCGGTACCCAGACTACTGTGGTTCCCACGGCGTTCATGACGGCTCGACGATCGAGCCACTACTGTGAGCATCAGTGATGGTCGCCAACGAGGCACCCCTAAACAAGATCTGAATAACCCAGAGGCCACAGGACGCGGGCCCCGTGGGGCATTGAACTATCACCCCGGACATCATCTACGAAGCGACACGCAATCAAATCTCAAGTCCTCCCGACTTCCTGGTGCATCGGATGGAGCTGCAGCTGCTCGACACCCTGCATATGTCGCAGCCCGGACAATGCATTTTGACGGCTCCAAACGCGAAGCCGAGCAGGGCAGGAGTCATAACCGACCTCCCCGCAAGGTGACAAGATGAAGTACGCCCTTCGGATGAAATTGAGCCTCCAACAACGAGGTCAATACGAAGCCCTCATCCATGGCATGAAGATGGCAAAAATATGCGGCGCAACGCGCCTGGTCATCTACGGTGACTCCAACCTTGTCGTACAGCAGACGATGAATGAGTGCGACGCACACGCCGAAAACATGATCGCGTATCGCCCGCTATACAACGCACTCGAAGGAGAATTTGACGGCTGCGAACTTCGGCACGTTGGAAGAGAGAGCAACGAGGAGGCCGATAGACTCGCCAACATCGGCTCCACTTGTGCAAAGGTACCACCAGGTGTGTTCCTCGAACAGATCTGCGTGCCATCCATCAAGCGGAAATTCCCCAAGGGATCACCCGAAGAAGTAGAACACTCGGGGGCTACGCTACCCGAAGGTCATGAAGGACCCGAAAAGTTGGATACCGAAGTTGCCATGGTCAACCTGATGCAGGTCATGGCAGTCGAAGAAACTTGGACACGTCCATGCATCCAGTTCCTGATAAACGGAGAATTGCCAGACAGTCCGACAGATGCCCGAGCGTATCTCGTTGGTCAAAAGCCTTCACCATCATCAACGGCGAGCTGTACAAACGTAGCATTACGGGCGTACTACAACGGTGCGTCACCATCAACGACGGAAAAGCCATACTCCAAGATATCCACGAAGGCATGTGCGGCCACCACGCAGGTAGCCGCTCCCTCGTCGCCAAAGCTCGCGAAAGCAGATTCTATCGCCAACGCCATGAGCGACGCCAAAGACATCGTTCGAAGATGCAACGGTGCCAACGGTTCGCCGACAAACCGACGCACTGGGTCCGAACTTCGACCCATACCCATAGCTTCAGCCTTTTGCCCAATGGGGCCTCGACATGATCGCAAACCGCCAAAATCTTCGAAGGAGGACACGTCTTCCTCCCGGTCGCAATGACAAATTCACCAAGTGGATCAAGCCATGCCGCCACCAACCGTAAGGGCAAACCGCCACAAGTTCTTCAATCCATTGTCTATAGGTTTCATGCATCGCGACAAGATCATCACCGACAACGGATCGAACTTCATCTCCAAGAATTTGTGACTTCCAAGGCCTCGGATCAATATCACGTATGCCTCAAAGGGCACACCCGCAAACAAGCGGGCAAGTGGAAAAGGCCAACGGCCTAATCGGGCGCTGGCATCAAGAAGCGCCTCATGAGCTCACTCGAGCACAAAGCTGGAAATCGGACGAAAGAGCTACCGTGCCCGTGGAGCTTACGACACGCCAAACAGCTCCACCGGCTACACACCGTTTCTTCATGGTGCACGAAATGAGGCCGTGCTACCAGCACGCCACTGTGCTCCACGAAGTCGCCATAAATAAGCCTTATCCACGGCTGCACTCAAGACACCGTCGACACACTCGATGAAGCGCTGGATATAGCAGCCGCCGATCAGCGTGTACCAGCAGAATCTCCGCAACTATCACAGCCGGTTGCGCGCCCAAGGTCCTTCGTCAAGGAGACCTCGCCTTGCGACTCAAGCAAAAGCAACCGAACAAACTCGATTCACCATGGGAAGGACCTATGTCATCACCGAAGTCATCCTGTGGCGCCTATCGCCTCAAGCACGGAGTCCGGAGTCGATACTCCAACCCGTGGAACGTCTCGCACCGCGATTTATTCTACCCAGAGCAACCTACCCCCACCTCACGATTTCATCGACCGAGGACAAACGTGTACACTGAGTAGTGACCACATCAGTGCAAACGAAAAGGGCACGATGCTAAATCAGCATCGCGTGCTCGCAAAACAAGTAACCTTTACAACAAAGGGCACAGACCCGCCCAGCCGCAATATCCAAATTTTACATCTATCTGCTTATTTTCAGGTCCTACCTATTCTGAAGAATAACCTGAGCACGCTGCTCAAACAAATCTACAATCTGTTCGGCATACTGCCTTACAACCGCGTAATGCGGACGCATATTCCACTCGCCACCATCTGGTCGAGAAGGTGGCCCAGTCGCCACAACAGCCAAATCTACATCAGGGCGATGCACCCTCACAAGAGACAAGGCAGCCTTCACCCCGACGAAGCTGCTGCCGACCAGCTCCTTGACATTGCCGGCACTCCAAAACTTCGCCGAAGACACGCAAGGGTCGTTGGCACGACATCCAACGGAAACATGACGCAAAGATCGAGGAAAGCGATATCCGCACCGGCGAGCACCCGCGAAACCTGGCAGACACGATCCTGCACCGTCGCCAGAACTATGGCGTGATCACGATCCATCTAGAAGAAGCCGCCGGCCTCCATGTCCTGTTGAGTCAAGCAATTGACTCGAACACTAATATGCTCCTTTTCTTCCCTCGGAGCAAGATTGGCACCTGCGACAACCGCACAAAACAAGAGTAAGGCCAGCAGGCTCACCAAGAATCGAGCTACAGCCCAAAGAAGGATCAACTTACATTGCAGGACCCTGACAGCCGACCCAGCTCCGCCATCAAATACTCCTCTGGCTGCACCACGGTCTGCCTTTGGACTTCAAACGTCAACGCATCACAGTAACCTAAGCAAATCTCTCTCCAAGCTGCGACGCGATCTTGAAGAAAAGCGAGCTGCGAGGAATCATCCAATGATGCTCGCAAGGGCCTTTGATGAAGTGTCAACTGGTCAAGACCAAGGAACCTATAGCAGAAGAAAAAGAAGGCACAGACATTCAGCCAAGGATAGAGCACAACTCGGAGAAATTCATTAAAGTATATAAGGCCCACGTTGGCACAAGGATGGTACTACAAAGATATTTACAAAAAATAGACTACAAGCTACCCTACTACTACGCCTAAGGCGGAGGGCACAGTCGCCGTAATCCGGACTACCTAGCTTTGGCCTCGCCTGCCGCAATGCGACTCGCTGCAAGTCAATGAGCTTGGGCCCATATCGCCTGCAGCGAGCGGAGTAGGCGGCAAGGCTACCTCGGATCCATCTGCGGCCCGTCGGCATCCGAGAAGTAATCTGCAGGTCCAGCTCCGCCCCACCGCCATGGCCATCGCCACCGACAGACGCGCCGATGCCCTTCGCTTATGCTTGTACTGCAGCGCCGGTCGACAGAGCCTCTGCCAGGCATCCACGTCTTCAAGAGATGCGCCTTCGGAAGATCTCTGGTAGAAGCGACCAAGGACCTCTTCGCTTGGCAAGGAGTTGGCACGGTCTTGCGGCGGTCTTCGACCACTACGGTGGCATCATCTAGAGCACCGTGCTCCAGAGCATCATGGTCAAACTCGGCGTACGCGGCATCCGAGACAAAAAGAAGAAAACATGAAGAAAGGCAACATAGAAGAAGATCCAGAGAAAAGAAGCAAGTACAAAAGCTAGCGCCACCGAAATAGCCTTGGCAGAGCCATGAGCTTCTCCGCCACCCCTTTTTCACGAGCAGCCGCAACGGTGGCCAGCTGCTCCTCACGATCTGCGGCCTCTTGCTGCAGACGCTCTTTCGCTTCGGCTGCCTTCGTCAGCTCCAGCTCAAGGCGCTCTTTTGCCCCAGCGGCAGCTTCGGCCTTCTGCTCCGATTGGCCAAGGCTCTTCTTCAGAGCATCGACCTCACGGAGAGAGTCGTTATGCTCCTCTGCATTTACAACAAGCAAGTGTCAAAGAATAGGACCAGGATAAGCAAGAGAAGTACTACAAGGCAGACGAATACCTTGCGCGGTTGCGCCCTCGGCGTCCGGCGTTCCTCCACCAGCCGCTTGGCCTCTGGACAAAAGGCTGCAGCAACATGCAATAGTAGTAAGAGGGACTTGGGGCTCGCCCAACACAAAGAAGCATAAACAACATCAGCATACGAAGACACTCGGGGCTCCCCATAACATCAAGCGTAAAACTTACGTGCTCGAAGGCGAACCCATGAGCCCGCGAATTCTGAGGCGCAACCACCAGCCTCTCCTGCCCAGGAGGAACTGGCGCAGCATCACCAGAAGTCGCCACCGTATGAGGAGGAGGCGACGCAATGTTCGACTCCCCCATCATCTCGCGCGCACCATCACTAGAGCCGTCGGAGGATTGCCTGCATACGAACCAATCAACACAGGTGCAAAAATAACAAGGGAACAAAGGACAACAGTGGCAACAAGAAAACTTACGAGCCCAACGCGCTCAGGTCGAAGATAGGAGAAGCCCTTCGGGCCCTCTTCTCCTCCTTCTTTTCTTCCCCCTTCTCCTCTTTCTTTTCTCCCTTCTTCCGCTTTGCTGGCGGGTGCGGAGCAACAGCCCGCACAGGAATGGCAGGAAGGGGAGAGGAAGAACCCCCATGAACATCATCATGACGCTCAAGGCCCAGAGGATTTCTAGGAGTCGGAGGAGTCGAGGCATCTGACGACTCGCTAGAGCTCCGTGATCGCTTGCGCGAATGGTCCTCACTCGATTCGTCGGCATCCTCCGCTGGCGATCGCGCTGACGGTAGCTCGGACAAGGAATCCACCACTTCATTATCCGGGGCATTCGGATACCTTTCGGGCAACGGTGGTGCCATGCCCGACACTTTGAAGCTCTGCAAAAGGAAAAAGAACTTTGTTAGCAAACAAAGGAAAAAGTACACAGCTGACAAAAACAAAAGGGAAGCACTACGTGCACAAATCTACACCTTCGGTACGACCAACGTCGAAGAAAAGGGAGGAGTCAGCGACTTCCCCGGGATTTCTTCGTCGGCCTTGAACTTCAATAGCGCGCGAAGAGCCTTGTCAAGTTCCACCTCGGAGATTTTCTCACTCGAAACCCTCGTCAGATCACGTCGCCCAGAGTAAAGAAACATCGGGTGCGCTCTCGCTTGGAGGGGCTGCACCCGACGCTCAAGAAACGTCCGGATGATGTCGACACCGTTCACCTCCTTCTCAGGAATCAATTGGAGATCCTCCACCCAATGGTACAGGGCCTCTATCTCCGCCACTTCACCGTCTAAGATTTGGTTTTTCCAGGATCTTTTCTTCTCAATCAATTGGGAGGGATCAAAAGGAACGAGACCAAAATCTTGCCCAGGCAGTATGGAATCACGGATGTAAAACAATTTCCTCCGCTAGTACTGGACAGATTCGGACATGGAAAAGGAAAAGAATTGCACATTGGGACTGAGGGAGATGATGCAACCCCCAATGGGATACACACCATCTGAACCAGACTGCCTCTTCACGGAATAAAGCTTTCGGAAGAGGCCAAAGTGCGGCTCAATGCCAAGCCAACACTCGCAAAGCGTGATAAAACACGCAATGTGGAGAAGTGAGTTGGGAGACAGATGATGGAGTTGAACCCCATAGAAAAAGAGCAGTCCACGAAGGAAGTCATGGACCAGAAAAGAAAACCCGCGAATCATGAAGGCAACAAACATAACCCGATACCCATATGGGGGACGGGGGATTACCTCATTGCCGGGGAGTCTCACGGCCGTCGTGTCTTGCGGGATTAGGCTCCGCTCGCGCAGTTTGCGGAGATCGTTCTCCCGCGTTTCTGATCGCCGCCAGCCACCGTCGGTGACGCGAGCAGTGGCGGTGCCCTTCTTGCCTCTGGCGGCGCTGGTCCCAACTGCAGATGAGGATTTCTTTGTTTTCTCCATGGCGCTACGGCGATGGTGGCGTTGCCAACGAAGAAAGACAAAGGAAATATGGAGGAAACTCTCAGCGCGTAGCAAGAATAGCTCAAGAACAAGGGGGCAGTGAATAGATGAACTACTGCGGTGAAAAACAAACCACGATTTCACCAGGGATTATAACAGCGAAGACGACGCACGCCGGCCGTCCATCGAGAAGACCTAACGCCAACGGTAGATCTGGCCGTACACGTGTCAGCACCAAAACGAACCGTCATTACCACGCCGTCCACTACGTGCGGAAATCGAGGAGACGCCGAAATCATATCCACGCCGCGCGTGACCGGTCAATTCAAAGTCAGCAAGTGGGACCCACGCTTCGTCCAGTCAAGACATCTCTGGTGTAGCAGACGCTTGAGGTCATCGATCGTAAGCACTAACGTCATCAAAAGCTATACTAGCACCACTTCGGCTCCACAGCTAAAAGTACTCACTCGAATCTACGATTCGACTAAATACTTGGGGGCTACTCCTATCAGGAGCGTTGGCCGCGCACCCGACAGACAAATGAGGACAAAATTACTTATTCCGAGTCCCACGTCAGTCGACTCCACTACGGACTCGGGGCTACTCCCATAGGGAGGATGGATTTAAGCATCCGAAAATTTTCGAGTCTGTGGACCTAATGATTGAAACAATGCTTGAATCGAAAGTCTGCCGAGTCTCACGACTCAAGAGACACTTGGGGTTACTCATAGGAGGCTGGTCGCGCACCCTATGAAATCTTCATCGCGATCTTCGGATCCGCATGCAAAAACTTTTTTGGCAACTCTGCCCCAACAAAATGCTGAGTGAGCGACAATCTCCTCGGCCACCCGAAACACCTCCGAGGTGATAAATGTTCGGATGCTGCATCTGCGACGCAAAGATAAGACCTACAGAATCATCTGATGGCCTGGCAATGCACCTGACTGCGCTCTGCTATAACACCCTCAGAATCGGCCCTATACAAGTTTCAGCGCTTCCCGCCAAACCCGCATAGAAACGATTCAAAGGTGCCCACCAGGCACTTGCGTGCGGGTGGAAAACGAAGTAATATCATTACACAATAGTCTTCGATGGAACCCACAAAACATATATATACAACAGCGACTCAAAGAGTCAAGAATACAGATTTACAGTACAAAGATCCAAATCACCTTGAAAACAATGCAGCGCCCGAGTACAGACAAGATGCAAATTGAGCTAAGAGCCCTGAAGAATAACCAATGGCGTCCATTGAGCCAAGCCGGAAGGGTATCCACGCTAACGATGTCGATCTCAAACCCGCTTAAACAAAAGGGTGCCGAAAGGGCAAAGGAAAAAGAGAGCGGTCAAGATCTTGAGGCCAGTACACGGCGAGGCTAGAATTCGGCGGTCCTCGCCTACATAGGTATGGTGGACTGAAGCGGCAGCACGGCATGCACTAAACAACCTATAGAGACTCGATACAAATAGCGGCTATCAGAGAGGGGTAAGAAAGACCTATTCGGAACCAACCTGATACTACCACCAAACATACCCATCCTGGTCTTTCCCCCTCGAGACCAAACGAGGAAGTCAACCGAGGAACTCACACCGTTGGCAGTTTTATTTATTCAGTTATCGTTGCGTCAATTACTAGTCAGGTATAGATAGTCATCCTGATATAATAAGCAGTGGGCACTTTTAGTTAACCATTCCGTTGTAGTTGCAACACTTACTAGTCAGATACAATTAGCATGAGATATCCCAAACCCAGCAATTGTTGGTACTTTTATTTGGCCATTCCGTTGCAGTGAAGCTGATTACTAGTCATATCGGATACAAGTCAAATTATAACAGTAAACTTTAGTTATAGTTGTCTATGATCGAGAACTGTGCTCCAAGTCGTCCATAACCTCGGACACGGCTTCAAAAGATTTAACCTGCAGGGTGCACCAAAGTATCCACACGCACGACCCTTTTGCGGATCAGTTAACATACACCCATCGGTATGTCGGCGGGCCTAAGTCATGACTTTTCCCAGACCCAAAGCAAGTACTTGGGGGCCACCCAACTAAGCTACCCATGAACGGTTGTCCGCTCGAACGGACCTGTGGTTTGCGCTGTGGTCAGAAACGATCGGGAACCCGAAAGTGTGACTGGGCTTGTCGATACCGCGAAAACACTCCGCAATCCTAAACAGTACAGGTGCTCCACGCACAATCTTAAATAAAGCAGTAAAGCATGGCATAAGTACAAGATAGTAATAAAGCTCCAAACTACTTTGTGGCCCCCAGTACAATACTTTGAAATCAGGAACTAATCGATGGGGGTGCCCACACACCCCACCTGTGGTTAGCGCGCTCGATCTCGGAACAGGTGTCAAGAACTCGGGGTCCTACGGGACCAGGTGTGATTAAATCCAAATGTTGTCTATTACCCATCGGTGCCTCTGCATTTACCTACTTTCGATTTTAGTTATTAAACAGTAATTAAAGCCAAGATCATCTCCAACTTTAAACATGCGGCATTACTCCAGCAACTATGGTACTTGACGACACGCAACAGCACTTGAGAAAGCGACTACAACGCGCAAGTCCAACTATCTACCAATCAACAGGTAATAGGATGTGTCCAAGGCAATATAAGGCTGCAAGGGATATCACGGGCACGAAAACTAGAGCATCGCAACACAGATAGCAATAGATCAACAGGAGGGAATAAATACTATAAAAGTAAGATAGGTAGAAAGGGGGAGGTGCTCGCCTGGAAAACATTGCCGAAGGTTCATCCAAGATCGGGTCGACACTCGCATCAACTCATCAGCCTAATCCGCGAAGAAGCAAAGAACTAAAAGAAACACCGGATGCAATATTTAATACTATGGCAGAAGATCTGGAATGATTATGATATGCATGCGAGATGAACAATTATTATGCAATAGGTTTTATATATAGCATTTATAAAAATAGGGGCTCGGGAAAAAGGTTCACACATCTGGGTTCGGAAGATCTTGGGTCCGGGGGTTCGGGGATTCGACAGGGTTCGACGGGAAACGGGATCGGGAACCGGGAAGAAGGACTTGGTTTGGCGACGAGGCGCATCGGATCCGCCCTGGTCGGTGTCAATCTTGTCATCGTGAAGATCTTGTCGGGCCCACATCTCGGGTCGGTCTTGGCGTCCGGGGTGAAGTACTTGTCGTTCCCGTGGCGATCTTGGCGTTCTTTAGGAAGTACTTGGCGTATCCGTGTCGACGACCTTGGCGTTCGGGAAGGAGGTCTTATCGCATCCGATGGATCGGTCCTCGGGGTCGGAGAACTTGGCGCGCCGGGATGGAGAACTTGAGGTTCTAGGAGAACTCGAGGTCTTTGGTTCCGGCGACATCGCCTTAAGGTTCCATGTTGAAGCCCTTGGGGTTTTTCCATGACGGAGTACTTGCCGATGGTCATCGAGTGTAACACTAGGTGCAGTTCTCCAGGTTCAGTTGGCGGTGAACTTGATTCAACACCGAGGAAAACTTCGAGCAGTGCCACGTTTATTCACAACGAAGGTCAAATTAGCTGAGGTACACCACATCTCCACAGGACACCACAGTTCCACGCATACACGGACAGCAGCAGGCCACCTGGGACAAAGCACCATAGGAGACGCACGCAACAACAAAAAAAGACGGAGAGCAAAGGCGTGCTACAGAGAGGAGGGCGACACTGGGTCGTCGGTGGAGGACACACATCTGGGGCTGAACATGGCGTGGCCTCGGCCTTGCTGCGGATGGAGGCGAACGTCGGCGGAGCTTCTGGCCGGAAACAGAGCGACGAGGCGGGGCCGAGTGAGGCGGGGAGGTCGGACGAGCCAACGGGAAGGCGAGGTCGGCGACGTGGAGAGGAACCGGGCAGCGGCGGGGTCCGGCGAGCGCCGCGGCGGCCGCTGCTGGGGTCGAGGTGGCACCGGGCACGGAGAGGCGCGGCTCGCACAGGCGGAGACCGAGGCTCCAAGGCCTGCGTGGAGGAGAAAGGTGGGCGGCGTGGAGCTTGGCGGTGGGGATGAGCTAGGCGACGGCGAGGGCCCCTGCGGCGGTGGGGAGAGGCGCGATGCGAGGGATCGCGCATGCGGCGGCACACGAGGTGAGCAGAGCGGCGGCGGCCGGGCCGAGGAAGGAGGAGGCCGGCGCGAGGACGGGCGGCCACGAGGACAGTTCAACGGTGGGGGAGGGCCTCGCCCAGGAGAGGAGAGGGCACGACGGAGAGAGGAGATCGAGTAGGGGGCGGGGCGCGCGGTTGGTGGGCGATGGGATCAAGGGGGAGCAGGATCACGAGGAGGGGGCGTGGCCACGGGGCGTCAGGTGTGGGACGGGGCAGGGGAGTAGGACGGGGTGGCGTGCCCAGGTGGGGAGGCTGTCGGTGGTAGGGGTCGCGCCAGGTGGGGTGGGGCCCGCGTGGCAGGGACTGGGTGCGGGCAGGGAGACGTGCGCGGGACAGCGTGCGTGTGCGTGTGTGGCTGGTGATGGGTGGGTTTTGGCGGCAGGTGGCGGGTGGAGCGGGCCCAGCTGGCTGGTGCGGTGTGTGTTGTGGGCGAGGGGTGATGAGGTGGCGGCCTAGAATTGGACAGGTGAGGTGGATGTGTGAGGTGGAGGCAGGGGATTAGACAGGGGGATGAGGTGGCGGGATGCGATTGGCCGGGGTGAGGTGGAAGGGGCTGGGTAGGAAAAAGGGGTAGGGTATTTGGTAGAAAAGGTTTGGGTGTTTTCTGGGTAGGTAGGATTTTTTATCTGGAGGTGGCCGGCTGGGCTCTCGGCCTGGCTGGCTGCCTCCTAAAAAAATAATTTAAATATTTTATTTATTTAAAACGGGGCTTTTGCAAACCGTGGGTAGACAAAACAAAATATTCCGGAGACCCAGGTTTTGTGTTTGAATAAAGACGGGGCGTTTAGAAAACAAAAACAGATTTTTCGAAAATAGTTTTTAAACGAACCATGCAAGATGATGACGATGCTCAAATGCAAGGTGGCATGATGACATGAGCATGCAGTCATGATGATGCAATGCACAAAAACACCGCGATTTTCTAGTAGTGGTTTTGCGGGATGCCACATCTGCTAGTATGAATCCGTACCAGCAGGTACGATGAAAAATCCCGACGGACGCGTTGGGTACACCAATTAAAATCACTGGAATTCCACTCCTATAAGTCCTCCGCGGCCTGAGTTGAATTACGCCAGCATATGTTCCAGGCCCGGGTTAAGGGACCCGAACCTGAAGAAGATCGTGTTGTTTCGTCCTAAGACAGTTAACTGACCCTGATCCATCGGGTGAGTCAGGCACACGCATCAACAATCCCTACACACATATACTATTAACATATAACTGTTCCCGAAGGATGGAAGAGTCCTCAGCCGAATCTACGATTCGACTGATCACTCGGGGGCTACTGACATGGTTATACCCTACGGGTACGTAACTTCAGCATACCTAGTCCAGCCCAAGGAAGGCCCACGGCAGACATACACTGGCCCATGAAGATTTTCGGGTGGCCAAGGCCCATGACGTCTTCGGATCCTTGGAGAGCAAGACTAGAGGAGATAGGAAATTCAAAGGGGTAAAACCCTAGAACTTGTAACCGACTAGGACTACGCCCGGGACCTGCCTAAGTCTATATAAAGGTTAGGAGGGCACGTCCTAGGAGGACTCGACTCATACTTTCGCACACGCATCCACGCCAGATCGAATCATGCACCTCAGAACCTTCGGTTCACCGTAATCAAAGAGCGCAAGCAGGAGTAGGGTTTTCCCTCCGGGGGCCTGAACCTGGGTAAATCTCGTGTCCCCTGGTTGCTTGTCTGTTAACCGTGCCACGATCTCCAGCATCCCCATCTTCTCCAAAACCCAAGTCCATAACAATGGGCATTGACGAGATTAAACCTCGTCAGTTAGAGCATCAAACTTCCCACCTTGCATATAATGAACTTGTTGGGTAACGTTGTTACTCATTCTTTCCTTTGATCCCTTGCTTAGACTCTGAGGATTCCGAAGACGTGCCAATGTATGCAGCCGAATACCAAGAAGACATGTTCTATGAGGAACCTGATCTATCCAGAGGAGTTGAAGGCATGGACTACGAGATCCGCTACGGTGTTGATGAGAACGAGTCCACTTAAGGGTCTAGTTAGTAGTAACTAACTGAGCCGAGCAGCATGAACTCTATAGAATAAGCTGTTGAGCCTCACTCCTAGTCGGAGTTGTTACTTTTAAATTTCCGCTAAACATCTTATATTTTGGTTTGTAAGTTGGATCTTTTGGAAGTCTTGAACTTTCGGTATTTTAATAATAATAATGTGTGTACCTTTGTAATATGGACCCGCAATGTTTCTGTTGTACCACTCTGAGGGATGTGATATTTATGGAACGATGTTCTGTGGATGTCATGTCAACGACTATAGTGTACTACACATGCAGTGGTATGCTGGGTCACCACAGTTGGTATCAGAGCAAATTGCCTTTACCTTAGGTTGGAAACCTAGTTAAGGGTAGTACCTGTAGGATATTTGGCAACGATAAAGAATTCTCTAAAAGTAATATAATGGGTATTCAAATGAGAATATTCCGTTATATATTTTAGTGCGATAATTCTTTGTTATGATGCAATACATTATTGGATACTAATCAAAATTATTTTTCTGATATACAGAGATATGGCACCAAAGTTTCCAAAACAGACTTTTGTAAGGAAAGAGGAGACTCTTGATGATTATCAAGGATCATTTACAGACCAACTTCGTCAACTTTTAAAGCTTTTTAATTGTCCAACTAGAATCCCAGTGAACACTATCACTTATCTTGATGGTCGGATGTTATCCAAGTATTGTGTGAGTATCCAACTTCCAGAGAAGCTTGGACTGTACCACGATCTAACCATAGGAGAAGGTAGGAGTCATTTAGAAGCCTATCATGTTGCTGTTGTGGAGGTAATAGCTAATATCCGGGAGCAGAAAACCAAGGATCTAGAAGGTAGCACATTTTCTGTGATACCTCATGATTCTATAGACTCGGAGCCTATACCGGATCATCTTAATTTGGTTAAGACGCATCCTAAGTTAGCTTCCAAGTTTATGGACAGATACCGAACACTCGTTGCGTCTTTTTATAAGACTCATCAAGTGATTGTTGAAGACAAAAATGACATGTTAGGGGATCTAACTGATCCGGAAAGGAGGAAGCAGTTAGCATCCTAGTTAGAGAAAGAAGCAAGTAGTAGTGCAACACCTATCTTTAAGGATATACCTATAGATCCAGAATCTTTTACACCATATCCTTACTCACCAAGACCTGAACCTACACATGATCCTAATATAAATATGCGGTATGCGGTACCACAGGGCTCAGAGGATGGTTCTGACTCAGAACTTCCTATTGAGAATTCAGATGGTTGGAGGATAGGATCATATAATGGATCTCATGAACACCAGATGTCCATAGATGGTTCTGACAGAAATGTTGGACAATCTATTTGGATGGGTGCAAGGATGAATCCTGATAATAGTAGTAGAAATACCATGTCAATAGATGATCAGGATGAAGAAGAAGATCCTGAAGAGAGAGTGTTTGAATTATCAACATCTTCTCAAAGCCCAGGGAATATACATTATCCAGTATTTAACTATCTTGTCCACGAGAGCACCTGGGGAGCAGCAGGATCTGCGTATCCTGTTGACAACTCTAGAGATGAATCTCAGGAGATGCAGGCTGGAGATAATGTTGAATATGTTTCTGAAGACTTTTCAGCTGAGATGGAGGGAGTCGATGCGCTCAGGTTGAGTAATGACTCAAGTCCTGACACTTCAGATATAGAGTATGTTCCTTCTGTAAGGCCATATGTTCCACAAACTGTGCGACGAACAACACGTCATCACGGTTGGACATCAGGCATGTACGATGAGCGTAGTTACTACTAGAAGAAGACAATTAGTTAGTAGTATCAAGTACCGTGTTTTGTAATAAGGTAGTTGTGTGATTATACCTATATGGTATATGTTGTAATGACTTTGTATCATTATGATATTATGTAAAATATGTGAAATGCATATTTGGATTTTCTTTGGATCTTCATTGTGTGACTAGTTATGTGCGTAAAGTCGATCTCAGAACACATGTGCATGATGTAATTATGAGTATTCGCTTTATGTTGCAGGACTAGAGGGTCATGGATACGGGTGTAGGAATGGAAACTGAGCAGCAGCAGATGGAGCGAGAGGCCAAGTAAAAGGCCGATGCAGATGCAGCAAACCAAGAAGCATTACCACCACCACCACCACCAATGAGGCCGTTAATGGAGCAGAATTTTATGCAATGTATGTAAATGATGCAAGAGACCCAGAACAAGTTCATGGAAGAATTGCTGGGTAGAGCAAATCAGAGGGCACCTGAAGGTGGAGGAGTGAGTTTATCTGATTTCCAGAATGCAAGACCGTTACCTTTTGCATCAGCTCCTGAACCAATGGATGCAGAAGACTGGCTAGCAGATACAGAGAGGAAGATGAAAACTGTAGGTTGCAATGATGAGGAAAAATTGAGGTATGCAACTCATCTGCTGACCGGACCTGCAGCATCATGGTGGGAAAATCAATTAGCTATGCAACCACCAGGAAGGGAGTTTACCCGGGAGGAGTTTAATCAGAGATTCTGTGAATATCATGTTCCAGAAAGCATCATGGAGTTGAAGCAGAAAGAATTGGAGGAGCTTCAGCAAGGATATACTAGTGTCATGAAGTACATCCGGGAGTTTAGCCAACTGTCTCATTATGCTGAGGAGAATGTTAACACTGAAGAGAAGAGGAAGAAACGTTTCTTGCATGGATTAAATCCGTTTGTGAAGATTCAGCTAAGGTTAGCCAATAAGCAAACTTATCAGCAGTTGTTGGATGCAGCCATTACTTTTGAAGATGATTGCAAGAATGTCCAAGAGGACCGGAGGAAGAGATCCAAGAAGGAAACCAAGAGAATTCAGGCAAGCAAACCTAAATCGAACCTGGAGTTCAAACCTTGGAATAGGAATTATGGCAACAACAACAATAACAATAACAAGGGCAGTGGTGGAAATCAATCTAATCCGAGAAGGAATGTTATCTGTAACAACTGTGGAATTCCAGGGCATTTCGAGAGGGGGTGTAAAAAGCCTGTAGTGATCTGTTACGGTTGTGGTCAGAAGGGGCATATCAAGCTGGATTATCCGAGCAAACCACCAGGAGGATGGCCTACCAAGGGAGGAGGACAAGCCAGTGGAGGAAATGGACATCCCAATAAAGGAGGAAACAATGGCAAGAACAATAATGGCAAGAGAAACCGACCTACCGAAAAACTGAACTGTGCAACCCTCGAGGAGGTGGATAATTCAGAGCATGCAGTAATAGGTACTCTCAATATCCTTACCAATCCCGGCAAAGTTCTATTTGATACTGGTGCAACTACCTCATTCATTTCTGAAGAATTCTGTGATAAGTTTGGGATTAGAAGGGCAACGTTATAACATCCTATGACCGTAGTTACGGCAGGAGGGAATGTGATTATACGCCACATAAATCAAGATCAGGTTATCTCGATCTGTGGTTGTACATATTTCGTAGACCTTTATGTGATTCCTTTGAAGGGAATTGCAGTAGTGTTGGGGATGGATTGGATGATGGAACACGGAGCTCAGATTAATTGTGAGGAAAAAACTGTCTCAATCAAAACTCCAAGTGGAGCAAGGATAGTTTACCAGGCAGATAAACACAGTCATATCATGGTGGATCTGCAGTTGAATTCAATGAAGGAAGTTAAATTAGAAGAAATTCCTATAGTTAATGAATTCCAAGATGTTTTCCCAATGGAATTACCAGGAATGCCACCAGACCGGGAGATAGAGTTCACCATTGACTTAATACCTGGTACAACACCAATAGCTCAGGCACCATATAAAATGGGACCCAAGGAGTTGAAAGAACTCAAGGAGCAAATTGATGAGTTAGCAAGAAAAGGATTTATTTAGGAAAGTGTATCTCCATGGGGAACACCAGTAATTTTTGTGGATATGAGAGATGGTGGAAGACGGATGTGTGGTGATTATAGAAATCTGAACAACGTGACGATCAAGAACAAGTATCCTTTACCAAGAATTCAAGATTTGTTTGATCAAGTGAAAGGAGATGGAGTATTTTCAAAGATCGATTTAAGATCTGGATACCATCAAATAAAAATCAAGTCGGAAGATGTTCCAAAAACAGCATTTATCTCAAGATATGGACACCATGAGTATCTGGTGGTACCATTTGGTTTGACCAATGCACCAGCAGTATTCATGAATCTTATGAACAAGATCTTCATGCCATATTTGGACAAGTTTGTCATCGTCTTTATTGATGATATTCTGATATATTCCAAGGACAAGGAAGAGCATGCTGACCATTTGAGAATAGCATTGTAGACTTTAAGAGAACATAAGCTTTATGCTAAGTTCAGTAAGTGTGAGTTCTGGTTATGTGAGGTAGAATTCCTCGGTCATGTGATCAGTAAAGACGGGATTGCTGTGAATCCATCTAAAGTTCAATCGATACTAGAGTGGACTGCACCAACCAATGTGAAACAAATTCGAGGTTTCCAAGGAATGGCTGGTTATTATCGGAGATTCATTGAAGGTTTCTCCAAAATAGCCGGACCAATGACCAAATTATTAAGGAAGAATACACCATTTAAGTGGGATGAGAAGTGTGAAGCAAGTTTCCAAGAGTTGAAAACGAGATTAACCACAGTTCCAATCTTAGCAGTTCCTGAAACAGGGAAGGATTTCACCGTATACTGTGATGCATCTAAAGAAGGTTTGGGTTGTGTATTAATGCAAGATCGGAAAGTAATTGCTTATGGTTCAGGACAATTGAAACCACATGAAGTCAACTATCCAACTCATGATTTAGAGTTAGCAGCAGTAGTTTTTGCACTGAAAGGATGGAGGCATTTTCTTTATGGAGCCAGATGTGAGTTATACACTGACCATAAAAGTCTCAAATATTTCTTCACTCAAAAGGAATTGAACATGAGACAGAAACGTTGGTTGGAATTAATCAAGGATTATGATCTAACAATCAATTACACCCCAGGAAAAGCAAATGTTGTAGAAGATGCTTTAAGCAGAAAGAGTGCAGATATTCAGCCTAGCAACAGAGAGTTACCAAAAGAGTTACAAATGGACTTGGAAAGATTAGAACTCCAATTCACCAGGACAGAGGTTCTTGGAGGATTAGCGACTATGCAGGTAGTTGCAGAACATGACAGTGATCTTAAGCAAGAAATTTTTAGACGTCAAGAAGAATATCCTTTTATTGCGGAGGAAATTCGGAGGATATCTCAAGGGCAAAAATCAGTTTTTCGCCTTGGAGATTATGGATCTTTATGGTTCCAAGATCGTTTATGTGTTCCAGATGTGACTGAGATAAAAAATGTCATACTCAAAGAAGCACATGCTACCCCATATTCTATACATCCAGGGAGTACTAAGATGTATATGGATTTAAAGGAACTATTCTGGTGGAATAACATGAAAAGAGATATTGCTAAATATGTATCTGAATGCCATACTTGTCAAAGGGTGAAAGCTGAACATCAAAATCCAGCAGGACCATTACAACCCTTAGAAATTCCTGAATGGAAATGGGAGGAAATAGGCATGGATTTTATCACAGGATTACCTATGACACCAAAAAAGAAGGACATGATATGGGTAATAGTGGACAGACTCACTAAGAGTGCACATTTTATTCCAGTGAATCAAAAGGATAATGCCGAGAAGTTAGTTGAAGTATATGTCAAAGGGATAGTAAGTAAGCATGGAGTACCAAAGAAGATCGTAACTGATAGGGGATCAGTGTTTACTTCAGCATTTTGGAAGCAATTGCATGAAGCACTTGGTTGAAAGTTAGATTTCAGCACGGCATATCATCCTGAGACAGGAGGTCAAACTGAAAGAACAAATCAAATACTAGAAGACATGTTGAGTGTGCACTAGATTTTGGAGGAACATGGGAGGATCACCTACCATTGGCAGAATTTTCTTATAACAATAGCTACTCAGAGTAGTCTGAAGGCAGCTCCATATGAGGTTCTATATGGAAGGAAGTGTAGATCACCAATATGTTGGTATGAACCTGGAAGTAGCAAAGAATTTGCGCCATATTATATCAAGGAGAGACAAGACATCATTGATAAGATCAGGGATATACTGAAAATAGCCCAGAGCAGGCAGAAAAGTTATGCGGATCGAAGATCATGGCATCCAGAAGTAGGAGATATGGTCTATTTGAAATTAAGTCCAATGAAAGGAGTAAAAAGTTTCGGAGTAAAAGGGATATTAAGTCCAAGATATATTGGACCATTCAATATACTGAGCCAAAACAGAACTATAGCTTATGCTTTAGAGCTACCATCAAGACTGGCTCAAGTGCATAATGTTTTTCATGTGTCACAACTTCACAAATGTTTGAAAGTTCTAGAGGATGCAATAACACATCAAGAGATAGAACTACAAACAGACCTGACTTATATTGAAAATCCCTGCAAGATTCTAGAAGAAAAATGGAAAAGATTGAAGAATAGGGCAATCAAATATTGCAAGGTACAATGGGAACATCACCCTGAAAGGGAAGCCACATGGGAGAAGGAAGAGGATTTAAGAAAAACTTATCCAGAACTATTCAGGTACATCTCCAACAAACTTCGGGACGAAGTTTAATTTAAGGGGGGAAGTCTGTAACATCCCAGCATTTAGGAACCTAACGAAGGGTATATTTAGGATTATGTATTGTTGCATGCATCTATTTGTGAAAAGGTGGGTAAAATTTTTGCCAAATAAAACCTTAAGTGATCAATGTTTCTTTCTTACTTTAAGATTAGGTTTAGACTTAAAGGAGGATTGTTATAAACGTTGATGTGATCTTAAAAAAGTATGTGTGTTTTGAAATGGGTTTGAATTTAAAAAAAACTTAAGTGTTTGAATAATAATTTAAATGATTTAGATATAAGATTTGAATCTTAAATTAATTAAGATATAGGTAGTATAACTTAAATCTCAAAACAATAGAAATTATGAAATTCATTTTCATATTATAAGGACATAAACAAATTACAACAGAATAAAGAATAAGAATATTCTTTATTAATAATAATATAATCTTTATTACAATTGAATAAAATAAAGATTACAAGAACTATAAAAGGAAAATTACAAAGGACTAAAAAATTACATCTACTAACTATCCTATATCTAAAACCTAAACTAAATCTGTAGGGTTTCGTAGCATGGAAAACAAAAAATTTCTACCGCATACAAACAAACAAGCCAAGATCTATCTACTAGATTGTAGCAACGAGTCGATGGAATAACTCACCCTCGAAGATTCCAAAGTGTTTAACGAGAGCGGATTCTCGTGGGTGATGTAGTCATACTCTTCATGATCTCGAGATCGCGTAGACGATCCTTCCGGCGCTGCATTCCGGCAGCGCTCCCGTAGTCGGTCACACGTTCGTTACTCGACGTAGACCTTCCTCTCCCTTGTTCCAGCAGGCAGTGGAGGTTGTAGCACTCTCCTCGCGATTCCGGCAGCACAACGGCGTGGTACCGGAAGTAGAGGGGAGATCTCATGAGCTTCGCCTTAAGCCGGAGCGAGTATGGTGGAGTATGAGAGAGTCCCTCGGTGTTCTAGGGTTTAGACACTCCGAGGAAGAGGTGCTAGGGCCTGCGGCTAGGGATTGGAGGTGCCCAAGTCGGCGGCTAGGGCAACCCTAGGAGGCGGCGGCAGCTGCAGGAGGTGGTGGCGCCAAGCTAGGGTTTGAGGCGTGGAAGTTGTGTGTCCTACGAGGGAGCCCTGCCCCTCCTTATATAGGTGGAGGGGCCGGCCGTCTAAGGGGAGGGAGAGGAGTCCCTCCCCAACTCGGCTTGGGTGGTGCACCGGCTTGGGGAGGACTCCTCCCCAACTCGGTTTCCCCTTCCTCCTCTTTTCCTCTTTCCAAATTTAGCCGTTTGACTTTTCAATTTAGCTATTTGACTTTTCAAACTAGGATTTGAATTAATCCTTTATTTGGAACAGCGATGACACTTAGTACATGATGCAATCATACCAACTTGATACAACACATTCATGTACCCTTCCCCTCCGGAGTGCCGGACATTCCGGAACATTCTAGAACATTCCCGATGAAAACACCGGAACCATTCCCCAACTCCGAAACGGGACTTTCCTTATATGAATCTTATTCTCCGGACCATTCCGGATCTCCTCGTGATATCCTGGATCCCATCCGGGACTCCGAACAACATTTGGTCTCTTTCTCATCATTCCATAACTACTCAAACAACGTCGAATCCTTAAGTGTGTCTCCCTACGGTTCGTGAATTATGCGGACATGATCGAGACACTTCTCGAACAATAACCAATAGAGGAATCTGGAAATTCATATGGCTCCCATATTTCTACGATTACTTTGCGATCGAATGAACCACTTACATACGATATCAATTTCCCTTTGTCTCACGATAGTTTACTTATCCGAGGTTATGATCGTCGGTATCTCTGCATACCTAGTTCAACCTCGTTACCGATAAGTACTCTTTTCTCGTTCCCGTGATATGTGATCCCTTGTGAGCCAGTCACATGCTTGCAAGCTAATTGGATGACATTTCACCGAGAGGGCCCAGAGTATATCTATCCGTCATATGGATGGACAAATCCCACTCTTGATCCATGTGTTTCAACCAATACTTTCCGAACACTCAATGCCACCTTTATAGCCACCCAGTTACGGCGTGGTGTTTGATGTCATCAAAGCATCCATCCGGTAAAGGTGATATGCATGATCTCATGGTCGAAGGAATCAGATTACTATGTATCAGAAAGCATATAGCAATTGAACTATTAAAATGACTTGATCTTTATGCTACGCTTATCTATAGGAGTATGTCCATCATATCATTCTCCTAACGATATGATCCTGTTGTTAATAACATCTCAATGTTCATGATAGGGAAACCACAATCATCTATTAACCAACAAGCTAGTATTATATAGAGGCTTTACTAGGGACTTCAAATTAAGTTTACAAATCACACAAGTATTAATGTTTCCTTGTTAATACTATTATAGCATGAATGTAAACATTTATCATAAACACAAAGATATAATAATAACTATTTTTATTATTGCCTCTAGGGCATATCTCCAACAGTCTCCCACTTGCACTAGAGTCATCTAATCTAGATTACATGGTAATATACCGAACACCCATGGCAGTTTGGTGCTGGTCATGTTTTGCCCTCGAGAGAGGTTTAGTCAACGGATCCGCCACATTCAGATATGTGTGTACTTTGCAAATCTTTATATCCCCATCCTGGATATGTTCTCGAATAGCGTGAAAACGTTGCTTGATATGCTTCAGCTTCTTGTGTGACCTTGGTTCTTGCGCATTGGCTATGGCGCCCATGTTATCACAGTAGATAGACATTGGGTCCAGCGCACTAGGAACCACACCGAGCTCTGTAATGAACTCTTTCATCCATATCGCTTCTTGTGAAGCCTCTGAAGCAGCCATGTATTCTGATTCAGTTGAAGATCTCGCCACAACGCTTTGCTTTGCACTCCTCCAGCTAACTGCTGCACCATTCAATATAAATACGTATCCAGATTGTGATTTAGAATCATCCGGATCGGTGTTCCAACTAGCATCGGTGTAACCATTAACAATGAGCTGTTCATCACCTCCATAAGAAAGAACCATATCCTTAGTTCTTCTCAAGTACTTAAGGATGTTTTTGACCTGTCAATGATCCACTCTGGATCACTTTGATATCTGCTAGTTAAACTAACAGCATATGCAATGTCGGGTCTAGTACATAGCATGGCATACATTAGAGATCCTATGGCTGAGGCATAGGGAGTCTTACTCATCCTTTCTCTATCTTCTGCCGATGTCGGACTTTGAGTTTTACTCAAGGTCGTATTGGGCAACATGGGCAAGAACCCTTTCTTGCTATCTTCCATGCCCAACCTCTTTAGAACTTTGTCCAAATATGTACTCTGTGACAATGATATTTGGCGTTTTGATCTATCTCTATAAATATTTATGCCTAATATGTAAGCTGCTTCTGTAAGATCCCTCCTTTGTAAAGGAAAAGATCCCTGTGATTGCAATGCTAGTCCCTGGATCAATGCTAGCATCCACAGTTTAAGATGAAGTACACAGATACAAAGGTCGTTTATTACAGTCTTTCCAGAGTTAAAACATAGTCTTTTACAACTCATGGCCAAAGGCCTAATACAAGAGTTTATGGAATAAGTAAATAAACATAAGTCTTCATCTTCATGTGCCACAGGCAAGCATGTTGAGTGTAGACTCATGACTCCTATTCATCATCGAGTAACACGCAACATCATAAGTTACAGCCACAAGGGTCAATACTTTGGAATAGTATTGGCAAGTGATACCTTAGTATATTTTAAGTGGACTATAATACTATATGCATTTGGCTGGTGGAGCTTAGGCTTGCATTGCTCAAAGTAGATTTTTCCTTAACTTTTTGAAAACACTAAGTTTTGTAAGGCAAAACACCCAAGGCATCTACCAATCAAAGACTGAAGATCCACTCAGGGCATCTACCAATCAATGACTGAAGATCCTTTTAACCCTTGTTCACCCACAAGTTTTATTTAGAAATTGGAGTGATGAGATTCTTGAAGTTTCCATGTCTTGATGCTCAAATTGTCCTTTACCAGGGACATGGCTAAGTACTTAGGTTTTACACTCTGCAGAGGTGGTGCACTTTCCCCACAAGCCTTGGTTTCCCAAGACATGATCCTTCAGTAGCCTTTCCTTAGTCAAATGGACGCGCTCCAACCTATCAACCCATCTACCACCTTGTCCTAGAGACTAAGTTCTAGCATCCTAAGATCATGGCAGAGCCCATAATGCCAAGTGGTTGCACTTGAAGCTTCTCAACATATAACATCTCAAATCTCTTTGTTCCTGGGTGGCCATCCACAAGTGAGATACACAAGCCAAGTCCATGGCCTTGTGAACCACTCAACATAAACCATTCCTTCCAATCCACCGGTGATTCATTAACTTAGTTGTTTTGTTAAAATAAAACACAAGTCCAAAGACTTAGAATATTTTTCCATAGTGTGAATATATAAACCACCCTTGTTTTCTAGTAGCTAGGCTAAGCATGATAGTAATAGGAATCTTGACTTAGGAAATTTTCACTAAGGCTTCACCTAATAGGTTTTCCCATAGCATAGTTTATACTTAGCAAAAACCATGCAAGTCCTATACTTGGAAAAATAATACTAATGCATATATAAAATATAGGAATGGAATATTCATGATGATATCACTTGCCTTGGTAGTGTGGAGAGTAGCACTCGTCACAATCACAATCTCTAGCAAAATCTACACACAAAGTTGTAGCACACAATTACACACAAATATATACAAACAAGAAATAGTATGAATGCATGCATGCATGAATCTACCAAGTGATGCTTTTTTGAGAACTCAACCAAGCAAGTGCATGAATACAGAAACTTAGCAAGTCACAAAATAGCCAAGACAACTTATTTATCCCTAAAATAAAATACTAAACTAAACCTATATTCAAAAAGGCCTCAAACAAGTCTCTGCAATTTAAGCACATCTAATGGTTACTATTTGCTAAACAAAAAGGATAGGCAGAAAGGTCTTGTTTTTCTGAATCCAACGGTATAAAGTTTGCAAAATTCCAACGTGGCATTCAAAAGATATTGGCATTTGAAATCTGGATCAAAATCTGTTTTTAATGAAATCTGGCGGCTCAGATCGCGTACCGCTTCGGGGTTAAGTGGATCTATCCTAGCGCTACGATACAGATCTAACGGCTGTTATTTCCCTGGCCAAGAACTGGCTGCGGAGCGGCTACAGCGGCGGAATGGCCGGTCGATGGCGTTACGGCGATGCAGGAGGTAAGTGAGAACGAGGAGTAGCTCACCGGGCTCAGGGGGTCACGGCGATGCTCGTCGTACTCGTGGTTGGTCAAGGGGCGCTCGGGCACGGCTGCGATTCCTCACCGGAGTTCGTGGCGGCGTCGGGTGCGTCAGGTGGTCGTCGTGGACGTTGCTGTGAATCACCCCAAGGCAAGTTAGCGACACGGTTAGGTTCACAGGGTCAAGGGGAAGTCGTGAGCATGAACGGGAAGGCGAGGGTGGTGCAGGCTTACCGGAAAACTTCGTCGGAGTTGATGTCGCCGTCGATGCTCGCGGTGTCAAGTGGAACCGGCGACACAGGGCAGTCTGAGGCGGACTAGTGAGGTCGAGATGCGCCAAGACACGCTGAGTCGGTTAGAACGAGAGGCGAGGGAACACTAGGCTCACCGGAATCGATCGCCGGAGAGGCTCTGTCTGCGGCGGTGTAAAGCTGATTGAGGACAGCCTGGTGGCGGAGTGAGCGAGGTGTTTGGGGGAAAAAGATCGCGAGGCAGAGAGGATCTTATAGCCGGGGAATCGACAGGAAACGCTCGCGGTTAAATGCCCATTTACGCCGCGCCATTACCAGCCATCACTGCTGCGACGTGGTCGCAGCGCGATGCAGGGAAGACGAGGCGACGTGGAGAAGGCCCGCTTGTCAGCGAGGTGCACTGGTCAGTGGGGTCTGCTGTCGTGACTCCAGCGTTATGCTGCGTGAGAGAAGAATAAGGAGATCCCGGGTGGGCTTCTGGGCTCGATTCTTCTTTGGGCTAGATTCGGCGCGACCTTTTTCCTTTGCCTAAGCCTTTTCTTTTTCTAAATCCATTTTCTGAATAGAATTTGATATGAATTCAAATCCTTTTGAATTCAAACTGCTTTGGGGATTTTTGCAGGGTTCTGTGGGTTCAAAAACAGTCATTCTAACTAATTGGTTACCTTGCAAGGCTTGGTCAAGCTTGGGTTTCAAAGTAAACAGAGATTTGCTCTAGTTTGCAAATATTTGAAATAGGGTTTTGAAACTATTTCTAAATTTTGAATCTTGGGTTAAAAGCTTCACCTAGCCTTTCCAACCATGGAGGCAAGCAAACAAATTCATAGACAATCAAATCCCAAAGGGTGATGGCCAATTGAGATAAATTGCCCACATGAAATCATAGCTCAACTTACATCTCTAAATGATTTTGAGAAAAACCCTATATGAATGAATGATGCAAGGATGAAATGAATGAGTTTTGAAACATGATTTTTGGGATGTTACAAATCTAAACCCCTTAAAATGAATCTCGCCCTCGAGATTCGGATTGGCTAGCAAATAGGTGAGGGTGGTCTTTCCGAAGATCATCTTCTCTTTCCCATGTTGCTTCCTCTTCGGAATGATGATTCCATTGTACTTTGCAAAATTTTATAGTCTTTGTCCTTGTGACTCTTTCTGCGGTCTCAAGTATCTTGATAGGCTTTTCTTCATAGGTGAGGTCACTTTCTAGTTGAACTTCCTCCAAAGATATGGTATCCTTCAAAGAAGATCCTTCCATTTCTGGATGACATTTCTTAAGCTGACTCACATGAAAAACATTATGGGACTAATAGAGATCTTTGGCAGTTTGATTTCATATGCAGCTTCTCCTTGCGACTTAGAATGTTGAATGGTCCAACATATCTTGGTGCTAACTTTCCTTTGACTCCAAATCTTTTTACTCCACGAGTGTGATACTCTAAGATAAGCTCTATCCCCAACCGTAAGTGACTTCTCTCGCTTAGCATCTGCGTAGCTTTTCCATCGAGACTGTGCTATCTTCAATCTGTCTCTAACCAATTTGACCTTTTCTTCGGCGTCTTTGATAAGATCTGGTCCAAACAAACTTCTTTCTCCCACACCATTCCATAGCAATGGGGTGGTACACTTTCTTCCGTATAGAAACTCGAACGGTGCCATCCCAATACTAGATTGGTGACTGTTGTTGTAAGAGAACTCTGCATAAGGCAGACTTTCATCCCAACTTGCTCCATAGTCTAGGGCACATGCCCTCAACATGTCTTCAAGAATTTGATTAGTCCTTTCTGTTTGTCCATCAGTTTGAGGATGAAAAGCAGTGCTGAATTCCAATCTCGTTCCTAAAGATTCATGAAGCTGTCTCCAAAAGTGAGAAGTGAACTGAGTTCCTCTATCAGACACAATACTCTTAGGTACTCCGTGAAGGCATACAATTCTGCTCATGTAGATTTTGGCTAACTTTGCACTGGTATAAGTTGTCTTTACGGGTATAAAATGAGCCACTTTAGTTAGGCGATCCACTACTACCCATATGGAATCATACCCTGACCTGGTCCTTGGTAATCCGGTAATGAAATCCATACCAATATTTTCCCACTTCCATTCAGGAATAGGCATTGGTTGAAGCAAACCTGCTGGTTTCTGATGTTCCGCTTTCACTCTACTACACACATCACACAAAGCAATGTGTTCGGCGATGTCCCTTTTGAGATTGGTCCACCAAAATCTTTCTTTCATATCCATATACATTTTGGTGTTTCCCGGGTGAATAGAATATGGAGAGTTATGGGCTTCCTGTAAAATCAGTTTCCGCATTTCCGGATCTTGTGGAACACAAATACGTTTCCCGTGCCATAAAGTACCTTGTTCGTCCATATGGAAACTTTTAGCCTTCCCTTGGCTAATCCTTTCCTTAATCTCTTCGATTTCTTTATCCGTCTTTTGGGCTTCTTTAATCTTATCCAACAGAGTGGGTTGAACATCCAAAGACATGAGATGTCCTTCTGGCACAATCTCCAACCTGAGTTCCTTGAATTGCTTACACAAGTCATCTGGCAATTCACCTTTGGTAAGGCCATTTACAAACGCTTTACGACTTAGGGCATCTGCTACTACATTTGCTTTACCGGGGTGGTATTGCAAATTCAAGTTGTAATCCTTGATAAGTTCTATCCATCTTCTTTGTCTCATATTGATCTCCTTCTGGGTGAAGATATATTTCAAGCTCTTATGGTCGGTGAACACTTCACAACGTTTTTCCCAAAAGGTAGTGTCTCCATGTTTTGAGTGCATGGACAATGACTAACTCTAAATCGTGAGTAGGATAATTTACTTCATGAGTTTTGAGTTGTCTCGAGGCATAAGCCACAACTTTTCCGCTTTGCATAAGTATCGGCTCCTAATCCTTGATCTGAAGCATCACAATATACTTGAAATCCTTTTCCAAATCTGGTAAACCTGAAATTGGTCGACACAAGTCTCTTCTTTAGTTCTTGAAAGCTGAGTTCACATCCTTCGGACCAAGCAAATTTCTTATCTTTCTTTAACAATTACATCATTGGTTTAGCAACCTTAGAAAATTTTTCAATGAATCTTACAGTAACCTGCTAAACCAAGGAAACTACGAACCTCTTTACGTTCTTAGGAGATTCCCATTCTGTCATAGCCGAAACTTTAGCGGGATCAATCTGCTACACCATCCTTTGTCATAACATGACCAAGAAATCCAACTTCCTCTAACCAAAACTCACACTTGCTGAATTTGGCATAAAGCTTATGTTCCTTAGTTTCTCAAGTATCAAGCGTAGTTGTCTTTCATGTTCTTCCTTGCTCTTGGAGTAGACTAAGATGTCATCGATGAAACCGACAACGAACTTGTCGAGAAATTCCATGAACACTTTGTTCATCATATTCATGAAGTATGCCGGAGCATTGGTTAAACCAAAAGGCATCACAGTGTACTCATACAATCCATACCTTGTGGTGAATGCTGTTTTAGGTATGTCTTGCTTTCTTATCTTGAGTTGAAAATAGCCTGACCGAAGATCAATCTTGAACACACATGCTCCTTCTAGCTGATCAAACAAGTCATTTATTCTTGGCAAAGGATACTTGTTCTTGATGGTTACCTCGTTGAGAGAACGGTAATCTATGCATAACCTTTGAGTTCTGTCTCTCTTCTCTACGAACAAAACTGGAGATCCCCAAGATGAAGAACTTGGCTGGATGAATCCTTTCGCAATTGTTCTCCAAGTTGTTTCTTGAGTTCCTTAAGTTAATCAACGACATTTTATAAGGCCTCTTTGCTCTTGGTCCGAACCTGGTACCAAATCTATTATAAACTCCACATCTCTATCTGGTGGCATTCTGGTAATTCTTAGGAAACACATCCGGATATTCACACACAATTGGCACTTGTCCATGCTAACCCCCTTAAGAGAATTCAACTTACTCCCTTTAGATTTAAAATTGGACTTGAATATTATCCTCTTACCTTCAGGGGTTGTGAGTGAAATTGTGCGATTTGCACAATCTAGTACTTCCTCATACTTAGCCATCCAATCCATTCCCAATATTACATCCAATCCTTGGGAATTTAGGATTATTAGGTTTACTGGAAACTTATGTTTTCCGATCTCTATGACTAGATCCCGGCATCCAAGACTCACTATCATATCCCCTCCCGGAGAGCTAACTTTTATCGGACACCCAATGTTTTCAGATGCAAACCCATTTCTATCAACAAATGCTTTTGATATGAATGAATGAGATGCACCAGTGTCAAAGAGTACAAATGCTGAGATGGAATTGAGTCTGAACTTACCAGCAACGGCATCAGGCTCTTCAAAGACCTCCTCCACATTGATGTGGTTAACCTGTCCTTTCTAAAAAGGATTGGGCTTGTTAGGTCCTTCAACTTTCTTCTCAGGGCACTCATTAGCATAATGCCCCAGCTTCTTGCATTTGTAGCACTCAACTTTGTGATGTCCGTCTTAGGCTGACTTCTACTTCCACTTCCACCTCCACTATGGTGGCTCTTATATCCACTCTTGTGGTTCTTGTACTTATCATTGTCATGACTGCGATGATGCTTGTTGTCATGACGGTTGTGGTTGTGGTGCTTGTTAAATTTCCCATGCTTGTGGGATCCTGAGCTGACACTATCATCATAGTGAGATCGTTTATGAGACGATCCTGAGCTATGCTTGTCGGAGTGTTTCCTTTTTCTACTCTCGACTTGCTTCATTTTATTCTCCACAATAACAGCCTTGTCACACAGCGACTGATAAGTTGGAACATATGCCACAGACAACTGCAAATTCAGTTTGTCATTCAAGCCTTCCAAAAACTTTTCCTTCCTTTTGGCATCAGTGTCAACCTCATCCGGTGCATAGCGCGCCAGATTGTTGAACTCTTCAATATATTCAGCCACGCTATGGTGGCGCTGCTTCAGGTTGTGAAATTCCTTCTTTTTCAGGCTCATCATACCTGGTGAGATATGAGTAGTACGAAATCCATCTTCAAAGATAGCCCAAGTCACCTCATCAATAGGCGTGGTAATCTGGAAGTTGTCCCACCATGCGGCGGCTTGTCCTTCCAACAGATGTGCTGCGAACCTGACCTTTTCAGCATCTGTGCATCCCACGGTCACTAAGTCTTTGTTCACAGAATGTAGCCAATCATTGGCCACCATGGGATCAGTCGTTCCCGAAAACTTAGCTGGCCTCAGACGCAGAAATCTGGTGAGCATATCAAAACCTGGAGGGTTGTTGTTGTTGTTATTGGGGTTGTTGTTGTTGTTCTGGTTCTGGATGAACGTCGTCATCATTTGCATAAGCTGTGTTTGCGCATTCATCATTTGTTGCATTTCCGGGGTAATGTTGGGGTTGGGGTTTGCGCGACGGGGAGGCATCTGTGGTTTATTCATATAGAGATAAGAATGAGATACCCTTACATGATTTATGCACAATACATTACACAAGCAAACACATAGAAACACTAGGATAAAAGCTAAACAACAAGATAACAAAAGTCTCAAAGTACAAACACACAAGTGGCAAGCCATCCACATGTCGGATGGTCCAATAATAAGTTCACAAATAACAAGTGCGGTAAATAAAGATAACTGAGTAGTCAAATCTACTCGTCAGCATCAATCTCCTCCTCGACAAAGGTAAGACCTGCGTTCTCCATTGCGGTCTTGTTCTCCTCGATGGTAGTGGTCAAAGAGTCGATCTTGGCCTTGAGAGCCCTCTTCTCGGGCGAAGCCTCTCTCAATCACGTCTGCTGCTGCTCTAACTCGAAGTCCTTTGACTGCAGTTCCTCGGTCATATCACGAATCCTCTTGTTCCTATCCTGGACACGCTTCTCTTGACTCTTGAACTTACGGTCTTGGGTCTCGAACTTCGTCTCCATCTCCTTGACTATCTCGTCCTGCTGCGCGAAGAGCTTGTCCTTCTCGCGAAGCTGCACCTGGAGCTCGTCATTACTAAGCATGACGTTGGTCCTATCGGTATCCACGTGCCTAATAAGAGTCTCTAAGTCCTGGAGGTACAGGCGTATCGGCTCTGCTGTGACCCTCGAGTCGTCCTCAAAGTCAATGGACTCTCCGTCATCATCACGCCTTCCGAAGGCGTGGAAGTGAGTGCCTCTAACCTGTCGGGAGTGACGTCCCAATACAGCCCTATCGATCTGCATGACCACCTCCATGCCTCTCTCCCTGTCATCGTGCATAAGCTTGAAGGCGATGGCCTCCGTAGTAGGCTCACCAAGGCGTCTGGCTGGTTCACCTTGAAGCCCCAAGGTCCTTCCTCTCAAACTTGGTGAGTGGGTGCACCGTAATGATAGGAAGAGGGAGATCGAGTAAAGTAGTAAGCTCTATACGAGGACCAAAACGGGTAGCTGGAACTCCTCAACAAGGTCTTGATGGCAATAGGCATCTATTTATAAGATTGAAAAGTTAGAACAACACAAATTTAAATTAAACAAGACAACATTCAAGCATAACCATGGAACACACAAGTCATGCATACATAAATCCATTACATCAACCAAGGTTCAAACTTATTTAAGGTATCATTTTGGAAAATAAGGTGATAGGTGGTGGTCAAACTAACGAATAGCGATTACAATCCTATCTCATTGGATCTGGTGGCTAACACAATGTTCCTAGTGGCAATCACCCTATCTTGTTCACATGCTTCTATCACTAAGTCTATAATATCTCCTCTTAAGGATTGGTTGGTGATTTCCAACTCTTGGGTATGTTCCTTCTCTTTCTCTAAGTCTTTTTGGAGGTTGAGCATCTTGCACTTGACTCTAGCACTTAGTTCCTTGATAGTCTTCCAAGTCGCTTCTTTGCTGACTCAAAGAATGTGGTGTGCATAAAAGTGTTGGTGTACATGCAGAAGCCTTTTTCTTTGTGGTTGTCTTCCTTGTTCTTGTACAAGTGAAGTTGCACCCACCAATACTCCACTCCTTCCTCCATCACTGGAAAGCCCTTGTACACAGCTGCACCATGTACTCCCATGGTCTCCATGAGGTCCTTGAGAATCTTGGGAAACTCAGTCTCACACTCCAAGGTCATGGTCATGAGTGGTCCTTTCTTCACGGCTTCGTTGACGGCGTTCATCTACAAATAGAGATGAGAATGAGAAGATTAGAAAAGTTTACGAGAAGAATAGACAAGTGTAGAAGAAGAAAAATTTTCCTTAGTGGTTTCCAATCCTAGGGTCATAATCCTACAGGCAACACAGTGCTCTGATACCATCTGTAAGATCCCTCCTTTGTAAAGGAAAAGATCCCTGTGATTGCAATGCTAGTCCCTGGATCAATGCTAGCATCCATAGTTTAAGATGAAGTACACAGATACAAAGGTCGTTTATTACAGTCTTTCCAGAGTTAAAACATAGTCTTTTACAACTCATGGCCAAAGGCCTAATACAAGAGTTTATGGAATAAGTAAATAAACATAAGTCTTCATCTTCATGTGCCACAGGCAAGCATGTTGAGTGTAGACTCATGACTCCTATTCATCATCAGAGTAACCTGCAACATCATAAGTTACAGCCACAAGGGTCAATACTTTGGAATAGTATTGGCAAGTGATACCTTAGTATATTTTAAGTGGACTATAATACTATATGCATTTGGCTGGTGGAGCTTAGGCTTGCATTGCTCAAAGTAGATTTTTCCTTAACTTTTTGAAAACACTAAGTTTTTGTAAGGCACAAAACACCCAAGGCATCTACCAATCAAAGACTGAAGATCCACTCAGGGCATCTACCAATCAATGACTGAAGATCCTTTTAACCCTTGTTCACCCACAAGTTTTATTTAGAAATTGGAGTGATGAGATTCTTGAAGTTTCCATGTCTTGATGCTCAAATTGTCCTTTACTGTGGACATGGCTAAGTACTTAGGTTTTACACTCTGCAGAGGTGGTGCACTTTCCCCACAAGCCTTGGTTTCCCAAGACATGATCCTTCAGTAGCCTTTCCTTAGTCAAATGGACGCGCTCCAACCTATCAACCCATCTACCACCCACTGTCCAAGAGACTAAGTTCTAGCATCCTAAGATCATGGCAGAGCCCATAATGCCAAGTGGTTGCACTTGAAGCTTCTCAACATATAACATCTCAAATCTCTTTGTTCCTGGGTGGCCATCCACAAGTGAGATACACAAGCCAAGTCCATGGCCTTGTGAACCACTCAACATAAACCATTCCTTCCAATCCACCCAGGTGATTCATTAACTTAGTTGTTTTGTTAAAATAAAACACAAGTCCAAAGACTTAGAATATTTTTCCATAGTGTGAATATATAAACCACCCTTGTTTTCTAGTAGCTAGGCTAAGCATGATAGTAATAGGAATCTTGACTTAGGAAATTTTCACTAAGGCTTCACCTAATAGGTTTTCCCATAGCATAGTTTATACTTAGCAAAAAACCATGCAAGTCCTATACTTGGAAAAATAATACTAATGCATATATAAAATATAGGAATGGAATATTCATGATGATATCACTTGCCTTGGTAGTGTGAGAGTAGCACTCGTCACAATCACAATCTCTAGCAAAATCTACACACAAAGTTGTAGCACACAATTACACACAAATATATACAAACAAGAAATAGTATGAATGCATGCATGCATGAATCTACCAAGTGATGCTTTTTTGAGAACTCAACCAAGCAAGTGCATGAATACAGAAACTTAGCAAGTCACAAAATAGCCAAGACAACTTATTTAGCCCTAAAATAAAATACTAAACTAAACCTATATTCAAAAAGGCCTCAAACAAGTCTCTGCAATTTAAGCACATCTAATGGTTACTATTTGCTAAACAAAAGGATAGGCAGAAAGGTCTTGTTTTTCTGAATCCAACGGTATAAAGTTTGCAAAATTCCAACGTGGCATTCAAAAGATATTGGCATTTGAAATCTGGATCAAAATCTGTTTTAAATTCTATTTTCAGATCTAACCTAGCCACGTCATGTTCTTATTATTCGCATCGCTGCAAGATCGGATCGAGCTCCACAGCCGTAGGGATCTAAATGAAATCTGGTGGCTCAGATCGCGTATCGGGGTTAAGTGGATCTATCCTAGCGCCGATACAGATCTAACGCTGTTATTTCGCCAAGAATCTGGCGGCGAGCGGCGGCTGAATGGCGTCGATGACGCTGCCGACGATGCAGGAGGTAAGTGAGAATGAGGAGTAGCTCATCGGGCTCAGGGGTCACGCGATGCTTGTCGTACTGTGGTTGGTCAAGGCGCCGCACGGCTGCGAGCTGCGATTCCGGAGTTCGTGGCGGCTGTGTGGTCGTCAGAGACGCTATTGCGGAATCACCCCAAGGCAAGTTAGCGACACGGGTAGGATCACAGGGTCAAGGGGAAGTCCTGCGCATGAACGGGCAGCCGAGGGGCGGTCTGCGCTTACCGCGAAAACTCGACGGAGTTGATGTCGCCGGTGCTCGCGGTGTCAAGTGGAACCGGCGACCTGGGGCAGTACAGGACGGACTAGTGAGGTCAGGAGATGCGCCAAGACACGCTGAGTCAGATTGTAAGAACGAGAGGCAGAGGGGAACACTAGGCTCACCGGAATCGATCGCCGGAGAGGCTCTGTCTGCGGCGGTGTAAAGCTGATTGAGGACAGCCTGGTGGCAGAGTGAGCGAGGTGTTTGGGGGAAAAAGATCGCGGCGTAGAGGATCTTATAGCCGGGAATCGGCGAAGAACGCCGCGGTTAAATGCCCATTTACTCCGCGCCATTACCGCCATCATCAGCCTGACGTGGTCGCAGCGCGGTCCGGGGAAAGACGAGGCGGCGTGGAGAAGGCCCGCTTGTCGCCGAGGTGCAGAGTGCAGTGGTCTGCAGCGCCGCAACAAGGCGCTCTTGCGGAGAGAAGAATAAGGAGATCCCGGGTGGGCTTGTTGGCTCGATTTCTTCTTGGGCCAGATTGGCGCGACCTTTTTCCTTTGCCTAAGCCTTTTCTTTTTCTAAATCCATTTTCTGAATAGAATTTGATATGAATTCAAATCCTTTTGAATTCAAACTGCTTTGGGGATTTTTGCAGGGTTCTGTGGGTTCAAAAACAGTCATTCTAACTAATTGGTTACCTTGCAAGGCTTGGTCAAGCTTGGGTTTCAAAGTAAACAGAGATTTGCTCTAGTTTGCAAATATTTGAAATAGGGTTTTGAAACTATTTCTAAATTTTGAATCTTGGGTTAAAAGCTTCACCTAGCCTTTCCAACCATGGAGGCAAGCAAACAAATTCATAGACAATCAAATCCCAAAGGGTGATGGCCAATTGAGATAAATTTCCCACATGAAATCATAGCTCAACTTCTGTCTCTAAATGATTTTGAGAAAAACCCTATATGAATGAATGATGCAAGGATGAAATGAATGAGTTTTTGAAACATGATTTTTGGGATGTTACAGCTTCGCCAAGATCCTTCATTGAAAAACTATTGTTCAAATATTCCTTGACACTATTAAGAAGGTCTACATCATTCCCAATCAATAATATGTCATCCACATATAGTATTAAGAATGCTACAGAGCTCCCACTCACTTTCTTGTAAATACAAGCTTCTCCATAAGTTTGTATAAAACCAAAACTTTTGATCACCTTATCAAAATGTTGATTCCAACTTCGGGATGCTTGCTTCAATCCATAGATGGACCGTTGAAGTTTGCATACCTTGTTAGCATCTTTAGGATCGACAAAACCTTTGGGTTGCATCATATACAACTCTTCATCAATGTCTCCATTGAGGAATGCTGTTTTGACATCCATCTGCCATATCTCATAATCGTAATATGCAGCGATTGCTAACATAATCCTCACAGACTTTAGCTTCGCTACTGGTGAGAAAGTCTCATTGTAGTCAACTCCTTGAATTTGTCGAAACCCTTTTGCGACAAGTCGAGCTTTATAGACAGTAACATTACCATCAGCATCTGTTTTCTTCTTGAAGATCCATTTGTTCTCGACAGCCTTCCGGCCATCCGGTAAGTCCACCAAAGTCCATACTTGGTTTTCGTACATGGATCCAATCTCGGATTTCATGGCTTCTAGCCATTTATTGGAATCTGGGCTCATCATCGCTTCCTCATATGTGTCGGGGTCATCGGTGTTGTCCACCAACATGACACTCATAACGGGATCATACCAATCTGGAGTGGTACGAGTTCTCGTTGACCTGCGAGGCTCTGTAGCAACTTCAACCGAAGTTTCATGATCATCATAATTAGCTTCCTCTCTTATTGGTGCAGGCACCACAGGAACTTCTTCCGGTGCTGCGCTACTCGCAATTTCGAGAGAAGGTTCGACAACCTCGTCGAGTTCTACTTTCCTTCCAGTTACTTCTTTCGAGAGAAATTCCTTCTCTAGAAAGGATCCATTCTTGGCAACGGAGATTTTGCCTTCGGATCTATGATAGAAGGTATACCCAATAGTTTCCTTCGGGTATCCTATGAAGACGCATTTTTCCACTTTGGGTTCAAGCTTGTCCGGCTGTAACTTCTTTACATAGGCTTCGCACCCCCAAACTTTAAGGAACGACAATCTAGGTTTCTTCCCAAACCATAATTCATACGGTGTCGTTTCAACGGATTTAGACGGTGCCCTATTTAAAGTGAATGCGGCTGTTTCTAATGCATAACCCCAAAATGATAGCGGTAAATCTGTAAGTGACATCATAGAACGAACCATATCTAAGAGAGTTCGATTACGACGTTCGGACACACCATTACGCTGTGGTGTTCCCGGCGGTGTCAACTGCGAATGTATTCCGCATCTCTTTAAATGCTCGCCAAACTCGTAACTCAGATATTCACCTCCACGATCAGAGAAATTTAATCTTCTTGTTACGTTGATTCTCTACCTCACTTTGAAATTCCTTAAACTTCTCGAAAGTTTCGGACTTATGTTTCATGAAATAGATATACCCATATCTACTCAAGTCATCCGTGAAGGTAAGAACATAACGATAACCACCGCGTGATGCTACACTCATTGGACCACACACATCGGTATGTATGATTTCCAATAAGTCCGTAGCTCGCTCCATCATACCAGAAAATGGAGTCTTAGTCATTTTACCCATCAGACATGCTTCACATCTATCAAGTGATTCAAAATCAAGTGATTCAAGAAGTCCATCAGAATGGAGTTTCTTCATACGCTTCACTCCAATGTGACCAAGACAACAGTGCCACATATAGGTCGAGTTATCGCCGATTTCAAACGCTTAGCCTCAATGTTATTAATATGTGTATTTCCACTCGAGATTCAATAAGAATAGACCATCTATAAAAGGTGCATGTGCATAAAACATATTACTCATATAAATCGAACAACCATTATTCTCGGATTTAAACAAGTAACCGTCTCGCAATAAACAAGATCCCGATATAATGTTCATGCTTAACGCAGGCACCAAATAACAATTATTTAAGTATAAAACTAATCCCGATGGTAGATGAAGGGGTAGCGTCGACCGCGATCACATCAACCTTTGATCCGCTTCCAACGCATCGTCACCCGTTGCTCTTCGCTAGCTTCCGCTTATTCTACAAAGACCTGTTTCGAGTTACAAATATGAGCAACCGAACCAGTATCAAATACCCAGGCACTACTACGAGTACTAGTGAGATACACATCAATAACATCTATATCAGATATACCTTTCTTCTTGATGTTGCCGTTCTTCAAATCCGCCAAGTACTTTGGGAAATTCCGCTTCAAAGGACCTTCTCCCTTGCGGTAAAGCACTCAAGATCGGGCTTAGGTCCAGCCTTGGTCTTCTTCGGGCGTGGTAACTTTCTTACCACCCTTCTTGAAGTGTACCTTCGCTTAGACTTGCCTTTCTTGAATTTGGTGGTCTTATTGACCAACAACACTTGGTGCTCTTTCTTGATCTCCACTTCGCAGACTTCAACATGGCATAGAGTTCTGACAACGTCTTGTTCATGTTTTGCATGTTGTAGTTCATCACAAAGTTCTTGTAACTTGGTGGTAGTGATTGGATGACACGGTAAATCCCCAAAGTATTGGGAATCACAATACCCAAGCTTTGAAGTTTGTTTGCGTGCCTGCACATCTTAAGCACATGCTCACGACGGCTGCCCTCTTCCATCTTGCGTTAAAGAACTTTTCAAGCCTCATAGCTTTCAATTGCCGCATGAGTCTCAAAGATCAATTTGAGATCCTTGACAATATCATATGGGTCTGAATTCTCAAACCTTTTATGAAGCTCCGATTCTAAACCATACAAGATAGCACACTGAACTGTGGAGTACTGAGTCTTCCGAGTGAGGTAAACATTCTTTACTTCATCGGAAGCATCACCGCAGTGTGGGTCACCCAATGTGCATCCAAAGACATAGGTCAAATTACCACTGTGAGGACAATCCTCAAATTGCGGAACCAATCCAAGTTGCTTCCATTGTTTTTCAAATTTTCTTTCTCTAGGAACGCATTAAAATTGATGGTAGGGGCTGCCATTGATCTACAACATATTTGCAATAGTTTAGACTAAGTTTATGACAAATTGAGTTCAAATTAATATTAAAATTAATCTAGGTGAACTCCCACTCAAAACAATATCCCTCACATTGTTTTAGTGATCACACGAACCAAATCCACCACATCAACACCGATCATCACGAGAGTTGACATAGTTTCAATGGCGAACAATCAACATGTTCATCATATCTACTATATGATTCATGCTTTACCTTTCGGTGATCCGTGTTCCGAGACCATGTCTGTACATGCTAGGCTCGTCAAGATCAAACCTTAGTTTCCGCATGAGCAAATCTGGCTTGCTCACGTTGTATACACTTGCGGAATCTAACGCACCCGATCATCACGTGGTGCTTCGAAACAACAAGCTTTAGCAACGGTGCTAACTAAGGGTGAACACTTTATGACTTGATATTCATGTGCATGAGGGATCATCTTATAATGCTACCGTCGTCTACCAAGCAATACAAGATGCATAAAGGATTAACATCACATGCAATTCATAATATGTGATATGATATAGCCTTTCTTCTTTGTGCTTCCGATCTCCAGCTTCTAGCACGAACATGATCTCCATCATCACCGGCATTGCATCAAGGTCAATGACGCTTCTTCATGGTTGTCGTCCACCGGCTTCAACTATTACAACTACTTTGAATAGACATGCGGGTCTTAACATAAATTAAAGACAACCATATGGCTCCGCAAGTTGCCAACTTACAATAAGGAACATTGCATACATCAAATATAATCACAATCATGGCCATATCACATCACAGCACACCCCTGCAAAACAAAGTTAGACGCCTCTACTTTCTTTGCATGTTTTACGTGGTTTGGGGCTTTCAATAAGTATCGTTCTAACTTACGAACAAGAACCACAACATTGATACTAGTATTGTTAATCACCCATTGTAAATTGGATCTTAACTATGCTAGGAGAAACAAGCACCCGCAAAGCCACTTATGCAATACTAGTTGCATGTCAAGCGTGGAGCAAGTCTCATGAACGATGTCATGTAAGGTTAGCCCGGGCCGCTTCATCCCAACATCCCGCAAGATGCAAAGTACACAAGAAGCAATCGACAATAAAAGCATCAACGCCCAAAATGACCATTGTGTTCTACTCGTGCAACAGATCTACATATAGACACGGCTCTGATACCACTGTAGGGTTTCGTAGCATGGAAAACAAAAAATTTCTACCGCATACGAACAAACAAGCCAAGATCTATCTACTATATTGTAGCAACGAGTCGATGGAATAACTCACCCTCGAAGATTCCAAAGTGTTTAACCAGAGCGGATTCTCGTGGGTGATGTAGTCGTACTCTTCCCGATCTCGAGATCGCGTAGACGATCCTTCCGGCGCTGCGTTCCGGCAGCGCTCCCGCAGTCGGTCACACGTTCGTTACTCGACGAAGACCTTCCTCTCCCTTGTTCCAGCAGGCAGCGGAGGTTGTAGCACTCTCCTCGCGATTCCGGCAGCACAACGGCGTGGTACCGGAAGTAGAGGGGAGATCTCGCAGGGTTTCGCCTTAAGCCGGAGCGAGTATGGTGGAGTATGAGAGAGTCCCTCGGTGTTCTAGGGTTTAGACACTCCGAGGAAGAGGTGCTAGGGCCTGCGGCTAGGGATTGGAGGTGCCCAAGTCGGCGGCTAGGGCAACCCTAGGAGGCGGCGGCAGCTGCAGGAGGTGGTGGCGCCAAGCTAGGGTTTGAGGCGTGGAAGTTGTGTGTCCTACGAGGGAGCCCTGCCCCTCCTTATATAGGTGGAGGGGCCGGCCGTCTAAGGGGAGGGAGAGGAGTCCCTCCCCAACTCGGCTTGGGTGGTGCACCGGCTTGGGGAGGAGGGACTCCCTCCCCAACTCGGTTTCCCCTTCCTCCTCTTTTCCTCTTTCCAAATTTAGCCGTTTGACTTTTCAATTTAGCTATTTGACTTTTCAAACTAGGATTTGAATTAATCCTTTATTTGGAACAGCGATGACACTTAGTACATGATGCAATCATACCAACTTGATACAACACATTCATGTACCCTTCCCCTCCGGAGTGCCGGACATTCCGGAACATTCTAAAACATTCCCGATGAAAACACCGGAACCATTCCCCAACTCCGAAACGGGACTTTCCTTATATGAATCTTATTCTCCGGACCATTCCGGATCTCCTCGTGATATCCTGGATCCCATCCGGGACTCCGAACAACATTTGGTCTCTTTCTCATCATTCCATAACTACTCAAACAACGTCGAATCCTTAAGTGTGTCTCCCTACGGTTCGTGAATTATGCGGACATGATCGAGACACTTCTCCGAACAATAACCAATAGAGGAATCTGGAAATTCATATGGCTCCCACATATTTCTACGATTACTTTGCGATCGAATGAACCACTTACATACGATATCAATTTCCCTTTGTCTCACGATAGTTTACTTATCCGAGGTTATGATCGTCGGTATCTCTGCATACCTAGTTCAACCTCGTTACTGATAAGTACTCTTGTCTCGGTCCCGTGATATGTGATCCCTTGTGAGCCAGTCACATGCTTGCAAGCTAATTGGATGACATTTCACCGAGAGGGCCCAGAGTATATCTATCCGTCATATGGATGGACAAATCCCACTCTTGATCCATGTGTTTCAACCAATACTTTCCGAACACTCAATGCCACCTTTATAGCCACCCAGTTTCGGCGTGGTGTTTGATGTCATCAAAGCATCCATCCGGTAAAGGTGATATGCATGATCTCATGGTCGAAGGAATCAGATTACTATGTATCAGAAAGCATATAGCAATTGAACTATTAAAATGACTTGATCTTTATGCTACGCTTATCTATAGGAGTATGTCCATCATATCATTCTCCTAACGATATGATCCTATTGTTAATAACATCTCAATGTTCATGATAGGGAAACCACAATCATCTATTAACCAACAAGCTAGTATTATATAGAGGCTTTACTAGGGACTTCAAATTAAGTTTACAAATCACACAAGTATTAATGTTTCCTTGTTAATACTATTATAGCATGAATGTAAACATTTATCATAAACACAAAGATATAATAATAACTACTTTTATTATTGCCTCTAGGGCATATCTCCAACAAAATCTTCATCTTTATCTTTGAACCTGCAAAACAAAGATTAAACAGAAATAAAACAAGATTATTGTTAGTATATATTTCTCTTAGATATGTCAGTGAGGTGCACTTGACAATCTCATCATTGAGAAATGTTAAGGAGGGGAAAGTTTCACCAATATGAAAGATTTCATCTTTCATAAATTCCTAGCCAGAATGCAAATGACAGCCAAAAAGGGACCAATTCACCAGCCAAGATAAAATTAGATTGGTAATAGTAAGTTCAAATTTTCTGAACCTATCCATATGTGCATAGCAGGCACACAGGCTGCACACACACAAGCATGCAAAGGGTGTGTTGTCGACTTCACAAGCACAGCCAGATCAAACAAAACCAGAGCACAGCCATGGGGAAGCACCTCAGTGCATCACTACACTACACCACACCACACCATAGCACAGCCAGGGTGAACAGCCAGTAAACCAAGAACAATAGTCAAACCAACCACCCAGATTAACCCAAACATCACCAGGATGGTGACATAAGGAGGAGGATGAATCCGGTGGACAACAAGGCCAAGCCCAGGAGCTAGGAGAAGCAGGCTAGCTCCAGATCAAGCACAGGAGTCCAGCAAAACCAGATCAAGATCATCACCAACTTACTCCACAAATATCAGCTTTTGTGGTGAGTTTCATAAAACCTTCACATGATCTAATCATCTTATTTAGAGAAAGGCATGTGTTGTTTTACAAAAAAAAACCTCAGAAGACACCCAAGTGCGGTGAATCCATCATAGGGATTTCTAAAAATCTAAAGGCAAACAGCAAAGTACCAGAATCCAACCAGAGCTCAGAGCAACATCCTTGCTCTGGTTGTCAAACTATACTTTACATTCAAAAATATATATACCTAGGATCTATTTCTAGGCACATCCCTAAAGGAAGGGTAGCACCTTAGAAACAAATATTTGGGATCCATAGATTGATCAAGCTCACTATCATTTTTTTTTCAAGCTTTGATTCAATAAAGAATAGCTGGTACCACTACCAGGACTATCTAAATGAACCAATTAGATAAGATTTGAATCCCTAAGCCTCAGACCAACGTCATTGGTCTTAGGGAATTCAAAGAAGAGCATCTCTATTTATCTTTCAAAACCAAGATTGTCTTAAGCATAAACTAACCAAATCCATGGTTTAGAATTAAACTTGTGTGCCATACATGATGGTATCACAAGAACAATCCATTATGAATCAGGAAAGACAGTAAATCATCATAGGTTCAGACAATCAACTAACTAATCATTTTCCTGTTAACACAGGAATCATAACTAGGATATTTCTATGTTACACTTCACTGTTTGAGATCATGATGATCTCAGACCACATGTTAATTCCCAAGCTAACAAAGACTAAGACAAGAGTCAGATCCTATCATAATCATGACCATGAATCAAATAAATAGTGGAAAGCTATCAAATCATTGGCTTTACCAAGCATGTTTCCCATACAACCACATCATCTGAATCAGATGCAATCCAAGCATCAAATCATCTAGTAAGCCACCAGAAACATCATATATCATTTTAAGCAACAAGCCTCAGGCCAATAAGCATTTAGCATGTGTACAGACAATCCAAACATGAATCAATTCATCCAGTACATGAACAAGCACATCACAGGAACCAAAAGGGATAATCATCCTAATCTGAATCAAACAGTAGCTAGAGAGGACACCGCTAACATCTAGCATCGAATCAGCAAGCACAGAGAGCACCAGGAGAGGGGAATCAAACTCACTATAGGTCCTCGCTGAAGGATAGAAGAAGAAGCAGGGGCCAGCGGCCATGGCGGCACGGGGGCACCCCAGAGGGGGAGCTGCAACCCGCATGGCGCCACGGCAATGACCCTGATCACGCCTGGAGGTGCAGAGCCTCACCTCAATGCACGACGACCACGACCGCACTTGAATCCATGCCAATCCCCAAACCTTAGGGTTTGGGACGGCATCGATCCATCGCAGGAGAACCCTAGGCTCGAATCCAATTGGATAGAACGAACGGGCATCATCGACAACCTCCTAATGCACCACGGCAGACTGAATCGGTCGACAAGTGGAATCGCCGTGGCATCGCCATGGTCGGGGGTTAGAGGAGGAGAAGATGAACTCGAGAGAGAGAGAGATAGTGAGGAGTGGTCCAAGCTAGGACAGACCCTTCGGGGTAGCTCTTTTGTCTAGTATTAGTGGGCCAACAGGGCCCAATAAGAATAACCAGCCCAGAAACAATTTCAGGCCTGTTTAATAAAAAGAAAAAGACCAAAATACCCTAGGACTTAATAAAATTATAGAAAATAAAATAAAAGTCCAAAAAAATTATAAATAAAATATTTTTGGATTCAAAATCCAAACTACTCAAATAAATTAAAAATATAAAATTTTAGACATTTAAATTTTATTAGGAATTTTGTAAATTATATATTCCTTATGGAATTTTACAAAATTATTGAAAGGTGATCAAATTAACTAAAATTCACTTTCATTATGTATTAATATGGTAGTATTTTATAAAAATACTAAATAAATATTTAATCACCATTTTTAATGTATAATTGATAATTCCTAAAAGGATTGTTAAATCAATAAAAATCAAATAAAAGGGAAATAAAATAAAATAATTCAATATATGTTATAAAATATTAAAAAGTAATATTTATAAATCCTTTATTACTAAAAATGGAATTTTTGGGGAAAATGCATATAAAATTAAATAATGCATTACATTACTTGCATAATCATTTTGCTTCTTTAAATATTGTCCTTACCGGGCAATAATGATGTTTTTGTAGAACTAGAAGCTCAAGTTCCAGTGCAAGCATCAGATTTCACTACCTTGCCATCACAAGGCAAGTTCATCACTTGCTCATGTCCTTTGAAGAGTCTTTATCAAAGTATTTGCAAATTGTGTGTTATCATATATGCTATAAAAGAAAGAAAATATTATTTTCACAAATAAAGAAATTATATATATCATCCTAAGTGGTGATATGATGGAGCAATAGAACTTAGAGTTTAATTTACAACAATGATGATCAAGTAGGGACTTAATAACCCCTGACATTAGTGATTCTAGCGCCGTATATTACGCGTTAGCCATGAGATTTGGAATGGGACAAAGAAGTCAGCTGTATTTTCTTCCTCTCGCATGAAGCCAGATGTGTAGGTCATGGCTGTTATCCTCGTAGCATGCATATTAATTGGTAATTCGTAGAGGATATGCAGCATATGGTGTACACCAAGGAGGCATCTGGGGTCACGAAGGGGGCAGTGATTGGCTTGGACCAACTATTGGGCCCCACATCATGGAATTGTGGACGGGAAAGTACGCCCGGTTGTGCAACAAGGAGTTAATCTCTCATGGGTAAAGTAACGCACCTCTGTAGAGTGTAAGAACTGTAACTTGTTACTCCCTATTCCGGGAAGGAGCTACGAACGCAGCAACAAAGGAACTCCATGAAAGTTCTAGTCAACCTATGAAGGCTGATTGTCATAGTCTTTCAGAATAAAATCAATCTTTGAAGAAAGATTTACAAAAACTGCATAGTGCCAAGGATTTATAATCCGAGGTGGTAGTTAGAGCATCAAACTTCCGACCTTGCATATAATGAACTTGTTGGGTAACGTTGTTACTCATTCTTTCCTTTGATCCCTTGCTTAGACTCTGAGGATTCCGAAGACGTGCCAATGTATGCAGCCGAATACCAAGAAGACGTGTTCTACGAGGAACCTGATCTATCCGGAGGAGTTGAAGGAGTGGACTACGAGATCCGCTACGGTGTCGATGAGAACGAGTCCACTTAAGGGTCTAGTTAGTAGTAACTAACGGAGCCGAGCAGCATGAACTCTATAGAATAAGCTGTTGAGCCCCACTCCTAGTTGGAGTTGTTACTTTTAAATTTCCGCTGAACATCTTATATTTTGGTTTGTAAGTTGGATCTTTTGGAAGTCTTGAACTTCTGGTATTGTAATAATAATGTGTGTACCTATGTAATATGGACCCGCAATGTTTCCGTTGTACCACTCTGAGGGATGTGATATTTACGGAACGGTGTTCTGTGGATGTCATGTCAACGACTATAGTGTACTACACATGCAGTGGTATGCTGGGTCACCGCACATCCCCTCCGGTTATCCCAATTTCTGTCACTTTGGGGACTCGGGTTCCGGACAACGATATGTGTAAACAACTTGCAGATAAGATCACAAACAATACTATCATCATGAATCAATAACATGTTCAGATCTGACATCATGGCACTTGGGCCCTAGTGACAAGCATTAAGCATAAAATGTTGCAACAATGTCAAAAAGCACTAACAAAGATACTAGGCACCATTCCCTAACAATCTAATGCAATTACATGATATATCTCATCCAATCCCTACCATCCCCATAGCCTACTGCGGGGGATTACTCACTCATGGATGGGGTAAACATGGATGGTTGATGGAGAGGCGTTGGTGATGATGATGATCTCCTCCAATTCCCCGTCCCGGCAGGGTGCCAGAACGGAGTTTCTGGTTCCAAATCGCGGTTTCTGGTGGTGGCGGCACAGTGCAACTCTATCTAGAAAAACAGCGACCCCCCTCTATTTTTAGGTCAAAGGGCTTATGTAGGCAAAGGGAGAGGTCAAGGGGGTGCCCGAGGTGGCCACACCACCCCTTAGTGCGGCCTGGCCTAGCCCGCGCCACCAGGTGATGTGGGACCCTCGTGGCCCTTCTCCGTCTCGTCTTCTGGCTCCGTGAGTCTTCTGGTAAAATACGAGTTTTGCGATATTTTCCGGATTTTTCCTGAAAGTTGATTTCCTGCACAAAAATGAGACACCAAAGCAATTCTACTGAAAACAGCATCAGTCCGTGTTAGTTGTATCCAAATCACACAAATTAGAGGAGAAACAATAGCAAAAGTGTTCGGGAAAGTAGATACGTTTTGGACGTATCAACTCCCCCCAAGCTTAGCTTATTGATTGTCCTCAAGTAATTCATTTGAAAACTGAGTGCGATAAAAGAAACTTTCATGAACACATTTGCTTCATAAGATGTATATATTGTCAGCATATGATCAAATACTTAGGCAATTCATAATAAGGAGTATGCAACTAAGTCTACTCAATAGTCATGCAAGCTATGAAGTGATTCCAACACAATAATAATAAGCAGCATGAAACATAAGCATAAGAAACATTACAATGCTCATAAGAAGGTATTATAGAGTGGTATCTCGCTTGCCTTTGATTGTGGAGCAAAACATAAATGCCAAGGCACCTCTGAAGTTCAAGTGAAGACTAGAAGAAAAGATATCAAAGATACAAGCATCAAATTTATGCCACGATTAACCGTGTTCTGGGACAATCACATTACACTAAGAATGACAACTATGCTCTCAAGAAGGTGCTCATAGAATAAGTGGTGACTCAACAAATAAGTGAAAAGGTTTTGAAAAGTTTGAAAGGCTTCCAAATGCTAAAAGTATGGTACTCATTAGCTTTGATCTCTCATTTACCTATCATAAGCATCTTTAAGTGGTTAAGTTTAAAGTGAGGTCAAATTTGAGTTATATGTTTGACATATCATAAACTGGAAGTCTCATGTCCCTTCAGTACGAGGGCCGTTCCTCATGCTACTCAACTTTAGTTACCTGTAAGTTCTTGTCATTGCAAGTGTATGTGTATCATAGAGAACCACCAACGGGGTACCCCTTGCCCCATGACACAGGAGCTATCCCATATCAAAATGACAAGGCAACAGACAGTGAGCATCTTAGCGATCCTTTTATTTACCATGAGCATGGTGCATATATTTTTTATCTTCTCTTTTTTCTATTTTTTTCCGAGGATGCTTCATAGATTGCTCACTATGGTTATGCTGCAAGTTTCCACCATGATTAGGCATGGATTAGGCTAGCCGCCCAGGAGTTTCTCTAACACATATACATAACTCCATGGACTTACAAGCTCCCCTTTTATTTCACACTGCCGACATCCGTAAACAAAAGAGCATGATATCAACAGGATAATATTTACAGGTGTTGAAAGCATTCCCCATGACAACACGGTTCTACTAACTCCCAGCCTATAATTTGCAAGCATATAACTTTCATGGACAATCACAATGGTTCAGGTTTATTAAGTGCAAGAAAATAAAGTGTTCCATCAAGTTCGTGAGAGCTTTACTAACTAACTTTCTCATAGCAAGCAAACATTTTATTTGGAAGAAAACAAGGCATAATAAATATGCAAGGAATAGCAATGATGCTAATAGGTAGATATGGTGGAAACATTTTTGACAATTTTGGTTTTGGGGAGTTGGATGCACGAGAAGAGCTCATACTCAGTAGAAGTGAAGGCTAGCAATAGAAAGGGAGCGACAAACGAGAGAGCAGTAACAGTCATAATCATGCTTGCGGCAAAATAAAATTAATTATGGCATAAAAGTGATACAAGAACTCTGAGGCAAAATAAATCATCGAGGCTTAACTGAATTTTGTTTCGTCTTATACATGCATGAGCATGTGCCAAGTCGATTCAAATGAAACATTTAGAGTAGGATACCAAAATGTCATACCAAGTTATGAATAGAACAATGCAAGCAAACATTTATGTGGCATGCTACAAATGTTGGGCCACGTAGAGATAAAACAAAACCTTTTCCTCTAACATGGTGATCCCAAGATCTAGCTTAGGTAGAAGGCCACGAGGTTTACCACTAGACACGCAGTTGCGGATTACTGATGTAGCGCGTCAGTTGATGCAGTGCAGTCCTATGCGATCCGATCGTCCTGGTGCTGACCGTACATCACCTCTGCTGGTATCCACATGTACAAGGAGGAGCACCGGTGGCGAACTGCTAGGTTCGATACGACAGCATGACTGCTGTGGAGCTAGGGTTTCCAACACATGGAATGACCTAACCGATCAACGATTAACCCTTCTGGGTTACTGTGCTCCACTATATATAGGGAGTGAACGTGGGCTCCATTTTCGTGGCCCATTCACTAAAGCCCATATAACACTAGTCACTGTGATTCCGACTCACTGACTCAGTCCAAATCCGGCTCGGGTCCAACCCAACCAGATATCCGATTCAGATCCTATCCGAACTTGCCCCCGCTCTTAAGTGTGTGACCCCGCAGGCTCTTGGTAACTTGGACACGATTAGAGTCCGACTCTCAATCGATCAGTCGGTAGCGGCTCCTAGCAGAACGTGCCGACTCCCAAGTACCAAAGAGTCATGAAGACTTGCCTTTCCAATGCGACTTACGTCCGATTCCCTTTTGCCTCACGATATACCTTGTCAGACTATAGGCGAATATTTGTCATCCCTTAAATAGTCTAACTCTCTTCTCGATCCGAGATAAGTGATTCACCCGACTAACTCTTAGTCGATCGCCTCGGTTAACACTTAACCGAGTCGTGCATGGCCATGCTTTCCGAATCATATCATCCGAGAGGGCCCAGAGAATATCTATCCGAGTGGAGGGGCAAAATCTCGTCTTGGTTATTCACATCACGCAGCTTGATTCTCAGTCGACCCGAACTCTGCCTTTATGACTGCCTAGTTACGGATCAGCGTTTGACATAACCTAAGTCGGTGATCCTCAACTCGGACTATGCAACAACCTCAGGTCTAAGGATTACATTGATTGAGATATACAAATGACAACTTGTTCATTGTACCTCAATATGGGTCAATCCGACTCGCTAAACTCTTTAGCCGAATCTGTGTAAGTCGGAATAGCATCACCATGCCCATGACAAGTGGAACCGAGTCATCAAGCCGACTTTCACATTGGTCTAAGTTGTGTGTCCAGCACAACCTCAATGACCAAGGATATTTAGTACAAACAACATGAATGTATAGTTCCACAACCGAATCACATATTCAATGATATACATCAGATGCTCATACAAGGACAACTTAATAACTTTATGAATACAATGGAAATATCATCATACATGATTGCCTCTAGGGCATATTACCAACAGTCTCCCACTTGCACTAGAGTCGATATTCTGACATCACACGTCTAGGCATCTAATGCCCATGGCTCTCAGGTGCGCCTCATGCTTCGGATGTGGTAACGGCTTTGTCAACGGATCCGCAATATTTGCATCCGTGTGTACCTTGCATAACTTGATATCACCCTGATCCACGAACTAGCGAATCAGATGGTACCGCATGAGTATGTGCTTGTTCTTCTGGTGTTGTCTAGGTTACTTGGCTTGTGCAATAGCGCCATTGTTGTCACAGTACACATATAACGGATTGGACGAGCCCTAAACCACACCAAGATCCATGAGGAAATTCCTCATCCAAACAGCTTCCTTTGCTGCCTCCGAGGCGGCAATATACTCAGCCTCTGTTGTAGATGCAGACACAGTCTCTTGCTTGGAACTCTTCTAGCTCACAACACCTCCATTTATAATAAACACGTATCCGGATTGCGAACGAGAATCATCAGAGTCGGTAAGATAACTCACATCCGTGTAACCCTTTACACTGAGTTCATCTTCACCACCATAAACCAAAAACATATCCTTAGTCCTTCTCAAGTACTTTAGGATATTTTTATCCGCTATCTAGTGGATCTCTCCAGGATCAGCCTGGTATCTGCTCACAACACTTAGAGCATAGGAAACATCCGGCCTAGTACAAATCATGGCATACATGATGGATCCGACTACAGAAGCATAAGGAATCTCACTCATCCGACTTCGCTCATCAGTTGTCGAAGGACACTGAGTCTTGCTAAGTTTTACACCATGGGACATCGGTAAGAACCCCTTCTTAGACGATTCCATGTTGAAGTTCTTCAACACTTTGTCCAAATAAGTACTCTGACTCAATCCAATGAGTCTCCTTGATCTATCTCTATAGATCCGGATTCCGAGAATATATGTTGCCTCACCCAAGTCTTTCATTGAGAAACTCCTTTCCAATGATTCCTTGGTTTCTTGCAACATCTAGACATCATTTACAATCAATAATATGTCATCCACATATAAGATTAGAAAGTTTACTTTGCTCCCACTAAACTTCTTGTATGAACAAGAATCATGATCACTCTTGATGAAGCCAAACGATTTGACTACCTCATCAAAGCGAATATTCCAACTCTGAGATGCTTGCTTCAACCCATAAATGGATTTCTGAAGTTTACATACTTTGTCAGCATTAGCTGGATCGAAAAAAAAACCTCGGGCTGTAACATATACACGTCCTCGGTTAAATTTCCGTTAAGGAAAGCCGTTTTGATATCCATCTGCCAAATCTCATAGTCGAAATAGGCTGCTATCGCTAACATGATCCGAACTAATTTAAGCATCGCTACAGGCAAGAAAGTCTCGCTGTAATCAACTCCTTGAACTTGTCGAAACCCCTTCGCGACAAGGCGTGCTTTATAGACGGAAACATTTCCATCCATGTCAGTTTTCTTCTTAAAGACCCATTTGCACTCGACGGGTCTTGCACCGTTTGGCAGATCAACCAAGTTCCAAACTTGATTTTCATCCATGGACTTTAACTCAGATCTCATGGCTCCAAGCCATGAGTCAGAATCAGATCCCACCATCGCTTCCGAATAATTTGCCGTCTCATCACTGTCTAATAGTAATACATCACGAACACTTCGTAATCTTGTCGATCTTCGTAGTATAGGTGCTGCTGTCGGCTCAGCTACCATGACCGGCTCAACCTCCAAGGATTTTTCCGACTCGCTACTAGCCGGTTGCTCTCGAATTTCTTCGAGCTACACTGTGCTCCCACTGACTCCCCGACTGAGAAACTCTTTCTCAAGGAAGACACCGTTCCGAGCGACAAACACTTTGCCCTCTTCTTGGTTGTAGAAGTAGTAACCCAAGGTTTCCCTCGGATACCCTACGAAAATACACTTATCTGACTTGGCCGTAAGATTGTCCGACTGAAGTCGCTTGACAAATGCTTCACAATCCCAAATCTTAAGAAAAGACAAACTCGGCCTTTTGCCTGTCCACATCTCATGCGGTGTCTTATCTACTGATTTTGATGGTACTCTGTTTAGTGTGAACGCCGCTGTTTCTAGACAATAACCCCAAAATGATAAAGGCAGATCTGTCCAACTCATCATTGATCGTACCATGTCTAACAAGGTCCAATTCCGTCTTTCTGAAACACCATTCCTTTGTGGCGTTCTTGGCGGAGTAAGTTGAGGAACGCGTCCACAAATTTTCAGATGGTCATCAAAATCATGGATTATGTACTCGCCTCCTCGGTCCAACCAAAGAAACTTTATTTTCTTGCCGAGTTGATTCTATGCTTTATTCTGGAATTCTTTGAACTTTTCAAAGGCTTCCGACTTATGTTTCATCAAGTAGATATATCCATACCGACTCAAATCATCAGTGAAGGTAATGAAGTACTCATAACCACCCCTGGCTGTCGTGCTCATTGGTCCACATACATCACTATGTACTAGTCCCAACAAGTCGGACGCCCTTTCACAACTCTTTGCAAAAGGTGTCTTGGTCCTTTTGCCAAGTAGGCAAGATTCGCATGTCTCGAACGACTCCAAGTCGAATAAAGTTAGGAGTCCATCATCATGGAGCTTCTTCATGCGTTTCCAACTTATATGACCAAGCCGACAGTGCCAAAAGTAAGTTATATTCAGATCATTTGGTTTCAACCTTTTAACATTTATGTTATAAACCGACTCACCATCAAGATTTAAAATAAATAACCTGTTCTAGACGGGTGCAAAGCCGTGAAACATATCATTCAAATACAAAGAACAACCATTATTCTTGATATTCGACTCATAGTCTTGCCTCATCAAACATGAAGCAGAAATAATGTTTCAACTGAGCACTGGAACATAATAACAATTATTCAATTCCATAATGAATCCGGAAGGTAAATGAAGTTGCATCGTGCCGACTTCCAACGTAGCAACTCTTGCTTTGTTGCCGACTCAAATATCAACCTCGCCTCTTGCTACGCTCCTAGTTCTTACCAGTTCCTGCAATGAGTTGCAGATGTGAATAACTGATCTGGTATCATATACCCAAGAACTATTAGGTGCATCAGCAAGATATATGTCTATAACATTGCAAACAAGTGTACCTGAGTCGGAAGTCATACCTCCACTCTTGGCTTTATCAGCCAAATACTTGCTGCAGTTCCTCTTCCAGTGGCCATCCACCTTGCAATAGAAGCAAGTGGATCCGACTGAAGGAGATGGCTTAGTCCCTGAGGAAGCGCTTGGGACCGGGTCCTGAGCCTGCTTTCCTCCCGACTTAGCCTTCTTCTTAGTCCAAGAGCTCTTCTTGAACTTAGCTTATTCTGCACCATCAACACTTTACTGGCGCCCTTCTTGAGATCCGCCTCTGCCTGCTTGAGCATCCCATGTAATTCAGTGAGCTTCTTATCCATACCATGCATGTGGTAGTTCGAAATGAACTGCCCATATGCACTAGGAAGAGATTTCAGAATTATATCCGTAGCAAAGTCTTCGCTAATGGGGTAGCCAAGCCTCTCCAGAGACTGCACGTAACCAACCATTTTGATCACATGCGGACTCAGTGGATCACCATCCTTAAGCTTGCAACTTAGCAAAGCCTAAGAGACTTGATACCTCTCAGTCTTTTCATGAGCCTGGAACATACTTTTGAGGCTTTCGATCATATCGTAGGCCTCAACATTCTCGAACTGCTTTTGCAAGTCCGGTTCCATGTGAGCAAGCATAAGACAACTAATATCCGTGGACTCATCATTATCCCGACGGTAGGCATTGGTGTCAGCGATAGTCGCATTCTCGTTTGGCTGATCTGGAAGTGGGTTGTCTAGGACATGGTCCTTCTTTTCTTGTTTGAGAACAATTCTTAGATTTCGATACCAGTTGGTAAAATTAGTGTTATTTAGTTTATCTTTCTCAAGAATGGTTCTCAACGCAAAACCGGATATCATGGCGATCTCCATCTCCACAAAGTCTGTAGTCCGGCTCGTGCCAACTCTTGTCACTTGCCGTCTTACTCCATGTCGCCGACATGTACATCGCCTTGCATGTCATCCAGATTCTCCAAATAGCTACACTAGCTTAGTAAAGTAAATTACATAGAGAATCCGACACACAAGTCATTATACAATAAAATGACAGCACCTAGGCTCCACCCGGCTGACAAAACCGTGATTTGCAGATCACGTATGGATTACACACATACATCACATGCACATGAACCATACCATTCACAACTTCCTGCAAAAACATGTTATGCATATATACAATATCTACCGGCGTTGTGAAACTCGCAACGACATCATAGGTGCTACGTCAGGGCGAAGCCGGCGGTCCCGCTAGCCGGATAGCAGACGGGGATCGAATGGCAGCGCCCGACGATTTTTCCAAAAACGTAGATCTCATCTATGATCCGGACATGGATTTCGACCATTATTCTGATTCAATCAAAATCTTTGATCTTTGATCACCACTTCTGGATTTACGTGTCACAGTCTACCCCGATGGCAGAAGCCGACCGGTAGGGGTATGTCGTTCCACGACCTTAGCAGTATGATCACGGAAATCAGATCTACCATTCCCCGAGTAAAGTTGATCCAATCAACCTCGTACAAAACTGATCTATCTCATAGATCGACCACCAAAATAGCACATAGATCTCATCTACAGCCTACCGCATGCCACATATGCGAGATCTCGAGCCTAAAACCAGAAGTTATCGCTCTAATACCACTATTGGGCCACGTAGAGATAAAACAAAACTTTTTCCTCTAACATGGTGATCCCAAGATCTAGCTTAGGTAGAAGGCCACGAGGTTTACCACTAGACACGCAGTTGCGGATTACTGATGTAGCGCGTCAGTTGATGCAGTGCAGTCATTTGCAATCCGATCGTCCTAGTGCTGATCGTACAACACCTCTGCTGGTATCCACACATACAAGGAGGAGCACCGACGGCGAACTGCTAGGTTCGATACAATGGCAGGACTGCTGTGGAGCTAGGGTTTCCAACACATGGAATGACCTAACCAATCAACGATTAACCCTTCTGGGTTACTGTGCTCCACTATATATAGGGAGTGAACGTGGGCTCCATTTTCGTGGCCCATTCACTAAATCCCATATAACACTAGTCACCGTGAGTCCGACTCACTGACTCAGTCCAAATCCGGCTCGGGTCCAACCCAACCAGATATCCGGTTCAGATCCTATCCGAACTTGCCCCCGCTCTTAAGTGTGTGACCCCACAGGCTCTTGGCAACTTGGACACGATTAGAGTCCGACTCCCAATCGATCAGTCGGTAGCGGCTCCTAGCAGAACGCGCCGACTCCCAAGTACCAAAGAGTCATGACGACTTGCCTTTCCAATGCGACTTACGTCCGAGTCCCTTTTGCCTCACGATATACCGTGTTAGACTATAGGCGAATATTTGTCATCCCTTAAATAGTCTAACTCTCTTCTCGATCCGAGATAAGTGATTCACCCGACTAACTCTTAGTCGATCGCCTCGGTTAACACTTAACCGAGTCGTGCATGGCCATGCTTTCGGAATCATATCATCCGAGAGGGCCCAAAGATTATCTATCCGAGTGGAGGGGCAAAATCCCGTCTTGGTTATTCACATCACGCAGCTTGATTCTCAGTCGACCCGAACTCTGCCTTTATGACTGCCTAGTTACGGATCAACGTTTGACATAACCTAAGTCGGTGATCCTTAACTCGGACTATGCAACAACCTGAGGTCTAAGGATTACATTGATTGAGATATACAAATGACAACTTGTTCGTTGTACCTCAATATGGGTCAATCCGACTCGCTAAACTCTTTAGCCGAATCTGTGTAAGTCGGAATAGCATCACCATGCCCATGACAAGTGGAACCGAGTCATCAAGCCGACTTTCACATTGGTCTAAGTTGTCTGTCCAGCACAACCTCAATGACCAAGGATATTTAGTACAAACAACATGAATGTATAGTTCCACAACCGAATCACATATTCAATGATATACATCAGATGCTCATACAAGGACAGCTTAATAACTTTATGAATACAATGGAAATATCATCATACATGATTGCCTCTAGGGCATATTCCCAACAACAAACTATTAGCAAGTTGGAGCTAATCATAAGAGATCAAGGACTACTAAGCATACAATAAATGACATACACCTTACATGAACAGACTAAGCATGCCCACAATGATGAGTATATGTACAAAAATGAAAAAAAATAGAATTCATTACCAGCCTCTTACCACACCTCGAGTTGTCATAAATCATCATTATTGCCTTTCACTTGTGTGACTTGAATAATAATATAAAGCCAAACTCCGAAGGAGTCACTGAGGACCGTTGAACCCTGCAACGAACCTCACAAAACCATAGAAGAACAACAAATATTTTTGGGTTTTCTATTTTTTTAAAGCAAGCACTGAAGGCAAAAGCAAACAAAGCAAAATCTTTTTGGATTTTATTATAACAAACCAAAGCCAAAAGAAAAAGAAACAAAGAGAAACAACAAAAATATTTTTGGTCTTTTGTGTTTTGGAAAGCAGAAACAAAAACTAAAAAGAAAGCGAAACATGGATATACAAAGTACCGACAGAACATGATATGTAGATGAATGCTATGTTACTCCCTAGAGCTTAGGATTTTGGCCTTAGTGGAGATCAATCAAAACGCGGGTAGTAACTCCAAGCAGGTGGATCATCATAGGAATGATCATAATCAGGCCCTCCTGAAGAATAAGATGAAGCACCCCAATCATAAGTGGGCTGCTGGTATGAAGACTCCCCCATGTTGGAGGGCTGAACCGAATCTTCGGCTTCCTCTCCAACATTCTCCTCTTGTTGGGAGAGCTCTGCCATGCATGTGTCAAGTTCTTCCTCTGTGAGTGACCATCCTTCCCTGGTATCAAGATTAAACAAAGCAGGTGCAGGCAAAGGAACTACTTTCTCAGACTTACCCCCTCTCCAACCTCTCTTGAGAAAGGTTATTTCATAAGATAACTCGCTTAAACTAGCCTAAGAAGAAACAAATTTATGATGTATCATGGAATTAAGATCAAGCCTCTCTATGGGAAACTGTAAGTCTGAATGATGAGGCGCTAAACCATGCAAAGCTAATAAACGAGAGGCAATGAGACCTCCACAAATTCCACCTTTCTCGCGGTTAGCAACAAGACGGAAAGCTATCAAAGCACCAAAGTTATAAGTCCTATCTCGTTTCAAGGCAGCTGAGATAAAAGCTAGATCATATGAAGATAATTTACTAGAAGTCTTCCTAGCCAGAACGCACTTGGCAATGAAATAGGCAAAATAATGAATAGATGGGAGATGAATATTCCGAATTTTACCACTATCCTTTGAGAAGCTACTTCCTTGAAAAATCTCCGCATATAAGTCCATGACTGGTGTGGGCCTCTCCCTAATCTTCTCACATGAACCCCACTGTGGTATTTAATTAGCTGCACAAAAATCATCAAAAGGGAGATTGACATCTATATTGTAAATTTTATAATGAACCATAGGGTTAGGCAAGGACCAACTAAACCAAAAATACTACACCACAGACATAGTTAGTTTAACATATTGGTAAGGTTCCTCTCCAACAAAATGCTCCAACCCTGCATTACAAATCAGAGTCTGGAAATCTTGAAAATCCCCACAGCTCTCATGAATTCGGGGCATGGATAAATAGAAGGGAATACTTCCTCCTCACGATGGACTTTCATAATATCAGGTACCCTCAATTCATGTTGATTCAGGTGGTATTCACTCATCTTATTTTCTGAAATTTTTAGACAAACAACAAACCAAGTGATTTCCAAGTTAATAAATGATGGGGAACTACTCTATGGACTTGCAAGAGGGCTAAACATGCATCAAAATGAATTCGCTAAGCATAGAACATGCATGCAAAATTACATAACCGGTCACCTACAGTAGCAAAATACTCAAGGTATAATCCACCAATCAAAAATCTAATTGGACAAGCAGAGGAGGCACATATCGGAGAGCAATCCGTCCAAAAATCAGCAGCAAAGATGGGCTGAGCAAGGAGATCGAAAATTGGGAGCAAGAAAAGCAAGAACTCGAGCGATGTGAAGTTTTCCGGTGTTTTTTGGGAGACAGAAAGAAGTGGCAGGAAGGAGACCAAGTGGAGGGCCATGGGTGGCCCACACCAGGGCCAGGCGCGCCCCTGGTCTGGCCACGCCACCAGGGGGTGTGCCTTCCTGGTGGGCCCCCCTGGGTCACTCCAGGTACCACTCTGCCCCTTTTTCGCGTAAAAATTTAATATCAATTTTGTGGAAACTTTATTTTTGGGAAATTTTCAGGTTATGAAAATTGATTTTCTTGCACAAGAAGATTTTGGAAAGATGCAAAATCAAACCAAAGCTAAAATTATAGAAGTTCTAAGACACTCTAGAAAGCAAGCAACTAGCAAAACAAAGACGAACAAGACGAAAAGAAAAGATTGAAATAGAGAAAGTAAAGGTGAGCAGGGATAATAATGGTCAAAACATTGTTTTGTTCATTAAAATCCCTTTGTTAACAAGGTTTATCAAGTCTTGTTACCAAAACAATTTTATATGAAACAAAACTTTGCATTTCACTAAATGATTATGTTACCTCAATCTTGATAGCAATAGTCCCAATCATAATAGCTTCATAATTTTCTTGCAGTACGGGACGATATATTTCTCCAACTTTGATGCCTTCAATATTTTCAATTGAATATAGGCCATAACTCTTATCAATCTTCTTGGGGAAATAAACAGTATGCTCCTTGTCATTAATATTAAAAGTTACTTTTCCTTGATTACAATTAATGACAGTACCTGTAGTATTAAGAAAAGGTCTCCCCGGAATAATAGACATATTATCATCTTCAGGCATCTCAAGCACAACAAAATCAGTTAATACCAAGCAATTATGAGCCACTTGAATAGGAACATCCTCACATATACAAATAGGAATAGTAGTAGACTTATCAGCCATTTGCAAAGATATATCAGTTGGTATCAATTTTTCTAGCTGAAGTCTCTTGTAGGTAGAAAAAGGAATAACACTAACTCCAGCTCCCAAATCACACAAAGCAGTTCTAACATAATTATTTTTAATAGAGCAAGGAATATTTGGAATCCCAGGGTCCCCAAGTTTCTTTGGAACCTTACCATTAAAGGAATAATTAGCAAGCAAAGTAGAAATTTCCTCATTAGGAATCTTCATTTTATTAGAGACAATATCCTTCATATACTTTGAATAAGGAGGCAATTTAATAGCATCAGTCAAAGGAATTTGCAAAAATAAAGGTTTCATCCACTCACAAAACTTGTTATAGTGTTCTTCTTCCTTTGAATTATTTTTCTTATTAGGAAAAGGCATTGGTTTTTGTACCCAAGGCTCTCTTTCACTACCATGTTTATTAGCAACAAAATCTTCCTTAGTGTACTTAGTGTTCTTAGTGTGCCTCTCAGGTTCCTCTTAAATTTCTTCCTTATCAAGAGCATCATTTTTATTATTACCACTTTCAGTTTCAGCATCAGAGACAGATATATTATTAGGATCTATAGCAGGTTCAGAAGGTTCTACAACTGTTTTATGTTTATTTTTCTTTCTCTTAGAATAAGTACCAATATTTTTAGCTTTTTGGGAATCCTGCTCAATTCTTTTAAGATGCCCCTCGGGATATAAAGGATCCCGAGTGGCAGCACCACTCCTAGTTCTAATTTCATAAGCGTGTTTATCTCCAGAAGCATTAACTAGCATATCTTTTTGTACTTTAGCAAATTCATCAATTTGAGTTTGAACCATTTGGAAATGTTTAACAAGCATTTTAACATCATTAGAAGTTCTTTCCACAATATCTTTCAACTCATTAATAGCTCTAGAGTTTTCCATTAAATGATTCTAAACTTGCTTATTAAAATTACCTTGCTTAACAATAGAGATATCAAGTTCCTCTAAGCATTGATCAGGAGGTTTACCATAAGGAATATCACCTTCATAAAAATGTTGGAGAGAGTGTACCTCAATAGTAGATGAGTGGGAAATTGGCTTACATAATTCTTCTATAGGAGGTAAATTCTTCACATCTTCAGGTTTAATACCCTTCTCCTTAAGACATTTCTTAGCTTCTTTTATCACTTCATCATTTAATTCAATCACTCCCCACTTCTTGGGTGTTGGTGTAATTTGCTCAGTTGTAGTCCAAACATCATAAATCTTGCTTATTTTAGCCATTAATTCCTCAGCTTCTTCAGGAGTTCTTTTCCTGAAAATACAATCAGCAAAACTATCCAGGTATGTCCTAGAGTCATAAGTTCGTCCATTATAATATATATCAAGAAGCTCATTTTTAGTTAATGGACATCCAGGATGTGCATGAATCAAAGCACAAAACCTTGCCCATGATTCAGGCAATTTCTCCTCTTCTCCCTGTTTAAAATCAAAAAGTTTCTGCAAAACAGCATGTTGAGCACTAGGAGGAAAATATGTCTAAAAGAAAGTAGCAATCAAGCAATCATGGCTATCAATGGATCCAGGAGGTAAATTATTAAACCAAGATTTAGCTTCTCCTTTTAGTGAAAAAGGGAAAATTTTAGCAACAAAGTAGGTTCGCATCTTAATATCATTAGAAAATAAACCACTCATAGTAGAAAGCTCAGTCATATGTGCCACAACTCTTTCATCTTAGTTCCACAAAAAGGTGATACGTCAGAAACATATCTATAATTTTTTATGCTCCATGCTTGTTTTGTATCTACTTTGCTTTGTCTACACTTTGATGTGTTTTTATATCTTTTTTGGAACTAACCTATTAACAAGTTGTAACATCCCAGTATTTAGGACCTAACGAAGGGTAGATTTAGGAATATGTATTGTTGCATGCATTCATTTGTAAAAATGTGGGTAAAATTTTCGCCAAATAAAACCTTGAGTGATCAATGTTTCTTTCTTACTTTGAGATTAGGTTTAGCCTTAAAGGAGGATTGCTATAAACTTTGATATGATCTAAAGGAATTATGTGTGTTTTGAAATGATTTTGAATTTTAAAACTTAAGTATTTGAATAATAATTTAAGTGATTCAGATATAAATTTTGAACCTAAATTAATTAAGAAATAAGTATTATCACTTAAATCTTATCCAATAACAATATTGAATATGAAATTCATTTCATATGATTAGCACATAAACAAGATACAAAGAATGTAACTACTGAAGTCATTCCAAACTTCACAATTTACAAAAGAAAGAAAGAATAAGAATATTATTTATTAACAATAATATAATCTTTATTACAATTAAATAAAATGAAGATTACAAGGAGAATAAAAGAAAAATTACAAAAGAATAAGAAAATTACATTTGAAAATCTATTAACTATCCTATATCTAAATCTACACTAAATCTTCATCTTTATCTTTGTACCTGCAAAACAAAGACTAAATAGAAACAAAATAAGATTAGTGTTAGTATATTTCTCTCAGATATGTTAGTGAAGTGCACTTGACAAACTCATCACTGAGAAATGTTATAAAAGGGGCAAGTTTCACCAATATGAAAGATTTCATCTTTCATAAATTCAAAGCCAGAATGCAAATGACAGCCAAGAGGAATCAATTCACCAGCCAGGTGAAAGTAAGCTGGTAATAGTAAGTTCAAAATTTTTGAACCTATCCACATGTGCATAGAAGGCACACAAGCTGGACACACACCATCATGCAAATGGTGTGCTGTCGACCTCACAAGCACAGCCAAATCACACAAAACCACAACACAGCCGTGGGGGAGCACTAGTGCATCTCTCCACTACACAGCACACCACCACAGCCAGGATAAACAGCAGCCAAACCAAGAACATCAACCAAACCAAACCACCCATATCAACCCAAACATCACCAGGATGGTGACATAAGGAGGGGGATGAATCTGGTGGACATCAAGGTCAAGCCCAGAAGCTAGGAGGAGCAGGCAAGCTCAAGAGCAAGCTCAGGAACCCAGCAAAAGCAGATCAAGATCAGGATCAAGATCATCATCAATCTACTACACCAACATCAGATTTTGTGGTGAGCCTCATAAAACCATCACATGATTTCATCATATTATCTAAACAAAAGCATGTGTTGCTTTATGAAATGATCTCTCAATAATCACCCAAGAGAGGTGAATCTACCCTAGAGATTTCAAGTATAAAGATAAGAAAGCAAGCTCAGCCAAAAGCACTAAACCCTCAGACCAGCATCACTGAGTTTAGTGTTAATTTTTGCAACTTAGATCATTTTTCATTTGATCTTATCAGATCAGGGCACATCTCTCCGAGAGAGTAGCACCTCTAATCCTACAAGTTTCAAACAAACTATTTGCTCAGCTAACTAGGAATTAAATCCTAGGGCCTCAGACCAACATCATAGGCAGGAGGTTTAAGAAAAGATCTTATTCTATATTGCCAGTATCAATCACAAGTATAGACAAAGCTAAGCCCAGAAATAAAAACCCAATCACTTGTGTGCCAGATCATAGTGGTATCACAAGGACAAGTTTTACAAGAGATAAAACCAATTTTGCTCAGTACTCACAGATAAAAGGGACAAACCAATACATATCATTTTCCTGAAGCCAAGTGCCAGGAATCAATATCATATTCATCCATACATCCACCAAAGATCATTACATGTAATGATTTGATTTAGTGTGTATAATCTCATACAAGCCTACCATTATAATTATAGTAAGCAACTACTGAGAGAAACCACTGTCAGTACAAGCAATCTGACAGTAGAGTAGATTCTCAGATCAACAACATAATCCAATCAGGGATTCCATAGAAACACTAGCATAGGATCATAGTGAATCATCACTAGAATAATCCGATAGGCAACTAGCATCATCAAAGCCATTACAAATCATTAACCACATCAAACAATCATTCTTCATGCTCAAGTATGATCACCACTAAATCTAAAGCATCAAGGATATGATCAACATGGGGTTATGAACCCTAATCAGAGCAAGAACCCTAATCCAAAGATGAACCCAATCAGCATATAGTCACTAGGCATGAGAAGCCACTAGATACACACAGAGAGATTCATTGCAGTTGCATGAACAAGAACCACAGAAGCAACTTACCCGAGGTCCTCGATGACGAATCGAAGAGGAAGCAGATTGGCCAACGAACCGCGGCGGCATAGGGAGCACCCCAGGGGGCGCTGCAACCTGCACCAGCCACGGCGGCGGCCGCAGCAGCACACGAGCCTAGCACACCACCACAGACAGGACCGCGGTGGTGGCGACAACACCTTTCCTTAACCCTAGGGTTCAGAAACAGGGTGGACCTGGCCACGGGGAAGCCCTGGAGTCAAATCCAATTGGATAGAACGGTCGAGCGTCCTCAACAACCCCAAATCGCACCACGGCGGCGACTAGAACGACCGACGGTGGCGGGAATCAACGATGGCGGCATCGTCGGCCACAGGGTCGGGTCAGAGGAGGAGAGGATAATGTCGAGGGAGAGAGGGAGGCAGAGAGAATGGGCTGGGTGGGCCAAAACCCCTCGGGGTGGTATTTTGACTTTGCCCTATTGGGCCAGTGTGGCCCAATAAGCCCAACAGGCCAGTCCAAGTTGTTTTAAAAACTGTTTTAATCAAGTGGAAAAGACCAAAAATGCCCCTGACCTCAATAAAATTCTAGAAAATAAAATAAAAGTCCAAAAATTATAAATAAAATATTTTTGGATTCACAATAATCCACTCTGTCCAAATAAAATAAAATATAAAATTTTGGACATTTAAATTTTTATAAGAATTTTGTAATTTATATATTATTTATGGAATTTTACAATATTATTGAAAGGTGATAAAATAAATAAAAATAACTTTCGTTATACATTAATATTATAGTATTTTTGAAAAATACTAAATAAATATTTAATAATAAATTTTAATGTATAATTAATAGTTCCTAAAAGAATTATTAAATCAATAAAAGTCAAATAAAAAGGAAAAAAATAATTCAATATATGCAATAAATATAAAAAAAATTATTGATATTTATAAATGCTTTATTAAAAGGCACCTTATATAGGGAAAATGCATATAGAATTAAATAATGCATTACATTACTTGCATAATCATTTTGCTTCTTTAAATATTGTCCTTACCGGACAATAATGATGTTTTTGTAGAACTAGAAGCTCAAGGTCCAGTGCAAGCATCAGACTTCACTACCTTGCCATCACAAGGCAAGTTCATCACTTTCTCATGTCCTTTGAAGAGTCTTTATCAAAGTATTTGCAAATTGTGTGTTATCATATATGCTATAAAAGAAAGAAAATAATATTTTCATAAATAAAGAAATCATAGATATCATCCTAAGTGGTGATATAATGGAGCAATAGAACTTAGGGTTCTATTTGCAACAATGATGATCAAGTAGGGACTTAATAACCCCTGACATCAGTGATTCTAGCGCCGTATATTACGCGTTAGCCATGAGATTTGGAATGGGATAGAGAAGTCAGCTGTATCTTCTTCCTCTCGCATGAAGCCGGATGTGCAGGTTGTGGCTGTTATCCTCGTAGCGTGCATATTAATTGGTAATTCGTAGAGGATATGCAGCATATGGGTGGGAACCCTCATCGTCCCACGATAGTTCTGGCATCTAACGGTTTGTACAAACCATTGCCGTAATTCATTATGTGGGCATGGTGTACACCAAGGAGGCATGCGGGGTCGCGAAGGGGGTAGTGATTGGCTTGGACCAACTACTGGGCCCCACATCATGGAATTATGGACGGGAAAGTACGCCCGGTTGTGTAACAAGGAGTTGATCTCTCATGGGTAAAGTAACGCACCTCTGCAGAGTGTAAAAAGTGTAACTTGTTACTCCTTGTTCCGGAAAGGAGCTGCGAGCGCGACAGGAAAGGAACTCCATGAAAGTTCTGGTCAACCTGTGAAGGCTGATTTTCATAGTTTTTTGGAATAAAACCAATCTTTGAAGAAAGATTTACAAAAACTGCATAGTTCCAAGGATTTATAATCCGAGGTGGTAGTTAGAGCATCAAACTTCACACCTTGCATATAATGAACTTGTTGGGTAACGTTGTTACTCATTCTTTCCTTTGATCCCTTGCTTAGACTCTGAGGATCCCGAAGACATGCCAATGTATGCAGCCGAATGCCAAGAATATGTGTTCTACGAGGAACCTGATCTGTCTGGAGGAGTTGAAGGCGTGGATTACGAGATCTGCTACGGTGTCGATGAGAACGAGTCAAACTAAGTAACCTAGTTAATAGTAACTAACAGAGCCGAGCAGCATGAACTCTATAGAATAAGCTGTTGAGCCCCACTCCTAGTCGGAGTTGTTACTTTTAAATTTCCGTTGAACACTTCATATTTTGGTTTGTAAGTTGGATCTTTTGGAAGTCTTGAACTTCCGATATTATAATAATAATAATGTGTGTACTTTTGTAATATGGACCCGCAATATTTCTGTTGTACCACTCTGAGGGATGTGATATTTACGGAACGGTGTTCTGTGGATGTCATGTCAACGACTATAGTGTACTACACATGCAGTGGTATGCTGGGTCACCGCACAAGTTGCCACAGTGCCAATTGCCTGTTTTCTTCTGTTTTTGGTTCCAGAAAGGCAGAAAATCAATATTCTCGGAATTGGATGGGACAAAAGCCAAAGTCAATATTTTACCGTGGATGACACGAAGCCAGAAGACGAGACGGAGGGGTGCTACAGGGAGGCCAGACCCCGCTAGGCACGGGTGGGACCACCCCCATATGGGCAGGGTGTGGGCCCCCTAGCGGCCCCCTGCCTCGCTTCTTCGCCTATAAGAAGCCCCAGATGCAGAAACTCTAAGCACCCAATCAAAACTCCATTAAACCTTCTGTAGCCGCCGCCACCATCGTCCCTAGATCGGGGCGGATCTGAAGTTCTTCCCGGCACCCTACCGGAGGGGAGATCATCCCGGAGGCCTTCTTCTTCATCATGCCAGCCTCCGTATGAAGCGTGAGTAGTTTCACCTTGGACTACGGGTCCATGTAGTAGCTAGATGGTTGTATCTCCTCCTTGTGCTTTCATGTATAGATCTTGTGAGCTCCGTTCATGATCAAGATCTAATATATTTGTAATCATGCGTGTTGTGTTCGCGGGGATCCGAAGGATATTGAGATTACTATGTCAGATTGATTAATGGTTTTGTCTCTTTGATGCTATCATGTCTGTGTTGTTTGTGATCTTGCATGCTCTCTGTTGTTAGTAGCTATCTTCGCCAAGTAGTTGCTAGTGACTCCAAGAGGGGGTATTTATGCTCGATAGTGGGTTCATGCCTCTAGTTTCCAAGGGAAGTGACAGAAATCTCTTCGGTTGTAGATGTGATGTTTCCACTAGGGAGAAAACAACGGTCTCTTGTTCATGTAACAAGTGGATTGTTTACCTTACACACTTTGCTTAAAGCAGTTGTCCGTTGCTTGCAACTTAATACTAGAGGGGGTTTGGATGATAATCTGAAGGTGGACTTGTAGTCATAGATGCAGTTGGATGGCGGTCTATGTATATTGTTGTATTGCCCAATCGAATCTCATAGGATATTTTTGTCTAGTTTTGCATTGTTATGCCTTGCTCAGTTCCTGTCAATTGCCTTGCTGTAATTTGTTTACCCTTCATGCCATGTTGTTTATCTAAGGAGAGCACCTCTAGTGAACTATGGACCCCGGTCCAATCTTTACCATTGATACATCTTCCACTATTACTTGTTTACTTTCTACAAACCATCATCACCTTCCACACCATATGTTTAATCCTTTGTTACAGCAAACCGGTGAGCTTGAAAACCTCACTGATTCGTTGGGGCAAAGTCTTGAGTTTGTGTTGTGCAGGTTTCCATGTTGCTTGCAACACCTTTGAGACGTTTCCTTCCTCCTACTGGTTCGATAACCTTGGTTTCTTACTGAGGGAAAACTTGCTGCAGTGCTCATCACACCTTGCTCTTGGGGTTTCCAACGAAGCGTCCCACGACAGTGCTAGGCGTCATCAAGCTTTTTCTGGTGTCGTTGCCGGGGAGGCTAAGGACGTCTTCACAAGGGGAGTCCTCCTCAACCTTTCTCTATACTTTGTTTTTAGTTTTCTTAGTTTCTTTTGCTTGGTTTTGTTTTCTTCTTTTTATCAAAAACTCCAAAAAAATTAGTTTAGTTTGGTTTTCTTTCTCTTAAAAAAACAAAAAAAATAGTTCCTACTCTAGTTGCTGGTCTGTTATTGCCTTGCTTTGTATGCTTTCTATCAATGGATTGTTTCTTTGAAACTAGTTCTTATTCGCAACGTGGGTTTATGAAAGAACAAAAGTATTATTATAAGGAACACCGTTTATCACAAAATGAGAGTAACTCTTTATCCCTTGTAAGCATGGGGTACAATCAAATATTGTAAGCATGGGGTACAATCAAATATTGTAAGGGATAAAGAGTTACTCTCATTAGAAGGTAGGCATGGGTAGCTAATCCATTCTTCCTCCTTTTGTTCATCACTCTCCTCCTCTTTTTCATCTAATGAGCTTCCAATTTTAGCAATTTCTTCTTCCATAGGCTCCTGCAAGGCATTAGTCTCTTCCATTGGTGGAAAGCATCAACTAAAATATTTAAAAATATAGCCATTTTCTTCCTTGTAATTATCAAAGCAAAATTTAAGTATATCATAAACCTCATATTTATAAGGTGCATCATTAGTATTTTCAAGAAAATTAGGAAGTTCGAATGCACCCTTCCAAGCAATAAATTCTTCAATTTGTTCCACTTAATAAAATTCATAATTTCCCTTAACGTAAGAAGATATGGTAACATTATCATTATACTCACATTGAAAAGGGAGGTGTTTATACCTCCTATAGCAACAAGATTTATCAAAGCAATAAGTAACATTATAAGTAGAGCACACGTTTCTAGCAATGATATGGAATTTATTAATTTTTTCCCATAAGTGTTCCCTTTTTGTGACAAGCGGTGTTGCTCATAATAATATTTTTGTTCTTCCATGAACCCATCTTGCCAATAAGATCTAGTTTCAAAGAAACCAACCATTGATAGAAAGCATGATAAAGCAAGACAATAACAGACCAACACAAATAACAACTATAGTAGGAACTAATTTTTTGTATTTTTGATAAAAAGAAGCAAACAAAACAAAGCTAAAGAAACGAAGCAAAACAAAAACAAAGTAAATAGATTGGTTGTGAGAGACTCCCCTTGCAGAATCTTCTTTCTCCCTAAAAAGTGACTGATGAGGAGGAAGAGATTGAAGTTGTACTTATCTCCCCGGCAACGGCGCCAGAAAAACGCTTGATGGCTCAGATATGTAGAGCTCATTGGGAACCCCAAGAGGAAGGTATGATGAGCACAGCAGCAAGTTTTCCTCAGTTATGAAACCAAGGTTATCGAACTAGTAGGAGTAAGGAAACAACTCCAAGGTGTTGCTAACAACTTGGAACCTGCACAACACAACCACATAACTTTGCCCCAACTTACAGTGAGGTTGTCAATCTCATCGGTTTGCTGAAAACAAAGGATTAAACATACAGTGTGGAAGATAGTGATTTGCTTGTAGAAAGTAAATAGTAAACGGTAAACAGTAGACGGTATATCAATGATAAAGAAATGGACCAGGGTCCACAGTTCACTAGAGGTGTTCTTCTTAAGATAGATAGCATGTTGGGTGAACAAATTACAGCGGGGCAACTGACATATTGAGAAAGCATAACAATGCATATACTAGACATCTTGGCTCCTACGAGATTTGTTTGGGCATTACAACATAATACATAGACCGTAATCCAACTGCATCTATGACTAATAATCCACCTTCAGGTTATCATCCGAACCCCTTCCAGTATTAAGTTGCAAGCAATAGATAATTGCATTAAGCAATGTGTGTAAAGTAAACAACACAATTGCCCTTGGACAAAGGATTGTTGTTTTCTCCCTAGTAGCAACAGCACATCTACAACATTAGAGATTTCTGTCACTTCTCCAGATTACTAGAGGCATGAACCTACTATCAAGCATAAATACTCCATCTTGGAGTTACAAGCATCTACTTGGCCAAGATAGCTACTAGCAACGGAGATCATGCAAGATCATAAATAACATAGACATGACAGAATCAATAATCAATCTGACATAGTATCTCAATATCCATCGGATCCCCGCAAACACAACATGTATGATTACAAATAGATGATATTGATCATGAACGGAGCTCACAAAATCTAAACATGATAGCACAAAGGAGGAGAAACAACCATCTAGCTACTGTATGAACCCATAGTCCAAGAGTGAACTACTCACGCATCACTCTGGAGGCTGGCATGGTGATGAAGAAGGCCTCCAGGATGATCTCTCCCCTCCGGCAGGGTGCCGGGAAGAGATTTGGATCCCCTCGATCTAGGGATGGAGATGGCGGCGGCTACAGACTGTTTCGTGGAGATCTGATCGGGTCCTTAGGGTTTGTGCATCGGGGTGCTTTTATAGGCGAAGGGGCAAGTTCGGTGGGCGCCAGAGGGCCCCACACCTAGGGCTGGCGCACCCTCTGGCCACGCCGCCATAGGGTGTGGCCGCCTCATGGCCCCAGTTCAGCTACCCTTCGAACTCCGTGTTCCTTCTGGTAAAATATTAACTTTGTCTTTTGTCCCGTCCAATTCCGAGAATATTTACTTACTGGCTTTTCTGAAACCAAAAACAGCAGAAAACAGGCAACTGGCACTGCGGCATCTTGTCAATAGGTTAGTTCTAAAAAATTTATAAAAATACCTCAAAGTATAGACAAAACATAAGAAAGTTGATACAAAACAAGCATGGAGCATCAAAAATTATAGATACGTTTACGACGTATCAGGTACGGGAACATTTTTTTGAAATGGAGGGTGTGACCCCCGACCTCCGCATCGAAAAGATGCATACAACCTTTATTGCTTTATTATTGATCTATCAACAAAGGAACAACAAAGAATACACATCACCAAACCCGAAGCCACCACACAACACTCACAAACTCGACAATGGAGGAAAATCGTGTCAACGGGGCCGCCCTGTGCCCGGAAAGACAACGAAAACACTCCACCAGCTAGGAACCGGGAACAATCGCATACCCCGAGGCGCCCTCTAGGCGAGATGAGAGCGTACATCCTGATTAGCCGACTCTTAGTGAGCACTCTGTGTGCACGCCTCAGAAGTCGTCGCCGCCGTCGATCCTCTAAAATATCTTCACGGTTAAGATCCACATAAACTTTGTCGTTCCTTCCCCCAACGCCACCACAGCGTCAGACAGCGCCACTGCCATTCGTGAGGACATCAGCACACCCATCGCCGAGATCTTGCTGCACCACGCAGCCGGGAATCACCATCATCGACGCGGAAGATGTGACAACACACCACCAAAGACCTCCTCCAGGCATCTCAAGCTCCAAAACAATGCTCTCAATAGGGTGAACGACACCAAAAGTGTCGTCATCGCCCAATCTATCCCAGATCTAGGGTTTCCTCTGGAGCCTTAGGCATGAGGCGGAATTCATAGCAACGACGCCTTCAACAAGGTAAACACCGTCATCGTCTGCTCCGCCCGGAGCCAGGTTTTCACCGGCCAACCGCCTCGCCTCCAACCCGCTCGCTGCAGCCAATGACCGATCCACGAGGGAGGAAGGCAGCCACCGCCATCCACCTTTTATATGCCCGGAGAAGAGGCCGCCGTCCGCCGCGCCATCGCCGGAGCGGCTGCGCCATGACGCCCGGCAGCGCCACATCCCTACCCATTAGCCGGCCCGCTCCAACAGAGAGGCAAGGAGGCGTGGGAGTCCCCGCCGCCGCCGGTGCTGGCTAGGCTTTGCCTAGCCGCAAGGAACGGAGGAGGGAGTAGGAGGAGGGGAGCTTGGCGGTGGCGCTAGGGTTTCCCCTCGGTCGCCAGGCGGGCGACGCGAGGGGTCTTCAGGAACAGGAACATTGTTTCTCTTTGTTGCTCATCTGATCATGCACATCGGAAATAAAAACAAGATCTTCGTATCATACTAGCCCTGATTATATTCATATCTGAAATGTATTGAAGGTACTTGTAGGCGTACCTCGCCTGAGATCAGTCACTCCCACCACAAGAGGTACATCCAGGTTGTTTCTGTTGATAATCATAAGTTCTGCTTCATGGGATTCATGAACTATGATAGCACCGTGAAGTATCTCTAGGAGGATGCTAGTGGCAGCGCCTAGACGCATCGCCTCCCTGCCACATGTATCCGGTTGTTTCTATAGACCATTCTTGCATATTTTGGTTGAATTTTTTAGCTTAAATAAGCACTTCATTCATGTATTATCAGTAGTGTGGATACTTTTCTAGCCCACGTGTGTTAAAAGTATCAGAGGGATGTCAAGCTGTATTCTTTGCTGCCATCATTCTCGCACAATGAGGTAATCAGTAAATCAGATATACTGTGAGCCCATGATGCTCCTGTTGCTGGCTATTGGCATGAGCTGGGTGTTCTGGGTTGAGCTGTGTTATGTCGTACTCTAGTGCCCTGTTTGGAGATTTCAGATTCAGTTTAGGTTAAAACTTGTAGCAGAATCTGTATGTGTGTTTTCAGATCGGCATGTAATGTAAACTTGCCATTTTTCCACCATGTATTTTTCTCGAAAACACTTGTGTGTGTCTGTATACTTTTACAAGAAGCACAAGAGCAGTAAAGAAGAAAACCAAAGCTTTACAAAGGCCGGGCACTGGCCGGTCAAGTTTCCTTGAGAGTTTGATGACCGGCATGGAGGTGGAGCCAAGGAAGTTCTTTAGCTCCTGCGAGCGATCACGACCATGGTTCTTCGAAGATCGAGTGAACCAGAGCACTGCGGTTTGGGAATGCGCCTATGAAGATACAGTTATTGCGCAGTTTCCAGAGCCGCCACATGGGTCAAGATTACGATGGATTTTGCTCCTTTCTATAGACTATGGTCAACATTTTTAGATACAGATTTCAGATCAAAGAGCACAGGGTCAACATCAAGCCACGACATGCTGGGATGGGGAGGAATGCATGAGAGGACATCATGCCAGGCCAGGCTTGCGAAGGAGCACTGTGTGAGCACTGGGCTTTTTCTGTAACACCGAATTATCTATGAAATCGTCATCTTCTCGCAAAAAAACAAACTCTATAATGCCAAAAGAATATGGAGTATTACTATTAACGTATTTTCATACCACATCTATATGTAACATTCTATTTATTGATTGTGAACTTAACCAACTTTTTTCCAAGGATCCCACTAGGACTAAATTTCATTACTCACCAGAATAACGAAATACAAACCAAACATGCATGTGCAAAGAAGAAAGACAGAGGAGATCGAGGTTCTCTCGAGCCAAACAGGAAAAGTAAAGGGCGCCGCGCGCCTACTGTTATATGTTGATCCAAATTCTACAAAGTATAGGCCAACTTCTGACGAGTGGAGCGAGGCCCGTCGCCGGGAGGCTTGGGCCGAGTGTTGATACGGTACGGATCGTTGAAGACCTAGGTTTCCACCGATATATAAACCCCTTGTAAGCCGCCGGTTGGGAGAGTTGCATCTGTGAAATCCCCGGCGTTTGTAAACACTCCCCGATATAGTGAAGTTTCGCTGGCTGGCGCCCGTGGTTTTTTCCTCTCTTTGTTGGAGAGGTTTTCCACGTTAAATCTGTGTCTCCTTGCTGTGTTTTTCGTTTTCGTTCTTCGTTATCTTCTTGTCGCGATTGTAACAAGTGGTATCAGAGCCCCAGGTTCTAATCTAGGGTTTGCGACATGTCGTCATTGAAGTTCGATCTACCACAGCTGGACTACACCACAAGATTCTCCTTGTGGCAGGTGAAGATGCGGGCGATTCTCGCCCAAACTTCTGATCTGGATGAAGCGCTGGATGGATTCGGTGAAAAGGATGCTAAGACCTGGTCCGCTGAAGAGAAGCGGAAGGACCGTAAGGCTTTGTCTTTGATTCAACTTCATCTGTCCAATAATATTTTGCGAGAATCTTGGAGATGAAATCTGCTGCTGCCCTATGGGAAAAACTGGAAACGATCTGCATGTCAAAGGATCTAACCAGTAAGATGCATGTGAAGATGAAGTTGTTCTCGCATAGATTGCAGGAAGGTGGATCGGTAATGAATCACTTATCTCTTTTTAGAGAGATTATTTCTGATTTGCAATCTATGGAAGTAAAATATGATGATGAGGATCTAGCCCTATTACTCTTATGCTCGTTGCCTAGTTCTTATACACACTTTAGATACAATGTTGTTGAGCCGTGAGAAGATAACCCTTGATGAAGTGCAAGATGCCCTCAAACAGAGGAAAAGATGAAATCTATGGTGCAGCAGATGGGCGTCCTCCAAGGCTGAAGCTCTGCAGGTTCGTGGCAGGACCGAGCAGAGATTTAACAACCATGGCAACCGAGATAAGAGCAAAGACGGCAGAGGTCGTTCGAAGTCCAAGGGAAAGGACAAGTTCTGCAGGTATTGTAAGAAATCTAATCATGTTATTGATGATTGCTGGAAGCTGCAGAATAAGGAGAAAAGGAAGTACTTACCAACCGAAGATAAGGATCAAGGCAATGGTAAGGCTGCTATTGTTTCGATAGTTCGATGGTGAATGCTTAGCTGTTTTGATGCTTGTGCTTCTCGTGATGATGAATGGATACTTGATACTGCATGTTCGTTTCATATTTGCTGTAACAAAGATTGGTTCAGTTCATATGAGTCTGTGCATACTGGAGATTTTGTGCGTGTGGGGAATGACAACCCATGCCATATTGTTGGTGTTGGATCTGTTAAAATTAGAACACATGATGGCGTGACACGCACGTTGAGTGAGGTGAAGCACATACCAAGCATGGCCAGAAATTTGATCTCCCTGAGTACCATGGACGTTGATGGATACAAGTATGCCGGTGGGCATCGAGTTCTGAAGGTATCAAAAGGTTCTCTTATTCACATGATAGGTGATATGAATTCTGCTAAATTATATGTTCTTAGAGGTAGCACTTTGCCTGGTATTGCTGCTGCTGTTACTTCTAATGATTCTGATGATTGTGGTAAAACACATCTATGGCATATGCGTCTTGGGCATATGAGCGAACAAGGCATGGCAGAGTTGGTCAAGAGAGAGCTGATTGATGGTTGCAACTTGAGTAAGTTTGAGTTCGTGAGACCTGCATCTTTGGTAAGCATAAAAGAGTTAAATTCAATGCTTCCATTCATACCACCAAAGGCATATTAGATTATGTGCATGCTGATGTATGGGGTCCGTCTCGTAAGACTTCTATTGGTGGTGCTAATTATATGCTTACTATTATTGATGATTACTCAAGAAAGGTGTGGCCTTATTTTACGAAGCATAAATCTGATGTTTTGATGCTTTTAAGAAGTGGAAAGTTATGGTTGAAAAAATCGAGAAGAAGGTAAAGGTACTACGTCTTGACAATGGTATGGAATTCTGTTCTAATGAGTTTGAGGAGTTTTGCGAACGATGGCATGATCGTGCATCACACCATCCCATATACTCCTCGCCAGAATGGCGTGGTAACGCATGAATGTAACCATCATCTCGAGGGCTCGTTGTATGTTGTCTAATGCGGTATGCATAGGCGTTTACAGGCTGAAGCGACCAACACACAGTGTTACCTCATCAACAGGTCACCTTCTATTCCACTTGAGAAGAAAACTCCTATTGAGGTATGGTCGTTCACTGCTGATTATTCACAGCTTGAGAGTTTTTGGTTGCCGCTTATGCTCATGTTGATAATGGAAAGTTAGAGCCTAGAGCTGTCAAGTGCATATTCCTTGGTTATGGTTCAGGAGTTAAGGCATATAAACTATGGAACCCTGAAACAAAAAGGATTTTGTTGAGTAGGAACGTTGTTTTCAATGAATCCGTTATGTATCATGACAGCTTGCCATCGATCCTCTCCTGTTGCTATTGGAGAGGGAGTTCGATGTGCGGTGGAGCACTGCAGAAAACTGTTGATAATAATGTTGTTGTTGATGATACTCATGAGGAAAATATTGATGATGATGTTGTTCAGCACTCACCTACTATTTTGCAGCAGCCACAGGAATCTATTGCTGCTGATAGACCGAGACGTAACATAGTTCCACCTCGTCGTTTAATTGAAGAGTGTAATCTTGTACATTATGCTTTGAGTTGTCTGAAGGTGGAGAACGATTCTGAACCTGCTACATATAATGAAGCCATTTCATCCGTTGACGCGAAGTGGGTATCTGCTATGCAAGAAGAGATGCAATCGCTTGAGAAAAATGGCACATGGGATGTTGTGCGCTTGCCTAAACAAAAGAAGGCGGTCATGCAAGTGGATCTTCAAGAAAAAGGAAGGTCTATCTCCCAAAGAGCCTTCAAGGTACAAGGCAAGGTTAGTAGCAAAAGGGTTCGGCCAGATTCTAGGTATTGATTACAATGATGTGTTCTCTCCAGTTGTGAAGCATAGTTCCATTCGTACTTTCTTTAGTATTGTGGCTGCGTGATCTTGAGCTTGAAGCGGTTAGATGTCAAGACTGCTTTTGCATGGAGAGCTTGATGAGGAAATATACATGGACCAACGGAAGGGTTCATAGTGCACAGTAAAGAGAATTTTGTGCAAATTAAAGAAGTCTCTTTATGGCTTAAAGCAATCTCCAAGACAAGTGGTATAAAAGGTTTGATTCATTTATGATCTCACATGGTTTTGAGAGGTCTAAATATGATAGTTGTGTTTATATCAAGTTTGTTGATGGGTCACCTATATACTTGCTGCTATATGTTGATGATATGTTAATTGCTTCCAAGGGCATGAAAGAAATCACTACTTTGAAGGCACACCTAAGTAGTGAGTTTGAGATGAAGGATCTTGGTGCTGCTAAGAAGATCTTAGGTATGGAGATTACCCGAGATAGAAAATCTGGTTTATTATTTCTTAGTCAGCAAAGTTACATTAAGAAAGTTCTTCATCGTTTTAATATGGATGGTGCCAACTCAGTTAGTACTCCTATTGCTCCTCACTTTAAATTGTCAGTTTCTCAATGTCCTACTACTGATGAAGAGTTTGAGTACATGTCAAAGGTGCCATATTCTAGTCTTTGTTGGTTCTTTGATGTATGCCATGGTTTGTTCTCGTCCTGATTTATCATATGCTATGAGTTTGATAAGTAGATACATGGCTAATCCTGGTAAAGAACATTGGAAGGCTGTTTAGTGGGTTTTCAGGTACCTTCTTGGCACTTCCAATGCTTGTTTGAAGTTTGGCAGGACTGGTGAGGGACTCGTTGGCTATGTGGATTCAGATTTTGCTGCCGATTTGGATAAGAGAAGATCCCTCACAGGTTATGTGTTTAATGTTGGAGGTTGTGTTAGCTGGAAGGCTACATTGCAGGTGTTGTTGCACAATCTACTCTGAAGCTGAATACATGGCTATTGCTGAAGCTTGCAAAGAATCTGTTTGGTTGAAAGGTTTGTTTGCTGAGCTTTGTGGAGATGATTCTTGCATTACTTTGTTTTGTGACAGTCAAAGTGCCATATACCTTACAAAATATCAGATGTTCCATGAGCGAACTAAGCACATTGATGTCAAGTACCATTTTGTTAGAGACATTGTTGCTCAAGGTAAATTAAAGGTATGCAAGATCAGCACTCATGATAATCCTGCTGATATGATGACTAAACCTGTTCCTGTTGCTAAGTTTGAGCTTTGCTCGAACTTAGTTGGTTTAACTGATTAGCCCAAGTGGCTATTGGCGCCGAAAGTATTTGCTTTGTTTGTTCAGGGAGATGGTTGCTGTTGATGCTACAAGGAGGAATTTGTCTCAAGGTGGAGTTTGTTATATGTTGATCCAAATTCTACAAAGTATAGGCCAACTTCTGACGAGTGGAGCGAGGCCCGTCGCCGGGAGGCTTGGGCGTTGAAGACCTAGGTTTCCACCGATATATAAACCCCTTGTAAGCCGCCGGTTGGGAGAGTTGCATCTGTGAAATCCCCGGCGTTTGTAAACACTCCCCGATATAGTGAAGTTTCGCTGGCTGGCGCCCGTGGTTTTTTCCTCTCTTTGTTGGAGAGGTTTTCCACGTTAAATCTGTGTCTCCTTGCTGTGTTTTTCGTTTTCGTTCTTCGTTATCTTCTTGTCGCAATTGTAACACCTACTGCTAGCTAAATAGAGAAAGTAAACTTGATCAAACTTTATATTCTATTTGAATTAGAAAAAAATCTACGCGCCTTCTTTTCAGAAACGAAGGTAGTATATTATCAATTTTCTTCTTGGGCTGGATGATCTTGGCACGTAGTCCCTCCTTCCTTATGGGCAACGCCGCCTCCACCTTCTTCCTTAGCAATGCTAAAGTTGTGACCGTCGCAGCATCGGCTGGACGAGAAGCAAGCACCCCGAACCATGGGAGTTTGAGAGCCGCCGCCGCGGTCAGCCGCTTTCTAGGGTGACATGCCAGGAGTCCTTCCAAGACCTGGAACCCGTCCTCCGACAACTTCTCTAACGGAAACAGGTCACGCAGCCTGCTGCGCTGGCGATGGCACCCTAGCAGGGACGAAGTGAACCCCGGGTAGTCTGGCATCCCGAGCACATTGAAGATACTTAGAACCTGGCGTACATTGTTGCCCTTGATCTCGAACAGCGCCTCGCCGCCGGTGAGCATCTCGGCCATGACGCACCCGAGAGACCACGCGTCAACCCGTCCGTCATAGTCCGGCTTGTTCAGGAGCACCTCTGGCGCCATGTAGGACGCCGTGCCGACCTTGTCGTAGGGCTGCCGCTCCGTCGCCAGGGACATGGCCAGCCCGAGGCCATAGATCTTGACCGTCTTTCCATCTTCTCCGACGAGGATGTTGGCCGGTTTGATGTCGCGGTGGACGATGCGGCGCTTGTGCATCGTCTCGGCCCCGGTGAGGAGCTTCCACATGAAGTCCCGCACGGTGGCCTCTAGGAGAGGCGGCCTGTCCGACAGGAACTCGCCGAGGTTTGGCCCGACGTGCTCCATCGCAACGTAAGGATTTCCGCTTTTTTTTGAAACTGATGGTGCCAGGGGCACCAAATTTTCATTGAAGCTCAACAACAATTTACATCATGAATTACAAAGCCCTGCCAAGTATTATTTCTAAACATTGAGGTGATTGGGCAGGAAAAAGGAGAGTGAGCTGCTGATGAGCATCTAAGGATAGGCACAGAAGAAAAGTTTCTTTGTACCTTGTGAGCACATTGGTGGGCTTCCTGATTAAGATCTCTACTAATATGGACCACTCTAGCCTTAGATTCTCTAATGACATTCAAAATATTTGCTAGGGTGATCCTAGAGTTCTAGTGGATGAACTCTGTGTCAATCTTGTTGCTGTTAACAACCTTGGCCAAGAGATTATTATCAGTAAAGAAGATATTCCCTTTTATTCCAAGCGCATCTGCAATTTGTGCAGCTAGGAGCAAGGCCATGGCTTCTGCCTGGAGAGATGATATAGAAGTGGATAAGGAGGAAGCCTGAACTTTCAGCTGATAAGGGGAGTTTCCTTCCTTTGCTTGAATAAAGATGCCAATTTCAGTGATTCCATTGCTTGATGCATTATTCCCATCTTCTTTCTTCCAGGCTGCATCCGAGTAGATGTGAATACCATAATTGTTTTCCTCTAGAATGATTTGGCTTTCCAGTGCTAAGTGCTTTACTTTATTTCCACTTCCTTGTTGACAGTCGACCTCCCCAGCCAGCTTGCTAGTGATCTCGATAAGTTGCATGGATTTTAATAGAGTCTGGGAGTTGATAATGATTTGGTGAGGCTTTCCAGGATTTCTGCCAAAAAGACAATTGTTTCTAGATTTCCATAGGCACCAAAGGAATGTAAAGACATTGTGGATGGAGACATGTGGGTGATTCATGTTTAGAAGGCACAAAATGACATCTGCCAAAGATTGGCTGTTCTGAGTGATATTCTCCATTCTTATATGCCATGGTGGAAGAAACCATGCTGCTTTTGCAAAGTGACAGGTGAAGAAGATATGCATATCACTTTCTTCCATGCCACATCTGCAACAGAACTTACTTATATGTTTAGAATATTCCCCTGCCCTTTGTCCTGTAGGGATTGCCTTTTGTAGGAGCCTCCAAGCAAAAGTTTGTACTCTAGGAAGAATCTCCTTAGATTTCCAAATCTGGTTCAGGAGGTTAATGATGGTTGTAGGAGTTTGCCTTGGTTTAGGTTCCCCTTTATCCTGTAGATAGTGTAAGTAGGCATAGTATGCACTCTTAGAATTGCATTTCCCTGTTGGTGTAAGTTTCCAACAGAGAAGATCTTCTTCCTGAGCAGGAATAATAGCAGTTTGCATTATTTGATTTGCCAAGGGTTGTTGAAAGAGGGATTCAATAAGATGTGTATTCCAAGTTTTTCCATTTTCACACTACAGATCTTTAACTCTCGTTGGGTAGATATAGTTTTTATCCTGAATAATTAAGCATTCATAGATTTTTTCCCATTGGTTGCACCAAGGGTTGTTCCATATAGAAATATTGCCCTATGTGAGTTGGAAACAACAGTGTGTTTTAAGGATAGGCAGAACTTTCAGAATGGAGGACCAAAATGCAGATTTTGGGGTATTAGGGGATGGACACCAGATTGTAGTGTTAGGGAAATATTTTGCTTTGAGGATTTGGTGGAGAAAATCATCAGAGTTGGAGGCAATGCGCCAAGCAGCCATTAGAATCAAGCCATAATTGATAGCTTGGAAATTCCTAATGCCCAGACCTCCTTCTTTTTTGGGGGCACACACATCTTTCCAAGATTTTAGGCAAAGAGCTTTGCTTGGTTTATCTTGAGAGATTCCTGCCCACCAGGAGGTTCTAACAATTGTATTGAGTTTTGAAATGAAGCTTTTTGGGAAGATGATATTTGACATGTAGTAGATAGGAATAGTGGCGAACACAGATTGAATAAGAGTGAGTCGAGCTGCATGAGACAGATGGTCAGCCTTGTAAGTTGTGAGTTTGTTCTTGAATTTCTCAATAACAAAATTATAGGCTGCCGCTCTATTTTTGCTTGGCAGGATAAGAGGATGCCCAAGATGGATGAAGGATGGGTCCATTTCAGGAACAGGGAAGATATTCTTAATTGCTTCAACAGTATTTGATCCACTAGCTTACTGAAGATAATACCTGATTTAGGCCAGCTTGGAGTTTGACTAGATTGCTTGCAGAAGGAGTCCAAAACATTTTTTATTGTGGAGGCTTCATTGATATCCGCTTTTCCACAAATAAGGAGATCATCTGCAAAAAGTAGAGAGTGGATAGGCGGGCAATTTGATCCAAAAGTGATGCCACTCAAAGAAAGGCTTGTCATAGCTTCCTGTAGATCAATAGATAATTCATTAATAGCCAGGACAAAAAGGTACGGAGAGAGAGGACATCCTTGTCGTATTTCTCTGTTGCTTTTGAACTTCGCAAAAGGCTAGCCATTGATGATGACAGAGAATGTCGGCGAAGAAACACACACGTGTATCAAATTAATGAAATGACCATGCAGCCCTTTACGTGCGAGAGCACGAACAATAAAGCTCCATTCCACTCTGTCAAAAGCCTTGGCCAGATCTATTTTTAACATAAATGCTTTGCTCTTCCAGGAGGATAGATTAAAGGAGTGAGTAATCTCCTGTGCTATGATAATGTTATTACTTATACGTCTCCCTTCTATGAAAGCTTGTTGGGTGGGATGGATATAGTCAGGAAGATGGGTTTTGAGTCTGTTTGCTAGAGATTTCGCGATGAGTTTATATATGACATTGCATAAGCTTATAGGTCTGTAATCTGTTGGCACCAGAGGGATAAGCTTTTTGGGTATCAGAGCTATGTGTGTATCATTAACATGGGAGGGGAGAATACCTGTCTTGAAGAATGACTCAACCAGAGCATACACGTCTTGTCCTATCTAGTCCCATGTTGCTAAGTAGAATTCCACATTGAAACCATCAGGACCAGGGGAGGCATTCCTCTTCATTTCTTTGAGGGTGTCTAGTAGCTCCTTCTTGTCTGGTATAGTGTAGGTGTAGTCATTGTTCTGCTCTGGCACACTGGTGCATAGATAGGGCCTGCCATTGTTAGGGTTGGAGGAGGCAAAGATTTTTCTGAAATATTTAACAAAGGTGTTACCAATCTTGTCAGGCATGTATTGGAGGAGATTGTTTTCATCTTTAATTGACACAATTGTATTTCTTCTTCTCCTTTTTGCAATCGCCTTGTGAAAGAAGGAAGTATTCTTGTCTCCATCCTTTATCCAGTTCTTCTTAGCTCTCTGCATGTAAAAGTCTGTTAATTTAATCAGGTTTTGTTCATACCTCTCTACCAGATTGGCCTCTAATACATGATCCTGATCCAACAATGGCCTTTGCGGGATTTCTTTAATCTTTTCTTCAATCTCACTTAGCTCCTGCTGGATTGGCTTCTTTTTCCTACTCCAGATTCTTAAAGCCCCTGCAAGATAATTAGTCCTCACAGAGAAAGAGCAGTTTGTCCTGGAAGACCAGACAACTTTTGCATGCTGCTGAAAATCTTTTTCCTTTAGCCACCAATTTTCAAATTTAAAAGATCTCTTAATTCTTCTAGCTTGGCCTTCTGTGGAGAGGAGAATAGGATTTCCGCTTGAGGCCTCGGTCAGGAGGCCGGTCTCCCGGTCGACGTCCGTGGCCGTGCGTCGGAGGGACTTGATGGCGACGGTCTGGCTCGTGGCTCGGTGGCGCGCCATGACAACGGCGCCGAAGCTGGCCCACTAGTGGAAACGAGGTCTTTTGTTGATCCCGAAAAAGGGCTTTAACACCGGTTCTTCTACGAACTGGTGTTAAAGGGGCCGCATCAGCGTGGCCCTCAAGCAGGAGCCCCTTTAACACCGGTTCATGCCACGAACCGTGTTAAAGGTCCCTAATGGCCACTTTTACCCCCTTTAACACCGGTTCGTGGCATGAACCGGTGTTAAAGGGGGGCTATATAAGACACCACTCCAGCCCACACACACCCCACTCTTCCATTTTTTCACTATCTCATTTTGGAGCCTAGCAAGAGGGTGTGAAGAGTGCTAGTTTGTGTTTTTTTCATATGTACAAGAGGTGTTCGGTGAAATGCCCGAGAGCTCAAAATAAGTTTTCTTGTTGCTCTTTCCGTATTGGTCGAGGTCGGCAACTATCCTTTCATGTGTCATTGATGTACTATATATATAAATGGTCATCTCCCTATTATTTTTTGATATATACTACATAATAATGCAGATGAACCGGCAATTGATGTACGGTGACCGCCGCACTTCCGAGTACATTACGGGCCTCCAAAATTTCATCGTTGTGGCTAATGCAAACCGTGGTCACAATGGTTTTATGTGCTGTCCGTGTGTTCACTGTCAGAAAAATAAAGACTACTCAAATACCAGAACCATTCACGCCCACCTGCTTCGATCCGGTTTCATGCCCAGCTATAATTGTTGGACCAAGCACGGAGAAAAAGGGGTTGTGATGGAAGACAACGAAGAAGAAGAGGATGATGACAACTATCATAATATGTATCCTAACTATGATGATAATGCAACGGGGGTAGATAATGAAGATCAAGAGGGAGCAGATGGGCCCGCTGATGACGATCTTGGTCGGGCCATTACTGATGCAAAGGAAGAATGTGAAACTGAAAAGGAGAAGGAGAAGCTGGAGAAGATGTTAAAGGATCACAAAACATTGTTGTATCCAACTTGCGAAGATGGCCACAAAAAGCTAGGTGCCACACTGGATTTGCTGCAATGGAAGGCAGAGAATGGTGTGACTGACAATGCATTTTCAAAGTTGTTGGTAAAAATGAAGAATCTTCTTCCAAGAAATAATGAGTTGCCCGACAGTACATACCAAGCAAAGAAGGTTGTCTGCCCTCTAGGATTAGACCTGCAGAAGATACATGCCTGCATTAAAGACAAAAACCACTACCTCGGAGAGAAGTACGAGAATTTGGATGCATGCCCGGTATACCGCAGATCGGTATAAGATCGGGAGAGGCGATCCTGGCGATGTTGAGGGCGAGGCCCCTAGGAAGAAGGTTGCGCCAAGGTTATGTGGTATGCTCCTATAATACCACGGTTAAAACGTCTCTTCAGAAATAAAGAGCATGCCAAGTTGTTGCGATGGCACATGGAAGATCAGAAGAAAGACGCGATGTTGAGACACCTACCGATGGGTCACAGTGGAGAAAAGTCGAGTGAGAGTACCCGGACTTCATACGTGACGCAAAGAACTTAAGGTTTGGTCTAAGTATAGACGGCATGAATCCTTTTGGTGAGCAGAGCTGCGATCCGACCTGGCCTGTGACCCTATGTATCTATAACCTTCCTCCTTGGTTGTGTATGAAGAGGAAGTTCATTATGATGTCAGTGCTCATCCAAGGCCCGAGGCAACCCGGCAACGACATTGATGTGTACCTAAGGCCATTAGTTGAAGAATTTTTACAGCTGTGGGCCAAACCAGGTGTACGTATGTGGGATGAGCACAAAGGGAGCCATTTGACCCACGAGCATTGCTTTTCAGAACCATCAATGATTGGCCCGCTCTTAGTAACATTTCAGGCATAAACAAGGGATACAATGCATGCACACACTATTTAGATGATACTGAAAGTGTATATTTGGATAAATGTAAGAAGGTTGTGTACCTAGGGTATTGCCGATTTCTTCCGAACCTGCATCCAGTAAGAAAGAAAGGCAAGCATTTCAAACGTCTGGCGCGAACCCGGAGGAAGCCTCCTCCGTGCGGTGAGGAGGTATTTGGTATGGTCAAGGACCTAGAAGTAATCTTTGGAAAAGGTCCCGGCGGTCTATCTGTTCGAATGACGATGCGGACACGCGCCCCATGTGGAAGAAGCAATCTATATTTTGGGACCTACCCTATTGGAAAGTCTTAGAGCTCTTCAATCGACGTGATGCACGTGACGAAGAATGTTTGCGTGAACCTGGGCTTTCTAGGAGTGTATGGGAAGACAAAAGATACACCGGAAGCACGGCAGACCAGCAACGTGAAAGCCCTCAAGAGCCTATGCATCCCGAGAACGAGAAGGATAAACGATGCCACTTAACTCCTGCCGCCACGCTCTTACCAAAGCGAGAAGGAAATCTTTTTTGAATGTCTCAAGTATCAAGTCCCGTCGGCTTCTCGTCAATATAAAGGGAATAATAAATATGGCGATAAAAATTCCAAAACCTGAAGTCTCATGATCGCCACGTGATTATGACACAATTGCTTCCGATTGCATTTAGGGGCTTCTACCGAAAATGTTCGAGTACCCATTGTGAAGCTATGTGCATTCCTCAATGCAATATCTCGAAGGTAATCGATCCGGAAAGCCTACCAGGTTACAAGCAGATGTGGCCCAATGTCTTGTCAGCTTTGAGTTGGTGTTCCCACCATCCTTCTTCAATATTATGACGCATCTCCTGGTTCACCTAGTAGAAGAGATTGCCATTCTCGGTCCTGTATTTCTACACAATATGTTCCCCTTTGAGAGGTACATGGGAGTCTTAAAGAAATATGTTCATAATCGTGCTAGGCCAAAAGGAAGCATCTCCAAGGGCTATGAAACAGAGGAGGTCATTGAGTTCTGTGTTGATTTTATTCCTGACCTGAAGGCGATTGGTGTTCTAGAATCACGACATGAGGGGAGACTGCATGGAAAAGGCACCCTAGGATGTAAAGCAATGATATGTAGGGATGGGCATTCTCTCAATCAAGCACACTGTCGTGGGAATGGTCACGGCAGATGCTGCAATCGGCAGCGAGTAGTAGAATGAGGGGCAAGGGCGGCCAGCCATCTGCGGTGCGAGATGAGGGCGGAGACACAGGGTTTTACCCAGGTTCGGCCCCCCGGAGGGTAAAGACCTACTCCTGCTAGATTGTATTATGAAGGTGGTACAATGGGCGAGCTCGGCGGCTAGGCGGCGAGTCGCTTGGGTGTATGATGGAACGTATCTCTACACGCCCCGCAGGGAGGTTTATATAGGCTCACCTCCCCTAGGGTTTACATATCTCAACCGAATCAGTTAAGGCTTTGGTTCTTGTTTAACCTAATCCGACTGGGCCTATCTACTCGCCTGGGCCTTCAGCTTCCAGTCGCTTGGATCTACACCAGGCCTTGATCCAGTCGCCGTCTTGCAGGCCCACTCGCCAGTTTCTAGGCCAGTCGGAAACGTCCTGCTGGGTATACCCCGGTAGGCATATCCCCATCAGTAGTCCCCGAGGCCGTCGTCGATTGGGCGTAGGTGGCTGCTGGCAGTCGGAGTATACGGCTTCAGAACAGACATCCAATCGAATCGTCGGCGGGCTCCTGTATAAAGGAGAAAACTAATCATCCTGATCGCAGCTTTGGCGAGTAGAGTTGGTGAAACACTGTCATAGTGATCGGGTCGGAGAGCCGAGTGGCTGAAGTTGGACCGTTAGGCATGGTCAAACTAGCCGTTGGGGTTATCCAACGGTAACTTTTGGCGTAATCACTGCGTAGTAACGGCCTTCGGATTTGGCGGGTAACAACTGCTATATAAGGGGAATGGCAGGCGATCAGAGAACCACCTTCTCGCCATTTTCTCCGATTGCACGTACTCTCGCCTTCATTTGCATCGCGATCCAGCCGACCTGAAATCTTCTGACCCCCCACAAATCCTTCCGCCATGGCCCTCTCCACCGAGCCTTGGGGTAGATCTAAGTGTACGAGGGCGCAGCTAGTGTCCTTCGAGGAGGCCGGGATCCTGCGCGCCGGCTGTTGGCGCATCCCCGCGGCCGGAGATGTGACCCCGAACCCGCGCGAGGGGGAATTCATCTGCTTCACCAGCCACTGAAGGCAGGGCTAGGATTCACGTCCTTGTTCTTCCGTAGCTTAAGCGCCTACTACGGGTTCCAGCCATCGGACCTGGGTCGTCACATCATCGAGCAGCTCGCCATCTTCGTGGCGTATGCGCGAGTGCTACTGGCTGCCCTACTTCCCTCTGTGGCAAGATCTGTTCCACGGACGGATCAGCCGCGAGGAAGCGGGCGGCCCAATGCTTGCCGCGGGCGGCCTAACCTTCCAGCTGAAGTCGAAGGCTTCATTCTTTGACTTGATGCTGCCCGCCAAGGCAGCGAGCGACTGGAAGAAGTCTTGGTTCTATGTTGCCGAGGCGACCCCGGAGGACGAGACGGCGATCCCACGGTACTCCGCCAACCGGTCTGAGCCACGCCATCTTCAAGTCGGCAAGCTCCCCAGCGACCAGCGGATGGTCGTGGACGAAATGCTCCAAACCATCCGTGGTTTGAAGAAGAAGGGCCTCCAATCGATCAACCTATATAACTGCTGGCTCGGGCGGCGGCTCGTCCCTTTGGCTCGGCGCGACCACTACATGTACCAATACATGGGCCGGGAGGACTCGACGAAGTCCAGCCTAGCCTAGTGGAAGCTCGAGGACTACACCGCAGCACTAAAGAAGATCACCCAGGCGGTCTACCTGGACGCACAGGCTGGGGTCGCCCCCTACACCGCAAAGCGTCCAGCCCCAACGGTAATTACCTCGCATTATTCGCAGTCGCAGTTTTTGAAGTCGCGGTCATTCTAATTTCATCTTGCGTTCATTGCAGCTATTCCAAGTGGTGGAAGGATGGCTCCCGCCTTCGGACGACGAGAATTCAAGCTCATCCGTCCAAGACATGGGAGAGTCGCCTCCCGCCAAGGGCGACGCCGGGAGCGACGAGAGTAACAGCGACGACGAGTCCGAGGAGGAGGTCGCCCCGCTGGTCCGCAAGACCCGCGGGCAACGTCAACGTGAGCTTGAGGCGAGCAAAAGCCTCGAGCGTCATGATGATGATGAAGAACTTCCGGAGACCACCTCGCGCCGCCAGGCTACTCCATCGAAGAAGAAGAAGAAAGAGAAGGAGGCAAAGGCCCCTCCGAAGAAGAAGACGAAGCCGATGAGGCCGGCCTCGCCACCGCACTCGGCGAGCAGCTCCGACGCCCCCAGCCCGGCCAAGGACGAGGCGCCACCGACGGCAACCGCGCTGGACACAGCCCCGAGGTGCCATCGCTTCGATGCCTCGCCATTCGCCCTACGGGCTGGGATGCTCGGCGGCGGCTTCGCCTCGCAGGGAAGCTCCTACCGAAGATGTCCCAGAGGCTCCCGTTGCGGCCTCGACAACGAAGAAGACGTCCGTGTCTTGGGCACGCGACGTCCTGGAGATGGGGCTCAGCCACCGACTGGGCCCTGAACTGGAGAAGCCGGCCGGCCTCCGCACGGGGCTGCGCTTCATTCCAGTCGCCAAGTGAGTTTGCTCACCTACCTTTGTCTTCCATAGCAGTTTGAATTATCTTGCTTACGTGATTGATTTATAGGACCGGAGTGAAGAAGATGGGCCACCCAACCGTGGCTAAGGTGCCATCCGTCGTCAGCGAGGAGGATCCTTCTCGTAAGAGGAAGGCGGACGAGGTCGTCGTCCTTGCGGATGGTGGCAAGAAGGCCAAGGGCGACGATGTTGTCACGATCTCTGACGACACGGCGGTCGCGCCGACCGAGCCCGCACCAGAGGCGGCCACATCCACGAAGGAGGGCGCTCCCTTGCCTGGAGCGGCCGAGCCGACCTCCTTTGGTGCGGGTGCCTCCATCGCGACATTCCCGCGCTTCATGGCCAAAGCGGCCACAGCGAGTGGGACTTCGCCCTCGAGCCATGCACCTGGGGTCGCCGATGCGGAAGTCGAGCAGCGTCGTGGGCACACGCCAGCTCTCCTCGCGTCCGTGGACGCGATACAACTTCATGGCATGCTTGGCGCAGCCATCCAGGTATGTCCAGTCCCCGAGGATCAGGTCGGTGTGTTGCAGATGCGATTCTTTCAGTGTATAGTTGTTATTTTTCGCGTCCAGTCCCTGAGTGCGCACTCGCTGAATTTCAGCGGTGGGCACATATGAGTTTTTTGATTACCCGGTCCCAGTGCGCTTTTCGCTGAATTTCAGCGGGTGGGCACTTAGGAGTTTTTTGATTGCCAGTCCCCGAGTGCGCACTCGCTGAATTTCAGAGGGTGGGCACTTAGGAGTTTTTTGATTGCCAGTCCTCAAGTGCACACTCGCTAAATTTCAGAGGGTGGGCACTTAGGAGTTTTTTGATTGACTGATTGAATGATGTGCGAAGTGCATAGCGTGAATCAGTGACCGATTAATGGCGTCAGCGGAGGAGGAGCTGGCCACCGTCGAGGCGAACAAGGGGCTTCAGCGGTTGCGAAGGCGGAGGAAGCTTCGCCAGGCTTGTCCCAGCGGGTGAGTTGGCGGTGGCTCAATCAGCAGCTCGGCTGAGAAGCGGATCGCCGAACTCGAAAGCCTTGAGGGAGGCGAAGGAGGAAGCGAACTCGGCGGATGGGCGAGCCAAGGCCGCTATTACCGCCGCCGCAGAGGATCGTAAAGTGTCCGACGCCCTTGTTGCTGGGCTTCAGGACGATTATACTTCGCTTCAATGCTTCATCACAGATCTCTCCCACCCCTTGATTGGTAAGTGTATCTGCCTCTGCCAATAACATGTGTTCTGTTGTGGTGCCCGATGTACTCATTGTTATCTTCCATTCGCAGGTCACATCCTTGATAGCGCGGAAGAGGCGAGCTCGTTCGACGCGCGGCAGTGTGTGTCCACGCTCGTCGACTCGGCGACGTTGTCGGCAACGTGCATTCGAGCCTACCTCCAGGAGATATCACCCACGGAAGTAATTCCGAGCGACCTTGTCGAGGTGTGGAAGTACTTGGAGAAGGCACCCTCGGTCGTTGAGTTCATGACGCGATCGGCGTTTCGGTGCGGAGCAGCGATGGCGCTTAGCCTTGGACTTTCTCACTTCCCAGAGGATTTTGACATCGACGACGTGACGAGTGGATACCCGTCGTCGACTGGCGCAGTGGAGCTGTCCGAGGTGCTCAAGTTGACGGACCGCGCCGCGATGTACTCCGAGCGTGTCTGGGCAATGGGCGACCTCCTTCCGTACCAGGAGACGGTCGTCGCGCCCAACAACCCCGAGCCGCAGCATCGGGACTTCAAGGTCAAGCAGCCCTTCCGCGCGGCGATGGCGGGTGAACTGACGACGTACCCGTCAAACCCGTACACGCCATTCATACGCAATCGCTGGGGTGCTGGCGAGTCGTCGTCGAAGCCTGCAGAATAGGATAGTTTACCCTGGGGCATTAGTAGCAGGTCTGCCGTTTAGGCATATTTTGTAATTTGAGACAATGCTACATGCTATTGAATGAAACGTCGTGTCTGTTTTGGGATTTGACATGTGTTTTGTGATTGAGGTTTGAACGAGTCCCCGAGCGCGTCTGCCCTTTTGTGGGGTTTACCTCGTGTGTGATTTGTTTGTGGTTTTTGAATGTTTTATTATTGTGGTATACTCGCCCGGACTCGAAGAGCCAGTCGCAGGGCGACTCCCTTGAACGCTCTGTACTTCACCGTTTTCCCTTGCGCGAACGGGGTCGGGTGGACGAGTCCCCGAGCATGGTACTTGGTTGTTCTAGGCGCGACTCGAGGGTGGGTGAGGACTTGGCGCGTTGGTTCTGGCGCGTCACTCCAGCCTGGCCCGTTGGGTCAGTCGCGTGGCGAGTCCTAGACACGCTCTCATACTTAGCATTTTCCCGAGCCGCTCGTGCTGAACTGGTCGTCAGTCCCCGAGCATGGTACTTGGCCGTTCGAGTCGCTATGTCGAGGATGCGGAGGATCATGGTCGCTGTAAGAAGCGAAGGCAGTTGTCTTGGCTCGTAGAGAGCTGGCTGGGCGACTCCAATGGGGCTCCGGGTAGGCGTTTTTCGTGGACGGTGCAAGACCTGAGGTGACTCAGTGCTCTTGCACCGCACTACTTAGCCGTGCCGATCGCTGTACCAAAGGTTGACTTCTGCGGTTAGCTTGACGCTATTACTACGAGTGCGAGTGGCACAAGATACGGAGAGTAGGCGCAATTTGCGGTAACCAATTCTTTTTATTTCATAGCGACTGGAGAGTACATATGTGGGGTTCTAGGGGTAGAACTTCCGTAGGAGGTTTACATTCCATGGTCGCTTGACGTCGAGTTCTCCGTCCCCGCGGACGTCGATGAGGTAGTAGGCGTCGTTGCCGAGTACTCGCCCGATGGAGAATGGTCCCTCCCACGGAGGGGAGAGCTTGTGCATGCCCTTCTTGTCCTGGATGAGGCGCAACACCAGGTCTCCTTCTTGGAAGGTGCGAGTTTTCACCCGCCGACTGTGGTAGCGGCGGAGTCCCTGCTGGTAGATGGCGGTGCGTGACCGAGCGAGGTCACGTGCCTCGTCGAGTTGATCGACTCCGTCCTGGCGGGCGAGTTCGTTTGCAGCCTCCGTGTAGTGGACGACCCGCGGTGAGTCGTGCTCGAGGTCGGTGGGCATGACTGCTTCGGCGCCGTACACCATGAAGAAGGGGGTGAATCCTGTCGACCTGTTGACCGAGGTGCGGATCCCCTAGATGACGGAGGGCAGCTCCTCGACCCAACACCCGGCGGTGCGCTCGAGTGGTACTTGGAGTCGCGGCTTCAGGTCGTGGAGGATGCTTTGATTGGCCCGTTCCGCCTGGCCGTTGGATTCCGGGTGGGCGACCAGCGGTCGAGCCGGATGTGGTGCTCTTCGCAGAATTCGGCCATGGCTCCTTTGGCGAAGTTGGTGCCGTTGTCCGTGATGATGCTGTTTGGGAACCCGTAGCGATATATGAGCTCGCGTAGGAATTTGGTGGCGGTCTTCCGTCGCGCCGGACTTGGCATCCACCCACTTTGTGAATTTGTCGACCGCGACCAGGAGGTGGGTGTAGCCGGAAGGAGCCTTTTTGAAGGGGCCTACCATGTCCATGCCCCACACGGCGAATGGCCAGGTGATGGGGATTTTTTTGAGCACTGAGCTCGGCACGTGCGTCTGGTTGGCGTGCCGGCACCCGGCGCACCGCTGGACAATGTCGACGGCATCGGCGTGTGCGGTAGGCCAGTAGAAACCATGCCGCATAGCCTTGGCGACCAGAGAGCGGGCGCCGGCGTGGTGGCCGCAGTCGCCGGAGTGGATGTCGTGGAGGATCTTGCGTCCTTCGGCGGGTTGGACGCAGCGTTGGAATACGCCGGTGACGCTGCGCTTGTGGAGCTCGCCGTCAATGATGGTGTAGGACTTGCATCAGCGTGCGATCATCCGAGCGTCCGTCTCGTCTGCCGGCAAGGTACCGGTCTCCAGGTAGGCGACGTAGGGCTTGGTCCAGTCGTCTGGCTCGTTGACGAGTGCGACCAGGGCTGCCTCCGGTTGTAACGGGACTCCGATGTCGATCTCCCTCGGGGGAGAGACTGATGGCTTGGTGATCGTGTCGAGGAAGACACCGGCGGGTGGTGCGAGTCGAGCCGACCCAATGCGAGAGAGTGCGTCGGCCTCCTCGTTCTTCCGCATGTCGATCCACTCGACGGAGTAGCCTGCGAAGTGTCCGCCCAGCTTGTCCACTACTTGGCGGTAAGCTGCCATGGTGGGGAGACGGCGTCGCAGGTGCCATCGACTTGCCCAGCGACGAGGTCGGAGTCTCCGTAGCAGCGTAGGCGGTTGACATTCATCTCCCTGGCAGCTCGCATGCCATGGAGTAAGGCCTCGTACTCGGCCATGTTATTGGTGCGGGGTGTGAAGTCGAGGCAGAGGACGTAGCGGAGCTTGTCGCCCTTCGGGGAAGTCAACACGATCCCTGCTCCTGTGCCGTCTGCGTTCTTGGAGCCGTCGAAGTGCAGGCTCCAGTAATGGAGGTATGGCAGCTTCTCTGGCTGCTGGGCCTCCTCCCAGTCGGCGATGAAGTCCGCTAGAGCTTGCTACTTGATCGCTTTTCGTGGCTCATACTTGATATTGTGGACGCCGATCTCGACGGCCCACTTAGCGACTCGCCCGGTCGCCTCACGGTTGCAGATGATGTCCTGTAACGGTGCTAAGGAGACGACCGTGATCGGGTGCTCCTGGAAGTAGTGCGGCAGGCGCCGCTGCGCTCTGAAGACCGCATATACCAGTTTCTGGTACTGCGGGTATCGCTGGCGCAACTCGGTGAGGACCTCGCTGATGTAGTACACCGGTCGCTGTACTGGGCGCTCCTTTCCTTCCTCCGGCCGTTCGACAACCATGACGGTGCTGACGACGCGCTCAGAAGCCGCGACGTAGACCAGCATGGGTTCTTTGTCGGTAGGGGCGGCGAGTAGCGGTGCGGCGAGTAGCACCTTCTTGAGGTCGCGGAGTGCATCATCCGCCTCCTTGTACCACTGGAAGGTGGGGTTATTGCGCATCAGACGGTATAGGGGCATCGCCTTTTCGCCCAGGCGGGGATGAAGCGACTGAGAGCCGCTACTCGCCCGGCCAGCTTCTGGACGTCGTGGAGGCACTCGGGTTTGCCGAGTCGGGCGATCGTGTCGATCTTGGTGGGGTTCGCCTCGATCCCGCGCTTGGAGACGACGTAACCCAGTAGTTGCCCTGCTGGTACACCGAAGGTGCATTTGCCTGGGTTGAGCTTTATCTTGTATTTTCGCAAGTTGGCGAACGTTTCCGCCAGGTCGGCGAGGAGATCACCCTGGCGAGTGGATTTTACGACCACGTCGTCGATATAGACGTGGATGTTGCGGCCAATTTGGCTCGCGAGGCACTCCTGCATGCACCGCTGGTAGGTCGCCCCGGCGTTCTTGAGGCCGAAGGTCATGGCGGTGTAGCAGAAGGCTCCGAATGGCGTGATGAACACCGTCTTCTTGTCGTCCTCGACGGCCATTTTGATCTGGTTGTATCTAGAGTAGGCGTCGAGGAAGCATAGCGACTCCGAGCCCGCGGTGGAGTCGATTATTTGGTCGATCCGTGGGAGGACGAACTGCTCCTTTGGGCAGGCGCTGTTCAAGTTTGTGTAGTCGATACACATCCTCCAAGTCCCGTTCTTCTTCTCGACCAGGACTGGGTTTGCCAGCCACTTGGAGTACTTGATTGGCCGGATGAAGCCTGCAGTGAGTAGACGCTGCACCTCCTCAGCGATGGCTCGACGGCGCTCTTCATTGAAGGGCCGCAGCGACTACTTGACGGGTCGCACTTTGGGGTCGGCGTTTAGCTTGTGCTGAGCGAGCTCCCTAGGGACACCAGGCATGTCAGAGGGCTTCCATGCAAAGATGTCCCTGTTCTCACGGAGGAACTCGATGAGCGCGCCTTCCTAGGCTGGGCTCATGCCCGTCCCGATCGTCACCGTCTGGCTGGAGTTGCCCGGGACCAGCTCGACGGTGCGGGTGTGCGTCGTTGCCTCGAAGGTTGAGGTGTTTGCGCCCTCCGAGTTGGGCTTCTTGAGTATGGTGGGATCGTCGTTGTTGACCCCGCTCGCGTAATTGGCAAGCTCATCGGAGTGATTGGTTTCTGCCGTGATAACGGCATCGGCGAGTTTGGCTCCTTTGGCCTCGCACTCGGCGGCAATGTCGGGGTCGCCGTTGATGGTGATGACGCCGCACGGCCCAGGGAGCTTCATCGCGTTGTACGCGTAGTGTGGCGCTCCCATGAACTTGGCGAACGCCTGGCGCCCCAGGACGCAGTGGTAGGGGCTGTCGAAGGGCACCAGCTCGAAGACGATCTGCTCGGTGCGGAAGTTTGCTGGCGTGCCGAAGGTGACTGGCATCGTGACCTTTCCGATCGGGTACGCCTTCCGACCGGGGACGATGCCGTGGAACGTGGTGTGGGTTGTCTCGATCATCGACTGCGGGAGCCGCAGCCGCCTGAAGGTGTCCAGGTACAGGATGTTGATGGAGCTGCCGCCGTCCATCAATGTCTTGGGGAGCGATAGTCGCCACCTTTGGCTTGACCACGAGGCGACTCGGCCTGGGGACTCGTCTTGGCGCGAGTGGTCTGGCGGCTCCGGTGATGGGCTGCTCCGACCAGTTGAGGAACTGGGGAACGTCCACCTGAGCCACCGCGTTGACGGCGACGGCACGGGCGATGACCTTCTTCTCGCGCTTCGTGTTGAAACCTGTGAAGGTATGGAGCGAGCCAGCCACTTTGCCGAACTTTCCGCCGTTTGGCGGGTCGTTGTTGGGGTCCTCCCGTGCTCGCCGTGCCTTCTCGATTTCCCTGAGGGTGTGGCAGTCGGCGGTTGTGTGCGTTGCGGGCTTCCCTTCCCTGCTATGAAACGCACAAGGTTGGTTAAGGAGGGCCACGGGGTCGAACCTTGGCTTGGCCTTGTAGTTGCCGCCGTCGCGGCGGAAGCTCTTGGGCTCGCGTTGTGCGTGCCCGGCGTTGGCGACGAAGTCGACTCCCCAGTCACTGCGGCGCTTGCCGGTGAGGCGAGTGTTGCTGTATGTGCAGCCCGACCGTCGTTCGTCGGTTTCATGGTTTGGATCTTCCTCCGCGTACCGTTTGGCGATCTCGAGGAGGTCCGGTATGTTGTCGAGTGTGCGAGAGTGTCGCTTGAGCTTGGCGACCAGCGGCTCGTAGCGGCATGAGGTCTTGAAGCAATGGATCGGTGTCCGGGTGGATGCCGACCTCGTTGTACCCGAGTTCCTGCCACCGTTGGACCCAGTTGCGGGTCGACTCGCGGGGTCCCTGGACGCATCGCTCCAGGTCCTCGATGGTGGTGGCGCGGGTGTAGGAGAACTCGAAGTGCCTGACGAAGGCGTCGTGCATCTCCTCCCAGGAGTCAATACTATCCTGGGGGAGGGTGTTGATCCACTGCCTGCACGTCCCCTCCATCATCAGGGGGAGGTAGCGGGCGGCTAGCAGGTCAGTGTGGCCTGCGATCCCCATTGCCATGAGGTATGTATCGAGCCAGACGGCGGGGTCGTACGAGGGGTCGTATTTTTCTATCTCCTTTGGCGCTTTGAAGTTTGGCGGGTACTTCTCGCCTCAGATCATTGGTCCGAAGCACTTGGGGCCGAGTCAACTGAGCGACCCCATGGGCTCGCCGTCGCGGCGATTGGTTAGGGTGTGTCGCAGGTCGTCGGGCTGGCGTGCGCGCCAGCTTTGGTTGTTAATGATGTGGGTGCGGGCGTCGATGGGTTGACCGTTGGCGGTGACGAAGTTGGTCGCTGGCCTGGGGTCATTGGTGGAGAGTGCCGCGTTCGCGGGTCGGTGTTGGAGCTGCAGGGGCTCTGGTGGCGGGCAGTTGAGGGTGTTTGCCGCCATTGGGCGGCCGCTTGAGGCCGCTCTGCTTCCCGAACAACGCGAGTATACTCGATCCTGCGAGTCGGCGCCCGCGTTTTGCTGCTCGACGACCTTTGCGAGCAGGGCCCTGACGTACTAGATCTGTAGGGCGCCGTTGCCGGTGGCCGTGATGTTGTCGGCTGCTGCTCGGCCTGCCACGAGGTTGTCCATCGGGGTGGAGAACAGTAGGAGGCCTTTTGCGTCTCGCTCCCGTGAGGAGACTACTATCCGCGGCTGGTCCCTGGGGGGTGTGCGGTCGGGTGGAGGTGGGGCGCCCATCGCCGTCGACCCTGGCGGGGGGCGGGCGCTTCCTCCTGGTGGCGCGTTCTCGCAGATCGCGCGCTCGGCCACACGGGTCGGGTCGTTTTCGTCATCAAAGTTCAGGGCGCGCCCCTGAACGGTGGGGTTCAGGCGCGACCTGATCTGCTGCTGGTGGTAGCGCGATAGCTCCTGCGCCGTCACCTGCTCGAGGCAAAAAAATTCGCGCTCGGCTTGCTCCTTGCGCACTGCCTCTGCCAATTTCAGGCTGAGTTCCTCGACCTCCATTGCCGTGGCGTTAGGAGGGATTGGGGTGGAGAAGGGGTCCTCCGGCGGCTCGGTGCCGGTCGCCATGTAGGTCGCGGCGTGGCGACCGGTGTCGTCGCAGAGGTCGGCGGAGTTTTCCGACCCAGAGTCGAAGTCGAAGATCCCGAGGATGGAGGGGTCCTCGAAGTCTCCCACGTTGGAGACCTGGGTGATGGAGCCCGCGGGTGAAGCCGCGGTGATGGATCCGGCGAGTGACGCCGGGGTCGCCGAGTCAGCGTCATCGTTGAGGGTCGCGTCTTCTGCGGCCGCTGAGTTTTCGGCCACGTTGCTGTGGGCCGAGTTGTACTCGGAGGCGAGGCGATGGATCGTGCGGATCTGGCTCTCAGAGAGACGATCGCATGGCAGCGACTCGCGGATGCGAGCCGAGTCCTCCGAGACGATGACGTCGGTGAGGCCGACGAAGAGGCTGATCGTGCCGACCGGCAGGATCACGCTGTGCGTGACGGGTCGCGCCGCCAGGACGTAGCTGCTCGGCAAGATTTGGAGCATCTCGCCGATCGCTATCATGCGGCCGGTGGCGACCGTCTCATTGATGGGCAGATTGGATCTCGCCGCAGAACACCGGCAGCCACCGGCCCCACGTGGGCGCCACGTCGTGGGAATGGTCACGGCAGAATCTGCAATCGGCGTAGTAGTAGAACGAGGGGCAAGGGCGACCAGCCATCTGCGGTGCGAGATGAGGGCGGAGACACAGGGTTTTACCCAGGTTCGGCCCCCCGGAGGGTAAAGACCTACTCCTGCTATATTGTATTATGAAGGTGGTACAATGGGCGAGCTCGGCGGTTAGGCGGCGAGTCTCTTGGGTGTATGATGGAACGTATCTCTACACGCCCCGCAGGGAGGTTTATATAGGCTCACCTCCCCTAGGGTTTACATATCTCAACCGAATCAGTTAAGGCTTTGGTTCTTGTTTAACCTAATCCGACTGGGCCTATCTACTCGCCTGGGCCTTCAGCTTCCAGTCGCTTGGATCTACACCAGGCCTTGATCCAGTCGCCGTCTTGCAGGCCCACTCGCCAGTTTCTGGGCCAGTCGGAAACGTCCTGCTGGGTATACCCCGGTAGGTATATCCCCATCACACACTACACGGTTTTACAAAGATCTATCTTGGTTGCCCCGTATATCAATGAACACAAGAATTTAATACGCCTCAAACACCCGGGGCAGTCTGATGAATGGATTATAAGTGAACACATGGCGAGTTTTGGCGGCTGGCTGCAAAGACTTCTCACGAATAACACCACTGTTGGGGATCAGCTGTACTTGTTAGCCAGGACACCATCTTCGACTGTATGTACTTTCCAAGGGTACGAGATAAATGGGAATACATTTTACACGATAGGCCAAGATAAAAATAGCACCAACCAAAATAGTGGTGTCCGCTTCGATGCAGCAGAAGACAATGGGCGGAAGACCACGTATTATGGGTTCATAGAGGACATATGGGAACTTGACTATGGACCTAATTTTAAGGTCCCCTTGTTTCGATGCAAATGGGTCAAGCTAACAGGAGGAGGGGTTGAGGTAGACAAGAAGTACGGAATGACAACGGTGGATCTCAACAATCTTATGAAGGTAGACAAGAACTTAGACGAACCATTCGTCCTAGCCAATGATGTGGCTCAGGTTTTCTATGTGAAGGACATGTCCTCCAGACCAAAAAAAAGAAAAAATATGCAAACGAATACATCATGTGATGAGCCAAAGCGTCACATAGTTCTTTCAGGGAAAAGAAACATCGTGGGAATCGAGGACAAGACAGACATGTCAGAAGATTATAATAAGTTTGATGAAATTCCACCCTTCACAGTGAAAACTGACCCAAGCATTCCGTTAAGTAAAGAAGATGCTCCATGGTTACGTCTGAAGCGATCATAAGGAAGGACATATGCCAAGAAGTTCATGCTCATATTATGTAACTCTAGTTCATGTTTTTAATATTAATACATGTCTTGAGTGTTAGTCATGTTTTGTGGATGGACCGGGACTATGAGAAGAAGTTGTCCCGATTCGTACTTACCATTAAGATCTGATCTCCAAACGCGCGCGGTCACATATTAGGGAGTGCCTCTATGACCAGTTTCTTGGAGATGTCGGAGGACTAGGCTCCGTCGGCATCTCCCTGAAACTGGCCATAGTGGTGTCCCTGCTCTCGAAAACCATCTTGCAGCTTTGTAACTTCTCTAACTAGATCAATACACCTGGGAGCTAACTAATTTCACATATTAGGGAGTGCCTCTATGACCAGTTTCTCGGAGATGCCGGAGGACTGGGCTCCGTCGGCATCTCCCTGAAACTGGCCGTAGTGGTGTCCCTGCTCTCGAAAGGAGGTAAGGCATAGCCTCAAACTGGCTGGAGGACTGGACTCACAAGGATGCCTATTTATAGTACAAGCAGCACTACATAGTGTCGACACTTACGAAATAATGTCGACACTCACCCCTATTATTAGTGCTGACTCGTGTTTTGTCCCGGTTGGTGTCTCCAACCGGGACTAAAGGTTCATCTTTAGTCCCGGTTGGTGACACCATTCGACAAGGTACACGCCGCACGACATAATGTCGACACTCACCCCTATTATTAGTGTTGACTCGTGTTTTGTCCCGGTTGGTGTCTCCAACCGGGACTAAAGGTTCATCTTTAGTCCCGGTTGGTGACACCATCCGGGACAAGGTACACGCCACACGACATAATGTCGACACTCACCCCTATTATTAGTGCTGACTCGTGTTTTGTCCCGGTTGGTGTCTCCAACCGGGACTAAAGGTTCATCTTTAGTCCCGGTTGGTGTCTCCAACCGGGACTAAAGGTTCATCTTTAGTCCCGGTTGGTGACACCATCCGGGACAAGGTACACGCCGCACGACATAATGTCGACACTCACCCCTATTATTAGTGCTGACTCGTGTTTTGTCCCGGTTGGTGTCTCCCACCGACTAAGTTCATATTTAGTCGGTTGGTGTCTCCAACCGACTAAAGGTTCATCCGCCATTTTTTTCCCGCCATTTTTCTTCCATGATTCTTCTTGGCCATTTTTCTTCCCGCCATTTTCTTCCTTGATTCTTCCCTCCAGTTCTTCCCGCTAGTTCACTATATATATATGTAGGGTTGGCCTCCATTGTCATTGCACATCTCTAGACTCATATCTGCAACCTCATCACTCTTTCCCATGGCTTCCACCGTAGCACTAACCCCCAGGGAGGCGGAGGCGCTTTGCGCCTCGAACTACCCCTGCCCGCCGGGCTACTGTGTCCCCGTCGGCTAGATGCTGAGCGTCGGAGGCGTGCCTCCTGTCCGTCCCTCTAGGTGTGGCGCGCCGGATGGCCATCACGAACCACTACTACTTCGAGCTCACACCGGAGCAGCGGAGGAATCCTAGATGGCATCTCGACTATTTCCCTACTTGGGAAGCCTTCTTCGTGGATCGGCGTGAGAGGGCGCTCGCCAGGCACGAGGAGGATGGCCCACCTCCTCCTAACTTCAACGAGGCCGGACATCGGCTATGGTGGCGCGGTCGGACTCTCCAGAGCGTCATGGCCTATGACACTGCCGCCGACTCTTACCCCCGTCTGCGCTACCCTCAAGTCCAGCCCACGCGCTACCCTCAAGTCCAGCCCACGCGTACTCTCCAGAGGTTCAATTACGGCGACCCGACGGCAAAGGCAATGGCGGCAAGTGCACGACTATAGTGGTAGTATTACAGGTGTGGCGAGCATGGTGAATCACTCCAACATTCCGAAACAAGTCCGGCCGATTGTTACTTAATCTGGCCATGTATCTTAATTTTCAGTTCTTTTATGTATCTTAATTTTCAGTTCCAGTTCGGCTTTATGTAACTTACTATTAGTTGCATTCTCATTCGAGGTTTCTTGGCTTTCGAGTCAAATGACCAATGTTATGGCTAGAATCAAGGCATAGTTTGTGATAATATGGCCATATTGTGTATACATGTGCATCATGGCATGGCAAACAATGTTGCAAGAGGAAGTTTTCCTTTTTATCGCACCAAAAAGGCATTTTCCATTTTCCGAGCATAAAAACGGACGGTTTTGTGAAGCAACCACCAAATGGCTAATTCAAAAAACCACCAACACATTTTACAAAAATACTAGACCACCTTATATGTATAATGTAACAACAGGGGGATCTGAAACCTTTCCGTCCACCTCAGGTGAAAAAGACAAATTCCTGCCGAATCGGTAGGAAGTGGGTCAGATATGAACTACAGGTACATGATACGATGCTCATGATTTTTTACAAAAATCATTTTTAGGTTCACAATATGCTATTTTATCAAAAAAACAATGCAAGTTGAGCGAGGCTTGGCCCCGAGCTAAGAATCATCATGCCCGTTGTTCGACAAAGTTTGTCGATAGTTTAAAACGGGGATAAAAAATAAAAAAGATCGAAACAGTGCGAAACCTTCGCGTGGTGTTATATTATGTGACATAGTTAGAAGGAAAAATCTCAAACTTGGTATATTGATTATGTCTCGAAAAAACCTTCACAAAATGACCTATCTCATTCGAGGTTTCTTGGCTTTTAGGTCAAATGACCAATGTTATGGCTAGAATCAAGGCATAGTTTGTGATAATATGGCCATATTGTGCATACATGTGCATCATGGCATGGCAAACAATGTTGCAAGAGGAAGGTTTCCTTTTTATCGCACCAAAAAGGCATTTTCCATTTTCCGAGCATAAAAAACGGACGGTTTTGTGAAGCAACCACCAAATGGCTAATTCAAAAAACCACCAACACATTTTACAAAAATACTAGACCACCTTATATGTACAATGTACCAACAGGGGGATCTGAAACATTTCCGTCCACCTCTGGTGAAAAAGACAAATTCCTGCCGAATCATTAGGAAGTGGGTCAGATATGAACTACAGGTACATGATACGATGCTCATGATTTTTTACAAAAATCATTTTTAGGTTCACAATATGCTATTTTATCAAAAAAACAATGCAAGTTGAGTGAGGCTTGGTCAGATTCAAGTGTATACAAAAGATGCGGCATTTAAATATCCAATCAATTCAAAAATGTTAATACAAAAGACGCGGCATTAAAATATGATTTGCTCTAATAAAATAGGGTTAGATTCCTTTTTAGATGTTTAATATTTCTTATGTTCAAAGTTTTAGGATTTAACAATTTATTTTTGTTTGAATTGAATAATCAAAATTTATATGTAAGTGTTTTAATCATTTTGAAAATTTTCATGTAAAGTAAATATAAAATGTTTTTACATGAATGGATAGATATTATTTTTCTGAAAATTATGATATATTATTCATATTTTTCTGAGTTGAAATGAAAAAGATATGAATTTTCCAAATTCATATCCTATTTTTTGAATTAAAAATGCCCCTTTAATGCATGAAATAAATGCCCCCTCCCCTTTAACACCGGTTCCAGACATGCCGGTGTTAAAGAAGCGCATATTTCATTCATTTAAGACACCCCCTTTAACACCGGTTCGTATGCGGAACCGGTGTTAAAAGAAATGCATCTTGTGAAGCGGAATCCCCCCCTTTAACACCGGTTCCTGCCCCGAACCGGTGTTAAAGGGGGGTATTAAATGCGCCTCCCCTTCCTTTCTTCCCCCCGTGCCAGATCGAACCGCGCAGAGAGCAGAGAGCAGCCGCCGCCCTCGCCGTCGGAGCCCAAGACCGCCACCGCCACCGCGTAGAGAGCAGCCGCCGCCCAAGACCGCCACCGCCACCGCGCGCCAAGACGCCCTTGCCACCTTGCACACATGCCAGAGAGCAGCCAGCCGGCGCCCGCGTCTCGCCCTCGCCCTCGTCGGAGCCGCCGCGTCCTCGCCCTCGCCCTCGCCCTCGCTGAGCCGCGCTGCGTCCTCGCCCTCGCCCTGCCTCGCCGCCGCGGAGCCAGAGGGCCCGCCCGCGTCTCGCCCTCGCCCTCGCCTGAGCAGCCATACGTCGGAGCCATATGATGCACACTTGGTTCATAAACAAGTTTTGTCTAGTGTTCTTTTAAACCTTTGCCCACCGAAATTCATAAACACACTTGGTTGGTTGTGATATTCATATGTATATATTTGTATCAAAATAATACCAATTTAATTGGGTTTTACTATTATATTGTTTAACAAGTTAATTATCATAGATGTAGTATTTTAGGAAAATGTACCGTTGTCCAAGTTGTGAAATTCATATGTATATATTTGTATGCTTAAATATTGCTAGCAATATGTCGGTGATTATTTTACATGCGCGCTCTCATCGTTGCTAATATATGTAATCTTGAACTTTTGTCTTCATATTTAGTATTTACAGTATTAAGAACTTTATTGAAATCAACACCAAACTATTACAAAGCTTTCTCATCTTATTAAAACTAGTTGGTGCAAATGCGTCGAAATTGAAGATGATCTTCATCCTAAGAACACACCGACGTGGTCAGTCACAAGCGATACGAAGTAGTTCCCCCATGTCGTCAGTCCAACAGGAGCAACCATTTCCCCACCAGTCTTGCTTGTCTTTTTTAATATAGTGTATCATATCCCCTTGTCAAGCGGGGCGGGTTCGCGGGCAACATAGTTTCATCCTGATTAGGGTTTGGACCCCTCGGAACTCGTTTAAAATGATCAAGCATCCTTAGGGTTTTAATTTCATTTGTGTATTTATTTGTGTATTTTTGTATGAATAATATGTATATTTGTGTATGAATCCAAGTCCACTTGAATGTTTACACTCTTACTCTAGATAATATTATTGTTTTAGAAACTATGGATCCACTTAGTAGAAACCTTGAAGAAGAAGAAATAATGGAGAACATTATTGATGAGGACACCTCACAATATCTGAACTTGGAGGGACATGACGACGACAACTCAAGTACTAGTCATGGAGAAGATGAAGACTCCGGCGAACGCAATTTAGTGGTTACAAAGTCCGGCGAGGTATATGCATTGATTAAGCCTCTAAAGACTTCCACCAACAATCTTCTTCTACATGTATTAATTAACGCTTCTTTCTTCTTTTAGCCCTCTGGATCGACCAGCCAGCAACCATCTTCTTCTACGAAAAAGAGCAAGCGAGGCGCGAGCCAGCGGTTGAAAGATCGTGCAAAGTTCACGATCGAAGTAGTCCGTGTTGATGGCAGGCCGATGGAGCCCAAGAAGGCCGCAGACAAATTTGTACGTCAGGCTGGAGTTCTTGTTAGGGACCAAATCCCAATCATAATTGAAAATTGGAATAAGCCAAAGAAGGGCGATGGTACCTTTGTCGATGAAAGATCCAAAGAAACGCTTTGGAATTCGTTGTTGGTAAATTTCACCCTTCTGCCAGAGGAGGATGAAAACAACCCAGTTATAAAGGAAAAGGTCAAAGAGTGGACTCTAAAGAAGATGGCTGACGCTTTCCGCAACTGGAAGACAAAATTGAACAAATTTGTCAAATCTGGCGAGACTCCAAATTTTGAAGACGCATACTATGCGAAGATAAAACCTCACTGGCCCGAATTTGAGACATATAAAAAAAGTGCTATAGCTAAAAAGAGGTCAGAAACCAATACGCTTAATGCCCTGAAGAAGGAATATCACCAGAGGACGGGGTCAGGTGGCTACATATCTCAGAGGCCTAAGTGGGAGGAAGCTGAGAAGGCCCTGCGCGCTAGAGGGATCACACCCCAGACAGATGGGTGGGACCTACGTGCAAAGACTTGGTTCTACGGAATCGGGGCAAGGTTGGACCTAGAAACAGGATTGTGTATCTTCCCAACCCTCCTTGCCAAACCCGTCACTGAACTCATCTCCTGCGCGGCAGCCATCTCCGGCCCGTCAGCCATCTCCGGTGCTTCAGCCATCTCCTCAGCGTAAGCGGAAGAGCACTGCCACGAAGAGCATCAGTAGCACTGCCACAAAGAAATCCGCAGGAAACCGTACGCCAAAGAGTTCAAAAAACTACGTCCCGTAGCCTTATGCCAAGCCATTGCCGGTTTTACCGTGGAATCGCAGCGACGAGGAGACCAATAGGATCTCAGAAGAACAGGTCAAGAAATTCTTGAAGGGTTTCGCGGCATAGTAAATCAAAATTTTCTATGGATGCGAACAGAGGGAAAGCCAAGATCTAATCTAGGAGATGCAAACAACGAGAGAGATCGGATTAGATCTTCATACCCTTGAAGATTTGCACGTCAAACGCTCGGAACGTGGGTGATGTAGTCGTACTCGCTTCTCCTCCTCGCGATCCGATCCGATCTAGCACCACAAGTGGCGGTGCCTCCGTGAGATGCACACGTGTAGCACCTCGACGTCTCCTCCTTCCTCGGACCAGCAAGTATGGTGGAGAGACGGATTGGATCTACAACACAACGACGTGGTGTATATGGTGGAGAATTTCTGCAGCAGGGCTTCGCCTACAAACAGTCGGGAGGGTGAGAGGAAGGGCGGCTAGGGTTGGAGGGGAAGGTGTAGGGGGTTGGTGCGCCCCCAGCCCTCTATATATAGAGGGGTGTGCGCAGCCCTATCCCCTCCCCCAAGCAAAGGCCGGCGGCCCCAAGGAGGAAGAGTGGGGGGCAAGGAAACCCCCCCTTCTAGAAGCTCTATCTAGAGTTTAAACCTCTCTTGGCCGGCTGGGACCTATGGGGCCTTGTGCCCCTGGCCCAATGCGTCTAGGGCACTCCGTCATAGGCCCATGCCCCCTCCCGGAAGGTGGGGCCACGTTGGTCCCCTTCCGGAAGGTTCTAGAAGCTTTCGGTACAATACCGATTAACCCGGAACAATTCCGAACTCCAAAAACTGCACTGCCTTATATGAATCTTATTCTCCGGACCACTCCGGAACCTCTCGTGATGTCCCAGATCCCATCCGAGACTCCGAAAAAAAACTCATAAACCAATTATCCAATCTATCCTAGCGTCGAGACACGTTAAGTGTGTGACCCTGCGGGTTCGAGAATATGCAGACATGATCTTCTATCAATAATCAACAGCGGGGTCTGGAAACCCATATTGACTCCCACACATTCATCGATGATCATATCGGATGAACCACGATGTCAGGATCCAATCAATCCCATATATATTCCCTTCGTCTCGCGATATTTTACTTGCCCGAGATTTGATCGCTTGCAGGCCATACCTAGTTCAATCTCGTTCACAGCAAGTACTTTACTTGTTCCGTAATCCGATATCACTTTGTGATTAACTCCTTAACCACATGCTTGCAAGCGTGTTGATATCGACACGAAAGGGGCCCAAGTATATCTCCGACTTGGGAGGGACAAATCCCATCTCGATACATACAACCCAATGATACTTTCCGATCACCTGAGAGACACCTTTATGATCACCCTCTCATAGGATGACGTTTGATGACCTCAAAGCTTTCTTCCGATACCAGGGAGTTGCATTATCTCATGGTCTAAGGAATACAATATTTGACATAAGAAAAGCTTCGCAAAGACGAACACGATGACACGATCTAATTGCTTCGCTTAGTTTGGGTCTGCCCATCATATCATTCTCCCAATGATATGATCTCATTATCAATTGACAACTCATGTCTATGGTTAGGAAAACTTAACCATCATTGATCAATGAGCTAGTCCATAGAGGCGTACTAGGGACACGGTGTTGTTCACAAACCACACAAGTATTAAAGTTTCCGCTTAATACAATTCTAGCATGGAATATAAACATTATCATGAACAAGAATTATAATAATAACAGATTTATTATTGCCTCTAGGGCATAATTCCAACAGTCTCCCACTTGCACTAGAGTCAATAATCTAGTTTACATCTGGCAACAATCTCACACCCATGGCACTGAGGTGCTGATCATGTTTTACACGTGGAAGAGGTTTAGTCAATGGATCTGCGACATTCAGATCTGTATGTACTTTGCTAATCTTCATATATCCATCTTCTATATAATCTCGGATTATATGAAACTTGCGGTTGATATGCTTGGTCTTTGGATGATATCTTGGTTCCTTAGCGAGTGCTATGGCGCCAGTGTTGTCACACAATATCTCCAGTGGGTCCAATGCACTTGGAACCACGCCAAGCTTAGTGATGAAGTTTCTGATCCAAACTCCTTCACTTGACGCTTCTGCAGCAGCCATGTATTCCGCTTCTACTGTAGATCCCGCGATCACGCTTTGCTTGCAGCTTCTCCAGCTCACAGCTCCTCCATTCAAAATATAAACGTATCCTGTCTAAGATTTGGAATCATCCTTGTCGGTGTCGAAACTAGCATCGACGTAACCTTTACGATTTAGCTCATCACCCCATAGACTAAGAACATTTCTTTAGTCCTATTTAGGTAGTTTAGGATGTTCTTCACGGTGTCCAAAGGTTCCACTCGATCACGATATCGCTCGTCAAACTAAGAGCATTGGACACATCCGGTCTAGTACACAAGATGGTATACATGATGGAACCTATGGCCGAGGCATAAGGCACTTTGCTCATAGCTTCCCTATCATTTCATCAGCTGGACACCGAGCCTTGCTCAATATCTTACCGACAACATAGGCACTTGAACCTTTCTTTGCCTTATCCATTCGAACCTTTTCGAACTTTGTCTAGGTATGTACTCGCTTAAAGCTATCAGCGTCTGTGTCTATCTCTATAGATCTTGATGCCCAATATATAAGCAGCTTCACCTAGGTCTTTCATTGAAAAACACTTGTTCAAATAACTCTTCACATCGTTAAGCATGTTGATGTCATTTCCGATAATCAATATGTCATCCACATATAGTACCAGAAACGTCACCGAGTTCCCACTCACTTTCTTGTAGATACAAGCTTCGTAGCAATTTGGAACAAATCCAAAGCTCTTGATCACTTGATCAAAACGAAGGTTCCAACTCCGAGATGCTTGCTTCAGTCCATAAATGGAACGCTGAAGTTTGCATACTTTACTAGCATCCTTAGGATCGACAAAACCTTCGGGTTGCATCATATACAACTCTTCATCAATGTTGCCATTGAGGAAAGCAGTCTTGACATCCATCTGCCATATTTCATAATCATGAAACGCAGCAATTGCTAATAAAATCCGAATGGACTTAAACATCGCTACGGGAGAGAAAGTCTCATCGTAGTCAACACCTTGAACTTGTCGAAAACCTTTCGCGACAAGCCGTTCTTTATAGACGGTAACATTACCATCCGCGTCCGTTTTCTTCTTGAAGATCCATTTGCACTCAACGGCCTTTCGGTCGCTAGGAGGGTCCACCAAAGTCCATACTTGGTTTTCGCTCATGGATCCCAATTCGGATTTCATGGCTTCTAGCCATTTCTCAGAGTCTAGGCTCATCATCGCTTCCTCATAGTTCGTAGGTTCACTGTCTTCTACCAACAAGACAGTCAAGACAGGGTTGTCGTACCACTCAGGAGGGGCACGCGACCTTGTCGACCTGCGACGTTCAGTAGAAGCATCGTCCGAAGCTTCATGATCCTTATCATTAGCTTCCTCTATTGTTGGTGCAGGCGATACTGGAACAATTTCAGGTGCTGCGCTACTCTCCAACTCAAGAGAAGGTTCAACAACCTCGTCTAGCTCTACTTTCCTCCCACTCACTTCTTTCGAGAGAAACTCCTTCTCAAGAAAGGAACCGTTCTTTGTGACAAACACTTTGCCTTCGGTTCTGTGATAGAAGGTATACCCAATAGTTTCCTTAGGGTATCCTATGAAGACGCATTTCTCCGCTTTGGGTTCGAGCTTGTCCGGCATCAACTTCTTGACGTAAGCTTCGCATCCCCAAACTTTAAGAAACGACAACTTAGGTTTAGCACCAAACCACAGTTCATACGGTGTCGTCTCAACGGATTTAGATGGTGCCCTATTTAAAGTGAATGCAGCGGTTTCTAATGCATAACCCCAAAATGATAACGACAATCAGTAAGAGACATCATTGATCGGACCATATCTAATAAGGTTCGATTCCGGTGTTCAGACACACCATTGCGCTGTGGTGTTCCGGGTGGCGTGAGTTGTGAAATGATTCCACTTGCTTTAAGAAGCGTGAGAAAATCATAACTCAAATATTCACCTCCACGATCGGATCGTAGAAACTTAATCTTTCTGTTACGATGGTTCTCCACTTCATTCTGAAATTCTTTGAACTTTTCAAACGTTTCAGATTTATGTTTCATTAAATAGATATACCCATATCTACTTAAGTCATCGGTAAAAGTGAGAAAATAGCGATATCCACCGCGCGTTGAAACACTCATCGGTCCGCATACATCGGTATGTATGATTTCCAACAAGTCCGTTGCTCGCTCCATCATACCGGAGAACGGGGTTTTGATCATCTTGCCCATGAGGCATGGTTCGCATGTGTCAAATGATTCAAAATCAAGAGACTCCAAAAGTCCATCAGAAAGGAGTTTCTTCATGCGCTTTACACCAATATGACCTAGACGATAGTGCCACAAATAAGTAGTATTATCACTATCTACTTTGCATCTCTTAGCCTCAATGTTATGGATGTGTGTTTCATCCCTTTCGAGATTTACAAGAAATAAACCATTCACAAGAGGTGCATGACCATAAAAGATGTTACTCATATAAATAGAACAACCATTATTCTCCGATTTAAATGAATAACCGTCTTGCAATAAACATGATCCAGAAATAATGTTCATGCTCAACGCAGGCACATAATAACATTTATTAAGGTTTAAAACTAATCCCGAAGGTAAAACTAAGGAGAGCGTGCCGACGGCCATCACATCAACTCTTGATCCGTTGCCAACGCGCATCGTCACCTCATCCCTCGCAACCTGCCATCTATTCCGTAGCTCCTATTTCGAGTTACAAATATTAGCAACTGAACCGGTATCAAATACCTAGGCACTACAATGAGGGCTAGTAAGGAAAACATCAATAACATGTATATCAAATATACCTTTGATGGTGCCAGCCTTCTTGTCCGCTAAGTACTTCGGACGATTCTTGCCCATGACCCTTGTCCTTGCAATAGAAGCACTCGATGTCCGGCTTGGGACCAGACCTGAGCTTCTTCTCAGCGAGGGCATTATTTACGCCGCCCTTCTTGAAGGGCTTCTTTGCTCCCTTACCTTTCTTAAAGGTGGGCTTGTTGACCATCAACACATGATTATCCTTTTTGATGTCCACTTCCGCGGCCTTCAACTTTGCGAAGAGCTCGGTGATTGTATCAGTGGAACCAATCTGATTGTGAGTCATTACAAAACTTTTGTAGCTGGGAGGGAGTGATTGCAGAACCCTGTCAATCTTGAGCTCCTCTGGAATCGTGCATTCCAGTTGCTCAAGGCGTTGAGTGTAGCCTGTCATCTTAATGGCGTGCTCACTAACGGAACTCCCTTCCTCCATCTTGTAGTTAAAGAACTTCTCAGAGATCTCATATCTCTCAGAACGGGCCTGAGTCTGAAACATGGTTTTCAGCTCTTCGAGAATCTCAAAGGGCCCGGGATAGTCTTCAAAATGATTTTGAAGTTCCGGTTCCATAGCAAACAACATGGTGCTCTTAATCACACCATAATCATCTTTGCGCGACTGATAGACAGCTTTCTCATCAGCCGGCGCAGTTGCAGCAGGGGGGTCACCTAACGCTTTCCCAAGGACATAGTCCTTTTGAACGCCAGAGAGAATGATTCTTAGATTGCAAAACCAATTGGTGAAGTTAGACCCATTGTTCTTAAGCTTTTCTTTCTCAGCAAAAACGTTGAAGTTGAAGTTGGACTTAGCCATGTGATCTACAATATTTGCAAGTACAAATTAGACTATGTTCATGATAACTAGTTCAACTTTTAATCAAATTACTAGATGAACTCCCACTAAATTCAACATCCCTCAAGTTTTTTAGTGAACACGATCCAAATTCACCACACCTAATCCGATCTTCACGAGAAGAGATGTGGTTTCAATGGTGGACAACGAAGTGTCGATCATATCATTCATATGACTCATGCTTAACCTTTCGGTTCATGTGTTCCGAGGCCATGTCTGTACATGCTAGGCTCGTCAAGTTAGACCCAAGTATTTCCGCGTGTGCAAAACTGGCTTGCACCCGTTGTATGTGAGCGTAGAGTCTATAGCACCCGATCATCACGTGATGCTTGGACACGACGAACTTTCATAGCAGTGCATACTTGGGGAGAACACAGTTTTATCTTGATCTTTAAGTGAGGAATCATCTTATAATGCTACCGCGCGATCTAAGCATAATAAGATACATAAAAGGATAAACATCACATGCATATAACTTTATGTGACATGGTATAGCCAATCTTGGCAATGATCTCCATCTTGTGCATTCCGGCATGATCTCCATCACTCCACCATGATTGCCTCCACCACGAATAGCAACTACAACTATTGCTAACTACTTAGCGATAAAGTAAAGCTATTACATGGCGTATAAGAAGTTGACTCGCATGTCATACACAATTATAAAGACAACCATATGGCTCCTGTCGGTTGTGTACTCATCGACATGCAAGTCGTGAAACATTACAAAACATGATCATCGCATACAATATACACATCACATCTTGGGCCATACCATATCACAGAAAACACTCCCTGCAAAAACAAGTTAGACACCTCTACTTTGTTGTTGCATGTTTTACGTGGCTTATGGGAGTAGATGCTAAGAACGATTCTTACCTACGGAAAGCCACAACGGTGATATTATGGTTGCCAAACTCGGTGTTAATCCCATGACAACTATAGTGAGAGCGGCATCCACCAGCCGCATGTGTGGAACAAGCCACACGTCAAGTCGGAGCGGTCTCATGACGACGTCGTAAGGTTGGCCTGGACCGCTTCAATCTCACTATCCCGCGTCATAAGAAGAACACAAACAAGAGGCTTGCAACAGAAAACATCAACGCCCGCAACAACCATGTTGCGTTCTACTCGTGAAACACATCTACGCATAGATCTAGCTCTGATACCACTAAAGGGTTTCGCGGCATAGTAAATCAAAATTTTCTACGGATGCGAACAGAGGGAAGCCAAGATCTAATCTAGGAGATGCAAACAACGAGAGAGATTGGATTAGATCTTCATACCCTTGAAGATTCGCAGTGAACGTTCGTCAGAACGTGGGTGATGTAGTCGTACTCGCTTCTCCTCCTCGCGATCCGATCCGATCTAGCACCACAAGTGGCGGTGCCTCCGTGAGATGCACACGTGCAGCACCTCGACGTCTCCTCCTTCCTCGGACCAGCAAGTATGGTGGAGAGACGGATTGGATCTACAACACGACGGCGTGGTGTATATGGTGGAGAATTTCTGCAGCAGGGCTTCGCCTACAAACAGTCGGGAGGGAGAGAGGAAGGGCAGCAGGGCAGCTAGGGTTGGAGGGGAAGGTGTAGGGGGTTGGTGCGCCCCCAGCCCTCTATATATAGAGGGGTGGGCGCAGCCCTATCCCCTCCCCCAAGCCAAGGCCGGCGGCCCCAAGGAGGAAGAGTGGGGGGCAAGGAAACCCCCCTTCTAGAAGCTCTATCTAGAGTTTAAACCTCTCTTGGCCGGCTGGGCCCTATGGGGCCTTGTGCCCCTGGCCCAATGTGTCCAGGGCACTCCCTCATAGGCCCATGGCCCCTCCCGGAAGGTGGGGCCACGTTGGTCCCCTTCCGGAAGGTTCTAGAAGCTTCCGGTACAATACCGATTAACCCGGAACAATTCCGAACTCCAAAAACTGCACTGCCTTATATGAATCTTATTCTCCGGACCACTCCGGAACCTCTCGTGATGTCCCGGATCCCATCCGAGACTCCGAACAAAAACTCATAAACCAATTATCCAATCTATCCTAGCGTCGAGACACGTTAAGTGTGTGACCCTGTGGGTTCGAGAATATGCAGACATGATCTTCTATCAATAATCAACAGCGGGGTCTGGAAACCCATATTGACTCCCACACATTCATCGATGATCATATCGGATGAACCACGATGTCAAGATTCAATCAATCCCATATATATATTCCCTTCGTCTCGCGATATTTTACTTTCCCGAGATTCGATCGTCGGTACCGTCATACCTAGTTCAATCTCGTTCACAGCAAGTACTTTACTCGTTCCGTAATCCGATATCACTTTGTGATTAACTCCTTAACCACATGCTTGCAAGCGGTGTTGATATCGATTACCGAGTGGGCCCGAAGTATATCTCTCTGACTTGGGAGGGACAAATCCCATCTCGATACATACAACCCAACAGATACTTTCCGATCACCTGAGAGACACCTTTATGATCACCCTCTCATAGGATGACGTTTGATAACCTCAAAGCTTTCTTCCGATACCAGGGAGTTGCATTATCTCATGGTCTAAGGAATACAATATTTGACATAAGAAAAGCTTCGCAAAGACGAACACGATGACACGATCTAATTGCTTCGTTTAGTTTGGGTCTGCCCATCATATCATTCTCCCAATGATATGATCTCATTATCAATTGACAACTCATGTCTATGGTTAGGAAAACTTAACCATCATTGATCAATGAGCTAGTCCATAGAGGCGTACTAGGGACACAGTGTTGTTCACAAACCACACAAGTATTAAAGTTTCCGCTTAATACAATTCTAGCATAGAATATAAACATTATCATGAACAAGAATTATAATAATAACAGCTTTATTATTGCCTCTAGGGCATAATTCCAACAATTCTTTGCACCTAGACGGGCCGAGCCAAAGGAGAAAATAGATCCAGCGGTGGTGGAGAAGTTTTACAAAAATCTTTTGAAACCTGAAACCCCACTTGTGCCGGACTACGAGCGCCAGATTTTGAAGGCGGATGCAAGGCGCCGTAGGGAGACTGAAAGTAGCAGTCGTGAGGCACCCCAGAAAACAGTTCCCATGCTCGGAGAGCAGGAAAACCAATCATGCGCCCCGCTCCAAATTTTCGACACACGGGACGCTCCTCCCGTAAATGATTACGAGGCAGAGCTACAAAGAAAGGCCAATGAGATGGGGATGACTTATATTGCATACTTGAACGTCATGGGAGACAACTTTCCCAAATGCGATGCCAACCCCATACAGCCATGGAAGTATGGGAAGAATCTCGTCAAGAAAGAGGAGCTCAAGAATCTACCAACAAAGATGCGAAAATTGCACAAGTGGTACCTTGATTTCTGCAAGACGAGAAAAGAAGAATGGATCACAGTGCATATAAGAGATGAGATTTTCTTCTGCGGAGACGATGGGATCAACTTCAACATTCAAGACTTGCATTTTCTATTCAATCAGAAGGAACTCGACAAAGCTGCCATCAGCCTTTATTGTGTGTAAGTACTATTTCTGTAATTTATATCTCATCTCATTCACTTCATTAATTGCATGTATATATATGCTCACCATATATGTATATACTATTATGCAGGAAAAAGGTTATGGAATGCAGGAAAGGAGGCCCTTTTGACATTGGGTTCGTTGACCCAAATAGAGTTCATGAAGAAGTGGTAAGAACCAAACCCAGGCAAATGTAAGATTACTTGCTAAGGTCTTTCTTGAGACAACAAACCAAAAGGAAATACTATTGCCTTACAACTTCTCGTGAGTCTTGTTATCCTCTCTCTTGTACACATTCTATTTCGCTTACTCGATGTTAAGTGTAACTGATGATGAGTTATGCGTCGAGGTTCCACTTTATTCTGCTAGTCATTCAACCCGACTCAGGAAAAGTCCTTGTCATGGACTCGTTACGAAAAGAAAAAGAGATATGGGCAGACTTTAGAGAGATGCTCCAGAGGTAATTTCAATCATATTATCGCACTAGATCGGCAAATTTCGTGACAACAAGTAATTAATTACTCCTTTATCCATTTTCTTTGCCGGACAGGGTTTGGAAAAGGTTCACGGGCAGGGCCGTGGGTGAATGGTCAGAAGAACTAAAATTTGTAGACCAAAATGCAAGTAATACTAGCTAGCTAAGTCTGCGTATCTCTTTGATTCTGCTTTCAATTCCATTATATCATGCTTTATTGATTATTATTTTGATTGAACTCTCTATTCTCGTAAAGTGCGTGCATCAGGGACACGACAATAACTTATGTGGGTACTATGTTTGCGAGTTCATTCGCAACACGATATGTGCGACGGGCCAAGCCGCACTAGAACAACTTAGAGTAAGTAAACAAAGTTCACACCATTATTTTATTACCATCAATTGTGTTGAGTTTTATTCTTATATATATATTGACGGCCCATTCTTCATATATATTCAGATCGAACGGATGCAGGACCAACTCCTACCATTTGAACGCATACGAGCCATTCAAGAGGAATTGGCGGGGTTCATACTTGATGAGGTCGTCACGCCTGGCGGAGAACTCTTTAGATATCCACCAAAATGAACGATGACGATGTATGTGCCGATGACGATGTATGTGCCGATAACGATGTATGTGCCGATGACGATGTTTGTGTATAATAATAGTTGCTTAATTATTCATGTACTCGTATGTACCGATGACGATTTATGTGTATACCGCTCCCGATCGATTCCCCCTCCCTCCCCTCCCGCAGAAATACGCCCAGAACGGGATAGAGGCAGAAGTCTACCGTGGCAGAGATTTAGGCTGTTTTTCTGCCGCGGCAGAGTTCTGCCGCGGCAGGAAAACGACATAAATCTCTGCCGCGGCAGAAGAACCGTTAACACCGGTTCCAGCCCCGAACCGGTGTTAAATGGGGGGAGGGGCTGAGGCCTGCGGCAGCCCCACGTGCGCCACCCTTTAACACCGGTTCGGGCCCCCCCCTCTAACACCGAACCCTCAACAGCGGTTGAGGAACCGCTGTTAGAGGGCCCTCCCAACCGGAGTTAAAGGGGGGCTCTGCACTAGTGGCCCTTGCCGGTGCTGGTGCTTGTTGCTGATGATCCTCGTGTCTATCGCATGGACGGTGGCTGCTACCTTCACAAGACCATGGCGCTAGATGGATCGATACGGAGGAGGACAAGAGGTGGCGCGCGGTATAAGTAGACGGGATATGCATATGCATCTTCGAACCGGAGACGGGTTCGAAAGCGGTTCGAAAGCGTCCTCCTCACGATGGCCTGACGTAGTACGACACGGTGTGGACTCATGTTTTCCATCCGGATTGGAAATTTGGGACGCCGTGTCTCAAATTCGGAGTCGGCCTGCAGAACGCCCCGTGTCACTGCTTGCGAAACGATTCTAGTAGTACTACTAGTTTTTTCTGAGTTTTTCTCAAGGAAGTGTTTGGAGTGTTAGCCTTCAGTCTTAATCCGTGTCCAGTTCTAAACCATCTCTGAACAAATTTGGTGTCTCGACCTTGTCTGATGCCTTCTTTTTGACAGCAGATTATGCTCCAGGATGTTGGGAAGATCGAGAACACTCTGGATCTTTGTGCTCAGCGGATGTGAGTGACTCGCTGAGATTTCTGGGTGACAAATTGTGTGTACTCTCTTCTTCTTTTTTTGGCAGCAACGATTGGCAGGATGTCCCTCAGATGATGTAACAGTACTTGCCATGTTTCTCCCACCTGTTCATGTACACGCCTCTCCTTGTGCTTTGCTGATTTCTTGATAAAATTGATCTGGCTCAGAAGACGAGGATCCAATTCAGAGCTAAAACTAGCTACTATCTAGCTAGGTTGATCTGCCGTCATAGAAAGGGATCATGTGTTAGTCCTCATGAGTCATGACTATCTATCTGGCGGCAGGGTCGGTGCTTGTTGCTTGGCCGTTGGCCGTTGAGGTGATCTGAGGTGCTGCGCTGCTTCTGGCCGTGGCACAGTGTCAGGATACCTCTGACCGTTAGATATGGATCGGACGGTGTATCTCTATTATTATTAGTGGAACCTCATAATTGTATTTAAGAGTGCTGTTAATGTAATGGCGTACTTATGACGAGGTTCAGGTCATGTTATAAGGCTTGAGAGGGGCGGACGGGTGGCTCGTCGAAGAAAAAACCCTAAACTACTTTACCTTGCAATTTCCTTCCTTTCCTGTTCTAGATAGATCCTTACTAGTTTTCCTCTACAAAATCGCTCTTTATCCTTTAATCTGTGCAATTCCCCTACCCAATTCAACCTCTCTACCAGTGTGACCCTGACAATTGGTTATCAGAGTAGTGAATCCTCGGAGCAAAAAAAAAAATCGGGACGGGTTTGCTGGTCATCTTGATCCAACTATAAAATTCCTGAATCGCCGAGATAGCCGGGAAGATTCCTTCATCTCGCCGCCGGATCTTGACACCAGTGGAACTCCCACAACCCCTGATGTCGCCCGTGCGTACACGCTCGCAGGAGGCGCTGGACCGGGCAGAGGAGGAAGCCCGGGATCTGGAGCGGGCGCAGGCGCTTGCAGAGGAAGAGGCTGAAATCGAGCGCAGATTGCCTCGAGAGGTGCTCAACATCAACAGGCGCCTCGATCAGCAACAAAGGTCAATGGAATCAATAGAAGGTAACATGTCTAAGCTGACGAACTTGATGTTCGAATTGGGTCTGGGCAGGAACACTGCGGGATCAAATCAGTTTCGGGGAAATTCGGTTTTTGATGCAGGGGGTGAGACATCTCAGTCCACCCAAGCCCAACAATGTCTTAGTACGATCTTCGAGGGATCAACACCAGGGACATCGCAGACATCTGGAACGTACCAACAGTGAAATCCGACACCTTTTCAAACTCCACCATCCATGACCCAACCCCATCCAAGCCAACTCCCACAACCAACCTTCATACCATCACCCCAAGCTCCGAACAATAACCCAACCAGCATTCACCCAAATCAACAACCCCAGCCCTGTCCTACTAACACATCCCAACAGATGCCAATTACAAACCCACCACAACTTCAGTGTATCACCAATCCCCAAAACCAACCAAATCTTTACCAACACAACCCAAACCTTTTTCAACCATTTTCCCCAACTATTCCATACCAATACTCTTACTTTCAACAACAGCCACCACCATATCCGCAGCCATCTCAGACACAACCCAACCAGTTCTATTACATGCCACAACAACAACAAAACCCTCACTTTACCAATCCTATGCAAAACCCTCAATACACTTTCACATCTACCCAACCTACCATTCCTCAAAGTAACCAACTACTGCAGATGTTGCCTTGTCAGTCAGACATACCTGAGAGGACAAACCCCAGGGTGGAGAAACAGGCATCAAATGACTCAGAGCAAAGACAACAGAGGCAGAACACTCAGCCTGTGGAACCTAGACATCAGCAACCCCAACATCAGGACCCTTTCATCAGAACCCCCAGCATCGAGTTACCATTGTTTCATGGCGAGAATGCTCAGGGTTGGATTTTGGAATGTGAGGCCATTTTTGAGTTATCTGGCATAGTTCAAGAGAACAAGATAAAATGGACAAATGCACACCTTAGGGGAAAGGCAAAAACTTGGTTAAACAATGCTGTCAGGGACATACATCTCTTGAATTGGCAGCAGTTTTGCACTCTCATCTGTGAAAGATTTCCTAGCCCTGGTGCTGATGAGTCAATGGAACAATGCCAGGAACTAAAACAAACTGGTACGGTTGATGTGTACATTGACAAGTTTGAAGAGTGGATGACCCTGATGAAAAGAGATCATCATTACTTGCCTGAAAGCTTTTTTTCTCCTCAGATTCTTGTGTGGTCTCAAGGACACTATCAAACATGATACTAAGTGCCATCAACCAACAACGTTAAGATCAGAATATTGGTTTGCTAGAAGACAGGAGCAGTCCTACTTGGCAAACAAGAAAAATATATCTCAAGCTGGTAACAAAGGAGTCCAAAATGCTCAGGTAAACAGGAACTTGGCCATCAGAGAGAACAAACAACTACCTGTGAATAGGGTAAGGGAAATAGGGAAATGCTGGTACTGTCCTGAAAACTGGACATATGGACACAAGTGCAATGGAGTCAAAAGTATGGTTAATGCTATTGAGTTGCAGGGTCATTCTGAGGATGAAAATGAAGAGGAAAATGAACAAGAAGTACAACAACAGCAGGAAAAAGTGGACCAAATCCCAGAGAATTTGATGTCAATCTCAGCACAAGCAGTTCAGGGCACCACTAGTGATGAAACAATATCATTGGAGGTCACTATTGGTGGGATCCAAACCAGAGCACTTATTGATTCAGGCAGTTCTAACACATTCCTGGACAAAGATTTTGCCATTAAGCACAACCTGCCTATGCAAGCTGCTGTAGCAAGAAAGGTAACAGTAGCTGGAGGGGGTACTCTAGTTTCTGATGCTGTTATCAAGAAAAGCATCATCACGATACAGAAAGTGAAATTCAACACTGATTTCAAAGTGCTACCTCTCAAAGGATATGACATGGTATTGGGAGTGAGTTGGTTGAAACAGTACAACCCCACAACATTTGATTGGCTAAATAGGAAATTGACCATCACTGTGGGGGGAACAGAACATGTCTTCACTAATTTCTTGTCCTTAAAACAGCCCAAGATCATTTCAGCTAAGAAATGCAATGAAATGCTCAGAAAAGGAGCCAAGGGAATTGCTGTTCAACTATTCATCATCAGAGAACCTCAAACACACATACCACCTGATATATCAGCATATCCCAAACAAGTGCAACAACTCCTTACACACTATGAGGATATCTTCACAGCACCTTCTGGCCTTCCACCAAAGAGAAGCTGTGACCACCAAATCGTGCTCAAGGAAGGAGCCAGCCCACCTAATATAAGTCCATATAGGATGCCTCACAAACAGAAGGACATTGTGGACTCATTGATCAGGGAAATGTTATTAAACCAAGAGATCAGACACAGCCATAGTCCTTATTCCTCCCCAGCACTCATTGTGGCCAAGAAAGATAAAACTTGGAGGCTGTGCTCAGATTTCAGACAGTTAAATGCATTAACAGTAAAGAACAAGTATCATATTCCTGTGATAGAAGATTTGTTGGATGAATTGCAAGGTGCCACTGTATTTTCAAAATTAGACTTAACATCTGGCTATCACCAAATTAGAATGCATGAGAAGGACATTGGAAAGACATCATTCAGAACACATGCTGGGCACTATGAATATTTAGTTATGCCATTTGGCCTCACTAATGCCCCTGCAACATTTCAAGAATTGATGAACACAGTGTTTGCTCAACTGCTGAGGAAATTTGTCCTGGTGTTCTTTGATGATATCTTGGTATATAGCAAGAACTCAGAGGAGCATGCAAGACATCTAAAAACAGTGCTGGAGTTACTAAGGGTGCACCAATTGAAAGCCAAGATATCCAAATCCACCTTCTTTACCCCTCAAGTGGAATATTTGGGGCACATAATTTCTGCTCAAGGGGTAGCCACTGATCCTGCTAAAATTCAAGATATTTTGAAATGGGAGTCTCCTCAGTCTATGACTCAGCTTAGAGGATTCTTGGGATTAACTGGTTATTATAGGAGGTTCATTAAGAATTATGCCACCATTTGTAAACCATTACATGAGGTTCTCAAAAAGAATGCATTTCAGTGGACTGAGGCTCAGGAAACAGCTTTCAGCTTACTCAAAACAACCATGACTACTCCCCCAGTCCTAGCATTACCTGATTTTTCTATTCCTTTTGTGATAGAAACTGATGCCTCTGGTTATGGCTTAGGTGCTGTGTTAATGCAGAAAGGACAACCAATTGCCTTCTACAGCAAAACCCTGGGGAGCAAAGCTATGTCTCAGTCAATCTATGAAAAAGAGGCTATGGCCATTTTTGAAGCTGTGAGAAAATGGAGACATTATTTGCTGGGAAACAAATTAATAATTAGAACTGATCAAAAAGCACTTAAATACTTGGCTAGTCAGAGGCTATTGGAGGGCATTCAACATAAATTGATGTTAAAATTATTGGAGCATGATTATACCATTGAGTACAAAAAGGGCACTGACAATTGTGTGGCTGATGCATTGTCCAGAAAATTGGGCACTAAGGAACAGGAATGTTGTAGTGCTATCTCTATGGATGTGCCTAAATGGATAGAGGATGTAGAATTTACTTATGCTGGTGATGACAAATGTCAAGCTCTTCTCCAGGAATTAGCCATTGCTCCACACAGCAAGCCTCCTTATACTCTTCAACCTAGGATTCTTAGATACAAAAAGAGAATTCTGGTGGGACAAAGCACTGATCTCAAGAAGAAATTGTTTGAGGCTTTTCATTCTTCAGCTATTGGGGGTCACTCTGGACAAAAGGTAACAATCCATAGACTGACACAACTTTTTTACTGGCCAAATATGAAACAGTACATATTGGAACAAGTCCAACAATGTCATGTGTGTCAGATATCAAAAACAGAGCATGTACCTTACCCTGGCTTATTGGATCCCTTAAACATTCCCAAAATGAAATGGGCTGAAATCAGTATGGATTTCATTGAGGGTTTGCCTAAGTCAAAAGGAAAAGATGTGATTTTGGTATTAGTGGATAGACTAACCAAATATGCACACTTTCTACCTTTGGCACACCCTTATACTGTGCATCAAGTGGCCTCTCTCTTCATGGACAACATCCACAAGTTACATGGCTACCCTAAAGTTATCATAACTGATAGAGATAGAATCTTCACTAGCAAACTGTGGCAGGAAGTTTTTGGTGCTCTGAAGGTTGATCTCCATTTCAGTTCTGCATACCACCCTGAGTCTGATGGGCAAACAGAGAGAGTGAATCAATGTCTGGAACAATACTTGAGAAGCATGGCATTCAGAGAACCTAAGAAATGGGCTCAGTGGCTCCCAACAGCAGAGTGGTAGTATAACTCTTCCTACCACACCTCCCTGAAAACGACACCATTCCAAGCATTGTACGGCTATGCTCCTCCTCAGATTTCAGAGATAGCATTACCAGTGGATGTTTCACCTGAGACAGTAGTGACACTCAAGGACCAGGAGGTTGCTCTGCAAGCTCTACAACACAATTTGCAGCAAGCACAAAACAAAATGAAGAAGTATGCAGATCTCAAGAGAACTGAAAGAACATTCTCAGAAGGAGATATGGTGTACTTAAAAATGCAACCTTACAGGGAAATTGCATTGGGATTGAGGAACTCGCTGAAACTCACTTCCAAGTACTATGGCCCCTTTCGAATATTGGCCAGAGTGGGAAGGGTGGCTTACAGATTACAGTTACCCGAGGGAGTAAAACTGCACAATGTGTTCCACGTTAATCAGCTAAAGAAGCATTTAGGACCTGCTGTGGTGCCTAATCCTACTCTCCCCTTGGTGATAGCTGAAGGTAAGATCAAAACTTATCCCTTGCAGATTTTGCAGCGTCGACAAATTCCTCGTTCAGCGGGCAGCTATGATATACCAGTTGTTCAGTGGTTGGTGCACTGGGAGAACCTCACAGAGGAGGAAGCGACATGGGAGGACGCCAAGTTCATCCCGGCTACCTTCAAAGATTTCAAGCCTTGAAGTCTTGTTTCAAGCGGCGAGCATTGTCAGGATACCTCTGACCGTTAGATATGGATCGGACGGTGTATCTCTATTATTATTAGTGGAACCTCATAATTGTATTTAAGAGTGCTGTTAATGTAATGGCGTACTTATGACGAGGTTCAGGTCATGTTATAAGGCCTGAGAGGGGCGGACGGGTGGCTCGTCGAAGAAAAAACCCTAAACTACTTTACCTTGCAATTTCCTTCCTTTCCTGTTCTAGATAGATCCTTACTAGTTTTCCTCTACAAAATCGCTCTTTATCCTTTAATCTGTGCAATTCCCCTACCCAATTCAACCTCTCTACCAGCGTGACCCTGACACACAGACACCGCGACAATCCATTGTCCGTGGACCGGTTGCACGCCTGAGGTCACCCTACAGCCAGCTCCCTAAGGCTTATTAGCACGGGGCGGCGGCGGCCGGTGAGAGAGAGACAATAGTTTTAGAGAAACTCTAACATGTGATGTATAATAGGATACCCACAACTCATGATGATGTAAAAATTATACATCACCAAAACATGGGTTTTACATCACCTGTGCAGTTTTGAGTTTTCCTGGTGATGTATGATAGCGCATGGTTGGCGCATCAAGTAATGTAAAACAGGTCATCTTTTTTAAAAAATATATATATATTAATATCAGAAGATACCAATTACACCCAGCCTCTACAACAACGCATTAACTTAGCGGCCACACGGATGCACACAGCCAAAAAAATAAAAAAGAATTACAAAAAAGAAAAATCCCGCTATAGTGACTCATTCATTGAAACATCAGTACTACCACCACGAAGACAGCACCAGAAGTCCAGATTCTCCAAAAACAACGCCTCCAAGAAGGGAACAGTGCACAAACATCGTCATCTCCTGATCAACGATATAGGTTTTCACCCTGAAGAAAGTCCGCGCTCTCAAAACAATACTTCAACAAGGCCATTGCCAGACACAACCAATTAAGGCTAGACCCTGGGTTTTCACCCTGAGAGGTAGGACCATGAACCTCTCCTGTGCAGTCGCCCCCACTTGCATGTCACTGCTCCAATTCACAAGTCACCTAGCCAATTCCTCATCACCACCCAGACTCGAACCACCATTGTCCGTCCTCAGATCTCGGTCTCCATGACTTTCTCTGTCAGCACCATGGAACGAGAACATGCCCATGATAATAACAGCCAACAAAGCTTCGAAGCACACCCTCTGAAACCAAACGGTAAAGATAAAACATGGGTGCGTACGATCGAATTCAATCCTTCCAGCAAACTCATGACATGATAGCACTTATGGAGTTCGCCAACGGAGCCATCCAAAACACGACACAGAAACCAGATCAATGGAGACCAACATCCGGCAGATCATCGTCTTGGCTTGAGAGGGATCCAGAACCACCTCCTTTATTGAAACCGAGCCAGCAGCCCCCACGCCACCCATCGGAAACTAGCAGGATCTGCCGCAAGACGGCAAGACCACCCGGCCGACCATTCCAACAGAGAAGGAGGCCACCACCACCATGCCGGGGGCAGAAGCCCCAAGCGCCCTAGTGTCACGGACAAGGCCCGGGTCGCCTGGGCGCCGGCGTCAAGGCCAACGAACGGGACAGATCTCGGCTAGGCCCAGATCCCAGCCGCCTCCTGCCGCCATCTAGGCCGAGGATCACCGGCCGCCGCTCGCCGCAACACCACCGCCAAATCAGCCGGGACGGACGCTGCCGTCTTCCTGCCAGATCGTGATCAGGGCCGCCGCCGCCACGCCCCCAGGTCTTTGCCTGGCGACGATCCGGGCGGCGGCGGCGGGGAGGAAAGACCACGGGAAGGAGGGCTCGGCGGGGAGGGGAGGCCGCCCGGCGCGGCGCGGCACCACCGTGCAGGTGCTGGAGGAGGAGGGGTCGGGAGCAAATCACCTTATCTTATCTATTGTGCCAAAACAGGTCACCTAGCAGCACAACTCCTTTTTTGACACCTCAAACTTCGAATAATTTAGTAACTCAAACTTTGGATTTAACAACTTAACCTTCAATTTCAACATTAGATAAATGACAGTCCGCCAAATACATCGGTAGATTCTAAACAACAAAAAGTCGATTGGAGCCTAGTGCAGTTCCTACTTACTTAGTACTCCCTCTGTTTTATAATATAAGATGTTTTAGATCTATGAAGATGATGTATCTCGACTACTTTTAGTGTCTAGGTTTATAGAGGTTTACTCCAAATCTATACATTAAAATAAGTCTAGATACATTCTTTACAAAACTAAAACATCTTATATTTTAAAATGGAGGGAGTATTACCAAGTATCGGAGCATTTCCACTCGTTGGGTGAACCCAAGCCGAAAATCGGACCGTTTTTCGGCCGGACAGAACTAGTTTTCGGCCTGGGTACGCCCAGTTTCCCACTCGCGTACCCAGGCCGAGTTCCCAAGTTCTGCTAAAATTCATTAAAGATGGGCGAATTTCATTAAGTTGGGCGAATATAGGCAGATCACATCAAATTTAAACTAAACTAGTACATAATAAACTTAAAAAAGGTCGTCGCCGTGGCCTCCGCCGGTGCCTTCGCCGTCCTACATGCCGAAGTTGCTGTAGAACACCGTGTAGCCGGGGTCGGCGCAACCGTCATCGTCGTTGCTCGGCGGCTGGTTCTGGCGGGAGCTCCCCTGGCCTGGGTCGCCGAACCTCCACGGCTGGTAGGATGGGCCTTCATCCTCGTCGTTGTCGAGGACGTAGAGCGGGGCGCCCTGGTAGGCGAGCTTCATGACAACGCCGCCGCCGCCGCTTGCTTGGCTCGCTGCTGCTGCATGCCGAGGATGCGCTGTCGCTCCTCCTTCTCCCAGTCCTTCCTGGACCATTCCAGGATGTCCGGCGAGGAGGGCTCTACCGGCGGTGGCGGCTGCGGCGTCATGTCGCGGAGCGACTGCTCCAGCACCATCCTCAAGGCGTCGTCTTCGGGCGGCGCCGAGTCTTCTGTCTTGGGACGGCGAAGATGCAGGCGTCCGGTTGGCGAGGCCGTCGGCCGCGGCTCGTCGATGACGATGCCGCACGAGTGTGTCCGTGGCGGAAAGCGCACAGGCGAGTCTGCATCGCGCTTGACTGTCGTCAGCGTGCGCAACGGCGCCGAGCCGGATGAGTGGGATGCCGACGCGGAGGAGGACGAGCTCATGCTCGCCATCCTCCTCAGCATCCAGTTCGGTGGAGGACGCCGGCCCGACCTGGCCGTCGGTGTCGGTGTGCGCGAAAAGCTGAGCCGCAGCGTGTTCCCGCGGTTGATGTGCTCCATCACCGCCGCGAGGGTCCGGCCTGGCGCGCCCCACCCACGCCGGCGGCCAGCCGAGTTGTTCCGCTTCGACGGCGACTCGTTTGGTGTCCCCTCGTGGCGGGCGAGCTCTTGTTCGCGTCGGTCCGCGAAGAACTGCTTCTAGAACAGGAGGTTGTCGGCGCTCTCGGCCTCGGAGGGGTCGTCCAGGCCGCCGATGTATTCTTGGACATCGTATGGCAGCTCCTCCGGTGTTGGCGTAGGCGGGATAGGTATGCCGCCGGCGCTTAGCTTCCACCCCGGAGGCATCCGCGTGTCCGGCGGCGCCATATAGCCGGCGTCGTACAACATACGCGCCTCCCAAGCCTGGAGGGTGCGCCGGCCAAAGCTGTTCACCGCCGCGCTGTCATCGGGGTACCGCTCGGCCATGGCTGGGAAGGGAAGCTGTGAGAGTGGGGTCGCCGAAGTTTGGCCTTGTGGACTTGGGGATCTGTGAGAGAGTGTGAAGATCTCCGGCGAGGGGTACGGCTTATAAAGGCCGTGGTGGGTGGCGAGGACGGGAGGGGTGTAGCGGCGTGGGTGGGAAAAGGGGAAACGGCGGGAAGTTAATGCCCGCCGGTTCGTCACGGGAGCCGAGGCGGCGACGGTGGCGCCTTAATTCGGCGACGCGTGGCCGACGCGACGGGCAGTTAATGTCCGGCTGTCGCCGCGTGGTTCCGAGGATGACGACGACTCGACTTCCATCGCTGACTCGGCGGGTCCGCGCGCCGTCTAGTTTTTTTCCGCCGAGTTTGCTGCGTTCGACCTTCCCAGGGCATATCCGGAAACCTGGGTTCGGCCTGAATAGTCCGGACCAAAATTGGCCTAAATCCGACCGAAAACAGGTCCCTGGATACGCGACTGGGCCAATTTTTGGCGTCCGGACTGAATTTCAACATCCGGATCGGCGTCCTAGGTAGGCGAGTTATGCGGCAGAATGGACAAAAATAACCCAAAATCAAAAGGATTTCACGAAATGACCTCTTTGGATAACTATTTCACGGGCACTAACCCTTTGGGTAACTCTACAGTGTAGCGCCTTTCAGCTAGGCGCTATGCCCCTGCCAGCGTGGCACCGCCTGGCCCCTCCCTGGCCCCACCCGGCCGTGTGACGCCCAGGCGCTATGCCCTAGGTATAGCGTCTGTCTGATAGGCGCTATGCCTTAAAGTATAGCGCCTAGCAGACAGGCGCTACAGTTTGAGATATAGTCTGTCGCGCGCAGCCCCCTCCCCACCCCTCCCCATTCACTCCCAGGAATCTAGAATAGACAGAGGGGCGCCGGCGGTTCCACCAACCCTCTCTCTCAAATCCACTCCTCAAATCCATCAGATCTGAGAGATTTCACCGTGGATTTTCTTCCCCATCCCTCCCTCAAGGTAATCCCCTCCTTTTCCCTCTCTTTCATCCAATAAATCTTGCACATTATCCTCAAACCCTAGGTCTAGTTGGATTCATAATATGACCTATTTGTGTATGTTTTTGGTTATTTGGAAGTTATATATTAGTTGTATTTGATGGGGAATGGAAGTGTGTTGTTGATTTGCATTGTGTATGATAGTTTTATATGGATTTGTATGGATGTGTGAATAATATGCTCCCATATTCTTTGTAGTTTATTGTATAAATTGAAACAATGGCCACATACCACACACATTTTATTGATGTTTGGAATATATATGTAGGATGGTGTGGCTACTTGAGGATTACTATGATCATCAACACCGGGATACTTGATGGAGGAGAAGCATATGGTAATAAAACCATGGTTGAACTTCTTTGCTTTTATTTTTCTATTGATTCAATTGTGTTGGAAAAAGCATAATGTTCGATCTTGTATGTATGCAGAGGCTTCGTCCCCTCAAGCTTCGGTCTCATGGCGCGTCTTCGAATGACATGTCGTACGACGAGCGGTACACCGAGTACATCAAGCGGCTAGGCCTCCTCCCTTTCATCACGCTTGTGAGCCGGTCGACACCAAACCTCAACGCAGTTGCTATCACCGCACTTGTCAACCGGTGGAGGCTGGAGACGCACACTTTCCACCTTCGAACCGGTGAGATCACTCCTACTCTTCAGGATGTTTCCATGATCTTTGGACTTCCTATCGCGGGGGAGCCTCTCTGTATGAGCACAGATTCCGATGGGTGGCGCAATGCGATGCATCTACTTATTGGCATGGCTCCTAAAGAACTTGAAGATAAGAGCAAAGATAGAGTCCCAGCAGGCGCAACATATGCGTGGATCGTGGAGAACTTTGCGCAATACCCGAACCCCGCCGAGGTTGAGGTGATCGAGACACATGCTCATGTGTATGTGTGGTATGTACTTTCTAGGACTCTGTTTGCTGACAGCGGAGGTAGGACCGCTCAGTGGATGTGGCTCAAGGCACTAGCAAACTGGGATAGCAATATCAGCTGGGGTTCGGCAGCTCTTGCCTACTTGTACCGGCAGGTAATCACCTGTGCACTCTACATTCATTTGTATATGTCGAGTCCACACATATGCTATACTGACCTCTTTTTTGTTCACTTGTAGTTGGACGATGCCTGTCGTAGGGCAGGCGAAAATGCCGGAATAGGTGGTGCTATGGTTCTTCTCTCGATATGGAGCTGGGAACGCTTACCAGTTGGGCGTCCTAAAGAGGTGGGCCACCATCCTTGGCCAGCGTATAATAGAAACCCTCTACGCCTTCCGACTTGGGCTTACAAGTGGGACGTGGTATCGAAGATGACAAGCGATGTCGATGCCATGTACCTCAAGCACACGAACGAGTTTGATGCGATTACGCCCGAGCAGGTAGATGTTTATCTATACGTCACTATCCATAATATTTACTTCACGAGTCAAAATCGATACTAAACATGTTCTTGTGATATGTTGCAGGTGGAGTGGGAGCCTTATGGTTGTGGGGACGAGTTTGGTATTGCTCTCGGGTTTGATATTTACCCGAAGTGCTTGGAGGAACAATCTCTCTGGCTCATGTGCTGCCCATTGATTTGCAATTGGGCGGTTGAGTTTCATATGCCACAACGGGTGATGAGGCAGTTCGGGTTGTTTCAGTGCAACCCTCCCGTGTGTAAGGACACCGACAAGAAGCTTCATCGGTTAGTTAGCATGAGAACTTGTGCTCAATTGCTTTGGATGGTACTAACATGGTTCTTTGTTGTTGTTCAGGTTGGACAGAAAGAGGCAGAGGAAGATCAAGAATTGGGATCACCATCATAGGAGGCACGTCATGGAGTTCCTCATTTGTGTGGAGAATGCTCGACGAACGGAATGGAATAGTGGAAGAGCACATTGCCCAGTTGCATTTAACAACTACATCCATTGGTTTCTTGGTAGTACCCGTGTCTCCATTTGCCCGCCGTCCTATGAGGAAGAAATATTGGACGATCCAGTCCAGTTCGATGAACTTGCCTACACTCAGTACAACCGGCAGGTCAGGGAGGGGACCGACATCCCGCTTTCTTCCTCACTCAACTTTGCGGTAAAGTTATCGTTGCCTTCATATTACTTTCCTTGCACTCTCATCTCTTTCTTGCCTAACATCTTCTTGTTCTTGACTCTGTAGAGAACGTAGGTAAAGAAATATGCTGACGATGCCGAGGCGATTCTTTTTTCTGCCCCTAAGGGGAAAAAGGGAGAAGGCATGATACGAAACTTCCTTAAGGTATGGATGCGAGACTTCCTCAAGATAGGCATGTTCTTGGTTTGACTTATGTTGTTATTTGTTACATTGCTCGGCCCAAAAGATGCGTCACTTATCTAACGTGCTAGGTTGCTGCGATCCCGAGTACACAACCCCGTCTGGTTCTAGGTCCAAGTCGACTACTGATCCGTCGGCCCATCTTCAGGATGATGTTGAGGATGACACCACTTCGGCGATTCGTTCGGAAGATGAGGTATGGGACAACCTTACATGCATTTAGTGCTTTCTGTTTCCCATGCATTTCTCATAGCCATACAATCTTACATGTAGCTGCCTCATATGGAGAATGAGGCTGAGGAGGAGTACCAGATTCGTTCCGCATACCAGCTGAAGCCAAGGAAACAGTTCAATCGCTGGACGCCGGACGACTTCCGTAACAAGGGAAAGGCCAATGTTGTTGAGGACGAGCCGCCACGGAGGTCAAGAGCGACTAGGAGGACAAGAGGCCTACGGTATGGTGATGAAGATGAGTCGCAAGAAGAGGAGGTGACAAATAAGATACCTCCAAGGAGGGGCCGAGGCCCAAGGACGCGTGGACGGAAGTAGGTCATGTATGGCACAATGTTGATGATGATGCACTAGGTTTGAGACTATGTATGGGTTGATGTATGGCACTATGTTGATGTTGTTTAAGACTATGTTCATGTATGGCACTATGTTGATGTTGTTTGAGACTATGTTGATGTATGACAATATGTTGATGTTGTTTGAGACTATGTTGATGTTATTTGAGTATATGTGCAGTTTGAGTATATGTTGTTTGAAACTAGTATAACAAGTGTTGTTTGAGTATATGTTGTTTGAAACTAGTGCAGTTTCAGAGTGTAGCGCCTGTCTGATAGGCGCTACACCTCAGAGCATAGCGCCTAGCAGACAGGCGCTACACTCTGACTTAGAGTTTTCCCCCGCCAGCGACCACCCGGTTTGCTCTCTGTATGCTCCTGTTAGTTTTGGGGCAAACGAAATTTGCTAGCATAGCGCCTAGCAGAAAGGCGCTACACAAGCATAGCGCCTGTCTGCTAGGCGCTATGCTAGCAGTTCATGACATACTCGAATAGAAGCATCTCAAACATGGTGTTCATGCCCTTAAGGGGCTTTACATACTAATAGTTCGATAGTGCTCAAAGTTCACAACATTGTCAACATGCTCAATAGGCTACGAGGCTCCGTCTACAAGTCTAAAGCATAGGCCCTTTGCTCTTCCTCTTCTTCTCTTCCTCTTCCTCCATGGAACGGCACGCCGCTTGACGAAGCCTTTCCCTCTCCGCAGCATGAGCCTCCTTAGCTTGGCGCTCCTTTTCCTCCTCTTTCTTGCGGATCTCGTCATTACGTTCCTTGCGCTTCCTCGCCATCTCCTCGTCACACAGCCCTTCTTGGTAGCGCCTTCTTCTTATGGAAAAATCAATCTCTTGGATAGCCTTGTTGGATTGAGGTTGCTCAAGGCCTATCCAAGTGTAGTACCTGCATACCGGAGGGGGAGACTATAAGAAAATAGTGCATGTTAGAGGATATGATATGGAATAGTTTGGGACACATGAAGAACTAAAAAGCTTTGAGCATACCCGTGGAGTGTCGTATGGGTTGCGGCTAGGCTCGGGAGAGCGATTGTAGTTGGCACACATGAAGAACTTCTTTCCCCAACTATCGGAAAAGTAGTCTTTGGATTTCTTGACAGTGCAGTCGGTTCCACACCAACAAATAGGAACCTCCTTCCCATGGGCATCAAGCACGATCGCCTTGGTGGCCTTTCCTCTTGGTCGGCGCAAGGTGGCCTAGCATTGGCCCTCCTCTTCTTCTCTTCCTCTTCCTTCTCCTTTTGCCTCTTCCTCTCTTCCTCTTCCTTTTTCTTCTTTCTCTCGTCCTCTTCATCCTTCTTCTTCGCCAAGTCTCGAGCAAGTTGAACTACCTCTTCAAATTCCTTCCTCTTCTTCTCTTCCTCTTCCTCCTTCCTCTTACTCTCTTCCTCAGCTTCCTTTCTCTTCCTCTCTTCCTCGGCTTCCTTCCTCTTCTCCACCACCTTCATAGCATTCGCCCAGATAGCCGAGTATTTCACACCGTCCCCATCATTGCCCTTGTTGGGTTGAGTCGCCATACCTATTATAAGAACAAAAGCTACAAGTTAGTAAAGGATGCATGAATGTGAACAATAATTGATTCAATGAAATAAGCATAGTAGGTAGTAACATAAGCATGCAAGTTTGAATATTTCATCCGTACCTATTAACATAAGGATTTGGTCCTGCCAAGTAACCTAACATACTAGACGGGTTAAAAACGCCACGCCCTCTTCCTCTTCTAAGCCCAAGTGATCGACCTCTTTGTTGTCTAGGACCTTGTTGTCTAGGAGCTCGTTGTCTAGGAGCTTGTTGGCTAGTTCTTGGTTGGCTTTGGACTTGTTGGCTAGTTCTTGGTTGGCTTGGAGCTTGTTGGCTAGTTCTTGGTTGGCTTGGGACTTGTTGGCTAGTTCTTTGTTGGCTTGGTACTTGTTGGCTACCACTTGGTTGGCTAGTGCTTGCTTCATTTACTTTTGCTCTTTTCCTTTGAGAACACTTTCTTGCATTGTGCCCTTCACCATTGCATGTTCCACACCGGGCTCTCTCACGAGGCTCTTGGAAGTGGTCATTGCCCGTTTCTCGAGCACCACCACGGCCCCATCCATCCATGTCGCTCCTAAAGCGTTTTGTCTTGCGTCTTCCATGTTTAATCACTTTCCATTTCGGATCGGGCCATAGTTGAATCCCATGGTACTCCAGCCATTTTGATTGGTCCAAATATGGATTAAATCTAGGAGCCCATGTATTGTTAGTAGTCTCAATGGAGAACTCAGCCTCTCTCACCGTGAGCGGATTATTGTAATCCAAATGTCGCCGGCGAGACGCCACGAGCAAGTGCGAGCAGGCAAGATGAAGCAATGATGGCCTTTCACATGTGCACTCACAAGTCTTGAGTGAGACCTTGAAAGCTCGGCCTCCGTGTTGGACACCATCAGCCGTTGTACCTCCGGGCTCCGTAACTTGGTAAATTAGCTCGTCATTGTCATACTCCGTGACAACTTGGGCATCCGCTTTCTTTGACTGAAATTGCATCCAATCATCAAACTTAGGTGGGTACTTGTATTTGTACTTGTTCTTGTAGTCCCCCGCAATCTGTCGGTCCGTTTCCTCTGAGTATTTAAGAAAATACCCATTCATCATGTCGAATGTATAACGGACTATTGCCATGACGGGCAATGCATGGAGACCTTTGAGCAACTTGTTGAAGGCCTCTGCCATGCTGCTTGTCATTTGGCCGTACCTCCGGCCATCGTCATCGAAAGATCGTGCCCACTTTGTTCTTTCTTCAATGCTCCTATCGAGAAACTCTCGACCACCCGCATTGAGCTCTTTGTTGAAGAGCAATTTTTTGTACAAGTTTGAGAAACGACGTTCTGTGAAAGCGAGGCAACAATCTTGTAGATCATCGGCCAAATCCTTGATCTTGCATGCCCTATAGAAGTTTGAACAAAAGTGTCTCATGCACCAACAATGGTGCAACGGAGCATGCCCGGGAATATGTTGGTCCACCGCTTTAAGAATTCCTTGATGGCGGTCTGAGATGACACATATTTCCCTATGAGGGGTTAATATCTTGGTTCTTAAAAGATGGAAGAACCACTCCCAATTATCATTGTTTTCCACCTCTACCAAAGCAAAGGCTAAAGGAATCAACCGGTTGTTGGCATCATTGGCTATTGCAATCAAGATAGTGCCCTTGAATTGACCGGTCAAAAAGGTGCCATCAACGGAGATGACCGGCCTACAATGTTCAAATGCCTGAACACATTGCTCGAAAGCCCAAAATGCACGGCCAAAAACTCGAACGGTTCTTTAGTTTACAATCCTTGTCTTGTTCCCCAAAGGTTCAACCACATGAACCATGCCCGGGTTAGCATCGGCCATCGCTCCCAACAACCTTGGGATTCGGTTATAAGATTCCTCACAATCACCGTACAACATCTTGAATGCGGCTTGCTTAGCCTTCCATGCCTTCCCATACTTCACCTCATAGTTAAAGAGGGCTTTCATAAACTCCATGACCTTCTTGATGCTCATTATTGGAAACGACGCGATGTCATTGGAAAGCCTATAAGCGAGGAACTCGGAGGTGAGTTGTCAGTGCTCATGCTTTGCATCCTTGCCATCCACCATCGGGCCTCGGCACATGTGCGTTGATACGCAACTAGATATGTGCCAATCGGTACCTCCCTTGAATGGTCTAGCACGCACAATCCAAGGACATCCTTCCGCCTCGCACTTCACCGTGTAACGCTTCTTGATATCCTAGTGCACGACCATGTAAGGACGATGATGCTTCACCGAGAAGTCCTTTATCCATTGCTTAAATTCCAACAATGTCTTAAACCTTGATCCTTTGCAAAAGCCATTATTCACTTCATTGCCATCCCGGTAAGAACTTGTCCTTGGTCCAAGCACTATGCCTTTGCCACCATCAACCGTGGCTTCATCCGTGAGACTAAGATCACGAAACAAAGGCACCCGATGGTCCCGCCCCAATACGGTATGGTGGATTTCGGCCTCTCTAGCCGTGAACCCCTCCTCGTCAACTTCTTCTTCGGGACCATCATCATCCGAGTCCGAAGCATAGCCTCGAGAATACGGGAGTTCACGGTCCATGTCATGTTGAGTGATATATTTCTCCAAATCACCAACATTGTTGTCATGGAGTTCAACATCATCATCATCTTCACCCTCACAATCATCATTGTCCTCTTCCAACACTTCGTCTTGGTGTCTTGAAATCGGGCTCAATGTTTGGCTCAAAGGAGGTTCAATCCATAGCTCTTGCTCCACGGGTGGAGGACTCCTACTATCCAATGGGGAAGCACGACGGTTCAAGTCCAAAGTCAATGAACTATCAACCTTCTTGGTGGCAAATAGCTCAAGGCCCCCTTCTTTTCAGCTTCTTGGCCAGCTTCCCTCAGAAGCTACCCTTGACCAGCTTCTCCCAGAATCTCATCTGCCAAAATCGTTTATACTTTTAAAATGACATTAAAACTACTAGTTAAGAAGTTTAAATGAATTTTAAAAATGAGATTCTGAAAAAAGCTGATCGGGAATAGCTTTTGGGAGAAGCTGGCCAAGAAGCTGAAAAGAAGGGGGCCCAAGAGCCTTGTCTAGTGATTCGGCCACCACCTCCTTGTATGCAAGCCAACGAGCCTCGGAGAAGATACGCATGGTCTTCCAACGGATATGCATTTCAAAACCCATATTATGTCTTCCTTCCAACTCAACAACATCACATGGGTCCATCCATTTCAATTCAATCCTCACTTGCTCCAAGACCTCGGCATAGGTGGGACTACGCTCAAACTCAATATCTAGCTCATCCGGGTCTGGTTCTATGTTGCCTTTCAAAAAGGCATCCTTGTCCACATGATGAACATGAACAATTCTTGCCATCCCTAACACATAGGAGAATATGTTCATTAACTAACCATGACAAGATAAACAAAACTATACTAGACACATTACCAAACCATAAAGCTAACAAGAACACCCTCTCTTACATAAGCAAACCCTAACCCTAACCCTAACCATAACCCTAACCCTAGCCATAACATTCCAATAAACCAAACAATGTCATTTCAACAACCCTAAACCTAACTAAATGCTTCATACACATCTTTATAACCAACATTGGCCAATGAATCAAACAAATTCCAAACATTTCTCTCCAAATCAAATTTCTAGGGTTTCAAGCCAAGTCCAACCAAAATGAAAGATTTCAAGAGGTCAAAACGGAGGGGAATGAGGGAGGGTACCTCTAGCAGCTGGGGGGCACAAATCCACCAAATAAAGCTTCCAATGTGAGAGATTTGAGGGGGAGAAGAGAGGGGAGAAGGGGGCGCCTCCTTGCTATTCTTCTTGCTTGGGTCGAGCTGGGAGTGAATGGGGAGGGGTGGGGAGGGGGGCTGCGCGCGACAGGCTAAGTCCTAAAGTGTAGCGCCTATATTCTAGGTGCTATACATTAGAGCATAGCGCCTAGAAGATAGGCGCTACACCTTGGGCATAGCGTCTGGGCATTACTCGCCCCAGGCATAGCGCCTGGGGCGTCACACGGCCGGGTGGGGCCAGGAAGGGGACAGGCGATGCCACGCTGGCAAGGGGCATAGCGCCTAGTTGAAAGGCGCTACACTGTAGAGTGTAGCGCCTAGCTGTTGGCGTTACCCAAAGGGTTAGTGCCAGTGAAATAGTTATCCAAAGAGGTCATTTCGTGAAATCCTTTTGATTTTGGGTTATTTTTGTCCATTCTGCTGAGTTATGCTCTCAAGTCGATTGAATGCTAAAATCTTGTCGTTTCCTGGAGACCCTCGTCCGCGAGAGCGAGGATAGGGAAGAGGCGCGCAAGGCGCAACACGGCAGGGTGGTCCTGGGCGTCGACCGCAGCAGCGAGCCTTCGGCGAGCGAGCCCGTCAGCCGGCGCTTGATGTCTAATAAGTCGTGACTGAGGTCATCGTCACTAGGGATGCGTGAATCGATAGCGAGAAATTCGTGCACCGCACTGGCTACGGCTGTCAGATCATCGACCGCCAAGGCTCGGCGGGCGGCATCGAGAGGCGCGGGCCAGCGTAGACTTGGCGCGCGAGTGCGCCGCATCAAGGCGGTGGAGAGGAATCAGTAGGGCCCGTTGAGCGGCATTGCGGGGAGGCGCCGAACTAGCCAAATTCGGCCGGCGAGAGCAGCGATCACTACACCACGGTTGTTTTATAAAGGCACAAAAAACTATTGTAGGCATTATATAATAATGCCTCTAAAAAACTGTTATAGGCATTATATAATAATGCCTCTAAAAACAATGAACGACATTTTTTACAAATGCCTTAAAAATTAAAGGAATTTTTTCAAGCACTTTTAAACATGAATTGCACGGACATTTCATATATAATGATGAATAGCTTATGATCTACAGGAAACATAGCATTCAGTTTAATCCAGTCAAAACATCACTCAAGTTCCATTATTTGCACTATTCACATTGATTATAGAACTGAATTCGGTCAATTTGAAACTACATAATTCCGTGAACTGTTGCAACTGCAACTACATGATTTCATTTCCATTAAATTCAGAAACTTACACATGCTTCAGTTTAGCATCCAGCAACATATATGCTTCACGTTAGCAAACTTGTACATGATTCACTGCATCTCGGTAGCCCTGCTTCTTTCTTTCCTCTTCTCGTCCTGAAAACAAAAAAGCTAAAAAGGTCAGCAGGCCTAGTAGTCCTAGATTATACACAATCCAATCACTATTGACAGATATTCACTGTATTTTTGGTTCTGATCATAGGTACCCGTCTATGTGCATCGGCTAGTTTAATAACCAGAAATATGCAAATGCTAGAAGCTAACTGCACACAGTAATTTTAAGCTAGTTCTATATCCATCGATGGAGAGGGGATCAAGCGGCGGTGAACTTTCGGGTTGGCAGTTGGGCTTCCCACGGTTCCTTTTAGAAACATCACCTCCTGCAAACCATCGCACTGATCGGATCAATCCAACTGCATAATTTGAAGAAAAATCATTGACGCCAGATCCACATTAGTTCATACATAGGGGAGGGTTTTTTGATCACCGACATCGAGATCAACAAACACACAAGCAAAATTGATGCCATTGCGGCATCGAAACAAACCCTAAAACATGCTCAGCTACCAGCGGTAACTACTCACCGGAATATCTATGGCGGTATCACCCGCCTACTCCACGTCATTGTCGATGGTGTCGTCCTCGGAGTAGTCGACGACGAGGAGGTCAAGCCGCGCCTGGTGCTCGCGTGTGGAACGGCACAGGGCGCGATGATGAAGGTATCGCTGCTTGTCGGTGCGCTCGACGCGGGGGCTCTTCGCGCAATCCCACACATCGGAGATGAAGGTCCTGAACAAGTTGAAATGGGCCTCGTCGACGTCGTTGTCGTCACTGTCGGGGGCCATAGGGATCGCGGGTGCGACAGGAGGCGGAGCGGGTGCGCGGAGCACCGGGCTAGCGTGCGCCACCGCACTCGAGCTTCCGGCCTCGCCATCTTTGGCATCGCGGCGGAACGACATCCTTGCCCGCGCAGGTGAGGTGATGCGGATGCGGGAGAGGGCGCCGCGTGCGCATGCCTGCTCAGAGGGGCGACATTGGAGCTCCTCCTACGACGGCAGTGGCGCGCGAGGAAGACACTACCGCCACGCCACGGAGAAGCGTCGTCGCGTCCCCCCAAATTGCGCAGCGATTGCCCGACGTAGGGAGATCAGGCGGTTGCGTGGCAGTGGGCAGCGGTAATGTGGTTTCCTCTGGCGGAGTGGACCAGTACCGGAGTGGCCGGAGGCAGCGGCGATGGTTTCTGCACGAGGGGAGAAAGGGGAAAGGCGATGCGGGGTGCCGCATTTTGGCCCCCCTCCCCCCGGCACGGAATATAGGCCGCACTGATGGGCCCATTTTGCGGGTTCAGGACCGTTGCGATAACTAGAATGGCCATTTTTTGGCTGTGATACCGTATATCAGTGCAAAATTTTGCGGACCGGCCAATATGCGGTATCTGCTAGAGATACTCTCATGTGATCTATATATTACATCACTTGGCCCGGAATTATACATCACCACCTCCAAAGTTTACATCACCGGATACATCACAATCATCAATTGGAGAAGCGTTTTTGAGCCAATATGATATAAAAGTTAGTTTTTACATCACCAAGCCAAATATACATCATCTGTTAGAGATGGTCCTAGGAATGCCATCAAATTAAGCAACTACTTTGGTCTCTAACTCTACAAGTGGTAACCTCGGTAACGGTAACTGATGTGCCATTCACACGGGCAGCGTTCAACGACATTTATGTTGACAAACATCAATGCAAGTGGGAGCAACCATGAAACACGGCCGCCGGTGGACCAGACGAGAAGTCACACACGCGCAGGAGCATGCAGCAAATTCTAGAAGGAATCCAGTGAAAATACTCGAGTAAATTACATTTTAGTACCATAATTGGGGCTATGGTAACAACTTAGTGCCACTTTTATAATTTTTTGCGAATACATACCACTTTGGGACGAGGTGTTACAAATAGGTCACTTTTTTGCTAATCGTGTTTTAACAATAAAAATAACATAATCGGCTCACAATTAAGCGATGACATGGACCTAGGGCCTATCTGTCATCCCTCTCATCTACTTCATGCTCCTCTCTCTTCTATCGCATCCTTCTTCTTCCTCTGGCAACTGCTCTCCCTATCCCTCCCGACCTTCCCGAGCTCCGTCGCTAAGCCGACGACCTCCGCCTTGTTGCCTGCATCTCCCCTGTAGATGGAATTGAAGCCAAGCTTCCCTAATTGATGCCACCATCCATGCCCTTTTCGTCACATGGTAGCCGTTGATGTCCATGCGACCTTTCCTGAGCTCGCTGGCCTTCCCCTTGCATTTCTGGTTAGATCGTGCTTCTCCTGGTACTCCATGTTTGCCCGCTCGAGCACCATAGTCACTTGCCATCGATCATCATCATCTGTCGCGCGGCCGTGTCACCAGCAAGGTTTCGGTGACCTTTTACTAGTGGCGCTACGGGCTTTTGGTTCCCCTTGAACTCCGAGTCAAACTCCTGCCAGCATAGCCATGCACGCTCCCTTTCACAACATCCTTGGACGTGGTCGGGACCAGGGGAGATAGTAGGAGGGGTGGCGGGAGGTAGAAAGATGGGTGGAGGCGGGAGGTAAGAGGAGGGGGTGCTACTGGTGGAAGGTAGCGACGCTGATTGTTTGATTGGAGAGAGGAGGTACATGAAGGAGAAGAGATATGAGGGGATGACATGTGGGTCCAAGTCCACCTCATCAATCATCGTCGTCGATAACCCCTCCTACTACCTTCCACCGCTAGCACCCCCTCCTACCTCCTGCCATCACCCCCTCTTCTACCTCCCGCCGCCCCTCCTACTATCTCCCACCGGTGCCGTGTGATTGCCGTGGTCCCGAGGACCCGACCACGTCCAAGGATGTCGTGGAAGGGAGAGTGCAGGGCTACACTGGCGGGTGCATTTCACTCGGAGTTCAAGGGAACCAAAAAGCGCGCATCACCACTAGTAAAAGGTCACCAGAACCTTGTCGGTGACGCGGCCACGCGACAAACGATGATGATCGATGACAAGTGAATATGGTGCTCAAGCGGCAAAACCAGGAGTACCAGATCAGGAAGGTCGGGAGGAGTAGGGAGAGTGGTTGCTAGAAGAAGGATACGAGAGAAAAGAGAGGAGGGAAAGAAGATGAGAGAGATGACATGTGGGCCATACGTCCATGTCATCACTTAATTGTGGGTCTATTATGTTAGTTTAGCTACTAAAACATGATTAGCCAAAAAAGTGACCTATTTGTAACACTTTGCCCAAAAGTGGTACGTATCCGCAAAAAATTGCAAGAGTGACACTAACCTGTTACCCTAGCCTCAATTGTGGTAGTAAAATGTAATTTACTCGAAAATACTCATACATCTCTAGAGTGCGTGAGTCTAGACCATATCAGCGAGATCCGGCGTTTTGGGCCACATGGCCGCCGTGCACGTGGGGAAGTTGCTCTTCATCTGTCGGATCCACTTGGCCATGCACTCCCGGTGGAACTCGTGCTTGCAGTTCCTCAGGACAACCCAGTCCTCGCCGTCCTCCAGCTCCCCCACTACAGGAAAAAAGATCTTTGCCATGTGGTAAATCCACACGGCAAAATTGATAATCCACATGGCAAAGGCTTTGCCATGTGCCAACACACGGCAAACATCGCACGACGAAGAAATGCATGGCAAAGAATCTTTGCCATGTGCTTTCCGGAAAACGCACGGCAAAGGTCTTTGCCGTGTGTTTTTTCAAATACACGGTAAAGTAAAGTGCTTGACGGCTACAGCGGACGTAACGGCGCCGTCCTCGTCGGTTCGCCGTGTGGCATCGCTTTGCCGTGTGCTCTTCCTGTCCTCTTTGCCGTGTGCTATAGTGAAACGCATGGCAAAATGTTCTTCTGCTGTGTGTCCTGGCTTTGCCGTGCGTCTATCCTGTCTCTTTGCCATGTGTTTTCTTTCAACGCACGGTAAAATAATGTCCTAACTTGGTCTGTGGGCTTTTCCGTGTGCATACCTGAAGTCCTTTGCCGTGCGTTTTTCTCAAAAACGCACGGCAAAGAACCTTTTGCCATGTGGGTTGCTGAGTAGACACACGGCAAAGGCCCAACATTTTCACATTTTATTTATTTTTGTTTCATCCACACAGTTTAAACACAAAAATATACATATATTATTACATAACAGCATATCTAGCACCAGATCAATATCCATGAAAACAAATACCATCATAAACAAGGATCTAGCACAAGATCCATAACAACATGAGTCCATGGTTCATACATAGCAACATAGAGTCAATAGTTCCATACATACAAGTTCCAAAATATAATCCATACAACATAGAGTCAATAGTTCCATACATAAAGTTCCAAAACACAATCCATACAACATAGAAATATAGAGTTCACATTGAGTCGGCAAAAGGTGAAGATCTCCGTCCTTCATGCATATCCTACACATTTGAAAGTAAGGACATGAGAATCACAAGAAACATGGTATAAAATTGCATAACTAAAGGAAACTAGACAACATAAGCTATGTAGCAATATGGAAAACATGTACGATGTAGAATTCTATAAGTGAATCATATGAGAGTAAATTCTACAAGTTCAAAAACAAAGACATGAGATTCTTGAAAAGTAAAGAAGCTATGTATGGAGACCTATGTTCGGAGTGATTCTACAAGTCATATAGTAAATTTTGACAAGTTCATGAAACATAGCAAGTAAATTTTGCCAAGTAAAGAAACATAGCAAACCACAATTCATAGTTTTTAAACTTTGAGTATATTTCCACACATGTGCTAGCTATGTATGGAGACCTATGCTCTATGGCTAGATTTCCAACGTGTGCTAGCTATAAGGATCATAGAGCCCTAACCTAGAGTCCAAGCCGGCGGATGACATGTTGGTTGTTGACGGTAGGCTGACTCGTCGCAGGAGTCGTCATCAGGGTGTCATCCTGACTTGCCAACCCACTGAGCTCCGCATTGTTGGATGCAGCTGATGGTTGTCCCTACAAGATGGTTTTGATTCTTAGTCAATAAGAAGTAGACGTATATATGTAGAGATTGACACTTAATACGCAAGACAACTTACCCATGTGGGGAAGGTGAAAGGAGGAGCACCAAGATCTGGAAGAGTTACGCCACTTGGCTGAGAGGCCTGGAAATCAAGCATGCACAAAGGTGAATGGAGTTCGGATTCTCTTAGGTTCTATGAGCAAGAACTCACCATAAAGGCTGACATGTTATGTGCCATCCACTCCATCATCTTCTCATTCTTAGCCATCTGCTGCTGCTGCTGAGTCAACATCTCCTTTTGTTGTCTTATCTACTCCTCCATCCGCTGAGAGTTGGCCTCGGCCTCCTCCCTTTGTCTCCTCTCAGCGGCCACCTCAGCCTATGTTTTGTCATTAGATGACATAAATGTTGCAATGGAAAGCATGTAATGAAGTGTGGATGACCGAGGAAGAAGAATATACCCGGATTTGGTCAATAGCTGTGGACGTAACCGTCGGGCGGGTCTCTACTTGAGGCATGTCGCTCGTCCTGCCACGACGGACCTGTCTCATAGACGGGATGATCAAAGGATCGACGGAGCCGTCTCCAATCCACAAGCGGCCGTGCTTCTTGCCTTGTCCCGCTAGCATGGCCACCTCGGGGTCAAAGGGAGCGGTGAGAGGGTCCACGTCCTTGCCATTTACCTCGGCATACTTGTCCCGGTACCCCTTATCCCGGATCTCGGCGCAAGAACTCACCCACTTCTTTGTCCCATCCTCTTTGTCCGTCACCATACGCTTATCGGTCCAAACATCGAACAAGCTGGGCTCCACGCCTGTCTCTCTTTTCTACAAAAGAGAGCATGGAGATACATGCAGAGGAACATGGAGTAAGGAACCACATGATGACCAAGTTTAGATAATGCATTTTTTTCACCTTCTTCTGGATGCAGCAGGCGAGGGTGACGTTGCCTTGCATGTGTGTTCCACCTTTCAACGCGGCTCGCTTTAGCACTCCAAGATCGTGCTTCTTCTTGAACCCGGTGCTAGTCCAATATCTTACCATGGCCCGAAAGACTTCCGGGCTAGCCTGACCTACGTACTGAGGAGGGCACTGCGTAGACAAAATACACATATTAGTGAAAACACATCTGACGGTCAACAAGTCGATAGTACGAAAATAAAACTACCTGCAAGTACTGCCACGGCTCCATAAATATCTCCCGAGCTTTGGCCTTTGTCATCCTAATCTTGCGTTTCTCGGCGTACCAATTGCGGACGCAAGCCACACGCGCCTCATAGTGCATGTCTCGAATTTGCCTAAACGCACATCTGCTAGCCACGAGTACACAATCCCTTTGACGCACGTCCTGGTCCATGGTAAAGTATGTCTACAAGGACGCACATAGGTACTAAGAAATTTGTTCAAATATTGTCAACCTAGGAGTTACTGAATGATGAGAAGTCAAAAAATCTTACCCAAAAATCGGACATCAGCCTCGCCTGGAGATTCGGGAGGGAAAACTCACTCGTGCCTTCCGGATCATCGGCGTACCTGTAGTGTCTCCAACTCCAAGCTACCTCTTTGTGACCAGAAGGCATGGTCACAATCCCAGGGAAGTGTTTTCGAATGAGGCATCCAAGGATGCTCGAGTAGGCGCGTAGCTCCTTGGCCTCATCCTTATAAATGAAAGACTTGCACAATTAAAATACAAAATTAGAATGATGATGAAAAGATCAACATTAAAATATCAAAAACTGATAAGTACACTCACTTATCCCCATAGGGTGTGAGCACTCTAACCCCACCCGACGAGATCCACACGTCGATATCCGGGAGGTGTGCGTACCCACGCTGGTACGGAGGAACGACCCCAGGCTCAAGAGGCATCCCCGGCTGAGTCTCAACATACTCGTCCGGAGGATCCCAGATCCTCGTGTCACCCTCCGCTGAGTCTGACAAGTACAGCTCGTCGAGTCCTCCTCCTCGTGCTCCTCCTCGTGCTCCTCCTCATCCTCCTCGTCCTCCTCCGCCTCCTCGTGGTCCTCCTCCACCTCTGCCTCCTCGTTCTCCTCCTCATCCTCTACCTCGTCCACCTCGGGTGGGGAAGGATTAGTTGGTATTCTACCCCTCCCACGCCTCGAACGGGGTGGGGGAGGAGTAGGTGTCTGTGGTCGTCTCGAAGTGGATCCTGAAGCTCCCGCGTCACTAGTACCCAATATGTTGTTCAAGCCCCTAACCTTCTTATAGACTTTCTTGAGTGCTCCTCCTACTCCTCCTCGTCCTCCGCCTCCTCCTCGACCTCCTCGTCCTCCTCCATGTCCTCCTCGTCCGCCTCCTCCTCCTCCTTCTTCTCCTCCTCCTCGTCCTCCTCCACGTCCTCCTCGTCCGCCTCCTCCTCCTCCTCCTTCTCCTCCTGCACGTCTCTTTCCTCCTAGCATGTTTAAATCGCCTGCATTCACAAAAAGAGTATCTCCATTAGTACTCGATGACATAAAATGACATAGATAAAAGAAACAATAAGTAAAGCAGATATTTAGAATGCACCAAAATACATACACAAGTCGAGCATACAAACATAGCATAGCGTTCGCATAAATAGGCTAGTTTTACAAATCACTATTACATAGAGTTCTCACAAGTAGGCTAGTTACTATTACATAGAGTTCTCACAAGTAGGCTAGTTACTATTACATAGAGTTCTCACAAAATAGGCTAGTTTAACCAATCACTATTACATAGAGTTGCTACAAACTTCAGTAGCCCGTTTCAAGAACATTGCGAACAACCGACGGGCCACATGCTTCGTCATCGCTATCAGGCTCGCCCCACCAAGGATCCACGTAACCTGGAGGTGGTCCGGTTGGCTCATCGGTGTCAAGGCCTGCACGGAACCGCTCAAGCAAAGTCAAGTCTTGTTCATTCTGAACCTCCTCGACTTCATCTTGCGTATTGTCTTCTTCTGGCGTTTCGTCTTCTTCGCCCTCTATGACCATGTCATCATCAGTCGGCAAGTTGATAGTGAAATTCCCCGGGAGCCCTTCTTCCTGAAAAAACTCGCCATCATATGTTGAGGGGTCAAGGCGTCGGTAATCTTCAGTATCAGGCTTAGGTGGCCTATTGTGCGTCGGCACCGTGATCACAACATCCCAGCCCTGTAGTCGTTTTTTCGGGTTTTTGCATGGGTACGGGAGATAGAATACTTGAAAGGCCTGGGTAGCCAAAATATATACATCATCACCCTCATAAACAGAGCTTCATTCAACTTCGACCCACCCAATATCAAGTTTCCGTCTCACCCGGTGTGGGTCAAACCAATGGCACTTGAATACAATAGGATTTAACCCTTTGCCAAAACCATAATTCAGCTCGTATATACCCTCCAAGTTTAGTTGGAGAAGCTTAGTAGGAAAAGTGATAGAATAATATAGGCACTACAAGCAAAGTTATATAGAATGGTACCAAGGTCGAGAACCAGTTAATGAAACCGAAACCACCACCCTTTTCAAAAAGATCTGAATCTTCTTGGTCTGCGACTCACCTTAGCTTCCAATGTTGTTGATAGAATTCTCTATGCCAATGAAAAGAGAAATTGTTAGCCACCAACTTACGAGTGAATGTGAATGTCTGCGAAAAACTAAGTAGTGAGCACTTACTCGATGTACCGCTTCACTTCGTCCATGCTTTTCAAGACATACGAGTGTATCAAGCCCCACTCGGGATTATTTATCTTGTGCTTCTTCGTGCCACTTGATTTGCCACCTAGCCCAATGAAGATGCCAAGCTTGGGTACATCTTTAGGGTTGGCGGCATTGTAACGAAGGATTGGATTGTGTCGAGTGGGAATGTTTTCATCATAGTACTTTGTCGTGAAGTTTGACACCTCCTTGTTAAGAGTGGCCTCGGCTATGGATGCCTCGATCTTGCATTTATAGCCGCATTGTTCACGAAGCTTCTTTGTTTCTCTCTCAGCCCCATGCTGCCAGCAGTCCGCAGTACCCCTAGTAATGCCTCGTGCGCGAGATGCAAGATCATGTGTTGCATCGGATTGAAGAACCCTAGAGGAAGGAGCATCTCTAACTTGCAAAGCAATTCTGGTGCCTATTTATCTAGCTTCTCGACCACTTTACGGTCTAACTCCTTAGCACAAAGTTGGTGAAAGAAAAAGCTCAACTCCGCCAGCACTAGCCAAGTCTCCTCATCGATATAGCCTCAAATCATCACCGGCATTATCCGCTCAAGCCATATGTGATAGTCATGACTCTTGAGCCCCTGTACTCGCAAAGTTTGAAGATTTGCTCCCCTCATCCAGTTTGCTGCATAGCCATCAGGGAAGAATAAGCAGTTGACGATCCATTGGAATATTTCCCTCCTTTCAGGCCTTGTAGGGCAGAACCGGGCCTTTGGCTTAGACCACTTGGGGCCTTTGACTCCAGGAGGCTTCATGTCAAAGTCTGTCCTATCGCACCATTCTTGCTGATCGATTCTAGCCTTAATGTTATCCTTTGTCTTTTCGGTGTCCATGATTGTGCTCCAGAGGGCCTCACCGATATTCTTTTCAGTGTGCATTACATCAATGTTATGCGGAAGCTCGAGTTCATGGAAGTAAGGGAGCTTCCATAAGAATGGAATGTGTGTCCACTGGTGTGTCTCCCTGTATCCCACAAAACCTTTCCCATCGGGGTTAGGCTGAAGAGCTTCTAACTCAGCCTTAGTATCACTGCCGGTCGGCAGACGCGGTGGTGGAGTATGGACAACAACGCCTTTCTTGAAGTTTTTTTTGTCAAACCTGAATCTATGCTTAATCGGAAGGAACTTTCAAGTTTCATCAAAGCAGGAATACTTGCCTCCCTTCTTTAGCCAGAAGAAAGTCACAGCCTGCCTACACACTGGGCAAGGCCACTTCCCATGTGTACACCAACCGCAGAACAATGCACGTGCTGGTAGGTCATGTAGAGATGTGTGGTACCAGACATACATATCGAAGTGCTCCTTCGTTGCGGCGTCGTATGTTCGCACCCCGCGATCGCTCCATCCAACAAGTAAGTCATCGATTAGCGGCTCCAGGTACACGCTCATGTTCTTCCCTGGGTATTTCGGCCCTGGGATTATCATCGACACAAACATGTTGTCAGATCTCATGACGATGCCAGGAGGGAGGTTCAGGGGAATAACAAACACATGCCAACAACTGTATGTTGCAGCTGACATACCATATGGATTGAACCCATCGGTTGATATCGCAATTGCTACGCTCCTCGGGTTGCCCGCTTTCTCAGGATATTTCTTTATGAAGTTTTGCCATGCTTGACCATCTGATGGATGTATCATCTTCTCTTTTCGGTATCTTTTACCCTCAACGGCCCATCGCATCTGTTGGGCAGATTCCTTGGTCATGAAAAGTCGTTGGATCCTCGGTAGGAACGGAAGATATCGGAGGATCTTTTGCGGAACCCCAGTCTGCCTCTTTTGCCCATCACCAACGTTGACCTCAATGTACCTAGAGGAATTGCAATGGATGCAATATTTTCCTCCTAGATGTTCTTTTCTAAATAGCATGCATCCCTTTGGACAAGCGTGTATCTGTACGTATGTCATCTTTAGTGCTCGGAGGATTTTAGTTGACTCGTAAAAGTTCTTCGCCAGGAGGTGCCCTTGCGGCAGAATGCTGCCAACCACAGCCAGAAGATCGTCGAAGCGATCTCTAGACAAGTTACTCTCGCTCTTGAAGGCCATTAGGCGAGCCACGGCATCCAGCGCGGTAACCTCTGTATGTGGATGAAGGGGTTTCTGTGCAGCAAACAAAGCCTCGTAGAACTTCTTTGTGCTTTGTTCTGGCTCCTCACTTGTCTCCGCCTCCCCAGGTGTCTCCTCTACGTTAGGATTTTCAGAAGCATTTGCATCAAGGAAGGCATCTAAGCAGTCCTCAAACCCAGCATCAAATCCTCTCGATGAATGACTCTGCTGCGATTCTGTTCTAGCATGTTTTGCTGATTGCTCACCATGGAAAACCCAACGACTGTACAATGGTGTGAACCCGAAGTTGATCAGGTGTTTACTCACATCGGCCTTCGATTGGCGTTTTCCGTTCTGGCATTTCTTGCAGGGGCACAACACTTTTGCGGGTTTTGTAGGAATGTCAAAAGCACTATCCACGAACTGCTCAGTCTCTTCTCTCCATTCATTGGTAAACTCCCACCGGCTGGTTCTGCCCTCGTACATCCACTTACGAGCCGGATCCATCCTCTAATCAGTACAAAAACAAACATACAATGCTTTCACTTTAACATGTTATTTCATCCGGTATTACTTTGATTAATTATAAAAAATACAAGTTTTACGCCATGCATCCACCTATCTCTCTAATAGGTAAAGGATTTCCTAATCTCACCCGAGGATGTGTAGATTTGGTACGTTCTCCATGCTCTACCCCGCTCCGAGACAGAATTTCGGCAGCACCTCCCCGTTGTTCTCCTGATACACGACTCGGCCAAAAGCCGAGAGGATGTGCATCCAGAGAACAACGAGGAAGCGCCACCGAAATTCTATCTCGGAACGGAGCAAAGCATGGAAAACGTACCCAATCTACACATCCTCCGGCTGTCCAAAATACGTGGACAATCCGAAAGAGTTGCGACCATAAATATGCAATTTAATGCATATTTATTCGTCGTAACCATTCCGAACGGGAGACACCTAGGTAACGCGACTGACTTAGTGATCTAGACCAAAATAAACCTAAGTCACATTACAAAATATGCAAAGAATTTATACCCTCGAGGCGTGATCGCAGAGTGATCGGCGGTCCCGGTGTCCACCTAGAAGAAGCCTTCCATCGACCAGTACCGCTATCAAACTCGATGCATATCCTACACGGTAATGAAAAATAAGAATTAATTGTTGAATCTATTGACATAGTATTGTCTGTAGGCATATACTGAGGTGGTGAATCTAATAAAAACAGAGCTGGTAGATTCACCTCCTTATGCATAGTCAAATTGCACAATTTCTACACATCTTATTTAGCCTCTGAATATGTATGTTATGCACTTATGCACTTATGCATAATCCACAGCTAATAAAACAGAGACAGCGTGCTGCAAAGTCTGAGTTGATTCACCACAGGGTGGCGGAGGTCGAGACGGGGGGCGGAGGTCGGAGGTCAGGCTGAGGCGGAGGTCGGAGGTCGAGGCGGTGGAGGTCGGGCGGTGAAGCTTTCGCATCAGAAATTCAGAATTCTGTACAAAACTAGTACATACAAGTTAAGCAAGAAACCCCATAAATACTACGTACCTATGATGATCCCTGCGTGGTAGCTGCGGCAGCGGAAGAAGTGGCCATGTCCCCGATCTCGCCAGAGGGCTAGCAGATCAGGCCGGAGGGCTCGGCGACAAGGACGTGCCGTGGCGTCCAGCTCCTCCGGCCGTGCCCGGTGGTCGGCGTCGGTTTCCTGCGTGGAGAGCACCTGGGGTGAGCTCCGCCCACCACTCTGCTCGTTAAGTCGCCGACCGGCGCCGAGCACCGGGGCGAAGCGCATAGCTCGAGGGCGTTGGGCCGGTGGAGGTCGAAGCAGGGGGCGGCGTGGTTGGGAAACTCCTAGAGGGGGCGACGGCGGGCGGAGGCGGGGGAAACGAGGGTGGAGGGAGGCGGCGGCCGGAGCAGCTGGGCGAGGTGGGGATAGCTCTGCAGGCGCGGCGGCGAGCAGGGGGCGGCGGATAGCAGCCGGGCGGCGGCCGGAGAGGCTGGGCGAGGCGGCGACCGGAGATGCTGGCAGGCGGCGCGAGCAACTGGGGCGGCGGCGTGCGTGGTTGGCGTGAAAAAAATCGGCCACAGGCCTGGGTCACGCGTGGCTGGGATAGGGTTTGGTCAAACCGTGTTTGCCGTGCGTTTTTTGTCCGGCCAGTTTGCCGTGCGGCCTAGGGAGTCCGTGTGTTCTCAGATTTGCCGTGCGTTTTAATATATAACACATGGCAAATGACTTGGTTTTGTCTAAATTTGCATGTATCTAGTTGAATCTAGAAAACAACAAGTCAACTATTTTGGATGGATTATGTTTTTCTAAATTTCCTTTATATTTATTTATATTTTTCCCTAAATACTATGTCACATAAAATAACACAACTGACTATCGCGCTAGTATTTGGCGATGGCGAGGAGCAAAAGTCTGAGTTGATGCATCACAGAACAGAGATTCAATCGGTTAATATTAATCTTACTTCTATTAAACGGAGATTCAATAGATGAATTCTCATACAATGTGTCAACATGATGGCCACTACTTCTAGAGATAGACTCGAATTCTGCATCGATAACACCCGTCTGCGGCCCCGGGAAGGTCTACCCCCTAGCTTTTTCCGCACGAGGTTCCACCGATGTAGTTTTTTGTTGGTTAAGTTTTCTTTAGGCCATATATACAAGGAAAACCAAGTTTGGGACCATGTGGCACATTCTAGCCCCCGTTATACCCGCAGCGGGACATTTCCCCCTATAGGTCAAGGAATCTGCTAAGTGTTATCGCCTGAACGTGAAGAAGCTCACGCCGGGGAGATATGTCTTGCATATATGGGACTTCTACAAAACTTTTACATGTATTCTAGGTCCACATGCAAGTATCCTAGCTCCACATGAAAGTGTGGGTGGGTTCCCGGGTCTCCGGGGGTCATTCTGCATCGAAAACACACGTGTCCGCAGGCCCAGGGAAGGTCTACCCCCTAGCTTTCACCGCACGAGGTTCCACCAATGTACTTTTTTGTTGGTTAAGTTTAGTTTAGGACATATATACAATGAAAACCAAGTTTGGGACCACGTGGCACATTCTAGCCCCTAATATACCCACAGCGAGACATTTCCCCCTGTAGTTCCAGGAATCTGCAAAGTGTTATCGCATGAATGTGAAGAATCTCACATCAGGAAGCTATGTCTTGCATCTATGTGACTTCTACAACACTTTTACATGTATCCTAGGTCCACATGCAAGTTTGGGTGGGTTCCCGGGTCTCCGGGGGACATTCTGCATTGAAAACACCCGTCCGCGGGCCCCGGGAAGGTCTACCCCCTAGCTTTTTCCGCACGAGGTTCCACCAATGTACTTTTTTGTTGGTTAAGTTTTTTTTATGCCATATATACAAGTAAAACCAAGTTTGGGACCATGTGGCACATTCTATCCCCCGGTATACCCGCAGCGGGACATTTCCCCCTATAGGTCAAGGAATCTGCTAAGTGTTATCGCCTAAACGTGAAGAAGCTCACGCCGGGGAGATATGTCTTGCATATATGGGACTTCTACAACACTTTTACATGTATTCTAGGTCCACATGCAAGTATCCTAGATCCACATGAAAGTTTGGGTGGGTTCCCGGGTCTCCGGGGGTCATTCTGCATCGATCGATAACACTGTCTGGAAGGTCTACCCCCTAGATTTCTCCGCACGAGGTTCCACCAATGAACTTTTTTGTTGGTTAAGTTTTGTTTAGGCCATAGAAACAATGAAAACCAAGTTTGGGACCATGTGGCACATTCTATCCCCTAATATACCCGCAGCGGGACATTTCCCCCTATAGTTCTAGGAATCTGCTAAGTGTTATCGCATGAATGTGAAGGAGCTCACATCTGGAAGCTATGTCTTGCATCTATGTGACTTCTACATCACTTTTACATGTATCCTAGGTCCACATGCAAGTTTGGGTGGGTTCCCGGGTCTCCGGGGGTCATTCTGCATCGAAAACACCCGTCCGCGGGCCCCGGGAAGGTCCACCCCCTAGCTTTTTCCGCACGAGGTTCCACCGATGTACTTTTTTGTTGGTTAAGTTTTATTTAGGCCATATATACAAGGAAAACCAAGTTTGGGACCATGTGTCACATTCTAGCCCCCGGTATACCCGCAGCGGGACATTTCCCCCTATAGGTCAAGGAATCTTCTAAGTGTTATCGCCTGAACGTGAAGAAGCTCACGCCGGGGAGATATGTCTTGCATATATGGGACTTCTACAAAACTTTTACATGTATTCTAGGTCCACATGCAAGTATCCTAGCTCCACATGAAAGTGTGGGTTGGTTCCTGGGTCTCCGGGGGTCATTCTGCATCGAAAACACCCGTGTCCGCAGGCCCCGGGAAGGTCTACCCCCTAGCTTTCACCGCACGAGGTTCCACCAATGTACTTTTTTGTTGGTTAAGTTTAGTTTAGGCCATATATACAATTAAAACCAAGTTTGGGACCACGTGGCACATTCTAGCCCCTAATATACCCGCAGCGGGACATTTCCCCCTGTAGTTCCGGGAATCTGCAAAGTGTTATCGCATGAATGTGAAGAATCTCACATCAGGAAGCTATGTCTTGCATCTATGTGACTTCTACAACACTTTTACATGTATCCTAGGTCCACATGCAAGTTTGGGTGGGTTCCCGGGTCTCCGGGGGTCATTCTGCATCGAAAACACCCGTCCACGGGCCCCGGGAAGGTCTACCCCCTAGCTTTTTCCGCACGAGGTTCCACCATTGTACTTTTTTGTTGGTTAAGTTTTGTTTATGCCATATATACAAGGAAAACCAAGTTTGGGACCATGTGGCACATTCTATCCCCCGGTATACCCGCAGCGGGACATTTCCCCCTATAGGTCAAGGAATCTGCTAAGTGTTATCGCCTAAACGTGAAGAAGCTCACGCCGGGGAGATATGTCTTGCATATATGGGACTTCTACAACACTTTTACATGTATTCTAGGTCCACATGCAAGTATCCTAGATCCACATGAAAGTTTGGGTGGGTTCCCGGGTCTCCGGGGGTCATTCTGCATCGATAACACCCGTCTACGGGCCGCGGGAAGGTCTACCCCCTAGATTTCTCCGCACGAGGTTCCACCAATGAACTTTTTTGTTGGTTAAGTTTTGTTTAGGCCATAGATACAATGAAAACCAAGTTTGGGACCATGTGGCACACTCTATCCCCTAATATACCCGCAGCGGGACATTTCCCCCTATAGTTCTAGGAATCTGCTAAGTGTTATCGCATGAATGTGAAGGAGCTCACATCTGGAAGCTATGTCTTGCATCTATGTGACTTCTACAACACTTTTACATGTATCCTAGGTCCACATGCAAGTTTGGGTGGGTTCCCGGGTCTCCGGGGGTCATTCTGCATCGAAAACACCCGTCCGCGGGCCCCGGGAAGGTCCACCCCCTAGCTTTTTCCGCACGAGGTTCCACCGATGTACTTTTTTGTTGGTTAAGTTTTCTTTAGGCCATATATACAAGTAAAACCAAGTTTGGGACCATGTGGCACATTCTAGCCCCCGGTATACCCGCAGCGGGACATTTCCCCCTATAGGTCAAGGAATCTGCTAAGTGTTATCGCCTGAACGTGAAGAAGCTCACGCCGGGGAGATATGTCTTGCATATATGGGACTTCTACAAAACTTTTACATGTATTCTAGGTCCACATGCAAGTATCCTAGCTCCACATGAAAGTGTGGGTGGGTTCCCGGGTCTCCGGGGGTCATTCTCCATCGAAAACACCCGTGTCCGTAGGCCCCGGGAAGGTCTACCCCCTAGATTTCACCGCACGAGGTTCCACCAATGTACTTTTTTGTTGGTTAAGTTTAGTTTAGGCCATATATACAATTAAAACCAAGTTTGGGACCACGTGGCACATTCTAGCCCCTAATATACCCGCAGCGGGACATTTCCCCATGTAGTTCCAGGAATCTGCAAAGTGTTATCGCATGAATGTGAAGAAGCTCACATCAGGAAGCTATGTCTTGCATCTATGTGACTTCTACAACACTTTTACATGTATCCTAGGTCCACATGCAAGTTTGGGTGGGTTCCCGGGTCTCCGGGGGTCATTCTGCATCGAAAACACCCGTCCGCGGGCCCCGGGAAGGTCTACCCCCTAGCTTTTTCCGCACGAGGTTCCACCAATGTACTTTTTTGTTGGTTAAGTTTTGTTTATGCCATATATACAAGGAAAACCAAGTTTGGGACCATGTGGCACATTCTAACCCCCGGTATACCAAGATGGGACATTTCCCCCTATAGGTCAAGGAATCTGCTAAGTGTTATCGCCTAAACGTGAAGAAGCTCACACCGGGGAGATATGTCTTGCATATATGGGACTTCTACAACACTTTTACATGTATTCTAGGTCCACACGCAAGTATCCTAGATCCACATGAAAGTTTGGGTGGGTTCCCGGGTCTCCGGGGGTCATTCTGCATCGATAACACCCGTCTACGGGCCGCGGGAAGGTCTACCCCCTAGATTTCTCCGCACGAGGTTCCACCAATGAACTTTTTTGTTGGTTAAGTTTTGTTTAGGCCATAGATACAATGAAAACCAAGTTTGGGACCATGTGGCACATTCTATCCCCTAATATACCCGCAGCGGGACATTTCCCCTATAGTTCTAGGAATCTGCTAAGTGTTATCGCATGAATGTGAAGGAGCTCACATCTGGAAGCTATGTATTGCATCTATGTGACTTCTAAAACACTTTTACATGTATCCTAGGTCTACATGCAAGTTTGGGTGGGTTCCCGGGTCTCCGGGGGTCATTCTGCATCGAAAACACCCGTCCGCGGGCCCCGGGAAGGTCCACCCCCTAGCTTTTTCCGCACGAGGTTCCACCGATGTAATTTTTTGTTGGTTAAGTTTTCTTTAGGACATATATACAAGGAAAACCAAGTTTGGGACCATGTGGCACATTCTAGCCCCCGGTATACCCGCAGCGGGACATTTCCCCCTATAGGTCAAGGAATCTGCTAAGTGTTATCGCCTGAACGTGAAGAAGCTCACGCCGGGGAGATATGTATTGCATATATGGGACTTCTAAAAAACTTTTACATGTATTCTAGGTCCACATGCAAGTATCCTAGCTCCACATGAAAGTGTGGGTGGGTTCCCGGGTCTCCGGGGGTCATTCTCCATCGAAAACACCCATGTCCGTAGGCCCTGTGAAGGTTCACCCCTAGCTTTCATACGAGGTTCCACCAATGTACTTTTTTGTTGGTTAAGTTTAGTTTAGGCCATATATACAATGAAAACCAAGTTTGGGACCAGGTGGCACATTCTATCCCCAAATATACCCAGCAAGGACATTTCCCTAGTTAGGGAATCGCAAAGTGTTATCGCATGAATGTGAAGAAGCTCACATCAGGAAGCTATGTCTTGCATCTATGTGACTTATACAACACTTTTACATGTATCCTAGGTCCACATGCAAGTTTGGGTGGGTTCCCGGGTCTCCGGGGGTCATTCTGCATCGAAAACACCCGTCTGCGGGCCCCGGGAAGGTCTACGCCCTAGCTTTTTCCGCACGAGGTTCCACCAATGTACTTTTTTGTTGGTTAAGTTTTGTTTATGCCATATATACAAGGAAAACCAAGTTTGGGACCATGTGGCACATTCTATCCCCCGGTATACCCGCAGCGGGACATTTCCCCCTATAGGTCAAGGAATCTGCTAAGTGTTATCGCCTAAACGTGAAGAAGCTCACGCCGGGGAGATATGTCTTGCATATATGGGACTTCTACAACACTTTTACATGTATTCTAGGTCCACATGCAAGTATCCTAGATCCACATGAAAGTTTGGATGGGTTCCCGGGTCTCCGGGGGTCATTCTGCATCGATAACTTGCCGTCACGGCTGGAAGGTTCACCCTAGATTTCTCCGCACGAGGTTCCACCAATGAACTTTTTTGTTGGTTAAGTTTTGTTTAGGCCATAGATACAATGAAAACCAAGTTTGGGACCATGTGGCACATTCTATCCCCTAATATACCCGCAGCGGGACATTTCCCCTATAGTTCTAGGAATCTGCTAAGTGTTATCGCATGAATGTGAAGGAGCTCACATCTGGAAGCTATGTCTTGCATCTATGTGACTTCTACAACACTTTTACATGTATCCTAGGTCCACATGCAAGTTTGGGTGGGTTCCCGGGTCTCCGGGGGTCATTCTGCAACGAAAACACCCGTCCACGGGCCCCGGGAAGGTCCACCCCCTAGCTTTTTCCGCACGAGGTTCCACCGATGTACTTTTTTGTTGGTTAAGTTTTCTTTAGGCCATATATACAAGGAAAACCAAGTTTGGGACCATGTGGCACATTCTAGCCCCCGGTATACCCGCAGCGGGACATTTCCCCCTATAGGTCAAGGAATTTGCTAAGTGTTATCGCCTAAACGTGAAGAAGCTCACGCCGGGTAGATATGTCTTGCATATATGGGACTTCTACAAAACTTTTACATGTATTCTAGGTCCACATGCAAGTATCCTAGCTCCACATGAAAGTGTGGGTGGGTTCCCGGGTCTCCGGGGGTCATTCTGCATCGAAAACACCCGTGTCCGCAGGCCCCGGGAAGGTCTACCCCCTAGCTTTCACCGCACGAGGTTCCACCAATGTACTTTTTTGTTGGTTAAGTTTTGTTTAGGCCATATATACAATGAAAACCAAGGTTGGGACCACGTGGCACATTCTAGCCCCTAATATACCCGCAGCGGGACATTTCCCCCTGTAGTTCCAGGAATCTGCAAAGTGTTATCGCATGAATGTGAAGAAGCTCACATCTGGAAGCTATGTCTTGCATCTATGTGACTTCTACAACACTTTTACATGTATCCTAGGTCCACATGCAAGTTTGGGTGGGTTCCCGGGTCTCTGGGGGTCATTCTGCATCGAAAACACCCGTCCTTGCCTTGACCCAGGAAGGTCTACCCCTAGCTTTTTCATACGAGGTTCCACCAATGTACTTTTTTGTTGGTTAAGTTTTTTTATGCCATATATACAAGGAAAACCAAGTTTGGGACCATGTGGCACATTCTATCCCCCGGTATACCCGCAGCGGGACATTTCCCCCTATAGGTCAAGGAATCTGCTAAGTGTTATCGCCTAAACGTGAAGAAGCTCATGCCGGGGAGATTTGTCTTGAATATATGGTACTTCTACAACACTTTTACATGTATTCTAGGTCCACATGCAAGTATCCTAGATCCACATGAAAGTTTGGGTGGGTTCCTGGGTCTCCGGGGGTCATTCTGCATCGATAACACCCGTCTACGGGCCGCGGGAAGGTCTACCCCCTAGATTTCTCCGCACGAGATTCCACCAATGAACTTTTTTGTTGGTTAAGTTTTCTTTAGGCCATAGATACAATGAAAACCAAGTTTGGGACCATGTGGCACATTCTATCCCCTAATATACCCGCAGCGGGACATTTCCCCCTATAGTTCTAGGAATCTGCTAAGTGTTATCGCATGAATGTGAAGGAGCTCACATATGGAAGCTATGTCTTGCATATATGTGACTTATACAACACTTTTACATGTATCCTAGGTCCACATGCAAGTTTGGGTGGGTTCCCGGGTCTCCGGGGGTCATTCTGCATCGAAAACACCCGTCCGCGGGCCCCGGGAAGGTCCACCCCCTAGCTTTTTCCGCACGAGGTTCCACCGATGTAATTTTTTGTTGGTTAAGTTTTCTTTAGGCCATATATACAAGGAAAACCAAGTTTGGGACCATGTGGCACATTCTAGCCCCCGGTATACCCGCAGCGGGACATTTCCCCCTATAGGTCAAGGAATCTGCTAAGTGTTATCGCCTGAACGTGAAGAAGCTCACGCCGGGGAGATATGTATTGCATATATGGGACTTCTACAAAACTTTTACATGTATTCTAGGTCCACATGCAAGTATCCTAGCTCCACATGAAAGTGTGGGTGGGTTCCCGGGTCTCCGGGGGTCATTCTCCATCAAAAACACCCGTGTCCGTAGGCCCCGGGAAGGTCTACCCCCTAGCTTTCACCGCACGAGGTTCCACCAATGTACTTTTTTGTTGGTTAAGTTTAGTTTAGGCCATATATACAATGAAAACCAAGTTTGGGACCACGTGGCACATTCTAGCCCCTAATATACCCGCAGCGGGACATTTCCCCCTGTAGTTCCGGGAATCTGCAAAGTGTTATCGCATGAATGTGAAGAAGCTCACATCAGGAAGCTATGTCTTGCATCTATGTGACTTATACAACACTTTTACATGTATCCTAGGTCCACATGCAAGTTTGGGTGGGTTCCCGGGTCTCCGGGGGTCATTCTGCATCGAAAACACCCGTCCGCGGGCCCCGGGAAGGTCTACCCCCTAGCTTTTTCCGCACGAGGTTCCACCAATGTACTTTTTTGTTGGTTAAGTTTTGTTTATGCCATATATACAAGGAAAACCAAGTTTGGGACCATGTGGCACATTCTATCCCCCGGTATACCCGCAGCGGGACATTTCCCCCTATAGGTCAAGGAATCTGCTAAGTGTTATCGCCTAAACGTGAAGAAGCTCACGCCGGGGAGATATGTCTTGCATATATGGGACTTCTACAACACTTTTACATGTATTCTAGGTCCACATGCAAGTATCCTAGATCCACATGAAAGTTTGGGTGGGTTCCCGGGTCTCCGGGGGTCATTCTGCATCGATAACACCCGTCTACGGGCCCCGGGAAGGTCTACCCCCTAGATTTCTCCGCACGAGGTTCCACCAATGAACTTTTTTGTTGGTTAAGTTTTCTTTAGGCCATAGATACAATGAAAACCAAGTTTGGGACCATGTGGCACATTCTATCCCCTAATATACCCGCAGCGGGACATTTCCCCTATAGTTCTAGGAATCTGCTAAGTGTTATCGCATGAATGTGAAGGAGCTCACATCCGAAGCTATGTCTTGCATCTATGTGACTTCTACAACACTTTTACATGTATCCTAGGTCCACATGCAAGTTTGGGTGGGTTCCGGTCTCCGGGTCATTCTGCGAAAACACTGGCCCACGGGCCCCGGGAAGGTCCACCCCCTAGCTTTTTCCGCACGAGGTTCCACCGATGTACTTTTTTGTTGGTTAAGTTTTCTTTAGGCCATATATACAAGGAAAACCAAGTTTGGGACCATGTGGCACATTCTAGCCCCCGGTATACCCGCAGCGGGACATTTCCCCCTATAGGTCAAGGAATTTGCTAAGTGTTATCGCCTAAACGTGAAGAAGCTCACTCCGGGTAGATATGTCTTGCATCTATGGGACTTCTACAAAACTTTTACATGTATTCTAGGTCCACATGCAAGTATCCTAGCTCCACATGAAAGTGTGGGTGGGTTCCGGGTCTCCGGGGTCATTCTCATCGAAACACCCGTCCGCAGGCCCCGGGAAGGTCTACCCCCTAGCTTTCACCGCACGAGGTTCCACCAATGTACTTTTTTGTTGGTTAAGTTTTGTTTAGGCCATATATACAATGAAAACCAAGGTTGGGACCACGTGGCACATTCTAGCCCCTAATATACCCGCAGCGGGACATTTCCCCATGTAGTTCCAGGAATCTGCAAAGTGTTATCGCATGAATGTGAAGAAGCTCACATCTGGAAGCTATGTCTTGCATCTATGTGACTTCTACAACACTTTTACATGTATCCTAGGTCCACATGCAAGTTTGGGTGGGTTCCCGGGTCTCTGGGGGTCATTCTGCATCGAAAACACCCGTCCGCGGGCCCCGGGAAGGTCTACCCCCTAGCTTTTTCCGCACGAGGTTCCACCAATGTACTTTTTTGTTGGTTAAGTTTTTTTTATGCCATATATACAAGGAAAACCAAGTTTGGGACCATGTGGCACATTCTATCCCCCGGTATACCCGCAGCGGGACATTTCCCCCTATAGGTCAAGGAATCTGCTAAGTGTTATCGCCTAAACGTGAAGAAGCTCACGCCGGGGAGATTTGTCTTGCATATATGGTACTTCTACAACACTTTTACATGTATTCTAGGTCCACATGCAAGTATCCTAGATCCACATGAAAGTTTGGGTGGGTTCCTGGGTCTCCGGGGGTCATTCTCAAGATCGAGCAACACCTGCATGGCTGGAAGGTCTACCCCCTAGATTTCTCCGAACGAGATTCCACCAATGAACTTTTTTGTTGGTTAAGTTTTCTTTAGGCCATAGATACAATGAAAACCAAGTTTGGGACCATGTGGCACATTCTATCCCCTAATATACCCGCAGCGGGACATTTCCCCCTATAGTTCTAGGAATCTGCTAAGTGTTATCGCATGAATGTGAAGGAGCTCACATATGGAAGCTATGTCTTGCATCTATGTGACTTCTACAACACTTTTACATGTATCCTAGGTCCACATGCAAGTTTGGGTGGGTTCCCGGGTCTCCGGGGATCATTCTGCATCGAAAACACCCGTCCGCGCGCCCCGGGAAGGTCTACCCCCTAGCTTTTTCCGCACGAGGTTCCACCAATGTACTTTTTTGTTGGTTAAGTTTTCTTTAGGCCATATATACAAGTAAAACCAATTTTGGGACCATGTGGCACATTCTAGCCCCCGGTATACCCGCAGCGGGACATTTCCCCCTATAGGTCAAGGAATCTGCTAAGTGTTATCGCCTGAACGTGAAGTAGCTCACGCCGGGGAGATATGTCTTGCATATATGGGACTTATACAAAACTTTTACATGTATTCTAGGTCCACATGCAATTATCCTAGCTCCACATGAAAGTGTGGGTGGGTTCCCGGGTCTACGGGGTCATTCTCAGATCGAAACACCTGTCCGCAGCCGGAAGGTCTACCCCCTAGCTTTCACCGCACGAGGTTCCACCGATGTACTTTTTTGTTGGTTAAGTTTTGTTTAGGCCATATATACAATGAAAACCAAGTTTGGGACCACGTGGCACATTCTAGCCCCTAATATACCCGCAGCGGGACATTTCCCCATGTAGTTCCAGGAATCTGCAAAGTGTTATCGCATGAATGTGAAGAAGCTCACATCAGGAAGCTATGTCTTGCATCTATGTGACTTCTACAACACTTTTACATGTATCATAGGTCCACATGCAAGTTTGGGTGGGTTCCCGGGTCTCCGGGGGTCATTCTGCATCGAAAACACCGTCATGAGCCACGGAAGGTCTACCCCCTAGCTTTTTCCGCACGAGGTTCCACCAATGTACTTTTTTGTTGGTTAAGTTTTGTTTATACCATATATACAAGGAAAACCAAGTTTGGGACCATGTGGCACATTCTATCCCCCGTTATACCCGCAGCGGGACATTTCCCCCTATAGGTCAAGGAATCTGCTAAGTGTTATCGCCTAAACGTGAAGAAGCTCACGCCGGGGAGATATGTCTTGCATATATGGGACTTCTACAACACTTTTACATGTATTCTAGGTCCACATGCAAGTATCCTAGCTCCACATGAAAGTTTGGGTGGGTTCCCGGGTCTCCGGGGTCATTCTCAGATCGATAACACGTCTCACGGGCCATGGAAGGTCTACCCCCTAGATTTCTCCGCACGAGGTTCCACCAATGAACTTTTTTGTTGGTTAAGTTTTGTTTAGGCCATAGATACAATGAAAACCAAGTTTGGGACCATGTGGCACATTCTATCCCCTAATATACCCATGATGGGACATTTCCCCTATAGTTCTAGGAATCGCAAGTGTTATCGCATGAATGTGAAGGAGCTCACATCTGGAAGCTATGTCTTGCATCTATGTGACTTCTACAACACTTTTACATGTATCCTAGGTCCACATGCAAGTTTGGGTGGGTTCCCGGGTCTCCGGGGGTCATTCTGCATCGAAAACACCCGTCCGCGCGCCCCGGGAAGGTCTACCCCCTAGCTTTTTCCGCACGAGGTTCCACCAATGTACTTTTTTGTTGGTTAAGTTTTCTTTAGGCCATATATACAAGTAAAACCAAGTTTGGGACCATGTGGCACATTCTAGCCCCCGGTATACCCGCAGCGGGACATTTCCCCCTATAGGTCAAGGAATCTGCTAAGTGTTATCGCCTGAACGTGAAGAAGCTCACGCCTGGGAGATATGTCTTGCATATATGGGACTTCTACAAAACTTTTACATGTATTCTAGGTCCACATGCAAGTATCCTAGCTCCACATGAAAGTGTGGGTGGGTTCCCAGGTCTCCGGGGTCATTCTCCATCGAAAACACCCGTGTCCGCAGGCCCCGGGAAGGTCTACCCCCTAGCTTTCACCGCACGAGGTTCCACCAATGTACTTTTTTGTTGGTTAAGTTTTGTTTAGGCCATATATACAATGAAAACCAAGTTTGGGACCACGTGGCACATTCTAGCCCCTAATATACCCGCAGCGGGACATTTCCCCCTGTAGTTCCAGGAATCTGCAAAGTGTTATCGCATGAATGTGAAGAAGCTCACATCAGGAAGCTATGTCTTGCATCTATGTGACTTCTACAACACTTTTACATGTATCCTAGGTCCACATGCAAGTTTGGGTGGGTTCCCGGGTCTCCGGGGGTCATTCTGCATCGAAAACACCCATCCGCGCGCCCCGGGAAGGTCTACCCCCTAGCTTTTTCCGCACGAGGTTCCACCAATGTACTTTTTTGTTGGTTAAGTTTTATTTAGGCCATATATACAAGTAAAACCAAGTTTGGGACCATGTGGCACATTCTAGCCCCTAATACCCAATGACATTTCTATAGGTCAAGGTATCTGCTAAGTGTTATCGCCTGAACGTGAAGAAGCTCACGCCGGGGAGATATGTCTTGCATATATGGGACTTCTACAAAACTTTTACATGTATTCTAGGTCCACATGCAAGTATCCTAGCTCCACATGAAAGTGTGGGTGGGTTCCCGGGTCTCCGGGGGTCATTCTCCATCGAAAACACCTGTCCGAGCCGGGAAGGTCTACCCCCTAGCTTTCACCAATGTACTTTTTTGTTGGTTAAGTTTTGTTTAGGCCATATATACAATGAAAACCAAGTTTGGGACCACGTGGCACATTCTAGCCCCTAATATACCCGCAGCGGGACATTTCCCCCTATAGTTCAAGGAATCTGCAAAGTGTTATCGCATGAATGTGAAGAAGCTCACATCAGGAAGCTATGTCTTGCATCTATGTGACTTCTACAACACTTTTACATGTATCCTAGGTCCACATGCAAGTATCCTAGCTCCATATGAAAGTTTGGGTGGGTTTTCGGGTCTCCGGGGTCATTCTGCATCGAAAACACCCGTCCGAGGGCCCCGGGAAGGTCTACCCCTAGCTTTTTCCGCACGAGGTTGCACCAATGTACTTTTTTGTTGGTAAGTTTTGTTTAGGCCATATATACAAGGAAAACCAAGGTTGCGACCATGTGGCACATTCTAGCCCCTAATATACCTGCAGCGTGATCTTTCCCCTATAGTTCGAGGAATCTGCTAAGTGTTATCGCATGAATGTGAAGAAGCTCATACCGGGGAGCTATGTTTTGCATCTATGGGACTTGCACAACACTTTTGTAAGTGTAAAAATGTTTTTTGTAAAAAAATCATGAGCATCAGATAATGTACCTGTAGTTTAAATTGGTCCCACTTTCTACCGATTCGGCGGGAACTTGTCTTTTCACCAAGGGTGGACGAAAATCTTTGAGATCCTTTGGTTGGGAATTTTATATGTAAGGCGGTCAAGTATTTTTGAATAATGTGATGAAAGCATTTTCAATTAGCCCTTTGATGGTTGGTCCGGAAAATGGACAAAAATAAAATATGGCCTTTGCCATGTGACTATCTAGAACACATGGCAAATCTTTTTTCTTTGCCGTGTGCGTAGCCTGAATGCATGGCAAAGGTCTTTGCCGTGTTTGGTCTTGGCACCAAACACACGGCAAAGCTATTTAAAATTTCGCGCGAAATAAATTCGTGCGCCCAAAGATCTATACGGTGTGAAAAACACGCGGGTAAGCAAAATAAAAAATCGAAAATTTACCGTGCGCCTAACGGCTGTACACGGCAAAGGCATGCCGTCAGGTCGGCAGCGTTAGCTGGGCGGAAATGTGGGCTCTCCTTGTCTGTTTGCCGTGCGTATTTTCTTTGCCGTGCGTTTGTTTGCTGGTTTACCGTGCGCCGTTCTTTGCCGTGTACATTTCGCTATATTTGCCGTGTGTTTTTTATTTACCGTGCGCCCTGCGCAGTTTTGCCATGCATTTTATCTTCGCTGGGTGTTTTCCATAAGGACGCACGGCAAACATTTCTTTGCCGTGCGCACACACACGGCAAAGGTGTGACGCACGGCAACGTCTTGTTTTCCCGTAGTGCCCCAGGCAGAACACGCACTCTGGCGCCGCTTCCCCTGCCGTCGTCGTCGACCCGTCGACGCCTGCGGCCGCGCCGTCCTGGTGCTGCCGTGGCGACGACACGTAGTCCAGTATCGTGAGCGCTATCGACAGCCGCTGCGACTGCTCTCCCGCAACCGTCGCCGTCGCCGCCACCGCCGCATCCTCCTCGCGTCGTCGCCGTCGCCTCTCGATGCAGTCGACCACGTATAGCACCACGAGACAGAAAACGAAGGTCCCCACGACCCATATCAAGAACGCGACGCGGTCATCCATTGCTCAGTTCTTCTTTCGCCGGGGACGCCACACGCATCGATCGAACATGAATTCGAGGGTATAGTCGTACTTATCTCGTGGACAGACGAATTCCGTGTCGGGAAACGAGAGACGTGCTAGGCGGAAACAGATTCAGACTGGAGTAGGTAGGTTGTTACGGCCGATCTGATTAAGTTCCGTTTACTGCGTTAATTAATTGCGGAAAAGGAGGTAAGTGTACTATTGGTACACGACGACTATATATAGCAGACCAAAGTCGTCGGGAACGTCGTAGGTACTCGGAGTCGGACACGATAGGTCGAGGCGCTGCACGTATCTCCGTATTGATCGAAACTGTCACAGACTCGAGAATTAACAAGGCGACATATATATATCCGTATCGATCACGATCCCTCCGAGAGGAACGTGCGTAATTCGATTCGATCGCCCACATAATCTACTATCTCACCCGCATCGATAATTACGATCCCTCCGAGAGAGGAAAATTAAAGAAGGTTTAGAGCGTCAAGTCGGTCGACGGCCATGGACACGGACGCCATGCTGGACTGGTTCCTGTGGGGGTTACTGTTCGCCCTCCTCGTCCTGCTGGCGCTCTGCGCCGCCATGTCGCTCGTCGTCGTCATCGCCGAGCTGGTCCGCCACGTGCGCAAGCGCTGCCAGTCGCTGACCGTCGAGAAGCTGCTGCGGACCATACCCGACGTCGCCTACAAGCAGATCCCCGACCGGGACGGCGGCGGCGCCTCTGATCCGTCGGATGACGACGACGGCAAGGAGCTGCGCCGGAGCCAGAGCTCGTGCGTGATCTGCTTGGCGCAGTACGAGGCCGGCGAGCGCTGCAGCGTCCTGCCGGGCTGCGGCCACGTCTTCCACAGGGGCTGCGTCGCCACGTGGCTGCACACCACCCACAACACCTGCCCGCTCTGCAGGGCCACGATAGGGGGCGCCGACGCCGTGGGGCGGAAGTCCGACGCCGCGGAGGACATGGTGTAGCGAGAAGCCTGGCTAGATGTATATTCTCCTTTTTCTCCCTTCAATTTTTCTTTAGCTTACATTATCTTCAGGAACATCTTGTAATTCTAAAGCTTGATTTCTTTGAGTAATGCATCGCATTTAGATTTTAATATAGATGATTGTAGCGGTCTCTTTGAACCGGTATGGGACCAAAAGAGAGCCTCTTCCAAAGACGGCGGCAAAACCCATCTAGAGTTCCTTCTCTCCGTCGGCGACGCTATTAGTCTGTCCTGTCTCCGGCGGCCTTAGGGCCTTGGAGGCGTGGTGGACCATGACCCCTCGCCGGCGAAAGGTCTTTTGTTTAGACTTTTTTTTAGTTTTTTTTAGGATGTTGAGACGCCGGCTGCGTCCTAAGTTAGAATAAAGTACTGTCTATCGTATCCTCGTTTCAGTGATGTGTCTAGCATCGACGGAGGACGCGTGAAGTCGTGTATCCGGTGGATTCCTTGGAATATGGTATTTTTCGTTGGTTTGTTTTGAGGTCAGTCTCTTCCGATCTACGTTGGTCATCTTCGGCGATGGTTGTTGCTCTGGTGCGCTGGTCCTTTGGGGCCTTAGCACGACAACTTTCCGTCTGTCTACTATAACAAGCTCTACTATGACAAGCTTTGCGCGGTTCCGATGATGGAAGGGCGATGGCGGTGGCGCGCCTTGGGCTCGTGTAAGTGTTTGTAATTTTTATACTTTTAAAACTCTTTGTACTGCTATTGATGATTATTAATAGATCCGTGGAATTTCGCAAAAAAAATATAGATGATTGTAAATTCCTCAAAAAGCTGAATAACTCGTTTTGATGCATCCAAAAGTGCAAAATTCAGATCCACCAAAATGTAAGGCACTATCACCACTTCTCTCTCGGAACAAGCCTTCTACCCGTTTTTTAAATGTTACGCATTGATGAGAAAACCCCTAGCTACAAAGCAGATTGTACAGAAAAATACAGGAGTAACCGCCCTCTAAGAAACACTAAAAAAAGAAACACTCAAGTCTAACGAAAAGAACCATGCCTCATGCCTCCTTGTGAAACATTGGTGCCTCGCACCCACCAAGTTGTCTCCGGACAGGGCTACATGTCTTCATGCTCTGGGCCATGGAGCGCTGATATTGCCAGCCAATAACCAGTACCGAGAACAGTGACAAGAAAATCATGTGTAAAAAAGGTAGGAGGTGGTGTATTTTTTGCTAAATCTGCCCAAATCTAGAAAGTTCAACTAAATATGATTCTTTTTCAAAACTAATTCGGAATTTGACCCCTGGGGTTGGCGCCATTTAAAATGGCTCCGAAGTCGTACAGATCGGCAGCAAGATGAAGCAGTTGGGAGGCAAATTAGGGAGGCGTTTTAAACGGAGCCGACCTCTTTTGGTCCGGTTTTCTGATGTGCGCGTCGATATGTACAACTTTGGCGTTATTTTAAATGGCGCCGACCCCAGGGTCAGATTTTGAATTAGTTTTGAGAGGAGATCAGATTCGGTTAAACTTCTTAGATTTGAGCAGATTTGGCAAAAAAAAAAATACGTAGGTGGTGGAGGTCACAATGCTAGGATCGAAGAGCTTCGAGATAGGATCCGAGCATGCCTGCTGATGTCAACATCACGAGACCGATCAGTGAGCTACACAATGATGCCCTAGGAGGACGTCGTCTCTGAGGTTGAAGAAACGTCACGGTTTTTAATCCCGTGCCCTGGTGTAGAGAATGATAACCACAACAACGCTTCAGACACCCAAGGTCACCGTTGTTGCTGATATCGAAGATCTGTGCTTTCGTCTAAAATCACGTCTGATACAAATCCAGGTACTATGGTCCGTCCGCCTCTACCAAAAAATACGTCCATGTCACGATAGGGGAGCAACCATTTACGAACTATCGCCAACACAAGGATCACCCGCCACCCGCTCCTCTCTCGAATCAGTCTTTTGTCCCGCTTATAAATAAAGCATACATGTAAGACTGCTGCTAGGCCAAACAGCATATCACCAAAAGAAAGACCGAACACTGCTGGGGCTGAACAGCACAAGCAAAAGCCCAAGAAAAAATACAAAAGAAAGAAAGAAAAAAAATACACGACAACATTGGATCGACCACCGACAAGGACACGCAACCGCTGCGCCCACCGAATCAGTCTCACCACTATCCTATGCCTCCGGATTTCCGTGTACCAAGTAACACCTTCAAGAAGGGGAACGACGCTGACAACGTTGCTGCCCGGATTTCTCCCGGTAGACGCAGGGGAGTGAGAAGAGGGTACATCTGACGCCCTTCAAGAAGGAAGGCGGCACCCGCAGATGTCGCCGCGCCGGTGCCAGCCATGCCGGTAGAGATTTCTCCCGACCTCCCAACGGCCCAAACCCCAGCCAATCCCGACACTCCACCAACTCGTCGTCCGCCAAGATGCGCCCAAACGATCTTGCTATCTTCATTGGGGTCTCACCATGGCAAACACCACGAGGTTGGCCGGCTCGAGGAACCCACCGAGGGCAGGGCAGCGGCGCCGCTGCCGCATGGGAGGGATCGAACTCCACCGCCAAGGCGGTAGCAGACCGGACGCAGCAGCAGGAGCATACCAGGCCAACTAGGCCTGGCCGAGCCCAGGATGGGCCCGTGAAGCCCCCACCGCCGCGCTGCAGCAGACACATTGGCATCGTTGCTCCTCCTGTCCCGAAGCATTCCCCTCACCAACCATGGCGGCGACCTGAGGGCGAGCTAGCCCGCCCAGACCAGATGGAACCAACGGGTCCAGAGCTAGGGTTTGGAGCCGCCAGCCAAGCTCGTCTCTGTCACCACCGCCGCCAATCAGCAGCGCCCTCGCCCCACCGCCATCCAGATCACCATCGGGACGCCGCCTGCCGAAGAACACCACCGCAAGAACATGGCAACGCACGCTACCTCCCGGAGCCGCCACCTCTGGAGGTGCGCCCGAGAAAACCACCTTCCGGGGCCGCCTCCCCGGCATCCCCGCACTTGAGCCCAAGCCCCGACGAGCCTCATACAACAGGACCACCGGAATGGTCGAGGAGGCAAGCACACCATACTATAGCCGCACCGGGCGCGCAACATCCCAGTAGGGGGACAACCCCCATCCACCCTGAGGTGGTCGCTGACCAAGTGTTACAGCAGGGCCGGTCAACCTAGATCCGGTCCGGATCAGCCCGTAGGCCCTGCAGGCCTGCAGGCCCAGATCCGGTTCAGATCAGGCCAGACCACCCCCGTCGCGGCACTGTTACGACCAGGGCGCTGCCGCTGGTCAGCACAGTCAGCGTCGGCCTTGCCCTCGCCCAACCCCCGATGACCCAAGCCGTGCTCCGCCGCTAGGGCCCATGCCGCGTCGCCGCCATCGCACAGCCCCGCGCCGGCCAACACCGACGGGGGAAGCGCCCTCACCGCGACACGCTCAGGAGGTGCACGCCGGCGCCGTTGAATACCACCGCCACCAGCGCCCAACCATCCCCAATCGAGCCCACGCCACCGAGAATCCCGTCGCCGCCGCCTGATCTCCCGCCAGATCGAGGTCGCCGGTAGCAAAGGCCCGCGGCACCGCACCGTCTTGCTTTCTATGCCACCGGCGAGGAGGGAGGAGAGGTTAGCCTTGACAATGAGCTAGGGTTGCCACCGTCGCATGTGCGCGACACATACGGGTCCTTTTTTCGTCGCTTGTCTGGCTCTCTTTTCGATCCCCGCCATCCGCTCCTCGCCATCGACATAGCCAAAGGGAGTAGCCATAACAACTGAATCACACGTCGAAGAGGAAAGACTAGCAAGACTACCCCCGGTCGGCGTGTCTAACCTCTGGCCGCACAATTATGCGCACAATTCCAGCTGCCACCTCCTCCACCACTGCCACCCTAGGCGCCAGTGCCTACGGACTTCCCTAGGCTGGCTGCGCACCGAACGTGCTCGAGCAAATGACGACAAGGTTTGAATTCTTCTCTTTCTTATTGCTTCGATTTGTTCTATGTTATTGTTTTGAGGTGGATGAATAGAGTTTGATTTGTATTCACTTCCGTGCAATGTAGTGTCGATGATGAAACATTGATGTTGACTATGAATGTTGGATCGTCATATTCAGGAGAGTACTTGTCCCAACAATATACATCTCAACAAGATGAAGTTGATTTTGAAATGGACAAGGATGATGAGGGTTTGATGGATGCACCGAAATGTAGGGCGGCCAGCTACACCTCCAGAGAAGATGTTCTGCTATGCAAAACATGGTGCAATGTGGGCATGGATCCGGCCATTGGCACGGACCAAACTAGACACCTATTAGGATAGCATCAATGAGTTCTTTGATAAATACAATATGAAACATGAACATTAATGCTCCATGTGTTTGTGTTAATTTTGTTTGTCATGAACCTGCGTGTGTTGAATTATTCTTTGATCTATGTCGTGGATTTGAAATATGCTATGTTGGACAATTGTTTCATATTTGCTACTTGAGATGTTCTTGTTTGATTATGGTTTGGCAAGCGAGTCGGACATGCTGCATTTTATAGCGTTGTTCCTCAAATTACTATCGCCTGCCGCGCGCGCAAAAATGATAAACAAACGCTGAAAAAGTTTTTTACCGCGCACGATTTTTAGAGGCCTGTTGGAGATGCTCTTATAACTTGTCATGTAGGGGGTTCTGGTGTCATAGTTGAAGCGTTTTTGGTGGGTGCACTAGGTGAGAGGATAGTGTAGCAATGTGGCAAACCGACTGTAGAGGCGTGAACAAAGAGTTAATTGTGGCAAAAACATGTTGTTAATCAGGTGGTAGTAGATCTAGGGATGGTTGTAGCAGTTTATGTCGATGCCTAAATAGAGAGGGTGGCCCACGATGAGCAGCATGTGTTGGATAGATCTCTCTCCCGTTCGAGCCCAACGGCCCGAACAGAGTCCCTCAACGCGCCTTGATCAATGGCGCCCAACCTTATCATGGTTGGTGGGCCCCTGTCGTCAGCGCACATATAAAGAGGTGGGGGGCGGACGCACACGGTATGAGGTTCACCGTGCGCTGCAGCCCCCCACCGACACACCCACCGATTAGGGTTTGCGCTAGGCCGACGGGAAGCGCCGCCACCACCGCACACCCACGCCATCGCCCTCTTTTCCCATGGCCACTAGCACCGGAGCTAGCTCTGGTATCCCGTCTGGCTTGTGCTCGTCGAGCCAAGGTGCAGGTAGTACCCCTTCTATCCGATCTCTCCCTCTCTCTCTCTCCCAGACGCAATATATCTAACCTAATAGTATCTACCGAGAATAGTCTAGATCTAACAATGGTATCAGAGCAATATTAGTTGCTAGATTTTTTGGCAGAAAGAAATCACAGACAACAAAGAAACCCTAGATCCCTAGATCTACAGTGCGCCTGCCCTACGGCCGCGCTGTTCCTCTCGATCTAGATGGGCATCCCTAGTGGAGACATCTAGAAGAAGAACAACCCCTCTCGGGGCAAAGCAAAGATCCCAAATTCCCCATCCCCAAAGCCTCGAAATCCCCACAAAGAAAAACCGAATCGAAAAGGAAAATGGGTCACCGGCTGTTGCCGGCAGTGGGCGTCACTGCTGCGCCGCTTGACAGTGGTGTGCCCACCCTCGGGTGGACACACCGTTGGCAAGGGGGGCAGGGGGCGCCGTGCGTCCGCCGTTATTCCTCTCCGTCTCATCTTCGCGGGGGTGGTGGGGAAGTTGATAGGACGGGGGGAAAAGAGAAAGCAAGGATAAAGGGGGTAGAGGCTGTGAGAGGGAGGGGCTCACTGCGCCATCTTGCCGGCAGCCTTGACCTCCTCGCCGCCTCGCCGGGCGAGGCGTCTTGCCGCTGCAGAGCGTGCGAGCCAGAGAATGGGGAAAATGAGATTAGGGTTACAGGCTCTGGGGCGCTGCCCGTTTTGTTCGCGCTACAGACGCGCTCGGCCATTAGATCGCGAACCCTAGGATCCGACGTGTTGGAATTATGCCCTAGAGGCAATAATAAAGATGTTATTATTATAATTCTTGTTCATGATAAAGTTTATATTCCATGCTAGAATTGTATTAAGCGGAAACATTAATACTTGTGTGGTTTGTGAACAACACCGTGTCCCTAGTACGCCTCTATGGACTAGCTCATTGATCAATGATGGTTAAGGTTTCCTAACCATATACATGAGTTGTCAATTGATAATGAGATCATATCATTGGGAGAATGATATGGTGGACAGACCCAAACTAAGCGAAGCAATTAGATCGTGTCATCATGTTCATCTTTGCGAAGCTTTTCCTATGTCAAATATTGTATTCCTTAGACCATGAGATAATACAACTCCCTGGTATCGGAAGAAAGCTTTGAGGTCATCAAACGTCATCCTATGAGAGGGTGATCATAAAGGTGTCTCAGGTGATCGGAAAGTATCTGTTGGGTTGTATGTATCGAGATGGGATTTGTCCCTCCCAAGTCGGAGAGATATACTTCGGGCCCACTCGGTAATCAATATCAACACCGCTTGCAAGCATGTGGTTAAGGAGTTAATCACAAAGTGATATCGGATTACGGAACGAGTAAAGTACTTGCTGTGAACGAGATTGAACTAGGTATGACGATACCGACGATCGAATCTCGGGCAAGTAAAATATCGCGAGACGAAGGGAATATATATATGGGATTGATTGAATCCTGGCATCGTGGTTCATCCGATATGATCATCGATGAATGTGTAGAGTCAATATGGGTGCCTGGACCCTGTTGATTATTGATAGAAGATCGTATGCATATTCTCGAACCCGAGGTCACACATAACGTGTCTCGACGCTAGGATAGATTGGATAATTGGTTTATGAATTTTTGTTGGTCTCGTATGGGATCCGGGATATCGAGAGGTTCGGAATGGTCCGGAGAATAAGATTCATATAAGGCGATGCAGTTTTGGAGTTGAATTGTTAGGATTAATCGGTATTATCGGAAGCTTCTAGAACCTTCGGAAGGGGCCAACATGGTCCCACCTTCCGGGAGGGCATGGGCCTATGAGGGAGTGTCCTGGCGCATTGGGCCAGGGGGCACAAACTCCATAGGGCCCGATCCTAGAGAGTTTAAATCGTTTAAACTAGAGATAAGATAAGATAGGATTTCTAGATAAGGAAGAGTTTAAATTGTTTAAACTAGAGATAGGCTTGGAGGAGAGGCTAGGGCTGGCGCACCCCTCTATATAAAGAGGGCTGGTCGCCCTCTCACCCCTCTTACACCTTCCTCCAAACCCGGTTGCCTGCTTTGCCTTCCTCTCTCCCTCCCATTGTTTGTGGCGAAGCCTGTGCAGAAATTCTCCACCATATACACCACGCCATCGTGCTGTAGATCAATCTATCTCCCACCATACTTGCTGGTCCGAGGAAGGAGGAGGCGTCGAGGTGCCGCGCGTGTGCATCTCACGGAGGCACCGCCACTTGTGGTGCTAGATCGGATCGGATCGCGAGGAGGAGAAGCGATGCGACTACATCACCCACGTTCCGACGAGCGTTCGGCATGCGAATCTTCAAGGGTATGAAGATCTAATCCAATCTGTCTCGTTGTTTGCATCTCCTAGATTAGATCTTGGCTTTCCCTCTGTTCGCTTTCGTAGAAAATTTTGATTTACTATGCTTCGAAACACTTCAGTGGTATCAGAGCTAGATCTATGCGTAGATGTGTTTCACGAGTAGAGCATAACATGGTTGTTGCGGCGTTGATGTTTTCTGTTGCAAGCCTCTTGTTTGTGTTCTTCTTATGGCGGGATAGTGATATTGAAGCGGTCTAGGCCAACCTTACTGACGTCGTTCGCGAGACCGCTCCGCACTTGACGTGTGGCTTGTACCACATGCGGTGGTGGATGTCGGTTTCTCTCACTATAGTTGTCATGGGATTAACACCGGAGTTTGGCAACCATAATATCACCGTTGTGGCTTTCCGTAGTTAAGAATCGTTCTTAGCATCTACTCCCATGAGCCACGTAAAACATGCAACAACAAAGTAGAGGCGTCTAACTTGTTTTTGCAGGGAGTGTTTTCTGTGATATGGTATGGCCCAAGATGTGATGTGTATATTGTATGCGATGATCATGTTTTGTAATGTTTCACGACTTGCATGTCGATGAGTACACAACCGGAGAACCATATGGTTGTCTTTATAATTGTGTATGACCTGAGTCAACTTCTTATACGCCATGTAATAGCTTTACTTTATCGCTAAGTAGTTAGCAATAGTTGTAGTTGCTATTCGTGGTGGAGGCAATCATGGTGGAGTGATGGAGATCATGCCGAACGCACAAGATGGAGATCATTCTTGAAGATTGGCTATACCATGTCACATAAAGTTATATGCATGTGATGTTTATCCTTTTATGTATCTTATTATGCTTAGATCGCGGTAGCATTATAAGATGATTCCTCATAAAGATCAAGATAAAAGCTGTGTTCTCCCCAAGTATGCACCGTTGCGAAAGTTAAATGTCCAAGCATCACGTGATGATCGGGTGCTATAGACTCTACGCTCACATACAACGGGTGCAAGCCAGTTTTGCACACGCGGAAATACTTGGGTCTAACTTGCGAGCCTAGCATGTACGGACATGGCCTCGGAACACAAGAACCGAAAGGTTAAGCATGAATCATATGAATGATATGATCGACGCCGTTGTCTACCATTGAAACCACATCTCTTCTCGTGAAGATCGGATTAGGTGTGGTGAATTTGGATCGTGTTCACTAAACAACTTGAGGGATGTTGAATTTAGTGGGAGTTCATCTAGTAATTTGATTAAGTTGAACTATTTATCATGAACATAGTCTAAATTGTACTTGCAAATACTGTAGATCACATGGCCAAGTCCAACTTCAACTTCAACGTTTTGCTGAGAAATAAAATCTTAGAAACATTGGGTCTAACTTCACCAACTGGTTCCGCAATCTAAGAATCATTCTGTCTGGCGGACAAAAGGACTATGTCCTTGAGAAAGCGTTAGGTAACCCCCCTGCTGCAACTGCGCTGGCTGATGAGAAAGCTGTCTATCAGTCGCGAAAAGATGATTATGGTGTGATTAAGAGCACCATGTTGTTTGCTATGGAACCGGAACTTCAAAATCGTTTTGAAAACTATCCCGGGCCCTTTGAGATTCTCGAGCTGAAAACCATGTTTGAGACTCAGGCCCGTTAGAGATATGAGATCTCGAGAAGTTCTTTAGCGCAAGATGGAGGAAGGGAGTTAGTTAGTGAGCACGCCATTAAGATGTCGGGCTACACTCAACGCCTTTGAGCAAGCTGGATGCAAGATTCGGAGGAGCTCAAGATTGACAGGTTCTGCAATCACTCCTCCCAGCTACAAAAGTTTTGTAGTGACTCACAATCAGATTGGTTCCACTGATATGATCACCGAGCTCTTCGCAAAGCTGAAGGCTGTGGAGGTGGACATCAAAAAGGATAATCATGTGTTGATGGTCAACAAGCCCTCCTTTAAGAAAGGTAAAGGTGCAAAGAAGCCCTTCAAGAAAAGCGGCAAACAAGCGCGTTGCTCTGGCGAGAAGAAGCTCAAGTCTGGTCCTAAGCCGGACCGAGTGCTTCTATTGCAAGGACAAGGGTCCTTTGGGCATCGTGTCAAGTACTTAGCGGACAAGAAGGTGGCACCATCAAAGGTATATTTGATATACATGTTATTGATGTTTTCCTTACTAGCCCTCGTTGTAGTGCTGGTATTTGATCTTTGGTTGATTGCTAATATTTGTAACTCGAAGCAGAGCTACGGAATAGGCGACTTGCGAGGATGAGGTGACGATGCGTTGGCAACGGATCAAGAGGTGATGTGATGGCCGTCGGCACGCTCTCCTTAGTTTTACCTTCGGGATTAGTTTTAAACCTTAATAAATGTTATTATGTGCCTGCGTTGAGCATGAACATTATTTCTGGATCGTGTTTATTGCAAGACGGTTATTCATTTAAATCGGAGAATAATGGTTGTTCTATTTATATGAGTAACATCTTTTATGGTCATGCACCTTTTGTGAGTGGTTTATTTCTTCTAAATCTCGAAAGGGATGAAACACACATCCATAACATTGAGGCTAAGAGATGCAAAGTAGATAGTGATAATACTACTTTTTTGTGGCTTTGTCGTCTAGGTCATATTGTTTTAAAGCGATTGAAGAAACTCCATTCGATGGACTTTTGGAGTCTCTTGATTTTGAATCATTTGACACACGAACCATGCCTCATGGGCAAGATGATCAAAACCCGTTCTCGGTATGATGGAGCGAGCAGCGGACTTGTTGGAAATCATACATACCGATGTATGCGGACCGATGAGTGTTTCGGCCTTGGTGGATATCGCTATTTTCTCACTTTTACCGATGACTTAAGTAGATATGGGTATATCTATTTAATGAAACATAAATCTAAAACGTTTGAAAAGTTCAAAGAATTTCAGAATGAAGTGGAGAACCATCGTAATGTAAAGATTAAGTTTCTACGATCCGATCGTGGGGCGAATATTTGAGTTATGATTTTCTCACGCATCTCAAAGCAAGTGGAATCGTTTCACAACTCCACGGAACACCACAATGCAATGGTGTGCGAGCAGGAATCGAACCCTATTAGATATGGTCCGATGATGTCTCTTACTGATTTGCCGTTATCATTTTGGGGTTATGCATTAGAAACCGCTACATTCACTTTAAATAGGGCTCCATCTAAATCCGTTGAGGCGACACCGTATGAACTGTGGTTTGGTGCTAAACCTAAGTTGTCGTTTCTTAAAGTTTGGGGATGCGAAGCTTCGTCAAGAAGTTGATGCGGACAAGCTCGAACCCAAAGCGGAGAAATGTGTCTTCATAGGATACCCTAAGGAAACTATTGGGTATACCTTCTATCCAGAACTGAAGGCAAAGTGTTTGTCAAAAGAACGGTTCCTTTCTTGAGAAGGAGTTTCTCTCGAAAGAAGTGAGTGGGAGGAAAGTAGAGCTAGGCGAGGTTATTGAACCTTCTCTTGAATTGGAGAGTAAGCGCACCTGAAATTGTTCGATTGCTTTGCACCAACAATAGAGGAAGCTAATGACAAGGATCATGAAGCTTGGACGATCTCTCTTGAGCGTCGCTTGGTCGACAAGGTCGCGTGCCCTCTCGAGTGGTAATGGCAACCTGTCTTATTGTCTTGTTAGTAGAAGACAGCGAACCTACGAACTATGAGGAAGCGATGATGAGCCGGACTAGAAATGGCTAGAAGCCATGAAATCCGAATTGGGATCCATGAGCGAAAACCAAGTATGGACTTTGGTGGACCCTCCTAGCAACCGAAAGGCCGTTGAGTGCAAATGGATTTTCAAGAATAAAACGGACGCGGATGGTAATGTTACCGTCTATAAAGCACGGCTTGTTGCGAAAGGTTTTCGACAAGTTCAAGGTGTTCACTACGATGAGACTTTCTCTCCCGTAGCGATGTTTAAGTCCATTCGGATTTTATTAGCAATTGTTGCGTTTCATGATTATGAAATATGGCAGATGGATGTCAAGACTGCGTTCCTCAATGGCAACATTGATGAAGAGTTGTATATGATGCAACCCGAAGGTTTTGTCGATCCTAAGGATGTTGATAAAGTATGCAAACTTCAGCGTTCTATTTATGGACTGAAGCAAGCATCTCGGAGTTGGAATCTTCGTTTTGATCAAGTGATCAAGAGCTTTGGATTTGTTCCAAATTTCTACGAAGCTTGCATCTACAAGAAAGTGAGTGGGAGCTCGGTGACGTTTCTGGTACTGTATGTGGATGACATATTGATTATTGGAAATGACATCGACATGCTTAACGATGTGAAGAGTTATTTGAACAAGTGTTTTTCAATGAAAGACCTAGGTGAAGCTGCTTACATATTGGGCATCAAAATCTATAGAGATAGACAAAGACGCCTGATAGCTTTAAGCCAGAGTACATACCTAGACAAAGTTCTGAAAAGGTTCAGAATGGATAAGGCATTGAAAGGTTCAAAGGCCTATGTTGTCGAGTAAGATATTGAGCAAGGCTCGGTGTCCATTCTGATGAAATGATAGGGAAGCTATGAGCAAAGTGCCTTATGCCTCGGCCATAGGTTCCATCATGTATGCCATCTTGTGTACTAGACGGATGTGTCCAATGCTCTTAGTTTGACGAGATATCAAAGTGATCCGAGTGGAACCTTTGGACAGCCGTGAAGAACATCCTAAGGTACCTAAATAGGACTAAAGAAATGTTCTTAGTCTATGGGGGTGATGAACGGCTCGTCGTAAAAGGTTACGTCGATGCTAGTTTCGACACCGACAAGGATGATTCTAAATCTCGACGGATCGTGTATATTTTGAATGGAGGAGATGTGAGCTGGAGAAGCTGCAAGCAAAGCGTGATCGCGGGATCTGATGAAAGCGGAATACATGGCTGCTGCGAGCGTCAAGTGAAGGAGTTTGGATCGAAACTTCATCAGAGCTTGGCGTGGTTCAAGTGCATTGGACCCCTTGGAGATATTGTGTGACAACCTTTGGCGCCATAGCACTCGCTAAGGAACCAAGATATCATCCAAAGACCAAGCATATCAACACAAGTTTCATATAATCCGAGATTATATAGCAGATGGAGATCGAAGATCAGCAAAGTACATCTGAGATATGAATGTCGCAGATCCATTGACTAAACCTCTTCCACGTGTAAAACATGATCAGCACCTCGATTGCCATGGGTGTGAGATTGTTGCGGATGTAAACTAGATTATTGACTCTAGTGCAAGTGGGAGACTGGAATTATGCCCTAGAGGCAATAATAAAGATGTTATTATTATAATTCTTGTTCATGATAAAGTTTATATTCCATGCTAGAATTGTATTAGCGGAAACATTAATACTTGTGTGGTTTGTGAACAACATCGTGTCCCTAGTACGCCTCTATGGACTAGCTCATTGATCAATGATGGTTA